>JAPFRF010000009.1:432500-1912500 GCA_029282475.1 Phrynocephalus forsythii
GAGGGTGGTGCCGACGCCCGGGACGGGGCTTGGAAGCCAACAGCAGGAGCCTTCCAGAACCCAGGGGTGCGTCTGCACCTTGTTGGAGTCGGCAGGTGGCTCCCTCTGGCTGTGCCTCCAAGGGCAGCCCCACGTACAACAAGCCTTGGCAGGAACGCAGCCAGGAGGAGACCGGGGGCTCCCAAGGACACCTCTGGAAAGCCAACAGAGCCCCCCCCCAAAAAAACTGGATTTTTGGGTCAACACAGCATCATGGAACAGCACACGCTGTGGCCCAAGCCACCCTGCAGAGTTGATGACGCGCGTGCGCACGCACACACACACACACACAGGTACACAACTGCACAAGCTCTGTTGTGTCCAGTGGAGGGGGAAGGGCTGCAAATGGATCAGAAGATACAAGAGAGATTGATCTCCCTAGACTCCCGGCATGGGGGCCGGACCCACCAGGGTCCCAGAGAGCGCAGATGGGGGGGGTTGGGGAGTGCAGAGCCCCCTGGACAATGCAATTCGAACACCCTTGGCCGGGCAAGGCAACCCCCTCCCCCACAACCGGCGGGCAGGAGTCATAAAAGAACCTTGCAGGGGCAAGGCCCCCCCCATCCCCCCACCAGGTCCAGCTCCTTCCTCTGCCAGGGCCAGGTTGGGAGGGGGCAGCAGCAGAGGGGCCTCCCCCATAGCCACATGGGCTGTGGCGAGGGGGGGCACAGCTGTGGATCAGTGCCAGGGAGGGGGAGGGACGCCTCCTGCCCCCCCCTTTTCCTGCCAGGGACCTGCAGCAGCCGAAGCCCTGGGGAGGGGATCCATTTCTCAAGAAGAAATAACATCAGAGGGGAGGGGAAGGGGCTGGAGGAGGCCCTGGCAGGGCAGGAAGGCAGCACTGGGGCTGGGGGGCTGGGGGGCTGGGGGGAGAGAGAAGACTGGAAAAGACCCAGACCTTCTCTCTGGCTCCCAGCACTGGGCCAAAAGAACCCCAACTTAGCAGCCTCTTCTAAGACCCCACCCCCACCCCCTGCCACAAATCCATCCTCAGAGGGTACAAGAGATTTCCTCACCCTCCAAAGCCTCCGCCCCCCCGCCCCCCCTCCCAGTCACAGCCTTCTGCAGAAAAGGTTGGGAGGAGGAGGGGGCACCAACAGCCCCAGGGAGCAAGGCAATCTCCCCCCCCACTTTAAATATCTGCAAGGAAGCAGGGCCTCCCCCTCCACCACTGGCTAGACTGGCCCTCCCATAGCTCCTTTTCCACAGCAGCAGCAAACATCAGGACATCTCCCCCCCCCCCCGCCGCCCCGTGGACGCTGCCATGGAAGATTCCTGCATCCGAAAGGAGGCGGCCAGAGCGGGGGGGGGAGGGCAGCCAGGAGCGAGCGAGCGTTTGTCTTGGCCGCCAGGCCTTGCGCAGCCGGCAGGCGCCAAGAGCCATGCTGGGCCCAGCGGGGGCCCGGGGTCGTCCCCCCCCACCCCCAGCGGAAAAGGCACAGCTGGTCTGATCCAGCCAGGACAGAGAGCTGCCCCTCCTGCTCCTGACCAGAGGAGTCCAGGAGCCCCCCCCATCTGGAGCGCATCCTCCGACCCCCCACCCCCACCCCAAATGACAGGCGTGCAAAGGAGGCAAAAACATGGGGTGGGGGGCAGGGACGGCACCCCCAGGGCCCCAGGCTCTGTTAAAAGAGGCAGCACAAAGGAGGAGACTCTGCACATGTGCAGAGTGCTCTCTACTGAAAACACACCATTGGGCTTCAGCTGCCCCCCCTTGCCAGAAAGGCCCTGCCACTGTCCCTGCACAGGCGCACTCACCTGACGTGCCCCCCCCGCCGCAGCGAGCGCTGTGGGGCTGCCCTCCATGCAGTCAAGGAGGGTGTCCCTGGTGTGCCCGTCTTATGGCCACCTCGTGACCCGACGGTGGGAAAGTGGCCAAGAGGAAGGGGTGGCAAGGCTGTGACTCTCCCTCACAAGGTGGCCCAGTCACCCTGCTGTCACCCATGGCCAAGGGGAGGCCCCCCCGGCCCCTCCTCCAGAGCAGCGGCTGGCCAGGACGGACAGACGGACGGACACGCACACCCCGAGACGCTGGGCAAGGCTCTCTTCTCTGCCTCCATCCAAAGCAGGGGTCCTTCTGGGCAGAAGAACTCAAGGTGGTGCTGAGCCCCTCACAGGAGCCCCCCCCTTCTGCCTGCAGCTTTCCCTGCCACGCCCTCTGCCGACCATCTCCATAAAAGTACCCACACACCCCATAACCCCCCCCCCCGGATCTCCTGGTCAGCAGAGGCAAGAGCAGCAGACAAGTGGACCCAGCAGCGCCATGCGATCCGGGCGCAAGTCCCACACATCATCATCATCATTGTTACCGTTATCATCATCATCATCATCATCATCATCACAACCCTTCCAACACACGGACGGCAGGGGCTGCTGGGGGAAAGAGGGGGGGTGATGGGAGTGGATCTGCCAACCCACCTGGGAAAACGCCCACGTGTATGGAGGAGCAGAGTACCCCCCACACCACCCACACATTTGGCAGGTGGTGCCTCTCTCTGACCCGGGCCGGACTCCTCCCCACCCCCACCCCTACAGAGGACACTGCCCATGACCCTGGAGGTGCCCCAAGGCTGGCCCAAGAGCGGGGGGAGGGGGGAGTTCCCCTCCTCTCCTTCCCTGGCCCAAAGAGGGGTGGCGGTGGCGGGGGTGGCGGTGGCGGCCGTGGCAATCCCTCTCTGTGGCAACCCCTGCACCTTCCCCACCCCGACCTCTATTGCCAGCACAGGGGGAGATGAGGCAATCATGCAACCAGTAGACTTGCTGGCCCTGTGATGGCCTGAGGGGGAGCAGTGCCCCCCCAAGACATGCACCCCCACTTTCCTGCCCCTCCCCACCCACCCACCAGCCATCCCTGCTGCTACCCTGCTAGCTGCCGCCACCCCCCATCCCACCCCACCCCACCCCACCCCAGGGCTCACCCACCTGCTGCCCTCCCTGCCCAGCTGAAGGCCCTCTGGCCCAAAGCGGGTCCAAACTGGGGTGGGGGTGGGGGTGGGGCTGCCCATCCAGCACAGCCGCATTCCTCCCACCTTCCTCTCAGCCTTCCCATGGGATCTCAAAGGGCAAAGGGCACCGGGTGGGGGGCCCAGTCCAGCCCACGCTGAGGAACTGGAGGCTGCCTACAGCAAAATGACACAGGGATTGGGGGGGGGGGAGAAGGCAGGGCAGACAAGCAGCAGGATGCAAGTCCCTCCCCCAGCAGAGCCATAAGGCAAAGCAGCTTCAGTGACCCACCCCACCCCCGTCCCCAAGGTTGGCTCAGCCCATCTCCATCCCCCCCCGGATGCCCTCGCAGGGTTGTCGCAGGGTAGGAGGAATGGGAGACAGGAGAGAAATCTAAGGAAGCAGCCCCAAGTGGGGGCCCAGAGACAGCCCCCCACACAACCCCCACCCTCCGCCTGGACCCAAGATCCAAAGCACAAGAGGGAGTGGGGGGGGGAGGGAGCATTCTGCCCTCGGCCTGCCAGCCTTGGTGGGCTCCCCCAATGCTTTGACCTTGTGTCAGGCTTCAACCCCAAGGCGGAAGCGGGGAGAGGGTACCCCCCCCAGGAGACGGAGGGCCAGGTGGGGGCAGATCGGAGGCACCTTGTGGATCAACTGCCTCCTCCTGCCAAGGCTCACTCTTGTCTGCCCCCCATAAGAGAAAAGCCCCATGAGACCCCCACCCCACCCCAGCTCTGGCCTTCCCAAGCTGGAGAGGTGGGGGGGGTCAGAGCAGCCACGGCCTTGCCCCATTGGGCTGCTGATTCGGGGGCTCCTCCACCCCCCATCTCCAATAAGCAGATTCCTTGACTTAATCCTGGCTCCCGTGCGCAGAGGCTGGAGGAGGAGGGGGAGGGGGGGCAGGATTAGAGGCTCACACAAACAACCTGCAGATTGTTCTGGGGAAAGGCAGGCTGAGAAGCCGGCAGGAGCCCCTTTCTCACGGCAGAGAGGAAGGCCCCCCCACAGCCCCCCAAGGGTTAAAGGCAGAAATGAAAGGGGGTTGAGTGACACGGGGGACCATGCCCCCCTCAGCACTTCACAAGGTTTGGGTACAGAGGGGCCTGAGGGTGGATCCCAAGAGGATCCCTTGCCCGCATCCTGTCTCTGCAGGGAACCCACCCATGGGAGTGTGTGTGTGTGTGTGAGGGGGGGGGAGAGAGCCAGGATCCAGGGGAGCCCAGGGCCTGACCACTGAGGAGATCACTGGCTTTGCTCGCCCCAAGCAGCTCCATGGATGCCTGCAGCCCCCCTCTTCAAGCCCCACAGGGAATCCCACCTCCCCCCCCCCATGGGCAGTCAAACAGGCCAAAAGGGGGGGGCGCAACACAGGCCCCTCACACAGAAAACAGGAGGAGGAGGAGGAGGAGGAGGAGCCTGTACAGACAGTGCCCCAAAGCCTTGGCTCTAGAGAGAGAACAGTGCCTCTGAGCACCCACAGAGTGCCCTCTCCTCACGGTCCAGGCCTCCTTTCGGCCACAGGTAGGAAGTTGTTGCAAGCCAAGTACCTTTAGACATGTGCAGAGTGCCACGGCCATGGACCCCGACCAGAGAGGTGTGAGAAGAGGGTGGACTGCCCCCCCTCCCACCTGCACAGAGGACGCCATTCCCAAGGAGGGAATGAAGCCTCTACAAGCCCTGCCTGAAGCAACTACGTAATCCATCATGCCTGCTCCCACTGAGAATCATCTGCAATTTGACAGGAACGGGGGGGGGGTAGAGAATCTGGACTTCTATGAAACCAGTAGGATGCCTCCCCTCCCCTCCCCCAGGCATGCACTGCCACCTCTTCCTTCCTTCCTTCCTTCCTTCCTTCCTTCCTTCCTTCCTTCCTTCCTTCCTTCCTTCCCTCGCGATGGATGCACAGGCAAAGCCAGCTCCCCCAACCCACCCCGTGGTGGAGGAGATTCGCTGACCCCTCTTCCCTCCCTTCAGGTCACCCCGGTCACTGCCTGTCTGGGCAGCTGATGCCAGCCCCTTGCCTGGTTCCCCCCCCCCCCATGAGCCATGCATGCTTGTCTGCCAGCAGAGGGGCTGCACTGCCGCCTCCCCCCCCACTAACCTCCCCCCCCCGCTCTGACGGCAGCTTTCCTGGGATGCTCAGTAATGGCGAAAAGCCATTGGGGGGGGGGAGATGGATCTGCCAGGCTGAGAAGGAGGCACCCAAGAGCCCTGCTATCCCTCCCTGGCATCAACTGCAATGCCGGGGGGGGCACGTCGAAAGAGGGGGGGGGCAGCTCTGCAACTCCCAAAGAAAGTCACATTCCAGGGCAAGCCCCAACCGGCCTGCGTGATCCGGCTAAGGCGATTACGGCCTGTGGGTGCTGTTCTGGACGCTGGGCTGCGGGGGGGGGGGAGTGAACTGGCCTCCCCCCACCCCATGCTAACAGAAGTCCCTGAGAAATGCCAGAAGCTCCCCTCCCCCCCCTCCCCTCCTGTCAGTTCTCCTCTGTCAAAGGAGGGGGCCCCCCTCACCTGAACACCAGGGCACCTGTCCTCACCTGAACAGACCAGGGCACCTGTCCAATGTGTGTGTGTGTGTGTGTGTGTGCACATCAGACCAGCCGCACCCCAGTGTGTGTGTGTGTGTGTGTGTGTGTGTGTGTGTGTGTGTGTGCCTTCTCCTGGCCCAGCAGGGGCAGGGCAGCCAAGGCCCTGGGATGGGGGGCAATTCCCTTTTACAACCTGGCCTGGGAGACTAAATGACAGCCCTGGTGGAGGGGGAGGGCGGGGCCGCTTCCACCCGAGACACCCAGCCCTTCTTCCCCTTCCCCCTTCCCTTCCCTTCCCTTCCCCTTGTGGAGCCTGGGCACG
Source organism: Phrynocephalus forsythii (assembly GCA_029282475.1). NCBI lineage: Eukaryota > Metazoa > Chordata > Lepidosauria > Squamata > Agamidae > Phrynocephalus > Phrynocephalus forsythii. The sequence goes on from JAPFRF010000009.1 coordinate 438,336, forward strand.
AGGTATGGGTGGGCGGGGGCCCCTCCAGCAGAAGCCTGTCGGGGAAGCAAAGCACCCACCCAGCCAAGCCAACTCAGGACCCCCCAACCCCTTTGGGGCTGGCCTCCTGGCCCCCACGCCAGCCAGCCAGCCAGCCAGCCAGCCGTAAGCCAAGGAGGGAGGCCTTCTGTCTTGCCCAAGTTGTAAATGACGCTCTTTATTCCGCTGAAGCAGTAAAATGGGTTCAGACAGGATAAGCAGGAAAGCCCGCCTTCTTCCATCCCAGAAATGCTGTACCTCTCAGGCAGGCACCCAACAGGAGCGGCGGGTGAGTGCTGAGCCTGGCTGAACCACAGCGCAGGAATGCGGTGAAGGAGGGGGGGGGTGCTCAGGCCCGTGGTCAAAATAATCAAGGGTCTGCCTTGCCTCTAGGGCCTGCTTTTACATCATCTGTTAGCCCTCCTGGCTGCAGTGTGGGGGCTCTCCCTCCCCCCTCTGGGCTGGCAAGCTCATTCCTTTCCCACCAGGAGGACCAGAGACCCCAGCCATGCCCCAACCCAACCCCCTGCCCTTGTGCCCTTCAGTGGCAGGCCAGGAGCCATGGACTCATCCCACAAGAAGGGGAGCCACACGGCATCTGCGCCCCACGGCAGCCCCAGGGGTGGGGGCGGGACACGCTGGGGGCTGCTCCTGGCCAGCCGGGACTCACTACCAGCCCGACTCTGCCCTCTGGGACCCTTCCCAGGGTACAGCAACTCTCTGGGGGGCCCATGCCCCAGCCACTGGGACATGTCAGGGAGGCCCTGGAACTGGGCCTTTCAAAGGGGGAGAGGTCTGGCAGCCCCCCTCCCAGCTGTGCAATGGGGGAAACAGGGGCCGCAGCCCCAGGCCCTGGCAGCCCCCCTCCCCTCACCTGGCAGCCCCTCCTCCCACTCAAACGGCTGGCCCCAGACAGGCCGGGAGGGAGGGAGGCACAGAGGAAAAGAGAGGCAGGAGGCACCCAGTTGGGTTTAAAATAGCTCTCCCCCACCCCCACCCCCATTGCCGCCTCCTCCTCCTCCTCCTCCTCCTCCTCCAACCGACCGACTGAGTAACAGGAGTCTGAGGGTGAATCACCATCCGTCATCCCTTTGGTGCCTGTGCACCACCCCCCAACACACACACACCACCACCACCACTCAGGCCCTCCTTCTTCATCCTGGAGGCACTTCCGACAGGGAGGGGGCTTGTCTTAACATCCCAGGGTCAGCCCCCCGCCGCCAGACTGTGCACCCAAAATTTAGGCACTGGCAGCGAAACTTTTTGCAGCTGAGCAGTGAAGAATGCAGCTCAGTCATTGTCCTCAGGCAGCCAAATGTTCATGCAACCCATCTAGGTCCCATGTCCGCCGTCCGCCCCCCACCTCACCCGGGGGATGCTCTGGTTGCTGAAACCGGGCCAGGCTGTACCCCAAGGACCTTTTAGGACCCAACACTTTGTGAGTGTGAACATGTGTGAACAGACTCCTCTCCATTACAACCAATGTTTCTCTGGTGGGGACCCTGAATGCTAGGGTGCCTGTAGTGAAGGAAACAGTGAAAGAAACCTAAGTGCCCCTGAGCATGCGCAGAGTGCAAGCCCAAGAAATCCAACAAACCCCAGCACAGCACTGATATTCCAGCCAAAGGGCAACCCTTTCTAAACAGCCAGGCACCCCTCCCTTCAGAAAACCCTCCAGGCCCAGCCCTGCCCTGCCCCTTCCTCTCACGCTCCCCAGAGCCACCTGCTGCCGCCACCCCCCCCTCGCTGGCCACCACCCTGCCTGACCCCGGCCTTGCTTGAGGGACGCCCAGGAAGATCTCTCAGCCTGGTGGCCGGGGGGGGGGGCAGAGGCAGGAGGACACCACACTGCCAGGGACCCCTTCCTTCCACAATGTCTGTGGCCACCCTCCCCCCCCCCGAAGCCTGTCCCACGAAGGAGAGAAACAGGGCCACTTGGTCCCCGGGTCAGCCTCTCCGTCCTGGGGCTGCCCCGTCTCTCTCTCACACGCATACGCACCCCCTGCAGCAGCAGCAGTGAGGGGGTTGGGGAAGGTCCCTAGGCACCCCAGGCTTCGACACCTGCCACTCACCCCGTGGCTCCCTTGCCTTCGGACGGGCCGTCCATCTCTTCCCACAGCTCCTCGGAAGGGGAGGGCACGGAGGGGGTGGGGGGGCCGCTTCCTGCCCAAGCAGCAGCTGAGGAAGCAGGAAGCTCAGCCGGCAGCAGCACCAGCAGCAGTGCCCAAGGGAGAAAGCCCAGCGGGCAGACGCCTCCTGCCAGGAGCCCCCCCCCACCCCACACACACCCAGGGGCAAGAGAACGGGGCTTCCCTGCTTCTGCAAGCAAAGTGGAAGGCAGGCAGGCAGGCAAGAGCCAAAGGAGGAGGAGGAGGAGGAGGAGGAGGAGGCAGCCTGCCGGGCAAAGCCTTCCTCACCTGCCTGCCTGCCCGCCTGCCCGACTGCCTATGCTTCCAGCTCCTGCCCAACAGCCGGCCTTTTATACCTGACTGGCCCTCAAGGGGGGGAGGGGGGGCAGCTGGGCGGCAGCAGCCACAGCAACCTTGGCGGCCCCTCCTCCTTTGTTCCGCTTTGCCCGAGACGAGAGAGAGAGAGAGAGAGAGAGAGAGAGAGAGAGAGAGAGAGAGAGAGAGAGAGAGAGAGAGAGAGAGAGAGAGTCCCACTCTCTTTAAACAAGCCCCCAAGTGCCAAAGCTGTGAAACCGCTTCCTAGCCGTTGGTGGGCACTGCTCCTCCCTGTGGTGGGTGTGGGGAGAGGGATGCACGCACTTGGGCACGCGCACACCCCCGCCCTGCCAGCTGGCTCTTGCTGCCTGCTTGAAAGGGTGCCATCCGACCAGCTGGGCCAGCAAAGGACTGGCCACCTCAAAAGGGGGTCCCTCCGGAGACCACCTCAGCGGACCAGCTGGGAACACCAGAGAACCCAAGGAACGCCCTGAGCTCCTCACACGATTCAAGTGCAGGCAAAGGCGGTGCCTTGAGTGGACGGCTAAAAGCGTAAACCGCCACGGAGCTCCTGTGGACCACGTCCACTTCTTCAGGCCACGCAACGGAATGTTGTGGACAGTGCAGTCCCAAAAGATATCAATGAGAGTTCCAGGAAGCAGACCTGCCGTGGAATACTGGCTCTCATCGATGGTTTTTCTGCACAATCCACATCACATCGCTGTGTGGCCTGAAGGCGTGGACTTGGCCCAAGATAACTCACGGGGGGGGGTTGCTTTTTTTAGCAGTCAAATAGAGGTATCTCTTACTCCTGTGTGACTCGGAGTTGTTTCTCCTCCTTGTGAAAGGCACTCTGTACATGCTCGGAGTCCATCTTTCACTCATGGTTGCGGGGGAGGGGGAGAGTGCAAGAGGTTGTGAGAGTGGGGCTGATTGTCCTCCAGACGGAAAGCGGGAGGGTGGGGAGAAATCTCCTAGTGCCCTGAGCCAGGATCAACACTTCTCCCTCTTGGCAAAGCGCCTCCGGTCCTGAAACCGCTCCCACCCCACACTTCAGTCCCTGCAAATTCCAGTCCTCTCCCCACCACCACACACACACACACACACACACACACACACACACACACACACACACACACACACACTTGCGCACTGTTAGCCAATCCAAGAAAACAAAACATCTCTAAGCTCCACCTTCTTGCTTCTCAAGGCTATACACACACACACACACACTTTAAAAATGCCTGCTGATCACTGAACAGTGCACTTCCTGATCTGCGGGGGGGGGGGCTCACATAGGGGAGGGTGGGAGCTTCCCGCCTCCCCTTCCCCATCATTTCGCTCTCTGCTGGAGAAGGTGCACAGCACCCCAGCGGTATGTCTGAAGGAGAAGAGCCGGTGCTCACGAAAGCTCACAGGATGAAATACGCCCACGGGTCTTTAAGTGCCCCCCCCCCGCCTATACGTGTTGCTTGCAAAAAGTGCACAGGACCCTCTGCTGCCTCCCCCTTCCCCCCCTCCTGGCTGTCACCTGGTAAGGTGAATAGGGCAGCTGAGGGGGGGGATGAACCTGCCCCCCATTTGCTGACCCCCAAACCCACACCCAATTGCAGCCTCCTCCACCTCCTCTTGCGTAGGCAGGGAGCTACCCTGCACGGGTGGTAAACCAAAGCCCAGGGTTAATTCCAGGGTGGCTGCAGAGTGCCCCCACCCCACTGGCCGGTAATTACCCACTCCGGAGGCCCTGGGCAGGGGGAGGGGAGGGGAGGACTCATTCTGCCTGAAGGCAGAGGGGCCCAAGAAGAGAGCCACCCCACTTGCCAGCACGGCCAGAGATCAGCCACTTCCACGCCCCTTCCTCCTCCTCCTCCTCCTCCTCCTCCTCCTCCTCTTCCTCCGCCACCACCCTGGAGGGGGACCAGAGGCAGGTCTCCAGTAGCTGAGGCAGACGGAGGGTCTTCAATGGGCCCACCAAGAAGAAGGCCCAGTGAGCGGTGGGCCTCCTCTGGGCACGCACGCTCCCAAGGACGCAAGCAGGCCGACGGCATGTGCTGAGTCTGCTGCTGCTTGCCCGCGCTTTGCAAGGGAGCTGGCACCCCTCCCCCCTCCCCTGCCTCCTCCCCCCCCACCCACTGCCAGGAGGCACCCCCTTTCCACCCCATTCAAAGGGTCCTTGCAAGCCTCCTCCTCCCTGGGCCCTCCCTGCAGGCTGGAGAGACACTGCCGGGATTTACAACTGGAGAGGCCCTCCCGGGACCCCCCCCCTTGTGCAGGGACACCCCCCACAGGGGAGCTCCGAATGGGGCCGCCTGAGGCCAGGCACCACCAGGCTGCTCCCCAAGCATTTTTCTTTCGTAAGGGGGGAATGGGGCCCTTTGGGTGCTGCCCACCCACCAGCTGACCCCTCTCTCATCCCCCTCCCCATTTGATCTTCACAACAGTGGAGATCCTATGGCTCCCCCCAGAACTGTTCTAGCCCAGGAGCAGGGTTCATGTGGACTACCACTTCCATCATCCCCCCCCAACCATTCACTGGGCTGGGCCTAGAGTGGCCTGGGAGCCCAAAGGATGCAGGAGCAGGGGAGGCTGCCCCCCCTTCCCACCAGCGAGTGGAGAAGCAGGGAGAGCCATGTAGGGGAAGCTGGGGGTGGCCCCTCCCTGGGTGGCTCCTCCGGACAGCAGCAGGTCTGCTCCAAGGCCTTTGCAAAGAAGCAGAGGGAGAAACCCTTTGGCTCCTCCCGGCCCACCTGGGACACCCCCCACACACCCCCACCCACTGTGGGAAACCGAGAGCCCTCTGCTTGCTCGGGAGGGCTGCCTCCCGTCAAGGCCTGGCAGCGAGAGAGTGCCTGAGCCCCCAGGGAGAGCCCCACCCCCAGCAGGATGCCCGAACCCCTCAGTGACCCCCAAAGCACGTATGGGGGAGGGCATATCTGTCCTTCTTTCCGGCTGCAGCCACCAGGCTCCTTGCCAGAACAGCTGGGGGGCTGCCCTGAAGTGGCCAGGCCCCAGCGGGCAGCCCAGGAAGACGGAGGAAAGGGCTGGGGGGTGGGGGGAGGCAGAGGCAGAGGAGCCGTCCCTCGGCCCGGGCCCCTTCCTTGCCGCTACAGCCGGCCGTTCCTGGCTGCCACACAGGCCTCCTGCGGGCACCACAGTGACCCAACACCACAGGAGAAGGCCCTCATGAGATCAGCACTCGCTGGTGTGTGTGTGGACCGGGGGGGGGGCTGGTCCCTTGTCCAGCAGCCCTCGAGGGGGAGGGGGATGGCCACAGCACATATGTCATTTTTGTACCAACTGTCCCTTTCAGTCAATTCCATTGTACACAGGTTGCACACTGATAGATAATAAAGGTTGTTGTTATTATTATTATTATTATTATTATTATTTTGCTCCCAGAAGGACATCCAAATGCAAGCCATGTTCTTTATTGCGCTACTCATGCTCTGGTCTCATGGCAAAAAATAGGCTCGGGGAGAGAGAAAGGATTAGGCATCATCCCTCGCCAGCCAGACCAGCCGTGCTCTTGGGAGGCCACCCCCCCCATCCTTGGGGCAGGCATTTCAGAGGCAGCCCCCCCCCCTCGAATGGTCCACAACCAGCACACAAGCCTCGGGCTCCAGCAGGCTCCTTCCCCACCCCCAACCAAAGCCAGGGCCCTTCTCAAACTCCCCCCCTCCCCCCGGGACCTGCTCACCTCCCTCTCCTCTGCTTCCTCCTCCTCCTCTTCCTCAGCAGGTTCCAGAACTGTCTCCAGGCTTCAGGAGGGGCACCAAGAGGCTCCTGCTGAAAAAAAGGCATCCGGGGAGGGTTGAGTCTCTGTGGCATCCACAGGCGCCTCCTGCGTCCCTACTCCAGGTCTCCCCCACCCCACCCCGACAGGGGCATACAAACATAGCAGGTAGACAGCACTTCTCTCCCCCCCCCCCGGTGGCCCATGCATTAACACCCCCATGTCCACAGAGTGCAATCCTGGGAGCCCATGTAATCTATTCCTGCCACTGATGAATTCTAGGCAACAGAGACAAGGTGACGCCGGCAGAAAAGGACCTTCCCCCACAAGCCACACTGGCAATGCTCCCACATGCTGCCTGGGCTCAGAAGATTCAGCTGTGGCTGCAGGTCTGGAAGCCGACCGGGGGCGGGGGTTGTCTTCCCCAGATGAGATCTGCCCCCTCCCCACTTCCCACTGACCCCCAAGGGGACGACATGCTGGTCCTGAGCAGAGAAAGCCCTCTCTGGCAACTGAGGCTGATGCAGCTCCTCCGGTCCTGAGCCGGAAGCAAACCCCCCGAACGGAGCCCAGACACTAACAGACAGGAGAAGAACCCACAGGGTGGGGGGAGGATGAGGCCCTCAGAGCCATGCTCTGCTTTTGGAGCTTCAGCAACAACCCCCTCCCCCAAAAAGACAACAGCAGCATGGGGGGCAGACCATCCCTCTTGGGAAGAGGTTCTAAGGGCAGCCCCAGGGGGATTCCCATCACAGAGGCACAAACTTGGCCCAACTGGAGGTGGGGGTGGGGGTGGGAGGAATGTCCAGGTCTGAGTTTCATCCTCTACTAAAAATGAGCCTCTACACACACACACACACACACACACACACACACACACACACACACACACACACACACACACACACACACACACACACACACACACACGGGACATGGCAATATATCAACACACCCTGAGCGGAAAGGGCTGGGCCAATAACGCCAGGCTCTCCCCGGGAGGTGCTGCTGCTGCAGCCCCAGGAAGCCCCATGTGGGCACAGGGTATGGTGCCCACTCTCCCCACTGTTCCCATGCGCACAAGCAGCATTCAAGCAAAAGCATGCCTCCTTGGCATCACCCACCACCACAGCCATGGCCGCAAAGCCACAGGGGCTTCTCTCCCCCTTCCTGGTCTTTTCGTCCTGGACGAGAGCCTGCGGTGGGAGATGGGGGGGGAGCCCAGGAGCAAGGGCAGCTGCCACGGCCAGGCTGGCCTGGTCCCACAGGAACGCCAGACCTGCCGTGCCGTCAGTGACCGCTTTCCCTCTGCTTCCAAGGAGGCCCAGGGCACAGGAGAGGCGGTGCCAGCTGGTGTTGTGTCCAGCGCCAAAGCCCAACTGCCTCGCCCCAAAAAAAAAAACCCCAAGAGCAACCAAGCCCCAAACCTCTGTGCTGAGGCCAAAGGAAAGGGGATGCCTACTTTCCTGATGGAGAGGGCCTGCCCCTCGGCTGCGGGGGGGGGGGGCTTTCCTAAAGGCCATGAAGGTGAGGTGGCGGCTGGCGGGGCCCCTGAAGACCAAAGGCTACCCCAGAGATGAAAGGGAGCCCTTGCCGCCCCGACTCTCTCAAGCGGATAAGGCAACCCTCGCTCTTCCCCAACGGAGACCCCGGCTGCGCCCACGGCCCTTGTGCCAAGGCTGGTCCCCCGCCCTCCCACCCTCCCGCCCAGCCTCCCTTAATCTTCTCCTTGGGCTTAAGTAAAGTTTAACTGGATTCCCATCTCCTCTAATCGGAACCGCTGCCTCGCCCACTCCTGCCTCGCAAGGTGGCCACAGAGGCCACGAGAGAGAGAGAGAGAGAGAGAGAGAGAGAGAGAGAGAGAGAGAGAGAGAGAGAGAGAGAGAGAGAGAGCTCAAGGTCATCCCAGCGGGGTGGGAAGGCAAATGCTCCCCCCCCCCGCATGGCCAGGAGCCGACGACGCAGGTCCAGGTAGGCACAGGAGACAACAGCAACCCAGAGGGGCCACAGGGGCCACGTCTGGGTCCAAAGGCAGCCATTCTGGTCCCCTCTGCCCCGTCACAGGGCAAGAAAGGGAGAGAAAATTGCAGGGGGGGACAGGGAGTGGGGCTGGAGGGGGGTATACAGGCAGTGGGGGTGGGGGACTACAACCCCAGCACCTCGGATGGCCGGGGTCCCTCCCTTCCACGGAGTTTTATACGCAGTTTGGGGAACCACACAAAGCCAAGCCCTTAAACTGTGGAGCCGAAGCCGGCATGGAAAGCCCCCCCCCGTCTCAAAAAGAAAGGAAGGATGTGGCCGAAGAGGCACACAGGCAGCAGAATTCCAAGCCCGGGAGGGAGCCTGGCAGGAGCTCAACTCACGCCACCCTCGGCAGTAAAACCCAGGCCGGAAAGAGGGGAGCGTGCAGGAAGGACAGCAGGCAGGATCCCCACCTCAACCTCCCCAGTGCTCCTCTCTGTCTGCGGGGGGGTGTGTGTGTGTGTGTGTGTGTGTGTGTGACCCTTTCCGTGTCTCAGGTGAGCCAAGAGGAGACGGCCGGTGTGTGTGTGTGTGTGTGTGTGTGTGTGTGTGTGTGTGTGTGTGTGTGTGTGTGTGTGTGTGTGTGTGTGTGAAACTAAGGGGAACCAAAGGCAGGGCAAGGACACTGCCTTCCAGGGCAAAGCCAGAGGGGAAATCTAGACTTGCTCGCCCTGGAGACTGCAGCGGGTGGGGGGGGGGGGTTCGGGGAGGAATGCTACCCCTCCTCCCTCCCCCTCCCCCTCCCCTGAATGTTGCCCCAAAGAGGACTCAGGCGGCTCAGGTGGTGCACCCCAAGCCCAGGCGCTGATCCACCGCCGCCGCCGCCGCCGCCACACACACACACACACACACACACACACACACACACACACACACACACACGGGAAACAGGGTGCTGGGAAACCGCTTCTTGCTCTAGTTGACACCCCACCTTTCTGCACAAAACAATGGAGCACAAGGTACCTCATCAAGTGACAACAAGGGCAATTAAAATGTGAAACCACGTGTTGGAGAACAACTCAAGCCACATCCCGGAAAAGCTTCTCCAGTTACCAAGCAGTCCAGGGCCCCAAGGCCAGGTGGCTGCCACAGAGAGCCCTCTTCCCCCCCCCCCCCCCACCCCACCCCACCCCGGAGGGAGAGAGAGAGATCCAGGGCCCGGAGGGGGCTGCAGCCCTGCTCACCAAGCATCGCTGCCAGACGGGGGGGGGGAGGCCAAAATGCCTCCCATCCCCACCTGGACAGCCCTGCAGGAGGAGGTGCAGGTCGCATTTTCAGCCGGGCGGCGAGACACAGTGCCCACCCTAAGGCCAGAGCAGACTCCCCCCTCGCCCCCCACACCCCAGCCTGCAGAGGCACAACAGCCCCCCCCCGCCACAAGGACAAATGTTTCTCCGCTGCCCTCTGTTGCAAGAGAGGGAACCCAGCCTACGACCGACCGTGGCCGTGTGGGACCAGACACAGCGCGGGAAAGGCCCACCGATGCCTCAGAGTCCCAAGGCATCCCCCAAAAAGGGTCAATGTGGGGATGGGAAGTGGGGGAGGTCCCAACAGCGCCCAGAGTCCAGTCCAGCCATGAGAGGGAGGAGGGCAATGGGGCAGAGGGAGGGGGAAGCCGGAAGGACCCCCGTCCGTCCTGTTCCAAGCAGCCCGCTCCAGAGAACGTCCCTAGGACGTGGGCGCCTGCTGTTCTGGGGGCACCATGCAGGAGCGGGGGGTTTCTGCTGCGGCCAGAGGGGACCCCCACCCACCCACCCCGTCTCCTCTCCTGGGTGTCATTTGTGGGGCACTCCTAACAGTTCTGGCAAGAAGCCCTGTGTCTATGGCAGGGGAGGAGGCAGGTCTATGCCTCCCCACCCCCCACCCCCATCTGGCATCCACCCAGCAACCTGTGCAAACCCAGCTCTGTAGGATGGCAGCCAAATACAGCCCCTCAATGCTGGCAGGAGCCGGCCTGGCACGGGTCACCACCTGCAAAAAACAAGCTAGGAAGCTGCTCGAGAGGGTGAGGGTTGGGGTTGGGCGGGGGGTTGGGGGGGGGAGAAACAGCGTAGCCCCACACAGACCGCTGGGCATTGCAGAGCAGAACTCAGCCTCCTTGGCCACTTCCAGCTTGGGAGTGTGTGTGGCCAACTCTAAGGCCGGCTTCAGACCCTGAGGGAGGGACCCTTCTGGCCCCACGGCCGCCTCCCAAGCATTTCTGTGGGTTTCCTCTCGTACAGCTCCTTACAAGGAGCCTTCCTGGGCTGAGAAATGGCAAATGCGTTTTAATGTAACCAAATGTAAAGTAATGCATATTGGGGCAAAAAATCCAAACTTCATCTATCAACTCATGGGCTCTGAGTTATCCGTGACGGCTCAGGAAAGAGATCTTGGTGTGTTGGTGGACAGCTCCATGAAGGTGTCTCCCCAGTGTGTGGCAGCGGTGAAGAAGGCCAATTCCATGCTAGGGATTATCAAAAAGGGGATTGAAAATAAAACAGCCAACATTATAATGCCATTATACAAAACAATAGTAAGGCCCCACCTGGAATATTGTGTACAATTCTGGTCACCGCATCTCAAGAAAGACATAGTGGAACTGGAAAAGGTGCAGAAGAGAGCGACTAAAATGATTACTGGGCTGGGGCACCTCCCTTATGAAGAAAGGCTAAAACAATTGGGCCTCTTCAGTCTGGAAAAAGGCGCTTGAGGGGGATATGATTGAGACATACAAAATAATGCAGGGTATGAGTAAAGTGGATAGAGGGAAGCTCTTCTCCCTCTCTCAAAATACCAGAACTAGGGGACATACACTCAAATTGAGTGCTGGGAGAGTAAGAACTGACAAAAGAAAATATTTTTTCACCCAGCGCGTTGTAAGTCTATGGAACTCCCTGCCACAAGATGTGGTGATGGCATCTGGCCTGGATGCCTTCAAAAGGGGATTGGACAGATTCCTAGAGGAAAAGTCCATCACGGGTTACAAACCATGATGGAGATGTGTAATCTCTAGGCTTTAAACCAGGGTACTTCAAGGGCCAGATGCAGGGGAGTGGGATCAGGAGACAGATAGCTAGTCTCATGCGCTCCCAAACGCATCTGGTGGGGCCGCTGTGAGATACAGGAAGCTGGACTAGATGGGCCTTTGGCCTGATCCAGCATGGCTTTTCTTATGTTCTTATGTTCTTATGTTCTTAACCATCTAATCTCAAGGCCCAGGCTGCCGGGCCCGCAGCCACGAGGACCACCCTCCTGATTCATTGGGTGGTGGAAGCGTTAGTAGGGTTAGGGGTTAGTTAGGCAACCCTGCAGGCGTGATAACTGGGGACCCTAAAGGGATTGTGGGTGTGGGTGTGGAGGGGGAGATGTGCCAGCTTCCGTGTCGAAGGGCATCTAGCTGAGCATGGCTGCTGCTGGACAGGGCAAAGCCCGAGGAGCCCCCACCCCCACACGCAGGGAGGGGGCTGCTGCCCGTCTCACACACCCTGCCAGCCGGCCAGCCGTGGCATGAACCAACTGCCCGGTGGAGCAGAGGTTTCCTCCGAGGAGCGTGGCTTCTGCATTCCGCCCGGTGGCCCCGGCTGAGGCTGCGCACGCCTCCCCCGACCACCACCCTCTGCTGCCATGCCTGGAGGCAAGCTCAGGAGGGCTGGGCTGGCGGAGCCTTCCAGACCTAAACGTCCAGGTTCTGCAGGGCCACCGAGAGCCTCCTGGCCCAGAGGTGGAGGTGGGCAGGAAGGAGGATGCCTGGAGCACAAGGCACCACATCGCAAGGTGAAGGCGGGGTCCCGACTCTTCCACACCACCATTCTTGCCAGCACAAAGGGGCGGGAGGCAGTCCTGGCCCTGGCACGGCTGCCGCGTGAAGCGCTGAGTGACCTGCGGAAACACTTCCTGTGCAAAGGGCCCGCTAGGCTCGGGGGAACCAGAAGGACGGCCAGAAACGCGCGCACACGCACGCACAGAGGCACTGGCTGTCCTTTTTCCTGGAAGGGGAGGGTGAAGGACACCGTGAAAAGGGGGCATCCACCACCACCCCCTCCGCCTGCAAGAACTGTGCGCCTCCACAGAAGGGCCAGGGGTGGGGGGTGCTTCCCTGAGAATGTGGGCAAGCAGCAGTCTGGCTTCCCCATCATAGACACCCCCACACCTCCCCCATTAGGAAGGACACTCTTCTGGGGCTCCAGCTGGACCAAGGCTGTGCAGCCACTGGACTCGGAGGCCCTGGGCCGGGATGTGCCAGTGGGACCCCAGTTAGCCCAGAAGAAGGGTGACCTGGGGCAACTACAGGGGACCATTTTCAGCATCCGCCACCCCCACCCCCCACCCCAATCATTTTAGACCTTTGCCGCTGCCAACGGGACAGAGTCTCCTTCCGGATGGAAAGCGCTGGGTGATGGATGCACTTGCCAGGGAGCCTAGCGCCCGTTCAGTCTCTGGCCTGCAACCCCTCTCCCCACCTGCCCCCCACCCCACCCCACCCTGGTATCTTTTCCTCCTTCCTCAAGCAAGCAAAACTCAAGCACCAGCAATCCATCCCCCCCGCCCTATCCCCCCCCCCAAAAATGATACAACCACCAACTCTGAGCCACCCGGTGCCCTGAATGGATTGTGACCCACGTTTCTGAGGCAGACGGTAATCCCGTGGGAACGTGGACCCACATGGGACAGAGGTGTGTGTGTGGGGGGGGGGAGAGCTGCCTGCCCAGCCCCCGTCTTCACCCCAAGGGGCAGCTTTTCCTGTGCCAAGGCCTCTGGGGTGCCCTCCCCCACCCCAAGGTCTGAGCCACCCCCGCCTGCCCGCCGGAGCCCATCAGCCAGCAGCAGCAGCCTGGGCAGAACGAGGGCGCCTGGCCACCTTCCTGTCCAGCCAGGCCACCAGAAGGGTCGCCCGTGTTCCCGTTCTCCAGCTTTGCTGGAGTTCTGGGCCTCCAATGGGGTCGGGGGAAGGAGGGTACAAGGCCTTTATTGGGGGGATTACACAGGATCACTCTCTGGCTGGCCATCTACACCTGCCTCCCCCACTGTTAATGGGTCCTTGGGAGAGCTGATAATAACACTTTCCCTTTCCATGGTCTGTTCCCTCCTCTGTCCATCACTGTCTGAAGCTCTTCCTCCATATATTAAACAAGCGGGGGGCAAATGAGATGTACACAGAAGGAGGGGAAGCAGGGGCTGCTCCTACATGACTGGAACAGGGTGGCGGGGGGGGGGGAGAAGCATCCTCACCCGTGGTAGGGCAGCTCCACCCTGGGATTCTTACCCATCTCTCTGGACCCAAACGATTAAGCCTTGGAGCCACAGAGAAGGCCTAATGGCCCAAAGGAAGATGTGGGAAAAGAGAGGAAGGGGGGGATCACATTCCTTCACAGCAGCCGCGGTCCAAGGACCCAAGCCCCTTGAGGCGCCCAAGTTAAGGAGGCGCCCTGCAAGTGCCACTGGCCGGTGGTGGGCCCAGGTGCCACCCGTGGAAAGCAAGAAGGAAGGCGAAGTGGGGAAGGGCTGCCTTCCAACTTCTCTGTGTTTGGGCTCCTGCAGGAAAGCCCAGCCCCCCCCCCCAGCCCTCACTCTCCCCTGCGAGACCACCACCGGCCAGTGCCAAGGGGCACCCACTTCAGTGGGGGATCCCTGCTGGGGGGAGGGGGAGCCAGCCCCTGGGGAGGGCCGGGGATGCCGGAGCACCCTGAGACAGGGCAGTGACCCAAGGGAGCTCGTGGGGCGCGAGAGAGATGTTTGCCCAGGCAGGCCGAGAGAGTGATGCCCCACACACACACACACCGGGAGAGAGAATTCCTCCCTGATGAGAGTTTTGCCAGGGAAGGGAAGGGAAGGGGTGGGGTGGGGGGAGGGCAGCTCTTTCCATTTCCTGCGGGAATCCAGGCAGACAAACAGGCTAAGGTTGTGCAACCGACCGACCGCCTTCTCCATCCGGGAAGGACCCTGCCCTGCCCTGCCCGGGAAGGAGTTCTCGTTTGGCACGAGGGGCACCCATTTCCCCCCCATGCACCCTCCTCCTGTCCCTCCCTCCACCCTTCTCTCTCCCCCCAAGCCCCCCTCCTTTGACCCTCGGATCCCTTCGGGACGGGACCCCTGCCCCCCCCCTCGCCGCCAATCTCTGGAGACGGGGCCTGCTGCTGCCCCCGGGCACAAGCCGCCCAGCAAGGGAGGAAAGGGAGGCCAGCTGGGCATCGACGCCGGGCACTGCCCGGGGCCAGCCAGCCAGACCCCCGCCAGACCCCAAGCGCGCCAGGCAGGGAGGGGCCTGCATCTCCGATCGAAGGGTCTCCTACGAGGGGGGGGAGGGGAGGGGGGCAAGGGGGAGGGGAGCCACGAGAGGCTGCAGGGACTGGGCGGGTGGACGGCCAGCCCGAAAGAGGCAGTGGCCTCTCTGAGCCGGCCAGGTGTGTGTGCCTGGGGTGGGGGTCGGGGGTCGGGGGTGGGGGGGGCGTCAGGCTCAGGCGTCGGCACCCTCCCTCCCTCCCTCCCTCCTCCTCCTCCTCCTCCCGGGCAGAGGCCGGACGAGGAGAGCGGACCTGGCTCAAAACCACCGCGCCCTGCAAGCTCCGGCCACGCGCGCGTGCCCGCCCGCCTGCCTGCCTCGAGACCCCCGCCCGCCTGCCCGCCCGCCCGCCTTCCTTCCCGTGCGCGCGGCCGCGGCCCCGGGCGCCGCCACTCACCCACCGCCCGCGGCGCCGCGCAAGCAGTTTCGGGAGAGGGGGCGCGCGCAGCCTCTCCGGGTCGCTTCTCGGCGGTACGCATGCGTGGTGGCGGCGGCGGCGGCGCGCGCTCCCGCCCCCGCCACGTGCGCGGCATCGCAGGCGCCGCCCCCTCCCCTGCGGAGCCCGCGCGGGCGAGCGGGGGGGGGCTCTGCCTTGGGGGCGGGGGGGGGGCTGGCACGAGTCGCGGGACCTCCACCCCCACCCACCCGCACGCACGCACAGCACCACCCAGGCTAGGCGGGGGGGGTCGGCGGGGGGGGGGTCGGGAGAAGCCCTGGGCGGGTGTCGTTCTGCGGGGCCAGCGCTGCCGCCGCCGCCGCCAGTCCCGGCCGGGCAAGGAACGCGTTGCAAGCGACGGGGAAGCGCGTTACGTTCCTCCGCGGTGGTGTAACTAACGTTCCCGTTCCTTTTCGTGGCTGGAAGGAAAGAGCCGCGGCGGGGGTGGGGGCGGGGGCGGGAGGAACTGAGCGCACGAGCGCCCCCTCTCCCCCCCCTCGCCGGACCGGGGCTGAACTGGCCTCGAGCGCCGGGCCTCCCTCGGGGGGGGGGGGGGGCGGGATTCGTTCGGGGAGAGCCGAGAAAGGAGGCGGGGCCGGGCAGGACCCGCCGGGAAGTGTAGTCTCCGCGCCTGCGGCCGCAGAGCGAGCCGGGCATGCTGGGAGTTGTAGTCCAGCCGGTGCTGGAGGAGGAGGAGGAGGAGTTGGAGGGTCCGCGGTCTCGCGGGCGGGGGGGGGGCGGGAGGAGGAGGTCCCGGCGGATCTCTCGCGGCGGCGGCGGCGGCGGACAGAGAGCGATGCAGAAATACGAGAAGCTGGAGAAGATCGGAGAGGGTGGGCGGCCGGGAGGGGGGGGAGGGAGATTCGGCCCTTGGGGGGGGGGGCTGCCGGGGGGGGGAGCGGGCGGGGGGGGGGCGCGTGTCGGGCAAGGCTTGCGATGCTGCAGAGCCGGGAGGGAGGGAGGGAGGGAGGGAGGGCGGCGGGGTGGGGTGGATTTGCCACTTTTGGGGGTTCCGGGGCTTTCCGGCATATGTGTGTGTGTGTGTGTTGGGGGGGGGGATGGTTGTTGTTGCCAGGGCTGCTGCGCCAGAGAAGGAGGGGGGGGTCCTTGACCGGGGAGGGTCTGGGACGGAGGGCTGTGGGCTCCGTGGCCCGTTTTGCGCGAGGAGGGCCTCTCCCTGTTGGAAGCAAATAGACTCCCCCGTGCAACCTGCCCCCCCTCCTCTCTCAACACGCCTCCCCCCGCCGCCTTTTTGCAGGCACCTACGGGACCGTGTTCAAGGCCAAGAACCGGGAGACGCACGAGATCGTGGCGCTGAAGCGGGTGCGGCTGGACGACGACGACGAGGTGGGGGGCCTGCCCCCTCCCTCTTTCCCACCCCCGACCCACAGAAAGGGGGGGGGAATCATGGGGTGGAGACACCCCGCCCTTCCTAAGGATGGCCCGGGATCGCCCCAGAGCCCCTCCCCCCGGGATGATGCGGTGCCCTATCCTGATGGAGGCGGGGAGGGGGGAAAGTAGAGACCCCTGCAGCCCCCCCCCCCCGACAGTTCTGGGCCAGGGCAGGTCATGGTGCGGGAGAGTGGGCAGCACTGTGGGCATGTGCAGAGTGCATTGCCACCTCCCGCGCGGCGGGGGGGGATCTTTTACTGTGCCTTTGGTGGCAGGGAGTGGAGGCGAAGGCATCCTGGCTCCTAAAACGCCCCCCCCCCACGGTGCCGCCTTCTTCCAGGGTGTCCCCAGCTCAGCCCTGCGAGAGATCTGCCTGCTGAAGGAGCTGAAGCACAAGAACATTGTCAGGTGAGCCCAAGGGACGGATGGGGGGGGGCAAGGGCAGGCAGGGGAGGAGTGCTCCCCCCACACACACACACTTGAAAGGGGACCAGTCGTCCTACTGCTCCAACCGTTAGGAAGTTTTTCTTTCCTGATACATCCAGCCTCACCCTGGCTTCCTGCTGCTTGAGCCCCTCCTTGCAGGTCCTGTCCTCTGGGGTGATGGAGAACAGGTCCTCTTCCCCCCGCGCTGCCCTTACCTCCCCTACGGATACCTTTCAGGTAGTATTTGAGAAGTGCTGTCCCATTACATCCCCTCAACTAAACCTCTCAGCCTTTCCTCCTAGGGTGTATGTATGGTTTGGGGGGGGGTTGGTGGTGTGGAGAGCCAGACAGTCTGGACTTAGTTGTGTCCCCTTTCAGGCAGGAAATGGGATTCGATCTCCCGGGGAAGGCTTTGGGTGCAGCTGAGGGCTGCCCTGGGACCCCTGTGGCAGATGATGGGCGCTGGCGGAGGTGGTGGGCAGAATGCCCCCTGCAGGAAGGCCAGGCCTGGTCTCGGCCACCGGGACTACACCGCCTCCTGCCAAGGTGGACGATGGACGGCGGCACGCGCCTCTTCTTTGGCCAGCGACTGTCACGGAGGACAGCTTGGATGGGCAAAGGCTACGGTTGGGGGGGGATACAGAAGGCAGCGTGGGGTCGGGGCGGGGGGTAAGAAGGGGCAGGCGAGGGGCCTTTGTCCCAGGGGAAGGGCTTCTGGGATCCCTTGCATTACCATATAAAGCCCCTACGTGAGCGGCCTTAAGCAACAACGGCCCCTCCTTTGGGCACCCGCCTACCCAAAGCACCTGCGAGGCGGGCTTTTACGGAGGCCTTTCTCTCTTCTGCTGCCCGGGCTTTCTGTGGGGCTTCTGCAATTCAGTGGCGGGGGCTGGTTGGAGGTTCTTGTCCTCTGTGCCTGCTGCGCTGGGTGTCCTCCCTCGGCATGCCTTCCTGTTGTCAGGGGTTGGCCCTGAAAGAGAACTGGGAATGTTCTGGAAATGTTTCAGAACCACTGCACCCTGGTGAGATCAGGAGTGTATCCAGGAGGACTTGGGCACATTCCCAGGTCTCCTGCTTTGCGGGGGGGGGAGGCAGCGCAGGAGGTATCCTAGTGCATTATGGGTGCTCTCTTTGCGGGAATCTTGCTTGGTCTTGCCTGCCACATTCCAAATCAGGTTTGAGTCGGTGTACCCTGTCTTGACTACTGAAAAGAACTGTACGTGGGGCTACCCTTGAAGATGAGTTGGAAACTTCAGCTAGTTTGGAGGGTTAGGGTTGCATTTTGACAGGGCTTTTGCCCCCCCCTCCCCCGTCCATCCTGGGCTGCACCAGTTGTGCAAAGGTGGCTGCTCGGTTCTTCCGGGCGCTGCTGTTCACTTCCACACCCCTTTCGGCATGCTGGTTCCCTGTGGCCTCGGCCCATGCCCTTGGCTCCTCCCTGCCGCCAGGGTGGCCGAGGCCCTCTTAAGGGTGGAGCAAGGCCTGCCCTCTGGCCCCTTGGGGATAGGGGGGAAATCACTTAACAGAATCACTTGTGGGGCAAATCCGTACAACAGGAAAATGGTCGCGTTTAGGGATTAATCCGTTTTCAATGCCATTCCTATGAGAAGTTTGTACAAAGGAAAATTTGCTTATCAGAGCTTTGTTTGGAGCGAATTGATTCCTTTATACAAGGTACCAGGGTACTTTCGCTGCCTTTGGAAAAGGGGTGCGAAGGTCCTGAAAGGAACAGCTCTAGGCTTCCTGTGGTGCCCCCTCTTTGGGCCGGGTGGGTGGGTGGGTGCGAGGGGCCAGCACCACCATGGAAGCATACGAGGCCCAGGGGGGCATGTGGGCGGGCGGCCGGCCGGCCGGCCGTGGCAGGGCATCGGTGTCTGCCCCCGGCTTGGGTGAGCTCATGGGGGGTTGGGGTGTGTTCTTCCCTGCTCCAGGCTGCATGATGTCCTTCACAGTGACAAGAAGCTCACACTGGTCTTTGAATTCTGTGACCAGGTACAATGGGAGGGCCGGAGGGTGGGTGGGTGGGGGAGGTGAACAGGGCGGGGGGGCGGGGGGAGGTCTCCTCAGGTCAACAACTGGGTCAGATCAAAGGCTCCTTGCCCCTTCAGACCTGCGTCTCCCGCCTCGCCCCTGCCACTGCTGACCCTGCCAGGTTCTGGGGTTGTGAGAGAGGGAGAAATACCTCCCCCAGCGCCGGCCCCTGCAGAGAGCTATCCAGCCCATTGCCTAGGCCCAGAGATGTAGTCGCTTTTTGCTGGGGCATGCGGGGAAACTCCCCGCCCTCGTCCTCTGGGTAGCCCTCACAGAAGAAAGCAGGTGACATACATCCCCCTCCGGAGTGGCCGAGAGGAGTGCGCGTTCGCTCTCACCAAGACAGGCGTTTAAATACCCAGAGTGACACACACACACACACACACACACACCATTCCTTTGGCCCTTGCAGGATCTCAAGAAATACTTTGACAGCTGCAATGGCGACCTGGACCCAGAGATTGTCAAGGTGAGGCCGAGGGGCACCTGCCGGGGGCCTGTGGGCCCATGGGACGAGACTGCCCTGGCCACCCAGTGGCAGGACTCTCCCGTGGCGGCCCTGTGGGTGGCCGTGGAGCCGCGCGGGAGGAGAGGGAGCATGGGGGTGCTTTCCTCTCCTCCTTTCTCCCCCCGCAGTCCTTCATGTACCAGCTGCTGAAGGGGCTGGGATTCTGCCACAGCCGGAACGTCCTCCACAGGGACCTGAAGCCCCAGAACCTGCTCATTAACCGGGTGAGTGTTTGGGCACGGTGGGGGCGGGCAGGCGGTTGGGGGGGGAGTGGGGAATGCCTCCTCCCAGAGGGGGAGGGGGGGGGGGAGGACCGGCCTGAGTCTTTGCCAAGAGAAACCTAGCTGTCCAGGGCGTGCTTTTTTTTTTTTTTTGTACATAGTTTTTTAAAAAATTTTCTTAAGTAAATGCACAAGTATAATAGAGCCAACAAGCAAGAAAGTGGTATAAATATTCTTTCATAAACAAGAAAGAAGGAAAACATGTTACATCTTAATACTGTGTGTCTCATTTGGCGGTCTTGCGTCCTTGACAGTTCATTCTAGATTTGCTTGTCATTATTTTATGACGGAACTTTACAATTCAGCCATTCATAGGACAAATCCCAACTAGGGGAAACAGCCGAGTCTTCTTCTCCCTTTAGCCTACTTGTTAGCCTGTCCATTTTGTCACACTCTAATTTTTTTTAATCACCATATCCTCTGCCAGTGGGTTTTCAGATTTCCAAAACTGGGCCCATGTTAATCTAGCTGCAATTAAAAGATGTAGTGTCCGGTATTTATTTTGTCTATTGACAGATTCCGGTAATATTCCCAACAAGAATACTTCTGGTTTAAAGTCTAGATTTTTTAAAAAATTTGCTTAATCCAAGTGTGGATTTTTACCCAGTAACTTTTTGTCCTGTCACAAGTCCACCAGGGATGGTCGTCAGTCCGTTTGTGGCTCTTGCACTTCCAACACTTATTAGACACGTTAGGGAACATTTTAGCCAACTTCACTGGGGGCAAGTGGCTCCTGTAGGGCATTTTATACCAATTTCCTTTATATGAGGTGGCTAGGGTTACCTTATAGTTATTAAACCACAGTTGCATCCAAAATTTTTGGGCCACTTTATCATAGTCTCTTTTGTTCCTTCATCCTGTGTGTCCCGTGGACGTCCAGGCTGTTTTGTCGGCTTTGGGGATGTCCACAGGCAAGGGGTGGGTCTGCTGTGTGTGTGCGTGTGGGGGGGTAAGCGTTGCTTCAGACTCCTTTCCCCACAGAGGCCCCTCCAGTCACTGGAGCTGATGGCAATCGGAGCTGGGGGGGGGGCGACCCCACAGGGAAGGGAGGCAGCGTCTCCCAGCAGCAGCAGCAGCCGCAGCAAGTGGGAGAGGGGGACCCGCAGGGCAGACGGGCAGCTGAACCTGCCGGCAATGGTGGATGCAAGGGCCAGAGGCCTTCTTTTGGGCACCTGCCTGGAGTGGGAAAGGGGCTGTGAGGCAACCGGAAGGGAAGCCCCCAAAGACCCCCCACTATTTGGGGGGAGGAGCAGCCACAACAACAGCCGCTCCTTTCTGCCATGCCTGCGACTGTGTGACCCACTTTGGCTAGGGTTGGCATGACCGATGCTTTTAGGCCTCAGTGGCTGTTAGTGGGATGGGGGTCCAGCCTGGGGGCCCCTCCCTGTGGCCCACCTGCCGCTGACTTGGCTTACAGAACGGGGAGCTGAAGCTGGCGGACTTTGGGCTGGCCCGGGCTTTCGGGATTCCCGTGCGATGCTATTCGGCCGAGGTGAGTGGGGGGGGGCACTGGGGGGGGCTTGGCAAGTACAGCTGTTAGGGTGCCTCCGGGCAGACTAGCAGGAGGGATGCCTTCCCCCCCCCACTGCAGCTGGGGGATGACAAGGGGAGGGAGCGATCCTGCAGGTGGGGGGGGACCCCCACCCCAGGGAGAGGGCCAGGTTTGGAAGTGGGTGTTGGGGGCAAGCAGCTGCTCACAGGGAGGAGTGGGTTTGAGCTCTCGGGGGAATGGCCATTTCTTCTAATTGAATGGAAATGGCCTGCAGTCCCATCCGTTGTGACCCCCCACCCCATGTTTGCTTGCTGTTCCTGGGGTGGGGTGGGGTGGGGGTCAGGGGTTTCTTCTGGGGTTGGCCTCTTTCTTGCCCTTTGGCCCTAGGAGCAGCCTCAGGCAGACGGCTCCAGAGGGCAGCCCTTGGCTCCCTGCCAACCTTCCTGCCCGCGCTCTCTGCCCGCAGGTGGTGACCCTCTGGTACCGCCCTCCCGATGTTCTATTTGGGGCCAAGCTCTACTCCACCTCCATAGACATGTGGTCAGCTGGCTGCATCTTTGCCGGTGAGCGGGGCCTGGCGGTGGAGGTGGGAGGAGGCTGCTGTGGGCTGGAGAGTAAGGAGGGCGGGGTGCGTGCTGCTGACCATCTCCCCCCCCCGTCCCTGCAGAGCTGGCGAACGCCGGGCGGCCTCTCTTTCCAGGGAACGATGTGGATGACCAGCTGAAGCGCATCTTCCGATATCCTTGACCTGGGCAGGTGGTCTCGACAGCAGCAGCCTGGCAAGCGCGGGGGGGGGGGGGTCCACATGCCGGGCTGCTTCTTTCTTGGGCCTGGGGGGGGCTGTTGCTGCTGATACATCTTGGCTGGCTTGGGTGCTTAGTGGACAGGAGGCACGACCCCGCCCTTCACCGGAGCCGTGTGTGTGTGTGTGTGTGTCTGTCTGTCTGTCTGTCAATGCTGGATGCCCAGATGCCCGTGTGCTGCGGGGGCAGAGGGGGTTGCCCTGACACAGGGAGTGGAACTTTCCGGTGGCTTTGGTCCCACAAAGACCCTTGACTCTGCCACGCTGCTGGGGACCCCGACAGAGGAGCAGTGGCCGGGAATGACCAAACTGCCTGATTACAAGGTTAGATGCCTTCCGGGAGGGACAGCTGGGGGGGGCAGAAAGAGCTATGGGCCCCTCCTGCATCTGTGGGGCCTGCATTCCTGCACGAGTCCCCCCCCCCCAACCTCCCTCTCTTTCACTCCATACTCCTGGGAGGAACTGGCTACAAAGGGGTGGAGCTGGTAGGCCCTGCCTGGGGTCCAGAGCATCCTCTCCCCCGCCACCACCTCCACCACATGCACACGCGCACACATGCATACGCACGTGCCCGCAGCCCTCGTTGGCCTTTCTCTCCCTCCTCAGCCCTACCCGATGTACCCGGCAACCACCTCGCTGGTCAACGTGGTGCCCAAGCTGAACACGACGGGACGGGACCTGCTTCAGGTGAATGGCTGCTCCCCACCTGCCCACCTGCCCACCTGCCCTTGCTGCTGAGTGGGGCAGCCCCAGTCTCCCCACCATGGGGTCCTCCTCGAGGGGCCCCTGGTTCTGGCGCCCCACAGCCAGCGTGCTCCGGTGCGTCTGCCAGTGGC
Source organism: Phrynocephalus forsythii (assembly GCA_029282475.1). Lineage (NCBI taxonomy): Eukaryota > Metazoa > Chordata > Lepidosauria > Squamata > Agamidae > Phrynocephalus > Phrynocephalus forsythii. The sequence continues at coordinate 461,019 of JAPFRF010000009.1, forward strand.
TGTGCAGAAAGGAACGTTTCTTCCCGGGGGAGGAGGGAAGGCCTGCTTTGGTGGAAGTGCCGGCTGGTTCTCCAGGGGCAGCTGCGTGGGGGGTGGGCAAAGGAGAGGGGCAGGGGCTCCCTGGGGGGCTACTGGGGGGGGCTTCCCACCCCAGCCCAGCCCAGCCCTTGGTTCACACGCAGCCCTTCTGTTTGGCTCTGCAGAACCTGCTGAAGTGCAACCCCGTGCAACGGACCTCGGCAGAGGACGCCCTGCAGCACCCGTACTTCACCGACTTCTGCCCCCCCTAGGGGTCTTGCTGGGCATGTGCCCCCCCCTCCACTGGCCACCCGGGGGCATGGGTTGCTTGCAGGAGGGGGCTGGGAGGTGGTGGTGGGTGAGGTACTAGCAAGGTATTTCTCCTGCCCTTCATCTGACCAGCCGCCTCATCTTCCCCACCTCCCAGTGGACTGCCTGCGCCCCACCTGGGGGAGGGAAGGCAAGGGTTGTAGCTTATCCTGGATGTGAATATTTGCAGAGTCTATAAAGCACATGCCCTCCAACTGCTCCCTTCTTGCCATTTGCTGAGGGGGGGGAGGGAGCCCTACCTGCTGCCTCTGTTCCGTCTCTCGTGCCCCAAAGGACACCCCAACAGGGAGGGCCGGGGCTTTGCTGCTTCCACACCAGGACGAGGACTCCGTATTAGGAGAGGAGAGGGGAGGCTGGGAGAAGGGGGGGGCTTTGGGCTTCTAGCAGAACCAGAGGTGGGGCAGACAGGTTTGATTCACGCATGGGTGCCCCCATCGCCCCCCCACACACACACACACACACACACACTGCTGCCCTGGTGGCTGACACAGTGGGAGGGCTTGGCCAGTAGGTTCTTCTAAGGGTTCACAGGAATAATGGAGGGGCTCAGGGATTGGGATTTGTTTGTTTGTTTGTTTGTTTGCAGGGGGGGCAAGAATTGTGGTTCTCAGCAGGGACATTGTGAGAGGGGAGTCCACCAAGGTCACAGAGTGGCAGGTCCATGCACAGAGGAAGGGGAGCAGGCGGGCAGGCGCAGAGACGGGTGGGTGGGTGGGTTGATGGCCTTCCAGCTGATCTGGTGGCCCTGCCTGCAGAGTCCCTTCTCCTGAATGGGGACGGGGGAGGGGCACATTTGAAGGCGATGAAGGGAAGGGAGCTGCTGGCACAGGTAGATGCCCCCCCCAAAGAAGAGGCGGGACTGAATGTGGAAGGCTTCTCAAAGAACGACCTCACGCCACAAAATATCCGACCAGGACAAACTTTAATAAAGACTCAGGCATGGTCCGTTTCCAGCAAAATCGGTGGGGGGGGGGGGCTCTAATGCTGCTGTGCCACAGCTTGCGTCTGGGGGGGGGTTGGAGGAAGAGAAGCCTGGGAAATCAGACTCTCATAGAGCGCTGGCTGGCCGCTGACCTCGGGTCTGTCTTCTTAGCCCAGCCGTTCTTCCTGACAGAAAGGGGTGACACACACACACACACACACACACACCCCGGGCCTGCCCGGGGCTCCATGCAGGATGCCAGCACTTCTCTGGCTGGCCCATCGGTGGGAGGGGGGAGGGAGAGAGATGCCGGGCAGCTCTTTCAGCAGGCAAACTCCTGTAGACGGTGGCCTAGAGTCGCGTGACGAGGTAACAGGTTCGGGGTGTATCCGTGGCTGGCCGAGTGGCAGTGCAGCGTCTTACAGGCACTCTGAGGGGGGAGGGGAGAGGAGAGTAAGGGGGGGGCAGAGCAGAAGCTGGACTTCCTCTTGCTCCCAGCAGCCATCCAGCCCCCCTCCCCTGCGCACCTTTTGTCCCAGCCCTTCCCTTTGGCCAGCTGCCTGGCTTGGAGGAGGAGGGGCAGCCACTTTGCAGAGGAACCTAATGAGACCAGCACTGGTTGGGGGGGGGGGATCCTGCAAGGATTTGGGACCAAGGAAACCACCACCACCCCCATTATCCAGAAGCATCCACCACGGGGGGGGGGGCATTTGCTGATCTCCCCTCTCCTGGCCTGAGGTGTCAGGGCTGGGACCCTCCAGATGGACAATTGGGGGGGGGGCAGGCGGCTGGCTGCTGTTTAGCTCTCCTGCAGCTGCCAGCATCTTCTCCCACCAAACCTCTTCTGCCCTCTCCTGCTGCTCCAGCTGAAACCTATTGCAGGGGCCATGTGGGGGGGGGGGGGGGGGGTGTCTCTCTCTGGAGAACCCTTCAGGGGGCGAATGCCCCCTCCCTCCCTGGAGGGCCGCTGCTGGGCCTTCCCTTTGGGAGTAGTTGGGGAGGGCCGTGCAGGATCAGGCCAATACATTCGCTTGGCCAGCAGCCCAGCCGCAGATAGGAGCACAAGTCCTCTCTCAGGCATGAGCAGTGGGGTGGGGGGTGTGGAGCGGGGTGGTGACCCCCCCCCCCAGTGCTCAGGCTTCCCCACCTATCAGGAGACGTGGAAGGCAAGGAGCAGCCATTTTGTAGCCTCTCTCTCTCTCCCCCACCTCCCCCAGCTGCCTGGCCCATGGGGGGGGGCTTGGGGAAGGGTCTGCTGGGGAGTTGCCCCCACCCCCGTCTGCTAGCCAAGCCAGGGCTGGCTGGCTGGCTGGCTTCCTTTGAGGTCCCCTTTGCCACTGGCCCGGCAGAGGCAAGGCCAAGGGTGCCGTGCAGGTGCAGGTGGGGTCAGAGGGTCAGAGGAGGCCCCTTTCTTGGCAGTGGCGGCAGGAGGTTGTGGGGAAGGGCCTGAGTTCTCCAGCCGGAGGAGAGTGAGACCAGAGGCACGGCCCCCACGGAGGGCTTTGCGTTGGCACAATAGGCCTGCGGGCAAAGCTGTGGCGATCCCCCTTTGGGGTGCTCAACACACAGAGAGAGAGGTGGCAGGTGCAGAGGGATCGGCTGACGCGTCAGCAAGGGGCCAACCCCACCCCCCACCCCCCACCCCAGCCGATGCTTCCTGTTGGTCGGAATGTCAGGCCAGGTGCCTCACGGGAGGGGGAGAAAAGCCTCCAGAGGAGAGAGCGGGACCCACTACCTGGGCAGATGGGGCCCCACGGCACCCTGCGGGCTGCGCGGCAGGTCCATGTATTCCTGGCTCAGATGAGATGCAAAATGGAGGGGGAGGGGAGGGGAGACACAGCAAAGGGAGGGGGTCCAGAGGGGTGGGGAGGAGAAAAAGAAGGGGCAGGACAGGGAGGCAGAAAGGAACATGAGGTGAAGAAGAAATTGGGTGCGCCTGGAGGTGCCTTGCCACAAGGGCCCCCCGCAGTGAAAATGAAGCTGGTGGAAATGGGGATGTGTCCCTGAGCACATGCAGAGTGCTTTTCCTACCACATGCCTCAAGCCAGCCCACTTGGAGTCTTTGGGTCCATAACTTTAAATTGTGCAAAGTTCTGATAGGAAGGGAGGGAGGGAGGGAGGGAAAGGGTGGGATGGGGGGTGGAAGAAGGAGGGAGGGAGGGAGCCAAGCCAAGGCTTGCATTTAGGGCAGGGGCTGAGACACACACACACCCCGGAACCCTGCTTCCCTCCGCAGCTGCCAAAGGGGGCCACCCCCAGCCCCAGGGTGGGCTACTGGGCACAGCAGGTCAGGGGAGGGGGCCACCTCCCCCCCACACACACTCTGACTTTACCAGGTGGTCACTATGGTTCCGGCCAACCTGCTTCCTGGACTGGTAGTAGGTCAGAAGTTTATCCCGGAGCACCTGCAGGGAAATTGGGGGCAGGGGGAGAAAAGCGGGCAGGGCACTTGGTTGTCACTGTAACACTAAACTTGAGCCCTAGAAACAGCACCAGCAAGGGTTCATGAGCATGCACAGAGTACCTTCCCATCACCCTTGAGAAGAGGACAGGGTGGGAAGCACAGCTTCCAAACAGCAGCACCTACATTTGAGGGATGGGGGGCCAGCCATGTGGAGCCTGGTGGCTGATTTCTAATGGAGGGGAGGGGGCAAAGAAAGTGGATGGGGCCAGGCAGAAGGCTTCCCATTTGGTCCACTTTGTCACACTGCATACAGTGGGACTGGTTCTGGTGTGTGTGTTGGGGGGGGGGGGAGTCCCCCAGCTGCAGCCTCTGTCCCTCCCCCAGCACAGCCGCCTGAAGCGAATCACAGGCAGGGAAGGGGGAAGCTGGACAAAATAAGGCAGCCCATCCCAGTAGGACAGCAAAGCTGCCCCTAGTAATGGGGTTCCAGGAAGGGCATGGAGGGCTGAGCTGCCCCAAGTCGGGGGGTTGAAGTGCTCTGTGACCCACTCACTTCATACAGGTAGTCAAAGATCTCCAGGATGGTGAGAAGGCTGGCCCCAATGAAGAGGCCCATCTGGCCCCCAATGTCCCCTGTGGAGAGAGGAGAAGCCGTCATGGGGGGGGGGGGTGGCAGCATCAGAGCCTCCCTACCAGCTTTTTAGCCATCCCGCTCGCCCTGGTGGGGACATGGGCTCGTGTGTGGACTGTGTTGCCCACCAGAACCAGGCCTGGGAGGATGCCGGGGGGGGCCCTCCCTCCAGAGCACAGGAGGGCGACACCATCTCTCCCAGTTTAATCCTCCTGCCTCTGTTGTTGCTGGTGGTGGTGGTGGTGGTTTTCTGTGAGGGCTTGGAAAGAGCTGCCGCCTGTGGGCGCTCTTTCCGAGAAGAGGGAGGCAGAGGTTGCAAGAAGCAGAAAGGCCCCACCCCCACCCCCACCGTCACCCTCTCTGGGCCTCTGCTGAAGTGGGCACCCCTGGCAGGGGCTGGCACTGGGGGTGGGGGGTGGGGACAAGTGGTCCATTTGGGGCATAACAGCCCAGCTGGACCTCCATGGACCTTTAGCCCTCTGGCTGACGCGCAGGATTGGGGCCAAGAAGGAAAGGGAAAACCAAGAGCCCCCACCCCCACCCCACCCCTCAGGGAGGAAGAACCAGGAGAGAGGAAGAGGGAGCACAGGAAGAGCAGGTCCAGGCTGGCTCTCCACGGAGGGGGGGGGGCGCTTGGCTGGGCCTTCTTGGCAAGAGCGGGCGGTCTGGTGCTCCCATCCTGGGCAATTCAGGGGCCATTCTGGTGGCCACCTGGCTGCAGCCCCCCTGCTTCCTCCCACCCACCCCGTTTCCCTGCTGCCCCCACCCCCCACTCACCCAGCAATCCGGCCACCTCGTAGGCCTTCCTCTGCTCTATTGTCTCGTAGTTCAAGGTTTCAAAGAAGATGTCCAGCACCAGCAGGTTCTCCCTGGTTGGGACAGCGGGGGGGGGAGGAGAGAAGGGACTCCCTGAGATGGAATTGCTGGGCTGGCTTGAATGCAGATAAGTTAGGCGGGGGGGAGGGGCAGATTGCCCTAAGGGCCCTTCTGGCACAAGAAGGGCCTCTCTACCCCCACCCCCAACCCCAACCCCCACCACCTGGAGTTTGCCTGCAGCCCCAGAGCAAGGCTTGTGGGGCGGGATGTGTGTGTGGCTGGGTGTGAGACCTGCCTCTGAACTTGGACCCCTTGAGTTGACCACGGTGTGTGCGTGCGTGCGTGCGTGCGTGTGACTCACATGATGTACTGCTCACTGCGGTTGTACTTCTTGGCCAGGTACTTGGCCGAGGCCTTGCTGGGGATCTTGACCATGGACAGCTCCTTCCCGTAGCGCACCGTCTGGCAGGGCATCCGGCAGGAGCAGAACTCGGTGTCTTTCTCCACCAGGAAGTCTGCGCACATGGGGGGAGGGGGAGGGGAGAGAGAGAGAGAGAGAGCCACCGCTGGCATGAAGAGGGCACCCCCAGAGCATTGCGGGGTGGGCGGGGAGGCGGGGCACGAGATAGACAAGGGGCTTCCGCGCTTACCCAGGGCAGGGTCGGCACACTCCTTGTACTGCTCCGGGGTGCAGATGTCGGCGTTGCCTGCTCAGAAGAAAGCACAGAGGCCATGGAGGGGCTGGGGGGGTGGCACCTGCTGCTGCACACCCTGCCAGAGTCCTAGTTGCTCCCCCTGTGCCTTAACAGAAGGACGGGTCAGGAGGGGCGCTCAGGCCAGTCAGAAGCAACCCCACCCCTCCCCACCCACCCCTTGGCCACCTATTGCTACGACCAGGTGTGTGTGTGTGTGTGTGTGTGTGTGTGTGTGTGTGTGTGTGTGTGTGTGTGTGTGTGTGTGTGTGTGTGTGTGCGCGCGCGCATGGATCATCTGCCCAGAGCACCCTCCTGGGGTAAAAACAATGGAGGAGGGCTGCATCCCAAACCAAATGTGTCCCCCACGCCCCCCTCCATGGGTCTCTTGCTCCCCCCTCCCACCTGGCATATGCACCATGCGGCAGTTGCAGTTCTCAGCCAGATAGCGGGTCTCGCAGTCAATGCGGCAGGCAGCGATGCTGTAGTTGGCGAAGAAGGTGGACTCGGTGGGGCTGGGTTTGCAGACCCCCCAGGGGGGTGGGAGGTAGAAAAGCTGTGGCCAAAGGGGGTGAAGGAAAAGGCTGCAGCAGCTCTGCCCTGACCAGCAGCCTCATGGGCATTCCCCTCCCCCCCAGTCAGCCAACCCCCCCCAAGCACAGCTGTGCCGATCCCTGGGTCTCCAGAGGGTGGTGGGCCGACCCCCTGCGAGGAAGCGGTACCCCGTTCTGCCTCACTGCACCCCCCCAGGGGGAAGGCCCATGAAACCAGTGGGGGGGAGAGAAGGGGAGCAGAAGCAGGCAGGGGGTGGGAAGGCTTCCCCAGGGGGTCCTCGTGCCCCAGGGCAGGGGTGGCTGTGACTCCCCCAGGAAGATACCCGTTGCTGCTGGCAGGAGACAAAGGTCTGGAATCCAGGGGCCACCCCAAACCCCAGCTGGTCGATGTTGGGGGGCTCGTCCTGGCTGTGGATCTGGACCTTCACGCCTGCCTCAAAGGAGGTCTCCTCTGTGTCAAGCACACACGCGCACACACACACACACACACACACACACACACACACATATGAGAGAGAGAGAGAGAGAGAGAGGTGGGGGTGGGGTGGGGAGGTGAACAAGGTGGTCCCAGGCAGGCAGGCAGGCAGGCAGGCAGGGTACTGTGCCTCCTTCATGCCCCAAGGGGCACAAGAGCAGCTGGGGGAGGGGGGACACTGACCCCTTAGCTGACCCCCTCCCAAGGACCCCCCTCCTTCCCCAGAAGTGCCCTTCCCCCCCCTTTTTGGAGGAAGGAGCCAGGGAACACTCTCCGTGGTCAGCCTTGGGGAGAGGGCAGGTGTGGGTGAACGGAGCAAAGGCCGAAACCGCCCCCAGTCCCTGCCAGACTGTTCCCACCCCACCCATCCGTCCCACCTGCCCGTGGCAGGAGGTGAGCGGCAGCAGGGCAAGCGTGTCCAAGCTGCCCAGAGGCCTGTGGCCGTGTCAGGGCGGGGGCTTCCACCCCCACCCCCATCACTCACCGCTTTCCCCCAGACAGGCAGGTACTCGTCCTGCTGGATGTTCAGCATCAGTTCCAGGCCGTTGCCCGTCCCGCCCTTGGCCGTTGTGAGGAGCTCATAGCCAGGAGCACCCGAGTTGAACGTGTAGCACTTGCCCAAGCGTGTGAAGATCTTGGGGGGGGGGAGAGATAAGTGGAGCGAGGGAGTCAGAGACCTGGGAGGACCGTCTCTCGTCCTCCCCCTCTCCCACCCCCAACCCCCCCATGGAAAAAGAAACCCGTGGCCTCGGGGCCACCTGCGTCCCAGGCCCCTTCTGCCTGCCCGTTGTCTTACTCCGGAATAAAGACTTGGGGTAGCCTGTGGGCGGCTGCCACCCCAGGGGAGGCCAAAGCTGGCTGTGTCCCTCCTTTACAGTCCTGTTTGGGCCCCTGGGTAGGGTGGCCAGTGGGCTCCTTTGGGGGCTCCCAAAGAAAGGCAGCACTGTCCTGCCTGACCCCTGGAGCCCCCCAAAAAAGAAAGGCAGCTCTGCTACACCCACAGCGCCTTCGGCCCCATGAACCAGGTGCTGGGAACAGTGTGGGGGGGGGGGCTAGGGCACCAAGAGATATTTTTTCTTATTAAGACAGATCAGCACTTGCTAATTATGGTGGAACGTAATAAAAATGGCCAAGGCATTGTTTGCCATTTTAAACAGCACCTTAATAACATGGTGAAACCTTGGGAACGGGGGGGGGAGTCTGCCTTTGCTTGTCCCAAGCACTCCCTCCTCCCCACCCAGATTTGGCCCCAAAGTCCCAAGCGAGGGGAAGGCAGCAGCAGTGCTCCAAGCCGGGGGGGGGGGCTTCTACCCAAGAACGGAACCTGGGACACTCCAGGGCCCCCGCCTTCCTTCCTTCCTTCCCCCGTGCTCCCGACAAGGCTGCCGAGCCCAAGGGCCACCCTGCCTGAGGAGGGGCCCTTGGCAACAGGGAGAATTAAAACCCAGCCCCACAGCAGGAGGAAGGGGCTTCCAGCCAGCAGCCCATCCTCAGCTCAGCCACGGTGCTCAACGGTCACAACGGACCGGCAACGGGGAGACGGGCAAGTAGCCCTGGAAACCATGAGCTGACCAGCCGTGGCGGGCACCAACACGGATGCACAAACGCATGCCTAGAATGCACACTCGGTGGCAACTGCCCAAATGCAGCCAGCCAAGGTGGGGTGTGTGCCCTGGCGCCACACAAGGTCCCCAGCGCTGGATGAAGGCTCGGGCTTCTTGGCCTGGCATTCCCGGCCTCCCCTCAGCACAGGGAGGTGTCCGCTGGCCTCCACTACGGCCTTCCTGCAGCAGGTCTGCTGCGCACCAAAAGTGAGCTGTAAGAGGGAAGGAGGCGCGCTGGTGGGGGGGGGGCACGGGGCGGCAGTCTTACTCCTGCTTCAAATCTCTCTTCAGCTGCTTCTGGTGTGTGGCTGTCATTGTCAGCCTGCTCTTGGCAAAAAAAACTCTCTTCCTCCTGGCTTTTAAGGGGAGGCCCTTAGGTGACCTCTGCTTCACAGACAAAACTTTTGCAGTCAGGGCCTGAACGTGCCCGTGCACCAGGAGGCATTACTACTACGTGATGGAGTTGGCCCATGACAAGTGTGCATACACACCCCTTCGTGCACAGATCTAAAAAGAACTCCCTGGCTCACTGGCCGTCTCCCTTGCCAGGGTCATCCCTGAGCCTCTAGACCCAGCTCTTAGGGCTTCTCTCGGTATGGCTTGCGCCCACCACCGCCTGCACAGGAGGGGGAGATTCAAAGTGGAAAGCCGTCCTCAGCCCACCCTGCCCCGCCACAAGGGTACATAACCTGCAAAAATGGTACCCCTTCCCTTCCTGGCCCTGCACGGAAAGACCCAAGATGCAGCTGATGGGGCTGAGGGGGGGGGGGGAGTCTGCCTGGCCGGGCCTTTCTGTCCAACTCAGATATCCAGTTGAAGGGGCTGGTCCAGACCCTCAAATGGTCGTCCACAAGGCAGCCGGAAGCATGGGAGGCTCCCAGATGGGAGGCAGTCAGCCCAACGGCCCGACCCATCCCCCCTCCACCCACTCTGCGGCAATTCGGGTCAGATTCTGCCGACTTGGCACCTGCCATTTCACCAGAGGCTGCAGAAGTGAAACCAGAGCAGCCTTTGGGACTTGGAGTTGGGGGTTGGAGGGAGAGGCAGGAGAGGCCCTGCGTCCAAGGAGGAGGAGCTGGAAATGAGAATGCGGCAGGATGTGTCCCCCACCACCTCTGCAGGAGGCCAAGCCGGGAGCCGGAGAGGAGGCTGCCACGGGGTGGGGTGGGGGGCTGGACCATTCTGCTCTTGAAATGCAGCCCTCCTCTTTCCAATTGCCCCCCCTTTTATCTCTAAAAGTGACCTCCTGCCCCCCCCACCTCTCCCCGCTTTATTTTGGGCTCCCGAGAAGCCCAGGTAGATGCCATGGCCTGGTTCCATCTTCACACTCACTGGTACCCCTGCCAGCCTGCAAGCGGGTGAGACACCCTCTCCATCCAAAGGCAGAGGCCCGGGCATTGGGTGCGGTGGGTGGGTGGGGAGATTGCCTCTGGCAGCCAGACCCCTCCCCAGCCTGTCAGCCAGCTCCGAGAGGAGGGGTGGCAGGAGGAGCAGTGCCACTGCCGGTCCAGCTGGGTCGGTCGCCAGAAGACATGGGCTTGTGGGAGGCGGGGCTCTCAAGCAGCACGCCTGGCCCCGTGTCCTCTCCCCTTGCCTCCCGGGGTGGATCGGGGCCTCTGCTCGCCTGCATCGGGGAAAGGAACCACTGAGGCTCCGCTGATGGAGAGCGCAGTGGGACTCCCACCATCTGGGGGGGGGGGAGTCCCTGGGCTCTGCAGGACCAGGCGAAAGGATCGGGGAGGTGTCATCATCACAGGAGAGCCACCTGCCTTTCCCTTCAGGGTGAAGCTCCTGCCCAGGGCCTCCCGTGGACCCAGCCAGGAGACCAGCCTTCTCAAGACTGTCTGCCCCCCTCCTCCTCCTCTTTGGGGGAGGGGGGGCAGAAGGCCACCAAAGACGGAGCCTGCAGCCCAACCCTGTCCCCTGGCCCTCCCTGGCCACTGCTTCATGGAGGAACGTACCTCTGCCTCTTGCCCGCCCCCAACACCCTACCCCCCGCGCACGGTCACACCACGAGCTGGCAAAGTTTTAAAAAAAAGTGCTTTGCTCTGGTGGGGCCCAGAGGCCACCGGGGAGGCATCATAGGCCAGCGATGACCACAAGGAGCCCCACCTGAGGATCCACAGCTGGGCCCCGAAGCACAAGGGAAGGTCCCGGTGGCCTTTGCTTGCTCAGGTGAAGGGAATGGTATTTTAATGAGCATGTAACTGCCATTGATAAAATAAAATGGCAGCGCTTATATTCTCCCTTACCCATTTCCTGCTTTCACTCTCCCCCGTCAGCGTAGCGCCTTAGCCTGCATTTCACCCTGAAATTCCTTCCCGGCCATGCAAGGCTGTAAATAAGGAGCTGTATAAACACTCAGCTCTGTAGGAAGACAGTTAGCTGAGTTGGTTTTTGAGGAGATAAGCCAGATATCCGTGAAGCGGTTATCGATCTCCGCCTGTCAAGAGGCTCCTGTCACGAAGTGGCGAAGAGTCCTGGGAAGTGCAAGCCAGATGGCGCCAGAGCGCAAGATAGATGTCTTCCTCCTTCAATAAACTGTCAAACTGATATGTTACCTTGTATGAACTTTGTATCAATTATGTATCCCTTTGTTCTGTGTTCAATTTATGGCCCACAGCTGCATCCTTATCAATTTAGATAAGGGAGGGGCTGTTGGGGAGTGTAAAATTCTTATAAAAAGTGTGTAGTTTCTTTGTTCGGCACCTCAGACTTTCCGAAACTATTCGGCTGAGTGCCCGTTGCAGCGATCATTAAACTTTTCTCCGTTCTTTGGAACTTTGGCTTTCTTTGAACTCTCGCCTCCCCAAAACTGCGGCAAGGAACCCCGAAACGTGGCTAACATCTGGGGGCTCATCCAGGATTGCCCCCTTTTTGGGACGAGGGGCCAAGCCAAGCGGTGTCGAACAGCCTGTGTTGGATGAAGAGCTCCGGTGCACACCTTTCCATTTGAAAAGGGGAACTGCTTCGTTCAGCGGTCTGGTGGAGACAGCATCGCTTGGGGAGAAAAAGTGAAACGAGCTGGCTGGGGGGAAGACTTCGTGGGGATATTTGGTAAGATTTGGGACCTGTCCAGTGTGGGAGGAGAAGAGTTTATCTCTAACATCCCAGATAAGGGGTATTTGACCCCCAGCGTGTAACAGGGGAAAAGAACGGTGGTTCTGTTTCCAGAAGGAGGAGAAGAGCAGTGCTCTAACATCCCATGAAAAATAGTGGGCAGGAACCCACGGGGTATGGACAAGGGAATGAAGATTTAAGCTGTCAAATAGACTAGGTAAAAAGGTTCTTGGTAGGTAGGGGATCCAGACTAGGTTGGGAGGCGGTTTTGAACTGTGGGAATTTGTATGGTCACTTTGATCTAATGAGAGTGTGTGAGCATGGAATGATCGGGGTTTAGAATTCCCCTTGGCCGAGCGAAGTCTGGGTTGTGCATTTTCTGGCTGAGCGATCATGTCCAGATCACAACTGGAAGTGAATCTTGTGTGCGTGATAAATTTTCAAAAGCATAGGTGCGGATCAAGTGACATTTGTGTGGGAGAAATAGGAACATTGTTTAAGAGACATTTAAAACATGGGAGGAAACACCAGTAGACCAATGACCCCATTGGATTGTTTCATCTTAAATTGGAAGGCAGCCATCAGAAGTTATGATTTTGGCATCAAAATGAAAGTGGAACGAATGCAGACTTTGTGTCAACTTGAATGGCCAATTGTGCAATCAGATTGGCCGGCAGAGGGAACGTTCAATGAAAGTATAATCAGGCAGCTGTGGTTAAAAAGTCTCAAAAATTATCCAGAACATGTCCCATATATAGAAGTATGGCAAGGAAATGTCAAAAGAAATCCTTCATGGATACAAGGCTGCAGAAAGTTACCGCCACAAGCTAAGTTATTTGCCTTAAAGAAGCAGAAGGAGGTTTTGGATAGCCGCCCGGAGGACTATGATACCCTTACTCCACCACCCCCCGTATGCCGCGGCCATCCCTGTGGGAAATCTGGCAGCACCACCTATTCTCCCTCCAGGAAATCCAGCACCATTACCCGCTCCCCTTCCAGGGGCACCCCCAGTGAATGATATCCTCCCTAAGCCTGAAGATCTCCCGCAGCCCGTACCCCCTGTCAAGCCACCCGATGGTGGGCTTGGAGGTGGAGGAGGAATTCCAAAACCAGATGAGGAAGATGAGAGGGATGATGAAAGAAAAGAGGAAAGTGAGGAAGAGTTTCGATATAGAGTACAAGGAAATTTTGAATGGGGTGTAGCGGATCACAAAAGAGTAACGGATTTAGTCAAAAAATATGACTCCACACTGGAAGTCGGAAATCATGCCATAGAAACAGCAGGGGGGCGAAACTGGATAAAGAGGCAGTGGTGTCTTTTGAGGGCATACGATGCAGCTAAAAGGCATGAAAAATTCCTTGAGCAAAAAAGAGTTGATGAGCAGGAAAAACTTTTGCCCCTTAGATGAGTATACGACCCCCTGCCTCCAAATCAACAGGGTCCCCGCACATATTTGATGCAGCATGTGCCGTTCACCAGCAGTGATATTATTAATTGGAAAAATACCCTGCCAAGCTTAGAAGATGATCCTGATAAGGTTTATGAGACTATGGCCAGTATTTTTAATGTGTATATGCCCACTTATGAGGACCTGCAACACCTCATACGTGGCCTTTTTAATTCGGAAGAAACCCGAAAAATTTTTGAGGAGGCTAGGAAATATCGTATTGCCCAAGGAGACACCCAAGCACAAGCAGAAGCTGCTGTTCTGACAACCACCCCACCTAATTGGGATTACAATGTAGATGGAGGACTTGGTGCCTTGAGAATATATCACACTGCAATACTTCAGGGCATAAGAGCAGCGGGAAGGAAGAAAATAAATATGTCAAAAGTAAATGACGTGGTTCAGAAACAGGATGAATCCCCTGGAGCCTTTTTGGAGCGCTTGTTTCAAAGCGTTCAGGAAATTTACTCCCATTAACCCTGAAGATCCGGGAATGGAAAATATAGTAAAAACAGTTTTTGTGGCTCAATCTGCCCCGGACATTTGTAAAAAGATCCAAAAGGACACTAATTTCATGGGACAGACCCTTCAATGGATGTTGCAGTTAGCTCAGACCACGTATAATAATAGGGAGGAAGATCAAAGCAGTCAAAATGGAAGGGGACAAATTAAAAAATTAATGGCCCTGAATCAAGTTTCTGAACCCTGCAATTTTAATACCTTTGTACCTAAGCGTGGGCCGTTAATTAAGGATCAATGTGCACTATGTGGTCAGAGAGGACATTGGCGCAAGGACTGTTATAGAAATCCTGAAAATCAAAGGCGAGGAGGTTTTAATCAAGGTCCGCGCCGCCCCTGGCAGCCGCCGGCTTTTGGACGATACCCCGCGTCCGCGCCATTTGACTTCAATCAGCCAGGAAATCGCCAACCAGCTCCCTTTAATTTTCAGCAGCCGAGGAGCTTTCAGGTGAATCAAGGACAAGCAGGCCAATTTCAGCCTGCTAGTCAAGCCCAAAGTCAACCAGCACCGGCTCAACAGAGACCCCAGGGAGGACAGGGTCCTGCCTGGACCCCGCAATACCAAAACATGATGGTTCTGGAAGAAAATGTCCCATATTGAAGGCGACAGGGCTCTTGTTCCCGTGAGCCCTTGGTCAGAGTTCAAACTGGGAACGAAACAGTCCAGTTCCTTGTTGATACGGGTGCGAGTCATTCAGTGATTCCCCAGCTTGTTAAACCTCTAGACCGGACTCTTTCAATTAATGTAGTAGGAGCCACTGGAAAAGCGCAACACGCTCATTTTATGCAGCCTGTCCAATGCAAATTAGGAGGTCAGATTGTTGAACATAAATTTTTACACATGCCAGATTGCCCTATTCCCCTTATGGGACGAGATCTACTGTTTAAATTGGGAGCCCAAATCACTTTCACCCCCAAGGGAGAAGTTCACCTAACAACTAATAATAAGGAACTAGAAGGTGAAGTGTGTTTAGAATATCCCTTGAGGGAGAGATGGTGTTTGATGATGGTCCAAGAGGAACCTACCCAGCTGTCTCAAGAATTCTTGGATCGAGTTAACCCAGAGGTTTGGGCAGAGGAAAATCCCCCGGGAATGGCACAAAACATCCCTCCAATTGTTGTTCAGCTTAAGCCATTTGCTGGTCCTGTGTCAGTGCCACAATATCCCATCGGAAGAACTGCAGCTGAAGGAATTTGGGTGCACCTTAAGAGACTGATAGATTTTGGCATCCTTGTTCTGTGCCAGTCAGAGTGGAACACCCCCTTGTTGCCTGTTTGAAAGCCAGATGGAACTTATCGCCCAGTTCAGGACCTCCGCTTAGTTAATGAGACCATGGAACCACTCCATCAGAATGTCCCGAACCCGTACACGATACTTAGTTTGATCCCACCAGAGGCCAAATATTTTACTGTCTTAGATCTAAAAGATGCCTATTTTTGCTGCCGGTTAGCGCCACAGAACCAGTCCATTTTTGCTTTTCAATGGGAAGACCCTAGAACAGGAACAAAACAACAATTCAGATGGACCCGTTTGCCACAAGGGTTCCGAAATTCGAGTACGTTGTTCGGGATAGCCCTGGCATCAGACCTTGCCAATTTCCCCCGAAAACCTGGCCAAATAGTTCTGCAGTATGTAGATGACATTTTGGCAGGAGCAGAAACTAAAGAGGACTGTGAGCAGCTTACAATTGATCTGTTAAATCATTTGGCAGCAGCAGGTTACCGAGTTACGAGAAGGAAAGCCCAGATTTGCCAAAAAACTGTATGATACTTGGGCTTTGACATTTCCCAGAAAAGGCGCCAACTTCGAGAGGAGCGGAAACAAGCAATTGTTCAAATTCCTGAGCCGAGAAATAGGAGAGAACTCTGTGGCTTTTTAGGAGCAGCAGGTTTTTGTAGAATTTGGATCCCGAACTTCAGTCTTTTGGCAAAACCCCTGCACCTTGCTACACGAGGGAAAGAAAGTGATGAGTTTTTATGGGGACCGGAACAGAAAGAAAGTTTCCAAAAGATCAAACGGGCTCTATTAGAAGCGCCAGCACTGGGTCTTCCTGACCCCAACAAACCCTTTTATCTGTATGTTGATGAGGAAAAAGGAATAGCAAAGGGAGTCTTATGTCAGAAATTAGGAAGTTGGCAACAACCAGTTGCCTATTTATCTGAAAGATTAACCCCAACAGAACAGGGACTTCCGTGTTGCATGCGCGGAGTGGTGGCACTTGCAGCGCTTTTAAAGAAAGCGGATAAATTCACTTTTGGCCAGCCAACAAATTGTATAACAAGGCATGCGATTTTGCCCCTACTAGATGCTAAAGGTGGCTATCATCTGTCTCAAACCGCAATGATGAAGTGTCAAAAGTTATTTTCAAGAACTGGCCTCACTTTTCAAACAACAGAGGGACTTAATCCAGCCACTTTGATGCCAATTAGTGATCAACCGGCCACCCACGATTGCATCCAAACAATGGATGAAATTTATTCATCACGGCCAGACCTCCGTGACACCCCCAACCCGCAGTGGAGGACTTGGTTCGTGGATGGCAGTAGTTCAGTGATAGATGGAATAAGGAAAGCGGGATATGCCATCGTAGAACTGGAGGACATTGTTATTGAGGCCAGACAATTGCCCCCAGGAACTTCAGCCCAGTTAGCTGAACTCATAGTGCTCACACGGGCTTTGGAGTTATCAGAAGGAAAAAGCATTAACATTTATACGGATTCCAAGTATGCTTTCCTTACGCTTCATGCACATGGAGCTCTTTGGAAGGAGAGAGGTCTTCTTACCACTGAAGGTACCCCAGTAGCACATCCTGAAATTTTGTTGCAGCTTTTGGAGGCAGTATGGAAACCTAAAGAAGTAGCAGTGATTCATTGTTATGGACATAAAGTTGGTCCGGAGGTAGAAGCTAGGGGTAATTGATTGGCAGATCGAATTGCTAAGGAAGCAGCCCAGGGTGCTGTCGAAATGCAGCTTAGCCTCATTCCTATAGACATTCTTCCGCCAACCCCACTGCTTTATTCCGCCGCTGAAGATGAGTTTGCGGAAGAGCAGGATTTTGACAGGACTCCCGAGGGATGGTATAGGCTTCCAAGCGGACAGTTGTGGGTTCCGGAAAGCTTAGCCTGCCAAGTGATTCAAAATCATCATGGCAGCACACATCAGGGTCCTGAGGTAGCATATCGTCAGTTGAGCCCATATCTTTTTATAGCCAAGCTTCGCCAACTGGCTTCGAACATCTCCCGGAGATGTGTGCTCTGTCAAAGAAATAACCCCCGCTCTGGACACTTGCCCCCACCTGGTATTCAGCACTACGGTCAAGAACCCTTTGAAGATTTGCAAGTAGATTTTACTGAGTTGCCAAAGTGTGGACTGTATCGTTATTTGCTTGTGTCAGTTTGTACTTTCACGGGCTCGGTAGAAGCTTATCCCACAAAAACTGAGAAAGCCAGTGAAGTGGTTCGCTGTCTTTTGCGAGACCACATTTCGAGGCACGGGATACCTCGAACGATAGGATCGGACAACGGCCCAGCCTTTGTTCATCAGATTCTTCAGGGACTTGTAAAGGCATTACAAATTAAATGGAATTTGCATACAGCGTACAGACCTCAGAGTTCTGGATGCGTAGAAAGAATGAACAGGACTTTGAAAAGTCATCTGTCAAAGCTTACTCAGGAAACCGGCAGGGGATGGGTAGAAATGCTGCCTATCGCCCTCTTCCGGTGCAGGACTACTCCATCAAGTCAGTTAGGGGTGTCCCCGTTTGAACTTTTATATGGCAGGCCAGTTCCGATTTCATATGGATTACGTCCAGAGAATGTAGCTTCGTTGACACCTGTCAAATATCTTCAGTTGCTTGGCCGATCTCTTTCTTCCCTTCACAGGTGGACGCTTGGAAGGCTTCCAGTGATTCTGCAGGAGCCCCTGCATTGCTTTCAACCGGGAGATTCGGTTTGGGTGAAGGATTGGAATCAACAGCCCTTGTGCCCCAGATGGAAGGGCCCTTACGTCGTCTTGTTGTCAACTCCAACGGCTATCAAGGTCTCTGAGGTGACCCCCTGGATTCATCACACACGAGCGAAACGAGCTGCTCCAGTGGAAGAAAACGAAGAGTGGATGGTCCGTGCCAACCCTGATGACAGCTTGAAGCTGACGTTTAAGAAAATTGTTTCTGAGAGCAGGGAGTCAGAGTAAAATACTGGCTTCCTGAGATGTGTGTTTGAAGAAGTTCTCCCTTAAAAAGGTCTTGATTTTTCTTTCAATATCAAATATTCTGACACTCAATTTTACCCCCCTAAAGAAGAGGAGGGAGGTTGTGATAGTGATCTCATCATGGTGCTTAGCCCCTGATGGCATTTAATTTGTGTGAGACTCTATGCATGAGGCTGTTTGCTTATTCATCGATTTTCCTTTTAAATTGGTCCTTTTGCAGCTGTCAAAGCATTCTAAAAAGACTTGATTGAACATGTGGGTTGAAATTCCAGATTTGGTTTGGCTCGCTGCATCACCTTTATTTGTCCTAAGCATAGTTATAATTTGTTGCCATTGGAAGCGTATGTTTTGTGGGTTACCGAAGTCAATGGGAATTATTGTCCTTTTATTCTTATTGTCCATATGTCTAGCTGTCAAACCTGAAAATGTGGAGCCATGCACTCCCTGCATTGTTGCTGCCTGCCAAGGAAATAGAGTGATAAACACTCTAATTTATTTTACACAACAGCCATTGGAATGTAAACATGCTGTGGCAACATGCTTGAACCAGAATCTGATGTATCATATATGCATGGGTACATCAGGCAAATATTTTTGCTTTAAGCCTGAGGTCCCAATTAGATTCAATTATACTGTGTGGGCTGGAATGGCAAAGACCAAAGAACCCCGGAGGGATAATCCAACCGGAGGTGGTCTTTTGTATTATCTAAACTCCACTGTTGTTTTAAGTCAGGGTTCAAGCCCTGTGGTACTGTGGTTTGATGCCTGCGTTGCCCTGGGAAAAATTAGGGGATCTGCTTGCGGATCCCAGGGGCGAGTAAACGCCTATAAAAAGAATCATAAATATTTATGTTATCCTCATGAAGGCTGGCATGCTGGTAACCCGGAAAGATGGGCACCATGCGCCAATACTTATTTGTGTTCTGGATGGGGCTTTGTGTGTGCTTTTACAGGTGGAGGATACAAAGGATGTCCTCACATAACACACTTCAAAAAGCAGATGGGAAATTTTGTCAGCATGGAGATAAGTAGAATCCATCCTTTA
Organism: Phrynocephalus forsythii; assembly: GCA_029282475.1. NCBI lineage: Eukaryota > Metazoa > Chordata > Lepidosauria > Squamata > Agamidae > Phrynocephalus > Phrynocephalus forsythii. The sequence goes on from JAPFRF010000009.1 coordinate 479,747, forward strand.
ATTCAGGTTTATGGGTTTGGAATTGATGGTGGTGGAAAAGACCCTATGACTTATATTACAATCACTCGCACTGAAATTCGAGACGGGGAGAGAAAGAACCATACTTGGTCTGTTGAAAATATTGTTGACAGGTTGCAGGACAACCCCTTTAAAGTCCCCGAATGTGCCAAGAATTTGTTCATTGAAATGGCTCAATCAATAGCAACAGAATTAGGGGTTGCAAATTGTTATGTGTGGGGGGGGGACGAATATGGGGGAAGATTGGCCGTGGGAGGCAATGGAAGTGACCCCGGAACTTTTTAATAATATGTCTAGAATTGGAAATATCACAAAGAGAACCCACTCTAAAAATTTGACATGGACCATTACGTCTCAGCTAGTTGGCCGTGTGTTTTTCTCAAAATGGCACCATTCCCGTGGGTGATTTGACCTGTATTGGAACGTGGGAAAACGGTGTATGGCTTTTGCCTTCCAATGCCTCCGAGCCAGAGAAATTTGACAGTGCTCTGTTGCCTTATTTATATTCTGCAACATCAAGGGTATGGGAAGCACCCTTGCATATGTACTGGGTCTGTGGAAATATGGCTTATGAATTTTTGCCCCCCTCATGGTCAGGGTCTTGTGTCCTTGGATTCATCAAACCATCATTTTTCCTTATCCCAATTGAAACCCAGAAGTATCTCGCTGCCCTGGTGTATGGCCCTTTAAACCGGAAGAAGCGCGATGATACCCCGTTTGCAGGGTTTCCATGTAAAAATCCTGAAGAATATGAAGGAGATGTATGGGACTCTCAAAGAATTGTTTGTGTTTATGGTCCAGCAACATGGGCTCAAGATGGTTCATGGGGGTATAGAACTCCCATTTATTTGCTTAATAGGATAATTAGATTGCAGGCAGTCCTGGATTTGGCAGGTCAGCATATCACTACCGCATTTACTACTATAGTGGAAGTGACAGATCAATTAAGAACAGCTGTTTATCAAAACAGGCTCGCTCTGGACTATTTATTAGCATCTGAGAATGGTGTATGTGGAAAATTTAATTTAACGAACAGCTGTCTAAAGATTGATCCCGTAGGCAAGGTTGTCAATCAGCTTGCCACAGAGATCAAACAGCTTACTTTTAATCCAACGCAAGAATGGAAGGGCATGCAATGGCAATGGTTAAATGATCTGATGCCCCAAGCTTGGATGAAAACTTTGGGGACCATGCTAATTGCTCCCTTGTGCATTATTTTATTCCTTTTAATGTGTATTCCCTGCCTGATGCGGTTTCTGCAATCCTCGTTTCAAAGGATCGTAGAACAGACAGCCGCACCAAAGTTAATTGCCTTATTGCAGGATTATGAGTCCCTGCCCATGGATGAGTCAAGATGAGTGTCCATCAGAAGAGGAGGGAATGAAGGGAATGGTATTTTAATAAGCATGTAACTGCCATTGATAAAATAAAATGGCAGCGCTTATGTTCTCCCTTACCGCCTGTCCCCCCGACCTGTCCTGTCTGCTTATTAATGCCAGGTCGGTACATAATAAGATCCCTCTTGTCCACGATCTTATCGTGGACGAGCGTGCCGACCTGGCTTTCATCACGGAGACCTGGGTGGGCGAGGGGGGTGGGGCTTCCCTCGCCCTCCTTTGCCCCCAGGGCTACCGTTTGCAGCAGCTGGGCAGGTCGAAGGGGTGGGGGGGCGGGGGGGCTATGGTCTTTAGGGACTCTTTCCATGTCTGTAGATCTGCGACTTTGGTTGAGTCCGGGTTTGGAATGTCTCCACCTTATGGTGGGTCAAAGGGACAGGTTTGGGGTAGTGCTTGTGTACCGTGCTCCCCGCGACCCTGCACTCTCCCTTCCGGAGCTCTCCGAGTTCATCTCGGCGGCACTTTTGAGGTCCCCCCGCCTATTGGTGGTGGGGGATTTCAATGTGCACGCCGAGGTTGGACTGTCTGGAGTAGCTCTGGAATTCATGGAGTCCATGGCCTCCATGAACCTGTCCCAATTAGTCATTGGACCCACTCATACTGGTGGACACACCCTGGACCTGGTTTTTGCCTCCACATCGCGGGGTTTTGATCTGAGGGTCGGGAGACTATCGGCCCGGCCCGTGTCATGGTCAGATCACTATCTACTGACTTTCTCTCTTGCGGTAGCCACCCCGCCCCGTGGGGAGCCGGGCCCGTCCATCTGGGCCCGCCCCCAGGGGCTCCTGGACCCTGCGCGGTTTTCGGAGGCCCTCGGGGATGTACCAGACGGTTTGGATGACGATCCGGCCGACTCCCTAGCCCAACGTTGGTTTGAGGAGGTGGCTGGGGCTGTCGACCGGATCGCCCCCAAGCGCCTGATCCGATGCCGAGCCCGTTCGTCCCCTTGGTTTACCAAGGAGCAACGGGCGATGAAGCAAGAGCGGAGAAGGCTAGAGAGCAGATGGCAGAACGCTCGGACGGCTCAAAATTGGGCTGCGGTCAAGGCGTTGAACGGTCGCTACTCTCGCACGATAAGGGCGGCTAGGAGATCTTTTGCCGCCCTGAGAATTGGTGAGGCCTCGAATCGTCAAGCGGAACTTTTCCGTGTGGTCCGAGACCTCACCAATCCCGCTCCGCCCGGGCCTCCTCCTAGTGATTTCACTAGTGAGTCATTTGCAGCCTACTTTAAATCTAAGATAGAGGCCATCCGTTCCGAGTTGGATGCCGGTTGCCCTGATACGGCCCCTGTCATGGCCAGTGTCAGGCCGCCTCGGTCGCCTCAGTTTGTTGAGTTTGGGCCTGTTACACCGGTGGATGCCTCCAGGGCACTGGGACATTGCAGGCCTGCAGCCTCTCCGTTCAACCCTTGCCCTTCCTGGTTGATTAAGAGCGCAGGGGGGAGCATGCCGAAATGGGCGTCACTGATTGCCTCAACCTCCTTCAAGGACGGGATCTTTCCCAGTCTTTTGAAGGAGACGGTGGTGAAGCCCATTATTAAAAGACCCAGCTTGGCAGTGGACGATTTGTCCAACTATCGTCCCATAGCCAATGTTCCCTTTTTGGGCAAGGTGATCAAGCGAGTCGCCGCCCTGCGTCTCCAGTCGTTCCTGGAGGAGAACCATGTCCTGGATCCTTTCCAGTCCGGGTTCAGGCTGCGTCATGGGACCGAAACGGCCCTGGTCGCGCTGCATGATGATCTGTTGAGGAGGGCTGACAGGGGTTGCTCTACCCTGCTGGTCCTTCTCGACCTGTCAGCGGCTTTTGATACCGTCGACCATGGTATCCTGCTGGAGCGGCTCTCTGAGGTTGGGATTGGAGGCCAGGCTTTTGCCTGGTTCCGGTCCTTCCTTGGGGGACGCACCCAGCGAGTGAGCTTGGGTGGTGAGTTGTCGGCTCCCTGGACACTCTCTTGTGGGGTGCCTCAGGGGTCGTCGCTCTCCCCAATGCTCTTTAACATCTATATGAAGCCGCTGGCTGAGATCATCCGGAGTTATGGAGTCTGCTGCCATCAGTACGCTGATGACACGCAGCTCTATCTCTCCTTTTCCACCTGTGCAGTGGAGGCCGTCAGAACCCTTGATCGTTGCTTGGCTGCGGTACTGGATTGGACCAGGTCCCACAGGCTCAGACTCAACCCAGGCAAGACCGAGGTTATGTTCTTCGGGGGCTCATCGGAGGGGTACTGTGGCCCTCTTCCCAGTCTGGATGGGTCCGCCCTCCAGCTGGCGCAAAGAGTGAGGAATCTGGGTGTCGTCCTTGACCCGGATCTGACCCTGGAACCTCAGGTGTCAGCCGTGGTCAGGTCGGCCTTCTACCACCTTAGGCTTATCGCCCAGATTCGCACGTACCTCGATGAGGGCTCCTTGAGGACTGTGGTACAGGCACTGGTCATGTCGAGGCTGGATTACTGCAACGCTCTCTACATGGGGCTTCCCTTGAACCTTGTTAAAACGGCGGCCAGGCTGGTGGTTGGTGCGCGCCCGTTATGACCGCGCCACCCCCATCCTGGCTCGCCTACACTGGTTACCGTTGCCTCCCGAATAAGGTTCAAGGTGTTGGTTTTGGTTTACAAAACCCTCCATGGCTTGGCCCCGGCTTATTTGGCGGAGCGTCTCTCCCGACAATTAAATCTGGCCCGACCCACCCGAGCCTCGGTGGCCTTATCACTGCAGACGGTCACTCCGAGGGATGCCCGTAAGGCTGGTACTCGTGGGCGGGCTTTCTCGGTAGTGGCCCCATCCATCTGGAATAAACTTCCCAGTGATTTACGGCTGGCTCCATCGCTGCAAGCATTTAAGAGGAACCTTAAGACCATCCTCTTTCGTGAAGCTTACGGCGATGTTTAAGGTCCCACTCTGGTTTTTTTTTTCTTTTTTCTCCCGCCTATATATATATTTTTGGATTTTATAACCCCGCCTAATTATTTTTGTTCATTGTAGTTTTGTTATTGCTGTTTGTAATTGATTCTTTTGCTGTTTTAATTGTGATGCTGTGAACCGCCCAGAGTCCCCATTGTGGGAATGGGGCGGTATACAAGTGTAAATAATAAATAAATAATAAATAAATAAATACCCATTTCCTGCTTTCACTCTCCCCCGTCAGCGTAGCGCCTTAGGCTGCATTTCACCCTGAAATTCCTTCCCGGCCATGCAAGGCTGTAAATAAGGAGCTGTATAAACACTCAGCTCTGTAGGAAGACAGTTAGCTGAGTTGGTTTTTGAGGAGATAAGCCAGATATCCGTGAAGCGGTTATCGATCTCCGCCTGTCAAGAGGCTCCTGTCACGAAGCGGCGAAGAGTCCCGGGAAGTGCAAGCCAGATGGCGCCAGAGCGCAAGATAGATGTCTTCCTCCTTCAATAAACTGTCAAACTGATATGTTACCTTGTATGAACTTTGTATCAATTATGTATCCCTTTGTTCTGTGTTCAATTTATGGCCCACTGCTGCATCCTTATCAATTTAGATAAGGGAGGGGCTGTTGGGGAGTGTAAAATTCTTATAAAAAGTGTGTAGTTTCTTTGTTCGGCACCTCAGACTTTCCGAAACTATTCGGCTGAGTGCCCGTTGCAGCGATCATTAAACTTTTCTCCGTTCTTTGGAACTCTGGCTTTCTTTGAACTCTCGCATCCCCGAAACTGCGGCAAGGAACCCCGAAACGTGGCTAACACAGGTACTTCAAAATGATGCTCTGATGGTTAACCCATTTAGGAAACACCTACAATTTCAGACTATGTCAGTGGGTCCAGCTCAGGCCATTGGAAGGGGAGGGGGAGGGGAGGAGGCAGCGACACCTACATAAAAGGAAAAGCAGTGCACACCTCCCCCCCCCCCAGGACGCCTGGGTGCAGGAAAGGAGCAGGGCCGAGGCAGGGATGGGCCAGCTGGGCTCCGATGCTTCTTTGGGGGCCCACCCGCAGCAGGGCCTCCCTCCACGGCCCACTCCCGCCCTGTCCTGCCTCACCGGCTTCAGGGCTCCCCTGGAAGCAGGGTGTCTGCTGTTTGCAGGACGGCCTGCCGCCTGGACAAGAGGAAGCAAACAAGCCAAAATGCAGAGCCAAGAGAGGAGGGATCTCAGCCAAGAGGTGCCCTTGAGGGGACAGGAGGCCCCCCAGCCCATCTGCAGGAGTGCTCCAAGGCGCAGGACCCAGGGGTTACAAACATGCCGGGTAGTTAGCCTGCCCCCCCTCCCTCTCCTTGACCAGTTAACTCACCCTCTTTCTCTGCCAGGCAAAGGTAACACCTACACCACCACCACCCCCCCACACACACAACGTGCTCTTTCATTTCATTCACTGCCTTCACTTCAGAGAACCCAGAAGGTTCAGGAACAAGGACGAGGGAGGACGAGGCCCATTTCGGCCCAGCCCTTTCCTCACGTCCGCCATGCTGGCCTGGTACTACGGTCACCTGTTGCTTCATTCATTGTGCTGTAACCTCCACACACACACAAGGGCCTCTCTTGATTTTGGTGTATTTTGCTGGAAACTTTGCAACCAAGGTTTCAAGCCTGACATATGCAAAAATCAGGAAGTCAAGGTCTCTTTTCCTTTTTACCTTAAAAACAACGCCCGAGTAAATACTTCACCTGGTTAAGGGCTGTGCGGGCTGTGCCTGTTAATTGGGAACTTGCTAGTCAGCCCTAACTTCAAAAGCCCGGAGGTTTTTTTTCCCTTTGCAATTAAGGGAATTAAATCTCATTCTCTCAGACTCCCTTTCTCAACAGGATCAGACCTGCAGGAGCTCCAGCAGGAAGCCTGGCCTTCAGAAATCTTGTGAAATGGCTCTAAACATTACTCTCTCTCTCTCTCTCTCTCTCTCTCTCTCTCTCTCTCTCTCGGCCACCCAGGGACCTTTCATCTTAAATGGGGAATAATTGACCAGAAACACAAAACTGTGCAAGACCACAGAAGCCATAAGCAGAGCGGGAAGGCCTCAGGAAAGCCAAGAGGGTTTCACGGAGGCTCCTTGGGTGACCTCACGTGGACTGGGCTGGGAATGCAATGGACTTCTCAAGGCCAGAAGGATCATGTGAGGATGCATTGCCTCCAAGCCAGCCAGCAAGCAAGCACACACGCACGCACAGCGAGTCCTAGTGTTGGAAGGGGTCTATAAGGCTTTCCGAGAACCCCTCCTGCTCAAGGAATCCAAACCAGACATGACAGAGGGATCAACATAGTCTTGGGGCACAGAGGTTAGAGTGCAGTGTTGCTGTCACGCCTCTGCTCATGGCCTTAGTTCAGTCACAACATGTTCAGGCCGAGGTTCAGTTAGCCATCTCGAGGGCCTACCAGGCCCCTTTTCTACCAGAAGAGACATGGAGGAAGACACAAAGGAGGTTGCAAGATGGTGTGGGCGTGCAAAAGTTGTTCTGCATGCCTGTGCTATGTTTTGCAGAAGAGAAAGGGCTGCACTGGGGGGGGGGAGGTGAGAGCCAGACATGGGGGGGGGGGCTCCAAGTAAGATGTCAGAGGGGCCCCAGTTAAAGGGAGGGGGCAGATGCTGTCATGGCAGCACACTCTGTTGATCTGAAGGGGAGGAAAGCTCCATGGCAACACATCATCCCCAAGAAGGAAGGGCTACATGTTGTCAAGACAACGGGTGCTCAGGAGACAGGCTGCACCGCAGTGGTTGGCAAGCACTGGGCCCTTGTGGGAGGCGGGGTAGGGCAGCATGGGATGGGGGTCCAGGAGGGGGGGCTGTTAAGAAGATCAGGGGGTGGGGAGGAGACCCCAGTGCTTCTCAGCCAAAGGCTCTCCTGGGGAGGGGGCAGCTGACGTTGGACCAGGGTGGCCACTGACACCTCCCCCAAATCAGGGTCCACCAAGGTGCACAGGTTACCTTGCATCTACAGAGGCACCATCCATCGGGTAGGATTCTTCTAACTGACACAGGATGGCTCTGTATCTTGCATGCAGGCCTCCTGGTTCAAGGGGCACACACACACACACACACACACACACACACACACACACACACACACACACACACACACACACACACACACACACACACACACACACACACACACACACACACACACAGTGACTTGCTGCTGATGCGCTGCTCCCTGAGGGTGATGGGCAGCCTCTCTGCCTAAGTTCTCCCTCGTTCTTCTGGCACCTTCTCTTCAGGCAAGACCTGAGACTGGGTCGCCATCCGCATGGAGAACGTGGGTCGCCATGTCCCCTTCTGGGAACCAGGTTGAAGCGGGATATTGCCAAGCTGGTCACGGCTGAGGGAGCTGGGCGTGTTCCTCCTGAATGTGGGGGCGGGTGCTGGCTGGGATGTTGCAAAATGAGAGCCATCCATCTTTGCAGGGCTGTCACGTGGGCGGTGGTGGAGCCAGCTTGTCTTCTGTGGCTCCAAAGGGAGGGACCCACAGCAAGGGGGACTGACTGGCAAGTAAGGAGAGCTCAATGAAGCCTGAGCGGGACATTTCTCCTACCTTGACAGGGGGGTGACCTGCCAAGCTCTAGGGTTCCACGGCTGTGGTGTCATTGGGAAGCATGCCTCGGAAATGTGCCTGTGCAGAATGCCCTGATGCAGTCTTGGCATCACACTCTGAGGCCCCACCTGCTCCGGTCACCCCCTGGCCCTGGGACTGGTGGCTCCAAGTGGCAAAGGCTCCCTCCACCCTCACCCCCACCCCACAATCTTCCCTGTGTGGCCCTCCTGTCTGCCAACCCTCTCTGTTGGGGGCCATCCCCCTACCCCTCACTTTCTTCCCCCAACTCTGTCCTCCCCCAACACACAAACACAGCAGCCCCCCCATGAGCGCTGGGCCCCTGCCAAGCAACCGTTCCTGCTTCTAATGGTTTCCACCTCCTCTGCAACACCTCAGCAAGCTGCCGGGGGAGAGGGGCATGTTCCTCCCTCCACCAAGAAGGTTGAGCGAGTGATCCCAAACCCAGCATGAGAAAGAGCCACATCCAAGACCCAGGGAGAGAACCAGACCGGACGCTCCCCTTGAATTCCGCCCGGGAATGAAAAGGACTTCCAAGATGGACTCTGAAGGGGAGCAACTCCTCTGGAGCCCTCCAAGGGTCCCTCCGCGCCTCCGTTTCTCTCTCTGGCTGCATCTTTTTGTTCATTCCTCTGCGCAGATTTGTCTGCCCTGGGCTTTCCTGGCCACCCCCTGCAACACGTGTTCCACTTAGAGGCTTCTTTCTGCCCAGCACACGCTCTCTGCATTTATGGGCACCGCCTCTCTCCTGGCACTTGACCTGAACAGAGCCTTTTTTGCCCAGCACAGAAAGGCCCCCGTTTCCCGCCAGGGCCCCTGAGCTCCCCGGAACTGACCTCTGTATCTCTCACAGCAAGGACGGTGAGCCACCCCGACTGACACCCCACAGTGAGGCTTCCCCCTTCGGCACCTCCATTACAGGTCCCCCTCCGTGCATCTGCGGGGGGGGGGAGGGTGCAGGCCACCATCCTTGGCCTCAGATAAAGTAGGGAAGTCTTGAGGGTTTGTTTTATGAATTAGTTATTTAAAATATTTTACCCCATCTTTCTCCTTGCATCATGAAGACAACATTGAAAGCTAAAATCAGTAAGCATACAAATCGTGAGAAGGAGGAGCAATCACTGCCACCAAGACGGTAAACAAAAGCAACATGAAAAGCACACTCAAAGCAGTCAAGGTCAAGCGTCCATTTAGAGACCCCACCTGGGCAGCCCCTCCTGACTCAGGAAACCTTGCCTGAAGAGAGGGGTCTTTGGGGGCCAGGCTGGCCTCCAGTGGGAGGGAGTTCCAGAGTCTGGGAGCAGCCACAGAGAAGGCCCTCTTCCCCTGGGTCCCAACCAAATGGTCTGGTGAAGGTGGCAGGGCTGAAAGGAAGGTTTCTCCTGGCTGGTGCTGGCCCTGGCACCTTCAAGCCGGCTTATCATGGGAGAAAGGCTCCTTTCAGGACCCAGCCGTTGAGGGCTTTATGAGTTAGAACCAACACATTGAAATCTGCCCAGAGAGGGATCTGCAGCCAGTGGCGCTGCTGTACGAGGGAGGGTTATGGGATCCCTGTGCCCAGACCCAGGTAGCCATCTGGGCGCTGCGTTTTGGACCCACAGAAGCTTCCGGACACTCTCCGGAGGCAGCCCCATGTAAAGCGCCTTGCAGTGACTCAGCCAGGATATAAAATAAGCTGCAACAGGCTCCCTTTGGGACACATTTGGGATAGTCCTTTCGGCAGACCCTCTGGAGGGACAATGGGCCAAAAAGTCTTTCCAAACCCAACAGACATGAAGAGACTGGACTTTGGGCACAGCCCATGATGATAAGATGGACGAGAAATGACCGTCGTGACGCTGGGGAAAACTGAAAGCACAGAGGAAGACGGCAATGGTGCAATGGATTCATTCAATAAAGGAAGCCATGTGGAGCTTAAGTTTGGAAGACATGAGCAGGCCTTGGGGGGGGGGTTACTACTCCCTCCGGCAGCCCTAAGTAGGCAGTGACTCGACCGCCCTCCCCTCCCCCAAGGGCTGCAGAGCTCAGTGGCCTCGGTCTCTGGGCTGCAAGCCAGAAGGTTGGACATCTTCAGTTCCCTGCTGTGTCTCCAAGGAGGACAGGCAGCCTGGGTGGACCCTGGGCAAAAGCCACACTATCCCAGGGTGCCCCCCCCACACCCCTAGAAAAAGGAAAGGGCCAACCACTTCTGAGTATTTTCTACCTGGAAATCCCTGGACAAGGCCACCACCACCACCACCACCACCACCATCATCTCCACAGTGACTACCTGTCCCTCAGTCCCCCTCCAATGGCAGATCTGGGGTCAAATTCATTCCTTTGGAGAGATGACTCAGGTCTCATCCTCTCTGGGGTGGGGCCAGGGCGGCGGTGGCGGCGGGGGTGTCTTTGGCTTCTGTCCAGTGTAAAAGGCCATTTTCGGTCCCCTAGAGGTGACCCATGAAGCCAGGGAGGGCACCACCTTGTGCTTATGGCCACCAGCCGAAGAGGCGAGGCTGCTGCCTCTCCCATCTCCACTGGGCCTCCCAGGGGTAGAGTTAAAGAGGGGCATTCAGCTGCCTTCTCTCTTGCACCTGCTCCACCCCCCCACCCACCCACCCCAGCTCCATTCCAGGGCAGCTCAGGACCCTTTGCTGTGTGCAGGTAGGACAGCTGGGTGTGAGACTCATTACGGGCAGCTGTGCGGATGCCTGTCCCAGCGGAACCTCCGGTTGGAACACTCTTCGGTGGGCCAAGTCTGCCACACGTGGCATCTGGGGAAGGCTCCTGAGGGAATGCCATGGAGCAGCCTCCTCATTTTAGGAAGGGAAGGGTCTCTACCTGGGTGGGGGCAGCTGGAGGAGAGGGAAAAACCCACAGCAGCTTCCAGAGTGGGGTGGCAAGGGGCTCTGCCCCAGGGTTCCAGAAAGTGTCTGCCTTTGTATGTATGTATGTATGTATGTATGTATTTTATTTGACTTTTATACTACCCACCTGGCAGCCATAGCCTTAACAGGCTGTCACACCACTTCAGGCTCATGGCAGCCCTAATAGGATGTGCAAGGGATGGGGGTGTTTAGAGTGGGGTGCTCCACCCCCCCCTGCCCAGGGCTTACACAGGGCCGGACAAGGATCGGAGCCCGGTCCGCCTGCACTCCACACAGGGCTTCCCGCTGGGAGAAGAGGGTGGGCTCCTTCAGCCTGAGGGCTCTGCTTCCGATGCCCCACCAAGCAGTGCCAGACGCCACCCTTGCTCTGCTCCTCAGGGGGTGCCCACCCCTTTGGGTGCCGGGCACAACGCCAGGAGGCCACGCCTTGGGTGGGACCCCTTCCCCAAACAGCAGCAGGGTCTCCGGAGGTCGGGATCAGCAGCCCCAGCCCCAGCCCCAGGGGCAGCAGCTGAGGAGGGGGCTCAGCCAGCCCACCTGCCCCGCCCTGCCTGAGATCTGGTCTGCGGAAAGGAAGCAGGTACCCCCCCCGCGAGGCCGGCCGGAGGGAGGGCTGCCCCTCCTGCCAGGCGGGGCCTTCCTCCTCCTCCTCCTCCTCCTCCTCCTCCTCCTCCTCCGCAGCCCCAAGGGGTCAGCCTCCCTGCCCGCCCGCCCGCCCGCCCGCCCGCCCTCGGGGCCACTCACCACGGTGAAGTTCTGGGCGCCGCAGTGGGCGCCGCGGAAGGAGCACTGCCAGAGCATCTCGGCCAGGTCGTGGCCGGTGCGGTTGTAGAACTCGGCCATGTCGAAGGGGCGCGCCTTGAAGCCGCGGAAGTCGGCCTTCTCGCGCAGGGCGGCCAGGCTCTCGGCGTCGGCGCGGAGCTGGGCGCGGGCGTCGAGCAGGGCCAGCAGGGCGCCCACGTGGTAGAGGTCGTTGCGGGTGATCTTGGAGAAGCGGAACTCGTTCAGGTTGCAGAGGGTGACGGCCGGGAAGGTCAGGTTGGCCACGGCCACCTCGTCCAGCTTGGTGACGTGCGGGTAGGCGAGGAAGTGGGCCACCCGCTCCGCGCACACCAGCGCCAGCAGCGCCAGCGAGCCCACGAAACAGAGTGCCCACAGCAGGCGCCGCAGCACCGGCAGCGCCCGCCCGGACGGCGAGGGCGGCGAGGGCGACGAGGGCGAGGGCGGCGGCGCGGCGGCGCAGATGCGGCTCAGGCCGTGCAGCGACGAGCGGCTGGCGAAGAGCTGCAGGCGGGAAGGGCGCCCGGGCCGCGGCCGGCCCCCCCTCCCCGCATGGCCCGCCTCCCCCCTCATGGCCCGCCGCAGCGGTCCCGCGCCGCCCGACGGCCCCCCGCCTGGCCCTCCCCGGCGGCGGTCAACAGCCCATGCCTCGCGGGTTGCGGGGGGGGGGCGGCGGCGGTCCTCCTCTCGCGGCTGCCAGCGACCGACCGAAGCGCCCCGCCGCCCCCGCCCCCCGCTCGCCACCACGACAGAGAGAACGTGGCCGGCGAGAGAGGACGAGGGTTCCGGAGCGGCGGCAGAGGAGGAGGGCAGAAGCCCCTCAGAGGCGCGCGGGGACACCGAGGAGGACTGCCGTTACCGGAGCTGCTGCGCGCCCGGCTGCCCGGCTCCCTAGGCGCCCGCCCGCTCAGCTGTTCGCGGCCCTCCCGGCGCTGCTGCCGGTGCCAGCGGCGCCCCCCCTCCCTCCCACGTGCTCTCCATCCGCCGCACACCAGCTGCCCCCGCCTCCTCGGCACACGCCGCGCGCGTCCCCCCCCCGGTCTCCCCCGGGACCAGCTGGCGCTAAGCCCACATCCAGCCCCGCCGGCGCGGTCTCGGCCCCCGGACACTGGGTCCCCAGCCGCCAGCCCCGCCCGGTAGGGAACGAGGGCAACGGGCTGCGGGGGGGGGCGCGGATCGATGGGAGGAAGGAGCTAGGCTCCCTTGGCCCGGGCGGGAGGCGCCTCCCCACCCCCACCCCCACCCCCACCCCCATGGCCCGAGGCCGGCCCGCTGTCCTCTCGGGGTCAGGATGAACCAGGAGTAGCCGCGCTGCTCCCGGAGGAGGTGCCCTCTTTTTTGAGGCCAGGCTGCCTCCGCCCGCTCGGAGGCCACTCGCGGCCCGCCCCACCGCTCTGCCCGGTCTGTTCCGGCCACACTGTGTTGTCCAGCCGCCCGCCAGGGCGCCCCAGGTGGACGCTGGATCTTCTTTCTGCCCAACCCTCTGGGGGAAGGGCCAGCAAAAGGCCAAGCGGGGAAGGGCCCCCTGGGGGAGGATTTGAAGGGGGCCAATATGGCCCCTCCCGCCCCACTTTCTTGAAGTTGCTTGGCCGGTAAGCTTGCTCTCTCTCTCTCTCTCTCTCTCTGAACCTCTTGAAGGCCAGATGACCTCTCTTGATCTTCTGGTGGCTGGTGAAAGTCCCTCCTTCATCAAAGATCCTAAAGCCTCCCCAAGAGGTTCCTGGTAAGAACATCTCCATCAGTGGCAAGAAGTTCTCTGCTGCCCCCCCTCCAGATGGCCAATCACCACCAAGCCTTGTTGCTTGGTCCTACTGCTGACCTCTTGGAAAATGTGGCCCAAGCCCTTGCCGTTCCCATGATATCCTGAAATTGTTTTGAAAGCTTCCTGTGGCTTGAGAGGGGCGTGTTTCTAAGGCCACCAAACCAAAAATCCCCAGGCTTTCATCTCAGGTGCTGAAGGTCCTTCCTCCTCCAGGGTGGCGCTGGTGGTCTTCCACAGGAGGCCTCCCCCTGGATTCAGTGGAGACCATGAGGTAGAAGATTAAGGTGAATTTGAAAGGGCTCAAGCTGAGCCAAGGATGCTTCCAAGAAGGCACACCCACTCGGGACCTCTGACCCGGAACCCTGCTCCAACTCTGCTCTCCCCCCCTCGGATCCTTGGAAGGCAGGGAAGCCTCCACTGCAAGGGCTGATGGGCCCTTGCACCAGCGGCCCGGCACTGGGATGGAGTTGGCAGGTGGAAGGCACCATGCAAGAGGAGTGGCATTGCTGGACACTGGGCTCCAGAACCCAATGGGCAAACGCTGGGCAGGTGGGTGGGGTCTCAACTCAACTCTGCCCAGGCAAGATCACACCCTTGTGCTGCCTGACCACATGCAGCCAGCACCCCCCTGGCCGATGACCCCACCCCCACTGCTAGGAACTTTGCAGCATCCAAGATGCTCTGGCAGGCCAAGCCTAGAAGGATGCCTCGCCCCATCACGTGGTGGCGGCAGCAGCCTTGAAGCCACCTGACCCCTGCATCACAGGCCCCGCAAGAGTCTCCAGTGGACACAGGGACATGTTGAGGCCCCCATCTGAACAAACCCTTTGTTCGGTTTATTGCAAGCATTGCCCCAGGGACGCCCTTGTGGGGTGGGATTTTTCAGTGTCCAGCAGAGATGCTCTCCTTCTGCAGAAGCACCTCATGTCCAGGGCCTGGCTGTCGGCAAAATTAGAGTGTATATGCACAGCGTTCCCCCTTAAAAACCCTGATAGACTATAACATATAGTCTTAATAAAATGTTGCATACTGGAAAACAGACCTGAGACCCAGCAGAAACCCAGTGCTTTTCAGGATACCAAAAAAAACTTTGCAGACAGCTTGTATTACAAAAATAATTTTATATTTAAACATTCAACTTAGAGAGCTTGCCTTCAGCAAAAAACATTATACATAAAAACATGCCTGATAGCATTACCTTGACCAGCAAAAACTCAACTAACCTTACACAGGAACAGTGTGACTGGCTTTAAACAATGTCCAGTAACCTGTGATCCCTCTGTGCTACATTTATACAAACTGCAGCTACCGTCACCACTACCTGCCCCAGGCTGCTGCAGCCTCAGAATTTTTTCTCACAATCTCAACAGCTGTGTGTGTTTTACCCACATGCAAACTCTGAGTTGCTATACTCTTCTGAGTAAGGTATGTTTCAATATTTTATGTTTTTATAACTTTGTTCAAGCATAAAAATGTGACAGGCTCTTCCTCAGATGCTCTCGCAGTTCTGGTCTGCCTGAAGACACCCCTTGGAGCCGGCATTGTACAGCTTCTAGTGAACTTCTGCCAGAATTGGGGTGACAGGAATGAGCATATCACAGCAAAAGCCTCAGTTTCCCTGGGCAGGGCCCATGGCCCCCCTCCCCAACATTCCTCAGGCGATGCCCAGACTCTGGGGAAACACTCCTCTCTGGCAAGCCAGCTCTGCAGGGAGCACGGCCCACCTCCCCCAGCCCCTGGAGAGGAGCCACAGCAGCAGCAGCAGCAGCAGCAGCAGCTGGGCCTCAGGCACCGGCAGATGGAGGCTGGGGAACGCCCCCTCCCCCAGTGAGGGAGGTAGCAGGAGCCCGCCATGCCCAGGGACGGGGCAGAGGCTCACAGCCTTCCCTGGCCGGATCCTTCTCCACCAGAGACCTCCTCCGGGCCCGGGAGTGGAGGTGGGTGGCCCGGATGCTGCCCAGGGTGGGGCAGGCGGCCAGCAGGGCAGCCACCCCCTTGAGCTGTCACTCCTGAGCCCTTCAGGTTGAGCTGGACAAGGGGCACCTGGCAGAGGAAGTGGAGCCCTGGAGAGAGGAGAGGAGAGGAGAGGGCAATGGGGTCAGGACACACACACACACACACACACACACACACACGGCTTGCCCCATCTTGCCCTTGCAGAAACTGCCAGAGGGCAGAAGATCTTCCCAGACAACAGCTGGATCTTCTTCTCTTCATCTCAGTCTGGACTCCTGATGGACTCATTTTAACATCAAAGGAAAAAAATAGTATTAGATTATTATTTCTAGATTAGTAGCTAGTAAAACTGTAACTTTTTCAAGGCCCAGATTACTGCACTCATTAAAATGGAGTCTGATGGAGCAGCTGTAGTTACCTGTAACACTTGTGCCATGTTTGTCATCTTGAGCTACAGTTGCTGCAAGTGCAAGCTGGTTGCACTATTAGAAGAGAAGGTCCAACAGCTAGAGGCCCACATATCAAACCAGCAACATATTAAGGAGCTTGAGCTGTTCTTGGACAGAGCGGAACAGACTATCCAGGTCCAAGAAGAGACAGGGCACACATCTGAGGATGAAGTCACTTCCCCAACTCAGGAGGTAGATGTGTGGAGGAATGTGACTCAAAGGAGTAGAAGGCCAAGGGATCGCTCAGAGAGTCTCATATTGCACAATCAATTTGAGGCTCTTTCCCTCATCACACCTCATGAGGCATGCACAGAAGAACAACTGGTTCCACCTGAGGATCTCTCTCTCATCACAATTGATGAGATACAGGATCAAGGGCATGTAGATGAACAGGCTGCAGAAGAGAAGCTCCTGGTACTAGGGGATTCTATAATTAGAAATACAGAAGGATGGGTTTATTATGAGCATGATAATTGTATGGTCACTTGCCTACCAGGTGCAAAGGTTGCAGACATCGTGAGAAATCTAGATAGCTTTTTAGAGAGAACTGGGAAGGAGCCCGTGGTCATGGTACACGTTGGTACCAATGATGGCGAGAAGGCTAAACGGTCAGTCTTGGAAGCCAAATTCAGATTGTTAGGAAGAAGATTGAAGTCCCGGACTTCCAAGGTAGCATTTTCAGAAGTGCTACCTGTTCCTCGTGCTGGACCCACCAGGCAGGCAGAGCTCAGAAGCCTCAATGCGTGGATTAGGTGATGGTGTCGAGAGGAGGGCTTCAGATTTGTCAGGAACTGGAGAACATTTTGGGACAAGCCAAACCTCTTCAGGAGGGATGGGTTGCACTTGAATCATGATGGGACCAGATTGCTGGCACTCAACATCACAAAGCCTGCAGAGCAGCTTTTAAACTGATAACTGGGGGAAAGCCGACAGGAGATGAGTGGCATCCGGTTCAGAACACCTCATGCCCATGGAATGAGATTGGAGAGGGTAGAGAATCACATAGAGATGACATAGCAGGTATTAGCACTGGGAGAATAATGGAATGTGATAATTTGTCTACTGAAAATAAAAGCTGTGGGGCGGGGGGGGGAATAAAGCAGCAGCTGTTGTTGGGGGACCCACTGTACAGGTGCTTCTATGCCAATGCTTGAAGCCTCCGAGCAAAGATGGGAAAACTTGAACATTTGACAGCTAGGGATAACATTGATATAATAGCCATAACAGAAACCTGATGGAATGTGGAGAACCAGTGGGATACAGCAATCCCAGGCTATAAACTCTATAGAAGGGGTGGAGAGGGGCGGGTTGGAGGGGGAGTGGCCATCTATGTTAAAGAAGGGGTAAAATCCAGCAGAATGGAGATTGACAGAGGGTCTGATTCCACCATAGAATCACTGTGGGTTAAACTACCAGGTCCAAGGTTTGATGTGATAGTTGGGGTATGCTATCGTCCACCAGATCAAAAACTTGAGGGGGACCTCAATGAGGAGAGAAATCATGGAGGTGTCTAAGAGGGATAGGATAGTAATCATGGGGGACTTCAATTATCCCCACATTGACTGGGCCAATGCGAGCTCCGGGCAAGAAAGAGAAACTGGGTTTCTCAACTTCCTGAATGACTGTGCCTTAGAGCAACTTGTCATGGAGCCCACCCGAGAACAGGCAACTTTGGATCTAATGCTGTGTGATACTCAGGACCTGGTCAGGGATGTGAATGTCACTGAGCCTCTGGGGAACAGTGACCATGCTGCAATCTCCTTTGCCATGCATGTTGGAGGAAGAGTGTCAAGCAAATCAGACATAAAAACCCTTGATTTCCGAAGGGCAAACTTCCCTCAGATGAGGAAACTAGTTAGAAAGAAATTGAAAGGGAAGTTAAAAGAATCCAATCTCTTCAGAGTGCATGGAGCCTGTTTAAAAACAACAGTAATAGAGGCCCAGCACAAGTGTATACCACAAAGAAAGAAGAGCTCATCTAAGTCCAAGAGGGCGCCGGCATGGTTAACAAGTGGAGTTAGAGAGGCTCTAAAGCGCAAGGAGAGGTCCTTCTGTAAATGGAAATCCTCCCCAAATGAGGAAAATAAAAAGGAACACAAACTCTGCCAAAAGAAATGTAAGAAGATGATAAGAGAGGCAAAGAAAGACTTTGAGGAACGCATGGCTAGCAATATAAAGGGTAATAATAAAAGCTTCTTTAAATATGAAGTAGAAAACCTGCCAGAGAACCAGTTGGCCCTCTGGATGGCGAGGGAGGAAAAGGGGAAGTTAAGGAGGACTTTGAAATTGCAGAGAAATTAAACGAGTTCTTTGCATCTGTCTTCACGACAGAAGACCTTGAGCAGATTCCGCTGCCTGAACAGCCCCTCTTGACTAAAGAATTAAATCAAATACAGGTTAAAAAGAGGATGTTTTAGGACTAATTGATAGATTGAAGATTAACAAGTCACCGGGCCCAGATGCCATCCACCCCAGGGTTATTAGGGAACTGAGAAATGAAATTGCAGATCTCTTAATGGTTATATGCAACTTGTCTGTTCAAACCGCCACAGTGCCGGAGTACTGGAGGATAGCGGATGTCACACCAATTTTTAAAAAAGGAAGGAGGGGGGACCTGGGAAACTACACGCCAGTTAGCCTTACATCTGTCCCAGGGAAGATGGTGGAAAGCCTCATCCAAGAAAAATCTTAAAACACATAGAAGAACATACCTTGCTGAGAAAACATCAGCATGGGTTCTGTAAGGGTAAGTCTTGTCCGACAAATCTTTTAGAGTTTTTTGAAAAGGTCAACAGGCATGTGGATTTGGGTGAACCGGTGGATATAGTCTATCTGGATTTTTAAAAGGCTTTTGACACAATCCCTCACCAAAGGCTGAGGGCAGGTCCTCTTATGGATTGAGAACTGGTTGAGATCCAGGAAACAAAGAGTAGGTGTCAATGGGAAATTTTCACAATGGAGAGAGGTGAAAAGCGGTGTGTTCCAGGGCTCTGTTCTGAGACCGGTGCTTTTCAGTCTGTTCATAAATGACCGGGAGACAGGGATAAGCAGTGAGGTGGCTAAGTTTGCGGGTGACACGAAACTTTTCCGGGTGGTAAAAACCAGAGAAGATTGTGAAGAGCTGCAGAAAGATCTCTCCAAACTGGGGGAATGGGCTGCGAAATGGCAAATGCATTTTAATGTAGCCAAATGTAAAGTAATGCATATTGGGGCAAAAAATCGAAACTTTATCTATCAACTCATGGGCTCTGAGTTATCCGTGACAGATCAGGAAAGAGATCTTGGTGTGTTGGTGGACAGCTCTATGAAGGGGTCTACCCAATGTGTGGCAACGGTGAAGAAAGCCAATTCCATGCTAGGGATTATCAAAAAGGGGATTGAAAATAAAACAGCCAACATTATAATGCCATTATACAAAACAATAGTAAGGCCGCACCTGGAGTATTGTGTACAATTCTGGTCACCGCATCTCAAGAAAGACATAGTGGAACTGGAAAAGGTGCAAAAGAGAGCGACTAAAATGATTACTGGGCTGGGGCATCTCCCTTATGAGGAAAGGCCTGGATGCCTTCAAAAGGGGATTGGACAGATTCCTAGAGGAAAAGTCCATCACGGGTTACAAACCATGATGGAGATGTGTAATCTCTAGGCTTTAAACCAGGGTACTTCAAGGGCCAGATGCAGGGGAGTGGTATCAGGAGACAGATATCTAGTCTCATGCGCTCCCAAACGCATCTGGTGGGGCCGCTGTGAGATACAGGAAGCTGGACTAGATGGGCCTTTGGCCTGATCCAGCATGGCTCTTCTTATGTTCTTATGTTCTTATGTTCTTAAAGGCTAAAACATTTGGGTCTCTTTAGTCTGGAAAAAAGGCGCCTGAGGGGGGATATTATTGAGACGTACAAAATAATGCAGGGCATGAGTAAAGTGGATAGAGGGACACTCTTCTCCCTCTCACAAAATACCAGAACTAGGGGATATCCACTCAAATTGAGGGCTGGGAGAGTAAGAACAGACAAAAGAAAATATTTTTTCACCCAGTGTGTTGTTAGTCTGTGGAACTACCTGCCACAAGATGTGGTGATGGCATCTGGCCTGGGTGCCTTCAAAAGGGGATTGGACAGATTCCTGGAGGAAAAGCCCATCACAGGTTACAAACCATGATGGAGATGTGTAATCTCCAGGCTAAAAACTGGGGTACTTCAAGGACCAGATGCAGGGGAGTGGCATCAGGAGACAGAGATCTAGTCTCATGCACTTCCAAATGCATCTGGTGGGGCCACTGTGAGATACAGGAAGCTGGACTAGATGGGCCTTTGGCCTGATCCAGCAGGGCTCTTCTTATGTTCTTATGTTCTTATTTGTTGTACTTTTCATATGCGTGTGGCTCAGCAATAAAGATGTTCTTCTCATCCACTTTGTTTCTCTAGAAAGTGCTCTGAGATGCGGATTTTAAAATTGTTCCCCCACATCCATTGTGCTTTAAGCAAAATAAAGTGCTACCATGTCCCCCAAAGTGTGACTCAGTGCATCTTCCTTGTACCTGGCCTCAGGGTGGTGGAATCCTTGTCGCAGTTCTGTTGTAGTTTTTAAACCAGTACACACACCCATGGGGTACATTTAACCCACAGCATAACTGTTCCGTCGCCATAGGGCCACCTAGTGGCACGACTTGGAGCAGTCACATGACAGTAAATTCACAGTACAAGAAGCCACAATGCACGGAAAGAAGCCAAAAAAGTTCTCCAAATGACAAATGAAAATTGATATACTGTACTGATATACCTACCTATCGGTTTTTTTTTAAAAAAAGTAGTACCACAGGAAAACAAAACAATGCACTTTGATGTGGACCCCCATCCGTGGGGTCACAGAAGTTATGCAACAATAAAGTGTGTCCTTGGGGACACAGCAACAGCAACAAAAGTGGAGAAAAAGTGGAGAAAATATCACTGTGAATCCGATCAAATACAGCTTAGACCCCATTATT
The DNA here is from genome assembly GCA_029282475.1 of Phrynocephalus forsythii. Classification (NCBI taxonomy): domain Eukaryota; kingdom Metazoa; phylum Chordata; class Lepidosauria; order Squamata; family Agamidae; genus Phrynocephalus; species Phrynocephalus forsythii. The sequence continues at coordinate 500,471 of JAPFRF010000009.1, forward strand.
GGGCCTATTCCGTGGCAATACGGTTGGCGAAAAGGCATTATTTCACAAACCGTATTGCTTCCTCAGAGTGCCTCATCAGCCTGTTGTGACCAGTTTGCTGCTCACTTTGAGGGAAAAATCGCTCAGATTCGCAGGGAATTGGACTCCACTATTGATGCAGATTCAAGGGATGTATCCAGTGTGCCGTGCTTAGGTCCAGTGTTATTGGATGAGTTTCAATTATTGAGACCTGAGGATGTGGACAGGGTGCTTGGATCTGTCCGTGCTACCACTACACCACTCGACCCTTGCCCTTCTTGGCTAATCGAAAGATCTGCCAGGGGGGTTCGCACCTGGGTCCAGGAGGTTGTTAACGCCTCCTTAAGAGATGGAGTGGTCCCCACCACCTTGAAAGAAGTGGTGATTAGACCACTCCTAAAAAAACCAAACCTGGACCCAGGGCTGGTGGTTAACTACCGATCAGTAGTGAACCTCCCTTATTTGGGCAAGGTGTTGGAGCAGGTGGTGGCTGGACAACTCCAGGCACTGCTGGATGAAACTGATTTTCTGGATCCATTTGGTACAGAGACTGCCTTGGTCGCCCTGTATGATGACCTTTGCTGGGAGAGAGGCAGGGGGAGTGCGACCCTGTTGATACTCCTGGACCTCTCAGCGGCTTTTGACACCATCAACCATGGTGTCCTTCTGGATAGGCTGGCCAGATTGGGGGTTGGAGGCACTGCTCTGCAGTGGTTCCAATCCTTCCTGGCTGACTGTGTCCAGAAGGTGGTGCTGGGGGACAGTTGCTCTGCCCCGTGGCGTTTACGTCACACGGTTCCCCAGGGCTCCATACTGTCTCCCATGCTGTTCAACATCTACATGGAACCACTGGGAGAGGTCATAAGGAGGTTTGGGCTCAGGAGTCAGCAATATGCTGACGATACTCAGCTCTACCTCTCATTCTCCACCAATCCAGGTGAGGCAGTTTCTGTACTGAATTTGTGTCTGGGACAGATAATGGACTGGATGAGGGTTAATAAATTGAAACTCAATCCAGACAAGACGGAAGTGCTGTTAATGGGTGCTTTGCCGGACAGGTTAGAGGGACATCTTCCTGTCTTGGATGGGGTTGCACTCCCCCTAGGGGACAGGGTCCGCAGCTTGGGGGTGCTCCTAGACCCCGGTCTAACTCTGGAAGCCCAGGTGGACTCAGTGGGCAGGGGTGCCTTCCTTCAGCTGCGGAAAATATACCAGCTCCGCCCCTACCTAGACAAGCACAGCTTCATGACAATTATGCATGCACTGGTACCATCCCATATTGATTACTGCAATGTGCTTTACGTGGGGCTGCCTTTGAAGACGGTCCGGCGATTGCAACTGGTTCAGAATTGTGCACCGCAGCTGGTAAGTGGAGGGGCCGCCAAGGATCACATCACGCCGATTCTGCGTAACCTGCATTGGTTACCAGTTGCTGCCCGAGCCCAATTCAAAGTGCTTGTTTTGACATATAAAGCCCTAAACGACTTAGGGCCTAGATACCTGAAGGACCGCCTCCTTCCATACGAACCTACCCGGCAATTAAGATCGAGGCAGGGGGCCCTTTTGAAAGAGCCATCCCTCAAGGAGGTGAGAGGGATGGCTTGTAGACATAGGGCCTTCTCGGCAGCTGCTCCCAAGCTATGGAATGCCCTCCCGATCGAGATCCGCCTGGCGCCAACACTGATTACATTCTGGCACCAGGTAAAAACCTTCCTGTTCCAGAAGGTTTTTAATTGATACAATATAGATTGTGGGTCCGCTGATGACAATTTTAGGATAATGATTTTAGTGTAAGGCTTTTATTATTGCTTGATGATTTATTGATATTTTACTTCTAACTATTTTAAATTGTTTTATTCTTTGGATTGTAAGCTGCCCAGAGACCTTTGGGTAGTGGGCGGCATATAAGTTAAATAAATAAATAAATAAATAAATAAATAAATAAATAAATAAATAAAATAAACAAAACCACCTGGCTACAACAAGATTTATTGCACATTTTAGTTTGTTGCGGTACAAAGTGGATGTGGGGTAACTTCCACAGGAGACGTCTAGCACCTATCCTTGTCCTAATGTTTCCCCTTTATATACACTATGCCATCCCTGTTTGTGTAACCATGTAAATACCAATTCCTCCTTGTGTTTCCATTGTTTCTGTACATTATCAGTCTCAGCCCATGAAAATGTCCCCCACCCACCCCACCACCCCCATCAACCATGCAAGCCTGCAAAGTGTTGCAAGATGCTTTGCCACTTTTTTGCTGCAGGTCCTCGCCCAGTCAGGGACTGACCTCGGCCTCCCCACCCCAGCAGTGCCCTGGGGGTGCACCGCAGGTTCTGCAGTTGTTGTTGCTAAGGATGCGGCTGGAGCTGCACCGGCAGGGCATCCCTTTGCTGCAGGGCTGGGCAAAGGTGCCCCCCATAACTGGGTGCTTTCTGGCGGCAGCCATCCTTTTCTGCAAGGGAGAGGGGGCCTCCCCCCCCCCGAGCCAGTGCCAGGAGGACCCAGATGGGCGCTATGCCTGCCACTGTGAGCTGGGCTACCATCTCAGCCCCCCCCGGGCTCTGTGCCAGGCCAGGTTCCAGGCATATCCTTGCATGGGACCGGAGGCCACGGCAAGGGAGGTGGGGAGGCTGCTTGCCAGTGGGCATCTCTGCCAGCCAAGAGGCAGGTGAGGCTTCCCTTGGAGGAGGAGGAGGAGGAGGAGGAGGAGGTGGGAGGTGGGAGGCTGGAGGAGCCAAGAGGGAGGGAGGAGGAGGAGGAGGAGGAGGAGGAGGAGGAGGAGGAAGGGGGTTTGGACAAGCTTTGACCCCCCCACCCCCCGGAAGGGGCCGTGGGACATGGACAGATAGGGAAGGTGTCATTTGTGAGGCTGACTTCTCTATGACGGCCACACATACACTCCGAAGGGGCCTGCATTCGCTCCACAGCCAGGCCACTTTCCCTCTTTTCTTCTTCTTCTTCTTCTTCTTCTTCTTCTTCTTCTTCTGCTGCTGCTGCTGTGGTGGTGGTGGTGGTTCCCTGCCTTGCTCTCCAGGCAGCCTTCCTCAACCCTGGGAGGCGGGCATTCTATCTATCTATCTATCTATCTATCTATCTATCTATCTATCTATCTATCTATCTATCTATCTATCTATCTATCTATCTATCTATCTATCTATCTGTTCCCTTCTTCTTTCCTATTTATCTATTCCTCTCTTCTTTCCTATCTATCTATCTATCTATCTATCTATCTATCTATCTATCTATCTATCTGCTCCCTTCTTCTTTCCTATTTATCTATTCCTCTCTTCTTTCCTATCTATCTATCTATCTATCTATCTATCTATCTATCTATCTATCTATCTATCTATCTATCTATCTATCTATCTATCTATCTATCTATCTATCTATCTATCTATCTATCTATCTATCTATCGATCGATCTATCCCATTTGGGAGATTTTTGCACTCCCTGCTCTGTCATGTTGCTGTGAAGGATGGTGTGTGTGTGGGGGGGGGACACCTGCTGGCCCCCTCTCACCTGCTGGACCTTGAATCGCTAGCCCTGTTATTCCGGAGTCCCTGGGAAGCACAGACAAAAAGAGGTGGGGGAGTGTTTTGAGCATTGGCCATGGGCGGCGGGGGGGGGGAGGCGTAAGGGAGGCAGGGGGAGGGAACTTGCCTCTGCAGAGCCCCCCGCCGCCCCAAGCGGATCCTGGGCCCCACATAGGGGACTGTGGTTACCACTGCATTCCCCTCCTCCTGGACTCTGCATGACGACGCAGAGGCCTGCCACCCCCCGCCGCCCACCCTTTACTGTGGAGGGGCTGCAAAGCAGACTGGCAGGAATTACCCGCCCAACCCCGAAGTTCGTTTTGTGCCTTCCAGGATGGGGAGGGGCAATGCTTGGCAACAAGCACACCCACCACGAAGACTTTCCTGCGCTCCCCCAAACACCATCCCCTGCGGCCATTGGGGGGCACCAGCATTGTCTTTATTGTTGGGGGAGGGGGTGAGCCAGAGATGGGGGCCAAGCGGACCTACTCCTGAAGCAGCAGCTCCCCATTTACCTCAGTGGCCATGCGGGGGGGGGCTTTGGGGTTTGCACAGAAGGAGATGCAAAGGCCAGGCAGGGGTACCGCCACCCCGACCCAACCCACTGGCAGTCCACTCTCCCTGCATCCAGCACGGCCTCGCTGGGGGAAAGGCAGCCAGCTGGTCCACGGCAGGGCCGCCCCCTCTGCTTCCGGGGCCTGTGGGGACCCTGGCTTGACACGAACTTTGGGCCAGGGGGAAAGATGAAAGCTTCACCCCGGGTTACCTTACCGCTATTACCCGAGCCAAGGGTTGAAAGAACACGCCAAGGTTCAAGTCACAGAGAAAAGGCTTTTAATTTGCTGCAGCAAGGCGCCCAGCCGAATTGCAGTCGGAAAACTGGGGCACTGACCAAAAGAAATCATACAGTCTTTATAGGAAACATTCTTCTACGCCCCATCTTTATCAGGAAAAAACAAGGATACATCTGGGCGCTATAAGACGCCCACAAAGAACAAAGAAAACTTCAAAAAGACACATAGTTAGCACATTGTTACAACCAATTATCGGGGGAAACACACACCGGACACTATTAATCTTGTTCTTCAGCGCCCCCTGTCATGCAGTTCCCGGAACTCTCTGCCGCTTCGCGGAAAGGCGTTTGACAGTTCTGTCGATGCATCGATATTCCGACGGACGTCTGGCTTATCTTGCATGGGGGCCCCTTTTGTTGCTGACCTTCCCACAAGATAAGTGTTTGTCCGGTAATTTTATGGCCTGTTATCTCCAGGCACAGGCTTGGGGAACACTGTGGTGCTTGGTGCAACAGTTTCGTGAAGGGGAGAGGGGTGAATCAAAGGACATGCAGCCGTATTAATAATGTGGCTGGAATACTGTCATTTTATCTACAATGACAGCTTATAAAACATATTAAAACTCATCTCTATCATTCCCTCCTCTTATGAATGGACACTCATTCTGAGTCGTCCATCCGAAGAGCCTCATATTCCTGCAGTACTGCGATCAACTTTGGAGCGGCTGTCTTTTCTACTACCTTTGAAACAGTCGACTGCACAAACCGCAACAGATAAGGAATACAAATCAAGAGAAATAAAAGAAGACATGCAGGAGCAATTAATAAACTTGCTAATGTTTTCATCCAAGTTTGTGGCATGAAATCATTTAACCACTGCCATTGCATACCCTTCCACTTTTGCGTTGGATTAAAAGTTAACTGTTTAATTTCCATGGCAAACTGAGTCACAACCTTACCCACGGGATCAATTTTTAAACAGCAGTTTGTTAAATTAAATTTTCCACACACGCCATTCTCAGATGCTAATAAATAATCAAGAGCGAGCCTGTTTTGATAAACAGCTGTTCTTAATTGATCTGTCACTTCTGCTATAGTGGTAAGCGCTGTAGTGATGCGCTGACCTGCCAAATCCAAAACGGCTTGCAATCTGATTATTCTATTAAGCAAATAAATGGGAGTTCGATATCCCCATGAACCATCTTGAGCCCAAGTGGCTGGACCATAAACACAAACAATTCTTTGAGAGTCCCATATATCCCCTTCATATTCTTCTGGGTTTTTGCATGGAAACCCTGCAAATGGGATATCATCACGCTTCTTCCTGTTTAAAGGGCCATACACTGGAACAGCCAAATACTGCTGTGTTTCTATTGGGACTAAAAAGAATGATGGTTTTATGAATCCTAGCACACAAGAACCAGACCATGAATGAGGCAGATATTCGTAAGCCATATTCCCACAGACCCAATACATGTTCATAGGGGCTTTCCATATCTCCAAAGATGCTGAATATATATATGGCAAAAAGGTAGTATTAAACTTCTCTGGTTGTGGAGCATTAGATGGTGAGGTCCAAATACCATTTTCCCAGGTCCCTATGCAGGTCAAATAGCCCACTGGAATGGAACCATTTTGGGAAAAGCAGACACGACCCACTAGCTGAGATGTGATAGTCCATGTCATATTCTGAGACTGGGTTCTTTCAGTGACATTGCCAATTTTTGACATGTTATTGTACAATTGTGGAGAAATCTCCATCGCTTCCCAAGGCCAGTCCTCACCAAAATTTGTGCCTCCACAAACATAACAGTTTGTAACTCCTAATTCTGTGGCTATTGACTGAGCCATTTCCAGAAATAAATTCTTGGCCTGCTGAGAAATTTCAAAGGGACTCTCTTTCAGTTTATCCACTGCATTTTCCACTGACCAAAAATGGCTCCTCTTTTCTCCATTTTTCACCTCTGTACGGGTAATTGTCAAGTAGGTGACTGGATCTTTACCAGGCCCATCAATTCCAAAACCATATACTTGAATAGGGGTGTGTGTGTCACTGATCACTAGGCTGACATTGTTTCCTCCTATTCCCCTGAACTGTGAGAGATGAGGACAACCTGGGTAGCCTCCAGCTGTGAAGGCACACACACATCCCCAGCCTGAACATAATTTGTTTGACCCGCATGATGCCCAAACTTCAGGATTGCCTGCTTTGGCACCTTCATGGGGGATGCACAAATACTTATGTTCAGATCTACATGTTCTTACCCATGTTTTGGATCCACAACGAATTCCCATACCTTTTCCTAGGGCATCACAGGCATTAAACCATATCACTGCCCGTTTGCCACTATGTCTTAACACAGTAGTGGAATTCACATAATACAGAAGTCCACCACCTTCTGGGTTGTCCCTTCTGGGCTCCTTAGTTCTGGCCATTCCAGCCCACACCGTATAATTAATTTTAACTGGGACCTCAGCCTTATAACAAAGATATTCTCCTGATGTACCTTCACATATATGATACATCATGTCTTGATTTAAGCATGTAGTTCCAGCTCGCTTGCACTCTGCTGGCTTCTGAGTATACTATACCAGAGTATTCACTACTCTATTGCCTTGGCTAGCAGCTATAATGCATGGGGTACAGTCCTCTATACCCTCAGGCTTGGCAGCTAGACAAACTGGTACCAGAAATAAAAGAACAATCATTTCCATTGACTTAGGCATCCCACAAAACCTTCATTTTCAATTATAACAAATCAGTATCACTCCCAATGCTGCGCGTGGCCACGCCCAGGGAGGCTCGGAGAACTTCCACCCGTGCCCGAGCCTTCTCTGTGGCTGGCCCGACCCTTTGGAATCATCTTCCAGCAGAGGTGCACCTTGCAGAGTCCCTGCCTGCCTTCCGGAAGGCGCTGAAAACCCTTCTCTTCCGGGAGGCGTTTGAGTGACCCGAACAGAGTTTTTTTTTTTTTTTTTTAGTCCCGCCATCTGTTGTTGTTGTTCTTCTCTGCTTTATTAGTCTATTAATATTTATTTTGTTGTTTGTAATTTTGCTGTGCTATAAATTTGTTGTAAACCGCCCGGAGTTCCACAAGGAAGACGGGCGGTATATAAGCTGTATAAATAAATAAATAAATAAATGGTGAAATAATGAACCAAACCCAGCTTGGGATATCAACCTGCATAAATATCTAGGTCCCTTTAAGAGTTTTGACAGCTGCGGAGCCTTTGACAGCTCATAGAACGTTCGTTGACAGCCCGTAGAACGCTCTTTGACAGCTGCTGCGCTACCGGCGCGCTGTCTCGCTCGCTGCAGTTCTCCCAAGGAAATTAAAGGGAAAACACTGTTCGAGTTCAAGGGAAGAAGAAATAGGGCACTTTCAAAACACAGTCTCGCACAAAACAAATGTTGCCCTAGCTTTTCAGCTGAACCAAATCGATCACCTTCTTGTTGAGACTTCTCCCTCCTCTTATTGTAAGGGGGACGAATTCGGAAGGCGGGAAATTCAAAGGCTGAAAAGGAAAAGTCAAGTTTTCTTGTTGAAGAAACCTCTCACCACGCACACAGGAAGCCAATATTTTACTTTGACTTCTCTATGTCTGTAGTAACTTTCTTGAAGGTCAGCTTCAAGCTGTCATCAGGGTTGGTGCGAACTGTCCACTCTTCTTCTTTGCTCGCTGGGGCAGCTCGTTTCACACGGGTATGGTGAATCCAGGCACTCACTTCGGAGATCTTGACAGCCGTTGGTGTTGATAACAGCACCGTGAAGGGACCTTTCCACCTTGGGCGTAGGGGTTGTTGGTTCCAAACCGAATCTCCCGGCTCAAAGCGATGAAGGGGCTCCTGTAGCACCACGGGCAGTCGTCCGAGGGTCCACCTATGTAAGGAAGAAAGAGATCGGCCAAGCATCTGAAGATATTTGGCATGTGTCAAAGAAGCTACACTCTCTGGGTGTAAGCCACATGAAATTGGAACTGGCCTGCCATACACAAGTTCAAATGGGGAAATGCCTGTTTGACTCGAAGGGGTGGTCCTACTCCTAAAAAGAGCAATGGGTAGCATTTCCACCCAATTTTTGCCCGTTTCTTGTGTGAGTTTAGACAAATGACTTTTCAAAGTCCTGTTCATCCTCTCTACTCGGCCCGAACTTTGGGGCCGATATGCTGTATGTAAATTCCATTTAACATGCAATGCCCTAGCCAGTCCTTCACAATATTTTCCGTTCCAGGATCCTCAGGATTAATGGGAGTGTACCTTCTAAATGCCTGATATAACCTGTCCAGAAAAGCTCCCGGTGATTCATCTTGCTTTTGAACTATGTCATTCACCTTTGACATATTAATTTTCTTTCTGCCAGCTGCTCTAATGCCCTGGAGTATTGCTGTGTGATAATTTCTTAAAGCAGTGCGCCCTGCATCTGCATTGTAATCCCAATCTGGCGCTGTATTTGTCGGAACAGCGGCTTCTGCTTGGGCTGGAGTGTCCCCTAAAGCTATACGGGATTTCCTAGCCTCCTCGAAAATCTTCCGAGTTTCTTCTGAATTAAATAAACCTCTCACTAAGTGTTGCACGTCCTCATAGGTGGGCATGTACACATTAAAAATACTAGACATAGTTTCAAAGTTCTTATCAGGGTCATCTTCTAAACTTGGCATTGTGTTTTTCCAATTTATGATATCACTTGAGGTAAACGGGATGTGCTGCATCGAATATGTGCGGGGACCCTGTTGATTTTGGGGCAAAGGATCATACACTCGCCTTAGAGGCATGACTTTTGCCTGTTCCTCAATCTTCTTATTCTCAAGAAATTCCTCATGCCTCCTGGCTGCATCGTAAGCCCTTAAAAGATATTGCTGTCTCTTTGCCCAATTTCATTCTCCTGCCGCTTCTAATGCAAAATTTCCTACTTCCATTACTGATTCCCGGTATTTCTTAATTAGATCGGCCACTTTTTGATTGTCCGCTTTACCCCATTCAACATTTCCTTTTATTCTGTGACGGAATTCCTCCTCACTCTCCTCATCGTCTTCCTCATCTTTTTCATCTATTTTAGGGGTTCCTTTCCCTAGTTCAGACTCATATTTTGGGAGTTTACTGGAAGGTCCTGGTTGTGGAAGATCTTTAGGTGTGGGAAGATTACCATCTTTAGGAGGGGAAGCGGGCGCTGGACCTGGAGGAGGCAATGCTGCAGGGGGGACCACTGGATTTCTGGAGGGCTGGCCGTAACATAAGGAGGTGGTGGGGTGAAGACATCATAATCTTCAGGACGGCTTTCTAAAGCTGCCTCCTTTTTCTTTAAAGCCAACAACTTGGCCTGCGGTGGCAATTCTCTACAAAATTGGATCCATGAAGGATTTTTCTTCACATTTCCTTTCCAAATCTCAATATAGGGAATGTGTTCGGGGCAGTTCTTAAGAATTTTTAGCCACAGTTGCCTGATGATGCTCTCATTAAAAGTCCCTTGAGCTGGCCAATCCACCTGCAATATTGGCCATTCTATTTGACATAAAGTCTCCATCCTTTCCTTCTTCATTTTGATGCCAAAGTCATAATTCTTGGTGGCCGTATGCCAGTTCAAAAGGAAACACTCTAATGGAGTTGAGGGCTTGCTGGAGTTCTGCCCCATGATTTTTAGTGATTTTATTTAAACTATTTTCCTATATTCTCCCACACAAAGCCACTGGACCCGCTCCTAAAATCTTTAAACAATTTTCATACACACAACATTTGATACTGGCTACGACCTGTACAGTCGCCTGTAACAGGAACTGCGCAACCCGGACGTCGCTCGGCCAAAGGGAATTCTAAACCCCAGACATTCCAGACATTCACACATTCACTGGGTCAGTGGCCACTCAAATCACCCACATTTCAAAACCACCTCCCCACCTAGTCTGGTTCCCCCTCCCTATTAAGAACCTTTTTTCCGCTAGTCTAGTTTTTGACAGCTGAGAGCTCCTTCCCGCTGTCCACATCAAACAAATTCCCTTATTTCACACGGGATGTTAGGACACGCACTGCCCTTCCCCTCCCCAAGAACCTCAGAACCGTCATTCTGTTACCCTTTTACACACCAGGGGCTCAACCCCAAAACTAAGAAAACTTAGAGATGAATTCTCTCCCCATACTGGACTGGTCCCATATCTTACCAAATCTCTTGAGGTTCCTCTCCGGCCGGCCAGCGTTTTCTCCCCGAGCAATGCCGTCTCCGCCACCACGTTGAACGAAAAATTCCCCTTTTCAAGTGGAAAGGTGTGCACCGGAGCTCTTCGTCCACCGCTGGCTGTTCGGCATGCTTGGCTTGGCCCCTCGCTCAAAAAGGGGAGGGCAATCCCGGACGAGCCCCCAGATGAAAGCTTCACCCCGGGTTACCTTACCGCTATTACCCGAGCCGAGGGTTGAAAGAACACACCAAGGTTCAAGTCACGGAGAAAATGATTTTAATTTGCTGCAGCAAGGCGCCCAGCTGAATTGCAGTCGGAAAACTGGGGCACTGACCAAAAGAAATCATACAGTCTTTATAGAAAACATTCTTCTACGCCCCATCTTTATCAGGAAAAAACAAGGATACATCTGGGCGCTATAAGACGCCCACAAAGAACAAAGAAAACTTCAAAAAGACACATAGTTAGCACATTGTTACAACCAATTATCGGGGAAAACACACACCGGACACTATTAATCTTGTTCTTCAGCGCCCCCTGTCATGCAGTTCCCGGAACTCTCTGCCGCTTCGCGGAAAGGCGTTTGACAGTTCTGTCGATGCATCAATATTCCGACGGACGTCTGGCTTATCTTGCATGGGGGCCCCTTTTGTTGCTGACCTTCCCACAAAATAAGTGTTTGTCCAGTAATTTTATGGCCTGTTATCTCCAGGCACAGGCTTGGGGAACACTGTGGTGCTTGGTGCAACAGTTTCGTGAAGGGGAGAGGGGTGAATCAAAGGACATGCAGCCTTATTAATAATGTGGCTGGAATACTGTCCTTTTATCTACAATGACAGCTTATAAAACATATTAAAAATCATCTCTATCAAGGCAAGGTGCCTCCCGCTAATCTGGAAGCTCATCTCCAGGGATCGGGGGAGGGGCAGATTCCACGCCCCCCCACCCGCCCCAAATTTCTTCGAAATTTCTTCCCCAGCGGGAGAGGCTTTCCTCATCCCAGCCAGAGGCGATGGTATTTAACCGTGACTGGGGGGGGGAGGTGGACAGATTGGAGCACACACACACACCCGCTACCCCCAGGGGTGTCTGGTGTAGGTCCGGTTGGCCCACCTGGGGCGCTCCCATTTTCCTTGGGGGGGGGACTCGGGCCCTGGTGGCTCCATGAAAGGCAACAACCCCCCCCGCGCGCGCAGGTGTCAGTGGCTGCTGAGCTCCCTGGTCAAGGTCCTCCTTGCCTCCAGAGGCTTTGGAGTGAAGGCCAGGGAGGCGGGCTTTTGCCAGCAGGCTGTTTCTCTGGCACGTGGGTTCCCTTGTTATGGAAAAGACCCTTGCAAAGGACCAGGCAGGGCTGCTGCTGCCCCCCCTCCTCCGCCACCCCCTTCCACCTCTCCATTTACATCACTTGGCTGGACAATCATGGGCTCCAATAAATGGTCTAAATTATGCATATTTCCTTACTGTCAAGTGTTTTAAACTCAAAGAGACGGGAAGATCCAGGGATCTCATGGCAGCCCAAAGTGGAATGGCCATCGTCTCCCTAGCAGGGCAGAGGACACCCCCGGCACAGCCTCTCCCTGCCGTTCCTGCCTTTGCGTTCCGGTCGTTGGGCCTCAGGGACCATGGAGGCTGCCATTAGCCGATGGGAACAGCTTGTCCTCTCTGGTGAATGTGCCGCGTCCAAATGCTTTGCTTTCAGGGGCTTGAAGGTAGAAGGAGGAACGGCCTTACCAACCGGAAAGCTGGTGCCCTGAGTGCTGGGCTGAGCAAAGCCAGAAAATAAAAACACCCCTCAGTATTCACCATCTTCACCAAGACCCGCCTGTCTCAGGGGAAAAGTCTCGTCACGGATTGGTTGTCCAACTCCACAGGTACGTTTTTAATTAGAAGACTAAAAGGGTATCATAGCTTAAATTTCTCATGTGGGATTCCCCCCGTTTTGAGGCTCCACTAGCCGGGCCAAAATATGTTTTGAATGCCCTCCTTATCCATCCGGCAACCCAGGAAGGCACTTATCTGGATGTCTTAATATTTAGGGACCTCAACCAACCAACCATCATGTACTTGGAGGGGGCTTGCAGTGGGGCAGTGCTGTTTCTAGTGGCACTTACTCCTGAGCAAGCTGTGGTGGGCAACAGCCCCCCAGAGGCGACAGGAGACCCACAGTGCAGGCCTCCTTGATGGGGGCCAAGTAACCTTGCAGGACCAGCAGGCAGTGCCCCTTCCTTGTGGTCCCAGTCCCCTTGGCAAGCAGGCCTCTCCTCTGGAAAGGGGAGGAAAAAACCTTGCCTTTTCAGGACCAACATGCTTGGGGGTCCGGAAGGTACCTCTCCCAGTTAAGGTTGCCTGAATAGCTCCTCGCGGGAGACGGCTCTTCTGCACCCTTTGTTTCATAAAAACCCTGTTCTTTTTAAAGCTAACTGGAAGCAGAGCTACTTTCAAGCTATCAATATTGAATTTAAATTTGTAGTGTTCCATTTTTAAAACTTTATTCTGCAGCCATTCTTACTGCAGAAGTTGCATTTTTGTATCTTTATTGACCCATCACGCCCGTTGACTGGTTCTCTTAGGTGCCTTCCCTCGCCAGTGGTTCTGCTTTGAGTTTCTTCTTGCTCCTCCTTTTCAAGGGTGCCTTTTTCATTCCGATGATCCGCCTGCTGTCTCTTCTTCATCTTCAGTGGATCTGCTTCAGAGACCTGAGCTTGCCAGATTTGTTGCTACCTCCGTGCCCTAAACGCCCCCAATGGGCCAGGTGTTGCTGTTCAGTCACTTGCACTTGTTTCTCCAGCTGTTTGATTTCCAGTCTCCCCACAGCCTCCCCCCCCCCGCACCTGCAGTCCAGCCTTGCAAGGGGGAAGACTTCCTTCCAGGTCAGGAGGTGCAGTCCCACTTTTTACAGGTTCAGAGTGCATTTTGCAGTTCACAGAAACAGACTGAGGATGACTTGGACAGATTGGAAAACTGGGCCAAAATAGCAAAATGAGTTTCAATAAAGAAAACAAAAAGTCAAGTTCTACAGTTAAGTAGGAAACCTCAGTTCCCAGAATGGAGGATGGGAGACACCTGGCTTGGTTAGTCCATGTGAACAAGTTCAACAGGTCCAAGTCCAGCATGCGCTAAGCAGAAGTGAGAGATATGGTGCAGGGGCAAAAAACAAACCCAGTGGTCTGTCTGCATCCAAAACACAGGACAGCCATGGCCTTTAATTTGCACGACGGAATGGGATGGTTTGGCCAGGACCTTTGGTGTGTGTCCTCAATTGACAGGCGCCGTGCTTCAAGAACGACTTGGTGGCACATCTCACTGGACTCGTTTTTGCTCTGTTCAGAGTCCCAAATGCCACCATTTACAAAAGGGGCATCTGGGAGCTGGGAGGCTTCAAGGGGAAGGTGACCGCAGTGGCACAAGCGCCAGTGGGAGAGCTGACCCCGGGGGGGGGGGCTCGGCTGGGGGAGGAAAGGCTGAGCATGGGGTGGGTGGGGGTGGGGTGGGGGAAGTCTGCAGCAAGAAGGGCCATGAACCTGGTTAAACTGATTTGAGAGCAGGAGGCTGGTGTGGGATGATGAAGTGGGCGGTGGAGTGGGGGGGGAGCAGGTTTGGCACCCATAAAGATTTTGAGAGGGTGGCACACCCAAATGCCTGCCTGCCTGCAGGAGGAATGGTGTGGGCAGAAATCTACCCCAGAAGGAAACCTTGAGGGTCTGGAGCCCCTGGCACCTGCTCCCTCCCCACAAACAACCTAGAGACACCCTTTGCAAAGGTGTTATCAGAGCTCGGCAGAGTTATCAAAGTCCTGAAATGTGATCTTTGCTGTGCCATAAACTGAAGGTCAAGAAGGGGAAAACCTGCAACCTGGTTGATGGTTTCCAGTGCAGAAGTTGGAACAAGATGTTCCAGTCTGTGAGGTCACTTCTTCCTGGACTGTCTCTCCTGCAGAAAACAAGCCTCAGAGGGGTGCCAGATGGGTGGAGCACAATAAATCAATCCTCTATCCGTAAAAGCAAATAAAACCTTGGCAGGGTATGAAGTGGAACTCAAAACCAGCGGTAAGACACAGATGGACGGCACGGGCTGCCTTGCATCCTGCAGCTGGGTGCCAGCCTCTCCCCTGGGCAAAAGCCACACACACACACACACACTGCCGGCTGCTGTGACCTGCTTCCATGCAGGACCCCCCACACACACACACATGCACACACCCCAGCACTTCACCTGAGCCTGTGGCAGGGGCTCTCTTATCTCCCGGCTCCCGCACCTGCTTGCTTCCACAGGTGTCTCCTCAGTCCGTCCTTCCCTAGAACAGCTCTGCCTGCTGTGGGGTCCCTGGGGCAGATGGACCCGGAGGAGGAGGAGGAGGTGGTGGGGGCAGCACACTGGGGCTTCCTGGACTAAGACAAATGGGCTGTGGGTTTAATCGACCCTTCTGAGGCAGCGCTGGATGGGGCTCTTCCCCAAATGTGGCCCTGATTTTCCTAGGCGGGCACAGCCAGCCTCCCCAGCAAGCAAGGCAGAGGAGAGGCCTCTGAAAGATGGGCTCGGCAGAACAAGAGACAGGCTGGGAGATCACCCTCTCCAAAGAAGATCCGCCTGCCTCAAGAGGGACGAGGTCGAGCAGACCCTCCTGTTTGACAGGCTCCCCCTCCAGCCACAGGATGCTTGGTTGCATTTCAGGTGTGAAATTCCCACTGAAGAGAGCCTCAGTTCTCCTGGAGGACATCTTGCAGGCTCGTGGGGAGGGGGGATATAGCCAGTGCCTTTTTTACATCCCATAAGGGCCAGGAGGTCAAGGGCAGAAAATGGGACTTCTGTGCTTAATTTCCCACCTTCTCACCTGCTTAAGCCAAAGCCATTGTGTATCCCTTTCTGGTGTCCCCGCCCTCCTCTTAGGTCCTAAACTTTTTATCGATGTTAGCCACCCAGAGTTTCCGTTCGGGAAGATGGTGCGGGATATAAGTTTTTAAATAAATAAATAAATAAATAAATAAATAAATAAATAAATAAATAAATAAATAAATAAACCCTGTCTTTAGCCTTAAAAGGGAAGTCGCTTAAATCAGTGGTTCTCAACCTGTGGGTCCCCAGATGTTCCTGGACTGCAACTCCCAGAAACCCCTTCCAGCACACTGAGTGATGGAGGCTTCTGGGAGTTGCAGTCCAAGAACATCTGGGGGGCCACAGGTTGAGAACCACTGGCTTACATCATTAAAAGACAATATTTAAAGCTAAGGACAATGGATATTAAAAGGCAGCTCAAGCCATTCAAAGACAATACTTAAAGCTAGGAGCATTAAAAAGCAGCTTACACCATTAAGAGACAATATTAAAGTTTAAAACAACAAGTGTAGAAATATTAAAAAGCAACCAACAGCTACGTCTCTGAGGAAATGTGAGGACAAGGAGGGCTAAGAACCCAGTCAAAGCAGCAATGCATGGCAATCCCTGGGAAAGACACACCCAGTCAGTGAGGGAAAAGCTTACCTGAAGAGAGAGGTCTTTTCCCGGGGACCCCACAGAGCTTTCATGAGGAGGGGACCCTCAGTACAACTTGGCACTCGGGTTCCATCCGAAGGCAGGCCCAGCCTTCCATCCTCCATCCAGACATTCCTGCTGGGCTCCATCAGCCCTTCCCTGGAAATCTTACAGCAAAGGAGCTCCTACAACCGAGCATCCTTGTGGGATGATTAAGGGGCTGGGAGGGGGGAGAGAGAGACACACACATACACATCTAAAACTTGCATTATGGGATCCCTCCCAGTTCTGGCATACGTGCCATGGTCCCACCCGGCAGAACAATAACACACACGTCAGAAGGACCTGAAGGAGTTCTTGACTCTTTTGCACATCAGTGAGGGGGGCTGCTGCTGCTGCTGCTGCCTCCTCCTCCTCCTCCTCCTCCTCCTCCTTTTTTACATCCATGACCTACTGGCCCTCACCTCTTGCCCTTAGTCCACTCTAAAGGAAACCAAGGTAGCAGGTTGATGGTTTCTGTAGCTTTTATAATTTGTCAAACTCTGCTTTATACAAACCACTTTTCTAAAGACTGGACTCTGGAAGTTGAGTCATGGCAACTGGACTTCTTTTCTTGAGAGACTGAAACATTTTGCTGTTCATCCAAACAGCCCTGTCAGTCTGGAGTGTTGTGTATCTTCAGTACCGGGGGTTTCTTTTTTTTCACAGAAATTTTCTCTACACGAATGCAGCTGTAAACGTTTAATAAGCAGGTTTCCTTTACCAACGGTGTCCCTATTGGCCAAATCAGGAATGGGCTCCCCAAGAACCATTTTCTTGCACGTTTTCTCCCAAGAGAGAGAACAGCAGGGGGGCACTAACTTTCCGGACAAGGCGCTTCAGTCTGGACTGCATTTCAGTCCAGCCACCTGGGAGGAGAGCCTGGACCCTCTGCCCCCTCTCCACCCCAGGATCCGTGGGGCTGGTCGCCCCGGGGTCTGCTCCAGAGGGAGGCTCCACCCCCCTCTGCCTTGTGGACCTCAAACCCTGGCTTAACAAGGCAGGACCCGGCTGCCTCTGAGCCAGGGAAGGCCCCAGGGGCTGCCTGCCACAGCCATCAGACCCTCTGCCGGAGGAGGCGTTGCAGGGATGGAGCGACCATTGCCCATCAACATCCCCACGCCTGCCCTACCAGGTGAGCCTCTACCCTGCACGGGGGGGG
Organism: Phrynocephalus forsythii; assembly: GCA_029282475.1. Classification (NCBI taxonomy): domain Eukaryota; kingdom Metazoa; phylum Chordata; class Lepidosauria; order Squamata; family Agamidae; genus Phrynocephalus; species Phrynocephalus forsythii. The sequence goes on from JAPFRF010000009.1 coordinate 517,658, forward strand.
GGTCCCATCAGTCTCTCGGTCCCACTGCCTTCACTTCCTCTCGGAAACCCACAGCTGCTCCTGTCGCTTCGTCAAGCATCCTCTCAACCCAACCCTGTCCTCGTCATTTTGTGCACTTGTTCTTGTTAGCTTCATTATTGCCTTGTAGCGAACCACCTTGGATCCTTGTTAAGGAGAAAGGTGGGTTAAAATAGTTTACCTAAATGAATGCCCACTGCTGTTCTCCTCCCTGCTGTGTGTGGAGTCCCTGGGGGAGGGTGTGGGGGGGTGAACCTTGGCTTTATTAAAGGACCTTTGCTCCCTCTTTTCTTTCTGGGACGGGATGGCCTCTGAAAGGAACTGGGGTGGGTCCAGGAACGGCTCCCCCCCCCCTCCCCAGCATCCCTCCCAAGCTGCCAGCCTATGTCCGGGTAACTCCCCCCCCCCAAACCCCACCACCGCAGCCCCAGCATCCGAGTGCCAGGTCCTCACCAGTCAGCCTCACCCATGTCGGGCAGCAGCCAATCATTGCCTCCCTGCCCAGCCCCTCCCCCTCCCCCCTCCCCTTTCCTCCCCCCAAAAGGAACTGGACAGCGGCTCCTGTCACAGCAGGAGAGGTCAAAGGAAGGACCAGCGGGTGGAGATCAAGGCCAAGGGCAGCCAGGTGAGCAGCAAGCGACGACGAGGCCACCGTGGGGGTGGGGGGTGGGGGTGGGGGTAGGGTCCCTTGCCATGCAATCGCTGGGGGTTGCATCTCCAGGCCACCGTGGGCCACCGGCTGCGGCGAGGGGGGGCTTCCAGAAAAGTTTGTCGGGAGGGGGGAAGGGATGGAGCAGCGGCGGCGGGGGCAGCAGCGGCGGCGCTGGACGTTGGCCTTGCAGGGGAGAGCCGCGCCTGGGGGGGGGTGCGCAAAAGGCACCGGCGTCGGGGGCACAGGCATCCCCAGGAGGGACACCCCGGAAGGCCACCCGCCGCGTGCGGCTTCGGGCTGGCGGGGGGGGGGGACAGGGCAGCGCTGCGCTCTAAGTAGGAGTCAAGCGGCAGAAAGGACACGAGGCCCTGCGCCCTCCTCCTCCTCCTCCTCCTCCTCCTCTTCCTGCCCGGGGGGTTGCCTCGTGGCCTCCCCCGCCCCATATATCGCCTCCTGCGCCCCCCACCTGCCCCATCCCCTATGCCCCTTGGCCACAAGTCAAACCCTGTCCTGCGTGTTCCCCCGGGCAAAGGGCGCGAGAGCTGTAAGGTAAGCCCTTCCTCAGTCCGGAGGAAAAACACTCTGCGTGCGATCAGAAGACTCACGTCCTGCCTAAACCCTGTCGCGCTGTCTCCGCCGCCCTTCAGATGTCAGAGCCCTCCGGGCAGCTGCAAACAGGCCGCCGGGCTGCCGGCTGCCGTCCCGTCTAAAAAGGCCGCGCGTCACCTGCTCCAAGACCGGGCCCGGCCGCTTCTCCTTGCGGACGCCCTACCTCTCCAGGCCGGGCCGCTCCGTCGCCGGCCCCTCTGCGGGGAGGCTGGCCCCGAGCTGGCAAGGAATTGCTGGCCGCTCTCGGGCAATGGTCAGCTGGCCAGGCCCGCCGCCTCCTGCCCGGGAGCGTGGTGTTGCTGGCCGCGGCCACAGACGTTGCTGCCCGGGTCCCCAGGGCCGTTCACTCGCGGGGGAGGGATCTGTGGCCCTCCAGAGGGTGGGGCTCCAATCCCCCTCCTCGCAGGGTAGAGCTTTAAAAGCACCCCCTCTCTCAAACACCCCCCTCCCCAAGCTCCCCCTTTATCCGGCCTGAGTTTTTCCCGCTTGATGCCTGTGGGTGGAATGCGCTGGGGGTTTCTGGAACCAGGCTGAACCCCCACCCCACTCTTCCATTTGTCCGGGGGGGGGAATAATCTGCCCCCCACTGCTCTTCTATCTTGCCTTTTGCATCACCAGCTGGGCTCCAAGAACCACGTTGCATCCCTTACAGACCCAAGGCGTTACAGCTGATGAGAGCACATGTGCATTCTCTCTCTCTCTCTCTCTCTCTCTCTCTCTCTCTCTCTCTCTCTCTCTCTCTCTCTCTCTCTCTCTCTGTGTGTGTGTGTGTGTGTGTGTGTGTGTGTGTGTGTGTGTGTGTGTGTGTGTGTGTGTGTGTGTGTGTGTGTGTGTGTGTGTGTTGACAGTTGGCCTCTTTTCTTGACTTCTACCCCCCTTCCTCTGGCAGGGACTGCGTGAGTCAGGATGTGGCCCTCCTCCTCCTCCTCCTCCTCCTCCTCCTCCGTGGTGCCTGCGATGCTGGGGTCTCGTCTTCTTCTTCTTAGCCTCTTGGCCTGGGTGGGGTCCAGCCCTCTGCCGCCATCCCAGGAAAGGGCCTCCATTTTCTCCGACCTGACTCCGGCGGAGCATCGCGCGGTCCGGGATTTCCTCGTGGGCCGCCCAGAGCTCGGGCTGCAGCCTGGCGAGGGCGCGCAGGGCCTGGCCCGGAACAGCCTCTTGCTGGTGGAGCTGCTGGCGCCCAAGAAGAGCCAGGCTTTAGGCTACCTGGATGCTGCGGGCCGCCGTCCCCGGCGCCGAGCGCGGGCGGTGGTGCTCTTCGGCGCCGAGCCCCAGCCCAACATCACCGAGTACGTGGTGGGGCCGCTGCCCCGGCCGAGCGCCTACCGGCCTTACGGGCGGGCGGCGCCTTACGCGGCCCGGCCCATGACGAAGCTGGAGTACCGCTTGCTCTACCGGCGGCTGGAGGAGTTCCTGCGGCCCCTGGGGCCGCTCCTGCAGGAGGCAACGGCGGGCTTCGGCTTCGAGCAGTGCCGCGACCGGTGCCTGACCTTCACCGACGTGGCCCCGCGCGGCCTGGCTTCCGGGGAGCGGCGGACCTGGCTGATGCTGCAGCGCTTCGTGGAGGGCTTCTTCCTGCACCCCGTGGGCCTGGAGCTCCTCGTCGACCACCGGGAGCTGGACCCGGCCCGATGGCGGGTGGAGAAGGTCTGGTACAACGGGCAGTACTTCGGCAGCCCCGCGGAGCTGGCCGAGCGCTACGCGAAAGGGGCGGTGGCGGCCGTCCGCCTGCCCGGGCACCCGGAGGAGAGCCTCTTTTCCACGTACGTGCCCCGCGGCCGCTTCACCTCGGGCCCGCCGACGGACGCGCACGGCGCCAAAGTGTGCGAGCCGCAGGGGCGGCGCTACTCCTTGCGGGGCAACCTGCTGGCCTACAGCGGCTGGAGCCTGGCCTTCCGGCTGCGCACCTCCACCGGCCTGCAGCTCTTCGACGTGCGCTTCAACGGCGAGCGGGTGGCGTACGAGCTGAGCGTGCAGGAGGCGGTGGCCTTCTACGGGGGCAGCTCCCCGGCCGCCATGCAGACCAAGTACATCGACGTCGGCTGGGGGATGGGCTCCGTCACGCACGAACTGGCCCCTGGCGTCGACTGCCCGGAGGGGGCCACCTTCCTGGACGCCCACCACCAGTACGACGCCCCGGGGCCAGTCCGCTACCGCCGCGCCCTCTGCGTCTTTGAGTGGCCCACCGGGGTGCCGCTCCGGCGCCACTTTGACAGCAACTTCGACGGCGGCTACCACTTCTACGGGGGCCTGGAGGGGCACGCGCTCGTCCTGCGCACCACCTCCACCGTGTACAACTACGACTACATCTGGGACGTCCTCCTCTACCCGAACGGGGTGCTGGAGACCAAGGTCCACGCCACCGGCTACGTCCACGCCTCCTTCTACACGCCCGACGGGATCCGATACGGCAGCCGCCTCCAGACCCACGTGCTGGGCAACGTTCACACGCACTTGGTCCACTACAAGGTCGACCTGGATGTGGCAGGTGGGTTCCTTCCCCTGGGGGCGCTCGGGAGCAACAGTCCGGCCTTCCCCCTGGGAGCAGGCACCTTCCGCCCTCCGCCACCCCTCCGCCCCCGCCGCCGCCCATCCATCCCCTGCGGTCCCGCAGTGGTCCTCTCCTGGGCTTGGCCAGCCACCAGCAAAGCAAGCCTCCGCCTGCAGGCCTGGTCACCCACCCATGCGCGGGGGAGGGGGCAGTCAGAACAGGATTCTCTGCACACGCCACAGCGGCGGAGGCGGGGGTGTTCTCCGCAGCGCACCTCACCGGGCTGGGTTGTCACATACAACCCAGTAACTACCTTGGCCTACCCGAGTCCCTGGGCCTTGAGGCAGTTTCTCTCCCTCCCCCCATCCCACTTCCTCCTCCCCCCCCAATGGGCCTGACAGTTGCTGATGGCAAACCTGCCAGGAAGTTTCTGTGCATAAACGGCACCGCGTTACTCAAGGTCTGAGATTGGTAGAGCTGCTGCCTGCACCTTCTTTCTGTCCAACCTTCAAACCCTCCTACCGCTCTCAGTGCCTGGCTTGGTCCTCACCCGACCCCCCTCCACCCTCGTGGGCCGTGGGGACCTCTTTCCTGCCACCCTCTGCCCGGGGGGGGGGTCTCCCCAGCCTGCGAGCATCCCCTGGGGGCAGGGCCGGTGCCACTTGCCCTCCTTGCTCTCCCCCCCCCCCTTGCAGGTGCTGGGAACAGTTTTGAGACGCTGGAAGTGGCCTTTGAGAACATCTCCCTCCCCTGGGAGCCCAGCTACCGGCTGGTGCAGCCCCACCTGGAGCACCAGCCCCGCCTGCGGGAGCGCCAGGCCACCTTCCCTTTCGGCAAACCCCTCCCTCGCTACCTCCTGTTCTACAACCCCGGGCAGAAGAACCGCTGGGGTCACCAGCGCAGCTACCGCATCCAGCTGGCCTCCCACGCTGACCGTGTCCTGCCACCCAACTGGAAGGAGGAGGCGGGCATCTCATGGAGCAGGTAGGCACCAGTGACGGCCAGACAGGGGGAGGGCAGAGGCCACTTTGAAGGCATGGAGGGGCCCTGCGCATGGACTCTGGAGCAGTGCCCACAAGGGATTGGGGTCCTGCACACAGACAGTGTGGACTGGGGCCCTCAGCTCCCCCTTCGGCCTCTGGGGCCAGCCCTCCTTCTTGGGGGGGCAGAGGAGGCCACAAGGTGGGAGGCGGGGTGAATCCTTCCTTCCTGGCATGGGGTGGGGCGATGGGCACCTGTGCACCTGTGCCTCCACTCCACCTCTGAGAGGGAGAGTTGCTGCACTCCCTGGGCAGGTACCAAGTCGCTGTGACACGGCATCGTGACTCCGAGGACACCAGCAGCAGCCTCTACATCCAGAACGATCCTTGGCAGCCCAGCGTCACCTTTGAGAACTTCCTCCGTAATGATGAGCCACTGGAGGACCAGGTGAGAGGGGGCAGAGAAGGGGGCCTGCCTGCCTATCTCGGAGGAGGGTCGTGCAGAAGTGTTGGAACCCCCTTCCCAGGCGGCTCTGCTGGTGTGGGGAGGGGGAGTGAGGAGGGGACCTAGGGCCCAGAGCCAGGGGGTGGCTGAAGGCCCAAGGGCTGGGTCTGACCCCACCCTCCCAGCCTTCCTACCATGCCTGGTCTCTCCTGGCAGGACCTGGTGGCCTGGGTGACCGTGGGCTTCCTCCACATCCCCCACGCGGAGGACATCCCCAACACAGCCACGCCGGGCAACGCCGTGGGCTTCTACCTGCGCCCCTTCAACTTCTTTGATGAGGACCCCTCCGTGGCCTCCCGGCATACGATCATCGTGCGGCCAGCCCAGCCCAAGAGCCAGGAAGGGGTGCTGGTCCAGCGGTGGACCCCCGAGAGCCCCGGGGCCTGTGTCGCCAAGGAGAGCTTCAGCTACAATGGCTCCTACCTCCCAGATTAACTCTTTCTCTCCCCCTCCTGCACCCCCCACCCCATGGTCCATGTCTCTGAAGCCCTTCAGGGGCTGCCCTCTCCCCACTGCCCCTGCCGGGCTCACTGGGCCCTTTTCTCCTTGTGTGGGTATCTGCATCTGGGGTGAGCCAGGATGCCCCCCCGCCGCCGCCCAGGCTGGACCCTGAAATGGGGAAACAGGCCTGATTCTGCTCCTAGCCTTTTGCCCAGGCTGGCCAGGGCTCGGACAGGCTGTTGCTCTCCCCACCTGACTTCAGGAGAACCCTGCACGACAGCCACAGGGGCTCTTGGCTGCAGCCCCACCGACCCCTCTCGCCTCTCTCGCCCCCTGGCTTACTCAGGGAGGAAGGATTTTATGCCCATATATATATGGTGAACGCAGGGGTGTGGTGGCTCAGTGGACTAAGGCTCCGAAAACTGCTGACTTCAAAGTCAGCAGCTCGGCGGTTCGAATCCCGGGTGCCACGCAGTGGAGCGAGCTCCCGCTGTTCACCCCAGCTCCTGCCAACCTAGCAGTTCGAAAGCATGTAAAATGCAAGTAGATAAATAGGTACCACCGTAAAAGGCAGGAAGGTAAAAACAGTGTTTCCTTGCAGCCGTGCCGGCCACATGGCCATGGACTTGCATAACACTGGCTCTTCCGGCTTGAATACAGAGATGAGCACTGCCCCTAGAGCCGGACACGACTAGCACACATGTGCGAGGGGAACCTTTACCTTTTTAATGGTGTAGCATGTGGCAAAAAGGAACCACATCATTGCCTATAGTACTGTAAAACTAGGCGTACAATCAACGACTGACCGACCGGGGCTTCCAGCCACCTCTTGAACTTTCACACTTTGATGAACATAGGCAGGTTTTGTCAGAATCTGTAAACTGCAAAATTCGAACAACAGCTTAACCCCCCCCCCAAAGTGTTTTTGGGTTTTTTAAGGAATGGCTGTAATTTCTTTGGCTCGCACCTAAAGCACCCGAGGGTCTCAATAACCAGCAGCCCTTTTTCCCCCCATCCCCCTCTCCCACCCCAGCCTCCAAAATAAAGATTGGGAGGAAAAATAAAGTTACACACACACACACATACACACACACACAAAGCAAGGATGAGGATGGGGACTGATGATTTCGCTCAAAGCACACATTTCCTTGCAAGGCGGGCTTTGATCCTTGATCGCTTTCTGCTGGTTCTTCATACTCACCTGCTTTGGCCCAATGACAGAGCTAGTTTTCTTGGGGCTCTTGAGGAAGGAACGGTGGTGGGGGGGGTGATTTGTTCAGGAGGAGGAGGAGGAGGAACCATTTGCACCAGGGCCCTTGGGAAAGTCTGGCACTGGAGGGGAGGGAGGGGGAACCCTCAGTGGTGGTGGCCCCCTTCCCTCGTTGGTGGCTCTGCTGCTTCACACAGTGAATTGGGTCCAGCAGTCGTCTCCCCCGTGCCTCCTCCTGGGCAACCCCAGCCCCTCCAGCCCCAGAAAAGCCTGCTTTGGACTCTCCACCGAGCCCAGCACCTCTTCCCTTCCCTTACTCCAGCGGCTGTCTGAGCAGCAGAGCCCACGGGGGAACTACTACGATCCACTCAGGGATCAGCCGGCGGATCGAACCTTTGCCCACTCCTTCTGTAAATGCCGGTGCGTCATGGATGTCATGTGCAACATCTAAAGAATCCATGTGTGTGTGTGTGTGTGTGTGTGTGTGTGTGTGTGTGTGTGTGTGTGTGTGTGTGTGTGTGTGTGTGTGTGTGTGTGTGTGTGTGTGTGTGTGTGTGTGTTGGGGGGGAGTCTTTTGGGGGGGAGTGCAATGGAGAGAGGTAGGGTGGGGTCGGGAGGGAAAGGGGGAACAGGGTACTGTTGAGCAAGGAGGGCTGAGGGCTTCACAGGCAGGGGAGTGAGGCGGCCTCGCCCTCCAGAGCCCATCGGCCACGTGCCTCGTGGTCTGTTGATGATGGCCTCTCGGAAGCTGAAGGCAAAGAGGGCCCCGGGAAGGCCGGAGGTGGAGGCAGAGCGAAGGCAGATGTCCCTTCCCTTCCGCTGCCTCCATGGCCAGCCACGGAACCTGCCAGGAGGCCCACAAGGAGGCCAGGAGGGTGCCAACGTCCTCCCACAGTCACTGCCCGGCCACTGGAAGGCAGAGCTCCCGGTCTGGAGCCAACGCTGCAGGACCCTCCACCCAGCACCCTTCAGGGGTGTGGGGCTCTTCTCTTGTCCCGCAGGGGTCTTTCCACCTTGTGTGTGTGTCTCTCTGTGTGTGTGTGTGTGTCTGGGGGTGAGTCCCGCCATTTAACTACCACCCCAGGGAGTCTTCTCATGGCTGCTGACAGGAGAGGCTTGGCAAGGGGATTGGGCCAACCTGATTCTGTGGTTCTCTGTGGCTGCAGGTGGGCCGGGCCAAGAGGCCTTTGGACCCCAGTGGCTTGGGAGCACCCGAAAGAGAGCGGGGAGTACTGGAGTTGGCTCAGTCTCAGGGGGGCAGCCAGCTGGACGCTCTGTGAACAGGACGGACAGGGCGGGAGCAGGCAGATTTCCCAATGGCTTCCCTAGTAGGGGAGACCTTCCTACCTGGCTGGAAAATAGTACCTGTGAAAGGGATCTGGGAGTCTGGGTGGACCACAAATTGACCATGAGCCAGCAGTGTGATGTGGCGGCCAGGAAAGCCAATGCGATTCTTGGTTGCATCAACAGAACCATAGTGTCTAGCTCAAGGGAAGTGATACTGCCACTCTATTCTGCTCTGGTCAAATCCCACCTGGAGTACTGTGTCCAGTTCTGTGCACCTCAATTTAAAAAGGACGACAACCTCGAGCGGGTACAGAGGAGGGCGACCAGGATGGTTGAAGGTCTGGAGGAAATGTCTTATGAGGAATTGCTTAGGGAACTGGGAATGTTTAGCCTTTCAAAAAGAAGGCTGAGAGGGGATATGATAGCTATGTTTAAATATTTGAAAGGATGCCATTTCCATGGCGTCAGAGACTAGGACTCAGGGCAGTGGTTTCAAATGACAGGAAAAGAGATTCCATTTGAACATTCGGAACAACTTCATGATGGTTAGAGCTGTTTGGCAGTGGAAAAGGCTGCCCCAAAGGAGGGTGGTGGAGTCTCCTTCTTTGGAGGTTTTCAAGCAGAGGCTGGATGGTCACCTGTGGGAAATACTGTGATGGGGGTTCCTGCATGGCAGGGGGTTGGACTGGATGGCCCTTGAGGTCTCTTCCAACTCTAGGATTCTATGATTCTTTAAGGGGCTGCAGGACTGCCACTACCACCGCCACGTGATGTCTGCTGGCAAGGAATCCCGGGCTTGCATTCCTGGGCTTTTCCCACCATCTTGGAGGCCAAGCGGTCTGCAGGGTGCCAGGTTGGGGCTGCCCCAGAGCCATCACCCTGACACGCTCATTGTCTGCTCCCTTCCTGACCATCCTGCCTCGAATGGACCCATGAATGAATGCCACGAAGGCTGGGGCACCACTCCTTCCCTGGCCTTCCTGTAGATGGTGAACAAGCACTGTGGGGAGGCAGCCGGGGGGAAGGGTGCCCTTTTTTGTTGATGCCACATCCTGTGTGACCTTTGCACTCTCTCTTCCAATGTCCACCACCCGCCATTGCTACTGGATGAAAGAGACATCGAACAAAAGGTGGGCATCCAACTTGAAGTTTATTGGGCAACTAATGATGAGGACAGCATGCCGGGTGGGGGCGGGGGGGGGCTTCTCACGTGCATTCAGACATCAGGGCTGAGGAGCATGGCTTGGGCCGGACGCCCACTGGAGCACCCCTGGTGTGGCAGCAGGCCCCTTCCCAGGCCCAGGAAGCACAAATAGCAGTGTCGGAGAGGGGGGGCAGAACTCCCTGTTCAGCCATTTATAATGGGGTGGGGGTGCATGTGTGAGCTCATGGAGGGGGGGAGGAGAGAGAATCGGCCTTTGGCACTCCTTGCCTTCCCTGGTTCAAACTCCCCGAGTGCTGCAGCTGACTGGGGGGTTTGGGGGGGCAGGGACAAAAACACCCCCACTCTCAAGAGGACAATGGGAAGGTCTCAAGGGCCAGACACTGGGCCTGATCCCTTTTTGGCCCCCACGGGCACCTTGCCCTCTGGCCGGTTCACCCTGAGGCTGGCTCTCTCAAGCCAGTGTGGAGCGCAGGGGGGAGGGCATGAAGAGGCAGGTTGCCCCCCCACACACACACATGCACACGTGCACGCGGCCAGCTGCAGGGCCCCCCGTCTGACACCCCCCTTCCCACTCAGGACCCTCCCAGCAATCGGGCCCTTCCAACCTGGATGCAGGGGGGGGGAAATAGGCTGAGCTTTAATTTACCTCGCCCTCCTGCTGGTACGCCAGTGGGTGGTCAGACGCGCCTTGTGGGTCTGAGGTGAGATGCATGGGGTCACACAGGAAATTCTAGCTCTTATTAATATTAATATTACTATTATTCATTATTATTCATTAGTACCACTATTCCTGCAAGCAGCCTGCCAGTCCACGAAGAGTCCCTACCGGCCAGTCGGCCAAATGCCACCACGGCAACCGGCCCACCCCGTTAGGCCAGCTAACGTCAGAGCGGGCACGGGATGGCCCCTGCTCGGGCCAAGCCCCAGTGCAGCCTTCGCCCTCCTCCTGGCGGCATCCCTGGGGCCCTGACGCCCCTGACCATGGCAGGAGGGCGGTTCCAATGCCCAGAAAGGCCCGCCAGCCGGGCCTCCATCAGCAGCCCATTAACTGCCCGGGTCTGAGCTGTGTCTGTGCAAGTCTGTGCTTGAGTCCAGGGAGGGCAGCGCCAGCTGTCCAGGGAGAGAGAGACGCCGCGGGACGGACCCGGGGGGCTCCACCAGCAGCACCACGTCTTCACTGGGATGGACGGTGTCCAGGCACGGCACTGGGAAATCAGGAGCCTGCATGGGGCCAAGAGGGCAGAGTCAGGCCGGGGGTGGGGGAGGAGGGGGAGAGAGGCAGGCCAAGGGGGCCCCATGAGCAAGGGGTGTCCTTTGAGCAGAGGGGGGGGCGGCCTTCCTGGAAGGGAAGCTGTTGGCCCGGCCCGGCCTCTGGCCTCGCGGTTCTGCCTCTAGCCCTCGTGAGTCGTGATGCTGGGAAGAGCTTGAGGGCCTGCGGGGAAGCCGGCCAAGCCGAGGGGCTGCTGCCGCCCCACACCCACCCACACCCACCCACGGGGGGGGCTGGTTCTCACCTGGGCTGGGATGAGGAGGGCCTGGTCCTGGAGGGGGGTGACAGGCAGGGGGCACTCCTGCAGGGCTGGCTCAGAGCCTGGCAGTGGCGGAAGTGGAGAGGAGACGGTGCTGTAGGCTGGTGGGACCAGCACTGCCTGCCGCTGCAGCAGCTGCAAGATGGCAGTCACATCTGCGGTCAGGCGGCTCTCGAGCCTGCAACGGGGGGGGGGGCGTGATGGGAGAGAGAAGGAAGGAGAGGGAGGTGAAATCTCCAGCATCAGCTCCCTCCCCTCCCTCCACACACGCCCTCTCCTCCACTGCAAGTCCTTGGCGAGGGGAGAGGGAGCCCCTTCCCAACCCTAGGGCCTGCGGGCAGGGTGGGGGCTTCCTCCGGTGGTCCAGCCAGGGGGAAAAGACAGGCCTGGATGCTCACGCTCCTTGCGAGGTGGGCTGGCTTAGTGTAAGCGCAAGGGGACCCCTAAGATCACCCCACTTGCTGGATCTCGTCCCTGACAGCCCCCAATGTCACCTTAAAATCCACCCCTCTTTGTGCTTTACCCAGGAGAGTGTCTATGGAGGTGGTCTAAGGCTGCTAGACTCTAGTATTAACTCTGGTTGTGTATTTTGAAATCTACACCAACCCTTCAGGGCAGAACATAAAGGCAGACTGTCCTAAGTTCCAAGATTACTTCTCTGGCCAAGATACCCAAGAGTGCTGGGTTTTAAAGTGAAATTGGCTGTCAGGGGCCGGATCCAGCAAATGGGTTGATCTGGGGAGCCCCCTTGTCCCTTACACTTAGCAAAAACTTTGAGAGCCTCACCTGGCCCAGTGTACAGCAGTTGTTCCATCCATGGGGTTCCTCGAACCCAGTATAGCAGGGAAGGATCCCCATTGCAGTGGCCAAGCACCCACACACACACACACACACACACACATGCTTCCCTGGGTCTGGCATTCCTGCCTCCAGTCCCTCTACTCATCCCAGCTCTGGAGGAAGGGAAGCAGAAGGCCTCCCATACGCAGGTTGGTCCTTGGAGAAACGTGGGATAATCAAATCTCAAAGTGCCCGTGAGCATGTGTAGAGTGCATGTCATTCACTCCGTGCAACCTTCACCCCCTTTGAGGCAGGGGTGCCATGATGGTTCTCTCTCGCTCGCTCGCTGAAAAGTTTACCTGTGACCCCAAGGACAGCAGGGAGGACCTTCTGTTTGAGGTCGTGCCCAGGACTGGGAGGCCAGAACCCCCGCCCGCCCACCCACTCGCCCGCCCCCCTGGCTCCTGTCCCCTCCCACGGGCATTGGCCCCTGGCCTGCCCGCTGTACCTGTTGAGCTGCTTCTGGAGCCCATCCAGGCGGCTCTCCAGCTCAGAGCGGTGGTGGTGCCGTCGACTCAGGGGGGTTGAGCCAGCCAGAGGGATGTTGAGGGCGGTGGGAGCGGGGAGGGGGCAGCGCGGGAGCTCCTGGTACTGCCGCTCACGGCTCTCGCCCCAGAAGCTGAAGATGTTGGAGACCCCTGAAAAGGCCCCTGCGTGATTTGGGGTGGGGAGGAGGGGAAGAGCCAGTCAGCCCCCACCCGGCCATCGGCACCCCCCCTCCCCTCCTTAGAGCAGGACAAGCTCAAGACATCTGGACATGGCTAGAAACCCACTCAGGACCCTCCCGGCACCAGGCCCTTCCACCCTGGACGCAGGGTGGGGATGCAGGCTGAGCTTTAATTTCCCCCGCCCTCCCTTGCCCTCCTGGTGCTACACCAGTGGGTGACTGGATGCGCCTTGTGGGTCTGAGGTGGTATGCATGGGGTCACACGGGAAATTCTATCTGGAAGGGGCTAGAAACCAATGACCTGGAGCCCCTGAACCCAAGGCGTGGGGCTCCGAGAGGACCTTGGACAGTTGCCTTCAGCTACGGACCCACAAACCGACCCATGAAAGGCCAGGCATATTGCCTTCCTTTAAAAGTGCGTCTGGAGGAGGGATGGTGTGGACTGTCTGTTCTGGACTGAAATTACCTGTATGACTACAATCTAGGTTTCAATACCTGTATTACCCTGCTTCCCCCAAAATAAGACCTCCCCAACAAATAAGCCCTAGCAGGATTTCTATGCATTTGTTACATATAAGCCCTACCCTGATAATAAGACCTAGTGATGGGTGTGGCTATGGTTGTGTGCAGGGCTGACATTCAAGCATATTATACATCCCATGAAAGACATCCCCTGAAAATAAGCCCTAGTGTGTCTTCTTGAGAAAAAATAAATATAAGACATTGGGCCTTTTCAAATGACCCCTAAAATCCGCGGCAAATGGCTCCCAGATCCAGAGCTTAAAATTGTTTCCCCACCAGTTCCGGAGTTTACAAAAAATTAAGAGCGACCACGCCCACCTAAGTGCATCCCAGCGCACTTTTCAAGTACCTGGTCTCTGGAGCTGAAAAATTTCTGATGCGGATGGAAAGTAGTGAGTGCCAGGCTCTCCTCACCTTGTGTTTGGTTTTTTTGTCCCCGCCGCCCCTTTAAGAGATAGGAATCATGACAACTACAGGGCTCGGGGCATGGAGGTGAGCCTGCGTTGTTTCTCCTTTTTTTTCCTCCCTCCCCTCAGGCAGACAGGAGCAAGGAAATGCGGAGGGGGTGGGAACACAGGAAGAGCGACGAACCCCCAAATTTAAGTGGCCAGTGGATCTTAGGGGTTGTGTAAAAACGCCCATTGTCTTATTTTCGGGGAAACACAGTATTATTTATTTATACATTACAAGGCTGTGTTTAAATAAATCTACAGTATTTTAAACTTACTGTTTTACATGCTTGTTTGATTTTTGGATTTAAGTGCACACACCTAAAGTGTTTTCCTCATAACTTTAAGAATTTCTGGAATTTGCTACTTTGTAGAAATGATGTAAATAAATGGAACTTCTAAAGCAATAACAAGTTCTGGAGTGGACAGGAATTATTGCAACAATGAAACACTTATAATAAGATATCAGTATTAATTTTCAAACAGTTTGTTACTGATAATTTGGTTTTATTCTAGGATTAACCCTTTACTGGAATGGCAGCTATGATGAATCATAAATTCTGTTCTCGTTACCTGCGGAATCAGCAACCTAAATTAGGATCTGGCAATGGGGTGCAGGCAGTTGTGGCCCTCTGTTACAGCCCCCCCCCGCCCAATGGCCTAGTGGAGACCAGCTGTGCCAAAGTATGAGGCAAGAAAAACCACGCCAGGCCGCGAGGATGCCTGCTGGTTGAGTCTGCCCACCTGCCCTTCTGGCCTGGAGCTGAGCAGGGAGACTCCCGGCAGGAGCATTACTCAGCCCTGCCCCCCCCGTGCCCCCCCCGCATGACAACATTGCTCACGCAGTGGCAGGACCTGCCTTTGCCACACTCAGGACTAGAAACACAGTTCGTTCCTGCTAGTGCTCTGAGCGGTGCAAGGCATTGCAAAAGCACCTGTTCTCTCCACACCCCACCAACCCCCACCCCACCCCACCCCACCCCAAGCCTCCCCATGGGGCTGGAACCCCTGCCTCTTGCCTCCTGGGGGGGGGACAATGCTGGAACGGAGGCATCAGGCTCCCATCCCCACCCCCACCCCCGCAAACACCCACCCCCGCCCCCTACCTGAGAGTGCGTTGTTGGCCTCACTGCCTTTGTGCTCGGTGGGGGCAGGGCAGGTGGGCTCCCCAGAGGGGACGGTGGGGGGCGAAGGAAGAAGCTCTGCTGTGTGGGGAGTGGGCGGGGGCATCTCCTCCTCCTCCTCCTCCTCATCATCACTCGAGGGCGGGCTGGACGGGGCTGAGCTGCTGAGGCAGGGCCCCCACTGGGGAGGGCTGCATGGGGCCCCCGGGGCTTGGCAGTTCTGCCTGGCGGGCAGGGCCTTCGGCTGGCCTTTCGCCTCCCCCGCCTTCTCCTCATCTGCGGGGAGAGCCAGAGAGAGTCATTGGGGGGGGGGGAGAGGACATTCCTGGCAAGAGGAAGGCGGGGGGGGACTTGGACTGCTGCCCACATGCCCCCCTCCCCGCTCTTGGGCCAAAGTTCCCCAAGTGCACGAAGGGGCGTGTGTGTATGCACGCCTCTTGCCACCTGCAGCAGAGAGGGGGCTCCCTGGCCAGCCACCGGGACATCCGTCAGGAGAGCCGCACGTTAGGTGGCAAGTTAGGGACATCCTGGGCCTCTGATTGGCTGCTGGGGCTGGTGGGGGATTACTGGGAAGGAGGGGGGCAGGCAGGTTGGTCCACACAGTCAGGGCCGCGGGGGGGGGGGGCTGGGCCCGATCCTTTGGCCTCCTCCGGCAGGGCCTCCTCCCCTCACCTTTTTCCGTCCGGCGGCGGAAGGAGAGTTTGCGTCGGCGCAGCCGGTGGAAGCCGCCGTTCATGTCCTCGCTGCTTGGGGAGCCTGGGATCATGTTGGTCTGCAAGGGCAGAGAAGCCCTGTTAACATGGGGAGGAGGCGGGGGGGGGGAGGGAGGGGGCTTAGTAAGGGGAGGGCTGGGGTGCCTCCACCACCACCACCGCTGTTACCACCCCGCGGGGCCAAACGCACATCTCGCAGGTTGAAGGTGATCTCCAGGTTGGACCAGAAGTGGTCTGAGAACTCGGGGTACATGTCCAGCACCTCCAGGAGGTCCTCCCGGTGGATCTTGTGCAGGTCGCAGTAGGTCAGGGCACGCACGTCTGCGTTGGACTTGCCAGGCCGGGCGTAGAGGTTGAGGGGCTCCCCAAAGATGTCGTTCTTTCCTGGGTGGGGGGGGGAGAGGGGGAGAGGCCAAATTAGCCACTGGCTGGAAGGAGGCCAAACCCTGGGGGCTCAGGGCTGCCTTTTGATTTGCCCCCACCCCCTGCAATGCCTGGGGGCAATTCCTCCCGCTCCTGACACGCCCTGCCCCCCCCTCCGGTGTCCCATTCCTCCTTCTTCCATCTTTGAAGCTGCTGGGCATTCCTGACCGATGTGCCCCCCCCCAAGAGACGCCCTGCCAGAGTGAAGAGCTGCCGAAATGTCGTGGGACGGCCACCGTTAATGGGCAAAACCAGGGGGCTTCTTCCTTGGTTTCCCCAGGCTGTGCTCACACCCCCAACAGGCGTCCCTGTTCTCCTCTTTCTCCCC
The DNA here is from genome assembly GCA_029282475.1 of Phrynocephalus forsythii. Taxonomy (NCBI): domain Eukaryota; kingdom Metazoa; phylum Chordata; class Lepidosauria; order Squamata; family Agamidae; genus Phrynocephalus; species Phrynocephalus forsythii. Next base: position 533,611 of record JAPFRF010000009.1, read on the forward strand.
CCCCCCAGCTGTCCATGCTGCTGCTGCTGCTGCTGACACCACCCCCTATTTCCCCACCCCCACCCCTAAGGAAGTGACTGGGGGCAGGCAAGGAGGCAGATGGCTCCCTCAGATGCAGGATCTTTTCAGGAGGCGGCTGGAGCTCCTTGTTCTGTGGACGTGGCCCCGCTCCCTTAGCAGTGCCCCCTGCATCCGGGTGCCCCCTGCTGCTGGGTGTGTGCAAGTGGCAGAGCGTCCCTCGTGTCCTGGGACCCCGACTGTTGGCTCCCGGCTGGTGGCCACAGCAGGCAAGAGGATGCTGAACTAGGGAGGGTCTGATCCAGCACCGTTCTCTGTGCTTTGGTTTTTCTGCAGAGGAGAGTGGGCTCTTGGGGGGGGGCAGGTCTCCCCAGTGCTCCAGGGACAACAAAGGCCAGCTGAGGGACCGGCTGGCGAGGGCTCTCCAGGGGCCGGTTTGGCTCGCATTAGGCTCACGGCTCCACGTGGAGCTATTTCAGGAGCGGGCGCGTGCCCAGGAGACTGAAGGCATGCCAGCAGGGCACAGCCCTCCTGCATGGCGGGAAGAAGGGGGCGCCCGCAAAGGGAACTGCTCAGAACTGTGCCGTGGGGGTGGGTGGGTGGGGGCAGCGATGCTGCCTGCGCTGTCCTGGGGAGCCTATAAATAGCCCGGCCTGCCCCACTTCTGTGGAAGGAGACAAAAGCCAGGAAGCCGTGGGCCAACCACCCGCCTTCCTCCCTGGGACGGGCTTCTCCCAAGACTGTCCTGGAGGGGCTCAGAAGGTTTGGGGGCAGCTCCCCCTTTCAGTCTTGGCCCCGGATGGCCTTGGACACCCCAGGAGGAAGGCCTCGCATGGAGCGGGCCTTTCCGCAGGAGGAGGGCAGGGGCAGGAGGCACTAACCCCCCACACACACACACATCCAGGGCTGGGGGGCCTCCCCCCCCAAACCACCACTCACAATCTGAGGTCAAGCACTTGGCCTTCCTTCACCACCTCTGCCTCTGAGGAGGGGCAGGCAGGGAGGGAGGGAGGGAGGGAGGGAGGAGGGGCCGAAGGAAGGGCACCAGGCGGGCCAGCCATTTTTGGAGCTGCTTCCAAAATGTTTCTGTCTTCCCAGCTGGGGGGGGGGCTGATGGGGCCGGAGCAAGGAGAGGCTTGTCCTCTGTCTGGGACTGGGAAGCGACTGACTGACGGAGGAATCTTTAAATAGAGGAAAAACCCGCCTGCCCCTCTGGCCAAACTGGGGCCACGCTTGCTGACGGCTGCCAGAAAGGAGCGTCCCGGGGGAAAGACCGGGGGGGGGGAGCAAGAACTCCAGGGCTGCCTTTCCAGGGCTGCTGCCAGCCTTGCAGCGATGGAGAAGGTGCCCCCCAAGAGCGGTGGAGAAGAAACCGGCCGAAGCTGCTTCCAGCCGCTCTTGTTTGGAAAGGGAGAGGCCAGAGACGCTGCTGTGTCCAAGTGGAGGCACGAAGGGCTGGCCGGAGGGCCGTGCTCAGCGCCAGGCAGGATACTTGCTGGCTTTTGCTCTGGTGTGGCCAAGACTTTTCTCTCCCTCCCCTGCTCCCCCCCAAAATGATGCACTGTGTGGGTGGAGCAGGGAGGGTTGGGGCAAGAAAGAAAGCTTGGGAACTTCCTGTCAGGGAGCCCACTGGCAGGATCCTCAGCACACACACACACCCCCGCACACACACACACAGGGAAAGACTCCCTTGCCCCAGGGCCTGCAAAAAGAGGGGCCCCTCAGGCAAAGATTTGCGGGAGGGGAAGTTGTAGGGTTTGGGGGCTGGTTAAATACTGGGGCAGCTAAATACAGTCCCTGCAGCCAGAGACGCTGCCCATGGGTCTGTGCATGGATGGCCGGGAGACACTTCCAGCCCCCCCGAGGGAGAACTCAGATTTAGCCCCTGGAGAGCAAGGAAAGCCCCACAGCTGATGTCCACCGAAGGGGCCTGCGGCTGGCTTGGCCCCCACCTGGCAGTCACAAGGGGCCAGAATCCCTGCCACCGCTAACACCACCGCCGAGCATCCGTCGTGTTGCTGAGCTGCAGCCAAAGCTCAGAGACCTCCCCTGCATGAGGGCAGGAAGGGGTGCTGGAAGCAAGTGAGAAATTCTGGCTATCAACCGCCGGCACACCTGGGCCAAGGCCGGCCAAGCTTCCCTCTGCCTCTCTTGCCCGCCCTCTGGGCTGCAGCCCCGTCCACCCCGTCCAGCCCGGCCGGCCCCTCCTCCTTACCCAGGATGGCCACCACCACGTCGCCACGCAGGATCTCAATGGAGCCCCGGGAGATGAAGTAGAGGGCCGTGAGGACGTCGCCCGCGTGCACCAGGGTGTCCCCCGGAGGCGCGTGGGTGGTCTTGAACTTCATGGCCAGGGCCCGCAGGCACCCCTTGGTGGCCCCCTTGAACGGCCGGCAGTTCTGCAGCAGGCTGCGGTTGAGGTGCAGGCAGATGTCCGCCTGCAGGCACTCCGGAAAGCCCTTGAGGACCTGCAGCGGGGGTGGGGGTGGGGAGGCAGGCAGACGGGGTGGGGGGTGTCAGGCCGGCTCCGGAGGGGAGCAGCTGGCTTTTCTGAGGGCCAGGCTGGACTGTAAGATAAAGGGGGGGCCCTCGGAGCAGCTGGGGAGGGAGGGACCAGCCTTGACCTCTGGGTCGGGTCGGGTCCCCTGGCTTTCACACAGAGGCCAGGCGAGTCCCCACCGATGGGTCGGCTGGATTCTGCAGACTGCATCTCCTCCTTCCTCCTCCCTGGCCAGGTCAGGACACCACAGTCAGCGGTTTCTCCCTTCACAAGGCCCCTGCGAGGTAGGCTCTACCCCAATTCCTCCCTCCCCAACCCACTGCGCTCACCCGCCCTGGCCTCAGGGGCTCCGGATCACCTTGGGGGGTCCCATGGGTCACCCCCACCCCTGAAGGCCACTCACCGCATTCATGTCTATGCCATTGGTGTAGGACCAGGCATGCTGGAAGTACTCCTCCAGGCGCTGGCGCAGCGGGTTGGGAATCTGGTGGAAGCGGATGAATTCACGCACGCGCAGCATCTGGGTGTGGTAGCGCGCGGTCCCGGAGTAGAGGCGCTGAATGATGGCTGACACGTTCCCAAATATGCTGGCGTACATCAGTGCTGGGGATGGGGGGCAGGAAGAGAGAGCCCCGTGAGAGCCTTGGATTCACCCGCTGGCCTCGCGTAGCATAGCGGGTGGGGCTTGAGGGGGGGGGCCTTCCAACTCAGAGCCCCCAGCCCTATTCCAAGAGGACCCTGGCCACGAGACGCACGCGGGCCGGGGCAAACGGTGCTGCTCTGTGATGGTCCTCGGTGGGGCAACCCCTGCCTGCCCCCCCCCAAGGGACGCCCTCAGGGCCTGCCTGCCTGCCTGCCTGCCTGCCTGGCCTCCTCTCCACCTCCGGCCCTGCCTCTCCCCACCTGCAGAGGCTCCTGTCTTCCAGGTGCAGATACAGCTGACAGGCCATGCAAAGCCCAGCCCTGATCAGAGGGGCCTGCCAGGCCAGGGGGTGCAGGTGGCTCCATGCAGGCATCCAGACCGAGGAGCAGGTGGGCACAGCACGTGCCGCTCCTCCAGGAAAACCTCTGGAGGCTGTGGGATCAAGGGAAGCGCAAGGGCTGGGACTGGGTGCGAGGGAGGCTGGCCGGCCGGCCGGTCCGGGAGAGACCAGGGGGCCAAGGCCTCCCATTGGTTGCTCTGGACCGCACGGGCCTGGCAGGGCACCTGCAGCTCTCTCTCTCTCTCTCTCTCTCTCTCTCTCTCTCTCTCTCTCTCTCTCTGGCTGGAGATGGGGTTGGTGCACAGTAAGAGCCCAGAGGACCACAGGCTCTTGGGCTGCTGGGTGGGGGCCAAGGGGAGAGAAGAAGAGGAAGGGAGACATCCCCACCCCCACCCCCAGAGAAAGAGAGAGAGAGCCCTCTCCCCGCCCCACGCCCAGGCGCACGGGTGCGTCCCAGCACTCACAGCCAATGAGCATGACGCAGATGGAGAAGATCTTCTCGGGGTTGGTGTTGGGGGAGACGTTGCCGAAGCCGACGCTGGTGAGGCTGCTGAAGGTGAAGTAGAGGGCGGTGATGTACTTGTCCTTGATGGAGGGGCCCAGGTGGGGGGTGCTCTCATTGAACGGCTTCCCGATCTGCGCGCCCAGCGAGTGCAGCCAGCCGATGGTCTTGCCCTCCATGTTGCCGATGGCGTACCAGATGCAGGCCAGCCAGTGGGCGATCAGCGCAAAAGTGCACATCAGCAGGAACAGCACCGCCGCTCCGTACTCGGAGTAGCGGTCCAGCTTGCGGGCCACGCGCACCAGCCGCAGCAGGCGGGCCGTCTTCAGCAGCCCAATCAGGGTGGTGGTCTTGGGGGGGGGAGGAAGAGGAGGAAGCATGAAAGACGCTGCAGGGAACCCTAGGAGTAAGAAGGAGCCCTCCTGCTTTGGAAGGCACCCTTCCTCAGTGGCCATTCAGCCCCTCTGTTCATTACGGAAAACTGTGTCTCTGAGCATGCACAGGGTAGGCCATCACACCCACACACCCATTGGGGCGGGGGTGGGGCGTCAGCAGCATCTCCTGCTGGGGACCTATGCACCTGCTTTCCACTAGCAGGACATGACCCCCCCCAGTGGGTGTGGGACACCCCTCCATGGCCATTGTTAGATGCTCGGGGTGCATGTGTGGAGTAGCTTCTCCCGGGCCCTAGGAGGAGGGGAGAGAGTCAACTGGATTGGGTCCCTTTCAGGCCTGGCGTCCACAGGGGATGGGGTGCTCTGGGTCCAGGTCCCCTCTAACGCAGCTGCTATCAGTGGGCACCACCCCTCTCCTACAATGCCTGCTTCCAAAGGACGAGAGAGCTCTTGTGTTCCTCAGATAGTGACTGGGTGGGGTGGGGTGGCAGGTACATGGTTGAACTGGCCCCTCCCCTGCAGAAGGACCCAGTGCTGGTTTGGGGACTATGCATCTCCAGGGAAAGCCAGGAAGGCCCTTGGAGGCGGCCCCCACTCGGGGTGCAGAGAGGGTGGGCTAAAAGGCCCAGCTTCTGCCCCACTGGGATGTCTGATGCCTCCAGGACTCAGGGGAGAAGGACCGCACCAATCTGCTCCCCCCCCCGGCACCCCATCATAGCATGTGCCTGCCCGCCTGCCTGCCCAAGGCATCATGTGGTCAATTCCACTGCGGCACTTCAGCAACAGATCCAAGAACCAAGAGCACAGATTTCCCCTTGAGTCCTTCTCTGCAGCCCAGAGCAGAGACGCTGCATTGGTCCCACCTGCACCCCTGAGGCCCCTGGCTCTCCCCCTCCCAGCCCCATGCCCCTGGCAGATGGGGCCCAGGGGCTCCCTTGGGGGCAGACCCAGTCCTCCTCCTCCTCCAAACCTCCCCCCAGAAGTCACCACATGCTGGCCTACACGTGCAGGAAGAGGCAGCCAGGAGGCTGAGCAGAAGAAGCTCCCCGGTCGGGGTCCACCGGTTCCAGCCTTGGCCCTCACTAGGGTGGGCCTTCCTTTGACCCCTTCCATTGACCTTTGCTCCCATCCTGTGGGGTTGGAGTGGGGATGAGCACTCTTATTAGGAAGGAGTCAGCCAGCTCGTGCCCTTTCCTGGACCTTAAGGTTGCCAGAAATCTCACAAAAATCCTACTTTTATTTTTCAAATGATGCCTTCAATTAACCATTTCAAAAGATGGTAATGACAGCTTGCAAGTCTGGGGGATAGGAGTGCCAAACCCCCCCACACACACACACACCCAGAGGCCAGAGAGGGGCTTTTCAGGCCGTTATTCTTGGGCACAGGGAAAAGCCTGTGGACTCCCCGAGGCCTTTTGCCTCTCTCTCTCTCTCTCTCTCTCTCTCTCTCTCTCTCTCTCTCTCTCTCTCTCTCTCTCTCTCTCTCTCTCTCTCGGGCCCCTCCCTGCTCCCATGACCCCTAATCCGTCTCCCCTGCAAGGTGGGCTCCGACTTTGGCCTGAACACAAGTCTCTCAGGTGTTTCTTTTCATTCCCTCAAGGGGAACCACGAGGGGATGTCTGAACGTGCCTGTCACCCTTCGCCTGAAGCTGCCCTAACCAGACAAAAAAAGGGCATGTGTTTCACAAGCAGAAACCAGGCGCCTTCTTTTGTGGGTCCCCTTCAGGTCTTAGAATGTGGGTGGGCCTTCTGCAGCATCACGGAAGCCCACTCCGCCTCCACCCCGTGTATGAAGAAGCACAGCTTAGGCACTCTGCCCGTGAACGTGCAGCTCGCCCCAGCGGCAGCGGGCCTACCTCCTCGGAGCCCGAGCCAAAAATGAGCAGGTCGAAGGGGATGGCGGCCACCATATCAATCAGGAACCAGCCCTTGAAGTAGTGGATGGCGATCTTGGCCGGGTGGCTGACCACCTCCTCGTTGGAGTTGACGTAGGTGGTGCGGAAGTTGATCAGGATGTCGATGATGAACATGATGTCCACAATAAGGTCCACCACATTGAGGGGGCTGCAGGAGTAGCCGCAGGACCGGCGGGCGTGCTCCTCCTTGTCATTGAGCAGGAAGGCGGCCGAGTACGGGGTGAAGATGGCCGTGTAGATGACCAGCAGCAGGATGAGCCAGTCCCAGACGGCCTTGAAGGGGCTGTAGTGGAGGATGGTCCATTTGTGGATCCGGGGCGCCTGGAGCTTGTACTCGGGAAGGACGTCCGCTCCCAGCGACAGGACCTGGGGACAAGTGGAGGGGGGGATGAGAGGGGAGAGGGGACCCAGCCTCAGTGGCCACCAGGCACCCCGGGAACCCCCTTCAAGCCACACCTCGAGCGAAGCCTCACTGCCACCCCTCTCTTCTTCAGTGGCCCCCACCTCCACCCCACCCCCTGCCCGTCCGGCCCAAGAGGCAGGCCCTCCTCCCTCCTCCGACCACCTTCCCTTGGCCATTGTGGGAGGCTGCTCAGCCCCTCCCCTCCCCTCCAGTCCTAGCATCCAGCCCTGAATCAGTTAATACCTGGAGGGGGTCAAACTGCCATGGAGGGGGTCACCCTGGCCCAGAGGGCAGGAACCCCCCCCCCACGGAAGAGAGGCCCCTGGCCCTTCCCACTCCCTACTCTCCACCCAGTTTCCATACAACTGCATACACACACATGCACACACACACACTTGCTCAAACACACACACTCCTGACCCTTCTTCCCCATGAGCCAGCGATGGTCAGGTAACCGAGACAGGAGGATGTGTCCACAGATATCATGCAAAAGAGCCCCCACCCACCCCGCCCTGCAAGGGACAGCTTCTGGGTCCTGACCCGGCTCTGCTTGCTTCTCCCCTTGGCACTCCTTTGCCAGTAGCCCAACACCACCGCGACCTCCGAGGAAGCAGGAATGGGCTCTGTGTGACCCAGGGCTCCCTCTTGCTGCCCCATATCCATGACCCACAGGGGCCCTGAGGTGCCTCTCGCCTACCAACGCAGCAGGGAGACCCTCTAGGCTCCCCCACGCACCCCCTCCTTGCAGAGCCTGGTTACCTGACAGGTTTCCGGGGGTTCTCAACACCTGTCTTCCTCCACCACCACCCCTCCCACTGGTCCTGCAGGCTGGCTCCCACCACAGGGAAGGTGCTCAAGCCAAGCACTGAACCCGGTGGGCACCTGGAAGCCAAGCCCTGGCCGGCTGAGAGTTAAGGGAGGAGGCCGATGGTATGTGCTTGGCAGGGCAAGTAGGAGCCCCTCCCACCCAGCCCCCTCCTCCTGCCACGGGGAAGGAGCACAAGGTCCAGTGAAGCCAGGAGGGCCTCTGCACTGCCCTCCGTGGGCACGCATGCGCAGGCTCCCCCGCCTCTCTAATAAGGGAAGAGCCCGCTGCATGAGCCACAGCTGCCTGGCCGAGCATGAGCGCACCGGCCTCCGGGCAAGAGTTGTCCCTCCCTGCATCTCAGTGCGTGCCTGACAAGATGCTTGCAGAAGCTTCCACTCCAGCTGAAGGGGGGTGTTATTAGTGACCCATGCCCCCCCACCCACTGGCTCCAGTGCCACTTTCCGCCAATGAAAGCAACATTAGTCAGGGCGGGGGAGACCTAAATTGGTGGGGGGGAGGTTGATTGGGGCAGACACTTGGATCCAGCAAAGCCCCCCTCCCATGTCGCAGGTGGCGGAGCTAACCTCCAGTGTATGTCTGGAGCCTTTCAGGGAGATGGGTGCCTCCAAGCACACGCAGGGGGCTCTCTACCTCTCCCTCCGCCACCCACCCCCCATCCATTCCAAAGGAGACCCTGGGCCTTCTCCTCTCTTGGCCCTGCTGTGGGTTCAGCCGCCAGCCAGCTGTCCCCTGCTGCCCTTTGGCAGGCCGGCCTTGGGGGCGGCACCGCACAGGGGTCGATCGATCCTGCCAGGAGTCCAAGATGATGGAGTCGCCGCCATGCCTTGGACGCCTCCCGCTCTTTCCTCTCGGACCTCCTCCTCCAGGGAGGAGGCTTTCAGACCTCTGGCCGACACCCCAGGGTCTCCTCCAAGCGCCCCCCCCCAGCACGGGCTGGTCAGAACCAGAGCAGCACACTCGGTGGGCACAGAACTGAGGAGAGCCAGAGGCGGGGGTGTCCTCCCCTGGAGATATCTAGACACAGCCCCCAAATACACCCCCCCACACATACACACACACGCCCTTCGATGTTCAGGAGTTCAGTGAAGCCCGCAGCCTTTCCCCCGGTTCCACCTCAACCGGCGGAGGGGCCTGTCTTGACCGCGGATCGGGCCCCCAGCAGGGCTGCTCCAGCCAGCAGAGGAGCAGGCAGGAGGGACGCCCAGGAGACGCGGCGCTGGGCCGGTGGGCGAGGAAGACGGTCCCCCCCCCACATACACACCCCACCCTCCGCCCCAGGATCTGGGGCTCTAGAGGTGAGGCGCAGAAGCGGGGGAGCCCCCCCCACCCCACCCCATCTTGGTCCGCAACCGGCCCCTTGGCCCGCGGCTTGAGCAGTTGCCTCCCTGGCTCCGCGGGCGGCCACCGGCTCCGGCTCCGGCTCCGGCTCCCCTCTCCTGGAACGAGGAGCGGCCCCGTGGTCCTCCCTCCCGCCTGGGGAAGGTCGGGGGCGACCGAGAGCGGTCCAGCCGGGAGGGTTGCTCTGGAAGCGGGCTTCACCGAGCGAGAGTGCCTCTGAGCGCGCGAAGAGTCCAGGCCCCTGGCTCCCGGTTCAGCGGCAAAGGTCTCCGGGAAGGGTGGGACGCCCAGAAAGACACCGGGCGAAGAGAGGCGGCCGGAGGAACGCTCAGCTTCCCCAGACCCCCCCCCCGAGCGCCCTCTCCCCCCCCACACACCACTCCCGGTCCCGGCTACCTTCTGGTCCTTGGCGGCGGCGGCGGCGGCGGCGGCGTGCCGGACACGGGCGAGGGCGAGGGCGGCGTCGTTGTCCAGGCACAGGCAGGTGCCGCACAAGGCCAAGGCGGGCATCGGGGGGGCGCGGGACCGCGAGGCGGCGCAGCCGGGGACCGAAGAGGAGGAGGAGGAGGAGGAGGAGGCGAAGTCCCGGAGCAGCTGGAGCAGAGCGGCCAGCATCCTCACGGGGCAGCGGCTCCCCCGGCGCGCAGGGCGCTCAGCCCCGGCGGCGGCGGCGGCGGCGGCGGCGGCGGCGGGAGGCATCCGACGGCAGCAGCGGGCCCGGGGGCGAGAAGGGCCACGCGGGTAGGCGGCCCGGGACCCGGGGCATGCCTAGGGCCGGCGGAGGATGCACGGCGCCCCCTGCTGGATGTGTGTGTGTGGGGGGGGGAGAGGCGGGCAGAGCGGAGGAGAGAGAAGAGCGCGCGGCGGCGGCCGAGGCAGCAGCAGCAGCAGCAGCCCAGCGACTGGGGGAGGCGGCGGGCACGGAGGAGGCAGGCGAGCGCGCAAGGCAGCAGAATTATTGGGGCGGAAATATTACCCAGCCTGCCCTGCTCTCGGAGCTCCAAAAAGAGCCAGCGGGGTCGGCGCCCCCGCCTCCCCTCTCGGCCCCGCCAACCCTCTGCCTGGAGGCGGCTTCCCGGCCAGAGCGCAGGAGACTGGGGGCTCTCCACGGCAGGGGGCGACCCTCCCACTCCACGCAGCTTCCCTGGGCCGTGCCAGGCAGAGATACCCCCTCCCCACCGCCAGCGCCAGCGCTCCAGATGATGCGGGAAGCAGCCTCTTTCTCTTTATGTGTTTGCCGAGTTATTTTAGCATGAGGCAGGCTGGCATGCGTGAACGTGCGCCAAGGCGGGCGGGGAAGGCGGGTGCAGAGCTCGGGAAGGCCGGAGGGCCACCTCTGCTGGCAAGCTTTCCCTGCAAGACACAGAGAGCCACCGCCCGGCCTCTATCCGGCCAGAGCGCACACACACACACCTGACCGGCCTCAGGCGGCAAGCGCGCGTGAGGCCCACCGAGCGCCCAGCTCTGGGCCCACGAACTGGAGGCTGCCCGCGGGATGACCCGTCCCCAGAGCCTTCCGACGGCTTTCCAAAGGGTCCCCACTCCTGGCCTGGCCACAAGCCAAGGCCCCTCCCAGCCCAGCCCCCTCCCCAGAGATGGGGAATGACTCTCCGGGAGGGCCCGGCTTCACCCTCCACAAACCGACCCTGGATCACGGGCGGCGGCTCTGGCCCCAAGGGCTCCTCCGCCGGAGACGCACTGCGTGGCCGTGGGCGCCTCTTTTCCCAAAGGGTAGGAAGGCACCTCGAGGCCGGCCTGGCAGAGGTGCCCCCCCCCCCATATCTGGGACGCCCTTTCACGGCAGGGGAATCCGAGGTAGGATCCCGAACGGGAGTTCCTAAAAGCCCCGGGTTCGTGGTGGGAAGCCAAGGTCAGGTCAGCGCCGCCTCATGGCCAGGGACACCTGTGCCCCGAGGAAGAAGCCTCTTGACGCCCTCCCACCTCACTCTGCACCCTGGGGCTTGGCTGCCTTGCGGGGGGGGGGCGGGCGCCCCCAAGCCTATCCCCGAGAGCCCCAATGGCTGTTGGGAACCGCTGGCGAAGGCAGAGGGGAGGCGGGCTTCCCGGAGCTTCCAGGAGTCCTTGCCTCTTTACGGCCCGGACGGCGGGTGGGGGCTTCTCCTGTTCAACCTTTTTGTGTGTGTCGAGAGCGAGAGAGAGCAGCAGAAGCCCAGTGTGCAGCAGGGTTCTTCTGGAGGTGCCCCTGCCTCTGGGCTGCGGCTAAAATTAACGGGCTTCGCCTGGGGACCAAATTGGGACAAAACACTCTTTTTCCTTTAAAAGCGGGGGGGGGACGCAGGGGAGGGAGGGAGGGCGGAGAGTCCGGGAGGGAGCAGAGCCACCTCTCCTTACCCCAAAGGGGCCGGGGGGGGCCTGGCAGCCCTGGAAGGTGGGGGCGCCGGTTGGCCTTCCTTCCTTCCTTCCTTCCCACCCGGCGCCAAGCCGCCGCCTCTGCTCGGGAGCCAAGATGCCCGCGGGGCTGCCCGGGCTAATGCCGTCGAGAGGAATACCCCACAACCTGGAATCGCCGCCAGGGCTGCGGCTCCGCCATTCCTTCCCCGGGGGCGTGGGGAGGGGGTGTCAGAGAGAAGACGCCGCCGTGGGGTTGCTCAGTGCGGAGACGCTGCCGGGACCCCTCCCCGCACCTGCTGCGGGCCCTGGCGCGCCCATCAGGCGCCCCGCAGCTTTTCGCGTGTACGGCCTTTTCCCGGCTTCGCATCGGTCGACGACCCCCCCTCCCAGGGAAGGCGGCACCCCCCCACACACACACACACGCATCGGAGGGACCAGCGCGCCTGGCCAGGGCCGCCCTTCTTCCCCGTTTGGCTCCTCCGCCAGCCACGCGGGTCGTGGGGTTCCCCAGGGGCCGGGCAGAGTCCCTGGACCTCCCTTCCTTCTGGGAGGGCAGAGGGGCGGCTGCCGGTGACCGGTTCTTCCCTTGGCGGACCCCCACCGCCTCCCGACCTCTCACAAGACAGGCTGACTGCCTCCCCCGCCTAGCCAGGCTAATACGTCTTGGATCTTGGCCAAAACATGCCAGAGGAGGTCGGATCCCCCCCCCTCCTGTTTTCCCCTCAGGAAAATCAACTGCACCAGACTTGAATGTGGACCAGAATCCATTCCCGAGGGAAGAGGGGAGCATCTCTCTCTCCATCACTTTCCCCAAAGGAATTTCCTTTGGGGGATCCCATTTCCATGTGGGGTCGAGGCAAGGAGCGCCTAATAACTTTGGTGCATGAAAAAAATGGAGGTCAGGGCTCCTGCCCTGGCCCCTAAGAAGCAGCCCGGAGGAAGGAAGGAGAAAGGCCCTTCTCCTCTGAGAAGCAGCCCAGGAGACTTTGAGCTGGGTTTAGACTAGGAAGAGGAAGCAGCAGCTGCTATGATGATGAGCAGGAGGAGGAGGAGGAGGAGGAGGACTGTTGCAGATTACCCAGGGAAGGGTATGGGGGGGGGCGGAGAGGGGGAAGCTTTCCATTAGCAATAAGAGCACATGGGATTAAATTCACGGGTGACAATGCTGTCAAAACCAGGACGTGAGCCCGGGAATTGTGGTCCCAGATTCTTCCAGGAACGTCTCCTGAGGGCCTTAGGAAAGGAGGCTTGTAATTCTGTGTGCTCGATAGAAGATCATTGATGCCAGCTTTAAGAGATCAGGGGTTGGATTATGACCGGGCAAATGTTTACATGTAATGGGATTAAGGGTGTGTGTGTGTCCACATCATATTCAGATTTATTTTGGGGCCTTCTTGGCCCCTGCTCGCAGCTTCCGTGTCATAGGCAGCCAGGCTGGGCTCTTCGGCAGCAAGCAGCGGGAGACCTCTGTGTGTGCATGTGTGTGTGTGTGTGTGTTGGGGGTGGGGGTTTAAATGGGGATGGTTGGTAAATGTGCTGCTTCTAATTCTCTAGTGACCCCCCCATAACTTCTGTCACTGCCGACCATATTTTGTTCTCTGACTTTTCTTCCTTGAGAGTTAACAAATTTATCATTGAAATCTGTCCTAGTAATACTTTTGCCTAACATTTTAAATATGTTTATTTAATTCTTGTAAAACATTTGAATAATTTACTATTTTTGGCTTTTATCAATGTGTTGACAGTTATTTGAACTGCCAGGTTCATTTTCAGGAGATGGATGGATGGATGGATGGATGGATGGATACATAAATACATAAATAAAATTTTTGTGAGAGGTGCTTTACAGAAGGGACTCAGATGCTACTGTCTCTTCTTTTTCATCTTTGCTTTTTATCCCTCCTCACTGGACCTGACTGGACGATTTAGTGAATTGTCTCCACAAAAGAATCACAAACCTCCTCTGAGTAGCTGTATACCTGGTAAAACTTGGAAGTATACCTTAGGAAGTCTGAAATCATCAGACTTGAGGGCAGGCATCACCACCGCCATCATCCCACGCCTGGCCCTCGTGACATTTCCCCCCCTCCCCAGATGCTTCCTTCCTGGGAGTGGCCAGACTTGATCTACTGGGTCAAGGGAAGGTGAACCCACTAGGCTTCTTTCTTTTCTCTACCCTCTAAGGCCTGGTCAGTAGGAGAAGCTGCGGAGTCCAGAGAAGGCAGGCCTCAGCGGTAGGGCTTGGCCTAGCCCTGGCAGAAAAGGATGGAGAGGATAAGAACCTAAGAACCTAAGAAGAGCCCTGCTGGATCAGGCCAAAGGCCCATCTAGTCCAGCTTCCTGTATCTCACAGTGGCCCCACCAGATGCCTCTGGGAGCGCATGAGACTAGATCTCTGTCTCCTGATCCCACTCCCCTGCATCTGGCCCTTGAAGTGCCCTGTTTTTTTAAGCCTGTAGATTACACATCTCCATCATGGTTTGTAACCTGTGATGGACTTTTCCTCCAAGAATCTCTCCAATCCCCTTTCAAAGGCATCCAGGCCAGATGCCATCACCACATCTTGTGGCAGGGAGTTCCACAGACTAACAACGTGCTGGGTGAAAAATATTTTCGTTTCTCTGTTCTTACTCTCCCAGCCCTCAGTTTGAGTGGATGTCCCCTAGTTCTGGTATTTTGTGAGAGGGAGAAGAGCTTCCCTCTATCCACTTGACTCATGCCCTGCATTATTTTGTACGTCTCAAACATATCCCCCCTCAGGTGCCTTTTTTCCAGACTAAAGAGGCCCAACTGTTTTAGCCTTTCCTCATAAGGGAGGTGCCCCAGCCCAGTAATCATTTTGGTCGCTCTCTTCTGCACCTTTTCCAGTTCCACTATGTCTTTCTTGAGATGCCGTGATCAGAATTGTACACAATACTCCAGGTGGGGCCTTACTATTGTTTTGTATAATGGCATTATAATGTTGGCTGTTTTATTTTCAATCCCCTTTTTGATAATCCCTAGCATGGAATTGGCCTTCTTCACTGTTGCCAAACACTGGATAGACACCTTTATTGAGCTGTCCACCAGCACACCAGCATTCCCCTTTGGGGAGAAAGATGGCATAAAAATAAAGTATTATTATTATTATTATTATTATTATTATTATTATTATTATTATTATTATTATTATTATTATTATTATTATTATTATTATTATTATTATTTCCTGATCCGTCACGGAAAGCTCAGAGCCCATGAGCTGATAGATAAAGTTTTGATTTTTTGCCCCAATATGCATAACTTTACATTTGGCTACATTAAAATGCATTTGCCATTTCGTAGCCCATTCCCCCAGTTTGGAGAGATCCTTCTGGAGCTCTTCACAATCTTCTCTGGTTTTTACCACACAGAAAAGTTTTGTGTCATCTGCAAACTTGGCCACCTCACTGTTTATCCCTGTCTCCAGGTCATTTATGAACAGATTGAAAAGCACCGGTCCCAGGACAGAGCCCTAGGGCACACTGCTTTTCACCTCCCTCCATTGTGAAAATTGCCCACTGACTGAACCACGAGAGCTGGCCACTGGCTGGGAGGGTGGAAAGTGGGGAAGGTTTCCTCCGTGGCATGCCTCCACTCACAGGCGGAGCCCCAGCCTGAGATACCCAGCAGCAGAGGGAGCGGGCATCAGCCAGATGCGTTGCTAGCCCTACTCACTGCCCAGCATGAAGAAGAAGCGCCTCCAGCTGGCACAGGGAGGTTGCAGGCAGAGGAGGGGAGGGGTGGGGGGGGCTCAGATCCGGGAGCGGGTCTGCAGGGTCTCGCCCCTGGGCATCCTTGGAGGACCAGCCCACCTGCGGGTGCCCAGAGGAACATGCTAGGCAGGCAGCAGAGGAGGGCCTCGAAAGCCTCTCCACTTCGAGTAAAGGGGGGGGGCTCTGGGGCCCCATAGCCTAGAGGAGAGAATGGAGGAGCAGGGGTACTGTGGTCTCCCTCAAACAGCTGAAGGGCCCCCTAGAATGAGGCCCGCCCACCCTCTGTCAAACTAACTGGCGGCATCACGTTGCAGGCATGAAGCTTTGGGAGGTCAATAGCAAATACCTGCGATGAAGCCCCTGAAGGAGGCTGAAAGGCCAAGCCGAAACGCGCTGGGCTTCCCCCGAAAAGTGCCTGCTATGAAGATGTTTACACCCTGTCTCTCCTTGTGGGGGCTTCCTGGCGGGCAGAGGGCTGGAGGGTACAAGGGAGTGCCTGGGAAGGTGGCAGTGCCTCTTTCAATGAGGACCCTCTTCCAGGAACGTTTTATCGCCCGACTGGGGGTGCGACTAGATGACCTTTGAGAACCCTTCTAGTTAGCAAAAAGGCAGAGTCAAAACTCGGGGGCCCTTTAACAGACTACTGGATTTCCAAGTAAGATTCCGTGGATCAAGTCTCACGTCCTCGGAGGCCTCCTTTGGTCGCTCTCCTCGCCGCCGGACCTTTTTTGGCCACGAAGTTGAAGCGGACAAACAGGGCGACCTTTCCGGAAACGTGTAACTTAACGTGGGGGGGGGAGGCAGCCACTGACGCAAAGCACGGCAGCAGCATCCTCAGCCAGCCGCTCTAAGGCACCCCGAAGGGCGCATCGCCGCTCCTTCCAAGAAGGGAGGCTTCTTCTGCCGCTGCCGGTGGGTGGAAGCCAGACCGCGCTGGGTCAACGTCTCCAAAATGCCTCCCCCACAGAACCCCCGCCCGCGTTGCCAACTGGAAGCTGTGGACAAGCATCCACGGGCACGTCCAGGGCGCGCACTTGCCTAGAGAAGATAAGGCTGTCAGGAATGCCCCCCTACCCCGGCAGAAGGGCACAGTAACACCCCCCTCATCCTGTCCTGCCCCCCATAGCCCCCAAAACGGCTCTCCTGGCGCAACCGCCCCATCAGCTGTGGCAGAGAGCAAATAAAGGGCGCAGAAATCCAGGCGAGGACGCAGCCCGTGTACTTCGGCAGCGCGCCCAGTGGGGGGCAGTGGGTGGGGGAGAGGGGGGTCGCCTTTGGCAGGGATTCCTCTGCCCACCCCTCTCGCCGCCCTCTGGCTCTGTACGGCCCTCGTCGCCCCTTTTGGGCACCCCAAATGCCCGCCCCCCCCCACCCGGACAGAGGTTTCGCCTCTTTCCTCCAAGCGGGACACCTCCAGATGGCAGCCTACGCGGGCGCGTCTGAGGGTCTCCCCAGGATGCCCTCCGCCTGTCCGTCCAGCAGGGGCCCCAATCCCGCCGAAACCTAAGTCCAGATTGGGGGGGGGGGCGCTGGGTTCCCTCCGGACCCGCCGCCTGCCTACCTCCTGCGCTACCAGGCTGGAGATGCGGACGGCGCGGCGCACCCTCACGTTCTTGCCCTCCTCCGGCTGCGGTGGCCCACCGCCGCTCTCCTTCCGTCCCTGCACCATGCCGGGCCCTTGGGGGAGGGCAGCGTTGGCTCAGGGCATGATGGTGCCCGAGGGCAGGCGGCGGCAGCTCCTCCAGGGGAGGTCGGCGGCACAAGCCCCGAACCCGGGCCGAGGGATCTCCGGCAGACATGCAACTACCGCGGGCGGGAGTTCGCCTTCCGACGGGGCCGGCGACCAGATGGAGCGGCAGCCAGGCAAGGTCCCCCGCCCGGCTCCCTGCGCCCACCCACAGGGAGGCCCCGGCTGGCCTCCGCCCACTCCCTGCCCGCCCCCGCGGGCGCCTGAGCGCTCCCGGAGCAGCGCAGTCCATCTGCCGCGGCCAGCCTGCGCACGCGGGGCGCGGGGCGGTGGGGGGGGCGGCGGAGTAGTGGGGGGAGGCTTCTGTCCCGAGTCCTCCTTCTACGCTCCAGTCCCTCGTAGCTTGAGGGCGCCCACGGCCGCCGGAGTCTTGTTCTGGCCGAAGCGCAGACGGGCAGAAGGCAAGGGGCGTCCCTAATCCGCCGCTGGACAGGCAGAGAGGCCGGCCCCGAGGGCCAGGAGAGCACCAGGCGCGCCCCCGAACCGCCTCCTGCGCCCCCCGCTGAGCCCCCCCCCGGCGCTTTTTCAGTTCAGGATCGCTCCTCCGGCGGAGGAAGACGGAAGGGCGCCACCCTACCCCCTCCACCCGGTGCTGCGCTGTGGTCACCTTGGCCGCCCGCGCGCCCGCACCCCTTCCGCTCTCTTTCTCTGTGCGTGCGTGCGTGCGTGGGCGCGCGCGCTGTTACTGACTCCGTCCGGGGAGCTGAATAGCCCCCCCCCGGGCGCGCGCCTTCCCGCCAGATGTGAATTATGAGGCTGCGGCGCTGGGTACGTCGTCCTGCGACAGCGCAGGCTGCTCCCCCTTCCGCTGTGGGGCCCGGGCGTCCCTCCTGCCCTCCCTGTGTCAAGAAGGGCTCCAGGCGGGGGCGGGCAGTCCCTCGCGTTCCGCTCCCCGCCACCGGTCCCCAGGTGCCTCCGATCTGGACTGCATCCCTCCTTCCTTCCTCCTTCTTGGTTTGCTCCACCTACTCCCCAAGGGCTTCTGGGGGGCGGGGAAGGGCTACATCTCTCCAGCCCCCTCCCCCATTGTGCTCTGCTAGCCAAAGGAGTGACTCCATTCCTAAGGTAACATTTTATTTTTGTCAAGTGTTTCCCCCCCCCATCACCATATAAAAAAGCAAACCTATTTGCAAATGGCAGACCAAAGAAGTAATGGGGTCACTCTGAGATCTGTTTTTTACTCTGAGCTGTCTCTGGCAGGGTGCCTTTCCCTCTGGCCCCACCCCCACCCCCACCCCTCCAAGCCATACCTGGTGCCCTCCTGGGCCAACCTCTGGGCTTTCTCCCAGGCATGTAGGACCGAATCCTCTCTAGCAGGTAGGTGGGCACCCCACGGCCATCTTCCCACTGGGCCAGATGCCAGCACCTCACGAGGAGCCTGGCAAAGCCACTGGTGAGGGGATTCTGCCCAGAGGCCTCCAGGTGTTCTCAAGATCTGGTTTTTCTGTGGGTGAGCGTGGCTGTGGCAGTGCCCAGGCCAAGATCATCAGCAAAGTACAGGATTCGCTGCACAATCTCAGCCATGCCAATCAGGGTGCCCTTGGCAGCCGCAGAAACAAAACCAGCAGGGCAGTGAGAGAAGCTGGCTGAACGTCCCATGCCCTTGGGAGGAACTGGAAAGAGGGCAAGAAACGGGCACTGAGCTCGTGCCTGGCATGTCCCCACCCACCCACCCTCCCCAGGCCCCACTCAGGCTTCCATCGGGCCCTACCGGTCTGATTCCCTTCTTTCTCAGACTGAGGGGGCCTGATGGAAGCCTTTCCCAGTGGGCAGAGCCACGAGAGCCCGCCTCCGTGGGGCCCCCAGGGGAGCCTTGGCTGTTCCCTTTCCATCTCCCCTCCCCCAGTTGCAGGTGCCGCTGCTTTGCCTCCTGGGTTGCCAACAGACCTCCACCGATTCCATTCTGGGATTGCGGGCCAGCAACACCCCTTCCCACCTACAGGGCAGGAGGACCCTCTTCCCGAAAGAGCCTCAGGCAATCCCCGGACTCTCTGCAATCCCACCTTTAGCCAGACAGACCTGCCGGTGCAGCCGCCACCGCCGCCACCTCCAGGGCAACCAGCACCACCCTGGGATCCAGCCAGCTCAGGCCTTGAGGAATGCTTTCCAAGACTTTCTAGGCCATCTCTACGGCACACTGAAGGGGCTCACCCTTCCCTTCTTCTGGGGAGGGGGTGCCCTGGGACTACTGTGCTGCTTTCCCTAGGCCACCCGGGCTGGCTCTCCTCCCTGCAGACACGGGGTGGGTGGGGGGTGGGGACTGAGCTCCCTACTTGGTGCTCCATGAGCCCTTTGGCCAAGCTATACATCTCCAAAGACATCAAATATTGGCGGGGGAAAAGATGACCGGATGAAAGGAAATGGGCAGGTCGGGCAACTGGGGGCGTTGGGCTGGCACAGCCATGCCACACAGGCAGGCCACCACGTGCCCCAGCATGTGGATCACCAAGTGCGCCTCTACCGTGCGTGAGGGTGCAAAGGGGTACAGTGCATGGAACTCAGCTCCCAAAGGAACACCGATGCTGGATGCGCCTGGCCCCACAAAGCCCTCCACCCGGAGCTGCATGCACCAGAGGTTGCCCTGTTTGGGCCAGGAGCCCTCAGCAAGTCTCCCTAGGGGTCAGGTCACCATGCAAAGGGGGGAGGGGCTGTGCTGGGAGTGCAGGAGGGAATGTGGGGATGGTTGAACTTTGGGGGAAAGGTCATGTGAAAGGACCACCTCGAAGCAGGATCACACCTGGAGAGGCCTTGTGCGGACCCACCCGGGAGGGTGGGCATGGCCAGTGCATGAAGGCCATTGGGTCCCCCACCTATCTGGCTGCTCAGACACCTCTTTCTTGGCACGCAGGTCCAGGGGGAGGGGGGGGGAGGACTCCCCCCTGGCAGCGTCTTCCTCATCAGACCAACGCGCACTGACCCCTTGATGGATCCGCTGGCACCCGTGAACAGGAAGGAGTGTGCGCTCGCACACACGGCCAGTAAGAGTGGCCTCACTCTGTCTGGGGAGGGGACATGGTGGGGCAGAAGGGGGGGAACACACACACAGGAACATGTGTGTATGTGGGGGAGATGGGGAAATCCTGCCTTCCTCCTAGAGAGGGAGCCCCCCCCCCCCCGCTCAAGGAGACTGGATGACACCAAGGAGGGGAGGCCCAGGGGGTTGGGTGGAAAGCGTGTCTCTCCCTCCCAGGATCCCTGTTCCACCTCAGGGCAGGAGGCTGGGAGAAGCACATTGGGGTGGGGTGGGGGACGGGGGGGGGGAGGCCCTGCCTGTCGCTGCCTCCAGAGTAGGCAAAGCAGGGTGGGAGAGGCCAAGGGCCTGATCCTGCACAGGTCAAAAGCCACCTCCTTCATCCCCTTGACCAGACGGTCTTTCAAGTGATTGAAATGGGGGGGGGGTGGGGGTGGGGTGGGGGTGATTCCCATTGGCCCATCTTCTCTCCACCCCCCCACCCCCCAGGTGGGCAGGCAAGGCAGGCCAGGCAGCAAAGGGAGCAAGCGCAGCTGCCATCCTCCTTCCTCCCCCCCCACAAAAAAATACCCCTGCTGCAGATGCTCCGTGCACAGCACAGCGGCTGCTTCCTGGAGGCCTCCCCCGTCCCCCCCTCCGCTGCCACCCCCAGGAGGGAAGGGCAGGGCCGTCTCACCTGGGTGACCTTCTCCGTGACGTTGTGGGTGCGGTCCTTCAGCTTGCTGGAGGCAATGATCTCCTTCTCGTTGGAGGGGGAGGCAAGGAAGGCTTCCGCTTTGAAGTCCACAAAGTTGAGGGTGATCTGTGGGATCTTGCTGATGGCCCGGTAGCGCATGAGGTCCGAGTCCGAGGTGGAGTTCAGAAGGTGGCTCCGGACGTTGTTCATGGCACCTGCCAAATGCCCAGAGGCCACAATAAAGGAGGGGATGGGGCAGACAGCCCCATCTCTGCCCCCCCCCCCGCCCCCACAAGCACAGATCCCATAATAAGTGACTCTCTCCTTGGGGTCTGCCCTGAGGCCCAGCCTGGAGGGACGCAGGGACGCTAGGACTGTGGAGCCACTCGGAGGAGAAGAGGTGCGCCACATATTAAGCCTCCTGGCAGGTAGAAAGAGCCTCGTGGTGCAGCGCTGGCTTAAGCTGCTGTTCTGCACCCAGAACTCTCCTCACTCCCTGGGGTTCAATCCCAGGCAGCAGGCTCAAGGTTCAATCCGCCTTCCACCCTTCCAATAGGATGGTAGATAAAATGTGTACCCAGTTTCCGGGGGGGGGGGCATGTGCAGAATGCAATTGCAAACTGCCCAGAGACTCCTTAATGATCTTTGGGCAGTAGAGAAGCAGCGCCTTCTGCTTGGTTTTTCCCCCTTTTCTCCCCAAGATCAAAGAGAAAACCCTCAGCCTGGGCCAGACTGTGCCTGGGTCCTCCCAGGCCAGGCTTCCCACTTCAGGCGGCCGGGTGGCAATGCCCGGGGTTTGCGGAGCACATCAGCCATGCAAGTCAGCGCCGAGTGCTCTAACATTAGCCCCTGACCTCCCTCACTCACCTTGACCAATTGACTTGCCCTCTTTCTCTGCCAGGCAAAGGTAACACCTCCCCCACCCCACCCCACCCCCGTGCCCATTCAGTTTCATTCACTGCTCAGAGAACGCAGAAGGTTTGGGGACAAGGCCAAGGGAGGACAAGACCTATTTCGGCCCAGCCCTTTCCTCACCTCCGCCATGCTGGCCTGGTACTACGGTCACCTGTTGCTTCATTCATTTTGCTGTAACCTCCCCCCCCCCAAGGGCCTCTCTTGATTTTGGTGTATTTTGCTGGAAACTTTGCAACCAAGGTTTCAAGCCTGACATTTGCAAGATTCAGGAAGTCAAGGTCTCTTTTTCTTTTTACCTTAAAAGCAACGCCCAAGTAAATACTTCACTTGGTTAAGGGCTGTGCGGGCTGTGCCTGTTAATTGGGAACTTGCTAGTCAGCCCTAACTTCAAAAGCCAGGAGGGTTTTTCCTTTGCAATTAAGGGAATTGAAGGCATTCCTCTGTTGATATTACAAAGCCCATCTTCCACTACAAACCCTAAGAGCAGCAGCTAGCTGCCCTCAGAGGGAGGCTTGCCCCCCCCCTTTGGCCCTCCATTTCCCTTGGAGGCTGCCAAGAGGATGGGACATCCCAACCCACATGTCCTTCCACTGGCTGTCAGGGTTGGGACAACCCCACCCACCCCCCCACCCATGTTCTCCTGCTGAGCCCTCCTGTTGGCTGGTGAGGCCCACATTTCTGGGTACGTGCCTGGCTGCCTCTCCCTGGTTTTCAATGCCATCTCTCTACCTGTGAGCTGGAAACTCACTGGAGGCCCACAGAATTTAAGCTACTATTTGAATATGTATCTTTTTAGGTGGGGTTATGAGGGTTTGCCTCGTAGTTTTTGTCTGGTATGATTTTCACTGATTGGGCCAGGATAAGAAATGGATTAAACACACACACAGAAACACACACACACACACACACACACACACACACACACACACACACACACACACACACACACACACACACACACACACACACACAAGGAAAGGCCTACGAGACTCCTTTCTAGGTGGGGCACTGAGACTCCAGCTTAACGTTGCCCCCCTCCCCACTTTGATGACAACTGACTGAAAGTTTGTGGGACGATGGTCTGGTCCTCCTCCCCCGCCCCCGCCCAAAGACTGCCTTTGGCCCACTTGGACAGACAGACACCAACCCATGCCATATTCAGCTCTGGGGCATTTTTGGTGAAGACCAGACGGGTGGAGGCCAGAGTGCAACCCCCTCCCTCCCTCCCTCCCTCCCAGAGCTACCTGTGCTGGCGTGGCGGCTGTGGCCCCAGGCCTTGTCGCTCTCGCCCTTCATCGCCTCGATGTCGTCCACCGAGGAGGCGCGGCGGACGCTGTAGAAGCTCTCCCGAGAGCGGCTGCGCGTCAGGCTGCAGTTGGAGAAGGAGGCGTCCAGGTTGAGGCGGCGGCCCTTCTCTGCCCGGGGCGAGGAGTGGGTGACGGGGGCCTCGGGGCCGCCCTCCCCCCGGCACTCCATCAGGGCCTGCTGGTCCTCGGGCTCCCCGCAGCCCAGGCCGTGGGGGTCCAGGGAGGAGGGGACCTCGTCCAGGGCCACCGACTCTCTGCTCTGCTTGGAGAAGTCCACCCCCACGGCCTGCTCCTCGTCCGGGTCCTCCTGGGGGAGGGACTGCTTGCTCCCGGCCAGGGCCAGCAGGGCGGGCAGCTTCAGCCGGAAGGACTTGCCACGGCCTGGGAAAGGAGCAGGGAGGCTGTCAGAGGGCACCCGGGGCCTGGCGTGGCCCCACCACCACCATGGACCCACAGGGGCACCTGGGGCACCTGGGCGAGGGGGTGGGGTAACCTCAAGTGCCACAAGGAAGCAAAAGAGCCACGGGGGGGAGGGGGAGACATGTGGGGGGGACGGACGACGCTGGCCCCCACCTGTCAAATGCGGGGGAAGCAGTGCCATCCTGGCAGAAAATGAGGGCGTTTCAAAGGGAAGCCTTTTGGGATCCCTGGAGACGTTTTACAAGCAAGGAAGGCAAGGCCACCGGCTGATAAAATGCCCCCCACCCCCAGGAAGCTTCGCTGCAGCTTTCCTCTCCAGGGGCAGCCCCCTCGGTTGGGGCAACCTGCCGGGCACAAGGCCGTCGCCAGCTGCACAGATGGGCCGCCCTGGAGCCCCCGTGGCACTCTTGCTCCCACGAGGCCACATTTCTGTGCCTGCTTTTCGGGCCCTGTGTGTGTTCCAAACTTATCTCCTGCTCACTCTCACCAGAACCTTAAAGGTTGAGCCTCAAAGATGTGATGTGAAAGGACCACCAGTGTTTTCAAGCAAAGCGCATGCACACCCACCCACCCACCCACCCCACACACACACACACACACACACACACACCCCTTGCAAAGTGGAGAACTGATTGGGGGTGGGGGAGGCACAGGACAGACAGCCCAGGAACCTGTGGAGCCCCTAGCGGGTAAAGAGTCCAAGGAAGGAAGGGGGAAGAGTAAAGGCTGGCCACTCCAAAGCAATGCCTGTAATCCCCCCAACCCCCCCCAACCCCAACACATGGCGTTGTGGTGGGGGTCATCTGGCCAGGCGAGTGAGGAGGAGGAAGGAACGGTCAGGGCCCCCAGCAGCCCCCTCCCACCTACCTGTGGGAAGCCAGGCGGCCGGGGAGACCCAGTGGTTGGTGTTCTTGACAGGGCTGGTCAGCAGGTCCCGATCCATCACCACCTCAAAGTTGAGGATGAACATGATGACGGCCCCATCCTCGTTCTTCACGGGCACGACATCCACCAAGCAGAGGAAGCAGCTGCCTGCAGGCCAAGGAGAGGAGAGGAGACAGGGAGGTCACGGGCACAGTGGCAGAAGGTGGGCATCTGGCGATGGAGTGGGCAGGAAGGAGCTGAGTCTGGAGGGGAAGGGGAAGGGAGGCAGGGCAGCCACACTGACCCTCTTTGGCCTCCTGGCACCCACCCTGTCGCTTCCACGACAGAAGGTGGGAAGAGAGGAGGGCGCGAGGTGGCTGCCTGCATTCCTTGTTCCCCAGCTTTTTATTCCGGAAGAATCTCTGTGGCTCTCCAGTCACCTTTCAGGCCAAGCCATGGCCCTCCCCTTTGCCCTGCTGACCCTTTGCAAAAGGTGTCCCCGGACTGGCTTGTCCAAGGCCAGGCCTCCTTGATCCTCCGGGGCCGAGGGCCAGCCAAGGGCTCTCCGCCCGGTCTGGCCACCTTCAGAGCTGAGAGCTGGGTGACAGGCAGGAGGGGGAAGGAGGGCAGGCTACTCACTGGGAAGCAGCGGGGGGGGGGAGGTTTGAGAAGAATTGGGAAGACTCCATTCCCTCCCTCAGGCCAAGACGGGCTGGCTGTGGGACTGGTAGCCCATGGGCGGGTGGGCATGGGTGCCTGGCTGGGGTAGGGGGTGGGTGTGGGGGTCTTGAGTTGATGAACAGCCAGGCAGGGGAAAGGGAGGGGGTGGGTGGGGCATTTCAAAGGCCCATGAGGGAGGGAGGGAGGGGCCCACGAAGAGCCACCATAGTGGCCCCGTGGGCGTCCAAGGGACCCGGGCCGTCCCATCTCAGGCACCGACTCTCCTAATAGCTGACTGTACAATTTAGTCTCTTTCTGACACAAACCTTGGCTCTCTGTTTGGAAAACTGGAACAGCTGGGCTGTTACGCCACTAAAATCACATGGGGGGGGGGAGAAGGCCACCCTCCAGGACTCATTGGCCAGCCCAGGGCTGTGGTAAGGAGGCCAAAGGACGGACAGATGGACAAATGAATGAGCGCACAGCCTGGGTTCAGCTCTTGCCGTGGCCCCTCCGGAGCCTTGTGCAAAACGTGTCCTCTCGTCCTCATCCTGCCCACTCTCTCTGATGCACGGCCGTGCCCTTGATGCGCTGAGCACCTCCAAGGGGTGCCAGCTCAGGGCCACACGCGCACTGTGAGCGTGCATAATCCCAGAAGACCCCCTGCACCCCATTTGCCTCTGGTGGAGGCAGAGGCCAGGAACTGGACAAGGCAGAGGTGGGAGGGCAACGGGGGGGGGAGGCATAATCCAACCCAAGGGCTTTAACAGCTGCAGTGCTAATCCTGTGCCAGAGAGGCTCTCAGCCACCACTGGAGGCGGGGGTG
This sequence comes from Phrynocephalus forsythii, assembly GCA_029282475.1. Classification (NCBI taxonomy): domain Eukaryota; kingdom Metazoa; phylum Chordata; class Lepidosauria; order Squamata; family Agamidae; genus Phrynocephalus; species Phrynocephalus forsythii. The sequence goes on from JAPFRF010000009.1 coordinate 558,967, forward strand.
GGGGGGTCGGATTATCTCGCACAGACACATCAGACCACGGCCTCCTTCGCTCCCAGACCTGCACCCCCACCCCCACTGCTGCAAGACCTTAGATGTGACATCTGGGTGCCACTAGCACCCTCAGAAAGTGGCTCCCCCCTTGGCAAAACAGGGAAGGGAGGCGGGGGGGGCTTCCCATCGGCTGAAGGGGAGACGGGAGGCCTCCTCTTTATGGGATGTGGAGGCTATGCAGCCAAAACACAGCAGGCAACCCAGGTTGAGGGGGGAGGGTTCCAGCATCAAGGCAGGCAGTGGGATGGGGGTGGGTGGGATGTGGAAGCACAGCTGGACTGACCTCATTTCTAAGAGAAGCCACAGGGATCTGGAGTCCCAGGACTGCCTTCCTTCTCTCAAATCTGTTTCGGGGCATTCAGAGCACCCCCTCCTCCCGAGGAAGGGAGGGGCCTGTGCCCAAGCACAGCACCGCAGAGACATAACCCATGGCCCAGCAGGTGCGCCACCCCACCCCACCCCACCCCACCCCACCCCCGGGGCTCTTCAGCAACCAAAGCCCACGGAGGGCTGAGAAGACTGAGTGGCAAGACGAGGCACTCGGGCGGCACCAGCTCAGCAGCGTCTCCTGCCTCTGGAGCTGCTCCAGACCAAATCTGCTGGCCTCATTGTGTGCTCAGCCCCAATGGAAGAGGAACCCCCCCCTTCAACACCTGCAGGCATGTGGCAAAAAAGGGACAAGCTGATAGTGAACTAGATGCTCAGGCAGCGAGGAGCCACTGTGGGGCCACTCTGACCTATCAGGACACCAACAAGAGGAACAAGAGCCCTCTGAGCACACACAGAGGATCTCTTCTCTCACAGAACTCAGTGTTGAGACCAGTTGTGCAACAGGGAAGGGGATTCCCCCTAGCAGGAAGGCACCGTTCCCCCCCCCTTATCTAAATTAAGGATCAGAAACTGCCCCCCAGAGAACCCTGCCCAACCTCCCTCCCGTGCCCCTCCTGCTGAAGCTCCCTGGAGGAACTCAAAACCCTTTTCAGAGGAAAGAGAAGAGGAGAGCTGGGGCATGCACGCACACACACTTACACACAGGGCCACCTGTAATTCAGTGCCCTGAGAATCAAGGCTCACTCTTGCTTTGAACTGTCCTTTGTCAAGGGACTGGGAAAATGGGGGGGGGGGTGACATTTCCTGTAGCACTCCTGGAACATAGGCCTTGTGGTTCATGGCTGGGATGTGCTGACCAAGAGAAGGGGAGGAAAGTGGTCACCACTAATTGGAAGACAGAAAACTCCTGCACCTCATCTCTGTCAGAATGGCCCAAGTGAGTGCAGTCCCTGCTACCGAGTTCATTACGACAAGGGTTGCAGTTGAGTCGAGCAGGAAAGTGTTACTCTCTTCTTTGCAAGGGTTCAGGGCAACTCATCATCTGATGGGAGGATCTCCTGGAAGGGTCTGGAGTCAGGGATTTTAGGTATAAAATGGGGAAAGACATTACTTAGTTTAGCCTTGTTAGGAAAATACTATGCTCATCTGCTGCCCTGCTATATCAACTGCATGCCACGTCTACTCTAGACCTCTGCTTAAGCCATGGCAAGATGCAACTATTAGTTTATCTAGCTTTCCTATTTTCTTCTGGGTTGGTTTCCAAAACCATTTTTCCTGCCTTAAGTTTTTGATTATTTAGTTGTTCCACAGTCTTGTGGCTATTGCACTAACTTGGAAGTTTTGCTCTTTTGACATCTGCACCATTTTTATTTTTTAAAAAAATGCAACATTTTGGTGATTTTAGAGTAAGAAAGTTGGTGGTACTTAACCCAAGGCCTTCCTATTGGGAACCCGTGTGCTTTGTGAGAATTCCAATCTTGTATGGTTGCTTGGTGTAAGAGTTGTAGATTTTTTTTTGTAAGCCCTGGAAGCACTTCTTAGCCAGAGTGGAATAAGGTAACTGGAGGTTACTGGGAAGGAAGATTTCTCTCAGCCACCATCACATTTGATCACCCTGGATTTTACCCACACCTGGAAAGTCAGAGCAGTGTGACTAAATAGTTAGTGTGGGCCTCTATGACCTGGCCTAATCTTGACAGAAGCCTGTGGGTGGGCTGGGGTGGGGTGGGGTGGGGTGGGAGACCAGTGGCCAGGTGAAATGTGACCCATGGAGAGGGACACTGTGCTGGGGTGGAGAGAAGGGAGGGAGGGGTGTTTCTATTGGGTGGTCCTGGTGGGGTGGAATTCTGCTCAGTAGCCTTCCTGCACCTCTCAGCAGAGAAGACCTGGGCTAGAGGAGCAGCCCCAGGCAACCCTTTGAGCTCACCCTTTAGAGTCACCTGGCCCACAGGCTGGTCCATTGAGGCTGCAGGTCCCCCGGCCTGGGACTGGGCTCCACCTCCAGCTCTGCCTTTTCTCTTTACAAGAAGCCGGGGGTCCCAGTGCCACCTGTTTCCCCTTCTGGCTCAATGGCCAGCTACAGGTGCTGCATCTTTGGGGGGGGGGAGTGGGAAAAGGAATGGGAGCAGCACACCAATCTTCCCCCCTCCCTTCCCTGCCCCCAATTCACTCATGCCTGGGGCCCCCTGCCCAAACCCAAGCCTGAGGCTAGCTCTTCTCCCCAGCCCCTCCCAGCCCCCACCCACCCACCCAGCCCCAAGCACATGAAGCCATTTGCCAGCCTCTCCAAGGCAGCCGTTCTGCCAGAAGGGCTCAAGCCAAGCAGCAGTGGGACATGGCCCACTGGACCAATGCTGGGCCTGCATGTGACACCCTCCCACACCGATGGCGGGATCCTGAACCCCACAAGGAAGGAAGGGCCCACTAAGAGGTGGCTTTCAGCAGCCCACAGGCTGTGATGGGAGCAATCTTCCTCTCCAGTGACAGCTCACCAGTACCCCCCCCCCCGGTGCAATGAGGGGCATGGGCTTCTCTAGGATTCAAGCCCCCCCCAGCCCCCAGCCCCTCTTGAAGGGAAAGCGAGAGGCAGTTGGCCGCCAGCCCTTTCCATGTGCCACCTTCTGGCTCTCCATGGCACCTCTGCTGCTCACTTGCCTGCCTCCTGGCCGTTGGCACCGGAAGGGAAGGACTCTGGGTTCCACAGAGTCACACCCACGCCAGGTGGCACCACTGGGCAGGGTGAGTGTGCTTCAGGTGGACGCCGTGGCACAAGGGGTACTCACCGCCAGAGGCCGGTGCATGGGAGGTGCAGCTGCTTTCTGGCTGTAGGAGGGCCAGTGCTCCCCTCCCCACCCAGCACAGGAGGGGCGGCTGCTGAACGGGTGCCTTCCAGGGGCCAGGTGTGGCCGCCTGGCACATGCAGGGAAAGGGCGCGCCCCTTGGGCTCTCCACTTGCAGCCAAGCCTGGCCTCTCAGCTGGGGAGGGGGCGGGGCGGCGGCAGGGGGGGCATGCTGGCCTGGGGTGGAGGGAGGACCCATCACTGGCTGTGGGGGTGGGGGAAGGCTATTGCCTTGCCCAGGAACTTGGAGCCTCCGAGGCAGGCAGCCGGCAGGGATTTTATGCCTAAATATGGCTGGGGCCAGCTGCAACACCATAGCAACGGGCGAAAGCACGCCGAAAGCAACCTGACCTCTGGGAGGACGGACCAGACTGGGAGGAGATAAGGAGGGAGCCAGGCCAGGCTGCCCTGGAGCCAGGATCCTGCTGGATGGGGTCCCCCCCTTGCATGGCTTGGTGGTGGAGGGGAGGGCCCCTGTGCTCCTGGCTCGTGGGCATGATTCCTCTCCATCCCCCAACATGGACAGGGGCCCCTGCCTGCTCTCTCCCCAGGCAGGAGCCCCCCACAGGTCGTCGGATCTCACATCAGAACCCAGAGCTGGCAGCCGGCGTCCCTGCCCTGCCTCCTGGATCCTTTTGGGGCCGCTGTCACCAAGGGAGCCCCAACGGCCTTTTGCACTCCTTTGTCTGCCCAGACCATCATCCATGGCTTACCCAAGTCTGCCCTGTTTCAGATCCTGGTTTGCTGGCCGGTTGCAAACCATGGTTTGCCCATTCAGATGGGGCTCCTAACTGTGAGCGATGATGTTTGCCCCCTGAGTCCCAGAGATGCCTCTGCCCGCAGGAGCCAAATCAGCCCTTGGAGGGGGGGGCAGGCCAACCTCTGCCTTGTGCAAGGACCAAGAAGTACCATCTCTAACCAGACTCCATCTAGGTCGGCGCACACACAATCCAAATCACGCAACAACACATATGTAGACAAGAGACGACGAGGGGGTTGAGATGAGCAGAAACAACTCAGAAGGAACATGAAGGAACAGCGTAGAAGCCTCCTGTGTTCTGCCAGCTGTTACCCCAACGAGGGACTCACCCACGTGCTCTCCTCCGCCACCAGTTGCTCGTTCCTCCCACCCAACCCACTTACAGTGGTCAAAGTTAAGATCCCTCACAGAGCAGCCCCTCCCCCCCACTTCCTGCAGCCTTTCCCAGCGATTTGGGTTCAGGGGCACCTGGGCCATCAGAGGCGAGTGCATGCCCCCCCCCCCCTACAGCTGTGTTCTCTGTGGCTTGGCCCTCAAGGGCCTCCCAGTAGGCAGCAGCCGTAACCTGGCACAGCTGGTCTCACAGTCCAGTGCACACCCTAGATGGCAAAGGACACCCTCCCACACACACACACACACACACACACACACACACACACACACACACACACACACACACACACACACACACACACACACACACACACACACACACACACACACACACACACACACACACACACACACTCTGCTCGGTCTCAGACCTGCTCTGATGGGCCACCCTGGAGTCTCTGCACCCAGAGATGCCACGAGGGCTCGCCCAGTGAGGTACGGCAGAGAACTAAGGGGCACTGGCAGCAAGTGGGGGGGGCATGCCTTTGTTACCCCATGCATGCCAGCCCACCAGAAGGAAGATGCCTGCCTACCGGGAAGCCTCTCCAGTGGCACTCCAGCCAGGCGCCCTCGCTGCACTTAGCCGAGGTGGGAGAAGGACCAGCGGCATGTTTTAGGCGGAGGATCAGCAACCCCTGCCTTGAATGCGTTAAGGACTCCTGTGATTCCCTTGTTTGCCATTTGCCACTGAGGTCCCAATCGATGCCTGCTCTCGCCTTCCTTGCCCCTCTACCTTCAGCAAGGAAGAAAGCCCTTGGGGATCCTGGGCCACCCCCTTCCCCAGCCGCCCCTCCTGGCACCCTTCTGGCTCTGCCAAGGTCATCTTTCCAAAAGCAAGCGCCCTGGGTGGGGTTTTTAAATAGATGGCTGTGCCTTTACTGCTTTGACTGCGTTGCTTTTATTTACTGCTTTCTGATTCTCAGTCATCCAGGTGAGTTTATCTGGAAGTTGAGTCATGGCTACTGGACTTCTTTTTTGAGAGATAGAAACGTTTCTTGGTTTTTGTTTGATCCTTTTTAGTACTGTACTTGTATAGTTGTTCTTTTTAGCTTTAAACATTGCCTTTTAATAATGTAAAAGAAAGGTGGGGTAAAAGACACCTTTTAAATAAATTAAATAAATAGCTTGTGCAACATTACCCTAAACCTAAACCGAACTGTATGAATTCCTTGAGTCACTGCACCTTGGAAGCAACTTGACTGGACAAAACAACCACCAAATTACTGACTTGCTGCTCCTCCAATTTCTTTTGTTTTCTTTTTTTAGCAAAAGCAAAACAAAGCGTGCTGCTTATATCCCATCCTAGAGAGCTTAAAGCGTCTCTGGCCAGTTTACAATTTAATTATGCAGGCTACCCATTACTGGCCCCTCCCATGGAGGCTGGTACATCGAAGGATGGCAGGCCGAGTCAACCCTGAGCCCCCACCATCCTGAGCCCACTGGGATCCAGCTCAGGTGGTGGCGATGAGGGCGGCTTGCCTGCAGCCCAGCGCCTTTCACCTCGGAGCCCAGGGCCTCCTTGGGCACCCGCCAGTCCCGCCGGTCGTGTCCTCTTATTTCATTGGTGTGCAAATCCTTTCCCAGTGATGCCATGCGGGGGCTCCTGCGTGTGTGGAGAGGGAGCCCGAAAGGAAGCGGTTGCAGGCTCAGGGGCAGCCCTCCTTTCCTCCCTCCTCCCCCCCCCCGGCCAACGTTTCTCTCCTCCCCGCCCCCTTCCCTGGCTCCATCCTTCGCCCGCACACCTGCTTTGTTTCCCTCTACGTCTAGGAGGCTCCTTTTGGGGAAAACGCGGCGGGGGGGGCGGGAGGAGGAGGAGGAAGAGGAGGCTTCGGGGGGGGGCGCCCTTAGGCACCAAGCGGGCTGCCCTCTCTCGCAGGAAACTGGGGCGAAGAAGCCGCCCGGCCCGTCGCCCTCCGGCTCTCCTCGGGCGACGAGGAACCCGGCCTTGGGGCCAGCAGGGGGCGCGCCTGCTCTAGTCCTGGCCGCTGCCTTTGCGGGAACGCGGCGGGCGGCCCCTCGCCCGGGTGCGGTGGTGGGCGGGCGGGCGGGCGGGGGCTGGGTGAGCGGCTCCCCCCCCCCGGAAATAAAGCTGGCCAGGAGGCGGCTGCGGGAGCCCGCTCAGCGCCCCCGCGGGGCCCACCTGGGCGGAAGGCTCAGCGGGGGCTGCGTGAGGTCTGCGGGGCCGTTTGGGTGGCGGTGCTGCTGCCCTGGGGTCGGGGCGCCGGCGGCCGCCCTGGGTGGGAGAACGCCCGAGAAGAAGGAGCGCCCGAGCCGGGAGGACTGGCCCAGGCCGGTGTCGTCGCACGAAGCCCGCCCTTTTCTTCCTGGCCAAGGAGGCGTCCGTGCCTTCGGTGGCCTGAAATGAGGCAGCCAGGGGCCTTCCACGCACACCTGCCTACCTTGAAGACGACCCCAGGTAGGCAGGCAGACATGACGCCCCCCCCCATAAGAATATAAGAAGAGCCAATGCTGGATCAGGCCAAGAAGGGCCCATCTAGTCCAGCTTCCTGTATCTCCCAGTGGCCCCACCAGATGCATCCTGGAGCGGTAGGATACTAGATATCTGTTTCCTGCTACCACTCCCCTGCATCGGACCCTTGAAGTACCCTATTTTTTAAAGCCTGGAGATGACACATCTCCATCATGGTTTGTAACCTGTGATGGACTTTTCCTCCAGGAATCTGTCCAATCCCTTTTGTACGTCTCAATCATATCCCCCCAGGCACCTTTTTTCCAGGCTAAAGAGCCCCAAGTGTTTTAGCCTTTCCTCATAAGGGAGGTGCCCCAGCCCGGTAATCATTTTAGTCACTCTCTTTTGCACCTTTTCCAGTTCCACTATGTCTTTTTTGAGATGTGGTGACCAGAATTGTACTCAATACTCCAGGTGCGGCCTTGGCCACAGGGCTGGATTAAGACCCTTAGAGGCCCTAAGCACTTAAAAGATTTTAGTCACCCCCATATATGTGTAATTCAAAATATAAGCAATATTAAACCATAAAATAAAATTTTGTTTATAGAAATTGAACAAAATTTACAGTAAGATGGAGAATAATGTTCAATTTTGTATACAGTAGTTCCAGTTTACAGTGGTGCCTTCGGCGTGTGTTAGGAGACACTGGTCCATTTGTTTTACAAAAAATTGTCTTAAGAGGCACAGTTTCCCATAGGAATGTAGTGAAAACCAATTAATCAGTTCTGGAAGAAGGGATTACATTGGAAGAAGGGATTACAGCCTCCAGGCAGCCCAACAACAGACAGCTGCATGCAGCTGCCTTCCACTACCGGTTGATTGAGAGGGTTTACCCCTAACTGAGCAAAGTGTGTGTGTGGGGGGGTAGCTTTTCCCCTTTGCTGGGTTGGGGCAGAGGAAAAGCTTATTCCCCTCCTTCGCCTGGGTTGGGGCAACCAGCAAAAGGGAGTAAGCCAGGGCTGCAGATTACTCCTCTCCCCGGCTCTGTGCACGGAGCCCTTTAAAGGGCCTCTAATAAGGGAGCCTCTCACTGCACAGAGCCAGGTGAAGGAGAGGCAGCGGCTTGTGGGCTCGATCACAGTGTCAGGGCTGCAGAGTCCATTGGGGCTACAAACAAGCCCACAAGCTGCTGCCACCTCATCTTCACCTGGTACTGAAATGGCTCAGCGTGGAGACCCGGGCGAAAGGGGGTTGGCGGTGGCTTTGAGACTGGCTTTCCTGACCATGTAGCACCAAAGGATCAGGAGCTACACAGTCAGGAGAGGCAGGATGGAAGACCAGGCTTTTAAATTCCATGCACCCCATAACCCCCTTGGGTTGTGGGCGTGCAAAATTCAAAAGCCTACCCTGTAAGATGAACTTTTCACAAGACCTCCAGTAGGCAAACTGTTGTCTTGCAAAAACTGCCTATTGCCGGAACTTTCATTTGTCTTATGAAGAATTCATCTTACGGGGCAGTCGTCTTGTGAGGTACCACTGTATTTATAATTGAAAAGTTTTCTCCTCTTTTTTTAATTGCAAAGTCTTTGATCAGATCCTCAAAACCAATCTTATGTAATACATCTGCTTCTATACTTAATAGAGAAAAGGCATCCAGCCTGCTTTGTTGCATAGTTGTTCTGATGGGATTTTTAATATATATCAGTGGAGAAAATGAACGTTCAGGGCCACTTAGGCCAGATCCTGAAACAAAGTTACAGTGCTAGCAGTGCACGTGTGTTGTTGCCTGTTGGCAGGCTGGATGCTGAGTGAGCTAGTAGCGCCCCTGCAGTCTCATTCTCAGGGGACGACCGACTGCAAACAAAGTTTCCCCTGCTTTCATTTATGTGCAGGGGGGATTCCCCCTCCCTTTGATTTCATAACCCGTAGTAGAGGTCTACACTCTCTGAGTGTTCTTGTTATTACTGTATATATCTGTATGCATTTTTTTCATTAAATGTGGGGGGCCCTTTTTGTGGATCCTGGTTCAGCTGCACCATTTGCAGCAGTGCACCATATGTGTATGTGTTGTGTCGTTACAGTCGTGACCGACTCTTCGTGACCCCACGTCCATGGAGTTTTCTTGGCAGGCAGGAAGACAGGAGTGGCTTGCCAGTTCCTACTCCAGGCACCTACAGCACCTGGTATTCCCTGGTGGTCTCCCATCCAAGGACTAACCAGGGCCGACCCTCCTTAGCTTCTGAAATCAGGCGAGATCAGAATCTGCTTAGGGCATCTAGGCAGCGAGTGTACCATATGGCCCATGTTAAATTTGAGAGGCTTTGAAAAGCTTCTTGCGCCCTCTAGTGGTGGCGGTGGGAGGCTCACGCTGGGTGGGTCAAGGCCGATGGGTTGTACATCCCCGCTGCGGCTCCTAAGCCAGGGGTCAGCTGAGCCTGGCCTGGAGGGAGCAAGTGTGGCTGCCAAGCCCCCACCCGACACTGTGACTTTGGGAAAGCTGCAGGGCGTCCCCAGGTGCCACCAGAAGGAAGGGGGGGGCGATTGGGAAGCCCTCAGACGGTTCCTATAAGTTGGAACCCACCCAACAGTATATAACGGGCGGGGTGAGGGAGGAGAGGGCAGTGAAGCTGGCCAAGAGACTGTCTGTTTTTACTTAGTTTGGGGGCCAGGGGTGTTGGAGATGGCCTCTGTAGCCAAAGACACCCCCCACACACACACACACATTTTATCCGCTCCATTTAAAGACTGAAGGGGGCGCCCTCCCCCCCCCCCAGCCCAGCCTGGAGGGGCAACCTTGCTCTACCTCTGGTCACCTCCAGATTCTAAGGGAGATGCTATTTTGACTTCACATGAGTGAAGTCCACTTCAATAATGAAATCCACTTCAATAATGAAGTGGATGAGGATGAACAAAGGGAAATTAAACCCAGAAAAGACAGAGGTGCTGCAACCAGTGCTGGATGGGGTCACCCTCCAATTGAAAAAAGAGGTGTGCAGCTTGGGGGTGCTCCTGGACTCATCCTTGAGCCTGGATGCCCAGGTCACAGCTGTGGCCAGGAGTGCATTTGCACAACTAAAACTAGTACACCAGTTGCACCCATTCCTGGATAAACCTGCTCTGGCCATGGTAACTCATGCCCTAGGGATGTCCCAACTGGACAACTATAATGCAGTCTATGTGGGACTTCCAATGGAAAGCCTCAGGAAACTTCAACGGGTCCAAAATTCAGCAGCCAGATTGCTGACTGGGGCGGTTTACATATATCACGTTACACCCCTACTAAATCAGCTCTGCTGCCAATCAGCTATCAGGCACAATTCAAAGTGCTGACCTTAACCTACAAAGCACTATACAACCTGGGTCCTAGCTACCTTAAAGAGCAAGTATCACAGTACCAACCGACTCGGGTGTTAAGGTCCATCTAACCTCCCTCACAGGTATGTCTCGTGGGAACCCATGAAAGGGCCTTCTCAGCTGCTGTGCCCAGTCTCTGGAACTCCCTCCCACTAGAGGCCAGGACTGCCTCATCTCTGTTGTCCTTCCAGAAGCAGGCAAAGACCTTCCTCTTCAGGCAAGCTTTCCTTGAATGAGGGACTACCTATTATGTGTCTATTGTATGAATCTACCATACATTATCACATAGACTTTGTGTTTATATCTCCCCTTGTGTAATTGCATTGACACTATGTTAACAATTGTTAGTTTTAATGTGGCCTTCTAATGCTGTAAGATACCCCTCAACTCCCTGTTTCTCAAACCGAATGTATCTTAATGGTAATGGACTGCATATTGTCTCTCCTTACTGTAAGCAGCCTTGGGTCCTTTTCCAAGGAGAAAGGTGGGGCATAAATACTCAAAAATAATAAATAAGTAAATAAAATAAGCAAGGGCCCAGAGGTGGAAAAGAAGCACACCCTCTGCATCACCCACAGGAGGCATCACTGAGTATGTCCGTGTATGGGAGTGTGTTTGTGCTCTCTCAAGTGTGTACACACACACACACACACACACACACACACACACACACACACACACACACACACACACACACACACACACACACACACACACACACACACCGCTCTCTAGAAATGGCCTCTCTCTCTCTGGGTGGCTCCTCGGGGGCCTGCTTCTGTTCTCTTCTTCCAGCCACATGCCTTCGGGGACTTCCTGGGCCTGCTCAGGCAGACTTCCCAATCTTAGGACCAGCCTGACTGCTGGATTGGAACCCAGAACCTGAGCAGAGTGCAGGACAATCGTTCTGGTGCTGGGGGGTGGGGTGGGAAAGATAGGGCTACCAAGGGAGACCTTTCCACCAGGGCAAGACCCCTGCGACCCACAAGGGCCCGAGGGTGGCGTGGTTGGCGGCTCAGGCAAAGTGCACTCCCCAAATTGTACTTGGGCAAACAGAGGAAACCCCACCCCCCCAAGCTCTCTTGCCACCTGGAGAGCAAGCACAGCTGCCCATGTGCACACAAGAAAGGGGTAACATCCCTGTTTCCAAGCCCGCCAGCCAGCCCCCCCACACACACACACTTGACTTCCTGTTCCTGGAAGAGAACAGAGAGCCAAAACGCCTTCCCTGCTCCCTGGGGCTGCCATGATGCTGGCCGCAGCAGGGGAGATAAAGCACTTTTAAATTTCTACAGAAATGTAAACAACTCGGAGGAGGGGATGTTTCCCTTCTGTTGCCGTCCAACTGTCAGCTCACAGGCAGCCAGCCAGCCACATTGGACACCACAATCCTCCCTGCACGGATCGCAGCCCAAATGCACACACCAACTGCCGGGTGCTGCTGAGTTGGTCCCCAAGGCAGCTCTGTGAGCAGAAGAGGAAACTGAGGCTGGCCTGTGACCCCTGACCCCCAAACACAGCCTCTTCCCTATCTGGATCACCTGCTCCCATCTCTTCTGTTCTGGTGTCCTACATCAAGGGGCGGGAGTGCTCTTAGCACCCCCTCAGCTAATGGACCATCATCGCTGAGTAAATGCATGGTGACCATGTTATGTCTCTTGCAACTAGTATATACTCCCCTTGCACGCACACCGCTTATGACCCCAAAAGCCCTCTCCTGATCCCCAGCCCCATCTCCAGAGCCCCCACTCCTCCTCCCTCCCTGGACTGCCTGTTGGAGTCTCTCACCCTGCTGGCCTCACAGCTGATGCAGCCCAGACCCGCCCACCCGCCTGCTTGGAGACAGAATGCATACACAGCTGTCAGCAGGGCCACCCGGCTGCCAACAGGTCCCAGAAGGTGACGGCATCCAGGCAGGCGTCTCCACACAGCCCAGGAGGAGCCGGGGCCAGTGAGGAGGGTGCAGGTGTGGGTGTGTGGCTACGGTGCCTGCCCTGTTCTCACCCACCCCCCACCCCAGCTGGGGCTGCCCCCTGTCCCAGTTGACCGGGATGAGGCTGGAGAGGGGCCCTGCCTTGAAGAGCACAGGGCAAAGAGGCAGTTGCAGGGGCTGGAGAGCTGGGGGGAGGGGGAGGGGCAGGAGGACCTCCCTGGGCCAAGAGCGCCTCCCTGGCCTGGGGCAGAGCCCTGCACCCGTCACCTCCCTTCCTACCTGGGCACGGGGCCCTTGCACTCTGCCAGGCGGGCCCATAAGAGATGCCACCAAAGGCTCAGCAAAGGGAGAAACATGCCAGGCCCAGGAGAAGGGAGAGCTGCCCCCCACCCCAGTTCCTCCTGCCCTCCACCCACCCACAACCGCGTGCTGGCCAACTGACCTCTGGCCTGACCCTTTCTAGGGTTTGCATACTTACTCTTTTAAGCTTTGAGGTGCTGTCTTTCAATGATGTAGGCCACCGTGGCTCCCTCTTAAGGAGACAGGTGGCGTAAATACAATTTAGGACAGCAAATGCACCAGCCCTGGGCCAGCGTCCCTTTCCCAGGGGAGAGGCTCCACAGTGCACATGGATTTCCCTCTGAGGATGCTCATTCACGAGGGGGTTGGTGGCTCCCCACAGCGGCCCTGCAGCAGGAAAGGGGGCAGTGAGGCACAAGAGAGACCCCACACACACCCACACACACCCACGGGGAATGGCTAAGGCTTCTGTTCCAGCCACTGCCACCGACAGGGCTTCTCTGCCTCAGCCAGGCCCCTTGGCCAGCTCCTGCCAGGGAGGAGAGCACAAGGCAAGGGGGGGGAGCCCCCCCGTCAGGTTTGGCTGCAGGGGCAGGAGAGGCTCTGCTCCACAAGCCCCACCACCAGGCAAAGGCCTTCTAGGGCTGCCCCAGCCACCAACCCCGTTGCTTCCACTGGGTGGCTTCCGTTTCATTGTCAAGGAACATCTCTCTGAAATCTGAAGGGATGCTTTAATATGCAATGACATGTTTTCTCTGCATCACCTCGACCTGCTCAGATGGGCAATAAATAAATAATAAATTGCTAAAATGCTCAGGCTGAGCCAAGTCGGACTTGTAGGAAGCTCTCTCTCTCTCTCTCTCTCTCTCTCTCTCTCTCTCTCTCTCTCTCTCTCTCTCTCTCTCTCACACACACACACACACACACACACACACACACACACACAGTGGCAGATATACTACTTTCTGAATGACCACAAACAATGTAGAAAGGCCCACCTTGTCCTCACCTTTAACCTGATGCCGGCCACATGGCCGTGGATTTGCATAACACTGGCTCTTCAGCTTGAATACAGAGGTGAGCACCGCCCCTAGAGTTGAACACGACTAGCATGCCTGTGCAGGGGGGAACCTTTATCTTTTTTACTGTCTGGGGGGGTGCACATGTGTAGCAGAATCAGATTACAATGGAGTTTTTTTTTTGGGGGGGGGACATGAACTTCATAACATTTGTTCCACGTGACAAATTCTTTTTGCAACTGTCTGGAATTCTGGCAGGCTTTCAGAAAGCCTTTTTAAAGGAAATTTTTTAAAACATTGGACTTTATTTATTTATTTATTTATTTATACCCTGCCCACCTGGCTATATGGAATACACTTAATGGGGGTTAATGGGGCCGTGTCTCCCCCGGGCTGACTGCTTTCTGGGAAGCTGTGCTGCAGCCCCTGTGCCAGGCCAACTGTGCCAGGCAGCAGCACCGCTGGCACTGTGGAAGGCGAAGGCCTAGCGGCCCTCACGCAACACATGAGCCTGATCACACCCACCCCGTGAAAAGCTTAAGACACCAGCATGGGCCCTTTTCTGGATCTGAGGAGACCAGGGCCAAAGGTCGGGCATTAAGGATTGCGGCCACTTCTGCCAGGAGGGCAGTGAGGACCTCATGTGTCAGTGTGGGTGTCTTTGACAACATGGAATCCAGGATCTTGCGGGAGATGCCGATCATGTATTCCCATGCCTTCGGGTAGTTGTCAAGCGCCGGGTCGAGGCGAGTGCCCTCCTCAATCTATAGTTCCTTTTGGGCTCCTACAAAGCTCGTCCCTTGGTCAGACCGGAACGTTTTGACTGGGCCTCTGCAGGCTTGAAACCTTCTTAGAGCGTTGATGAAGCTGGAGGTGTCCATGGATTCGATGACTCCAATGTGGACGGCTCTAAGGCTGAGACCCGTGAATAGGATGGCCCAACGTTTGCTGTTTGCCTGTCCGCTCCTCGTCCGACGGGCGATCACAGACCAGGGTCCAAAGACTTCTAGGCCTATGTTGGTGAACGGCGGCGGACCAGGACATCCCCAAACAGCAGCGCCACTGAGTCCTTGCAAATCATTGATTACACAGCTGGAGTGAAATGGGATCCTGAATTGGAGACCCTCATTGGTGGGGGTGGGGGCAAGTCAGGATCAGGAAAGTTGCCCCCGCAAGAGGGAAGGGCACCCACCCACACCTCCAGGCCCTTCAATACTCTCCCTCCTGCAGGCACACAAACACGCCCATGGGGGCTTTGTGTAGCAGAGGCCCCCTCCCTTCCCACAATGACCTGGGACAGTCTCTCTCTCTCTCTCTCTCTCTCTCTCTCTCACACACACACACACACACACACACACACACACACACACAAACTTGCAACCCTGACAAGGGCCTGCCCCCTCCCCACCTGGGAGATGCAGAGGACCCCGCACACACACACACACACACACACACCTGTCCTTGTGCAGAGTGTGGGGCCCAGCTCTTCCTCCCATCAGGCCCTGCCCCAGGAGACGGGAGGCGTTCAGGAAGAGAGTCTCTGAACTTGCTTCGGGCACCGTCACACCTGCCCCCAATGTTCCAGCAGAGTAGCCTTTGGGGCAGAATTGCTGCCCCCACCCCACCCTCGAAGCTTCAGCAAAAAAACATGACAAAAAATGTGGACAGGAACCCCTCCCTCTGACAGAGATGCAGGAAGACCAGAGGGTTGCACCTGTTGAATTCTTGCCTGCCACTCTGCTTGCCAATGAATGGCACCCTCAAGTGGTCCAAGGTGTTGCATTGGGGGAGTGGGGATGTGTGAGGACCAGTCCCTCACCTGGTCGCAGGAGGTCGTATCCTGGCTGATGATGCTTTGGCTCCTAGGCAGACTCGGGGGAGGGAAGGAAGGAGGTGATGGGGGGCATCCCACTGATATTAAAAGGTCCCATGTTTGGGCAAAGGGGGAAGGGTGCTTCAGCAATGAAGAAGAAGAGGGGTGCATGGGTGCGAAGGGGAGGCTGTTGTGCTTTCCCTATCTGTGGCAACAGGAGAGAAGCCACGGGACTCTGATGAGGAAGGAACACCAGGGGAGGATGTCAACATAAGAACATAAGAAGAGCCAATGCTGGAGCAGGCCAAAGGCCCATCTAGTCCAGCTTCATGTATTTCACAGTGGCCCCACCAGATGCCTCTGGGAGCGCACAAGACTAGACCTCTGACTCCTGATCCCACTCCCCTGCATCTGGTCCTTGAAGTAGCCCGGTTTTAAGCCTGGAGATGACACATCTCCCTCATGGTTTGTCACCTGGGATGGACTTCTCCTCCAGGAATCTGTCCAATCCCTTTTTGAAGCCATCCAGGCCAGAGGCCATTACCACCTCCTGTGGCAGGGAGTTCCAAAGGCTAACAACACGCTGGGTGAAAAAATATTTTCTTTTGTCTGTTCTGACTCTCCCAGCCCTCAGTTTGAGTGTATGTCTCCTAGTTCTGGTATTTTGTGAGAGGGAGAAGAGCTTCCCTCTATCCACTTTACTCATGCCCTGCATTATTTTGTATGTCTCAGTCATATCCCCCCTCAGGTGCCTTTTTTCCAGACTAAAGAGCCCCAAATGTTTTAGCCTTTCCTCATAAGGGAGGTGCCCCAGCCCGGTAATCAATATATTAGACACTCTCTTCTGCAATGTGACACACACACCCAGGCCTCTCCTCTCAGGGTGGGGCTGTCTGTGGGTCTTTCCTTCACTGGTACTGATGCCTGACCTCAAAAAAGGATGGCAAATACATTGAGAGCCCGCTCACCCCACCCTGCTCCATTCTTCGTACCAAAGCAGGGGGCTTCTACACACCTAGTCAAACTTGAGACCCTGTGGTGAAACACAGGCTGGCCACAGAGGCTGGTGTCCCCCCCCCTCTCTGTGTGTTTGTGTGGGGGGAGGCCTTATGAGAGACTCTGGGTGGGCCATCTTGCCCATAGTTCTTCACCAGCTATCTTGCCCCAAAGGAGATAGAGAGCCTGAAAGGAGGTGGGGGGGGCAGCCGGGATGGGAGCTGGCTTTGTTTTCTCAGCTTGCAGCAGCCGGAAGCGGGCTGGCTGACCAGAGGCTCGCTCTCTGTGCTGCCGACACCCCCATCCCCCCACTCCGCGTGAGCTGCAGCAGCTGCCTGAGAGCGAGGGATGTCCCAGGAGGAGCAAAGAGACACTTGGTGCCAGGAACCCACAGAGCTGGTTGCCGAGGGCCTGGAGGAGAGGTTGGGTGAACAGCCAGCTGGCCTAGCAGCAGCACACCACCACCACCACCACCACCACCACCACCACCCCTGCTGCCGCCTAACCCATTCCCCCAGGACGGAGGCACCGGAAAGGGCAGAGGGGCCAATGCAGAAGCTGTCCACCTGGGACTCAGGATGGGCCCCAGAACCGGGGGGGGGGACAGGCGGGGGGGGGGCTCCCTTCTCCTGGCCCCCTCCCTGTCACCCCAGGGGAGCTTTGCCATTCTGTCTGGGGAAGAGGGTAGCCTTGAGCAGCTGAAAGGCCTCTGGCTGCAAGGAAAGAGAAGACTCTGCTCCCCCAGCGCCCAGCACTTGCCCGCCATAAAGCCTGGTAATGACTCAGAGGGAGGGCTGGGGGTCTCTCTCTCTCTCTCTCTCTCTCTCTCACACACACACACACACACACCTCCTGTCCTCCCTCCCTCTGAGAAGAGACAAACACCTCCCAAGAGGCTTTCCACCATGTCACAGAGAGAGAGAGAGAGAGAGTGCTACCATTATCATCCCCTCCACTTGGCCTAAATATATGTGGCTATTGATTTGCTCAGGAAGGGGCTGAGCAGCCCTCCCTCCCTCCCTTCCTGCACTCCACCCCCCACCCCCACCCCCACCCCCCAAGAGCAGAGGACAGCTGAGGAGAAGCCTCCCCCCTCCTGCAGTGACTTCTTCACACAACCAAGGAGAGCGGCACTGCAGGAAAATACCACCCCACCCCCCAAAAAAAGAAAAACGGAACAAAAACAAAATAAAGGGGCCTCTGCCAAAGCCCTCCATGTCATCATCGTCCACATTGAAGTGGCAGGCAATCATCATCATCATCATCAGGAGGAGGAGGCATGAATGTGTGTGGGAGGAGAATGGGAAGGACTTGGAAAGGAGGACTTGGAAATTGCAGAGAATTGCATGAGTTCTTTGCATTTGTCTTCACGACAGAAGACCTTGGGCAGATTCTGCTGCCTGAACAGCCGCTCTTCACTAAAGAATTGAATCAAATACAGGTTAAAAGAGATGATGTTTTGGGACTAATTGATGAATTGAAGATCAACAAGTCACGGGGCGAAGATGGCATCCACCCAAGGGTTATTAGGCAACTGAGAAATGAAACTGTGGATGTCTTAACGGTAATATGCAACTTGTCTCTTAAAACGGCCACAGTGTCAGAGGACTGGAGGATAGCAGATGTCACACCAATTTTTTAAAAAGGAAGGAGGGGGGACCCAGGAAACTACAGACTGGTTAGCCTTAAGTCTGTCCCAGGGAAGATGGTGGAAAGCCTCATCCAAGAAAAAAATCTTAAAACACATTGAAGAACAAACCTTGCTGAGAGAAAATCAGCATGGCTTCTGTAAGGGTAAGTCTTGCCTGACAAATCTTTTGACACAATCCCTCACCAAAGGCTGCTGAGAAAATTGCACACTTAGGGGATAAGAGGGCAGGTCCTCTTATGGAATGAGAAGTGGTTGAGATCCAGGAAACAAAGAGTAGGTGTCAATGAGCAGTTTTCACAATGGAGAGAGGTGAAAAGTGGTGTGCCGCAGGGATCTGTCCTGGGACCGGTGCTTTTCAATATCTTGAAAAATGACCTGGAGACAGGGATAAACAGTGAGGTAGCCAACTTTGCAGATGACATGAAACTTTTCTGGATGGTAAACACCAGAGGGGGAATGGGCTGCAAAATGGCAAATATGTTTCAATGTAGCAAAATGTAATGTGATGCATATTGGGGCAAAAAATCAATAGAAAGAGATCTTGGTGTGTTGGTGGACAGCTCAATGAAGGTGTCTACCCAGTGTGTGGCAACGGTGAAGAAGGCCAATTCCATGCTAGGGATTATCAAAAAGGGGATTGAAAATAAAACAGCCAGCATTATAATGCCATTGTACAAAACGATAGAAAGGCTGCACCTGGAGTATTGTATTGTGTACAATTCTGGTCACTGCATCTCAAAAAAGACATGGTGGAACTGGAAAAGGTGCAAAGGAGAGCGACTAAAATGATTACCAGGCTGGGGCACCTCCCTTATGAGGAAAGGCTAAAACATTTGGGGCTCTTTAGTCTAGGAAAAAAGGGGGGCTGAGGAGGGGTGATTGAGACATACAAAATAATGCAGGGCATGAGTAAAGTGGATAGAGGGACGCTCTTCTCCATCTCACAAAATACCAGAACTAGGGGACATACACTCAAATTCAGGGTTGGGAGAGTGAGAACAGAAAAAAGAAAACATTTTTTCAACCAGCGTGTTGTTAGTCTGTGGAACTCCCTGCCACAGGAGGTGGTGATGGCATCAGGCCTGGATGCCTTCAAAAGGGGATTGGACAGATTCCTGGAAGAAAAGTCCATCACAGGTTACAAACCATGATGGAGATGTGTCATCCCCAGGCTTAAAACTGGGGTACTTCAATGACCAGATGCAGGGGAACCCACGCCTGGAGATTGAGGGTGGCCGAAGGGCTAAAAAGCAGGAGTTGCCTTCAAGGGAGGAATAGGCTGATATTCGGATCCACTCTGCGGTGTTCCCAACCTCTGTCTTCCCGAGAGCTGAGCGGGTTTCCCCAGGGCTCCGCAGCAAACATTTGCAGGCTAAGATGAAAATTATTCTGCAGACCTTGGAGGAACACACCACCCGTTTTAACCACTTCTGCGGACATTCTTGTGGCCCCAACACAAGGCAGTACCCATGGATACATTGTGTTTTCATTTACAGACTCACACAGCTGCTATAAGGAAGAGCCGTTTTCGAGTTTAACATATATCAATATAAATTAGAAACAAAAATTATTGATACCTCCATTTGGTACTTTACAGACATCAACAACCCACAGCCAGCTGATGCCCATTCACCACAGGAACGCCTCCATGGGGAAAGCCCACCTTCAGCACAGACACCACACACACACACACACACACAAGGCAGAGGACTGCGTGCCAACCAGGCGTCCAAGAGCATGCCTCAGCGCAACACACAGCTCAAGCAACGTGCCCACCCACTTCCAGGCCTCTTAACTCGAGGGCCTGTCTCCATGTGATGGACACCAGCTTTCATGCGTATGCAAATATTCATAAATCTCTGGGCCAGGGGTTTTCGCAGGAGAAGTGCTATGCCCGGGTGAGTGGAGGGGGCCGCCTGCCCCAGCAGTGTCTCCACGGGGGCTGCCCTCCAACCAGTCAGGCAGCCACACAAGCAGGGAGGAGCTCTGGCAAAGGAGGGGGGCAGCAGTTTCTTCACCCCCTACCCCATCCATCCTGGGCTTCTGGCCGTCCTCTGGCAGGGAAGGTAGGCGTGTGGGCCAAGGGGCACCTGGGTGGGTGTTGGGCAGACTCGTCCTGGTGCCCACAATGAGCAGTACCACCCCACCCCCCACCCACCCCGCGCAGGTTTGCCTGACTTTCTCGGCAGCAGCCAGCATTCTTCATCAGCACAGCGTGTCCAACACACAAGGGCCTGTAGACAGCTGGCAGGTATAAGAGGCAGGCAGCAGGCAGAGGGTGGAGAAATCCCCTGACATCCTCCACCCCCACCACCCCCACGCCATCCCTAAGAGAAACCCGAGAGGCCAGCAAAGGGAGAAGCGTGGCAGAACCAGCCAGGAGGAAGCTGGGACCCTTTTGAGGCCAGCACCCACCTCTCTGGCAGGGTTGAAGAGGCCTGCCTGTGATGCATAGAGATCCACCCCACTGGATGGAAGAAGAGTCCAGCTATCCTCACAGCTGGACCATCAGCCACCGCTGGGAGATGCCCTCACCCCAGGGCTCCAGGAAATCTGACCCCGAGCTCCCAGGAATGTTGAAATCTGTCTCTGGGAGGAGGATGGGAACAGCGGTAGACTCTTTCCTTCCACAGGAGCAGAGCTGGAAAACACCACGGGGATTGCCCTGTGTAGCTGCCCCCCCACAACTGAAGTCAGCCCACCGAAGAGTCCATTGGCCCAGCCCGCCCTCCACCACCACCCGCTCTGAGCAGCCACCAGGCTCCCCTGCTTCGGGCTGAGGGGGCTCCTCCGCTATTTTCCCACCTGAGAACCTGGCAGCGGCAGCTGCTACCAGGGACCCAAGTTAAGACTCAAAGCACGCAAAGCATCTCCCCCCACCCCTGAGTTACGGCCCTCCCTTCTCCCGGTGGTGCCGGAGGATCTGAATATTTGTTTCCATCTCACAAAGAGACACATCACCATGCACCAGTAAATGGCTTCTGGTTGTCTGCCAAGACCCAGGAATGTTTTTTCAAAAATAAACCATCCCTCACATCAATTCCAAGTGAGCATTTTTGCACATTGCCTCATGAACAGCTCTGCTCCTGCCCTGCGGGCAACTGGCTTCAAAGGTGGAGTGGCAAATGTTTGCCCCATCAGGTGTTCCTGGCCTGTGCCCTAATTTTGAGGTGACCCGTCTATGGCACATGGTGAAAACTAGATCCAGAGTGCTCACATCTCTGGAGTTCCTAGATTACACTTCTAAACGTCTTGTTGACCTAGCAAGAGGTCAGCACTGCTAGAACAGTACATAAAAATCACAATGGCAGCTCAAGAGGGATATCAGTTTTTATAAATATAAAACATGCAGGTCTGCTCTAACATTTTCAGCATTTAATTACAGCTTCCTAGTTGTTTATTTCTTGCATTGTCCCTTCAGCCATTGCAGCAGCACCACAGTTTCATTTCCATTGAAAAGAAAAGCCAGGAAAGCTCTTGAGCACAAGACAAAAAGTGGTCTTGAAGAAATAACAAGTGGGCTGCAGGGGGTTGGGGGGGGGCTGACCCTCTTGGGAAGGAAGGGAGGAGGATGGGCCGGATGGCTTGATCTCCTTGGTCTTTAAGGAAAGAAGAGAGAAAAGAACAGAGGAGCCATGCCAAGGGCACCCCTGCCTGTGGCAACCACACACAGTTCTGCCGCTTTCTGGAGAACATGAGCTCCTCTGCTGTCCCGGAGAGACGGAAGAGCAGCAGGAAAATGTGGACACGTCTGTGGCAGCACAAGATGGAAGGGAGCCAGTCGAGAGCAGTTCATAGGGTGGAAACTCCTCTATCTGCCCTTGAAATGACCTTGATACCCAGATGGATTTTGATAGGGACTGTTTCGTTCTGGAGTTCATCCTTCTTCAAGGGATTCCTGCTAGTAGCTGTGATGAACACAGGCTTCTGATCCCCCTCCCCCACAAGGACCTCTGCAAAGCTCTCTTAAGGCATCAAGACTCCCCAACCCAACATTTTTGGCAAGACAGCCAGAAGGGGCTGATAATCCAACACCTCCCAGATAGTGTTGCTCTCGGTCTGATCAAAACCAACCACCTTTTCTTGGGAGAAAAAGACCATAAAAATGAAGCAAAACAAGTTGAGGAGGCGAATAGCCATCACAACAATCAAATACAAAAGTAGAACAAGTGATTACCTTTAGGCTACCAGAAAAATAACAAAAAAGTTGCTAATATGCATTTCAGTGTAGCAAAATGTAAAGTAATGCATATTGGGGCAAACACTCCAAACTTTATCTAACAACTCATGGGCTCTGAGCTGTCCCTGATGGATCAGAAAAGACATCTTGGTGTGCTGGTGGACAGCTCAATGAAAGTGTCTACCCAGTGTGTGGCAGCGGTGAAGAAGGTCAATTCCATTGATGATCAAAAAGGGGATTGAAAATTAAACAGCCAACATTATAATGCCATTATACAAAACAATAGTAAGGCCGCACCTGGAGTATTGTGTACAATTCTGGTCACCGCATCTCAAGAAAGACATAGTGGAACTGGAAAAGGTGCAGAAGAGAGCGACTAAAATGATTACTGGCCTGGGGCACCTCCCTTATGAGGAAAGGCTAAAACATTTGGGGCCCTTTAGTCTGGAAAAAAGGCGCCTGAGGGGGGAAATGATTGAGACGTACAAAATAATGCAGGGCATGAGTAAAGTGGGTAGAGGGACGCTCTTCTCCCTCTCTCAAAATACCAGAACTAGGGGACATCCCTTCAAAGTGAGGGCTGGGAGAATAAGAACAGACAAAAGAAAATATTTTTTCACCCAGTGTGTTGTTAGTCTGTGGAACTCCCTGCCACAGGATGTGGCGATGGCACCTGGCCTGGATGCCTTCAAAAGGGGATTGGACAGATTCCTGGAGGAAAAGTCCATCACAGGTTACAAACCATGATGGAGATGTGTAATCTCCAGGCTTAAAACCAGGGTACTTCAAGGACCCAATGCAGGGCAGTGGTATCAGGAGACAGAGATCTAGTCTCATGTGTTACCCTGGACACATCTGGTGGGGCCACTGTAAGATACAGGGAGCGGGACTAGATGGGCCTTTGGCCTGATCCAGCAGGGCTCTTCTTATGTTCTTATGTTCTTAATATTTTGAGGGTAATACCCTCTTCCTCAGAGCTGTACCAGCAGGTTAAAACATGGCAAAAGATGGAGTCACCAGGAGCTATGTCTTAAGTGTCAAGTCCTTGGCAAGATGGCAAATATGCCAGGTAGTTTCTTAGTTGAGGCCTGGATCATAGGACAATAAAAATGCCACCCTTTACTTCAGATGCAGCCTCAGAACATCTATTTTGTTATTTTTCTAGTAGCCTAAAGGTATCACCTGCTATACTTTCATAAAAAGGAAGTGGGACACCAGTGACAAGTGGGGATGCAGCTGCTATAAAAATGTGAAGAATGCTCACAAAGAGAAGGACTTCTCAGCACAGTAATTCCAGACGAAGTTGCAACTTTGTCTACCAGGACACTTTTGTACAATGGTACCTCGTATAAAGGAATTAATTTGTTCCAAATGAAATTATGTTAAGCAAATTTTCCTTTATACAAATTCCCATAGGAATCCATTGAAAACGGAGTATTTCCATTTTTATGTTATACGGATTTTCCCCATAGGCGATTATGTTAAGCAAATTTCCTCTGTCTCCGGAATTTTTTATGTTGTACTAATTTTATGTTATACAAGCTGTTTGTTATACAAGGATCCACTGTATTTCTAAACCGTAGTACAATGCAAGTTCATACTGCACAAGATTTTATTGCAACAAATTGCACAGCAACATAACATAGTATTCTAGAGATCGAGACCAAGATATTTGATTTATATACCACCGGTTTAGTGAAACACTTCTGATTGCTTTAGATCTCAAGAGGTTATTCCACCCTGTATTCAGCAGGCATTTGGTCCTCAACAATTCCCTTCTTTCTTAAGATGTAAGAAAGAACATGTCTGGATATCAGTATCCTCTCTAAGGAGACAAAAGAACTGGGTCCAGATGCAGGATCTCAATAACTCCATCAATGGAACTGAACAACTTTTCTACAGTGAACTACACGTGGGATCCTTCTAAAAATCCCAGGATATTTTATGTCAAAACTAAGTGGAAACTTTTTCTTTCAGCAATATTTTTGAAGGGGCTTTTTCAAAGGAGGCTACCGGATTCAATTTTTTATTTTTTATTTATTTTTATTTTTTATTTTTAACATTTTGAAAGCTTCACCAATGCCATTATAATGCCAACAAATTGAAAAAGTTGTTTTGAATACCCTAAAACCACAACACACAATTTCCTCCTATCTGCATATACAAAAGAAAAGCAGGGTTTTTGTCTCTTGTTTTTGTTTTGTTTTCTTCTCTCTCTCTCTCTCTCTCTCTCTCTCTCTCTCTCTCTCTCTCTCTCTCTCTCTCTTCCTTTTTGAGCTTATATAGAGCAACAGGCCACACATCCAGATCTCCCACAGAAGGATGGACCCAGGTCTTTGCAGGGGGCCGCCTGAGCCTTCCTAGGGAACGCCTGCCAGGCATCCCAGGAGGAAACCCCCGCTTCAGACAAGAGTTTCCTAACAACAGAGCAGATCTGCCCACAGGACAGGTGGCCTTCCCACAGCGGCTACATGTGTGAGTTCCTTGGAGACAAACCTCTTTGACTCCCCAGCCCCGCCTCTCCTAGGAGAGACCAAGGAAGAGGGGGGAATGCCAGCCTCCTTGTGCATCCACCTGGATGGCACTGCCACCCCCTTCGCACTCTGGCCCTTGTAAGCTAAGGGAGGAGATGCTGCTGCAGAGGGGCCCCTTTGGCCTGCCACTCGGGGCTCGTGGGGGGGGGGCTGATCCAAGTGGGCTGCACTCAGCCTGGGTCTGGGATGAGGCTGAGGGCTCAAACATTGGAGGGGTTGTCAGTCACCCACCAACTCAGCAGGTTGCAAACAGAGGGCAATAAAACCGGTTGGAAACAGAACAAAAGGAAGAGGCTGGGTTGAGCACTTGCATCACTGCCCCCCCCCCCGCCGCCGCCCCAAGGAAGACGAGACAACCCCACCACTACCTCTACTGGTTTCCTCCTTCCTCCCACTCCCTCCACGGCCCCCTCTCCCCCCCCCCAGGGTTCTTCTTCTTACCATCTTTCCGGTAGAAGCTGATCTCCACCTTGCGCTCTTCCGAGCCCAGCAAGGCTTGCGCGATCTGGGCCACGGAGCTCTTCTGGGTGCAGGGCCCGTACAGGAAGTCACAGGTGCACGGCTTCTGCATGACCTCCGCCCGGGTGTAGCCGCAGAGGTCACAGAAGCCATCGTTGCAGTAGATGATGGCACAGTTCTCCACCCGGGCGTTGGCAATGATGAACTTGCGGCCTGCGGTGGAGACAGCAAGGGAAAGGGTGAGACCAGCCTTTGCAGCAGGGAAGATATGGGGGGCACTCCTGGGAAGGAGCCCTTCCACTGGGCTGCATAGGGGGGGCTCCCTACCTCAGCCTTGGCTGTGCCAGGGCACTGGGCACTGGCAGAGAAGGAAGGACCCCTCGAGGCTGCTGATTCTCCGATTGCAGCCCTGCTGCATCCAGATGGCACCAGAAGGGCCGAACCATAAGAAACCTATGCCCAGTGTCCGGATCACTGGGGTACAACCCTCCCTGGTTGCGCAGGGGCACTGTTGTGGGGCCAAAGACCCCCATGGAGCTGAACTATGCCCCACCTGAGACCACCTTGAAAGAACCATCTCCATGAGGAAGGCAAGGAACGCCTTCAGAGCACCTTCCCCCCTCTCCTCCCTTTGATGGCTTTCCTTTCAGAAAGAGAGGGCTTGGAGTCCCCTCCTTCTGCCACCACCAGGTTCTGCCGCCTTTTCCTTCATGTCAAAGGAAGGGATGGAAGTCTGCTCCCTTTGCTTCCTTCCTTCCAAGGAGGTTGCAGAACTTTTAAGGCGCAGCTCAAAAGATCAAAGGCACTTCTGTATCAATCCCTGTGCCCTGAAGACCCTGGGGCTCTGTTCACCTTAGCCTTGGTGTGGGCAGTGCCCCCCTTGCCCAGCTCTTGAGCCAGCTCTGACTGGACGACTGGCTGCATGGAACAGCTCCCTGGCCCCCCACCTCCTGCAGCTTCTCTCCCAAGGGCTTTGGTTGACCGGAGGCAGGACCAAAAGCACCAGCAGGGGCTGTGGTCTGTCCATCCATGTGTGCCCCCCCCCGCCCACCTGCCTCGGGGGGGGGATCTTAGGGACTACCCTGCTGGTGCAAAGTCCAGAGGAGGCCATCAGAGGTGCATCCACCTGGCCCTACCACCCTCCTCCGTGGCCCACCCTTGCCAGGGCAGATTCCCTCCTCTCTTTGCCCATGTGGCCTTTTGCTAGAGGGAGGTATGGGGAGAGGCCAGCCCGAAGGACAGGAGGCGCTAAAAAAACAGGTCAAAGGGCTTGATCCAGGGCAAAAGGGTCACCACTGCAGCCCCTGTGTGGATGTTTTCTGTTATTGGACTTGCAGACAATGAAGACGGTGCCCCTGAGAACATGCAGAGTGGATAACTGCCACCGGCTCCTACAAACAGAGCTTAGAGGGAAAGGTCTGAAGCCAAAGGTTCCAAGCAGCCATCTTATGTTTTAGAAATGGAGCCGCAGCTGACTCGGGTGGAAAAAATGGAATCCCAGATCTGAACAGAGTGGCTGGCACCATATATCTTCCTTGATGGATCTGAGCGGCTCCAGCCTGGGCTGGCGTGAGTCCCTGAGATACAAGGAGGAGGCCTCTGAGGAGAACAAGTGTGCTTCTTGGGTGTCAGGCGATCTGCAGTGCCGGAGGACTGGAGGATAGTGCATGTCACACCAATTTTTAAAAAAGGACGGAGGGGGGACCTGGAAAACTACAGGCCAGAGTTAGCCTTACGGCTGTCCCAGGGAATGTGGTGGAAAGCCTCATCCAAGAGAAAATCTTAAAACACATAGAAGAACAAACCTTGCTGAGAGAAAATCAGCATGGCTTCTGTAAGGGTAAGTCTTGCCTGACAAACCTTTTAGAATTCTATGAAAAGGTCAACAGGCATGTAGATTTGGGTGAACCGGTGGCTATTGTGTATCTGGATTTTCAGAAGGCTTTTGACACAATCCCTCACCAAAGGCTGCTGAGAAAATTGCACATTTGGGGGATAAGAGGGCAGGTCCTCTTATGGACTGAGAACTGGTTGAGATCCTGGAAACAAAGAGTAGGCATCAATGGGAAATTTTCACAATGGAGAGAGGTGAAAAGTGGTGTGCCCCAGGGATCTCTCCTGGGACCGGTGCTTTTCAATCTGTTCATAAATCACCTGGATACAGGGATAAGCAGTGAGGTGGCTAAGTTTGCAGATGACACGAAACATTTCCAGGTGGTAAAAACCAGAGAAGATTGTGAAGAGCTCCAGAAGGATCTCTCCAAACTGGAGGAATGGGCTGAGAAATGGCAAATGTGTTTCAATGTATCAAAATGTAATGTAATGCATATTGGGGCAAAAAAAAATAGAAAAGATCTTGGTGTGTTTGGACATCTATCAACTCATGGGCTCTGAAGTTATCCATGAGGGATTAGGATTGAAAAGAAAACAGCCAACATTATAATGCCATTATACAAAACAATAGTACAGCTCCATGAAGGTGTCTCACCCCAAAGAAAGACATAGTGGAACTGAAAAGCAAAAGGCCTAAAATTCCATGCTAGGCATTATGAGGAAAAAAACATTTGAAAATAAAACAGCCAACATTATAATGCCATTATACAAAATAATGCAGGCTATGAGTAAAGTGGATAGAGGGAAGCTCTTCTCCCGCATCTCAAAATACCAGAACTAGGGGAACTCAAATTGAGTGCAGAGTAAGAACTGACAAAAGAAAAATTTTTTGATTAAGTCTATGGAACTCCCTGCCACAGGATGTGGTGATGGCATCTGGCCTGGATGCCTTCAAAAGATTGGACAGCTAAAAAAAGTCCATGGGTTACAAACCATGATGGAGATTGTAGTCTGGCTTTAAAAAGGGTACTTCAAGGGCCAGATGGGGAATACAGATTCTAGTCTCAGACATCCAAAATAATGCAGGGTATGAGATACAGGAAGCTGGACTAGATGGGCTTTCTTCCTCATGGCTCTTCAAAATTCTTATGTTCTTAGAACTCACAGGGGACAGGGGACATACACTCAAATTGAGTGCTGGGAGAGTAAGAACAGACAAAAGAAAATATTTTTTCACCCAGTGCGTTGTTAGTCTGTGGAACTCCCTGCCACAGAATGTGGTGATGGCATTTGGCCTGGATGCCTTCAAAAGGGGAATTGGACAGATTCCTGGAGGAACAGTCCATCACAGGTTACAAGCCATGATGGAGATGTGCCATCTCTAGGCTTAAAACCAGGGTCCTTCAAGGGCCAGATGCAGGGGAGTGGTATCAGGAGACAGAGCTCTAGTCTCGTGTGCTCCCAGATGCATCTGGTGGGGCCACTGTGAGATACAGGAAGCTGGACTAGATGGGCCTTTGGCCTGATCCAGCATGGCTCTTCTTATGATGTTATGATCTCCTCCCGTGTTCAAGGACAAAAGGATGCCCTGTTGGCCAACGGCTGATGAAGGAACCTGGGGAATCTTGCGGTGTGGATCTGGCCTCAGGCCCTGCTTCTGCCATGGAATCCATGCTGCAGAGGGGAGCACAGCTTCTCCTTTGCACTCTGCCTCAGTTTCCCCTTGGTAATCAGGGGATGTGCCTGTAAGCACCTTATTCAGGGGGCAGAAGGAAGCCCCGTGGGACTGCTGAGGGAAGAGACCCCCCTGGAGAAAAGGGGCAACCCCGTTCCCCACTACCCTGCCCCAGGATGCCAGGAGGTTGTCCAGAAACCAGCCTGTCAGAAACCAGAGGCCGGCACTTGGTCCGGGAAGGTGCAAGGTGGTATCTGACTGGCTAGAGGCCAAGCCCCACCTGGGACCCTTCCTCTGAAAACAAGGGCTCCAGAGCCCTGGCTGCTTCTCCCCACGGGCTGCAGGATCCAGGAGGCAGGAGGCTGCCCTCATGAGGGCCAAAGGGACCGGGCAGAAGGCAAAGCACTTCAGATCTCCGCTTGTTTGCCCACAAGGTAGCAGAGAGGCTCCCCCTCCCCACAAGTGGAGCCAAGGGCCCAGGTCCCCTTGGCCAGGAAGAACATTCCACTCTCGGCATCACCCATGTCACACCGTGGGAGGAGGACCCGTGAGCCGAGGGTGGCTTCTGTCACAGCAGAGTCCCGAGCCAGGGATCCTGGCCACAAGGGGAGAGCACCTTCTGCTACCACAGCCCTGCATCTTGAGGGGGGGGGGAGGTTCAGGGGCCTTTCCTGCGCAGCACAGGGGGGAGGAAATCCGGGACCCCCACCAGAGCTGAAGCTCCCCCTTGGCTCAGCCCAACTCCCCAATCGGGGCAGGCGAGAGGAAGGCTCTGTGTCCTGGGAGGAGGGCAGCACACGGCACATGCTCAGAGTCCCTGTTCTCCTCCCCCCCCCCATCTTCACCTGGTGCCCTGGTGAAAGCACTGGACTGAGCTCTGAGAGAGCCAACCCTGGCCAGGCTTTCTCTCCCACAGGGCTGGCAGGAGGATTGGATTTGGGGTGGGGGTGGGGGTGGAGAGGAAAGGCATGGCCCCCTTCCATCTCCCTGCAGAAGAAAAAGAAGCAGAAATGCAACAAAACAATCTGTAAATAATCTTATTCCCCCTTCAGGAGGTCCCCGTGTTCCTCTGCAGACCTTTCATGGGCTTCCTCAGAGGCACAAAAGTTCCTTCTGCCAAAGAAAACATTGCTCAGCCTTGAAGAGGCCACCAGGCTCTTCTCTCCCTGCGATTTGGGGGTTTGTTGTTTCCTGCTGGGATGGGGGGGCACAGGCTCAGGCAGCCCCTCCCTAGCAAGCCTTGTCCTCCCCTGGAAGGCAGAGGGTTCTTCTGTGTCCCAACCATCGTGACCCCCCTCCCCCCAAGAGAGGCTGCAGGGGGGAACAGGCCACCCCCCTCCCCCGTGGAGGTGCCAGCCCTGGGCCTCCCTCTTCTGCCCTGGAAGCTGCTTCTCCAGCCTCCTGCCCACAAACTGGGGGTGGGGGGGGGGGCAAAGCATTTGGAGATGGTTATCAGGAGCCTCCTCGCTCTTCTCCAGGCGCAACGTCCAGGCTGCCGAACTGTTTAACCTTTCCTCCTCCTTCTTCCCCTCCCCCTCCCCCTCCTGCCTCCCAGGCCGCCCTTATCTCGCTCCCGGAATCCTCTCCAATGTGTCTGCCTCGGCCAGGAACCCGGCAGCGGCGCGGCAGCAGCAACAAGAGCAGGCGGCGGGGGGGTGGGCGCGGGGGTGGGGGCGGCGGCAAGGCCTAGCCCGCGGAGCCCAGCGGAGCCTTGCCGGCTCCTGGATGGTGTGGAGCTCGCTCGGGCAGGCAGGCAGGCCGGCCGGCGGAGGAGGAAGAAGAAGGGCCACGGAGAGGAGGAGGGGACGAGGATGCCCACGCCAGGAAGCCAAGGCGCGAGCGAGCGAGCGAGCGGTGCCTCCGAGCGCAACGAGGCGCGGCCCGCGGATTGAACGGCGTAGGCTGGCCGAGGGAGCCCCGCTGAGCCGCGAACAGGTTGCCAAGGAAGCGGCCGTTTGCAGGGGCGCCGGCAGCTCCTGCTCCGGAGCTTTCGAAAGGGAGGCCCGCCGAGCTTCGGCCAGGAATGGACGGGTTCCACCGGGGAAAACCCCGCTAGGCCCCGCCGAGACCCGAGTTGGGATTCTCCTCCCCCCACCACCACCTTCACAAACACACCCCGCTCTCGGCCCACACCCGCGCGCCTGGAGCTTCGGAGAAACGACGGGCACCGGGATCCGGGATCTGAATTTGGCCAGCGGGCACGACGAGGAAGCTGCCAGCGCGGGTGGGGGCGGGGTGGAATTTGTGGGCAGGGAGGGGAGCCTGGCCTTCGCGACCCCTTGGCCTCGGCCGACAGCGCTTCACCCGCAGCAACTGACATCCGGTACGCGCAAGCTGTGCCTCCCTGCATGCAGACCGGGACCGGCGGTGGAGGATGCGCTCACGATGCCCCCTCCCGGTGCAAGCCCCACACGCAGCAGCTACGTTCCCCATCCACAAACACCGCGAGGCAGCACACGCCGCTGCGCGCCCAGCCACCACAGCCGCGTCCGCTCCCTCGGCCATCTGCTGCTCCTGCCTCGATGGCCCCCAGGACAAAGCTGACCCCGCCGCCCGTCCTCTGCGCCTCCCGAGGCCTGCGGGCGGCCCAGGCGTCCAGCGACGCTCTCCTTCCGCCCGGACGGGCCTGCCTGGAAGAGGGATCTCCTTGGGACCCACCAGCCAAGGAGACTGCCCTGCCACCGGCTGGATGCTCTGAGGGCCGGCATGGCCTGGTCCCTCCTCTGCCCTCCTGCGACGAGGGAGCGTCTGTCGGGCTGGAAACCTTTGCTCTCACCCAGGAGCCCCGCATCTCCCCAGCAGGGGCGGCTGTCTGAGTTCATGCACACTCCCAGGGCACAATGGATGCGGGCGCAGGACGCACACTCGCCTCCGGAATGATGCTCCCACCACCACCACCACCACCACCCGAGATGCTCCAGCACACGCACCAACCTCCGTGGCACCCCGGCCAGAAACAGTTCCTCCCCTCCAGTGTTGCGCCACTACCGTGTGTGACCACGCCACTGGCAAGTGGGGGTTCCCCTGGCTGGGCCCCAGGCCTCCGGCACACAAACCGTCCGCCCTCCTGAAGAGACCAGGCCTGCGGGAAGCCCGCCCGCCCGCCCGCCCGCCCGCCCAGCGGACCTCCTGCCCCCCTCCCTCCAAGCGAAGGAGGCACTTACTCTGTCCCTCGAACTTGCGAATGATGGTGTCCAGGAAAGTGTTCTGGGGGGCCACGTGCCCGCGCCGGACAGGCATGCTGTCAGCCCATGGGGGAGCGCCAGCCGGGGCCCTTCCCAACAGGCATCCAGGGGCGCCGCCCGAGTCCGAGGGGCGGCCCAGCGCGGGGACCTATCAAGGCTGCAGTGGCTGAAGGGCCCGGGGGGCTCTGCCCCCGGGGCGCCCGCAAGACCGACGAACCTCCCGCAGTCAGGGCGGCGGCGGCTGCAGTGGGGCGAAGGGCGCCTGTCCTTCTTGTCTGCGCCTCTGAGCGCCTCCCCGGCAGCTCAAGGGATGAGTCGGGCTCGGTGATCGGGGGCCCTCGCCGCCGCCTTCTCCGTGGAGTCGGAGGAAAGCAGCCTGACTGGTGCCTCCCGAGGGCCTCCAGGGCAGGCCCGGTCCCTCCCGAGGAAGCAAGCGATGGGTATGCAGGCTCCCAGGCAGGACGGGCAAGTCTGCTCCTCCTGCTGCTGCTGCTGCTGCTGCTGCTGCTGCTGCTGCGAGCTCCTGAAGGCGGACTCCGGCAGGTGCCGCGGGGCGGAGCAGCCCTTTGGCCTCGCTCTTACGCGCTGGAGGAGGAGGAGGAGGAGGAGGAGGAGGAGGAGGAGGAGGAGGAGGAGGAGAGGAGGAGGAGGCCGACGGGGGAACCCAGGCCCTTCGGGGCAGCGGGCGCACCCCGTAGGAGGGACTGGCCGGGGCGAGCTGGCTGCGGGCGCTCGGCTCCTTTCCTCGACGGGACGGGACGGGCCCGCGCGGCGGCGGCGGCGGCGGCGGCGGCGGCGGCGGCAACAGCAACAGCGCCCTTATTTAGGCAAAGGCGAAGGCGGCGGCGGCTGAGCCGGCTGGCGAGAGGGAGAGAAAGGAGGAGGGAGAGAACGAGGGAGGGACCGCGCCAGGCAGGCAGGCAGGCAGGCGAGCGAGCAAGCGAGCGGGAGGAGGGGCGGGGGGGAGAGGAGGATGGGAGGGGGGAGAGAGGGGGAGGGCAGGGGGGAGAGAGGCAGCTCCTCCTTCGCGCGCGCGGAGCAGCAGCAGCCAGTCGGGGTCGGCGGCGGCGGCTGGGGGGGGGGGCGGAGCCGGCGCGTGCCCGACGACCCAGGGCCCCCTCCCGGCGCCAGGACGGCGTGTTGGGCGGCGAGAGGGAGGGAGGCGCAGAGGCCGGCCGGCGGCGCTCAGCCCGAGACGGGGAAGGAGCGAGAGGACGCGGGGACTGAGAGTGCCCCCGAGCGTGTGCAGAGTGCCCCTCCTCCCATCTCCGCTGGGAAGCCGCACGCATGGCAGGGCTGAACCAGGCGTGAAGCTGCTCGGCTCCTTCTCTCCCTCCGCATCTGAACGCGAAAGGACCGAACGGCTCCGGTTGAAGCTCGGCGTAGCTGCGCTCCTGGTTCGGCCCGGAGGGGTCGTTCAGCCTCAGGGCTGGCGGGGCCTGCTGGTGGAGCCTGTCCTCGCGGGTGGGGCTGCCCAGAAACAGCCTCCCCGGGCAAGCGGAAGGGAGCCTGGTAGGGAGGAGCCCTGAGGTTATCTAGTCGTCCCACACAGCCACCCCGCCGGCCCAGTCTTCGAAGCCAAGAGGAACGCGCGGGTGGCCCCGGAACCCAGATCTTCTCTGGGGAGGGGCTGCTTCCAGCCAGGACAGATAGACCTTTTTCATCCATCCTGCTCCCAGCCCCCTCCCATCTTCTTGGATCCTGCAGCTACCAGCACCCTCACATGATCCACACACGGCCACATGTGTGTACGTGGTCGCTTCTAGGACACCTCTCTGCCCAAGGCCCCACCCTCCTCCTCAAAGAAGCAAAGACGACCCCCCACACACACGCGCGCGCACGCACACACACATGGACTCTGGAGACCTCAAGAGATGGAGCATATAAGGGTGGGGGAGAACTTATCTTCTCACTTGAACCAAAGGGGAAAGGTACTAACTTGGTGGCAGAGATCTTGCTTTGAACTTTGTGGCCTTACCCTCCCACCCTCCCCCACCCACCCACCCCCAGAGAGGCCCAGAAGAGCCCCTGCAGGAGACCGGACAGAAGGAAGCAGAAAAATGCTCCCCAACACCTTCATTGGCCACAGATCAAGACAATGATGAGCAGAAGGGTGTGTCACTCTTCATGATCTGGAAACCAGACTTCGGCCAGCCTGCTTTTGCACCTTTGGCGCTCCCGTGCCCTCACGCAGCTGACTCATGTTTCGCTTGTGGTATATACTTAGATCCCTGGAACCTTTCCACGCTGCCAAGCCAGATCTCATCCGTCCTATATTATTAGTGCCTGTGGTTTATTCCTCTGCTCTAATGGGATCCAAAGTTCTCTAGTCCATCCTGGGCAGCTTCGACGAGTAGAAGGATGCCAAACCACCACCACCACCACCACCACCACTACCCCCCCACACACACACACAGAGAGGTTTGGAGCCAACTGCCTTTGAGTGAGCTTCCCTTCCAAGGAGCCCTCATCGCAGTCACAGAGAAAGCTCTCAAGAGGAGAAGCAAGCTCAGTAGGGAACCGCCAGGGTGAGCTGCTGGGAACGGCCGTTTGGGAGTGGCTGCTCAGCCAAAAGCACGTCCACCTGCTCTGTAATAGTCATGACATCCGTTTGGCCACTGGATGGCCAAGGTTCTTGATCTGTCCAGGAAAAAGGGTAGGGTTCACCTGGCTTGACTTTGCTAACGTCTGGCTTCTCCTTTCCCTGGCGCTCCAGGCCAGCCATGTAATGGTCTGCTTTGGAAGCCACCCGAGTCTCCCAGGTAGGATGCTGACTGGATGATAGCTGCTCAGACAACACCCCCCACACACACACTCTTAAAGGGGGGCATTCCCATGAAAGCCCCCACCCCGCATGCCAGAATTGGTGCAGTGATGCCACAGTTAAAGTGGCCAGTGGGGTGCCCAAATCCGTAGGCTGCCTGGGCCGGCTTTCCCATGTTGCCCTTGTGCACCCCCCCGTCATCCTGCCTCTCTTCCTTCCAGGCTGACTCCTTGCGCCTCCCTTCTCCTAGCAGGCCGTAATAGGCCCTTTGCCTTGCCTTCCTCCTGGAACTCCTCCAGGGTGGCCATTAGTACATTTGCACCCAGAAAAGCCAGCTGTAGGGCTCCCTCTCTAGATGCCTTGGCCCGGCCCTGCTCTATCCCAAATGGGTTTCATGGCCCAACAAGCAGACATTTTGCTTTTACTTGTCCTCAGTGGTTACTGTCAGCTCCGAGCTTGAAGTGCAGATGAGTCACTGGCTGCACTCTGCTACTACAATTGCCACAGTTTTCTAAAGAAAATTGCGGCCCCATTCAGCAAGAATTCTCAGCAGTTACAAACAGAAGCTGTGAGGTTGTGTCTGCAAGCACTGTGAGCACCCTCCAGTGCTATTCATCTGGCCCAGGAGACTTAATAGAGGTGCTGACCTTGACCTACAAAGCACTGTACGACCTGGGTCCTAGCTCCCTCAGATATCGAATCTCACAGTATGAACCAACTCGGGTGTTAAGGTCATCAGGAGGGGCCCTTCTCTCTATCCCACCACCCTCACAGGTACATCTCATGAAAGGGCCTTCTCGGCTGCTGCGCCCAGCCTTTGGAACTTCCTCCCACTAGAGGCCAGGACTGCCTCATCTCTGATGTCCTTCTGGAAAATAGGCAAACACCTTTCTCTTCAAGCAAGCTTTCCCTGAATGATGGACTAACATTATGTGTCTTTTATATCAATCTATAGGTTCACATAGACTTTGTGTTTATGACTACTTATAACCCTGTTGCTTTAATGTAATGTCCCTCAATTCCTAGTTCTCAATACTTGAACATGTATTAATTGTATTGGATTGTATATTATCCCTCATTACTGTAAGCCGCCTTGGGTCCTTTTCCAAGAAGAAAGCTGGGGTAAAAATACTCTAAAATAAATAAATAAATTTCAAGCAGATATGGTTTCCATTCCACCTTGTTGCCTCTTTCGGGCCACACACCCTCCCCTGCTGCCTTCTTTCTTCTACAGTAGTTGCCATGGAGGGTGGTGAAATCCCGTTCTTTGAAGGTTTTTAAGCAGAAGCTGGATGGCCATCTGTTGGGAGTCCTGTGGTGAGGGTTCCTGCATGGCAGGGGGTTGGAATGGATGGCCCTTGAGGTCTCTTCCAACTCTAGGATTCCTCAAACTTCTAGTTGAGCACTGCTTTCATTTGGGCGGGGGGAACAGGTGCATGCCTAGCTGGAGTGGGGGAACCCTCTTGCACTTTATCTTTAAGAATCTTTCTTCCACCATGAACTCCTTTCTCTTAAAAGTTTCTGACCAGGAGATCACGTCCTATATTACCTTAAGTTTACTGAAATCAGATAATAAAGGCTCGACCACTAATAAAGGCATCACCAACCTCATTTTTCCTTCTGTAAAAGAACTACATCCCTTTTTCTTCTTTGGGGTGATTTTTCTGTTGGTGAGGACCCAGTCCAGAGCAGCCATTGCTTTTCTGACCTTCTGAAAGATGAAGTTGGCAGCAAGGTGAGTAATTAATTTGATGGAACTTCTGTTCATAGTAGAGTTTACTTCCAACAGATATCTGGGGAACTGAAGTCTCACATTACTGCTTTATCTGTTTTCTTTGAATGTTGCATTTTCTGATAAATAACATCATCTTCCAAGTTGCATTAAATCACATTTGCTTCCCAGGTTAAGAGTTCAAGGTCATCTTTTTTGTTTGCCATGCTCTGTCCATCTGAACCATGTATCAGTCCTTTCAGCTCTTCATTTATTGTCTTTCCCCTTCTGTTGGTGGGATCCAGTACCAACTTCTGGTGCATTGCTGATATGCTTGACCCCAGCAGTTAGTGTTTCTCTCTCCCATGGCATACAGTCTCCCTTCCTTGAAGGATTCAGATTAAACTTCTGTATCAAGTTTTCAAAAATGTTCTTTCCCAGCCTAATGAGTCCTCTCCCATTGCTGGGTCCGGAGCTAATCTCCAGACTTTTCAAGTCAGGGTTAAAACCTTGAATGACCACTGACAAGAAGAGAGACAGTTCGAGCAGGGTTTGTTGATCAATAAAGCAAGCAGGCAGAAACTTTTTACCAGTAAAGTCTCAGTAAAGAGTCTAACAGTAAAGTCTCAGTATCTGCCCCAGTGGGCAAGGGAACATGGTTTTTATAATACAGTAATTCTGTACAGTGGGAGGGATAGTAGAAATACAAAGAGGGGACAGGAAAAGCTGGTGAAGTCCAATGAAATTCGGAAAAGTACTAAGTACAAGACAGGGTACAAGGTACAGAAAGAATCAACAGGTGACTCACATTATTGACAATATGGGATACATTGTTATATAGATAGACTCCATTACCAAACACACAGTACAAACAATGATTGTCCCATCTGGGGTAATGGGCTTAGACAGAGGACAAATGAAAGGAGACTGTTTTCTCTGGTGTAAGGAAGTGGCCTCGGGGAGTCCAGGTGCCTCTGCAATTTCCAAGTCCTGTTTTAGGACTAATTGATAAATTTAAGATCAACAAGTCACCGGGCCCAGATGGCATCCACCCAAGGGTTATTAGGGAACTGAGAAATGAAATTGCAGATCTCTTAGCGGTAATATGCAACTTGTCTCTTAAAACGGCCACAGTGCCTTTGGACTGGAGGATAGCTGATGTCACACCAATTTTTTAAAAAGGAAGGAGGGGGACCCGGGAAACTACAGACTGGTTAGCCTTAAGTCTGTCCCCGGGAAGATGATGGAATGCCTCATCCAAGAGAAATTCTTAAAACACATAGAAGAACAAACCTTGCTGAGAGAAAATCAGCATGGTTTCTGTAAGGGTAAGTCTTGCCTGACAAACCTTTTGGAATTCTTTGAAAAGGTCAACAGGCATGTAGATTTGGGTGAACCAGTGGATATTGTGTATCTGGATTTTCAGAAGGCTTTTGACACAATCCCTCACCAAAGGCTGCTGAGAAAATTGCACACTTAGGGGATAAGAGGGTAGGTCCTCTTATGGACTGAGAACTGGTTGAGATCCTGGAAACAAAGAGTGGGCGTCAATGGGAAATTTTCACAATGGAGTGAGGTGAAAAGTGGTGTGCCCAAGGGATCTCTCCTGGGACCGGTGCTTTTCAATCTGTTCATAAATGACATGGAGACAGGGATAAGCAGTGAGGTGGCTAAGTTTGCAGATGACACGAAACTTTTCCTGGTGGTAAAAACCAGAGAAGCTTGTAAAGAACTCCAGAAGGATTTCTCCAAACTGGGGGAATGGGCTGGAAAATGGCAAATGCATTTCAATGTAGGAAAATGTAAAGTAATGCATACTGGGGCAAAATAATCCAAACTTTATCTACCAACTCATGGGCTCTGACCTATCCATGACAGATCAGGAAATATGTCTTGGTGTGCTGGTGGACAGTTCAATGAAGGTGTCTACCCAGTGTGTGGCAGCAGTGAAGAAGGCCAATTCCATGCTAGGGATTATCAAAAAGGGGTTGAAAATAAAACAGCCAACAATATAATGCCATTGTACAAACGATAGTAAGGCCACACTTGGAGTATTGTGTATAATTCTGGTCACCGCATCTCAAAAAAAGACATAGTGGAACAGGAAAAGGTGTAAAAGAGTGTGAGTAAAATGATTACTGAGCTGGGGTACCTCCCTTATGAGGAAAGGCTAAAACATTTGGGGCTCTTTAGTCTGCAAAAAAGGCGCCTGAGGGGGGATATGATTGAGACGTACAAAATAATGCAGGGCATGAGTAAAGTGGATAGAGGGACACTCTTCTCCCTCTCACAAAATACCAGAACTAGGGGACATCCACTCAAATTGAGGGTTGGGAGAGTGAGCACAGACAAAAGAAAATATTTTTTTCACCCAGCGTTTTGTTAGTCTGTGGAACTCCCTGCCACCATGATGGAGATGTGTCATCTCCAGGCTTAAAACCAGTAATTCAATGTCCAGATGCAGGGGAGTGGTATCAGGAAACAGATATCTAGTCTCGTGCACTCCCAGACATGTTTGGTGGGGCCACTGTGAGACATAGGAAGCTGGACTAGATGGGTATTTGGCCTGATCCAGCAGGACTCTTCTTATGCTGCCCAGCTCTTATCAGCTTTCCTCCAGTTATCAGTTTAAAAGCTGCTCTGCAGCCTTTTTGATGTTGAGTGCCAGCCATATGGTCCCATCATGGTTCAAGTGCAACCCATCCCGCCTGAACAGGTTTGGCTTGTCCCACAATGTTCTCCAGTTCCTGACAAATCTGAAGCCCACCTCCCGACACCATTGCCTCACCCACACGTTGAGGCTTCTGAGCTCTGCCTGCCTGGTGGGTCCTGCAGGAGGAACAGGCAGCACTTTGGAAAATCTAGGCTGTTCACCTAAATCCAGAAACAGATCCCTGGGGAGCTGAAGGGTGGGAAAGTGGGCCTCAAGCTGCCCCCTCTTCCTGCAGGTGTGGACTTCCCTGTTTTCAGACAGGAAGGTGAGTAGAGCACAGATGGGGCAGGGTGCTGCAGCCATCTGTGCCTCTTTGTCCTCCGCAGGTGGTGACACTGCATCCCTGGCCTTCCTTCCCAAACTCCCCCACTCAGGGCAGGCACAAAGCTCCCCCCTGTGCACTCATCCTGTTCCGGAGCTTCTGCTTGCAAGCTCACAGGGGCTGAGCTTGGGCATGGAAAGGACCACTTGCAGGAGGCCCAGGTACTCCCACCTGGAAGGCCAGTTTCAGAAGAGGTGCTGAGGGATTACTCACTGGTTTGTGTCTGATTCTTTGCAGTCATTCTCTTGGGTCCCAAGGGAATTCCCACCAGACCACTAAGATCGCTCAGAGTGGCTGCCAGGAGGTTTCAGCCAGGGTGTCTCCAGTCTATGAATGGTACCAAGTCCTTGCTTCTCTCTCCTCTCAGGTACTGGCAACGTTGGACATCTCCTGCATTCGGCCTGGGCCTCATGAGGGACTGATTGGGGGAAGAAGATGAAGGTCCAGGCAATGACCCATAGTGGGCAGATAGGTCCACTGGGTTAGAGCTGTGACTCGTTGAAGCATCTCTCCTTAATCATCTGCCCAACCCAAACAATCTTCTCAGTCAGTGCCCCTCTGGGTTGCCACCCCGAGGGGGGCCTGTATGAGCCAGGGCCTTCTTTGCAGGCAATTTGGCTGCCCCCCTCCCTGTTTCCATTCAGGAGGGAGTTAAAAATCCCACGTTCTATGGGGGGTTGGCTTCCCCAATCCGCTATAGACTCTGGCTGAGCATTCATTTCTTCCAGAGTGATGGACGCTGACATCCTGGTGTAATGGGAGCTTTTTGAAAGAGGAACGGAGAGATTCTGAGGAGACCCGGCTGCCACTTGTGCCTCTCCCCTGCATCCTGCCCGCCACGTACTCTGCCACTGGGGGTCCCCAGGCTTTGCCTGGCCCAATGATACCCCAAGCTCAAGGTTGCTGGGCATAAGAGAAGCATGGAGGGTGGCAGCAAAAACCCCAGACAGCTGGTGGCAACACTGGGTGCCGGGGAAAGGGCTTCCTCCACATCTGGGGGGGGGCAGGGGGGGTCCTTGGTGAATGGTTCCTGGCAGACATCCTTGGCAAGGCCGGTGGGGGGGGGCAACAGAAGTTAACAGAGTGGTCTTGGGGTCTGGCTGGGTCTGGCTCAGTGATTCCCAACCTTGGGTGACCCAGGTCCGCCTGGACTGCAGTTCCCCAAAGCCTTCAACACCACCTGTGCTGGCCAGGGTGACCCAAAGCTGGGAGCCACTGGTCTTGCTGATGCCAGCGTTTCCCAGAGTGGAGGACGGTCGGATTTTCTCTTTTGGTCTCCTGGGAAGGGGCACCAGGTGCAACTGCTGTCACTCCACTCATCCACTGGCCACAGGGCATATCCCTTTCTCCAGGGCATTCCACCAGAGGCTGCTCCACATCATCATCATCATCATCAGCAGCAGCAGCAGCAGCAGCAGCCTCTGACTTTTCCCAAGGGAGGCCTTCCTTCTGCCCCCCCCCAATCCCCTCCCTGGGGTGGCTGCAGGACCTAATTGGAGGTGGCCCCCAGAGGATGGGTGCTCTCCTTGGCCTGGCTGCCTGTCTGTCTCCTTCCCATCCACCACTTCTTCATTGCAATCCTCTGAATGCCTGCTTTTCTTTCCTCTCTGCTCTGCAAAGCGGATCTTGCACTACTAGGTTGGGTTCAACCCAGCTTCAGAGTTCCCACTTTACTTAATTAACTGGTGAATTTCTCTCCCGTCTTTTTCCCTTTGATGGAGATGTTTCACGATGAAGCCCTTGCTTTCTGCCCTGTTGACTCCTGTTTTGTACTGTGGAGGCTTTCAGTGGCTTTACGGCACTTTGTTGAGGTGTAATTTTAGATGGTGGTAGGCCATTAGAAGGAGCTGCTGAAGGGCAGGGCAGGGACCACCCCTCACTCACCGAAGCAAACAAATCAAGCTGCATGGGCCGGTGGGTCTCCTAGTCCACCTTGGCTGCCTGGTCTGGAAGGAAGGCAGTCGGAAGGGGCTCAGGAGACCTGTGAGTCAGTGGGGTGGCCAGCCTGGGGGGACGGGCCCATCCTTTTGCACCGGAAGCCCCCTTGGAAGGGCAGGAGCCCAGGGGAGGGGCGTGCTTTCTGCTGCTCTCTCTGCAGCTTCTCTCTCTTGCTGGTCCTCCCCACCTCTCTGGTGCTCATTTGGCCTTTCTCTCTCTTCTGGGGTGGCCTGCGAAGCAAATAGGCCATCTCAGACTAAGAGGGAGTCATGAGTCAGAGTCACAAGGAGCCTCTGCTGTGTTCTCACTCCTCCCCTTGCCCTAGCAGACCATTCTCTCTCTCTCTCTCTCTCTCTCTCTCTCTCTCTCTCTCTCCACCTTCCTCCCCACCCCACCCACCCACCACCCACCTGCCTTGGAGAACCCTAGAGAGAAAAGCACCGGGCGGCCTAGTTAGATGCCATCTGGAGCACAGGATCGCTGGCCGCCTTCTCCTGGCTAGGGGAGGGTTGACACCTCAAGAGGGTGCCACCATCAGCATTCGCACTTTGCCATTCGCTGAAATGACTTCAGCTGTTTTGGGACACCCAGGATCCACCTGGTGCTCAGGGCCCCTTGTCTGTCCCTGCTGAGGCTGAGGGGCCTGCCTGGGTCTATAGAAGGAGACAGGCACACAGGCAGGTGGGCACCCGGCCTCTTTTCATCAAGAGGCAACAATAATGAAGGATGACCCCTCCACCACCCGAGCCCCCGCCCTGTCTCCCTGCATCCCTCCCTGCTGGGCAGCAGGGCTGGGAAGGTGCTGCCACCCTGGTGACCAACTCATGGGGGGGGGGGGGCTGACCAACTCAACCCTCTGAATGGAGAAGAGCCCGAGAGAGCAGCAGACAGTGTGGCCGAGGCCAGCAGAATCGGCAGTTGCTTTGGAGGAATTTCCCTAACCAACAAGGGGAACATTTTGGGGAAGGCACAAGCCATCTGGGGGCAAAGTTTTGGGGGGAGGCGAGCAATCTATAAATGCAGAAGAAGTCTCAAGAAGAGAAGCACCTGCTGGGCAGGAAAGAACCACCCTCTTCTCCTGCTGAAAGATGGACAAGGCTGACAGGGCGCCTGCAGGACATCCTCCACTAATTATACCCGGGCAAGAGGCAGGTTCCTTCTTTTGAGGCCAATTGGGCTGCGGTTTGGGAAAGAGGCCTCCTGTCTCCTTCCAGCACTAAGTGGGGCATTAACAGAGCACACCTAAGCTTCCCTTGGGCCACATGAGCCCCCCCCCCAGCGGCTCCCCTTTCCCTGCCCTAGGCACCGCCTTATGTAAGCCGGGAACATGGGGAGTCCAGGTATGCATGTCTGCTTTCACCGTAAGGACACAACAGGCTTTACAGAGCAGTTTTTTTAAAAAAAATAGCTGGCACGGGAAGGAGGGAACCAAGGCACTTCGGCCTCCTCCTTAGATCTCTTAAGCCAGGCTGTGGAACAGGGTTTCCTGGTTAGGAGAAACCAGACCTCAGCTTCTCCCAGCCTCTTAATACACATCTTACAAAATGGAACCAGATACAGTCTCTTACCTGGACAGCCCCTTAAAAAGGCTTAATTCCCAGTCGTGCTAAAATCTGGAGCACAAGCCTTATTTTGTCTGGCAAGATAGGATCTGTGAACGTATCATCCAAGCACTCTTTGCTTTGCAGGGCACACTGTCTGTCTGTCTGTCTGTCTGTTTGCAAGACCTGTGGGCCCCCCCAGGATCCCACCCTTCAGACCTCCCTTCAGCAGATCCTGGTTCATGTTTCAGGTCCTGCTGGGCTGTCATGGCCTCCCTCCCCCCCCCTCCCTCCCTGGGAGCTTGGGATCCACTAGAAAGGAGAAAACGGCACAGCCCATGGTTCTTGAAAGCAAACCACTGCCTTGGTATCATAAGGGGTCAACAAAGATTTCTTGAGCTGTGTATTTGCAGCTCAGAGCAACACTGGGATGAACACTGGAAGCCTGGTTCACCCAGAGAGAGGAAGAGAGAGAACTTCCTCAAGTCCTATGCCATGTTGTCTCTTTGATCTTTGGCAATTTAAAAAAAATTCTCCTAGCCTGTCCCCTGCCATCCCTAATCCTGAACATTGCAATTGAAGCAGTGGGGGGATTAGGTGTTTCTGAGTCCCTCTAATCCATGGGCTTGTTGACTTCCAGGGATGGAGAAATGTGGCAGACGTCAGTTGCTGGATCTGTGCTGGTACCTCTGCTCACCAAATGCTCCTTGATCTCTTAATCTTGTGGAATTCTCTCCCCATCTCCCCATGCCCCTGACACCTCTCTCTCTCTCTCTCTCTCTCTCTCTCTCTCTCTCTCTCTCTCTCTCTCTCTCTCTCTCTGGGTGTGGGTGTTGGGTGTGGGCTCACTCCCTTCCTTAGACCCCTGGTGCCAAGGGCATCCTGGCCTCTGGGTGATGCTCAGGGAGAGAGGGAGAGACAGGAAGGGTGCCCAGCACCACAGGTCTCTTGGTCGCTTTCTCTGGCCTGCTGGAACCAGATGGGGCTGAAATAAAACAGCAGAAAAGAAAAGTGACCTGCCAAGAACGGGGCTCTAATTCCTGACATTAATTGGCAGGAATTACCCATTCCTAACAGGATCCATTTAGACTGAGCCACTAACAGGAGGAAATGGTCTTGGACTGGTCATGCAGCTGCCTCACTGGATCAGGCATTTGCATCTCTCCAACCAATCACTTAAGTACAGTAGCTACCCTTTTGGGGTGCATTGATCAGTACAAAGACAAGAAAGCACATTGCCCACATGTCGTCCCACCTCACCTGTGAGTGCCTGGTGACTTCTGAAGAGAGAGGACTGACTATGGCACACGGCAGTGTAGAGATGGAGCGCTTGCTGTTTCCCCTGGGCATCCTTGGAGGATGTGGGTCCCATGCAGTAGGCAGTGGGGCCCTTCCAGGCACTCTTGGGCCATGATTCCCACCAGTTTCTGGGAGCAGGAGCCGTGGGGTGGGGGAGGTGGTGCTGGGAGTTGTAGTCCAAGGATATCATCTGGGTTTTCTGACCCGCCCCTGGAGGGCTCCCGGGTGACCTTGTCCCACCTGTTGGGCAAATCTCTGGGAGGCTAACAGAGGCCTTTCCAGAAGATTCCATCTGCTCCTTTGGTGAAGCACGAGCAGCAGGGAGCCATGGAGCTGGCACAAGCCTCGCCCCTGGTTTTGGAGGCAGAAGCAGCCCCCGCAGCCCTGGCAGTGACAACTGCCCCCTGCCACTTGTGGCCAGCTGTGGGTCCCCCTCCCCCTCCCCCCAGTGCCAAATTGATTTCCATGCAGCACCTGGCTTGCCTTCTCCTCAGCTCCTCAGGCTCTGCCCCATGGGCTTCCCCACATATTTCCCCACCTCCCGCAGGAACTAAAGGGAAATTTGCTGACTCTGCCAACATCCACTCAGCAAGGCCGGCAAGCTGGGCTGAGAGAAATGATTTATTAATGCATCTCCCTTCCGAATACGGGGGAGGGCCGGAAAGGTCCTGGCGGTGGAAAGGGGGCGGTGGGCGGTGGTGGAGTCCGGTGGGAAAGGGAACCGGGGCCAAAGCAGGTCCTGGGAGGAAAGTGCTCACGCAGGTGTGTCCCTCCGTCTAGCAATGAGTCCTCGTTGGGCTAGGATCCATGAGAAGGAAGGGCACCGCAAACCCAACCCCGCCTTGG
Source organism: Phrynocephalus forsythii (assembly GCA_029282475.1). Lineage (NCBI taxonomy): Eukaryota > Metazoa > Chordata > Lepidosauria > Squamata > Agamidae > Phrynocephalus > Phrynocephalus forsythii. The sequence continues at coordinate 603,817 of JAPFRF010000009.1, forward strand.
AGCCTGCGCTGCCCCACAAAGCAGGGAAGGAGAGCCCCATCCTCCATCGGGGAGGGGCTCCTCCCAGCGGGTGCAGCGCTCTCTTGCCACCTGAGCCTTCCTGTGAATGGGGGTTGCCTCCCCTTTTTCCCCACAAGAAGAGGCGGGAGGAGAAACAGGAGCCTTCCGCCGACGGCCCGGCAGGCCCTCCATGGCGGATCCAAGGGTGGCCAAAAAGAAGCCGGCGGAGCGTTCCCGTCCAAGACGTGGGAAGCCTTTTCCCAGCCTGCCCCCCGTCTCTGCCGGGCGTCCCAGCCAGCCAGGCCGGCACCGTCCGCCTCAGCTTCCCCTCCTGCGCGGGCGGGCCACCTGTGCTGGACCCTCCCCGACGTCGCCACTGCCTGGGCCGGGCAAGGCTAGAAGGGCGGTGTTTGTGGGCAACCTTTTGCCGCCCCCACCTCCCATCATCCCCGACCAGGACTCAGGCCGGATGGGAATTGTGCGGAAGACCCCGGACACCCCCGAGGACTGGGGCCCCTCCGCTCTCGCCGCCGCCCCCCGCCCCTGCTTCCGCCCTCCTGCCTCGGGGTGCGCCTCCGGCACGCCTTTGCCTGGGCTCGCCCCCGCCCGCCTTTTAGTTCGGCCTCTTCCTCCCGGAGGCCAGGAAACCTTGCCGCCGCCGCCGCCGCCGCCGCCCCCCCCCAACCTCCAGCCCATGCGCTCCTCTGGGCGCTGCAAGAGCCAGGCCGGCGGCGGGCCTTCCTGCCTTCCTTCCTTCCTTTGGGCCCGTCTGCCCGACCGACCCCACGGGCGCCCTGTCGCCCACCGTCGGACAAGCGAGGCGGCTACTGCTAGGCAGCTCCGGTGGCGGGGCGCCCACAGGCCAGGCCGCCTGGCAGGCCCTCCGCAGGGCCCGGGGTCCGCCCTCCCGGCCCGGGATGGGAAGCCCGCTGCTGCCTCTCCCGCCAGGGGCCCGGGGACCTGCCCCGGAGGTCTGGCGCGCGCCGGGGAGGCGGCGAGGGCCACGGCGAGGCCGCCGAGCAGAGCGGCCCTCTGGCGCTCTCCGCGGTGCTGAAAGAGCCGCTGCGGCGCCCACGGCCGCCCCCGGACCGCCCCCCCGCCGCCGGCCTCCTGGGAGCTGCGGTTCCCTTCGGGAACCAGAATCTTGGGCCCCGATCCCTGCACGGAAGTTGTCCTTCCGCTCCTCCCCGGCACCTTCACGTCGGCGCAGGAGGCGCAGGGCTCCGAGGCTGCCTGCGCTGCCCGGCAGACCGCGGGGAACGTGGGGGGGGGGGCAAGAGCCTCATTGCGGGAGGAGCGGGACCTCCCCGGTGATTTCTTCAGGCAGGGCTAGCCGGGCCCGGAGTTAGGAAGGGCCCGGGGAAGGTGGTGGCGTTTCCTGGGGAACAGGCCCTATCCCTAAGCACAGCCTGCTCCCTCAGTACAAGGAGGTGGAAGCCCTGACACCAAACCCCAAGCCCCCCCTCCCCGTGTGTGTGGCTCCCAGAGGGTCACCTGGATGGACCTGGAGAAGGGTCCCAGTCCCCAGCACTGGAGCACTGTGGGATGGCACAAGTGGGCTGGCTGTGATCAGAAAGGCCCCACCACCACCAGAGCCCCCCCCTCCTTAGCAGCCCCTTGAAGTTCAGAGCAGGGGGTGGGGGGGGAGGTGGCAGGAGCTGCCTAGTGACTGGTCCCAGAAGAGAGCAGGTCCCTGGTGGCCATTCACCAGGGAGTCAGGGAGGGGCTACCAGGCAGTGTGGCACATGCCCTCCCAGAAGGACCTTCCTGAAGATCAGGGGGATGGTGGGGAGGTGCACGCAGACACCTGCATCACCCCCACCCGCCCACATTGTTTTCAGGGTCAATGTGCCATGTCTCCTGTTTGGCATTTCCAGCCCTGCCATGGGAAATGGAGCAGGCCTGGCACCACTGACCAAGCGGAGGGAGGAGGCTGTGCCCTCAGTGGCAGGCAGGCCGGTTCAAGGAGAGGAAGGGCAGCCGGAGGAGAGGGAAAGAACCTGCCTGGCCACCCCAAGGAGGCAGCCAGAAGCCACGCCAGCCCTTCCACGGCCTGCTCCTTCCTCTGTTCAGTGGAGGGCTGTGCTCCTGCCCCCCCCTCCCCTGGGGAACCCTTTCTCTTCCCACTCCCTGAGACCAACCACTCAGAGGCCCAGGCACAGGAGGTGGTAGACCAGACGGACACACACACACACACACACACACACACACACACACACACACACACACACACACACACACACACACACACACACACACACACACACACACACACGCCACCGCCCAAGAGGTCCCTGGAGCTCTTGGTCACTGGTGCAGAGGAATCAATGAGAGATCCTAGCTGGGTCTTTGGTTTCCCTGGATGCGGCTGAGGAGGAGGGCCAGGATTGGTTAGAAATGACATCATCCCGCCCACAGCATGTGGTCTTCTTTGTTCAAGGCCACAGCGGTGACCTGACGGAGGCGGAGGCTTTGGTCTCTCACAGCCGGACTCAAGAGGGCCACCTGGTCCCAGGTGGGACGGGCTAGAGTGTCCTGGGCCTCCTCTGGCAACCGGTGGCCTCCCTTGGAGCAGCGGCGCGAGCAGGCCTTGGCTGGGGCTCATCTCCTCCTTGGCTGGCGCTGGCTCCCCCGACTTTGGCTTTGTTTCGATCGGCCTGCCTCGGGCTCACCGCCACCACCAAGGCGCGTGTGTGCGCATGCATGCAGATTCCCATTCTTCTGCCTTGTTTTCTGTAGTAAGAAAGGCAGACAAATCAAGCAGAAACTCGCTCTGGAGGCAAACGTGACAAGGATGAGGCCTCCTGACTTGGCAATGCCGGCTGGGAAGCCTTTGTTGGAGTGAGGGAACTCGGCCTGGGCTTTTCTTGCATGAAGTGGCCTGCATGGATGGTGTGGTTCCTCCAGTGGCCACACAACAGGGAAAGCAGACCGACCCTCCATCCCTGTAAGGCACAGGGGCCTTGTCCTCTTTTTCCTGTGGGTATCGCCACCTGCAGCAGCTACAGCTCCCCCCGTTTGCCCTCACCTGCCAGAGCAGGTGGGCCATGCACAAGCTGAAACACACACACACACACACACACACACACACACACACACACACACACACACCTGCTGACACTGCTCAGGGGGAAAACCAGTGCATTATCCCTTTGGGTGGGGGAGGGGGAGAGGGGGGCGGTGGAGTGTACTGGGAAGTCAGCCTATCATGCTGATTTTCAGCACAGATGGGAGGAGCAATGCCTGCCACAATCTAGCCTGGTCTATCTGGATGAAAACCAATTAGAAGGTATTTCTATTTCCTTGGGGCTTGCAAACCATGCGGTTCTCCTTCCTCCTTCTTCCCACATGTTAGCCTGGCAAGAAGCCATTATCTGTTTTTTGGAAGGCACAGAAGATGTAGCTCTGTGATGTCTGTCCTTTGTTAAATGTTCTGGGCTGTGTATTGCCCCTCATTATTGTAAGCCACCTTGGGTCCTTTTCCAAGGAGAAGGGTGGCGTAAAAATAAATAAATAAATAAATAAATAAATAAATAAATAAATAAATAAATAAATAAATAAATAAATAAATAATACTTAATCTGAGCTGTATTAGTGCCTGCGTAGAGAAATATGTAAGTAAACTTTCTTTTATACTCATTTAACCAAAGAAGCTTCTCGTGTGTTCATTGCCTTAAAGTGCTAGAATTTGCAGGAGGGGTGGCAGAGGTGGAAACGTCTAAAGTTGATTATTTTTCTTAAGCCAAGCCACACTTCTGTTGCATATTAAAAGGAAATTCAAACGGATTTCTAAACTATGCCAATATGCATCCCATCACCCAGCAAGCATCAAGCAGAGCAGCCCTCTCAAGACACGGCCCACAGCTGCATCTTTTCTTTTAATGTCTCCTAGAATTGGCAGAGGGCCCCCAGCCTGGACCAGGATCCCAGTGGACAGTCACTGACCTTGCAGCCCCTCCTGTGTTCCAGGGCAGGATCAGGGTCTCATGCCCACCACGCTTGTTCACAACAAGCCACCTTTCTCTTTTACTTGGTCACAGAGCCTGTTTCAGCTGGTGGTGCCTCCTAACCACACTGCCAGAGTGCTGCTCTTGCAGGGACCATGAACCCCTGGGGGCAATACCCCTCCCCTATCGCTCTGCTGAAGGAGAGGCCAAATGTTTTTCCATTTTTGTGTGGTTTGGACAGTTTTAAGTTTTAATCTTATACACTGCGAAGAGGAGTGGTTGGTGCATGGTATATACCAGTGATGGTGAACCTTTTAGAGACCGGGTGCCCAAACTGTGATTCAAAACCCACTAATTTTTCGCAAAGTGCCAATACAGGAATTTAACCTGAATACAGGCGGCTGTGAAGGGACAATGTCTGGTGCCTACAGAAAGGACTCTGAGTGCCACCTTTGGCATCCGTGCCATAGGTTCGCCAACACTGATATATACATTGAATTCAACTCAACTCAACTCAACTCTATTAAAACCATGCCAGATACCTTCTTGGTCCCATGGTGGGACTGTGATTCACAGCAAGGCTACTACCATGGGGACCTCCATTTTTTGTGACTGCCTTAACTTTATTCAAGCACAGGTGTGCCCAAGACCCCAAGGAGAGAAGAAAAGCCACACTGGATCCTTCCAAAGGCCCAGCACGATGTGCCTTCTGCTTCCAAAATAAGATGTCTCCAGAAAGCTCATAGAATCATAGAATCATAGAGTTGGAAGAGACCTCGAGGGCCATCCAGTCCAGCCCCCTGCCATGCAGGAACCCCCATCACAGCGTTCCCGGCAGATGGCCATCCAGCCTCTGCTTAAAAACCTCCAAAGGAGACTCCACCACCCTTTGTGGCAGCATCTTCCACTGCCAAACAGCTTTAACTGTGAGGAAGTTCTTCCTAATGTTCAAATGGAATCTCTTGTCCAGTAGTTTGACACAACTGCCCCATGTCCTTGTTTCTGAAACCATGGAAAACAAATCAGTGCCTTCTTCCTTTCAAATATTTAAACATAGCTATCATATCCCTTCTCAGCCTTCTTTTTGTAAGGCTAAACATTCCCAGCTCCCTAAGCCGCTCCTCGTAAGACATTTCTACCATACCTTCAACCATCTTGGTCCCCCTCCTCTGGACCCGTTCAAGATTGTCAACATCCTTTTTAAATTGAGGTGCACAGAACTGGACACAGGACTCCAGGTGGGGTCTGACCAGAGCTGAATAGATTGGTACTATCACTTCCCTTGATCTAGACACTATGCTTCTGTTGATGCAACCAAAAATCGTGCTGGCTTTCCTGGCCGCTGCATCACACTGCTGATTCATGTTCAATTTATGGTCCGCCAAGACTCCCAGATGCCTTGCACAGGTACTCTTTTCCAGACAGGTGTCTCCCATCCTATATCAGCTGGCTCAGTGCCCAACCCTGTGGGCAAATATCACTCTGAACATTGATCTCCTGGACCGGGCAACCTCGGAGAGGAAGCTCTGCGGGAGAGCTTTTTAAGCCTCTGTGCCTGAGGTCTTGCTCTTCAGAAAAGCATAGCCAAGAAACGCCCTTCCAGATTGCACAGCAGGCAACACCACCATACAGGGCACATTTGGAAAAAGAAATCTAATTAGACAGAAGCAATAAACCTGGCAATAAACAGCTCGACAGGCTCAACCAACAAATTCATTAAAATAACAGCTAGAAAATACTTGATGTATGTCCACGGCCCTGACGGCGGAGGGACGGGATTGGGCTCACTGACTAGCTCCCTTCCTGGGTTGGTGTCCCATTGAGGGACAGATCTGGGTGGAGCACATGCTTACCTCCTGTTCCTGCAAGCCTGGCTGCTGCCTGTAGATGTGGTCAAGGCATCTCCAACATACAATCCTTGCAATTGAGTAGCCCAGTAGAAAAATGGCCAGTAAGTAAGTAGGTAGGTAAGTAAGTAAGTAAGTAAGTAAGTAAGTAAGTAAGTAAGTAAGTAAGTAAGTAAAGGTTGTGGTTTCCATTATGGGGTCAATGAATCTCATATTCTTCCAGTTGTACTCAGCTTTTTCTAGCATTTTCTGGCATCTTATTTGAATAATAATATCTATTATATTGTGTTTTACTGTTTATGGTTTTGATTTCTGTTCAGTTTGTAAACCGCCCAGAGTAGCCATGTAGCTAGATGGAGTGGTATATAAATAAATAAATAAATAAATAAATAAATAAATAAATAAATAAATAAATAAATAAATAAATAATGGTTGCTTCCAGTGAGGACTTGGTCATTGCTGGAGTAAAACACTTGAAAATGGTCTAACTGAAAATGTTCAATTCCAGTCCAGGGTTGTTCACGGATTCTACTCACTGCAATGTTTGTCTTCCTTTACAGTTTAGTTTCCCTGATTCATTCGTTCAGCACCAGTCTTTCCTTTCTTTTCTGTGCATGTCAGCCACTAGATGTCCTTTTCAGCTTTAATCTAGCACTGTATGTACTTGTCCTTTGTTCTTCCCCAGTAGCTGATTGTGTGCAGTCTCACTTGTGAGTCTTGTCTTGCACCACTATCTCTTGTGACATTTTGGATGGTCTCATAAGATTTTCAAGCAGTGGTTTGCCATTCCTTTCTTCTGCACAGTACTAAGAATAAGGAGCGGTCACTGCTAGTGTCTGTGAAAGATAATCTGCTTGTGATGCCTTCAACTACTGCTGGTGCACTGCAGGAGTTTCTCTGCCATCACCATTTGGACAGATCATGCTGAGACTTTGAATTCCCAAAGAGGGTGGGTGCCTTCCAATCTGATGTAAAGCAAAAATGTTCTGCTTCTATACCACCCCATAGTGCTTAAAGCACTCTGTGGGCAGTTTCAAATTTATTTGTGCAGGCTATACATTGCCTCACCCCCTACAAACTGGCTACTTACTTTACCGACCTCGGAAGGATGGAAGGCTGAGTCAACCATGAGCCAGCTACCTGGAATTGAACCCCTGTTCGTGCGCACAGTTACAGCTGCAGTACAGCACTTTAACCACTGCACTACGAGGCTCTTGCCTCCACTTTGGCTGTTCTGCTTACGAGGTCAGGCTTGCAATGGAAATCTGACCTCCTGAAGGCATTGATCTCTGCTTCTCTAACACACTCAGACCCCCCCTCCATGACATGAAGGGCAATGGAAGCATTCCAAGGGGTGGGGTGGGGTCAGAGGTAGGGGGCAAATGGCAACAGTGCTGGGGAGTGGCACATGGGAGCAGCAGTGGTCACCTCATTGCCTCGGTTCTCAGCAGGAGGGCCTGGGCTTGCAGCCACCCTGGTGGCAATGAGACAGGCCCTGGGGCAAACCCTGGGGGTTTGCATTCAATAGGAAGAAGCAGTAAATTTCTGGTGGCTTCAGGACTTGGGGTGGGGGGTGGGGGTTAGCGTCCCTCTCATTGTTTGAAAAAGAAAAGAAGTGCTACACTATGGAAAGGCAAGGAAGGGCTGCAGCAGCAGCACTTGCAATACTGTTCTTGCTCCATTGTGCCCCTTGTCCTGCCAAGATTTATTCAGCCAATTGACCCCATGACTTCAGCACCAATCAGGTGGCAAATAGGAAAAGGGTGATCCGTAGAGGTGAAAGGTGTTGGTGGAAAACTCAGACTCTTTTAACTGCTTGTGTTCTCTTGTAGCTTTAATGTAATGCTGTCTTTTAATGCTGTAAGATGTCTCTCAATTCCCTGTTCTCAATACCTGTAAATAATTGCACTGGACTGTATATTGTCCCTCATTACTATAAGCTGCCTTGGGTCCTTTTTCAAGGAGAAAGGCGGGGTAACAATAACCTAAAATAAAATAAAATGAAATAAACAGTGAAAGGGCATTGGAAAGCCTATTCCAAGGTATTGGAAGCAGCAACGAAATCATTTTTCTCTGCCACCATTGCTTCAGCATGGAATTGCCCAGTGGAGCTTTTCCTGAATAATCAAAAGTCGGCCACATGCTGACCCACAGGTGGATAACAGAAAACAATCTATAACTCGCTGCGAAGAATTTGTACAACACTTTACAGCCAAAATTGTACAGATCTGGGGTGACCTGGATGCTGCTATTGATCCGGAGCCTATAAATAAAACTGCCCCCCTTTGCCCTGCATTAATGGATGAGTTTCAGCTCTTATGGCCTGAGGATGTGGTCAGGACCCTCGGGGAGATGAGGGCCACCACGTATCTGTTGGGCCCTTGTCCTTCCTGGCTCATAAAAGCTGCCAGAGAGGATATGGTTAGGAAGAGTAATGAATACGTCCTTGCAACGGGACATGCTTGAAGGAGGCAATAGTTAATCCGCTGTTTAAAAAGCCCTCTTTACATCCAACAATACTGAACAATTACCAACCAGTATCTAACATGCCCATTCTTGGGGAAAGTACTGGAGTGGGTTGTGGCCTCACAGCTCCAGAAGTCTCTGGATGAGATAAACTACCTGGATCCAGCTCATTCTGCCTTCAGGCCTGGTTATGGGATTGAGACGGCACTGCTTGCCTTGGTAGACGACCTACGCAGGGAAATGGACAGGGGATCTGTGTCCCTTTTGGTTTTACTGGACCTTTCGGCTGCTTTTGACACTATTGACCACAGCATCCTCCTGACTTGGTCTCTTTTAAATGGGACTTGGGGGCATCGTCTTACAGTGGCTCCAGTCCTTCCTGCAGGAGAGAATGCAGAAAGTGGTGTTAGGGGACTCATGTTCAACACAACCCAGCCACTGACCTGTGAGGTCCCTCAGGGTTCGGTTCTGTCTCCTATGTTATTTTGACATCTATATGAAACCACTGGGAGAGATTATCCAGAGTTTTGGGGTTAAGTGTCACCAATATGCTGATGACACTCAACTTTATTCTTGTCACCTCTGGATTCCAAGGAAGCTATTTTGACTTTAGATCAGTGCTTAGCTTTGGTAATGAACTGGATGAGGAGGGACAAACTGAAACTAAACCCAGAAAAGAAGGAGGTATTTCTGGTCAGTCAAAGGGAGATCAAGGGATAGGGATGCAACCTGTACGGGATGGGGTCACCCTTCAATTGAAAAAAAGGGGGGGTGCATAGCTTGGGGTTGCTCCTGGGCTCATCCTTGAGCCTAGATGCCCAGGTCACATCTGCAACCAGGACTGCATTTGCACAATTAAAACTAGTATACCAGTTACACAGGCACAATTCAAGGTGCTGACCTTAACCTACAAAGCCTGGGTCCAAGCTACCTCAACGTTCGAATCTCGCAGTAGGACCCGGCTTGGGTGCTAAGGTCATCATCCATCTTGCCTCCTTCACAGGTGCGTCTCAGAAGAACCCATGAAAGGGCCTTCTCGGCTGCTTTGCCCAGACTCTGGAACTCCCTCCCGCTGGAGGCCAGGAATTGCCCCATCTGTTCTGTCTTTCTGGAAGCAGGCAAAGACCTTCCTCTTCGGGCAAGGTTTCCCCGAATGAGGGACTTCCTACTATGTGGCTTTATATGGATTACCATACATTATGGCTTTGACTGATTTCATAAGAACAGCAGTGTTTTCCATGTTAGTTTCCATCCCTCATAATGGATTTTTTTCTTTTTGCATGCTCTTTGTAGCTTTAATGTTACCTTTTTATGTTCTAAGATGCCTTTTCTAATTCCCTGTTCATTAACTTAAATTATGTCTTAAATGTTCTGGGCTGTATATTGTCCCTGGTTATTGTAAGCCACCTTGGGTCCTTTTTCAAGGAGAACAGTGGGGTAAAAATATTCTAAATAAATAAATATATAAACCATGGGCTGACCTGGCCTCCTGGCAAGAGTGTATGGTCCAGCGAGGCCCGGGTTTCCTAGCCCTCCCTTATTAGCCAGCTTTGGGGAGCTTTAAGCGTGGCTGCTTTCTGCTCCACAGTGAACCTGGGACCCACGGGAAGCCAGAGGGGGCCAGAAGCCAGGTTCACTTTTGAATAATTGGAGGCGCGCGGGGGGGGGTGTGATAACACGGAAGGAGGGGACGCTCTGTGCGTAGGGCCGTCCAGGACCTACACGTGTGCTGAGTGCGTGCCACCGTTTCGGGAGGCGGCGGGGGAAGGGTGGGGGTTGGCCTCAGCCTGGCTCCGAGGGCGAGCGAGCCAGAGAGATTTCTCCAGGCGAGGAGGAAGCGGCTGCCGCCCAGGCCCGGCCCCCGCGGCCCCCTCCAGCCCTGCCTGCGTAATTGGTCCCCCTGCGGCCGGCGGGAGATTTAGCGCGGACGGAGGGGATTAGCGGAGCTTCATGACAGCAGCAGCCGTCGGGGCATCTGGAGCATCTGGAAGGAGGGCGGGGAGGGAGGGGGTTGCTGGAGGAGAAGGTCTGCGGGGGCAGGGAGGGACGAGAGAGGAGGGGGCTGGGGAGGTAGCGCGCCCCCCCCGCCTTTCCCCTCTCCGGCCCTTCCTCGCCCGCCCCCCCCAACGCTTGGCCCTCCAAACCGTCGGGATGAAATTCACTGCTGCCGGAGAAGCACCGGCCAAAGGCGTGGAGGGGGGGGCTTCCCCTCCTATGGGAGAGAGGGAGGGCGGGAGGGAGGACCCTTTCGCCTCTTCCTCCTCCTCCTCCTCCTCCTCCTCCTCCTCCTCCTCCTCCTCCTCCACGCCCTCTCCTTGCAGGAACGCAAGCCTCCCCCCCCGGCCCAGTGCCCTCCCCTTCCGAGAGGAGAGTCGGGGCACCACGTCCCCCCCCTTGGCCAGAGGAGGGGCACGGCCGGCAGAGGGAGAAGCCCCACCAGGCCAGGCACCGCGGGCCCAGTGCAGGCGGGGCGGGGGGAGGGAGGGAGGCTCGCCCAGGCTCCGTCCCTTCGCCCCAGCATCAAAGGCACCCGAAACAAACCTTGGCACAAGTGCCGCTGGCTGGGCAATGACCTCGGGAGCTCTTTAAAAAAAAAAACACGTCCGCAATGCTTTTATATCCCTTCGTCCCCACCCCGTATCCCACCAGCCTGGTTTTATCCTGCCATTCTCTGGTGGGGCTCCAGGGGGGGGGGCACTCGGGGAGGGGCGTTAGGAAGCCCTCGTCGCTCGCGGGGCCCTTCCACTCAGTGGGTCTTCTCCGGCTGGGCCCACAAGAGCCCTGGGCGACGGTCACCCCTGAAGTCTTTGTTTGTTGCCCTGAGTTCCTTTGTTGTTGCCCATCTGGGGGTTTCGGATTTATTCCGGTGCTGCTCCCGCTGAGAGGGGAGCTGGCTTCCCAGTATAAAAAAAGAAAACAGGTGGCGCCTTGCTACAGCCTGGGCTGCCCCTCCTGAGTGGCCCCCAGGAAGGAAGGAAGGAAGGAAGGAAGGAAGGAAGGAAGGAAGGAAGGGAGCCTGGAGTCAGGCGTTCTGGTTCTTTCCAACAGGCTCCAGGGGCCAAATACCCCTTCCTCCCCCCACCCCCCACCCCCCAGGCCCAGCCGAACCCTGTCTGGGAAGCAGGCAGCCCCAGGGAAGGCCGGGGACTGAAAGAGGAGAGGAGGGGACTCTGGCTGGGCCCCACCTTGGCCTGAGGGGTTTGTCTCCTTCTTCTCTTTTTAGCCTCTTCCAAAGAGGCTCAGATCAACACCAGAGGGAGGGAGAAGGACCCTCAAGACACGCAACAGAAAGGGGGTGGGACGTGGGGGTGTGTGTGTGAGGGGGGGGTCAGTGTCTCAGTGAGGGAACGGAGAGAACCATTTTCCCAGGCAGGGTGTTCCTGTCCAGTTTGGGCTCAGGTGACCTCCCTCCCGTGGGTGGTGCATCTTCTCACCAAGTGCAGGGGGGGGGCTTCAACTCCTGGGTGAGAGCAGGGCACCCCCTCCCCTCCATCTTCTCACTGGAGCAAAGAGTTCTTTGTGGCAAAAGGGGGAAGCACACACACACACACACACACACACACACACACACACACACACACACACACACACACACCGCTGCTGCTCCCTTAGGACACTGTGCCCCCTCCCCACTCTGAGGTTCCTCCTGGGGGAGGAACAGACCCCCCCCACTTGCTCCAGGTCTCTTTGGTGTCTCCCTCCCCCCTTCCCTTCATCCTTCATCCATCTTCATGCTGTGCCTCCTGACCTCAAGACAAGCTGGAAGCAGATTAGACAAAACCTGGGAAAATGCCACTGGAGCCCTGGGTTGATTAAAACAGCGTCTGAGTCACTTAAAAGTTACATACAAGGAGACCTTTCTGGTTCTTCCCAAAGCCTTTATCAGACCTCCCATGCTTTGGGACCCGTGGTGAACGCAGGCTGCTGGCCAAGCGGTGTGTGTGTGTGTGTGTGTGTGTGTGTGTGTGTGTGTGTGTGTGTGTGTGTGTGTGTGTGTGTGTGTGTGTGTGTGTGTGTGTGTGTGTGTGTGTGTGTGTGTGTGTGTGTGTGTGTGTGTGTGTGTGTAGTTCAGCTAGGTTTCCTTTTACAGCCTCTCCTCCCTCTGCAGAAAAAAGCCTGACCACCTGCAGCTGCAGAGCATGACACCCAAAACAATGAAACAGCAGCAGGACCACATCCATGGGTCTCTAGGCCAGGAAGGCAGGCGTCCAAAGGCCAGCTGGGGGGGGGCTCTGAGGAGGACCTTGGCACTCCCCTGTACATCCTAGCCATCCCCCAAGACTCCCCCCCCCGATACTTGCACAGGAAGAGACCCTCGCCAAGGTCTTGTGTGCTATTTTATTTATTTAAAGCATTTTTACCCTTCCTTTCTCCTCAAAAAGACCATTTCCAAAGCTAGAAACGGTAAGGATACAAATCCATAAAAAGGATGGATCAGGGACCACACTGAAGGCGCCAAGCCGAACCACAGGCATCCCCGCCCAGGTAGACAAAATAAAGGGAAAGGCCTTAGCTTGTGTGTGGAAGGACCAGCAGTTGCATGCAGTGCTGAACAAGGTGTGTGGGTGTGTGCGCACGCATGCACGCACACACGCACACACAGGGCTGCAGTGGGCAGAGAGGCTTCCTGGTACAGCTTATCTACTTCCCAGAAATCCTGATCCCGGGCTCTTGTTCCAGGAAGCATGCCCAGTGGAAAAACCGGGCAGACCATCTCTCCTCACCCCATCCGTCACGCCCGCCTGCTTATGCGGCCAGCCCCCCCCCTCCTTTCCTTGAAGCCGGTCCAGCTGCGGGGGGGGGAGGGGAGGGACAGCAGAGCCTCCAGGTTTATTTATTTTATTCATTGATTTTAGAATATTTTCATCCCACCTTTCTCCTTGGAAAAGGACCCCAGGCAGCTTACATCAACGAGAGATAATATACAGTCCAGTCCAATTAAGACATATTCAAGTGTCTGAGAACAAGGAATTGAGGGACATCTTTTTACAGCCTTAATAAGAGAACACAAACAGTTAAAAGAGTATAATTTGATGTAAAGTTATGAGTGATGGAAACTAACATTGAAAACTATAGTGTCAATGTAATCACATAAGATTATAAGTAGTAATAAACATGAAGTCTATGTGATCGTGCATGGTAGATTCATATAAAAGTCACATACAGTGGTACCTTGTATAAAGGAATTAATTCGTTCCAAATGAAATTATGTTAAGCAAATTTTCCTTTATACAAATCCACATAGGAATGCATTGAAAACAGAGTGATTCCATTTTACGTATGTTGTACAGATTCTCCCCATAGGGCGTTTATACACGACCCCTAAGCTCTGCCGCAAATGGCTGCAAGCTCCAGACGATAAAAATGTTTACCCATCAGCTCCGGAGTTTGCAGACAATTAAGTGCGACCCCGCCCACTTAGCATGACCAAACTGCACTTTTCTTGTACCTGCTTTTTTATAGTGAAAATATTTGATGCGGAGACTGCCTGAGCTCTCCTCGCTTCTTTCTGTTGTTTTTCTTTTGCCTCCGCCCCTTAAAGAGGAACCAGGAAGTAAACGGAGGTCGGAGCAACCAGAGGTAAGCCTTTTATTCTTTTGTCTCTGTCTAAGGCTTTTTTTTCCTCCCCCCCTCAGCAGACAGAACAAAGAAGTGCCCAGCGGGTGGGGAGGGAGGAACAGCAAGGAACCCTCAAGATCTCTGGTCTTAATTGAAGGGACCAGCGGATCTTAGGGGTCGTGTAAAAAGGCCCATAGGCGATTATGTTAAGCAAATTTCCCCTATCTCCGGAATGTTTTATGTTGTACAAATTTTATGTTATACAAGCTGTTTGTTATACAAGTGTCCACTGTACTAGGTAGGTCGTCCCTCAAGCAGGGAAAGTTTGCCGGAAGAGAAAGGAAAGAGAACAGCGACGGCGCAGCCCCGGACTCTAGTGGGAGGGAGTTCCAGAGTCTGGGCGCAGCGGGATCCCCGTCTGCTAGCTTAGGGCCGGAGGGCCAGCGGGTGCCAGAAAGGCGGGGGGGGGCTCAGGCGAAAGGCTCTGCTGGGGCTTCCTGAGACCCGCCGCCGCTTCCCCCCGTGGCGCGGCAGAGAAGCCCTCTTAGGGCGTTGCTCCCGGGAGGCTGAATCCCCGGCTAGCCCCCCTCCCTCCCCCGCCCCTTAATACAAAACCCGCCCAGGAGGGAGGGCGCCTCCCCCCAAGCTGTGGTGCGAGGCCAAGCCCCCGCCTCGGGAAGCGAACCGCCCAGAGCGAAGGCAAACCCGAGGGCCGGCAGAGGAGGAGGAGGAGGAGGAGGAGCGGGGGGGGGAGCGCCGTCTTAGCACCGGCAGGAACTGCTCTGAGGTCCTGGACCCCCCCCGCCCCCAACGGCAGTGGAAGGAAAGGGGAATCCCCTCGGCGCTCGAGGGAGGCGCGGGGACTCCACCTTCCCACCCACCCCTCTCTGGCTCTGGCGGCCAGTTCTCTCTCTCCCCCCGCCCCGCCCCCTTCACCCAGGGAGAGCGCTGCCCCCCCCCCGGGTCCTCGCCTGAGTTTCCCGGTCCATCTACTCTCTTCTGAAGCCCCCCCCGCGCCCGTTTTGCTCCCTCCCTGGCCTCCCCACAAACCCCTCCCTCCCCCCGCCGCCGCCATCCATCCAGCGGTTCCCACCTTTTCGCCCCCCCCCCGCGGCCCCCGGGAGCCGCGGGTGCCGAGCTCAGCAGTTCCCTGCGCAGAGAGGAGGGAGGACTCGTCCTTGAGGGGGGGGGGGCCGCAGAGGGAGGCGGGACTGGGGGAAGCCGCTGCCTCCTCCTCCTCCTCCTCCTGCTCACCTCTCCCCCCCCAAGAAGTGCTTGTTCTTCAGGGAGCCAAGTACGTCTCCCCCCGCAACCCTTTCCATCAGGACGTGGCGTCCCAAAAGCAAGGGGGCGCTTTGCAAGCAAAACGGGCAGCACCCTCCGATACAACCCCTCATTCCCCTCCTGGGCCTTTGCCTGCCTGCTCATGGCAGAAGGACAAGCCCCCCCCCCCCAAGAGTTGTCTTATTTATCTTTATCTTAATCTTTACAGAAGGGATCTTTATACAGAAGGGATACCCCATGCTCCCCCACACACACACAAACACGCACCACTCCATCCTTCCTTCCTCAGCCAGGTGAGAGGCCGCTTGTCCTCTGGGAGAGTCCGCCAGGCAAGAGGGTCCCAGGGATGAGGCCCCTCGAGGGACCCAAGCACGCAGATGAGCAGGGAGGACTGGACCTGGAATGGGACCCTGGCATTTCTTATTAGGGGCACAGGCGGTTGGAGAGGCCGGTGTGGGTTGGGGTTAGGGGGAGACAGAGGAAGGCATTTTCCTGGCCTATGTGGGGGAGAGCCACCCTCCCCACTCCACCCCCTTGAATGATAGAGGCTTCTTGCTCTTGAATGACAGAGGTTTTGCCCCCCCCCGCCGCCCCTTCCTCCTCTTGGATCTGCCCCATAAATGTTCCCCAAAGTCCCTGGTGGGGAAAAGTCTTCACGCGCTGCAGCCAAAACTCTGCTCAGGACCTGGGATTTAATTCCAGCTAGCAGGCTGAAGGTTCACTCATCCTTCCAAGGTCAGGAAAATCTCACTGGGTAGGAATTAGACACAGTCTCTCTTTTGGGGGATCCAATTAACAGTGTCTGTGGTAATTAGCTTCTGGCTTCATCGATGTCATGTCTTGTTCAACAGCAGCATAATGAGGCAGCACCCACTTCAAACCTTGCCTTTTTTTGGACGAGCGAGTCTATACTTAGCATCCTCCCTGCTTGGACGTCTGCCTCCCGCCTCCCCATCAGCCCTGCCTGGCCCTGATGCCACACAGGGGCCAACGGAACCCACATGTCTGCTACCAGAGATGGGAAAGCAGCGGGCACAGCAGGGGCCGGGGGGGGGGGCTGGGCAGCCAGGCTGGACAATGAGGCTGGTGGCTGGGCAGCCAATGGTGGGAAGCAGTTCCCCCTGCCCCCCCACCCCCACTCCAAGGCCAGACCCCGAAGGCCCGGCCCTACTGGCAGGGTGAGGGGCGAGAGCGAATAGGCAACCTGGGAGGCTTGAGACCCTCTGTCAGTGGAGACTGAAATAAGCTGGAGAATGCAGGAAGACCAGGGGCAGGGGGACCCCAGAGATAGAGGGGGTGCGGGGCTTCGTGCCAGGAGGCTCTGGCATCAGGGGCAGCCAGCTGGAGAGACCCCGCCTGCCTCCTGTGGAATCCTGGCAGTCACTTGCCCTGGCCAGGTCCCCTTGGGAGAGCAGGAAGGAATGGGGGTGGGGGGTGGGGGAGTAGCTTTGCCTTGTTCATCTTATACCTGGTCTTTCCCTGGAGAACTAACACAACCCCAGTGGCCAGGAAGGCCCGACAGAAACTCCATTTCCTCATCAGGGTCTTGCGGAAGAACAAAGATGACCTCCTTTTACCATTCCCCCAGTCCTCTCTCCTCTTGCCTGACAGTTTGGAATGCCTTCTTGACAGCTGTGGACAGAAAGACATTACAGAGGGTGGTGAGCACAGCACAAATCATCACGGGCTGCCCCCTGAGTCCACTGGATGGCATCGCTAGGGATCACTGCCTTAGAAGAGCGAGGAAAACCCTCAAGGGTGACACATACCCTGGGAAGCACTTCTTTACTCTACTACCCATCAGACTGGAGTTACAGAAGTGTAACCAGCAGAACCAACAGGCTGAAAAACAGTTTCGACCAGTGGGCTGCCAGACTGCTAAATGGAAAATAATTCTATGCCAACATATGATGATAAGACTTGTGGGGCCAGCGTGTTGTGCGACAAGGACACAATGTGCAATAAGACTGTGTGGTTGTTAGTGGGACAGAGTTAGAGGGCAGAAGAGGGAGGCTCAGCCAATTTCATTGTCCACATGTTGTACTTTGACAATAAAGGTATCATCATCATCATTGTCACCATCACACAGCAGACAAGATAACTACACTGGATTTTGTATTACAAATTGCTAGTCGAACGCTTCCCAAGCATTTAGGACTACGTGATGTATTGGCAAATTATGCAAGCAGATCCCAGTAAGGTGGCCTTCTGCAGATGACTGATGGTGACATTTTTTGTCAACTCCAGTTTCTTCTAAATACTTGCTTAGCTCCTTGTTATTTACCTCCCATAATGCTGGCTCTGTACTATTTTTTACATAATCTGCCAACGCATGCTTCTCTTCTTCAATTGTCTGCTTCACTTGCAAAAGACCTCTACCACCTAATTTTCTAGGTAAATACAGCCTGTCAACATCACACTGTGTGGATGTAATGCAGAGTGAATGGTCATAAGTTTTCTTGTTTTCCTATCCAGATTATCTGGCTCCATCTGTCCAGTTTATAATGCCAGCGGTATACCTGATGACTGGTTATTATTATTATTATTATTATTATTATTATTATTATTATTATTATTATTATTATTATTATTATTGAATTAATTAATTAATTAATTAATTAATAATCTGCTACCCCCGTTAGTGGCTCTGGGGCAGCAGGAGGCACAGCTGACAGCCCGTGTGTGGGTGTGGGTGTGTGTGGGCTTAGTCCAGAACCAGGGGAATGGGGAGGAAGAGGCCTGCCATGCTTAAATATTTGAAAGGATGTCACGTTGAAGAAGGGACTGGTTTACTTTCCATGCCTTCAGAGACTAGGACGCGGGGCAATGGTCTCAAACTACAGGAAAAGAGATTCCATTTGAACATCAGGAAGAACTTCATGACGGTTAGAGCTGTTCGGCAATGGAGTATGCTGCCTCAAAAGAGGGTGGTGGGGTGTCCTTCTTCTGAGGTTTTTAAGCAAAGGCTGGATGGCCATCCTGTCGGGGGTACTGTGAGGGGGGTTCCTGCATGGCAGCGGGTTGGACTGGATGGTCCTGGAGGTCTCTTCCAACTCTTGAGTCCCAGCTCCCAGACCAACATCCAACTTTGCATTTGGGGATATAAACCCTCACTGGAACATTACTGTGCCGTTCCACAGTGATGGGTCTCTCTTTCTCTCTCTCTGCACTGTGGCAGATGAGCTCATAAATTAAACACACCAGCTGCCAGATTGCTCTGTCCCATAGAGAAACCAACTTCCCCAAGGCCCAGCTTACACTAACCCCAAGGAGCAAAACACCAGCCCTGGGCGCCACTGGCGTCTGGGCAGCTGCCCCGTGGCCCCTCTCTAGGAGGTGGCTGCTCCTGCTCTGCTGCCAAAGGGTCCAGCCAGTGTGTGTGTTTGTGTGTGTGTGTGGAGGGGGGGGCAGTGGCTTTGGCTCAGCCAATCAGGGCCTCCCTCTGGAATTCTCAGCGGCTTCCGCTTCAACAGACAGAGCGGAGGATAACGGGAAAAAGTCGGGCCCAGGTCTTGGGGGGGATGTGTTCCTCCTTCATCTGCTGAGCTCCAGCCGTCCGAACAGGTGGAGGCCCCGCAGCCCTCTTCCCTCGCTGGTGGGTTCCCACTTGGGGCCCTGCCACCCCCACCCCCTGCACAGATTAGTGGCTCTGGTCTGATGGGGCCACAGGGTGCTTCCTGGCTGGCTGGCCCCACCACCGCCCGGGCAGAGGCTCCGGGACGACTCTGAGGCCGGCCCTGTGTCTGGCCAGTGCTGCTCCAGGGAAGCTCACCAGAGGATGCAACCCTTTTGGCTTTCCAACAGGACCTTGAACCAGGCTGGAGCCCCGGCAGCCCCGCCTCACCCCAAACCAAGCCCTCTAGCTTTCCCCAGAGCACGGAAGGTGGGCCTGCCAGCCCCGGCCCAAGAGGCTTAGGGGGCTTGAGTAACTGGCACAAACCCAGTTCAACCCCCCCACACACACACACACTCATGCAGTGGGGAGACAGATGTGGCTCCAGTGGCATGGAAGCCTGAGGAGGAGGAGGAGGAGGAGGAGGAGGAGGAGGAGGAGGAGGAGGCTGCACAGAAAAGGCAGAGGCTTGGCTTCTGGGCTTTCCTGCCCCTCCCTGGAGCTCCCTTTGGGTTTCACAGCCATCACTTTGCACCCCTTCCTCACCCTCCCTCCCTCCCTCCCTCCCTCCCTGCGTGTCGCCTTCCGCACTTCATGGGGTCCTCCCAAGGCGGAGGAAGGAAATGGAGCACAAAGCCACCAAGGTGTGGTTTCCCGTCTCCAGACCTCTGGAACAACAGGCTGGGCCAAGGTTAATGGGGAGGTGGGGGAGTGGGGGGGTCCCCGAGGTGGAGATCTCCCTCCCCCCTGCCCAATATGTTGCAAGCAAGAAAGCTGCCCCATCCCAAACCACCCCCGGCAGGAGCAAACCCCTTGCTGGTCCCCAAAGGGCCCATTCCGCGGATCCCACTTTGGGGCTTTCCGCCTGAGCAGATGCACGCAACACGATGACGACTCCAAAAGGCACAACGTGAAGACGTTGGTTGTCGTGTTTGGTTGCTTCCTGGGGCCTTATCCTGAACCCCCCCCGGGGTGCACGGGGGGGGGGAGGCAGCCCCAGGCTGGCCTCCAGATGGTGCTTGTCCTCCAAACATGAACGGGCCTTTTGCCTCTGTTGCCCCCCCCCCGCCAAAGAGGTGAACCTGGCGTGTCCCTGGGGAGATAAGTCCTTTCTGGTGGGAAGGCCAGTCTCTGTGACCTGCTCCTTGCGCCTGCCAAGGGATGAAAGGGATGGGGGAGGGCACGCCTTGCAGGGGAAAAGTGGGAAGACCCTGAGCCTTTCCCTGAGGAACAGAGAGGGGAGCCACCGGAGGAGGCAAGACAGGGCTCCCACCCCCCCACCCCGCCCCAGAGATGCCTGAGCGCAGGCCTGAGGGTCAGCAACACCCTAATAAGGCAGCAGCGACCCCGGCCAGGCCCATCTTTAAAAAGCAAACAAGCCATGTTAACCCCCTCCCTCCCTCCCTCCCTCCCTCCCCTTTTCTCCAGCATTTCTGCAGAGTCTGCTGCCACCCCCCACCCCCACCCCTGCTTGGGTCCTGCCCCGCTGGGCACCATCTCTGCCCCCTTCTTCCAGGGGAGCTTGGCGGAGGGCGGAGGGGAGCGCCCACGTGATGCCCCAGCTTCAGGGAGAGAGCCGGTTCCTTCTCGGGCCACCCCACCCTGCCTTGGCTGCTTCCCCCCGCCGCCGACTCCTCCTGATTGTGTCCCGGGCGGATGGGGCAGGCGCTGCGGGTGGGAAACAAACGGGGCCATTCCTTTTCTCGGCAGGCAGGCAGGCAGGAAGGAGGGAGTTCCTGGTACCCTCACGGCCGCCCCTGGGGCTGGCTAGCTGGCTGGCTGGCTGGCTGGCCGGCCGGGCACTCCAGAGGCACCCTCGGGCCAGACGCTCCAGGCCAAGCCATGGGGAACGTCCAGGGGGGCCTCTCCCTGAGCCCCAGCAGGCGCCACAACCTCTGCTCCCGCCACCGGCCCTCCTCGTCTGAAGAGAGCGACCCGGCCACCAAGGCCCAGCCCGAACAGTGCAGGTGGGTTGCCTCCGATGGCAGAGAGGGGCGGCGGGGGGGGCACACGTTCCTGAGCGGTGGATGGGGGGGGACCCAGGCTTCTCTGTATGTAGCAGAGGAACCCCCAAAAAAATCTCAGCTGGCAAAGGCCTGGAGTTCCAAAGCTTTTTGTGAGATGGACAGCGGATTGAGAAGTGGGAGCGTGGGGGGGGGCAGAGCAGCCAAAGAAGGCAGCCACAGAGAGACACTTGGGGGGCTGCCTGGGTACCGATTCAGGCTGGTCCTTCCTTGTGCTCTGGTTGCGGATTAGAGATGATCTGCAGCCGCCAGAGGGGCCCACAGGAGGCTGCGTTCAGATCCTCAGGTGAGGAGGACGCTGACACCCCCCCGAAAGCCACCGGCTGGATTCCAGCCTGGTCTCCCTGTCCTGGGATGGCCCGGGGGGGGGGCTTGAGCCTCACAGGCAGTTTCTCACTTCTTTCTCTTGGCATTGGGGGAACCTGTGGTGGCCTGGGGGGCTCGCATGGGTGGAGGGAGGGGGCCTTTGGGATGGAGCTCACCCTGCCGGCTGGTAGCCACTGCCTTTGCTCCTTCACCCCCCCTCTCTGCTCCACTGGCCACCTTTGAAGGGCAGGTCTGGTCAACCTCCCTTGTCCCTTCTTTCAGCAGGAGATCCCCACAGAGCGCCTCCACTGACTGGGACACATGCATCTCCCTCCCCCTTTCCGCTGCTGCCTGGAGCAATTTAAGCTCTTTTTCGCTTGGCTCCTTCCAGCCCAAGTCTTAAAGCTTTTTTTTGTCTTGCTTCTTTCTCCTCTGGCTTTGCTGCTTTGCTTCTTGTTCCTGCTCCCCATGGATGGATGGGGCCTGGGGCTTGAAGGAGGCCTGTTTATATATTTATTTATTTATATTTATATAGTGCGCCAATTTCCCAAAGGGAACTCTGGGCGGTTCACATAAAAACAGTTCTGCAGCTCTTGCTCCATTTTAAGGCCAGTCTGCTGACCCCTCTGCCCCATTTCAGCTGTTTGGGGAATAATGCAGGGGACCAAGAGGGAAAAGTCCTCCTCCTGGATAATTCTTGGATCACTCCCTCAGCTTCATCCACCACCTCTTCTCCCCCCCCCCCGCGTCCCCCTTCCCAAAAAGTGTGCCTTTTGGGTTGTTTTGCTTTCCCATCCTTGACCTGCCTCTTTTCTAGACCCTGGGCAGAAAGCCCCGCTGCCCCAAGTCCTTAGCGGGCACTCCTCTTTTGGACACCCGGGTCCTGCTGGTCACCCCCCCCCGTCCTCCTCCCTTCCACCCTTCTCCCCTCCGTCCACCTCTTCTGACTTCCAAGCAGGGGTTGCAGAAGTCAGGCGGGTTATGTTTCCAGTGTGTGTCCTGGGGTCAGGGTGGGGGGTGGGGGTGAGGGTTAGGGAGGTGTGTCTGTCTGTCTGTCTGTCTGTCTGTCTGTCTGTCTGTCTGTCTGTCTGTTTGGATCTTTCTGATAGTTAAGGTTTCAAGGCCACCGGAGCCTTCAGTGACTGGATTGGCTATAAAGAGAAAAGGCAGGGCTAGCCCTGCTGTCATATACAGTAATAGGTAGAGGGCATCTGTGCACGTGTGGAGTGCTGCCTTGGGCAGGGGGAGGGGAAGGGTGAGGGGTTCCAGCTAATGCCAGCCAGGAGGAGCCGCTGGAGCCTCTGGGCCCCTTGGCCGTTCCCCCAACTTTCCCCTGGCTCTCTTTCCCCAGCTGCCCCCTCCCTCTCGGCTTCCCTCCTGCCTGGCCCACTTTGTGGCAGCCCCATCGCTGCCCTCCGGCCATGCTCGCCTAGGCTGGGTACCAAGCGAGTGCCCTGCCTTCCCTCGGGGGGTCGGGGGGGGGAGGGCAGCAGGGTCCTGCTCCTTCACTCTAGAAATGTTCCTGTGGGACGCTGCCCACCTTGAGGTGCAAGTGAGGGAAGCGGCCAGTTTGGGGGCTACATAAAAGGGGTGAGTTATGGTGGGCCACCTGTCTTCCTGGGTGTCCAGGCTGACCTGCCTCGTGCCTTCTCTCCAGTGCCCTGGCCGAGCGCCCCATCGAGCCCCCCAAGTACTCGCGGATCAAGAACTGGCAGACAGGCAGCATCATGTACGACACCCTCAGTGCCCAAGCGACACAGGTGAGGGGGGGGGGCTCTGAAAGCCAGGGAAGGGCACAGCGAGGCTGGTCCGTGGCGCTGGGGAAGAGAGGAGCCCCACAATGGGGAGGGCCACGCACCAGCCAGGGCCCCTAGTCACCCAAACGGAAGGGAGGAAGGCGGCCGTGGGGTGTCTTCATGTTCCCTCCCTCCCTCTTCCTCCCCCCTCGGTGCCCCCAGGACCCCCTGCCGCGAGAAGCGCTGCTGCATGGGCTCCGTCATGTTCCCCCGGCAAATGTTCGCCACTTCCGAGGGGCCCTGCTCGGGCAAGGAGGAGCTGCTGCCTTCGGCCCGCAACTTCATCGACCTCTACTACAGCTCCATGAAACGGTGAGCGGCCCAAGTTCGGGCTCCTGGGCGGCCAGCAGAGGTCGGCGAGGGGGGGGGGTCGCCCGGCAGCCGGACTGGACGCCCGTCTGGCTTGCCGGCCCGCTCCCCTCGCCCTACCCGGGGGCACCCTTCCCACCCACCACTTCCCGAAAGGGAGAATGCATGGCGAATCTCGCCCTTTCGGTGGCTTCCATGCGTGGCTTCTGGAGAATGCTTGGCAGCCACAGCCCTTGAAAGCGGGGGGCTTTTTTCTTGCTGCTTCTGCCCCATGATGGATTGCATCCTCTTCAGTGGGGCAAAGGCATTCCTGATCAAGGCATCTTCACTGAGCCTTGACTGCTGGTCTCAGCTTCTCTGGCATGGGAGAGGTCCCACTCCACCCCCCCACCCCCCACCCCCCACACACCTAATTAGAGTTTCCTGATTTAGGCTGACCCCTAAAATCTGCTGCAAAATGCTCGGAGATGTGGAGCATAAAATTGTTTTCCCACCAGCAGCGGAATTAAAAAAAAAAAGTACGACCACGCCCACTTAAGCGCATCTCAGTGCATTTTAGAAGTACCTGCTCTGGAGGAGGTATAATCCTTGTTGCTGTTTTAAAGCATTGGATGCCTGGCCCTCCTCCATTTGTTGTTTATTTTTTGTTGGGTCCCCCCCCCCTTTTAACAGACAGGAATCCTAATGGGCTGGAACAATTAGCTGCTGCCAGTGGCAGGGGGAGGTGAGCCTGCATTTTTCTCTCTCCCTTCACCGCAGACAGAAGCAATAGAAATCAGAGTGCGGGAGGCAGGAACACAGGAAGCAGAACAAAAACCACGTTGGGGGATCTGCATTTAAGTTGCCAGCAGATTTTAGGGGTCGTGTAAAAACAGCCTGAATCCCAAGCACCTGGATTCCCTCTCATTGGCTAAAGAAGTGCCACCCGCAGGTGAGCAGCTAGGAAGCGCCCCTTTGCTGAACAGAAAGCAAAAGCTCCTGCCTGGAGCTGCCAGGAGGGAGAAGCCCTGCCAGTGCAGAAGGCTTTTGCCACTGGGGTTCCTTCTGAGTAAACTGTCTAGCAGGGTGCCTGGGAAGATCTCTCAACCATCCAGGGTGAGGTGACTCAGAAGCTGAGTGACGGCAACTGGGCTTCTTCTCTTGCGAGACTGAAACGCTTTGCTGCTCATCCATGCAGCTTCATCAGTCCAAGGAGCATGGCCTTGCCCTGCCCACACCCCATGACAGGCACCCCATGTCGTGCTATAAAATCCATCAGACACCCTTGCAGTTGTGGTCCAAAACATCTGTAGGGCCAAAGTTTGGACACCCCTGGCCTAGGTGGTGCAGACCCCCCCATCATCCCCCATTGGAAAGTGCCCTGCCTTCCCCAAAAGGTCATGCACCCCCGCAATCTGGTGACCCCCAGCCGCCATGATGCCCTTGGGATGGGTATTGGGGTGAGAGGACTCGGGGGCAGGGAGGGTGACAGTGGGGAGTGCCTGGTCCACAAACAATCCCCACCCAAGGGCCAAGTTTGGCATTTACAGAGGCCTTTTGGACTGCCGAGGGTGCTCCCTCCTCCAGTCTTTTATCCGGCAGTGGGAGCCTCCGCCTGTGGCCGTGTGGGCCACATGGGGTCTGCTGTGGTCACCTGTGCCCCCAAGGACATGGTCCAACATTTCCTTCCTCCCCATTTTACAAGGCATTGCTTCCTGCCTGTGCAGGCATGCTTGCACACCTGCACCGATTTCAGGACTTGCCCCAGCGTCTTGTCAGCCCAAGAGGGCCCGGCTGGTACTAAGCATTCCCAGGGACTCCGGCCACTCGCCTGCCCCCCCCGCCCCTTTCTCCCTGGCTGGTGCCTGACCACAGGGATGTCCAGTCAGCTCTGTTTTCCTCCGGCAGGCCTCTTGTCCAGGATGACAGGGCCCTCTGAGTCAGGCCTTCCTGCTCCTGCATTCTCTCTGAGACTGGGAGGCTGATGCCATCCTGGCCTCACTTGCTCACACTTTCCAGCTGGAATGTGGAGCAGACGTGATTGCAGGTACACGCCCCACCCACCAAGAAGTCTCTCCCCCATATTGGCGCGCACGCACACACACACACACGCACAAACGCACGCGCACACCCCCAGCTGCCCAGGCAGACACTTTCTGGAAGCCCTCCTGGGGCTGGTGGGAAGAGAGAAGGGCCCGGCCTCCTCCTCCTCCTCCTCCTCCTCCTCCAGAGAGTTGTAGGGTCCAGAACGCACCAGGAAGACCTCCCGTGCACAGGAGGGGCTCTGGGGAAGCACCTCCAGGTATCTGAGGAAGATGAAGTTCCTTCAGGAAGATGGGCGGTATAGAAACAAACAAACAAATTCTCTGGCCATTATGTCCCTGTGGCTGGAGTTTGGAGCGAGCCGAATGTGCCCTTGCTTGGCCCTCAGAGTCTTCTCCTTGCTCAGGTGGCCCAGTTGGAGAGACAACCCCCCACACACACACGCCGCCCACGACACCTCCCCTTCCAGGCGCAACCTGGTTTTGCCGGGAAGGGCCTTTCTTCTCTCTTGACTTGAGGCCTCTTATCAAAGGGCTTTTCCTCTCGGAGCCGTTTCTTCCTGTCTCCTCCAAAGCTGCTGATGTCATGCACAATTTTTCTCGCCCTCTCCTCCCCTTGTGAAAACATGTTCTGGGGATTCTGACAAACTTTATCTCAGCGCAGGATGGAAAGTTCTGTGCCTCACTCCCAGCCCCCACCCCAGCAGCATTCGTCCCTCCGTGGCCCTCAAGGCTCAGGGAAGGGTCAGGGGTTGCAGGTTCTCGCCCCCACCCCCCACCCTACCCCAGGAAGGCCCCAGTAGGACGTGGGGGCAGCTGCCCCTCCCCCGTTGGGCTGAGAGGGAGAAGGGCGATCTAGACACAGCCACCTCTAAGACTGGAGTCATAAACACACAAACACACCCTTGCCATTGTTGGGGGCCAGAAACCAAAGGCAGAACCAAGGGGGTGGGGTGTCTTTCTGGGGGGATGGGGGAGGCTGCACAGCCTCAGCTTGGGGTCAGGGTTCCTGGAAAGGGCACGCGGCCCAGGAGACCTTGGCTCGGCCTGGTCCCCCAAAGGACTTTTCTGCTGGCCACTGGCCCGAGGGCAGGGCAGGGCAGGGGTGACCACCCATCCTTGCCTCACTCTCTCCTACGAGGACAAGGACTTTTGCCCATGCTTTTGCTCCTCTGCTGCAAGGGCCCGATTTGCACCACCTGCCACTGCATCCCCAAAGACCCAGGCCCACCACTGGCGGGGGGTCGTTGGGGACTTTACGTCTGCCTCCACTGGCCAGTCCGTTGGAGAAGGCGCCTGTTTTGCTGGAGGCCTCCTGGACCCAAGCGGTGGGTCAGGCAGGGCTCTGTGCTCCGGGCGGGAGGGTGGTGCCCCTGAGTGTTGCCTCTCTCTCTCTCTCTCCCCAGCTCCGCCTCCCAGGCCCACCTGCAGCGCCTCCAGGAAGTGGAGTGCCAGATTGCCAGCACGGGGACCTACCAGCTGTCGGAGGCCGAGCTGATCTTTGGAGCCAAGCATGCCTGGCGCAACGCTGCCCGCTGTGTGGGCCGAATCCAGTGGAACAAGCTCCAGGTGAGCAAGCAGGCTGGGCCCAGCAGGAGCCCTGGGACGCTCCCCCCCCCCCGTTGCCCTGGGGTCTGGGAACACCCGAGGCCTGTCTCAACCCCAAGGACAGGCCTCCGGGGAAGCTTTGTTATCAGAAACGGTACCCTGTGAAAAACCTCCAGGGCAGTAGAGGGATGTGCCTGGAAGGATGGGGCCCTGGTCCTCCTGGCGGGTGGGGGGATGGCGTGAGGGAGCAGGTCCAATTCCGGGGGAGGTAGTGGCTGTGTTTTGAGCCCAGACCCACTTAACATCCTGTTCCTGCAAGGACTCCTTCTGCCTGCCCCCTTTCCTCCCCGTGTCGTCACCACCACCACCACCACTGCAGCTGCCACCAGGCCACCCCACTAACTGCCCACTCCCACCCCACCCCCACTGTCCACTTTGACCTCTCTCCACCCTGGGCTCCTCTGGCCACCATCATGGCCTTTCCCTCCCTGCCTGCCCCAGCCACTCAGCTAAGGAAAGAGGAGACGGGCCAGGCCACGCTCACTCGTCGCTTGTCACCTCTGTGCCTGGCCCCATGAGCCCCACAGACCTTTCGCCCGGTGGTGGCCTTGCAGGTGTTTGATGCCCGCGACTGCACCAGTGCCCAGGAGATGTTCACCTCCATCTGCACCCACATCAATTATGCCACCAACCGCGGCAACCTCCGGTGAGTGGCTCTCCTCCTGGGCCCCCAACCCTTGAGTTGATCCCAGGCGGCAGCCACGCCCTGGGAAGACCAGCCAGGGATGGACGTGGGACTTTGTGTGCTGCCCCCCCCTGCCACGTGGTGGGAGGGCTTGAAAGGGCCTCAGGCTCACACAGACAAACCCCTCCCCCGGTGCATTCCCTCCCACCCCACCCCTGACCCCCCACAGGTCAGCAATCACGATCTTTCCGAAGCGGGTTGCAGGCCGTTGTGACTTCCGTATCTGGAACCAGCAGTTGATCCGTTACGCTGGCTACAAGCAGGCTGATGGCTCAATCCTGGGAGACCCGGCCTCGGTGGAGATCACAGAGGTGAGAGACACAGCTGTTGGCCCTCAGAGGGAGGGGGGACAGGGCCCCTGACCCTACCCCAGAAACCCCATTTGCGTCTCCAGAGGGGCACTGGGGTTACTGCAGATTCATAAGGCAGCCCAACCCGGGTGGAGATCTGCCCTGATCTGTCGTTCCCCGAAGAACCAGAAGGACCTGCCCCGACCAGGCTTCTCCCCAGGAAGAGCCCCTTCTAGCCACGCAGAACAGTGGCTGCACGTCCTGCCTCGGCCGTAGGGGGCTGGGGGTCTATGATGGAGGAGCCCCTGGCAAGGGACCCCTTGGGGCCCCCCTGGTGCTCCTTCTGGCCACTGTGCCGCTACTCTGAGCATGCTGGGCCCGAACGGCTCCTCCTGACCTCCCCCACCACCACCACTACCACCACAGTTGTCTCTCTCCCAGGACTCCTGCCTTGGCAAGCAAAGGCTGAGCCCCCCATGAGCGTGGAAAGGGGCCCACTCTTGTCTGCTCCCTTTCTGCCATTTTCTCCTCCCCCCCCCCCAGCTCTGCATTCAGTATGGGTGGCGGCCCCCATACAGTCGCTTTGATGTGCTCCCCCTCCTGCTGCAAGCCCCCAACGAGGACCCTGAAGTCTTTCCTCTGCCTGCTGAACTGGTCCTGGAGGTGCCCATCAGTCACCCCACGTGAGTGCAAGGCCCAAGAGGCTGTGGGGCAAAACCTCAGGGGTGGCACGCACACGTGGCGGGGCAGAGTCCGAGGTGATGCCTGGCTGGGTCATAGCCACTCAGGCCACGCAGAACGACCGGTGGCTCCCTCGCTCCGTGCCCCGCCTGCAGGAGAGTAAGTGATGCCCCAGGGGGTTTGGGGCCAGGGAGGCACTGGTCTCCTTGGGCACAAGAACCACCCGGCTGGACCTGGCAGGGATTGGTTGGGGGGCATTGGGACCTGTGGGAGTGCGAGAGCAGAGGCAGGCCCGTGGCTACAGTGCTGGCCTTGAGGCACCCCGCCTGCAGGATGCAGGGTTGTGCGGGATCGCAGGATTGATGGCAGCAGGCTGGGGGGCTGGCTGGAGGAGGGGGGGGCTGTCATCCTTCTGGCCAAGGGAGACCAGTGGGAGCAAACCAGGACATTGCCTGGCCGGGCAAACAGAGGCTCTTCCCTGGGTGGGGAGGGCGGGGCCTTGAAGGACGCCCACCCCAGGGTCCCCCCCACCCAAGCTCCTTTCCCTACGTGGACATGCTCCAGGCTGAAGTGTTTCGAGGAGATGGCCCTGCGATGGTACGCCCTCCCGGCGGTGGCCAACATGCTGCTGGAGATTGGCGGGCTGGAGTTCCCTGCAGCCCCGTTCAGCGGCTGGTACGTGGGCTTCGAGATCGCCATGCGGGACTTCTGCGACTCCCAGCGCTTCAACCTCCTGCAGGTAGCATGGCCCAGCAGAGAGGCACACTCCCCCCCCCCACCGGCACCCCCCTCCATGGAGCACGAGGCGGGCCTCCTGAAACTCAGCACCAGGCCCAACAGGACTTCCCAGGCACCTCGTGGACACTGGGGGTGGGGGTGGGGGCTGGCGTGAAGGCCCAATCCTCTGAGACCGGTGCCCCCATTGCAAGCCACAGAAGCCGACAGCAAAACCTCATGTGGGCCACGCGAGGGCCACTCATTTCCCCTTTCTTCCGTCTCCACCACTCAGAAAGGGGGCTTGGTAAATCTCAACTCCCAGCCCGTGTCTTGCAGGAAGTGGCCGAGCGCATGGGACTGGACACACGCACGACCTTGTCCCTGTGGAAGGACAAAGCAGCCGTGGAGATGAACGTGGCCGTCTTGCACAGTTTCCAGGTGGAGCTACAGCTTGGGGGAAGAAGGGAGGGTTGCTCTCAACCCTCTCTGAGGAGAAAAGGGGGCGCTGGGAGGTCACGTCCTGTCACCACCACCCCCACTGGGAGCATCTCCTGGGATGGAGGGGACGTGGGAGTGTAAAGCAGGGTGTGGACCTTGGCTGAGGCAGCTGGTGGGAGCTCCATGGCCTCCTCCTTGCTGCTCTGGGGTGGTGTGGGGGGGTTAGGTTTAGGGTTAGGCTTAGGCTTGGCAGATCTTTGGCCTTTGTATGGAGGTCTCCTTTCTCGGCCAGCCAGCCCCTTGCTGTCCCTGGTGCCCAGGGTGGCAAAGCTGGAGGGAGGCGGTGGCCACCCCCCCGTCCTCCCAGAGAACAGCCCCTCCTGGTGTTCTCTCTTCCGGGAGTGCCACCCCCACCTCCGGCCGAACAGGCCTGACTCTGCTTAGTGTCTGAAACCAGCCTCAACCGTCCATGTGTTGAGGTTGGTTTGACGTGGAGCTGTGCCACGGGGCTGCACCCCCAGCCCATGGGCATCAGGGAGGTGGAGTCACCCCGGCACAGGCCTGCCCCCCTCCTCCACCCCCTCTGGTGTGCGCCCCTTTCTCATCCCCTCCCCACCCCCCACCCCCCACCCAGCTGGCCAAAGTGACCATTGTGGACCACCACGCCGTGGCTGAGTCCTTCATGAAGCACCTGGAGAATGAGCAGAGGATGCGAGGGGGGTGCCCGGGGGACTGGGTCTGGCTCGTGCCCCCCATCTCCGGCAGCCTCACGCCCATCTTCCACCAGGAGCTGCTCAACTACCAACTGACTCCTTCCTTCCGCTACCAGGTAAGCCCTCCCCTGCTCCTGCGGGAAACCTTCGGGGTCGGTGGGCCACCCCAGTCTTGGGGGAGGGGGTTGAGCCAGTCCCTGCCAGGAGCCCTGCGCTTCCCTCCCCAAAGGGTCCCCACGATCCAGGGAGAAACAGCCTCCCCCAACCCTGCCCCAGCCTCTCTGGGGGGAGCCGTGGGTGCCAGCCGGGAGGCCCTGGCCACTGAGTCAGCCAAGCAGGAGCCGTTGGATGAATCTGCCACAAGGGGGGAGGGGAGTGCCATCTCGGCGTTGGCACCCGCGGCGCTCGCCTTCCAGCACCGGGCAGAGGGCAGAGCCATCGTCGGGGAGACCTGGCCCATTGTTGGGGCAGGAGGCACGTGGCGGCAGGGAAAGGACCATCTGGGGACCTTGGTGGGTGCCGGAGCACCCCCAGACGCAGGCAGCCCACACTCGCTTGGCAGTGGGACGATGGGGAAGGGCCTTTCTCCCCAGGCGGAACACCCCCCGAGAAGAGCTGAGCCTCTCACAACATTGGGCGGGGGGGCAGGATTTGCAGTCCTTTGGGGACAGGGAAAAGGGAGTAGAAAGAAGACAGAAGCCCCTCCAGGCAAGGGTGGCCGTGGGCTTGTACGGGTCGGGGCTCCGCGTGGGGCTTGTCTGAACGCCAGCCCGGATTGGGCCCCTCGGGGGGGGGGGGTCCGATCCAGTCCAAAGCCCCTGGGTTGGTTTGGACTCCCTTGGTTTGGTCTGAATCCACACCAGGCTGGGCTGATGATGCCTTCGAGCGGGAATGCAGCCGGGAGGGAGGGCACAAAGGCTGCCAGTCCAGACAGGCTTGAGCCCCATGTGTGTTCAACCCTGCCCCCTCTTCTGTCTCCTCTCCCCACAGACTGACCCCTGGAAGACCTACACCCCCAAGGGGACCACCATCACCCGCAAGAAGACCTTCAGGGAGATTGCCAAGTAGGAGGGGCTCCAATGGGTGGGGGTGGGGGGGCAACGGGTGGGAACAGCAACGGTGGCTTCCCAAGAGAGAGCATGGCCGCCCGGCCGCCCACTGCCCTGGGCATCCTTGCCATCAAGGGCCAACGGGATGGAGCTTCCATGGCCAGCTGCAGTTTACCTCTCAGGGGCAGAAGGGCACAGGGGAGGGCGGGACCAAGGAAGCCACGGCTGTGCCCTTCTTCACCGTGGGCCCCATGCCCGCCATGCTTGGCGCAACAGGAATCACGGGCGGCACACAGAACACGGGGCCCCAATCTTCCCAGCTAAGCAGATTCGTGGGGAGGGGGAGGCCACTGGTCAGCGTTGCCGGACCTTCCAGGTTGGGGCTGGGCTCCCCCCAGGGGTGGGGGGAGAGAAAAAGGGCGTTGCTCCAGAGCACCTGCCTCTCCCCCCACAACCCCCCCCCTGCAGTGCCGTCAAGATTTCAGCTAAGCTGATGGGCCACGTGATGGCGCGGCGGGTCAAGGCCACCATCCTGTATGCCTCCGAGACAGGAAAATCCCAGGCCTATGCGATGAACCTCCAGCAGGTGTTCAAGTCTACCTTTGCTCCCCAGGTGAGCTCTCTGGGGGGCCGATGGGGTGGTGAAAGACTTGAGGGCTGCTGTGAAGCCCCCACCATCCCCACCGCCCCTAGCCTGGAGTCTCACCAGCACTTCCCCCCCCCCACATTCTCCGCAGGTGGTCTGCATGGATGAATATGATGTGGTGTCCCTGGAGCATGAGACCCTCGTGTTGGTGGTGACAAGCACCTTTGGCAATGGAGACCCCCCCGAGAATGGAGAGGTGAGGACTGGGGGTGTCCAGGGGGGTGGCACTGAAGGATCTCTCTCTCTCTCTCTCTCTCTCTCTCTCTCTCTTGAGGCAGGGACAGGGCCCCTGCAGCAAATGGAAAGCAGCTGCCCCAGTCTGTCTCTGTGTGTGTGTGTGTGTGTGTGTGTCACACCACAAGAGGAAGAGCCCTGCAGATTAAAAAGTCCAACCTACCCCTCTGTGTTGTGCTCATGAAGAGCTGATCTGAAAAACAGGCACACGTGTGACCCTCCCACTCACCCTGCCTTCCCTTCATACTGAAGACAAGGGCAGTCCTGTGGTCCAAACGAAATAGAGGCAAATGTAAGTGACACCTTGGTAGAGCACGTAAGAAACCATCATCCAGGCATCGAGCTTTCGCCCTCGGGTGCCTGTTTGCTGGCCTAGCCATCAGCTCCTCCAGTTCAGGCTGCTCAGGTTCCAGATGACTGATGTCAAGGTAATTTGGGATTGGAAAAGTTTCCCCGATCTGTTTTTTTTTTTTTTTGTATCTGTTACTATTATTTGCAAAAGTCCCTGCAGGGAAGAGATGCTGCTGGTGGAGATGTTGCTGCTGCTGCTGCTGCTCGTTACCTCCCTCCTGTACCACCACCAGTGCTCACTCCCCACCCTTCTCTCTCTCTCTCTCTCTCTCCCCCAGAGTTTTGCCAAGGCCCTGATGGAGATGTCCTGTCCGTACCTGGATGCCACTGAGCCAGAGCTGCAGAAGTACGTCCCAAAACTATCCTGCCTTCCCCCAGGAGGTGGATTCGGGGTGGTCCTTGTCATGTCCATGGGTTGCTCCGCATGGGCCCCTTCTCCTGGGAAATAGGTGTGTGTGTGTGTGTGTGTGTGTGTGTGTGTGTGTGTGTGTGTGTGTGTGTGTGTGTGTGAGAGAGAGAGAGAGAGAGAGAGAGAGAGAGAGGGGTGGGGTGGGGTGGGGGTTCAGGCAGCCCTTTGGCTTTCCGCAGAGCCAAGGCTCACCAGGGTGCCTTCCTGAGGGTCCTGAAGGGTCCCTCCGGGCACCTTTTGTGTGCAGAGGAAAACTGCCCGCAACCGAGGCTTCCATCCTACGCGCACAGACTGCACGCCAGCCCCGGAGAATACGCTGGCCCTTCCCCCTGACTCAGTGCAAGCAGAATCATGCACGGTAGAACAAGCGACACCATCCTCCCCCTTCCTGACCGAGTTCAGCCAGCGCTAGGCGGGGCGCCCTGCCATTCCCTGGTGTGCCCTTTATGTCCCCACAACCCGGCTTGGCCGCCCCCACCTTCTGAGTCCCGTCCCTACGTTAAGGGATGTCTCTGCCTGGACTTTGCCCCCAATTTCAGCCGTGCGTGGCCATCACAAGGTCACCTGGACGGCAGGACTGTGCCCCCCTCTCCGGATGCCCGTCTTCCTCCCACCCACCAGAGGCCCGTCCTACTCTCCAGCACAGGCCTACAGTTAGGGCTCTGCTGGCTGGGGTGGGGTGGGGTGGGGGTGGGGGGCTGTGCATCCCTGGCCTTCCTGTCCAAATGCATCGTTCTCTGGATCACCTTCCCAGCTCATTAGCTTGAGCTCCACGCAGCACCCACGGGGAAAGTGGCCGCGGTGATTGGCAGCGGGTCCCGTGGGCCGGACGAGGCTGGGCATGGCCACCTGCTCGTTTAAAAGGCAAGGAAGGGGGGGCACAGCTGCCCTATCCACCCCTCCGCCTCCCGCCCTGCCCTCTTCCTCACAAGAAACAGATGTGTGTGTGTGTGTGTGTGTGTGTGTGTGTGTGTGTGTGTGTGTGTGTGAGAGAGAGAGAGAGAGAGAGAGAGAGAGAGAGAGAGAGAGAGAGAGAGTCAGCTAGGGGAGAGAGTCCTGGGAGGCCCAGCTTCCTCCATCCCGACAGGCATTTCTGGGGAAGGAGGGAAAAGGGGTGAACCCTTCTTTTGGGCTGGCCTGGATGCCTTCAAAAGGGGATTGGACAGATTCCTAGAGGAAAAGTCCATCACGGGTTACAAACCATGATGGAGATGTGTAATCTCTAGGCTTTAAACCAGGGTACTTCAAGGGCCAGATGCAGGGAGTGGTATCAGGAGACAGGGTCTCATGCGCTCCCAAACGCATCTGGTGGGGCCGCTGTGAGATACAGGAAGCTGGACTAGATGGGCCTTTGGCCTGATCCAGCATGGCTCTTCTTATGTTCTTATGTTTTTCTCCCTCTCACAAAATACCAGAACTAGGGGACATACACTCAAATTGAGGGCTGGGAGAGTAAGAACAGACAAAAGAAAATATTTTTTCACCCAGTGCGTTGTTAGTCTGTGGAACTCCCTGCCACAGAATGTGGTGATGGCATTTGGCCTGGATGCCTTCAAAAGGGGAATTGGACAGATTCCTGGAGGAACAGTCCATCACAGGTTACAAGCCATGATGGAGATGTGGAATCTCTAGGCTTAAAACCAGGGTACTTCAAGGGCCAGATGCAGGGGAGTGGTATCAGGAGACAGATACAGTCTGCTCCCAAACACATCTGGGGGTGGTCTGAGATACAGGAAGCTGGACTAGATGGGCCTTTGGCCTGATCCAGCATGGCTCTTCTTATGTTCTTATGTTCTTATGTTCCTTCTCCTTGCACCCCTGCGCTCCGGAAGGTGCCTTTCCTCCCTTCCCTGCCGTGGGGGGGGGGGGGAGGCGGGGTTCTGCCTTGGGCCACACGCTCAGATGTGTCTATTCCCACCTCTATCAATGAACCACATGCCTGGGGTGTGTGTGTGTGGTGGTCTTGAAGCAATCTTCGCAGCAGATGCTGACCGGGCGGCATGGTGACCTGAAGCCCCTACAGGGACTCGCTCTCTCCCCCCCACACACACACGGTGCCTCCTAGGTGGAGGAGAGGCCTCCTGAGTAAGTGGCCCTGGGGCAAGCAGCTCCAGTGGAAGGGACCAGGAAGGCACTCTGGACTAGGACCCCAGGCCTAGAAGAGGCCGGGAAGGGAAGGGTTTCTGGCCGACATACAATCTGAGGGCCAACCAGAGGGTGAGGATGAATTACGGGGGGGCATCGTCCCGGGAGGGGGCCTGTGAGGGGCTGGAGACCCCTGCTGTATCATGCCCCCAGACCTCAGGCACCCGGGCCTAGACCACAGGCTCAGCACTGCGTGGGATGTGGGCCTGTGGGGGCTAGGTGGGGGGGGGGAGAGATGGAGCCCCAGAGAGTCCCTCCCTTTCAGTTCTCTTTCTCTCCCCCATCCCAATCCCCCCCCCAGGAGCTACAAGATGCGCTTCAACAGCATCTCCCAGTCGGACCCTTCCGTGGCCCAATGGAGGCAGAAGCGCCGGAGGTCCAGCAACACCGACAGTGCTGGGTGTCTAGGGACCCTTCGGTAGGACCGATTTGGGGGTGGGGGGGGGGGGGGTGTGGAGGAGGAGGAGGAGGCAGGGGGGGGGGGGAGGGGGGCAAGTGGGCGGTCTGGACTCTTACCCCAGGTGGGATGCTCCACGGGCAGGGAGTGAACGGCAGCACCCTCTCCTCTGGGGCATCCCCCCGCCACACACACAAAAAGCTTGGCAGCCCAGAAGCCAAGGGGGTGGGGGTGGGGGTGGGGGGGTCCAGAGTGACAGCGCCAAGGGCAGCCGTGGGGATGTGGGCCCTAGGCTGCCTCCCGAGCCCCACTGGGAGGGTGGCGGTGTGTGTGTGTGTGTGTGTGTGTGTGTGTGTGTGTGTGTGTGTCCAGCCCCCAATTCCAGCCCCGGGCCTTTCTTCCGCCCCCCCCCCCTTCCCTCTCCCTCCTCCCAGGTTCTCTGTCTTCGGCCTCGGCTCCCGCGCTTACCTGCACTTCTGCGCCTTCGGCCACGCGGTGGACACCCGCCTGGAGGAGTTGGGGGGCGAGCGGATCTTCCCCATGGGGGAGGGGGACGAGCTGTGCGGCCAGGAGGAGGCCTTCCGCACCTGGGCCAAGGGGGTCTTCAAGGTCTCTCTTTCTCTCTGGTGGGGTGGGGGTGGGGGGGAGTGCACGGGACGGGGGGGGGGCAGGAGGGGTTGTGTCCCACCGGGGCAGGATTCTCCTTCTGGGGTAGGAAGAAGAACCCCGTGCCACTTTAAGGCAGGAGGGGGCACGTAGTTGGGGGGGGGGCGGCGGAAAAGGGAGCAGCTTCACCAGCTGGCCGGACTCAACATGAGGCGGGGGGGTCCCCTGAGGGGTTTCTCTCCCCTTCCAATGGACAGAGGAGGAGGAGGAGGAGGTGGGGGTGCGGGTGGGAGTGCTTGCCACCCTTCCACAGCCCAATGTCTTGAGGAGGGGGGGTAGGATGGGGGCTTCTTCCGAACTAGCTCCGCAGCTCTGCTGGCTTTGTCGATCCTCGCCCAACTCCCAGCCCCCCCCCACCCCAAAGAACCCCTGGACTGGTTAAGCGTGGATCTCCTGAGCCCGGGCCCAATCCTGCCGCTCCTGCTCCGGGGGGGGGCGGCAAAGAGCAGGTGCAAAGCCGGAGAGGGTGTGTGTGTGTGTGTGCGTGTGGGGGGGTTTGTAGCCCTGGGCTTCCCCGGGGAAGAATCGGGACGCCCCCCCGCCCCGCCCCGTCCATCCTCCTGCTGCCCTTCCTTCGCGGAGGGGGGGGGGGCCCTTCCCGGCAGGGCTGAGGCCGAGGCAGCGGGCTGGCGCCACCTGGCGGGAAGCGGGGGGAGGGCACCCTCGACGCACCTACGGGGTGGGGGTGGGGGTGGGGGTGGGGGTGGGGGTGGGGGAGAGCGGAGGGGGGGGCGGCGGCTTGCCTGCTTCGTGGGGAGGAGGCGTGTGACCCTCGGCCCCTTCAAGCTGGCCGCCTCCGGGCAGCTACCCTTCCCCCCACACACACACACACCCGGGTTCAAGGGGCAGCTTTGAACGAGCACGGAATCCGCCCGGGTGTGTGTGGGAACCCAGTCCTGGCACGCGAGTTGCGGGAACATGATCCCGCCTTAAAGTTCGGCTCCCCGCACCCCCACTCCCCCCCCACACGCGCATGCACAAGGTCCCTGGCACCCCAAAGTGGCTGCTGCCAGGCGAATCCCCGGGGGCCCCAGATGGCGATCGCCCCTCCCACCCTCCCCCTTTTTTGCTCTCTTCCAAACCACCCGCCGCCGCCGCCCCCCATTCCAGGCCGCCTGCGAGACCTTCTGCGTGGAGGCTCCGGCCAAGGCGTCCGCCTCCGAGGTCTTTCCCCGCCACCGCGCCTGGAAGCGCAACCGCCACCGCCTGCTGGCCCAGCCGGGCTCCCCCCTGGACCTCCTAGCAGGTACCTGTGCGCCCCGCCGCACCTGCAGGATCCCCCCCACACACACACAACCGGCCTCCCCGAGCGGGAAGGGCGGCCCCTTTTCTCCTGCGCTGGGGAAGAAGCACTCTGCACACGCCCAGGGGCACGCCTTCCCTTGTTCTTGGCGCAGGTCCCATTGCGCCGGGAGGAGGCCGCCTTGTCATGCTCCGACTTCCCCACCCCCGGATCGTCTTGGGAGGCAAACACGGCGCCAGAGAAGACGCCCCCACTAATCCTGTTGCTTTGGGGTCCGCCCGCCTCCCCCAGGTCTGACCCACGTGCACAAGCGCAAGGTTTTCCCTTGTCACCTCCTCTCGGTCAAGAACCTGCAGAGCCCAGAATCCAGGTGAGCCCCACCGCCCGCCCACCCGACCTAGGAGGGCTGCAGGGCGCCTGGGGGGGGGTTCCCTCTCCCCTCCTCCTCCTCCGGTGGCGGCGGCAAGGGCCAGTGGGTAGCTGGGAGGGGAGAATGTCCCCCATGGTTGGAGCCACAACGCCCCCCCCCCAGACAACCACCCTGAGGGGGCTTGCGGGGTGGGGGGTAGGTGGGCTGTTTGCCCCCCCCCCAAGCAGGAGGAGCAGGCTTGCCTTCTTGCGCACAGGGTGGGAGTGCACATAGGCATATAGACAAACTGGTGCTTCCTGCCAAGGCCAGCCGTGCTCTCTGAACAGCTTGGTGGGCTGAGGCTTCTCTGCGGTGCCCAGGCTGGAGAAGGAGGATTCCCCCCGTTTTGCCCCCCCCATCCTCAGCCGGCCCTCTGCTTGCCACAGCCAGGCTGCAGACCCTTGGGCCCAGCTAAAAGGGGTGTGGGGGCTGCCTCCTCGGGGCAGCAGCTGTCAGGAAGGGCCCTCAGGCCCCCCCGGGAGGGAAAGGCTTGGCCTGCCCCCACAGGCCCTGGTGCCCACCAGCCCCACGTGGCTCCCTTTCTGTCTCTCCCCTCCCCCTCCCACAGCCCCTCCCCAGCCGATCCACCATCCTTGTGCAGCTGCAGGTGGAGGACAAGCCAGAGCTCTGCTACCAGCCCGGCGACCACCTGGGGATCTTCCCTGCCAACAACCAGGACCTGGTGGAGGGTCTCCTGGCCCGGGTGGAGGACCCACCGCCCACAGACGAGGCCGTGGCCGTGGAGACTTTAGAAGCTGGCACCGAGGGGTGAGGGGGTGGCTCTCTGCTCCAGGCCACCGTGGGGGGGGGACTGTGCCACTGGGGCTGCCCCTCAACTCCCAGTGTGCCCAGTTAGGCTGGGCTTCATGCTTTGTGCATTGCACATCAAGGGCAGAGAGAGGGATGGCCGGTGGGGGGAGCCTACAGCTTGCCGACGCTTCACCCCCACTCCATGCGTGGGGCACCGGGCCGTCTCCTACTTCCCTTTGGCAGAGAGGTCAGCTAGCAGGCAGCGAATGGCTGGGTAGGGCTCCTAAGGCACCACAGGGGGTGGGGCCACTTGGTGGGGGGTGGGGCCACTTGGAGACACTGAGGCTTTTCCCCCAGGCGGGGTCCACCTGTACCTCTGGGGAGGGGGCAGGAAGGTCCCGGCCAAAGGAGATTTGTTTCTCCATTGGGGTAGCTGTACAAGAGGGGGCCATCTGATTCCGTGGGAGAAGATCGGGTCCAACCAGAAGGAAAATAAAGACGAAACTGTTCTCCCTTTCACTGGGACCTCCAGCACTTGCTCCACAAAAGCTCCCCTTAGACACGAGGCTTGGAGGAGGCACAACGGCTTTGTCCTTGTCCTTTCTTTTCAATCTGCCCTGCCTGCCAATCAGAGGCTGAGGGAGCCTTTCCCCCTACTATGCTTTTTTTGGGGGGGGGCAGGGGCTGTCCCACAGAGGCAGGAGGGGCCCCAGACTGGGTGGGGGGTTGCCAGGGTGTCTGCCCGCCCCTCTGCCAGCCCGGGCCCCCTTGCTCAGCCTGCCCTCCCTCCCTCCTTCTCAGTAGGGGTGAAGCGCCTGTGGGTGCCCTGCCGGCGCCTGCCCCTTTGCACGCTGCGCCAGGCCCTGACCTTCTTCCTGGACATCACCACCCCGCCCAGCCCACAGCTGCTGCAGCTCCTGGCCACACTGGCCGAGGACCCGGCGGAGAGGGAGAAGCTCCTGCACCTCAGCCAGGTGCGTGTGCGTTTGGGGGTGGTGGTGGATGGATGAGAACGGATGTCTGTGGGGCTGAGCGATTGGGGAGAGAGAGACACACAGCCCCCAACACGCTGCCAGCCCACCCGGTGCCTCCAGCCTGTGGCGTGGCTGTGCCCCCCCTCTGCACAGGCACAGACAGTCATTCCCAGCTTGTGTGAGAACTCTGTGTCCAGGTGCCAAAGGCCTGGCAGGAGCACCTTCCCGCACAGCCCTGGGCCTCAGCCACTAGCCGGGAACCAGGAGCAGCCCTTAGTTATTGGAGGAGGACGTGTCCTGTCTAGAAGGAGAAGGGGACCTTCTGGAAGCCACCAGGAAGGGGGGGGGTGTTGGTGGCCTCATAAATGGCCCGGAAGGCCACAAGGGGCCGGGGACAGATGGGCAAGTACCCCCTCCCTCCCCACGAGTGCTCAGGTGGTGCTCAGGCCCTCTGCACCACCCCACGTGGGGGAGTGGGCCCCGGTCTCCCTCCTCACCTGCCCCCCTGCCCCCCCCAGGACTCCCTTCGCTACGAGGAGTGGAAGTGGTTCCGCAGCCCGACGATGCTGGAGGTGTTGGAGGAGTTCCCGTCGGTGCCCCTGCCCGCCTCCCTGCTCCTCACCCAGCTGCCCTTGCTCCAGGCCCGCTACTACTCCATCAGCTCCTCCCCGGATGCCCACCCAGGCCAGATCCACCTCACCGTTGCTGTCCTCAGCTACCACAGCCAAGGTGAGACCAGAGCGGGCACGGCCCTGGGTGGAGCCCCTCCAGCCCTGGAGGAAGCAAAGCCAGGAGTGTGTTTTGTGAGTGGGGTGAGTGAGAGAGCGCGCCAGATGCCGCAGGGGGAAGGAGAGTCAGAGGCCGAGGGCTTTTGACCAGGCAGGAGCGATGAAGGACCACCAAACCTGGGAGTGGCAAAGCTTCTTGGGGCCACCCCACCCCTCATTCCTAGGGGGCGTCAGGAGAGTCCAGAAGGGAAGCCAGCTGGCTCCATCCATGCCAGTCACCGAGGGGCAGGTTTTCTGTCAAGAAAATGGCTTTTTTCTGGTGCCTGCTCACGCTGAAGCCTGCGACCACCCCGTGTCCCAAGGGAAGCTTCTGAGGAGGCGAGGCTGGTCCTGGGCCCTGAGGCCGCTCACCTCCTGGCACCTGGAGCCCTGGCAAACCCCAGCAGCCCCCTGATCTCGCCTCCCCCACTCCTGGTGAAGGAGGGCTCTCTCACCTGGCAGCCGCCACTTCTGTTCCCTCCCTCAGATGGCAAGGGGCCGCTGCACCATGGGGTCTGCTCCTCGTGGCTGGCTGGACTGGCACCAGGAGAGATGGTGCCAGCTTTCATCCGAAGGTAAGGGGTACGCTGGGAGGAGTGGACCCTGGGAGAGAGCCAGGCGGAGCGGCTCGGTGGTCAGGCGCCCCCTTCCTCCCTTTGGGGAGGCCCAAGGGAACCCAAGGAGGGCCTCTGGTTTCTCCACCAGGGACCACAGAACATCTCTGGAGGTCTGGGTGGTTGGGAAGGGAAGGGAAGGGAAGGGAAGGACCCCCTTGCCCTCCGCCCAAAGGTTACGTCCCTCCTGTCTCCTCTGGCTTAAGGCAGCTCTCCCTCTGCCGGGGACTGGCAGGGACCCTGCTCTCCGGCAGCCCCTCTGGCACAGCCTGACCACTGGCTGCCTCTGCCGCTGCTCCCCCCCCCGCCTCCGCCAGGCACCGATTCTGTCCCTCTGCCTTCCCCAGTGCCCCAAGCTTCCACTTGCCCCAGGACGCCACCGCCCCCTGCATCCTGGTGGGGCCTGGTACCGGCATTGCCCCGTTCCGAAGCTTCTGGCAACAGCGGCTCCATGACATTGAGCACAAAGGTGGGTCCGGAAGGGAGTCCAGCAGTGGGCAAGGGACACACGGGGCAGGGGGCCACAGCCTCACCTCCCACCCAACCTCTCCCTCCTGGCCCTCCCAGGCCTCCCGTCCAGCGAGATGACGCTGGTTTTTGGCTGCCGGAGCTCCTGCCACGACCACATCTACAAGGAGGAGATCCAGCGGGCCCAAGAGAAAGGGGCCCTGAGCCGCGTTCTGACCGGCTTCTCCCGTGATCCAGACTATCCTAAGGTGACGACCACGAGAAAACCCAGGTCCCGGAGGGTAATTCCCCCCAATGCCAGCAGGTGGGGCTGCTGCGCCTCCAAGGGCAGGACCCACAGCTCAGCTTCACCAGGCAGGCAGAATTGCAAGCAGGCCACAAGAACCTGGGCTGAGCTCCCCACACCAGCCTCCCCAAGAAGAGGCTGCCGGTGCTCAGAGGGGGCGGGGGGCAAGGGGGAGCAGGGGCCCTTAAGACTCCACCAGGGACAGGTGGTTCCTGACTGCAGTCTGCCTCCCTCCCCCAAGACCTACGTTCAGGACCTGCTGAGGATGCAGCTGAGCAGCTACGTCTCAGAGGTGCTGCTCCGGCGCGCCGGACACATGTATGTCTGCGGCGATGTCACCATGGCAACCGAAGTCTTACAGACCGTCCAGCAGATTCTGGCCAAGGGTGGACAGATGACACTGACCGAGGCTGGGGACAAGATCAGCGAACTGCGGGTGAGGGCTGGGAAGGGGGATGGGGGGGGGCTCAGGGTTAGAACTGCCTGGCATTAAGTGGAATAATCTGCTGCCCCAAAGGAGGGTAGTGGAGTCACCTTCTTTGGAGGAAGCTTTTCAGCAGAGGCTGGATGGCCCTCTCTCGGGGGGGGGGGGTACTTTGGTGGTGGTGGTGGGGTTCCTGCATGGCAGGGGGTTCGACTGGGCGGCCCTCGAGGTCTCTTGCAACTCTTATGATTCTATGCTTCTCCCGTTCCACTTCCCGAAGCTCCTGCCTTTTATTTTATCTTGTGGCAGGGATGGGGTGGGATGCCCCCTTCTCAACCCCACCCCACCCCACCCCAGTTTCTAGGCAATCCTAGCCTCTGTTTCTGCCTCCCCAGGACCAGAACCGTTACCACGAGGACCTCTTTGGCCTGACCTTCCGCACCCAGGAGGTGGCCTCCCGCATCCGGAGCCAGTCCTTCACCAGCACGAGAAGGATGCTAGTCCCAGAGCCCTGAGCCCCAGCCAGCCGTGGCCCTTGCCTCCCCCCCCCTCCACCGGCAGACGGGGCCCTTATAAAGCCCCTGCTGCAACGGGCTGGGAGCAGCCGGCTGGCTGTGCTTTGTCAGAGGGGATCTTGCGCCCACCCTTTCTGCTAGGTGGGTGGCTGGGGCCGAGAGGCCCTCCTTGTTTGAAGCAGAGGAAGATGCGGGAGGGCCAGGAACCTTTTGAAAAATTAAACTAAATTAAAGGACTCTCAGCCCAGGTGTTCATTTTGGGCACCAGACCTACAGAAGGCGCCCACCCTTGGCTTCCGTCATATTAACATGCATTTGGAGGGGGTCCTGGGTTTGCTGTTGCTGCTATTAACCCCATGGGCACTGGGTGCTTGACCAGCCAACTCTGAAGGACTGTTTCTAATGAGTTTGAAAACCCGTAACCTTTTCAGTTTTAAAATTGAAGAAAACTTGATAGAAAGAGAAGACGTATTTTAAAATG
Source organism: Phrynocephalus forsythii (assembly GCA_029282475.1). NCBI lineage: Eukaryota > Metazoa > Chordata > Lepidosauria > Squamata > Agamidae > Phrynocephalus > Phrynocephalus forsythii. Next base: position 646,949 of record JAPFRF010000009.1, read on the forward strand.
TGTGTGTGTGTGTGTGTGTGTGTGTGTGTGTGTGTGTGTGTGTGTGTGTGTGTGTGTGTGTGTGTGTGTGTGTGTGTATACACACATGTCTCTGTGCATGTGTGTGTGTGGATCTCTTGGAAGGAGATCTTCTGGATCTTAATGAAAAGAAAAGAAGCTGGCAGTGGGGGAAACTCCTACAAGGAACCCACCTGCCCCCCGGGAAGAACACTGCCTCTCTGTTACGGGGTGGGGTGGGGGTGGGGGGAGCAGCTGGGCAAGGACCCTCCTTCCAGCCCCTTCACAGCCAAGCCCAAGGTTCTCTGCTCTCCCTCTGCTCAAACCAACCCCAGGCAACACGGTGGAAGAGGCACTCGGGGGGAAGTGGCCACAAAACAGCCTGGCTGGCAGGAGACACACCTGTGGCCCTTGGCTGAAAGCCCACCCACCCACGCAGGCACGCACACACACTGTGAACGACCCTCCATACTCGCCAGAGTCAAGGGCCTGTGGTCAGCCACACCTGTAAACATTTATTGTCCCAACACTGTCCTGAAGTGAGAGCACCATGATAGACGAAGCCCCGCCCTGCAGCCCTAGATGCTTCCAGCCCCAGTGGGGCTGGGGCTGTGTATGGGGGGGTGGGGGGAGGTGTACACACTGGCTGACCCAGCACAGGTGACACCTCTTAGCAGCAGAGGGATGACAGGCAAAGCAAGGGCACAGGTGGGGCGGGCGGGGCAGGCCCCCACCACAACCCCTTCTGCAAGCCATTCTCTATTGACCCAAGGAACACAAGGAGCACCAGGCAGGGCCCAATCTGGGCCATAGCTTATTCACACACCTTCCTCCCCCCCAAAAAAGGACCTGAGCCCAGGGGTGGTGGTGGGGGGAGAGGAGGGCTTCAGCCACACCGTCAGAGCCCCTCCTGGCATCAAAGTCCACAGCCGAGGAGGGCAGGAGGGGCCACTCCCCTATTCCTCCCTAGGCAGGGGGCCGTGGGGCACGGCTGCCCTTCTTCTGGACCCTCTCCTGGGGTGGCAGCAATACCCTCAGGGAGCTGTTGTCGGCAGCCTTCGACCTCCCGGAAACCTGGAGGAGCAAAAGCAAAGGTTGCAGCGGGGAACTGCGTGCAGTGGGGGGGGGGGGGGGGCAGCATCATATGCCCAAAGGGAACCCACCAGGGGACCATCCTTCCATCCACGGGCAGGGCAGTGAGTTGGGCTCTTCCTTCAGTCCTGCGTCCCCGCCAGAGATGGCCATCCCGGGGACAGAAGGATGATTCAGGGGCAGACCCAGGAGGAGACCCCCCACACACCCCGTTTCCCTCGCCCCCTGAAATCCGGCCCCAGCAAAGCCAAAGGGGCACCCAGGAGCCCCAACGCCGGGAGAGGAGGAGAAACCTACACCGAGAGGGGCCAAAAGGGGCGCGGGGGGTGGGGGGCGCGTGTTAGCTCTTCTCCCTTGCTGGCTGTTGCCGCTGCTCAGCCTGAGATGGCTCCTCTTCCCAGCCCGCAAGGGCCAGATCCGGGCTGTGTGTGTGCAAGGCCATCCTGGGATCTGCTGGGAGGAGAGGAAGGCAAGGTGAATGGTGCCCCCCCCCCGCTACCGTAGCCATGCAGCCCTCAAGGTGGGGCTCAGCATCCTTCTTTGGGAAGAGAACCCTCCCCCGCCTGCTCTGAAGCTCACCTGTCCCACATGGAGGCTCAGGAACCCACTTTGGTCTCCATTGTGGGGACAGGTTGGCGCCCAGTGGCAGGGCAGAGGGCAGAGGGGGCTGCCCAAAGGTTAGGGGGGGAGAAGGCAGGCAGCTCCAGACATCAAGAGGAGGAGGAGCCCCTCACCATCACCAATCCAAGGCGCTCCTGCTGCTGCCTCACCTCCCAGGCAGGTCTCTCAACTGCGTCCCAACGTTAGGCTGGGCCACCCCAGAGGCAAAGCCCTGCCGGGCCTCATCCAGCTTCCAGCCGAGATTGAAGGCTCCTGGCCCTACGGAAGGCCCCCTGCCTCTCCCCACGGCATGGGCAGGTTAGCAAGGAGTCTCCCTTGGCCGCCCCTCTCCCAAAGGACAGCTCCCACCCACTTGGGCAGAGGGAACCAGGACAGCCCCCCCCTCACCTGCTTGTGCTGGCAGCTGCAAGGGGGGGCAGGCTGGCACTGACTCCCCCTGTTGCTGCTGCTGCTGGTAATGAAGCTGAAATGCAGAAAGAGAGAGAGAGTCACAGCGGTGCCGAGGCAGCTGGTGTGTGTGTGTGTGTGTGTGTGTGTGTGTGTGTGTGTGTGTGTGTGTGTGTGTGTGTGTGTGTGTGTGTGTGTGTGTGTGTGTGTGTGCTTTTTGAACCCAGGCCAAGCAAAGTCCAGTAAGGGGCGTTGGACCAGAGGGACCAGCCTCCTCTTTCTCTTACAGGCAGAAGAGGCCAGCGCTGCCCACTGGCCCGCCATGAGCTCCCCACCGCTGCCACTCACCTCGTGCATGTAAATGGCGTGCAGGCTCATCTCTGCAGAGGCAAACTCGGAGAGCAGCACCGAACGGGAGGCGGGGGGCTGCTGCCGCCTCTCAGAGGGAGCAAGGCTGCAGGGCAAGGAGAGGCAGGAAACCCATGGGACACAAGCAATCGCACCCCCATCTCACCCTCCACCCAGGCCCACCCCCACTTCAAGGGTGCTTTCCCAAGAGGGGGGGTCATCCCAAAGGCGACACCCCCCTTTACTGGCAAGCTGGCTGGGAAGGGCAGCTGGGGAGCCACCAGAAGGGCCCAAGTTCGGCCACCCGCAGCAAGCAGGGGGAACGGAGGGAGACAGCCAAAGCTCCCTTTTGAGACGCGGCAGGATTTCCACACAGAACCCGCTGATTCTGGGAGCTGTGCAGGCGAGTGGCTGCTGCCACGGCAGAGGCCAGGGCGAGGGTGCCCCAGAGCCTCCTTGCTCACTCGCGGGCAGGGGGGGCGTCCCAGATTGCCTGGGTCTGGCCCGCAATGGGAGGAGAGGAGGTCTTTTCGGGGGGAAGGTCTCTCTGGCCCCAGCCTACTGGCACAGAGTGAGGCAAAGGGGAGGCCTGGGGCAGTCAGGATCACCAGAGGAACGCTGCCAGCCAGGCAAACATACAACTTCCCTGGAAGCTGAGTCATGGTAACTGGACTCCTTTTTCTTGAAAGACAAAACATTTTGCTGCTCATCCAAACAGCTTTGTCAGTCTGAAGAAAGCTAGTTGAGAGTCCTCCCTCTTATACTCTGCTTTGACCTCTTGTCAGGGTGACAAGTAGCAGTAGCAGACTACAAGAACCACTTGTGTTTTGACCTGAGATGGAGACAACAGAGCCTCACCCCAACAAGCCTTTGCCTACCATCTACAGTAAGAAGTCACAGGGCTAACAAGATCCTTCAGAGAGCTCAGGAACAACTCCTTAATGAAAGGGTCAGACAAGTCCACTTCACCTTAGACACTTTGGAACACAGAAAAGATCACCTTCACCAAGAACTATTGTCCACCCTATCCAAACCAGCACTGGATGCAGTCACAGAATTTGTCCAGAAAGCACAACTGGCTCAACATTGCAAAGGCAAAAAGTGGCAAATGAAGACGTTTTATCTTCTCCTCTCCTGGGAACAGTCAGTAAAAGAAATCGGCAGGAGGAAGAAGGATGATGGGGCCAGGACAGGAGATGTAAAGGACAAATGGGTGAAGAACCTCTCAAACAGGGAACTCACCCAGACAGAGAGAGAGGTCCTATCCAAAGGCCTAAATTTTGCCATCACACCCAAGCAGGTTCCTGTTGTGGATTTCATCACAGCTACAGAATCAGCCATTCACAGAAACAATCTGCCAGCAGCAGAAGCTGAACTACTCATGATAAAAGTCTTTGCGAGCACTCTCCAGTGCTCAACCACCACCACCCTCCAACCTCACCAGCCAGGAGAGAAGTGCTCTGACATCCCTCAGCAGGGATGAGAACGTCACCACCCTTCTGCCTGCGGACAAAGGAAGATGCACTGTCGACCTCAATACTGTGGACTACCACGAAAAGGCCATCTCACTTTTAGGTGACCAACACATGTATGAAAAACTAAAAAGAGACCCCACCAGCAGCTACAAGAAAAAGGCAAAAGAATGCTTAAAACTCTTAGAGAAGGATAACACAATTGACAGGGTGACTTCTTGCTGTTCTCTTCGTGACCCCATGGACCAGAGCACGCCAGGCCCTTCTGTCTTCAGACTCCCTCCCAGTTTGGTCAAATCCATGTTGGTTGCATCAATAACACCATCCAACCATCTCATTCTCTGCTGTCCCCTTTTCCTGTTGCCTTCAATCTTTCCCAGCATCAGGGACTCTTCCAAGGAGTCCTTTCTCCTCATGAGGTAGCCAAAGTATTGGAGCCTCAGCTTCAAAAGTCTGTCCTTCCAATGAACATCCAGGGTTGATTTCTTTCAGGATGGATAGGTTTGATCTCCTTGCAGTCCAGGGGACTCTCAAGACTCTCCTCCGGCACCACAGCTCAAAAGCGTTGGTTCTGCGGTAATCAGCCTTCTTTATAGTCCAGCTTTCACTTCCATACATCACTACTGGAAATACCATAGCTTTGACTATTTGGACCTTTGTCAACAAAGTGATGTTTCTGCTCTTTAAGATGCTACCTAGGTTTGTTATCGCTTTCCTCCCAAGAAGCAGGCATCTTTTAATTTCATTGCTGCAGTCCGCATCTGCAGTGATCAAGGTGCTCAAGAAAATCAACTCTGTCATTGCTTCCATTTCTTCCCCTTCTGTTTGCCAGGAGGTGATGGGACTGGTGGTCATGATCTTAGTTTTTTTGATGTTGAGCTTCAGCCCATTTTTTTCACTCTCCTCTTTCACCTTCATTAAGAGGTTCTTTAATTCCTCTTCACTTTCTCCTGTCAGAGGAATATCATCTGGATATCTAAGGTTTTTGATATTTCTTCCGGCAATCTTAATTCCATCTTGTGATTCATCTAGACCTGCCTTTCACATGATGTTCTCTGCATGTAAGTTAAAAAGGCAAGGTGACAGTATACAGCCTTGTCATACTCCTTTCCCAATTTTTAACCAATCAGTTGTTCCATATCCAGTTCTGACTGGTTATATCCTGGAGAGACCACCCCCTGCTTTTACGGACTTCCCAAGATACACAAGCAAGGAATCACCCTCACACCCATCGTCAATAGCATAAATTCAGTGAGTTACAACATTGCAAAATACCTGGCGACTATCCTAGCCCCACTGGTTGGAATCACGGACCACCACGTGCGCCATTCAGAGGAGTTTGTTTCTTAGGTCAGGGAGCTGAAACTAGATACAGACGAAACCATGGTATCCTTTGATGTTTCATCTCTCTTTACCAGCATTCCCACCACTGATGCCCTAAGAAATGTAAAGAGAAGACTAAGAGAAGACAGCACCCTCACCTCCAGAAGCAGCCTCAACCCAGACCAGATATGCCAGCTCCTGGACCTGTGTTTGAACACCACGTATTCCATGTACAGAGGGGACTTCTACAGACAGAAGCATGGTTGTGCCATGGGTTCCCCAGTGTCACCAATTGTCGTCAACCTGTACATGGAAGAAGTGGAGAAGAAGGCACTCAACACCTTCCCAGGGACAACACCATCCCACTGGTTCAGGTATGTAGATGATACCTGGGTGAAAATCAAGACTCAGGAAGTACAGGCCTTTACAGACCACATCAATGTAGTGAATCCTAATATTAAGTTCACTAGGGAGGACACACAAGACAACAGCCTGGCTTTCCTGGATTGTGCAGTCATCATCAGACCCAACCGTCGCCTGGGAACAGAAGTTTACAGGAAACCCACCCACACAGATCAATATTTACGGTTTGACTCCCACCATCCATTACAACACAAATTAGGAGTCATCAGGACCCTAAACCACAAAGCAGAGAGCATCCCCACCTCCACAGAAGCCAAGAAGAAGAAAGACCGGCACCTGAAGACAGCACTTAAGGCCTGTGGATATCCAAAGTGGGCCTTCAGCAAAGCAGTGGGCCATCCCAGAAGAACAAGGGATCAGCCTGAGACCCAGAGCCTGATGGAAGAACCTGGTCATTCCCTACATGGCTGGAGTGTATACAGTATATGCGGTCCAATGAAGTGAGGAGTATGCAGACCCCTACAATGGAGAAACTAAATGGCCACTAAACAGAAGGATAGCCCAACATAGGAGGGGTAACAACTCAGGACCAGAATCAGCAGTACACCTCCATTTGAAGGACTAAAGGCACTCATTCAAAGATGTGGATGTACACATATTAGACAGAGAAGAGAGGTGGTTTGAGAGAGGGGTCAGGGAAGCCATTCATGAGAGCATTGAAAGTCCCTCTCTCAACAGAGGTGGGGGCCTCAGGCATAGTCTATCTGCAACTTATCAGGGTGTGCTTTCAACAATACCCAGATAAATCAAAAAGCCTTTGCCACTAAGGCCATAGCTAATGACCCATACTTTATATAGGTTTCTGCACCTTAGGCCATTGTTCACCTTAAGGCTATGGATACTGTTGTCTACCTAACGAGCCCATTCAGCCCATTGTTCATCTTATGAGCCTATTTCAGAGCAGGGTGACAAGAGGTTACAGGGGACTGTAAGATGGAGGACTTGCATCTAGCTTTCTTCAGACTGATGAAGCTGTTTGGATGAGCAGTGAAACATTTCTATCTCTCAAGAAAAATAAGTCCAGTTGCCATGACTCAACTTCCAGATAAATTCACCTGGGTGACTAAGTATCTTCACAGACATACAACCTCCCTCCACCTCCTCCTCCTCCACCACCACCACCACCACTGCCAACTTGATCTATCCCTGTCCCCCAACAGCCCCATCAGCCTTACCTGGCCCCCAGGAGGGTGCTGTCACTGTGGCAGACCGAGTTCTCGCCCAGAGGGAGGCTGTGCTGAGGCAGCTGGGAGCATGAGAGGGAGGCCAGGATGCTGGCCGCTGCACTGGCCACGCTGGCTGGTCGAGCGAAGAAGCGCCGCTGCTCCGCCGGAGGGGCCGGGCTTCCAGCAGCCAGAACGGGGTGGGCCAGAACGCTGGCCAGCAGGGCGTCCGGCTGCTGCGGGAAGAGGGAGGGTGAGGCTGGGAAGGCTCGTGGTGGCCGGGGGCAGGCCAGGGGTCATCTTGCCCAGAGCCTTGTGGCTTACCACAGTGCTGAGTCCTTCATCGGAGAGGAAAGAGGCTCCCAATGGGGCCTCGGCCAGAAGGCGCTGGGCGGGGGGCGCGTGGGCCGCATCCTGCTGCACCTTCTCCTTCAGATGCCCAATGAAGAGGGAACTCTCAGGCGGAGGCTGCCAGCGGGGGTTGGTGATGGCAAAGTGCACCAGGGAAAGCTCTGTCTTGCCGTTCTCGGCCTGCTGGTAGACGGAGGCCTCTGTCCGGCCCTGGGAGAGCCACGGCAGGAAGAAGAGCCACGGAGAGGAGAGGAGAGGAGAGGAGGGGGCTGCTAACCCTAACCCGCAACAGCCCCCTCGGAGGACAGAGTCCGTGCCCAAATGAGGGACGGAATTCCACAGTGCTTGACCCACAAGCACGCTATGCAGCGGGCAAGGGAGAACGGGTGCACTCCCCCCTGCCCAGCTGCAGTCAGAACCCCAAGGCTGCATCTGCTGCCCCACCCAGCCCCAAAGGAAGGGCTGGTCAGCTGCCCCAGGGCCACCCCCCTACCTGAGGATTCCCGTGGTTGCGGATATCAAGCTGGGCGAAGGAGCAGATGTCCCCCACGCCCACCACCTCGACTGAGAAGTTGCGGAAGAAGTCAATGATGTCCAGGGCCCGGGAACGCAGGGCAAAGATGAGCAGGAAGGGCGTGACGATGGGGCTCAGCAGCTCCTCCAAGATGAAGACCTGGGGCCACCAAGACAGAAGGCACCTGGGGGCCGCGGGTTGTGCAAAGCGCCCACAGCGGGATTTACCCCACCCCACCCCAGCTGCAGCCCCCACTGCACTCTCCCGTTGCCCCCATCCCATCCCTATCCCCCTGCACACGCACACGCACACACACACACACACACCCGTTCCGCCCGCCTGACTCACGGCCTTGTACTGGAAGAGCTGGGCCAGCTCCTCGCGGGTCTCCGCCTTGTGAGCGCTGCCCTGCCAGTGATCAGGGATGTAGTGGATGTGAGCCAGGAGGCTCTGTAGCAGTTGCTCTGGGCACCACACCAAGTGCTCATCGGGGATGAAGGACCTGGCCCGGAGTGGGGGGGGTGAGAGGGAGGGAGCAGAAGACAGAGGGGGGGATACACCTCTTGAAGACCCACGGGGGAGACAAAGGCTCCCTCCAAAGGAGAGGATGCAGCCTCAAGAGGCAGGGTGGGGAGCAGGGGACGCCAACGCCACGGGCTGGGAGATCGGCTGAAGGAAGCAGATGGCACGAGAGACGCCGACGCACCTTCAGGGCACGGATCAAATGCCTCCCGTTTGGAGGGTGAAGCTACTGCACTCGCAGGTCTTAGGGAGGGGTCTGTCACGTGCTGAGCATGCGGACGGTGTGTGTAGACCAGTGGTTCTCAACCGGTGGGTCCCCAGATGTTCCTGGACTGCAACTCCCAGAAGCCTCCACCCTCTCTGTGCTGGAAGGGGTTTCTGGGAGTTGCAGTCCAGGAACATCTGGGGACCCACAGGTTGAGAACCACTGGTGTAGACACTTGGAGAGAATAATCACCCAGGGCCCAGCCTCTTTCCTTTGGTGCCTAGAAGTGACCCAAACGTTTCCACGTGAACAGCTCTGTCCCGGGAGCTGCTTTTGGCAGGGCAGGGCTTCTTGCCCGGTGAGTTTTAAAAAACGGCCTCACCAGCTCAAGGGAAACAGGGACGCCACACCCCACAGGCCAGTGTTTAAGAAGGCTGCCCTAAGCCAGCCTGTCCCTTCGGCCCCACAGAAACGACACCCCTCGGCCCCGCCCGGCTTCCTCCCAGGGGCCTACCGGGCCACGGTGACCACCAGCCCCAGCAGGGTGATGGCCGTCAGGATGTGCTGGACGGTGAGGACGTCCTCGTCGTAGACGGTGAGGGCGATGAGGACGGCCAGGATGGAGCCGGCGAAGAAGCCCACGTTCTTGGCCAGGAGGGCGAGCAGGGGGCTGGCGAAGGAGTTCATGTACTTGGAGGCGGGCTTGTAGCCGCGGCTCAGGCGGGCCTGCAGCTCGTGGTCCAGCTCGTTGAAGTGGCGCAGGTAGAGGCGGCCGTAGAGGGACCAGCGGCGGGCCCCCAGGCTGCCGGGCTCCCGCTTGAGCGCCTCCGTGTAGCTGAAGAAGGCGTACAGGACCTGCCAGACCAGGACGAAGGGGCAGAGCAGCAGGTTGGTCAGCCCCAGCAGCACCATGCTGCGCCCCAGCCGGCGGGCCAGCTCCAGCCGGGCGCCGGCCCGCTTGTACTGGGGCTGGAGGTTCCACTTGCCCTGGAAGAGGGAGCCGGGCCCCCAGAAGAAGAGCAGCTCCAGGTTGTACTTGAGGCCCTGGGTCAGGAAGACCACCTCGCCCAGCAGGGGCAGGCGGAAGCGGACGGGCAGCAGGGACTTGTTCACCATGGCCACCAGGTAGTTCTTGAAGCGCAGGATGCGGTGGTGGATGTCCAGCTCCGAGAGCTCCCGCTTGTGGACGCACATCTGCTGCTCCCGCTGGAGGGCAATCAGCCGGGCCTGGACCTCCTGCCAGCTGCGGTTGCACAGCGCCTCCTGCCCGGAGGAGGAGGAAGAGGAAGAGGAAGAGTGATGGGTCGGAGGGAAGGCCGCCTTCTAGGGGCCCCTGTGCCTCCCCCCGCCCCCCCCACCCAAAGGCCCTACCAAAAAGAGGCTTCCGAGCCACTCCCAAAGGCAGGACGTTCCTCCTCCTCTCCGCCAACCACAGCACACAAGCCTGCCCTGGGACCTTCTCCCTCCATGGAAGCATCACTCCCCAAGAGACACCCCCCACCCCCCACCACACCTCTTCCCATAGCCAGAGATCAGGACAGCTGTCCTGGCTCTTCAAGTCCCCCAAAGATCCACCCCCATGACCTCCATCACCCTGGATCCCACCCACCCCCAAACAAGGCAAGGTAGAAGCTGCCGCTGGAGGCCATTCCCCATTGCCTGAAAAGGGCTGGTCTTTGGTCTTTCCAGAGGAAAAGCACTGGAAGCCCCCGGTGGCTGCAGCAGGGCCAGACGCCAGGGGCACCTGCGCCGAGGCAAGGAGGAGCCACTCATGGGGATGCCTGGCACGGGTTCCAAGGCCTCGGCTGGGCTGGGCTGGCACTCCCTGGCACCCGCCCCGCCCCGCCCTCCCTCACTCACCGCAGGGATCTTGAGGGCCTTGGTGTAAAAGGCCCGGATCTCCCAGTAGCTCAGGAGGCTGCAGAGCACCTTCACCAGGCGGTACAACCAGAAGGTGGCGGCCATCACCAGCAGGAAGATGATCCAGCCGCTGGCCTGGATCCTGAGATTGGGGAGGGAGGAGCAGGGGGGAAAACACACGGCGTCAGGCTCTTGGCCGCTGGCAGGGGTCACCCGAGGACACTCTCAGAATTACTGGGAAATTGGGGGAGGGAGAGAGAAGGGTTGTGCAAGAGGGTGCCAGTGCCAGGCCTCTTGGGTTACACGTAAACACACAACGGGCCTGGCCCAGGACCCCCACCCACTGCAAGCAGTTCCAGGAGAAGGTGAGCCTCTGAGGGACCCCAGAGAAACCTGGCAAAGCCCACAAGGCCAGGCGGCTGCGACCCCTGCTAAAAACAACAACAAACCAAACAGGGCTTTCCTATCTTAAAAGTTCACGCCTACTGAAGAGGACTGCTATTTAGAAGTCAAGTCACATCTAGTAAAGGGAACGGTTACATTTTAGAGAACCGTTCCATCTGAAGGAGAAAAGGGCCTGCAGGACGACATTACAAGGTCGCCCATAGTTTTAAAGGCAGCTAAGAATGCACTCAGATAGCTACCCTTTCCTCTGTGCACAATACGGACACGGGAGGTCCCCTGCCCTGCATCATGTCCAGGCATGCAACATCTGAGAGAGTTTTCTGGTCGCCTGCCTAATCCCTGGGCTGCTCCATTTCCCAAAGCAGAGACCTGGGTGCCACCTTCACTCTGGAAGGACCGCTCCAGCACCCTTCGCCTCCATCTCCCAAGAGAAGAGACAAGGAGTGGTGGTCTAGAATGGCATGGGGGAGGATGGCTGGCCTCCCCCTGCTCCTGCTGCAGGTAGTAGAAAGAACCTCCCCTTGTGCATGGATTTCTCTTGACTCAAGGGGATCTCCTGACAGCCTGAGGCACCAAACAGGCAAGGAACACACACAGACACACACACACACACGCACACGCACACACCAGCCCCAACCAACCAACTCCTCTGTGTTTCTTCGGTCAAGCTACTCCCTTTGGGAAGCCGCTTCTGAGCGGTGGGCAACCCCACGTGGACCCCGGGAGGCTAAGAAACGTCTCCCCTCCCCTGCCCAGTCTGCCCAGGGAGGAGAAGCCAGCCTTGGCCCCCGAGGGGTGTTGGCCCACGATGGGCTCAGCCGGGCCTTCTCCCCATCGCCCACCTCTGAGCACACTGTGGCGCAGGCAGGACGGCGTCCGGCAGGGTCACTTTGCTCCGGTCGGGCCCCGGGCGGCTGCCTCCCCCGCCCGGCCAGGTGTGGTTGACGGGCCGGTTGGCAAAGAGGACATCGTACTCCACGCAGCACAGCAGGAAGGTGGTGAAGGCCACCACAAAGAGGAACTGCCTGGGGCCGGGAAGAGAGAGGAAGGCGCTCCAGGGGACGGCAGGCACACGGCCCCCCTGCCCCCCGCCCCCAGGCTCCTGGTGCTTGGCTGGCACCGGGGGAGGCAGGCAGGCAGCCCGGCCCAGCCCAGCTCCCCTGCTCTCCCCAGATAGCCCCAGGTCTGCCCTCTGGCCCACAGGCACAACCCCCCACCACCACAATCAGGGTCCCAAGCCAAGGCTGCCCCCTCTGCCCTCCAGCATGTGGGACGTGCCCAGGCATTCAGCAAGGGCTTCCCTCAGGGAAGGGAAGGGAACACAAAGCTGGAGGGGGGGCATTGCACCTTGCAGCCCCCCCCGCCCCCCTATAGGCAGACACATACAAACAAGTCATGGGTAGGAGGCCCTGTGGACAACCTCCACAGATCTAGACTGGGATACACACACATACGCACACACCCTTTTCTCTCTGTCACCTCCAGAGTGTGTGTGTGTGTGTGTGTGTGTGTGTGTGTGTGTGTGTGTGTGTGTGTGTGTGTGTGTGTGTGTGTGGACATCTAGGAATTGCAGGCAGCCAAGAAGATGGGGAACGGGGGGGGGCAGGGTGGAACTTACACCAGCTCAAAGACGTCCGAAAGCATCATGCAGGCAAAACCATTCTTCTGATGGAAGTGGTAGACGTAGGGCAGCTGTCAAGGAAACCCGGCCAAACCTCTCCTGGCAGGTGGAGAGCCCTGCCGCCCCAATCCCAGCTCCCTCCCTTCTGCCCCATGGCTTTGAAGGGGGTTCAGGCACAGGCACCCCAGCCGAACTGTGGGGGGGGAGGGAGGGGTGTTGTTGTTAGTTTGTGCAGAACTGGGACAGCAGCAGGAAGGAACCCGGTGGGAAGCAACCCTTGCATTCTGCCCTGGGGCCACTTTTTCAGGCAGTGCCACCTGGAACCCCTCCTCTGTGGAGACCAAAGCATGACCCACAGCCTAGAAGGTGCCCCCCCCCACATGCCCCACAGAGCCCCCCCCTTTACCCCCAGGGCTCTTTTCAGTGCAGTTTCAGGGGGCAGTGAGACTCCCACCCCATGCCCACCAGGCAAGGATATTTTGGTGAAAAAGTTGTCCAAGTTCTTGATGTGATGCCAGGAATCTGGGGAGGAAAAAGGCAGAAGTAAGGGGGCCGGGTCCCGGCTGCCAGAACCCCACCCTCCCCACGCCTGGCCCCAGCTCGGGGGGGGGGGAGAAAGAGGCCTAAGTACCTTTCAGTCCCTCAGTGACGTGGATGAGCAACTCCTCCTCGTCCTCGTGGGGGGAGTCCTCCTCATAGTCCGGCAGGCGGTGGTAGTCGCCGCAGTGCTCCTGGCTCACAGCCATGGGGTTGCCGGGTCACCCTGCTGCACATGCACACACACACCCTGAAGCGTGCGGGAGGAAGAGAGAGTGCGCTCTGTGAGGGGAGACCCTGGGAGACCATCCTGCCTGGCAGGACAGAGGCCAAGAGTGTGACACGCGCCCCACTGAGGCAGTGGGGCAAATAGGGTGGAAAGCGGCTCTTCAGACCCACGCGGCATCCTATTGTGCCCTCCCAAGCCCCCAAAGGGCAAGTGTGGTTCCTCAATGCCCACACCAGACACAACCCCATTTAAGCACGTGGCCAGCTGCCTCCCCTCACTTGGGAAGAACCCAAAAAGCTCCCTTTGGGAAAGGGAGGATGGTGCCACCGGAATCACTGTTTAAACTGTCTCTCTCTTTTGGGGGTTTTTGACAGCTTGTGTGGCCCCAAACGGTGGCCCCGGGGCAAGATAACCAGAGCTGTCTCAAGCTGCTCGTTTGCCCGGCCCTGGGCTCTCCCTCTCCAATGCACTGGCCCATCTGGTGTTGGCACCACCCGAATCATGGGAGCCCCATCTCATGAAGAGGATGCTTGGGGCCAGATCCCGAGAGAACAACCACCCACCCTCTTGCATACCCCCCTCATCGCCCGCCTGCCGTTGCTCACCCCTTCGCCCCTTCCAGAGGGATGGATGAAGCCCAGCCCCACCTCCTGGCTCCTCCCAGGGGCTCCAGCCACCTGCCTCCCTTGAGTCACTTCCCTTGGGCGTCTGGACCAGGCAGGTGCCCAGGCAGCATTCCAACGGTCCCAGCCACAGGGTGACGGCAGGCATCCCCACGCTCAGAGGGATGGAGGCAGACCCTGCTGAGGTGGGCCGGGAGGGGGGTGGGTGGGTGCTGTGGCTTCCGTTCAGCCACGAACAGAGGGATTTTGGAGAGAAGGGATCTGGCAGATCAACCCAAGCAAGGACTCTGGGGCAGGAGAGACAGAAGCACCGCTGCCTGCAACCCTCACCCCAGCCCCAGCCCCAGCCTGCCCACTCACTAGCAGCTCCCTCAGCGGCCGCACACAGTGCTAGCAAGCACCTCCTTGGTGTTCAGGGACACACACACACGCACACCACACAAGAACCCTTTCCTCCTTCCCTTCCCTTCCAGCTGAAACCAAGGGATGGGGCAAGCCAAGAGCCTCAGCCTCCTCCCCTTGGGAAGCCCCCACAAACCTTGACACACACACAGACACACACACACACCCTGCCAGCCACCAAGGGCAGGGATGCCGGGGGACCCAGGGCCACAGCCAGCCAGAGGGGGGCAGGCAGAGAGTCCCCTGGCCGGCTGGGTCAGTGGAGGGCAAGAGGGCCCGGCGGTGGCCGGAGGAGAGCCCCACTTGCCCTGGGCCCTGGGGCCCACCTCCCGGCCTCTGCTCTTCCTGCTCCTCCTCCTCCTGGTCCTCCTCCTGCTCCAGGGATCCTCCTGGCTGGGGCTTCTTGCTTCTCCCGCCGCCGCTGCTGCTGCTGCTGTTGTTGTTGTTTTCCCAGCTGGAGAAGGGAGGAGGCAAGAGCCCTGAGTCACCCGCCCAGGAAGGGCTGCCCAGAGGGGAGGGAGGGAGGGAGGGAGGGAGGGAGGGGCAGGCCCCTGGGCTCCCCCTCCCCACCTACACACACACACACACACACACACACACACACACACACACAACCGCGCCCCCCCCCTCCCCCCTGCCAGCCGCGGGGCCGGCTAAAAATACTGCCCGGCAGAGCCGCCCCGCCAGGGACCCGGCAGCAGCCCCAGGGGGGTCGTCAGCCCCAGGGGGGGAAAGGACCGGGGGGGGAGGGGGACCGACCCCCGGCCCCCACCCCCACCCCCCACCCAGGAGGAGGAGGTGGTGCTGCTGCTGCTCAACACCGCCGCCCCCCCCCCCCCACCCCCCCCCCCCCCCTTCCACCCCTATTCCCCGGGGGCGCCCCCACCCCCACCCACCCCCGGCCCACTCCCTTGTCCGGCAGGGGCTGCAACGGCGCCCTCCCTTCCACCTCGGGGAGGGGGGGGGGAAGAGACCCACCGGCGAATGGGGAGCGGGGCTGATGGGGACCCCCGGGGGGGGGGGAGGCTGGCGGTGGGCAGCGGGACCCCACACCCCCACCCCCACCCCCCACCCCTGAGACCCTCCGGCCCACCACCACCGCCACCTACCTGCCTGCCTTCCTGCCCGCCCGCCCGCCCGCCTGCCTGCGGGGGGGGGGGACCCGCGGCTTCTTCGCCCGGGACGCCGGTGCTCGGAGGAGGAGGAGGAGGAGGACGCGGAGGGGGGGAGAAAGAAGGCGGGCCTCTTCGCCGTCGCCCCGCCCCCTCCGCCCCGGGCCCCGCCCCCCCCCGGCCGCAAGGCATTGTGGGTCGCTGTGGCCGGCCTCCGCTCCAACATGGCGGCGGCGGCGGCGCTGGTGGGAGCCCCGGCTTGAAAGGGTCACACCCCCCCACCCGACCCCACCCCGACCCCACCCGGAGAGGCCCCCGGTCGGCTTCCCTCGCCATGTTGCCCCGGATGCTGCTGCTGCTCCTCCGCGGCGGCCGCTTGAGCCCGGCGCCCCCCCGCGGGCCTTTCCGAGCCTCCCTGGTTGCCAGGTAACCGTTGCCCGCGCAGGGCACGCCGGGAACTCGCCCCCCCCCGTCCTCGCGCCCTGCCCTTCTGCTTCTCCGGGCGGGCGCGTGGCTCGAGCCGCCGTCCTGCCTGCCGCGGGGCACCATGGGAGATGTGGTTTGTTGTGGCTCCGCAGCCCACGTGCGGGAGGCGGAGCGGGAGGGAGGGAGGGAGGGAAGGGGGAAGGCCGCCGCCGCCGCCGGGAAGGGAAGCCTCGGAGGAGCCGCCTCTCGGGGGGGGGGCGCCCGCGAAGGCCACCGGCCGCGTTCCTTTCTAGATAGAGGAGGCCTTTCGACGTTTGCCACCGCCTTTCCCCCCTAGAATAGCTTAAGAGCGGGGCTCCTCCTGGCCCCACGGCGGCGGCGGCGGCGGCGGAGGGGGGGGTGGGTGGGAGGGCGGGGGGGGGGAGGCGGCGGCGTTGCCGCGAGAAGATGCTGAAGGCGCTGAAGAGGCGGATGCGGCGGCCAAGCCTCTCCTCTCCTTGAGGAACGCCTCTTAGGTTTCAACGGAGCACTGCTTTTGCAAAACTGAACCATTCCAATACACGCACGTACAGAGAGAGAGAGAGAGAGAGAGTTGCATCTGAAGCAGCAAATTCAAACCTGGGTTTTTAAATCGTGGTTGTTGATATATTTTTGTTTGTTCCTCATAAACAGTATGCTTTCTTCAACTGTCATCATTATTTGGAATGTTACTGTCACAAAGTTTGAGATGAAATGAAAGAAAAACGGGAAGATCCCACCTAAATGTCAAAAAGTGGGCTGGAAAATCTACTCCCCCCCCCCCTGCACGGCTGTGCTCTGTTTTGACAGGGCATATCCTGCACAAGTTCCATGGTCTGGGCTGGGACTCATCCTGACCTGGGAGGTGGCTGGCACAGAGGAGACGGCCATGCCTTCTCTGGAGAGGGCCTCTGCTGCCTGGGAAGGAGGTGACCCTGTGGAGGCTTTGGCCCTCCTCTCCTTTGCAGGCCACTGGGCTGCCTTTCCTGTAAACATGGGAGGCTGCCAAGGGGCCACCTGCTGGCCTCTGAAAGGAACCCTCCCGCTCTTTCCCTCCCACCCTCCTGCAGGTACTCCGGCAGCCATGCCCGCTTCTCCTGCTTCCTGGGGGGCCGCCTGGCCAAGGGGCCCCCAGTTCGGCTGCTGCTCTTTCCCCGCCGCCCCCTCCCTCTGGCCCGGCTGGCAGCAGCATTGGCAGGGCCAGCCTTGGTGGGGCTGGGGGCTGGCTTCTGCACCAAGGCCCTCTGCCAGGGGGCTAGAAAGGCAGAGGTGGTCTGTGCCCCCCCACCAGTGGAGAAGGAGCCAGACTTCGACTGGGCCCTGTTCTGGAAGTTTCTGCGCCCGCAGCTGCTGGCTCTAACGGCGGCTGTCCTGGTGAGCGGCGGCTGCTCTTCGCCTTTTCTGACTGCTGGGGGCTGCTGGGGGAGGGGGGAGGGGGGCAAGAATAAATCCAAAGATGGGAGGGAGTGAACATGCCTGGAATAACCCTCCTACCTGTGCCGGGATGTTTGGCCAGAAGGCTGGCAGAAGGACACTCCTCAGCCAAGAAGCCGGTCCCATGAACAGGAGTCCCGTCTGGCCACTGAAAGCTTGAAATAGTCACCAACCCAAACCACCGAAGGGGCAGCAGGGGACCTGGCCGAGCAGCTTCAGCAGCCGGAGCGACCCTCCCGTTTGACCTCCCCTCCCCCAACCTCTCTCTCCAGTTTGCCCTGGGAGCTGCCCTCCTCAACGTCCAGATTCCGCTCCTCCTGGGCAAGATGGTGAACGTGGTAGCGCAGCACATGCGTTTGTCTGAGTACCTGCGCCTGGTGCGTGAACCTGCCCTGCGCCTGCTGAGCATCTACGGCCTCCAGGTGGGTGCCAGGTGATGGCTGTGGGGGTGGGGTGGGTCTTCTGGGCAGAGCAAATTGGGGGGGGGGAGGCTCAGAGCCTGCCCTGCCCTGCCCTGCCCTGGGGAGGATGGAGGGGGAAGGCCGGCATCTGTACATGCCCTTCTCTCTTTCTTCCCCTGCCTGCTCCAGGGGGCAATGACTTTTGGGTACATCCTGCTGCTTTCATGGATCGGGGAGAAGGTGGCCGGCAGCATGCGGAAGCAGCTCTTCGCCTCCTTGCTTAGGTAACCAAGGACCTGGGAATGGGCACTGGTGACGGGAACCCCCTCGGGCGTGCGGTACAGCTGGCTCCAGCCAGAACAGGCTCACATGTGTGAAACCAATGGGGTGGGGATAGAGTGTTCTGCTTATATATCACCCCATAGCACTCCAAGCACTCTCTGGGCAGGTTACAATTTAATTATGCAGGCGACACATTGCCCCCCCCAGCCAGCTGGGGACTCATTTTACCGACCTTGGAAGGATGGAAGGCTGAGTGAACCCTGAGCCGGCTACCTGGGATTGAACCCCAGGTCGTGAGCACAGGTTTAGCTGCAGGACAGGCATTTAACCACTGCGCCACAAGTTGGAGACTGCACGGTCCAACACAGGGAGGCACAGCTTTAGTAGAATCCCCTTTGCTCTGGTTGTGCCCAGCTAAGTAGATGAAACACACGTTCTCGGAAGTTATCCTACTGAAACGTAACAGTGCTCACTGACTGATAAGTCAGCCAGTGGAAGACTGCAGGCTGAGGCACCCCCAGGCACCCCAGAAACTTTGGTGAGGCCCCTGAAGAAGCTTTGTCTGGCCCGATCGACCCTTGACAGTCGACTTTTGGGGAATCTGCAAGGCAGAATTGCTGGGGAGGAAACGAGGCCACCCTCGCCTGCATTTGTCGAGGGAGCAGAAAGAGCCGGAGGTCATGGCAAGAACTCCTTCCAGGGGGCAGGGAGGGCAGAGGAGAAGAGGCCACTCTCTTTGGCAGCCACAGCTCTGGCCACTGGAGAGGCAGTGTGGCCTGCAAGAGGCCAGGCCAAAGCCACCCCAGGGCCTGCAGTCACTCTGGCTCTGGCCTTCCCAAGGCAGGAGGTGGCCTTCTTTGATGCCAACCAGACCGGGCAGCTGGTGAACCGCCTCACGGCCGACATCCAAGAATTCAAGTCCTCCTTCAAGCTGGTCATCTCTCAGGTTTGTATACGGGAGCAGAGGGGATTCTGGGAGGGGATTCCTGGTCAGGATTTGTTGGGGAGACTGCTCCAAGGACCTCTGGAAGGGTTTCAGGGGGTTAAGCTGCCCCCTTCTTTCTTTCTTTCTTTCTTTCTTTCTTTCTTTCTTTCTTTCTTTCTTTCTTTCTTTCTTTCTTTCTTTCTTTCCTGCTAATGGTCTGCTCCTTGATTCTCCTCTTCTTCTTCTTCTTCTCCCAGGGCCTGCGCAGCATCACCCAAACGGTGGGCTGCTTCGTGTCTCTCTACATGATTTCCCCCAAGCTGACGGGGCTGCTGGTGGTGGTGATGCCTTTCCTGGTGGGGACGGGGGCCTTTCTCGGAGCCTCCCTACGCAGGCTTTCCCGCAAAGCCCAAGAACAAGTAAGTGCGGCGGGTGGGCCATCCTGTGGTATCCTCTGCTCCTCCTCCTCCTCCTCCTCCTGGGTCAGAGAGAGCATCAGCAACCTTTGCCCCGTGGGGGGGGTCTCTCCTTCCCGCTGCCCCCACGGTGCTGCCTGGGGGTGGAACCCGACCCTGTGGGGCCTGGGGCTGCCCTCCGCCATGTGAGCCATTGCTTTCTTGGGTGCAGGTGGCCAAGGCCACGGCGGTGGCAGATGAAGCCCTGGGCAATGTCCGGACCGTGCGGGCCTTTGCCATGGAGGCCAAAGAGATCCAGTGAGTCCCGCGAGGCCCTTGGCCTTGGCCCTTCCTCCCGTCGGCCGGATCCTTCCTGGCCCTTCGCTTGGATGCGCCCAAGGGTTTTCTTCCTCGGGGGCCTTGGAGAGGGAGAGTTCTGGGGGTGGGGGTGGGGATGGGGCCGGGGGTGGCAAGGGCTGGCCTCACTCCTCCATCTCCCTGGCAGGCAGTACTCGGGGGAGGTGGATCGGGCCAGCCGCCTCAACATGCACCTGGGGACAGGCATTGCCTTCTTCCAGGGTCTCTCCAATGTGGCCCTCAACTGTGAGTAGAAGCAGGCCCCTGTGCCCCCTCCCCCGCCCCGTGCGAGCCTTCCCTTCTTCCCTTAGTCTTCCCCCCAAGACACACACACACACACACACACAAAATCTGCCGGGATTTGGGGGTGCCTCCCCTGTGCCTACTCTCAGATCTTTGACCCGGGAATGCTTGGCCATCCACCCCCCACCCCCACCCCCACTGTAAGCTCTTCCACTGCTCTGCTTCCTGCCTCTTTCCGTGGCGCTGCCTTGTCAATCCCCCCTCCCCACCTCCTCCCGTGGTCTGGGTTTCCCTCCAGGTATTGTGCTGGGCACCATCTTTGTAGGCGGCTCCCTCATGGCTGGGGAAGAAATCACACCGGGAGATCTCATGTCCTTTCTGGTCTCCTCCCAGACAGTGCAAAGGTAAGGCTCCTGTCCCCCACCAACACCAACACCACCTCCCCACTGTGCCAGGAGGCAGCGTCCCACACCCGCCCGCTTTCACCCTGACAGGCTCTTCTTGCTTCCTCCTAGGTCTCTGGCCAGCATCTCCATCCTGTTTGGGCAGGTATGTGGGGCAGGGTTGTCTTGGGCTTTCTTCTGTCCTCTGCAGGACCAGACGGAAGCCAAAGTGACGGGGGGGGTAATCAGGGGGCTCTCTATGGCCTCAGTGGGAGGGGCCAAGCCTTGGCCTTGCATGGGGTGGGAGGACATTTGCCTGGGCCCCTCCGCTTCCCCACCCCCCCCACCAGCAGCTTGTGGGTCTGTTGCAGGTGTTGCGGGGAATGAGCGCCGGGGCCCGTGTGTTTGAATTCATGACCCTGCCTTCCGAAGCCCCCCTCTATGAGAAAGAGCAGCTGGCCTGCAGCATGCTGAGCGGGCGGATTGAGTTCCAGGATGTCTCCTTCAGGTGAGCACCTGCTGCCATGGGAAAGAGGCCACCAGGCCGGAAGGCCCTTGCTGTGGGGGCCACACTTCTGGTCACCCAGTGCGAGAGGCGGGGTGCTGGTGGAGGAAATCAGAACAGACTTGCAAAGCGCTTTGTGGCCCCTTTTGGACAAGGGGCAGGGCGGCGCCCTTCTGCATGTGCACCATAAACATAAATAGCTCTCTGGATGTTGACCTGGGAAGAGGAAGTGATTGCCAGCCTCCTAAAGACCCCAGACTCTTTGCAGGGCACGCTTGCATCCGGGGTGCCCTGGGGAAGCCAGGCACTGGGGGGAGGGGCGGTTCAGTTCCCCAGTTGTAGATAAGCTCCTTCACTTGTCATCCCTCCTCCTTGGCCAGCTCTGCCAGGGCGGGTGAGAACTGGACCATTTCCTGGCCCACCCTTGCGCCTGGTCTGCCGCTCACCCTCTTCCAGGACCAGGCAGGCTGCAGGGTCCTTCCCACAGCCTCTCCTCCTCCTCCTCCTCCTCCTCCTCCTCCTCCTCCTCCTCCTCCTCCTCCTGCAGTTACCCCACACGGCCCGACTACCAGGTGCTGCGAGACTTCAACCTCGTCATCCCAGCTAACAAGACGGTGGCCATTGTGGGACACTCTGGAGGGGGTGAGTTCCCCTGTCCTTTGTCTCAGTGGAGGCCCAGGTGCAAAGCCTTGTGCTGTGGGGCCTCTTCATCCCCCTCGGGCACTGAAGGGGGCCTCAGAGGGAGAGAGGGAGGGCCTGGCTCTCTTGGCCCCCTGCTGAAACCACAGCAGGGATGGTTCTATTTAACACTGTTAGGTATTGCCATTTGTCTCAAGGGCTTCTTGGTTTACAAAAAGCAGTTGGTTTTTGCATGAGACCCTTTTGGGGAGAGAAAGTCAGACAGGGGGAATATATGCTTTCTCCAACTTGCTTCTTCTCCACCTGCTACTTGTTTGTTTGATAGTGCTTTCCTGAGAGCAGTGGCATTGTCATGGGTTATTTTTATTTGTCTGTGGTTTTATGGTTGAATCCTGGTGTCCCTGTGAGTTGAACCGGTGCCTGGTCTGCACCTTCCACCAAGTCATGCATGGGAATTTCACCACAGCTCTTTTGCTGATTCAAGGCTCCCAGCAGTGCTTCTCTTTCCTGCCCCCAGGGGCCCTTTCTCCATGGACTGGCCAGGGAGGCAGTCGGGGTGGGGTTGGGGGCCTGCTCTGACCCCACAGTGTCCTCCCTCCCTCCCTCCCTCCCTCCCATGTAGGGAAATCAACTGTTGCAGCCCTCTTGGAGCGCTTCTACGAGCCCACGGAGGGGGCCATCTTCCTGGACGGGCGGGACATCTGCACCCTGGACCCCAACTGGCTCCGTGGGGAGATCATTGGTTTCATCAACCAGGTGAGAAGGGGGCAGGCAGGCAGGTGGGTGGGGCAGGGCGGGGAAACCAGGTGTAGTATTACCCAGAGAAAGCCCTGACATGTCTGGGCCTCTTCTCCAAGCGTCAGGGGAGGGGATAGGAGGCCGTTGCAGAATCGTGGAAGGGGGAGGACCAGGACGGCCTCTCTCCCTCTTCTGCAAAACAGAAGCAGGAGCTTCTAAGACTGAGACGCGAGTAGAAGGCAATCAGAAAGGAGGGCCGTGTGGTCCTTCGTGGCACTGGCTGCCACGGGATGCAATCGGGTGGTTTGGCAGAGAAGCGTCTTAGCTGGTGAGGCACACAGCCCGATGGCTGCCATGCACAGACACCTTGCGGGCGAAGGTGTCCTGGCGCTTGCCCCCCCCCCCGCGGTGGCTCTGAGGCGGCGCCCCCCCCCTTCCTCTTGTGCCCCAGGAGCCAGTCCTGTTCAGCACGACCGTCCTGGAGAACATCCGCTTTGGCAGGCCCGGTGCCTCCGATGCCGAGGTTTATGCGGCCGCCCGCCTTGCCAACGCCGAGGAGTTCATCCACCGCTTCCCAGACGGCTACAACACAGTTGTAGGTGAGAGGCCGCGGGAGGGAGAGGGTGGGGGCACAGCCGGGCCAGAAGGAAAGAGCGGCCTTGGCGTGGATTCCCCACCGGACATGCATGGCTTGTCCCCAGGAACTCTCCCGCTTGGCCTCCGTCTGCCCACTTGGCCTTTTCTCCGGGGGTTCCCCTGCGCCTGCGCTCCCACGCTGGGTGTCCACCGTGCCCTCTCTTCTGACCTTTGTGCTCCCCCCCCCGGCCCCAGGAGAGCGTGGCGTAACCTTATCGGGAGGGCAGAAGCAACGGGTGGCCATTGCCCGGGCCCTCATCAAGGACCCCAAAGTGCTGATCCTGGATGAGGCCACCAGCGCCCTGGACGCTGAATCGGAGCACGTGGTCCAGGAAGCTTTGGACCGGGCGGTGGCTGGCCGCACTGTGCTGGTGATTGCCCACCGCCTCAGCACGGTGAAGGATGCAGACCTCATTGTGGTGCTCTCCAAGGGCCGTGTGGCAGAGGTGAGTCAGATGGAGGGGAAGTGCAGTCTTAGGGTTGACCGACCCCCCTTGGGCAGGCAGAAATGAAAGAGGGGAAGCAAGAATGCACGGGGGGAGGAGGAGGGGGAGGAGGAGGCTCAGGGAAGCCCCTGACTCAGGCGTGCTGCAAAGGCCTCCGAGGAGACTCACTCTGGAGGGGCAGCGACAGGGTTGCCACCCTCGCGAGCCACAGGGACTGGCATCAGGGGTCCTCCTTCCCCCTCCCTGCATGGCAGTCCTGCGCCACAGTCACCTCAGCACTGGGTGACAGTACTTGTAAGCTACCCCAGGGCTGTCCCCACAGCCAGAAACCCCACGGCCATTAAATCCAGCCGGTATGAAAACCCAAATAGAAGTGAAAATGAAACCAGTTCCGCAGTTCTCAGCGTTCATCAGGTCTGCAGAGATCTCAGTGCAGGTGTGGGCTCTGGGCAGCTACAGTGGTCAGGGTGGGGGGGGGCTTTGCATTTCCCCTGTCCCAGTGTCGTCGTCCCCCCTCAGGCCCTCTGGGGGACTGGATCGGCTGCCAAAAAGCAGAAGAAAGGGATGTACTCGGAGAGGCGCCAGAAGCACTTCAGGTGGAGGGCGCCCAGGTGGTGCTGGCTGGGGGGGAGGGCCCAGGGGAGGTCTTGGCGCCTCCACAACCTCTCTGTGAAGCAGCTCCGAGGAAAGTTCCTGCTTTGAGCTGTGTGTGCCTTTCCCCCACCCCACCCCCTTCCAGGCCGGGACCCACACCGAGCTCCTGCGCAAGGGTGGAATCTATGCAGAGCTGATCCGGCGCCAAACCAAAGATGGTGTCTGAGGCAGGAGAAGGTGATGAACTGCCCCGGAGGGAAGGGGTCGCTTGCCACCACCTGCCTCCTTTGAGAGGCATTCTGACCCCTGTTGCCCTCCCAAGTTGTTTTGTTGTTTTTGATAGGGATAAGGAACCCCTGAACTCCCCTGGAGCGTTAGGACATGGAAGAGAGCTTTATGTCATTTTAACTATTTCTCTCAAATATAGTATTTTGCCTTTCGATACGGCTCTTGTGTTGTCTTGATGAGTACATTTAGAGGAATGTTATTAGTTGTGCAGGTTACCTAAGAGACAGCAGGATATATTTTTTAATTTATTATTTACAGTATTTTATTTAGAATATTTTTACCCTACTGATCTCCTTGGAAAAGGGCCCCAGGTGGCTTACAGCAGTGGTCCTCAACCCCGGGCCGCGGGAAAAGGGCCCCAGGTGGCTTACGGGCGGGAGTAATGAGGGACAATATGCAGCCCCAGGAGAACAGCCCTTGAAGACATCCCGAACCCCTCAGGCAGGCAGGCCGCGCCTGTTTTGAGGTGAGGGGAAGAACAGGGCCGGGCTTGAAGAGGCATCGCACGTGCCTTTTTTGGGGGAGGGGGAGGGGGCATCTCAGGCATTCAAAGCGCAGACACCCCGCCACGCGCGTGAAAGAAGCCATCGCCACCGAAGACCCCCACCATCAGCCACCCCACGGAGTGCACCGCCGCGGAATTGCACCGCCGCCGCGCCCGCCCGCCCCATCCGCTTTAGCCCCCCGCCCATCGCGCCCGCCCCGCCCCCTGCATCGCCGCCGCCGCCCTGCCATCGCGCCCGCCATCGCGCCCGCCCTGCCATCGCCCGCGCCCCCCCCCGCAAGTGGGCCAGGGAAAAATTATCAAACATTTACCGGGCCCCGGTGATAAAAAGGTTGGGGAGCACTGGCTTACAGTAATGAGGGACAATATGCAGTGCAGAACATTGAAGACATACTCAAGAACAGGGGGCTTGAAGAGGCATCTTATTCAAAGGTAACAGCAGAGCTACAAAGAGCAGGCAAGAAGAAAAGAGAAATCCGTTAGGAGGGGGGGTGGAAAGCAACCTGGAAAACACTAGTGTTCTTATGACATCAGTCGCTGCAGTCATGTATGGTAATCCATATAAAGGTCACATAGTAGGAAGTCCCTCATTCGGGGAAAGCCTGCCTGAAGAGAAAGGTCTTTGCCTGTTTCCGGAAAGACAGCAGGGATGGGGCAGTCCTGGCCTCCAGTGGGAGGGAGTTCCAGAGTCTGGGCGCAGAAGCAGTCGAGAAGGCCCTTTCACGGGTTCCCATGAGACGTGCCTGTGAGGGTGGCGGGATGGAGAGAAAGGCCTTTCCTGATGACTTTTGCACCCAGTCTAGTTCATATAGTGAGATTCGATCTTTGAGGTAGCTAGGACCCAGGTCGTATAGTGCTTTGTAAGTTAAGGTCAGCACTTTGAATTGTGCCTGATAGCTGATTGGCAGCCGGTGGAGCTGCTTTAACGGGTGAAATGGGATCTCTGTACCCCGCCCCAGTCAGCAATCTGGCTGCTGCATTTTGGACCCATTGAAGTTTCCTGAGACTTTCCATTGGTAGCCCCACATAGAGTATTAGAAAAGGGTCACCACGGGACAAAAGGGTGAAGAAAAGCAACACCTAAAACATGTCCAGACCAGAAAAGCACCGCCGTCTTATTTTTTTTTAAAAAACCCTCCACTCAGGCTTCAGGCCTTTGCTTGGAAACCCTTCCTGAAGAGGGAGAGGAGGTCCCGGCCTGCCGGAAGGGATGGAGCCACCTTGGCCTCCAGTGGCAGGGAGTCCCAAGGGCTGAGAGCGGCCACCGAGGAGGCCATCTCCTGGGGTCCCCACTAAGCACCCCTGGGAGGGGCAGGGGGTGGGACTGAGCAGAGGGCCTACCCCCTCCAAAACCCCCACCCACCCCAAGGCAGACCCCAGACCTAAAGGGAGCGAGGGGCGCCTCCTCGTGCAGTTTTGGCGCCGGATCCGGGAGAACCGGCCAAGGGGACCCGCGCGGCTTCCCCGGTCGAGGCCTCCTCCGGCCGCGGACGTTTGCAAAATCAGCCCCAGGTGCGGTCCAGGTGTATGTGTGTGTATGTGTGTGTGTGGGGGAGGCACGGCACGAACAGGCGCCCCTGGTGGTGGGGGGGGGAGGGGGTCTGTCGGCCTTCTTCGGTAGAGCGGCAGGGCAGCCCCCGCCCCCGCCAAAAGGCCGAGGAGGGGGAGGGGCCCTTCCCGGGCCCAGCAGCGGAGGGGGGGGAAGCCTTGCCGGCCCCTTGGCCGCCCCCACCACCACCACCTCTGCGGGGAGGACTACGCTTCCCGGCGTGCTCCGCGGTGGGACGGGCGGGGGCGGGGCGGAGCATGACAAACCCCCCAAACACACACACACCACACACCCTCCACCTGCCCCGGGAGCCAAAAGGGCCGCCGACGCCGGAGAGGAGCCGCCCAAGGGGGGGGGGGGAGGAGGACGACGAAGCCCCCTCCCAGCCCCAGAAGGTGAATCCGCCCGACCCCCCCCTCCTCCTCCTCCACCCGAGCACTCGGGGCCAGGGGAGGGTCCTGGGCCTCCAGCCCCCACCCACCCCGCTCCGTGCTGGCTGGGGGAGGGTCCTGGGCTGCACGGGATCCTTGGGGAAGGAAGAGCGGCGGCGGAGGGGGGGGAAGGGCAGGCCACCCATATTCCTAACCAACGCCCCCCTCCCCCGACTCCTCCTCCCCCACCACCACCACCATAGCAGCGCGCGCGGGGGTTGTCGGTTCTGCGCTCCCGATGGCGAAGGAAATCCGAGGAGCCGCTCTTGACCCCCTTCCCCTCCTCTACCCCCCCCCCGCCGCCGGTCGGGCCGGGCCTTCTGCTGAACGCGGGGGGGGCGCTTCTGGCCCCGCAGCCTCCCCCCCCCCTTTCCGTCCTCCGCAGTACATTGGGCGGCGGCCTCGGAACAAAGGAAGGGGCGCCCGATCCTGAAGAGAGGAGGCATTCGCGCAAGCGACAGAGGACCCCCACCCCACCCTCCCGTCGCCCCTTGTGGGCTCCCCGTGCGGCGGGGGGGGAGGCCCCCCACCGTCTCCGTCGGGGGGCGGTTGGGACCCTGCCTGCACCCACACGCCCCACAGCCCCTCTGGCGCCCCCCCCTCTGGCGCCCCCTCCCCTCTTCGCCACTCCCGGGGGGGGCGCGGAGGTCTTGACGCCTTTCCTGTTGCCGCCGCCGCCGCCGCCCCAGGGGTGGGGGGGGGGGGCAGGCAGCCTCACCCCTTATGGTCCCCTTTGATATTCAGGCGGGATGGTGTGTGTGTGTTGGGGGGGGAGGGGGCAGAAAGAGCCTCGTCAACCCCCTCGCCCCCAGCAGCAGCCCACTTCCAAACAGTAGCCCCACTGTATCGCTCTTTCTTTCTTTTTTTTTTGGGGGGGAGGTGGGATTTGCTGCACTGTGGTGTGATCGGATGATAGCCTCGTGACCCTTGCGGTGGTTGTCCCCAGGCAGGGAGGGGTGGCGGTGGTGGGAATAGGGTGCCCCATTGTTTGGCCAGGGCAGCAGGAAGAGGGGCCTGGCTCCCCCTTGGCTCCAGGCTTGCCCAGACCCCCATCAGAGTCGAGGGAGGTGTGGCAGCTGGAGGGACCAGCCTCCCCCCCCCACACACACACCCCCACACCCCACAGCTCATGCAGGGCGGCCTGCCCTTGGGCCACAAAGGGGATTCGGGGCCCCACCCTAGGCCCCTCTCCCCACAGGTGCCCCCAGGGCTGTCAAGAGGAATGGCCCAGGCTTAGGACACAAAACTCCAGCCCCCCACCCCCCCCGGCCGTGCCTGCTTCCCCACTGCCCATTGCATTTGGTGATATGGGGAGGGGGGGATTCAGATGACCTGTCCTGGCTGTGGCCCCTTCCTGTGTTCTTGGGGAGGGGTGCAAATGCAGCCGCTTCCAGAGAAACCTGGACTCCTTGCTGTCTCATACAAGGTGGCCTTCTAGAGAGGGCGGGGGGGGGGGCAGGTGGCCTTGGGGGGTTCCTCTGCGAGGCCACCTTGGGGGTTCCTGTGCTGAGGCCTTGGTTTCCCCTGGATGTCGCCTGGCATGGTTAGGAGCCTGCCGGTCCCTTGGTCCCCTGCCAGGCTTGGATTCCGGCAAAGCAGGGGCTGCCTGGGACATGGAAGAGGAGGAGGGTCTTCCCCACATCGCGGAGGGGCCCACCTGGGAGCCTGCTGGCTGGGAGGAGGCCCCCCACAGACCCCAGCTCTCCACCCCAGGTGAGTTACGGTCCGGCACCTCCAGTCCCAAAAGGCATGGAAGCCCACGCAGAGAGAGGCGTGCCCGTGCCCCACAAAGGCAGCGTGGCCCACCTGGCCAGGTGCTCCTCCCGGTGTGTAGCTGCCTCATCAAAGGGGCACCAGGCCAAGCCTCCCCCCCACACACACACACGCACAGGGCGCAAGGGGGAGAGCTCCGGGTGGGCCTTCTGCTCCCGGCCCCACCCTCGACCAGCAGGGGAGCCTCTCGGAGGGCTCAGGCGCCCAGGGCCCCTGGGGACCGACTCCTCCGGCGGCTGCCCCCCCTCCGCTCCTTCTCCAGGCCTGGTTTCTTGGGGTGGGTGCGGGGAGCCATTTTCTGCTGCTTGATTTCCGTGCTCATGGCTGTCCCAAGTGCTAAAACACCAACCCATTTCTGGCCAGGCTCCCCCAGGTGGGCTGAAGAGATTTCCTCTGGCAGTGGGAGCCCCCGAGGCAGCTGGCAAGCCCAGTGGCCATCCCTTGGGGCTGCCAGGGCAGGTGGGCTTTCCCTGGAGCAGGAGGGTGGGGGGAGAAGGAGGGGCTGTGGTGGGAGGGCAGCGGGGGCAGGTCCTGCATTTCCCTGTGCTGGCACCTGGAGGGTGGACCCCCCCCCGACATGCCCCTTCTTTTCCTTGTGGTTAAGGGGCTGCCCCTCCTGTTCGGTGGCCCTTGGAGCCCCCCAGGGCCTGGCAAGGCCTCTGCACCTGGCAGTGTTGGCAGCGCCGAGTCCTGGAACGTCTGGAACCGGAGCCAGCCGTGGGGAGCCACACGTGGGTTGCTCAGGTGAGGGGATGGGAGGGGGAGTCGCCCAGGCTGCTCAGGGATGTGGGTGTTGTTTCCATTCTGCGTTTCTTCAGGAGCACTTGCCAGGGTGTGTGGCTGTGGAAGCAGAGCAGAGACACCCACACTTGCCAAATTCAGCTGCTTGCCTCCAGGCCCCATGGATTCCCCTCCCTCCAGACTGTCAAGCAAGCTGGGTGGAGGTTAAACTTGGGCCTCAGGCCAACGGAGCCAGTTTTGGGGGTGGCTGAGGCAGGATCCATCTGGTGGAAAGAGGCAGCTGCCCCCCCACCCTTTCCTCTGCCCCCCTCCTCCTCTACGGGAGGGCCACCACGTTGGACGGCCTGGGCCAAAATGGACAGTTGGAGCAGTTTGGGGCTGGGGTGCATTGCTGCTGTTGCTGCTGGGGGGGGGAGGAGGTGGGTTCCCCTTCAGGCCCCAGGCTCCCATGTGGCCCCATGAGGAGACCTGGGGTGGCCGTCCTGGCTCCCCCTTCTTTCTCCTAGACCCCATGCTGCTCCCGGGAGCAGGTGAGCTGGTTTGCACTGGGGTTGGTATAGAGGCACCAGTTGGGATCCTGCCAACTCAGATGACGCAGAGAGCCTGATGCTTTGCTGGCGCCCTTGGCAGGAGGGTCGTGGGGCTGATAGATGCCAGGCCTGTCCCTTTTGGCCACCTCTGGGGCTGTGCCAGGTTCTGAGTGGGCTCTGGGCTGTCCTTTTCAGGTGACTTTTGAGGACGTGGCCGTCTATTTCTCGTCGGAGGAGTGGGCAGAGTTGACAGCCTGCCAGAAAGACTTGTACTGGGAAGTGATGAAGGAAAACCATGACCTCATTGCCTCGCTGGGTGAGAGAATCCTCGGGCAGGCCTCTCCTCTGCCGCCAGAAGCCCACCTCACCCTCCCGTTCCATCCGGGTGCCATAAGGCCCAAGAGAGACCCAGTCCCTGGCCGGAGGCCCAGGACATCCCAGAAAAGGCCGCCAGGTGGCCCTGAGGGGAGGGGGGATTCATATGGCAGGTGGGGATCCTCCATGACCCACCTTCCAGCAAAAAAGAGCCCAGCTGCTGCCAATGGAAATGGGGAAGAAGCTTTGCTTCTAGTCCCTCTTCTAAGCCCATGTCCCTTGCTTCTCCTTCCCTGCATCAGAATAAATCTCCACTGTCACACTCAGTGCAAACGGGGTCTCCTTTTTTCCTTCCCTCGAGCACCTGCCTTTCCTGGAACCCAACACCCCTCTTTCTGTCTTTCCGGGGCAGCTCACGAAAACAACGTGCTACCCAAAGGGAGTGGAAGCCTGGGAGGAGCGGATCCCTGCACCGAGACCCGAGCGGCTGATCCAGCAGGAGGCAAGCTGGGTGCTCCCGGCCCCGGTCAGTAAGGCTCAGGGCTTTCTGAGCCAGGCTGGGCGGGGGCGGGGGCGGGGGGGGCAGAGGCAGCTTTGACTGGTCTTGGGTTTGGTCCTTCCTCCGCCTGCCACTGGGATAGGCCTGAGGAAGGCTCTTCTGGAGGCAGGGAGAGGACACACACGTGCGCACACCCTCACTCACTCACTCGCTCGCTCACTTGTGGTTCTAGGGCACTTCAGTGGCCTTCCCATTGCTCTCTGGACACCTGCCCTTTGCTTGGGACTTGCCTTTTTAGCTTAAACAATGGTGGGCAGCACCCAGAGTGATCCCGTGTGCAGTGGGACTGGCTAGATTTTAAAATGTCTCCCTCATATTGACTGCAGAGTTGAGTGGTCGGTGCCACCTGGGACACTCCCACCATGCAGTGTGTGTGCAGCCGCCTTTTAATCCTGTCCGTCCCAGTCAGTTGGGCGGGGGGGGGGGAGATAAGGAAGGAGGGCTCCCCCTTTGCCAGCACTGCTAGCATCTTTCTTTCCCTGACCTTCTGCCTCTCTTTGCTTCCTAAGGAGACGCCACGGCCTGCCTCAAGGACGAAGAGAAAGTGGGGGCTACCAAGAGAGAGCCAGGGGGCATGACCCCACACGACTGCAAGGAATGTGGCCAGCGTTTCCCCAGGCGGGAAGCTCTGCTCTCTCACGTGCTCTGCACCCACTTCCCCGAGCAGGCCTGGCCCTGCCATCTGGGCGGGAGGTGCTTTGGCAGCCTGGCCCTGCACCACCGCCAAGAGCAGGTCTTCACCTGCGTGGACTGCAAGAGCAGCTGCGCCTATGAGGAGCAGGAGGCCGGCCGGATCCACGTGCAGCTGGCCCTGGGCAAACACTTCAGGTGCTTCCACTGCAGCGGTCAAATCGCCCTCCTTGTGGACCAGAAGCCGGGCTCGCTGCCTGGGGCCCCCACCTTTGGGCCCCCAGGCACCACCTACTACAGGTGAGGATAAGATAAGATAAATCTTTATTGATCCCACATCAGGGGAAATCTACTTACTACACAGGTGAGGAAGGGGGAAGGGGCAGGCAGGGCCTCTCCTGAGCTGTAGGATTAAAGGGAAAGCGCTTTGAACATGTGTGTGTGTGTGCACACACACACACACACACACACATGTCCGTACCAGTGGAGCCTCCCCTTTGTCTACTGAGGTCTCCTTTTATTAACCCCTCTAACATAGCTGATTAACATAACTGATTGCATCATTTTTTGTGGCACAGCAAGAAATTCCCCAAATATAGTTAAAGCAGTGTTACATAGGAAGGCTAAATTAATATGCATTTTTACGTGTATAGGTATAATTCTGTGTCTTACTCTAATTGGTAAGCTTTAGCTTAGTGGTAAGAGATAATGAACTAATTGGCAAACTTAACTGAGTAATAAGAGAAGTAAAAGGGATATTGCTCTGAATGGCAAGCTAAACTAAGGAATAAAGGGGGGGAGGGGGCTACTGTGCTGACATGATCTGTCTGCTGTTGCAGACAAACTCAAGACCTTTGCCATCAGGAAGCTGTTGGCTCTCTTTAATGCCTCCGGTTAGGTCAGGCTCAGGAGCCCCTATTCCCACACTGAGCCTGTGTTTCCCCTCCCCAAAAGAGCTTAGCTGTCCACATTTGGCTTGGTTTCTAAAAACCCATGGCCACGGAGGTCACCCTACCCTTGGATGACTGCCAGCTTTGAGGTTGCTGTCCTGGCCCGTGGGCCCCAGGAGGGTTGGCTTCTGGGGAGATGGATGCAAGGACTCCCAAGGGCCACCACATCCCCAATGCTTGGGGCAAACAGGGGAGGGAATACTGGCTTTCTGGGGTATCTCGGAGCTCCTTGGGGGGTGAGGTGGAATCTGTGAGTCAGGGTGGGGACCGGACAGCTGGCCCTAGGGCCTGAAGGGCAGCCCCGGTGCACTGAAGCTGAGCCAAGCCTTTCAGGGGCATTGACTGCAGGGCTCTCTGCCCAGAACCTGAGGAGCCCCTCCTGAGCAACCGGATCCTCTTAGCGTGGAGGAGGAACAGGAAGCAACAGGAGGAGAGTTTTAGGATCAGCCTCGTCCCCTGCCAAATAAGCAAACACCCCTCTGGGAGGTTGTGTTAGGAGACAGCCTTCTGGCACCCCCGTGTTTTCTGGAGATGGGTGAAGCTCACAGCTGCATCATCCTCTGTGCAGCGCTGCTGTTCCCCAGAGAGACCATCCTCCCCCCTCTCTCCCTCTAAACCCCCCCCCAAAGCAAAGTCAGAGGCGTTCTGGCATTCCCAGCCCAGATGGAAATGCTTGCTCCCTGGGGCATTTCGGGGGGGGAGGGGTGGTCCAGCTGTTGCCCGCTGGCTTCCCTCCAGGCACACCGCTTGCCCCTCTGCCTGACGCCTCATCTTTCCTCCCTCAGCCGCCAGAGGGCTCTGGAGCAGGTCCGCCAGCGGGCTGCCCACTGGACCATCTCGGAGACCAAAGCCTTTGTGGAGCTCTGGGGGGACGACTGTGTCCAGACGGCGCTTTACGACAACTATCGCAATGAGGCGCAGTACAAGCGCCTGTCGGACAAGATGTGGAAGATGGGCTTCCACCGCAACCTGGAGCAGTGCCGGCAGCGAGCCAAAGACCTGAGGCGGGGCTTCAAGGAGATCAAGGACGGGCACGGGCACTCCAGCCGCGCCCGGCAGACCATGCCCTTCTTTGCCCTCCTGGACCGCTTCCTCATGCTGAGCCGGGGGCTCGTCATCCCCAAGGTGTGCATCAACAGGGCCAAGCAGAAAGGCCGGAAGAGCCGAGAGTGCAGCAGGGAGGAGCCGGCCCTGGCATTTCTGAGGGCCCCCGAGAGCCCCAGGTCCCGCCAGCTGCACCGCCCAGGACCGGACCCGTACGCCCACATGCTGGGACTCACTGACTACCAGCTTAAGAGGCGCAGCCGGAACTGCTACAGCCACGAGATGGATCTTGCCGACTACCCACTGCAGCTGCCTGGCCCAGAGCCCTTGGCCCATGGGAAGGATCTACCCAGCTGCCGGCTCCGGGGGCAGAATGAGAATCCCTCTCCCCCAGCCCTTGGACCAGTGGGCCTCCCACTTCAGCTACAAGAGACAGGCGCCTCCCTTGCCACAGAACCCGGCTGGGTACCTGGTCAACCTCAGGAGGTGCCGCTCCCTCCCCTCAGTGGCTTGTCCGCAGCCGTCAGCAGTCTTTGGGCAGCAATGACCACCATGCCTGCAGAGCGGCCCCCAAACAAAGCAGCCCAGGCGAACATCCAGAGTAAGTGTGGCTTCTGCTTCTGGATACTTGGGGGGAGGGGGGTCTCAACTGTGCCCAGTCTAGGACGATTATGGCATTAATCCATAAAGCAAGGCTGGTAGCTAGTGGTGGTGGTGGTCGGAGCCACTAAGGTAGTGTTTGGAAAAGTTGATCTGCTTGGCTTGCATGGAGGTTTTGCAATGGTTTCCAAGCAGCACCGGGGGCATCAATGCAGAGACAGTGTGTGTGTGTGTGTGTGTGTGTGTGTGTGTAAAAAGCCCTGCCCTTTGTCTCACCAGCCTGGCACCCAGGAAAGGCCCCGAGTTCCTCAGCCAAGCGGATGCGTGACCTCCGACTGCGCCGCAGGAGGCAGCGTGCCGCCATGGCCAGGGTGCTGCTTGGGGCCAATTACCGCCCCAACGACCGGACTGTGTGGAGCAAGACCCAGAGAACAGACTGGTGGGATAACCTGCTGGCTGCTCAGCC
The DNA here is from genome assembly GCA_029282475.1 of Phrynocephalus forsythii. NCBI lineage: Eukaryota > Metazoa > Chordata > Lepidosauria > Squamata > Agamidae > Phrynocephalus > Phrynocephalus forsythii. Next base: position 680,959 of record JAPFRF010000009.1, read on the forward strand.
CGACAGCAGGGAATGGATCCGCTATTTCCGAATGTCCCGAGAGGCCGTGCTGGATCTGGTCGAGAAGCTGCGCCCAGTGCTGCAGCGTGAGGACACCAACATGCGGGCCGCCATCCCCGTGGACAAACGTGTGGCCCTCACACTCTGGAAGCTGGCCACTGCAGACAGCTACCGGTCTGTCGCCAACCAGTTTGGCGTGGGCGTGTCCACAGCCTCGGTCATCGTCATGGAGGTGTGCGAAGCCATCCACGATGTCCTCCTGAAGCATGTCGTCCAACTTGGTGATGCTCAGGGGGTGATAGAGGGCTTTGACAGGATTGGCTTCCCCCACTGCATTGGAGTGGTTGACGAAACCCATATTCCCATCCTCTGCTCCCCACACAGTGCTTCCGCCTACATCAACGGGAAGGGATTGGTCTCCATGGTTTTGCAGGCCCTGGTGGACAGTGCGGGCCGTTTCATGGATGTGTATGCAGGGTGGTCAGGGGGGGTGCAGGATGCCGGGTTCCCTTGGGGCTCCCCACTTTTTGAGCGAATGGAAGAAGGTGCTTTTGGTCCACAGCTCACCACCAAGATGGAAGGGATCACCATAACCCCGGTCCTGCTGGGTGGTCCCACGTGTCCCCTGAGGCCGTGGCTTATGAAGCCCTATGTAGACGCCTCCAGCAGGGCCCGCAAGCACTTCAACGCACTCCTGAGCAAGTGCCACATGGCGGTGACCTATGCCTTTGAGAGGCTGAAAGGGCGCTGGCGTTGTCTTCTCAAACGCCTTGACGTGGCCGAGAAGAATGTCCCTCTGGTGATCATCGCCTGCTGCATCCTGCACAACATCTGTGAGAGCAGAAATGAGACCATGCAGGAGAGCTGGGAGGAGGGCATGGACTTTGCAGACCTGCCTCCAGCAGCAGCCTCCGAGGGCCCGGCAGGCAGCTTCTCGGAGGCAGAGGAGACGGGTGAAGCACACCAAGTGCGGGAGGCTTTCTGTGCTTTCTTTGAGAAGAGATGGCAAGCAGAAACCCCCTGAGGGGGTGGGTGGGAAGAGGTACTTGGCATGTGCGTGTGCGATAGCACCCTTCCCCCCACCATTGATGTCACTAAGACCAAACTAGCTCAGGTTACAATGCTCTTCTGCAGCATTATGTTACTTGGCATGGAACGATAGCAATGTCCACCCCTCAGTGAAGGACATGGCGTACCGGCTGCACTGTCTGACCTTTTATAAAACGTGCGTATTTTGATGTTACATTTTCATCCAGAACTTGATAAATCCTTTCCTTCTTAGGAGAACTCTGAGGACAGCCTCCATCAGCTGCTGCATCTGGGCTGCTTCTCGTGCGCAAAAGCATTTCTGTTAAGCGGTCTGAGAGGCACAAGGCATGTCACAGGCCATTCTAGCTAGGAGGCCTGGGTTCATACGGAATATGAAACAGTGGGAGGAGAACGGATGCACTAGGGAGAGGGGCCTTCAACTCAGTAAAGCTGGTCAGGAAGGAATGGCAGGCCTGTGCCAAGCCGTGACACCCTTTGCTCACCCTGCACAGGCAGAAGCCGAGCCTGCCATCATTGTATTTCAGCCGAACCCCTCTGGCGGCTCAGGAGACCCTTTCCCACCTGCCCCAACTACTTCCTGAGGTGGTGAGTTCAGTTTTCTGACTTGTTCATCCAGCCCTGAGCTCTTCAGTGGCCAACTTGCAGCCTTCCAGTGTATACAGTTGCAGCTATATTTGTTAAATAAATGGAATTGAGATTTTCCTTTTTTAGCACAGCATCACTTAGCAACTGATGCAGGAGTCCTACTGTTATATCTCAGACCTAGATAATCGACAGCAACTAAGTTGGGAGAGTATGAAGATCACTGGCTGTTGAAGAGAATCAGAAAGACACCCCCACACACACACACACTGCTGCAGAAAGGCACCCCCTTTGTCCCCTCCCAACCCTGACCCAGTGTCCCTTCTGCCTGTGCCATCCCAAGAAACCATTCCAGTGAAGTAGAAAAGCCTGGCTGCCCGCCTCCCAGGGATCTATTCTGGCACACACACACCCCCAATAATGTCTGGGGAGGCTGCAGGAAGAGGGAGGCAGCCCAACTGGAGGGCATTTCCCCAAAGCTGGGCAGAGCGCCAGGGAAAGACGAGGCGTGCAAACACACAGGCAGGCGCGGGGCCCCCTTGTTTATTCTGAGGGCGGAAGGGTCTCTTTCCCAGAGGGAGGTGGGCGGCGGCGGCGGGGGAGTCCTTCCTTCCTTCCTTTCCCCCTTTGCTCGGCGGGGGTGGGGGGGGGTGTGGGGGAAGGCTGCTGCTGCCTCCACTGCTGCTGCCTCCACTGCTGCTGCTGCCCCTACTTGGAGGCGGCGGGCTTGTTCTTCTTCTGGACGTGGGCGCAGTCGAACTTGCCCCGGACCACCTTGAGCTTGACGCCGGGCAGGTCCTGGGTGCGGCCGCCCTCGACCAGCACCACGCTGTGCTCCTGGAGGTTGTGTCCCTCGCCGGGGATGAAGGCGACCACCTCCTTGCCGGTGCTGAGGCGGACCCGGCAGCACTTGCGGTTGGCCGAGTTGGGCTTCTTGGGCTTGCGGATCATCGTGCGCAGCACCACCCCTTTCAGCTGCGGGTGGCCGTCCAGCGGGCCCGGGTTCCGCCGCGGCCAACGGAACGGGCCCCGGCGGTGCAGCTGGTCCACCGAGATCCCCCGCCACGGCCCCGGACCCCACGGCCCCCAGCCCGGCGGGGAAAGCCCCCCCGCCCGGCAGCCCCACCCGGGGAACCACCGGGAGGAGGAGGAGAAAGAAGAAGAAGAAGGGGCGGCGGCGGCATCAAGGAGGAGGCCCCGGCCGGCAGGAGGAGGAGGAGGAGGAGGAGGAGGATCCTGCAGGGAAAGGAAAGGCCGCCTTCAGCTGAGAAGGGGGGGGAGGAGGAGGGAGGGACACCCCCACGCCTCCACCCCCACCCCCCACCCCCCACGCCACGCGGCGGGCCCGGGACTCACCCCATCCCCTTTGCAGCAGCCGCAGCAGCGGGTGCGGCGGCGGCGGAGGAGGACGGAGCGCCAGCAGCGCCCTCGCCCAGCCCGCCCAGGCCATCCCGGAGGCGGAACGAGGAGGAAGAAGAGGAGGAAGAGGCCGCAGTCCTGCGCGCGCGGCGGCCCTGCCAAGGAGGACGGAAGGGAGGGAAGGAAGGGAAGGGGCCCTGGGAGCCGGAGGGGGCGGGACTTCCGGCGCAGAGGAACCTCGGAACCCGCGGGCGGGTTGCCCTGGAAACGGGCTGGCCCGGACTCTACTCCCAGGAGCGCCGCCCTTTCGGGCCTGGAAGGCGGGAGCGTCCAAACGCAGCCCTGCCTCTTCGTCCTTGGGCAATCCGGCCGCCCATCAAGCAACCCTCGTCCGACCATTGGCTTCGGTTAGGCCATTCACCTTCGGGGGGAGGGGGCGGGGAACCGGTGCGAGGACATTGGTCGGTTGTGGGCAGGAGGCGGGGCGAGGGCGGTCTCCGCCGTCCCTATTGGCCTCAGGGTGTGGCGCTGTCTCCCCACCCCCCCCCCCTCCACCCGCGCTCTCCTGGAAGAGCCCCGCGATTCACAGCCGGATTCCCGGCGTTTGCGCTGAGAAGGACCAGCAGGAGGGAGGGGCGCCGCGTTTGGGGGGCGCATGCGCGCTTCCGCCTGGCTGTTGCCCAACTGCCGTCGGGGCGCGAGAAGGTGAGCCGTCCGTCCGGTCGCCCCCTCCCCCCCCTCGTCGTCGGACTCGAGGCGCCCCCGTGAACGAAGAGGGGGGGCTTCGTATGGGTGGGGTGGGGTGTGGGGCGGGAGGGGGCGAAGGGGGGGGAGCCCGCCTCGCGCAACCCAGAGGGGAACAAATGGTTTATTATGCCGAAGGGGACCCGTGGTGGTGGGTGGGGGCGAGGGGGAGGGGGCCTCGTGGCGCCGTCCGGACCACCCCCCACACACACACTCCCGCCGCTCTTCACGCGCCCCTCCCCCTCCTCCTCCTTCCCCCGACGGGCGGCGAGGGGGTTCCCCAAAAAACCCCTCCCTTCGGAAAGGGGGGGCAGAAGCGGCGGGAGGAGGGCTTGCCTCGCGGGGGCGGGCGGAGGGGGGGAGGGGGAAATGGGGGGGAGGCACCGAGAAAGCCCCGCCGCGGGGAGGGAGGGAGGGAGGGAACGGGGGGGGGGAGGAGGCCGCCGGCGGACGGCAGGCAGGCCCGGCAGGGAGCGCACGGTCCGGGCGGGGCGGGGGCGGGGGCGGGGGGCCGGCCATGGCCGCGGAGGGGGCCCGCCAGGTAGGCGGAAGCGGAGGAGGCCGAGGCGGCCAGTGGCTCCGTCCGGCCCGGCCAGGGCTTCCTCCTCCTCCTCCTCGCCCACCCGGACGACGGCAGCCTGCCCGCGCGGGGGGAGATGGTTTGCTGCCAGAGAACCAATTGGGCCTCTGGATGGTGAGGGAGGAAAAGGGGAGGTTAAGGAGGACTTGGACATTGCAGAGAAATTGAACGAGTTCTTTGCGTCTGTCTTCACGACAGAGGACCTTGAGCGGATTCCGCTGCCTGAGCCGCCCCTCTTGACTAAAGAATTAAATCAAATACAGGTTAAAAGAGAGGAGGTTTTAGGACTAATTGATAAATTGAGGATTAACAAGTCACCGGGCCCAGATGGCATCCACCCAAGGGTTATTAGGGAACTGAGAAATGAAATTGCAGATCTCCTAACGGTTATATGCAACTTGTCTCTTCAAACGGCCACAGTGCCGGAGGACTGGAGGATAGCGGATGTCACACCAATTTTTTAAAAAGGAAGGAGGGGACCCAGGAAACTACAGGCAGTTAGCCTTACATCTGTCCCAGGAAGATGGTGGAAGGCCTCATCCAAGAGAAAATCTTAAAACACATAAAAGAACAAACCTTGCTGAGATAAAATCAGTATGGCTTCTGTAAGGGTAAATCTTGTCTTACAAACCTTTTAGAATTTTTTGAAAAGGTCAACAGGCACGTGGATTTGGGTGAACCGGTGGATATAGTCTATCTGGATTTTCAAAAGGCTTTTGACACAGTCCCTCACCAAAGGCTGCTGAGAAAATTGCACAGTCAGGGGATAAGAGGGCAGGTCCTCTTATGGATTGAGAACTGGTTGAGATCCCGGAAACAAAGAGTAGGTGTCAATGGGAAATTTTCACAATGGAGAGAAGTGAAAAGCGGTGTGCCCCAGGGCTCGGTCCTGGGACCGGTGCTTTTCAATCTGTTCATAAATGACCTGGAGACAGGATAAACAGTGTGGTGGCCAAGTTTGCAGATGACACAAAACTTTTCCATGTGGTAAAAACCAGAGAAGATTGTGAAGAGCTCCAGAAGGATCTCTCCAAACTGGGGAGTGGGCTGAGAAATGGCAAATGCGTTTTAATGTAACCAAATGTAAAGTAATGCATATTGGGGCAAAAATCCAAACTTCATCTATCAACTCATGGGCTCTGAGTTATCCGTGACGGATCAGGAAAGAGATCTTGGTGTGTTGGTGGACAGCTCCATGAAGGTGTCTCCCCAATGTGTGGCAGCAGTGAAGAAGGCCAATTCCATGCTAGGGATTATCAAAAGGGGATTGAAAATAAAACAGCCAACATTATAATGCCGTTATACAAAACAATAGTAAGGCCGCACCTGGAGTATTGTGTACAATTCTGGTCACCGCATCTCAAGAAAGACATAGTGGAACTGGAAAAAGTGCAGAAGAGAGCGACTAAAATGATTACTGGGCTGGGGCACCTCCCTTATGAAGAAAGGCTAAAACAATTGGGCCTCTTCAGTCTGGAAAAAAGGCGCTAGTGGGGGGGGATATGATTGAGACATACAAAATAATGCAGGGTATGAGTAAAGTGGATAGAGGGAAGCTCTTCTCCCTCTCTCAAAATACCAGAACTAGGGGACATACACTCAAATTGAGTGCTGGGAGAGTAAGAACTGACAAAAGAAAATATTTTTTCACCCAGCGCGTTGTAAGTCTATGGAACTCCCTGCCACAGGATGTGGTGATGGCATCTGGCCTGGATGCCTTCAAAAGGGGATTGGACAGATTCCTAGAGGAAAAGTCCATCACGGGTTACAAACCATGATGGAGATGTGTAATCTCTAGGCTTTAAACCAGGGTACTTCAAGGGCCAGATGCAGGGGAGTGGTATCAGGAGACAGATATCTAGTCTCAAGCGCTCCCAAACGCATCTGGTGGGGCCGCTGTGAGATCCAGGAAGCTGGACTAGATGGGCCTTTGGCCTGATCCAGCATGGCTCTTCTTATGTTCTTATGTTCTTATGCACCCGGTCGGGGAGCACGGCAAGGGCCCCCCTACGGACCCGCGGGGGGGGGAGGCGGCGGAGGGCATTCCCCCTCTCTCTCCCTCGGGCGGGGGCTGCCCACCGAGAGGGCGGGTTCGCCCGGCAGCCCCGGGGGTGGGGGGCTTCCGGAGGGCTGCCGGGCTTCTTCACGCGGACTTTCTCTCTCTTCCTCCCCCCCCCTCCCCTCTTTCCAGGCCCTTCCGACGGTGGCCTTGGAGTGCGTGGCCGGTGGCCTTCTCTCCTGACCCCGACGCCGACGCAGCGGGAGCTCTACCGGGAGGGTCATGGCCGAGGCCTTGGGGCTGGTGGCTGCCCCAGGTGAGCATCAGGGCGTCGGGAGAGCAGCCCCCACCCACCCCGGGCCCCTCCCAGGGGCAGAGCTGGCACAGAACCCCTTGGGGAAAGGGGCCCCCACAAAATGGGGGGGAGCAGGGAGCGCCAGCCATTCCGAGGAGAAACCCGCGCAGGTCAGCGGGACCTGCCCGAGCCCTGGCCAGCTGGGGGCAAACCGGATGCCAGGCGCCAGGAGGCTTCAGGGGCCAGCTAGGTGGGTGGGGCTTGCTGACAGGGGGCCTCCTCCTGGCCCTCCTAGTGGCTTTGCTTCCAAAATCAGGGCCTGCATCAGAGCCCCCAACCCACTCCTAACCCTAAGACCCAAGCCCTCCTTCTGCCCTGCCTGAGGCGCCTCCCACAATGGAGACCGGCTCTGAAGTGGCTGTTTTCTTTTGTGTGATGGATGCATGCTGCCCTCCAAATCACAGTTGAGAGGCAGCAATGGTGATGGGGACAACCCATTTGGCCCAGATCCCCTCCAACAGGGGGAAAGAGTTGCCCAAGGGAGCCCCACCTTGGGTGAGTGACCTTTAGAATTCACACCCCCCCTCCTCTGAGTTTGGGACGCTCCTGCAGCAAAGATGAGACGTGGTCTTTGCGCAGCGGAAGCCCAATTCTGCCCAGCAGCCCTTGGCCCAGGGACTGCTTCTGTGGCCACAATGCAAGCTGGGCAAGAGGATGGTGGGGGCCCTTCCATGGCCTCCGAAAGGTGGGAAGCATCTAAGACGGGGGCTTTTGGAAACCAGCCATTGCTCCCTGTTTGCTTCTTAGAGCGAGGGAGCGCTACTGTTTGCACAGGATGTCTGCACAAATTGTGCTCACTGTGACCCCCCCTGCATCTTGCTTTTGGCTGCAAACAAAGCACTCAGCCGGGCTTGGGGGTTCCCAGTCAGGAGGCTCCAGGGAGGCAATGATGCCTGAAACAACAAGCGCAAAGCTTTTAGGAGGCATTTGAAGCCCTCCAGGAGGTCCTTCCAAAGAACGCTGGGGGAGGAGGGTCTGCAGGAGATCTGAGGCAGGACCTTCTCAAGCTGCTCTGGGGATCTCTCTGGCAGAGCTGGGATAGGACGGCTCCCTGCCAATGATGCTTTAACAAAGGCAAGTCTTGGGCATGGGACCTTGCTCACCTTCCCTGGTGGAGATGTGGGCTGCCTTTTCTTTACCTGGTTTGTTTTGTGGTTTTATTTGCTCTCGCTGCTTGCTTTGTGTCCTTTCTGATTGTTTGGCCACCTTGGGTGCCACCAGGGAGAAAGAGGGGCTGTCATGGACAGCCATTGCCCACCGTTCTTTGGTTTAGAGTCAGAGATTTGTGAGCCAAGTGAGAGTAAACCCCATTTTCCCCTGCAGCTGACCAGAGCAGGAGCACCGTGCAGAAGCAGGAGGTGAAGGAGGAGCCGCCGGACAGGCACAGGGGGAGTTCTCCCTTCCTCTTCCCCAGTGCCCAGGGAGCAACCACCAACCTGCTGGACGTGTGCCCCCGGTGGTGCGAAGTGAAGCTGACGGACCTGAGGAGCCCCTCGTGGGGCCTTGTGGAAGGCGCCCACGGCCCCTGCAAGGAGGAGCTGCTGATCTGTGGGGGATGCGGGGAGAGCTTTGCTGCCTGGGCGTCCCTGGGGGAGCACCAGTGCCTGCAGTGGGCGGAAAAGGGGCCCTCAGTCTGCTCCCTCTGCGGGAAGGCCTTCCACTATCGCCGCAACCTCTTGGCCCACAAGAAGCTCCGCGGGAAACGCAGATACACCTGCGGCCGGTGCGGCATCCAGTTCTGCCTCCGGGGAGACCTCCTGCGCCACCGAGCCAGCCACACAGCCGAAGGCGTCTTCCCATGCGCCACCTGTAGCCGGGTCTTCCCGAGCAGGAGGCACTTGCTCACCCACCAACTGGAGCATGCCCCGAAGGGCCCCCAGAGGTGTCCCAACAGTGGCGAGGCCGTGGGTGGCAAGCTCCAGGGGCACGGGGCAGCCCAAGAGGGGGAACGGCCATTCACCTGCGCCACGTGCGGGAACAGCTTCTGCTGGAAGGAGAGTCTCCATCACCACCAGCGGCTCTACCACCAGGCAGGGGGCTTCTCCTGTGCCTTCTGTGGGAGGACCTTCCTCCGGCACGGGAACCTGCTTGCCCACCAGCGGGTGCACACAGGAGAGATGCCCTTCTCCTGCCCCCAGTGCCAGCGCTGTTTCGCCACCAAGGCCAACCTGACGGTGCACCGCCGGCTCCATTGCGGGGACCCTGACCCCCTCGCCCACCTGCCCTCCAGATGGGATTTCTGCTCTGGGGAGAAGCTGCTGGAGCACCACCAAGCCTCCCACATCCCCGAGGAGAAGATGCGGGTCAAGGAGGAGCCATAAGGACTCTCTCGGGCAGCAAAGGGGAGTGCAGGGGTTATCCCCACCAACCCACAGGCAGCTCAACTGAGGGGGAAGGTGATGGTCTGTGTACCCCTATCTCAAATTCCCAGAGATCTTGCTGATTACAAGGGCTCCGTTTTCAACACCTGCCTGGTTTTATTCTTTCTCTTTCGGCTGTTGGCAAGTGAGAAAGGGTTGGAGCAGTTACATCTGCTTCATAGCCTGGAGTGCTGATAGTTTCTTCTTGCAGCATCTGGTTGGCCATGGTGTCAATAGAAACCCAAATAGCAGAGGCTGTGTTAGGATCATTTTTCGGGGGGGTGTCACTTATTCTTTGAAGAGGGGAACACTGAAAATTGCTGATCTAGATTTCAGTAAGGCTTCCAATAAGGTTCCTTGTAGTGTACTTGCAAAGAAGTTAGTAGAATGTGGGTTAGACAGCTGCTATGTGGGTTTGTAATCAGTTGACTGATCTCACCTATAGGGTAAACATAAATGGCTTCTCAGTATGGAGATAGCTGACTAGTGGGGTGCCCCAGGGTTCTGTTCTGCACCCAATGCTATTCAATATCTTTATTAATGAAGGAATAGAGTATGCTGATTAAATTTGCAGATGATACAAAACTGGGAGTGGTTGCTAATTCCCTAGAAGATAGGATGAAAATCCAAAATGACCTTGACAGATTAGAGTGCTGGGCCAAATCTAACAGGATGGGTTTCAACAGAGGGAAATGTAGGGTACTGCATCTAGATAAAAAGAATGAATTGCACAGATATAGGATGGGAGATACCTGGCTGGAGAATAGTACCTGTGAAAGGGATCTGGGAGTCTTGGTGGACCACAAATTGAACCTGAGTCAGCAGTGGGATGCGGCCGCCAGGAAAGCCAACACAATTTTTGTTTGCATCAACAGAAGCATGGTGTCTAGATCCAGGGAAGTGATAGTCCCAGTCTATTCTGCTCTGGCCAGACCCCACCTGGAGTCCTGTGTCCAGTTCTGTGCGCCTCAATTTAAAAAGGGTGTTGACAACCTCCAGCGGGTCCAGAGGAGGGGGTTCGAGGAGCGGCTTAGGGAGCTGGGAATGTCATGAAGCTCAGGTAGTCAAGCTTGCTTTATTGAGAGAATGGCAGTTTGGGCCCAGAAACCCCCAGGGGGAAACCTACTACCATCTGCCCAGCAGAGACGCCTGAGCCAAAGGGGAGGAAACCAATGGCTCTTTAGAGCCTCTTGCTTTTGAGGGCACAGAAGGGAACTCCATAAAATGTGATTTATTTATTGTATTTGCATACCACCCATCTGGCGGGGGGCACTCTTTGACTAAGGCCCGTGACAAAGGAGGGGGGCGGAAAGAGGTGTTATTCTGCGTGGCCGAGGAAGGGAAGGTGCAAGAGACTAGGAAGGGGGGGGTCCCTCAGGGTCGTAAGCTGCCCCTGGACGCTGGAAAGGGTCCTCCTGGGTTCTCCCGCTGGCATCCTGCTCCTGACGCCAGCACCTGGGGAGGCGTCTTCTCACACCTGCGGGGGAGGGGGGGTGCCTTTAGATGCCCGGTATCCAGAAGGGGGCCGGTTAATGCCCGCAGGGGAATCAAGGGATGCCACCGGGAGGTGCCGGTTGAGAAATCCCAAGCTCCAGGCTGGGCAGAGATTTGCACCGAGGGCCCTTGGGTCGCCGGTGCCCCAGCCGAAAGCGGGAGCCCCCAGACGGGAGGGACGGGGCGGCCGGAGGAAGAAGAAGAAGGCGTCGTCGCGAGGAGCCGCCCGGCCGGGACATGGAGGTGGGGGTTGGGGAACGGTGCCCGGCGACCCCCGGCAGGCCGGCCGGGCGAGGCGAGGTGGGGGTGGGGGTGGGAAAAAACCCAGCTCGCTCCCTCGCGGAGCGTGGCTGGAAAGGGGATCGGCCCCCGGGGCAGCAGCAGCAGCAGCGGCGGCCACCACCGCCGGGGACCGGGAAGCGGGACGCAGGAGGAGGAGGAGGTCTCCGTCTCGAGAGCCGCAGGGGCCGCCAGGCATTGCCGCCGCCGCGCGCCAAGGACGTTCGCCCCGTCGGACCCCCGGGAGCCCGGGCGCTTCGGTCGCGGCCCCTGAGCCGGTGGGCGTGGCCTCATGACGTAAGAGGCTTCCCCCTCCCCCTTCGCCAGGGTGGCCCCCTCCCGTGCCCGGAGTGGTCGGCGCGGGGCCCGCCGGGAGTTGTAGTCTTTCCCGCGCCCACAACAAAGCCAAGCCGGCGGCCCCGGCCGGGAAGGGTGGCCTCCCCTCCCCCCCCGCCCTCGGCGCCCCCTCCGGCCAGGTAGGCCCCTCCTGCCCTCACCCCCCCACCACCCCCACCACCACCCCCGGGCCGGCGCCTTCCCCCTTCCCACCCTCCTGCCTTTGAGGGGGGGGGCTTAGTCGCCCCTCCCCCTCCGTCCACGGGCTCGCAAGCGGTCGTCCACCCCCACCCCCCCACAAGCACACGCTCACCCCCGAGGCCAAACCGGGGGGTTGGAGGTGGCTGGATCCTGGCCCTAATGCCCCCCCCTCTCGCCCGCCCGCTCGGTTGCTCTCCTGTTTCCCTGCCTGCCGCCGGGGGGGGAGCGAAGGAGGGGGGGTTCCCTCGGCGCGAGTACGACCGGTGGGGGCTTCTGGAGCCCGGTTCCGGGGGTGGGGGTGGGGTGGGGATGCCTCTCGCCCCGCTTGGCTTCGGGCAGCGGGAAGTGCGGGGAGGGAGGAGGAGGAGGAGGAGGAGGAGGAGAGAGCCTGTCCCCGGGAGCGGCTCCCCGCCCGCCCCCCCCCTGCAGAAGAGGGGATGCTCGGCCTTCCGACCCCCCCCCCCCCCGCCGCCACCCACCCACCCCACAGCCCCGCCCGCTCCGTCCTTGGCCAGGTTGAAAGCGGGGCTAGGGAGCCGTTTTTAGGGCTGGTGAGCGCCCATCCACCCCACCCCCACCCCCCCACCCCCCACACACACCGCGGCGGACACTTGGCAATAGCGGCCGGAGGTCCAGAAGGGCCCTGGGCTTGTGCAGAGTAGTGCCATGCGCCGGCCACCCAGGGCTCCGGGGCCACTTCCGAGCCTAGACAGCGACCGCCACCCCCAAACCAGAGAGGTCAGACCCAGAGCTTAATAGCGACAGGTGGCCACTACTAGTCCCGGCAGGGCACCCAGAGCAGCCCGTGCGCTGGCCCTCTCCTCCCTGCCTGGCCCTACCTCTTGGCGGTGGGGACCTGCCCTGGCCTGAGGCTTCCATCTCCTCCTCCTCCTCCTCCTCCTCCCAGGTGGGACACCCTGCCAAGGGGCAGACGGGCAGAAGCAGATCATGGTGGATGCCGGAGCGGACAGCCAAGGGCCCCCACCCGCTTGGGCAACTGGGGGGGGGCACTGCTGACTTGGCCAGGGCAGTGCAAGGCAGCCGCGACCGGCTCCTGCGAGGCTGAGCGCTGAGGTGCAGGGTCTACAGCACTGCAAGGGGCTCTCGGGTCCCCTCCAGTAAGTTCCCTGACCCCACTCCCCATGCACGGGGGGTGGGGGCAGTCCTGCCAACACCGGCCCCTCTCCCTGCAAACACCCAGTTGGGTACGAGACACCGTTGCTCCCTGTGCATCTGGCCTTCCCTCGAGGCCCGGTCCAGGCACCCTCTCGGGCTCCCCAGCTCTGCCCAGTGTTATCCTCCGGGCCATCTAGTGAGGTGGGTCAGACCAGCCGCGTGGCTAGCACAAAAGGCGTGAGCTGAGTGCTGGGCCTAAGGGGAGGCTTGAACCCTTGGCTCTTCTGAGTCCTGGTCCCAGTGGCTTCAGAAGAGTTCCTGTTTCCGATTACAAAGCCCCCCCCCCCGGCCATTGCGAGAGGTCCCACCCAGAAGGAAACTTGGCCAGCTCTGGCCTCCATCAGAGGCCATGAGAAGAACCTTTGGGCAGCCACCTGGGGCAACAGTCCGTGCAGATGCCTCTCCTTTGTTGCTCTTCCCCTGAACCCAGAGCCTGATCCACCGGGCTGGGCTGGGGAACGGGGCCACCTTTGCCACCAGCCTGTTAGTCAACGTGGCTGGGCAGCCAACTGCTGGGTTCTGAGCAGGGGGCTCACGAAGGAAGGCCTTTGAGGGGTTTTTCAAACTCTCCCTGTGTGAAGATGCACAGCTCTTTGGGTTGTGCGCAAGAGTGAAGTGGGTTTGAAGTGGAGGCCGTTGTGTGTTGCTCAGCCACCCTGGTGGCAAAGCAGCCCGTCATTCGTGGTCTCCCTCCCTCCCTCCCTCCCTTGGGACCCTTTTGTCCCCATCAGGACAACCATGTGGGACCCCTAGACCTTCCGCCGCGTGTCCCAGAGGCACACGAGGGGGCGTGTGCAGCTGCTAGAGCCTCCTGGGCAGGTTGATGGAGGGCAGGATCCTGGAGCCCCCCATCCCAGGTGGGTGTCGGTACCATTCCTTCCAGAACATTTCTGCCTGGGGAGAAAAGGGGAGGGCCTGATCCCTGGAGGGTGAGGGGGTGGGAGAGCCAGGCCCTGGGACCATCAAGAGGGCCATCCACCCTGTGTCTCCCCCCACCCTCTCTCATCTCCCCCAGTGTTCTCTATTGGGTATTTCAGCCAGAATGTCTCCTCTGTGCCCCCCCCCCACTCCATGCTCTCACCCCTTTGGTTTGGTCTCTTGCTCAAAAACAAGGCGAGACCCCCATGGGGGTGGGGTGGGGTCTTTCTCAGCATGAGGTCTTAACTCGTCTCCTGTGGGTTTTTACCTGGTGGGTCTGGCATTTTGAGGCCTGCCCTCCAAATGTGGGGAGTGGGGAGGGGAGAGTGCACCCCCGTGGAAGGGCCCCTGCTGATGGGGCCTTCCCCTTCCATTCCCCGGCTGGGCTGCTCCAGGGCACCAGGCGATGGTGAAGGAGGAGCCCGAGGAAGAGCTGCCGATTGAGTGCCCCCAATGCCCCAGAGAGGCGGAGGGGAGGGAGGACCCGCCTGACCCCATGGCAGGTAAGAGGAGGAGGGAGGGAGGGAGAGAGGGAGGGAGGGCTGGGGAGAAGGGGTCCCCGCGTGTCAGGACTCCACTCTCCCTGGCCTGCCAGGAACAGTTTAAAGGTCATACGCTCTGGAGCAAGCGCGCCGTGACCCTGGGCACTTCAACTTTCCCCAGGTCTCTTGGTTCCGCGCAAGAAGAAGGACTGGTGGCTCTCTCGGGGGCTGCCATAGACCTTTCTTACCCCCCCCCCCCGAGGAGGGCTGGGCAGAGGTTTCCTTCCGAAGCTCCAGCCGCACCCTTCTGTACCTATGTGTCCGTTGTCTCTCACCACCACCACCACCACCCCCCGCTGCCACCTCCGCCCGGCCCCTGGGACCAGAACAGAGCAGGGAGGGCCACGGCTCTGCCTGCTATCCCTCCTCCGCCTCCTGTTTCAGGGATCAAGCCAGAGGTGGCCATCAAGAGGGAGCCAGAGGATGATTCCTGTGGGGAAGAGCCCTGGGAGTACAGTGATGGGGGATGCAGTGACAACACGGACTCCTGTGAGTGAGCCTTGGTGCATTTGGGGCCCGCTGGAGCACGGGAGCCCCTTGGGCCTTCCTGCAGCCTGGGGTGGGGGGGGGGGCCTGGGGGGCGGAGTGATGGGGATTCTGCTGCACAGAGTGAGGTCGGACACTGGCAGCCCTTGGGAGCAGGCAGGCAGCCCAGACTTTCAGAACTTGCCAAGGGGCAGACCCTGCTCCACTCCTTATCAGCATCACCACCCCCACCCCCACCCCACCTCCCTCTGCTGAGGAGCCCCAGGCCTCTCACACTGAGTCCTCTGCGGTTGCTGCACTCCCCAAGAGAGGCTGGAGGGAGGGCGGATCGTCACGGAGCCCCCCCCCCTCACAGGGTACACATGTCAGGCTGTAGAAACCCCAGCCTGTCCTCTCCGTTGCCCAGTGGGAGCCAGTCAGTGGGTGAGTGAATTCAAGAGGACCCTTCCCCCCTGAGTGCTGTCCTCTGTTTGGACTGGGGGGGGGTTATCAACAGCTGGATTTCAGCCACTTGCCCCCCAGCCCCAAAAGATGGTACCTCACTTGCCGCCGCCTCAGCTCTTTGTTTTCCTCACCCCCACCCCCACCCCACCCACAGCCGATGCCAAGCCTGATGTCATTGTGAAGATGGAGCCAGAGGATGATGACGAGGAGGCCTTGGGGGCCCCGGGGGGTGAGTTTTTATTATTTTAGAGTATTTTTGCCCCGCCTTTCTCCTTGGAAAAAGGACCCAAGGCAGCTTACAGAATGAGGGATAAAATACAGTCCAGCACAATCAAGAGATGTTCAAGTATTGAGAACTAGGAATTGAGGGACATTTCACAGCATTAATTGACAGCATTACATTAAAGCTGCAAGAGAACACAAGCAGTTAAAAAGAGTAAAATTCCGTGTAAAAGTTATGAGTGATGGAAACTAACATCAAAAACATAGTGCCAATGCAATTGCACAAGGTCATAAGTGGTTATAAACACAAAGCCTATGTGATCCTATAGATTCATATGAAAGACACACAATAGGTAGTCCCCCGTTCAAGGAAAGCTGGCCTGAAGAGGAAGGTCCTTGCCTGTTTCTAGAAAGACATCAGAGAAGGGGCAATCCTGGAAGTTCCAAAGTTTGGGAGCAGCAGCAGAGAAGGCCCGTTCATGGGTTCCCACGAGAGGTGTCTGCGAGGGGCTCTCGGTGCTGCTTAGGTTCCGTGCTGAGTGTCCATGGTGCTTGTCCTGCCAAGAGTCTCACACACACCCCGCTGTGGTCTCTTTCCCCCTCCGCTAGGTGCCTGCGAGGAGCTGTGCCAGGAAGCCTCAGAAGGGCTGGTGCTCGGCCGGGAGCCATTCTGGCCCAAGAGCAAATGGTCCCCTTCCCTGAATTCTCCAAGGAGCAGAAGCAGGGCCATCCGGTTGGGGCAGAGGGTTGGCCCAGGCGCCCAGGAGCCTGCGGTGCTGATGCCAGAGAGGAGGCAGACCACTCCCAGAGGGTCCGGGGACACTGGGGAGAACCTGCCCCTGCCCCTGCCTGGCACCCCGGAGGCAGGCCTGCACCCCCCAAAGAGCCATGCTGTGGAGCGACCTTTTGCATGCAGCGTGTGCGGGAAGCGCTTTCAGCACCGGGGCAACCTGGTCACCCACCTGCGGGTGCACACGGGGGAGAAGCCCTTCCCTTGTGCCGAGTGTGGGAAGAGCTTCAGCCAGAAGGGGGACCTGATGCGCCACCTGCGCGTCCACACGGGGGAGAAGCCCTTCGAGTGCACGGTCTGCGGCAAGAGCTTCTGCTCCAAGCAGACCTTTGTCCTGCATCAGCGCATCCACACGGGGGAGAAGCCCTACGCCTGCGAGGAGTGCGGCAAGCGCTTCAACCGCAAGGCCAACTTCCTCACCCACCAGAAGATCCACCGGGGCGAGCGGCCCTTTGTCTGCGGCGAGTGCGGCAAGGGCTTCTGCGCCAAGAAGACCTTCCTCCTCCACCAGAAGATCCACGGTGGTGAGCGGCCCTTCGGCTGCCCCGAGTGCGGCAAGAGCTTCAGCCGCAACGGGGACCTCACCCGGCACCAGCGCATCCACACCGGGGAGCGGCCCTTCGCCTGCGCCGACTGCGGGAAGTGCTTCAGCCACAATGGGGAGCTGATCAAGCACCAGCGTATCCACACGGGGGAGAAGCCCTTCGCCTGCCCGGAGTGCGGGAAGTGCTTCAACCGCAAGGGCACCCTCATCACCCACCAGCGCATCCACACGGGTGAGCGGCCCTTCGTCTGTGGCGAGTGCGGAAAGACCTTCAACCTGAAGACCACCCTGATGAAGCACCGGCGCATCCACACGGGCGAGCGGCCCTTCCCCTGCGTGGAGTGCGGCAAGGCCTTCAAGTACAAAGGCAACCTGCGCACCCACCACCTCACCCACACGGTGGAGCGGGTCTACCCCTGCACCGAGTGCGGGGCCGTCTTCAGCCAGCGGAAAGAGCTGAAGGGCCACCAGGCGGCCCACCCCCAGCCCCACCCGCTGACCCTCTGCTATGGGGCTGCCCGTGGCCAGGACAGGAGCCCCTTCCTCCCCAGGCACCCCTTCCTGCTCTCCTGCTCTCCACTCCCGGTGCCCCTGGAAACCCTGGCCAAACTGAAGCAGGAGGCCGGGGGCAGCCAAGAGGTCGGACTGGGGGTTGTGGACCCCTAGCGGGGCCCTGTGGGGGGAAAGGCACGGGCCCTGTTTCAAGTTGTCCCTGTGGCGCCAGGTGGAAGGGAACTGACAGACTTTGTGCTCCGGGAGGCTCTTGAGGCTGCAGCAGAAGACGGAGGCAAGCCCACGTCCCTGCCACTGCAGCAAAGAAAAGGCTCCAGTCTCGTAGAACAAGAGTGGGGGGTGGGGTGGGGGGGCTGTGCCCACGGGTCTCTCCTGCTTGTTAAATCCCAGGACCCCTAGAGGAAGACGAGGCTGAAGCCCTCAACCCCAGGGAGTGCTCGCTCTCATCCCTGGGACTTGCTGGCATCACGCCAAGGAGTCGAGACTGCTCCAGAGGGGGAAGGTTCTGGACTTGTGGGTAGGTCAGCGTACTGTGCACTTACCCGTTGGTGCCGGGCTGGGTGTCCCTCCTAAAGCCAGTGGGTTTATTGGAGGGGAGGTACAGAGTAGAAAGCGAGTTTGTGACGATCAGGATATTAAGGTGACCTAGCTGAAGGTCCCATTTTAAGACATTGAAACACCAGCGAGAATAATTTCTGGATGTAGTCTTTTAATAATTCCAAACTTTTTTAAACAAATCAAATTTAAAGGGTAAAATATAGAATGTAAGTCATTTCAAGAACTGTAGCATTGCAGATCCAGCAAAAAACTCAGATGATGGATGGACAAAACACAGGTGGGCAGAAGGAAAATGAAGTATTCTACTCCCCCTTCCCCATTAGTAGTACAACGTTTAACCTAGCCAAAAAGAAATAAACCTGCAGAAATGAAAAGAGAAAGGATGGGACACGTTTGAACAGCTGTGTGTGTGTGTGTGTGTGTGTGTGTGTGTGTGTGTGTGTGTGTGTGTGTGTTCATGTCAGTGTCTGGAAAACCAAGGGCAGGAGGCGGAAGGAGCTCATTCAGGGGGAGGGCAGGTTGGCCCGGTGGGTGCCTAAGAGGATGGCATGGTTTTGGGTCATCGCAATGCATTCAATCCAGGTGGTTTCCTAATAAAGAAGAGGCTCCTTTTCCTGCTCGCTGAACTGGCTGCCTGCCTTGTTCCGTGCCCAACCCAATGGGGTGCTGTGGGGTTTTTAGATCTTTAAAGGCCCCACTGCTTGGGACCCAGGATCGTGGAAGGAGCTCCCCACCCCCACCCCCCAGTTACCCTGGGGTGTGTGTGTGTCCTGGAGGTCCCTTGGACTTCTGGTCCCTCAGGCAGGAAGGCAGAGTCCAGGGTAATCTGTGCTAGATGGGGCCCCAAATCAAATAATGTGGAGATTTCCTGGAGGCTGGGAGTGCTAGGTGCTCCTCCATTTTGAAAGCCGAATCCTGCAAAAGCGGAAGACGGTGGCAGTGTCGTCCTGTGAGCATGTCCTCTCAGATGGGACACTCTCTCTGGTCGGCCGCCAGGTGAAAGCGTGTGCCCCACAGGATGTCCATCTCGGAGAAGACCACTTCCGGCGACACCTGTGTTCAGCCAGAAGGTGTGGAGCATAAAGCACACCACCATGCATGTGTGTTTGGCAGGGAGGGCACTTGGGGGGGGCATTCAGCCCGACTGCAGGGAGGCTTTGTGAATGGTGTGTCCCTTGACAGTCAGCACGTGCTGCTGTGCGCTTGCATGTGGCTCAGGGCCCCTCTTGCAGCAGTCCACGAGAGGCGTGTTTTGGTTGCAGCTGCCACGGGGCCTCCTGTGCTTCCTGTGCTTATTGGACGTGGATTGTCAACTTCCGGTTCCTCTCAGCAATCCCTGCGCTGACCAAGATGGTGAAGTGGACAAGGAAAGGCGGACACTGAGAATCCAGATTAGCTGCACCAGACTTTTGGGATGCAAAAGGACTGCATTGAAATGTTACCTCTCACTTCAAAACGAGGGACACCCCCCCACACACACACACAACCTCCTTCTGAAGCTGCTGCTTCTCTGCCCCCAAAAGAGGGTGGTGGTTGTAGAGGAAGGGAGAACAGGAAGTTATGTCTCGGATTAAAACATGATGGGAATGCAAGGCGGCCTCAAGACAGCGACTGGAGCCCCACATCCGAGCTGGCCTGACGAGGGTCTGTATTTCAGAGAACTTTGTGAGCATTTGATCCGCTTGATCTGAGTATTCTCAGGGCCGGGCCTTCCATCAGGTCACTGAGATTAAAGCTTGGGCTGCCTCCACCTGTGCACCTTGTCTTCTTAAGCTCCAGCTGGGTGGCCATGATGCCCCATGATGCTTCATCATACCTCCCAAATTGCCTGGCCCCTTGTGTCTGAAGGAAGCAACCTCAGGGCCTCCTTCACTTGTGCTGCTGTGCCCCCCCCAATGTCAAGCCAGTTGATGGGGTGGGGGGTGGGGGACAAGCCGCCACCAGGCAGCCAACATTCCTGCTCAAAGTGACGTAGTTCAGCTCTGCCCCTGGCAGCTTCCCTGTCCCTCCTGCCTCCCCAAGATGGGCTTCTAATTGCTGCTGAATTGCTGCTCCATTTGACCTTGGCGCCCGTGCCCTCCCCTTCCCAGCCGAGCCTCCAACCACGGGGCTGGGTCCTGCCACAGAGCAGGGGCTTTCTCAGCCAGCCTCAGGACCCTGCTGCAAGGATCTTTCCATCACCGTAGCTGGACAGTCGGGGTTTCCCTCCGAGAGCTGTGCCCAACGCTGGTCAACGCCAGGTGGCATTTCCGGCCCCTCTTGCCTGCCTGCTGGGTACAGAGCTTCCGCCTGCTTTCCGTCCCTCTGGAGGTTGCCCCCTGGCTTCTTCTATTGCCCCCCACCCCCACTCTTGAGGGACCCCTTCCTTTCTCCGTGCCCACCAACTGAAATAGACTGATATTTCCCTCTCTGTTAAAACTGAAGCCTGAAATGGGGGGGGGAGCAGTGTTTGCAGTAAGATTAGACCTCCCCGCAGGTCTACAGCCTGAGTCCTCGTGGTTTGTTGCCCCCCCCCCACATGAGTGGAAGGCAGTGGGGCCAGTGCCAGCCCTGAATGGCTGCTAGTGACTGAACTTTGCCTGCATTGGGGGGGGCACAAGTGAGGGGGGGGCTTCCCCACTGCTCTTGACACCAGTGCAGGTCCGCTGCCGTATCTGACCCACAGGATGTTGGCCGGGAGGTCCCAGCAGAAGAGCATCCAGGCCACCTGAAGTGGGGGGGAGATAGGTGAGGGACAAGAGGGGTAGCATCTGCCAACTCTTCCTTTGTGGGAAATTATAAGGTGCTCAGAAATGGGCAAAATCAGGCACATTTCAGGATGGGCCAAAGCCCCGGCCCACAGGCAGGATGTGTGCTTCTCCTCACGAGTTGTCCCCCAGGGAGGGAGGGGAGGAGGAAGAGGCAGCCACCTTCTCAAGAGGAGGAGGAGGCCACGGAGTTTGGCCACAGTGATGTCATAGTGCCCTTGGCCAGTGGGAACTGTCGGAGAAGGAACGCGAAGGGATGGGCCAAAGGGCAGTTGGAAGGGCAGTTGCAGCAGAGCTGGCCAGGAGGGAGAGGAGCCTGGCCCCATGATCCGCACGCAAGCAGCACGGGTGGCAAAGCTCCTCGCAGGCAGGGAGGCTGCCCCAGGGGTGGTCCCGGGCTCCCTGGGCAAAGCGCTCGGGGGAAGGCGAGGACTTTTCACTCCCCGAGGGCTGAAGAGGCAGCTGAGGGATGTCATCCTCCACGAATACCTGAGCATGAAGCTCTTGAGGGAAAATGGCCTCCCTGTCCCCTACGGGTTGCTGGCCAGGACCCCCGAGGAAGCCGACCGAGTGGCCCGGGAGATTGGCACCAGTGACCTGGTGGTGAAGGCGCAGGTGTTGGCCGGGGACCGGGCCACGGGCACCTTTGAAGGGGGCCTCAAAGGAGGGGTGCAAATGGTCCGTTCTCCACAGGAAGCCAGGGAGGTGGCCTCCAGGATGATTGGCAAAAGGCTCTTCACCAGGCAGACGGGTGCCAAGGGGCGGATCTGCAACCAGGTGCTCATCTGCGAGCGCAGGTACCTGAGGAGGGAATACTATTTCGCCATTGTGATGGAAAGGTCCTTCCAGGGCCCTGTCCTCATTGGCAGTTCTCACGGGGGTGTCCGTATTGAGGATGTTGCCGTGGAGGACCCGGAGGCCATCCTCAAGGAGCCGGTGGACATCCAGGAAGGGGTCACAGAGGAGCAGGCGGTCAGGCTGGCGCAGAAAATGGGGTTCTCCTCTCAGCTGGTGTACGAGGCCGCTGACAATATGGTCAAGCTCTACAACCTCTTCATCAAGTACGATGCCCTTCTGGTCGAAATCAACCCCTTGGTGGAAGACTCTGCCGGGGGGACGATGTGCATGGATGCCAAGATAATTTTCGACAGCAGTGCGGCCTTCCGCCAGCAGAAGATCTTTGAGCTTCAGGACTGGACCCAGCTGGACGAGAGAGACAGGGAGGCCGCCAGTGCCGAGTTGAACTACATTGCACTGGAGGGGAACATCGGCTGCCTGGTGAACGGTGCCGGCTTGGCCATGGCCACCATGGACATTATTCAGCTGCATGGAGGCACCCCGGCCAACTACCTCAGCGTCGGAGGAGGTGCCACGGTGGAGCACGTCACGGAGGCCTTTAAGCTCATTACCTCCAATGAAAAAGTCCAGGCTATTCTCGTCAATATTTTTGGGGGCCTCATGAGATGCGACGTCATTGCCCACGGCATCATCATGTCGGTCAAAGACCTGGAGCTCAAAACACCCATTGTCGTGCGCCTCCAAGGCACGCGGGTCCAGGACGCCAAAGCGCTCATTGCCGAGAGCGGGCTGAGGATCCTGGCCTGTGACGACCTGGACCAAGCAGCCAAAATGGCTGTGAAGCTCTCGGAAATCATGGCCTTGGCCAAAGCCGCTCAGGTGGACGTGGAGTTCCACTTGCCGCCTTGATGAAGGGAAGCCTGCCTCCAGGCACCCAAACCACCCGCCTCCCCCGCAGTGGCCTAGAGTCCCTTCCCCTGGGGTCCAAGAAGCCCTTCCTTTGAAAGCCCATCACCACCACCACCACCACCACCCCGGGCCTGGGCTAGCCCCAAGGGCATTTTTCAAGGCGGGCCACTTTTTGCCTATCAGCCAAAAGACACCAACATTGCCACAACTTTCTTCCTCCCTTCCACGGCTGCAGAAGCTAGGTCCTTCCCGAGGGACTTCTCCCTTGTCAGAAATAGCTTGACGGTGAAAATCTGTTTTGTCCAAATAAAAGCTTCACGTTGATTGGAAGCTTGTGCTTTCCTCTGTGGTTGTCTGTAACTGCCAAGGAGGCAGGAGATAAGTTGTCCCCTCCAGCTCCCCAGCCCCAGCCCCAGCCCCCCCACCACCCCCAGCCCCACCCCACCTCTCTGTCTTGCTCCAGTGAGGAGCACCCAGCCAGCTGCCAGCCGCTTCCTGAGTGGATGCAGCAAACTGGACTTGCCCTTCTAGTTTGTTTGTTTGTTTGTTTATTGGTTTTTTTTTAATATACCACCCATCTGGCAGCGAGGCCACTCTGGTGGGTGGGAGGGCGGCAGGCATTAGGGCCACTTCTACATTGCCCTGTTTCTGCTTGAGCCCAGCTTGCTATCAAGCAGTGGTGAGGATGTGACCACAAATCACTGTGCTGGGCAAGACGAGGCTCCAGTCCCTTGGGCATTGTGGGGGTGGGGGGGGGAGACACCTGTCACAAACATTTTCCTTAAGTAGCTGTGAAACAAAGAAACAAAACTTCCATTTTGCTTCTCGCCCTTCACTCTAGACAAGGAACGAGTTCCTGGTTGTGTATTCACAAAACTCCTGGTATAATAAAGAATGGCCCAAAACAACCTCAAAACAGTTAAAGCAAAGCAAAGTGCTCTGCTTATAGACTGCCCCATAGTGTGGGGCCACGAGAA
Organism: Phrynocephalus forsythii; assembly: GCA_029282475.1. Taxonomy (NCBI): domain Eukaryota; kingdom Metazoa; phylum Chordata; class Lepidosauria; order Squamata; family Agamidae; genus Phrynocephalus; species Phrynocephalus forsythii. The sequence continues at coordinate 703,922 of JAPFRF010000009.1, forward strand.
AAGGGTGGACATTGAAAGGAAAGAACTGCAAACAAAAGCAGATCAGAATGCTTCAGGGACAGAATAACTATTCACAAGCAGATCCCACCCAGATCCATCAGGGAGAGTGGGCTCGTTCTCAGAGGAAGGACTTTTGGCCTTTTCTCATGCTGCTGTGTACATAGGTTATTGGATTGACAGGGCTCAATTTAACATAATATAATAACCCTTTACTACCCTTGCAGATAGGGACAGGAATACCTTGATTTCTCCCCAGTGCTAGCTAAGAAATATTGTGGGCTCCTGTAGAGTTGGTCAGGGATCCCCACAGAACCCCCAGCCCTTGGGGAAGAGGAAACAACAGCTGCACCTGGCCAGGGGAATTTTCCTTAGTTCTCCCCCTGATTCCCACCCCCTTTCAATTCTCTCCTGCCTCACCCTAATTCCTTCCCTTGTTTGCCCTTCCTCCTGTCACAGGAAAGCAGATAAGACTGAATCAATGAGACAGTAAAGAAACTCTTAACTTCATTTACACCTGAACACAGTCTGCTTTTAGAGCCTTAATCCACTCTACATTTCTTTGCTTACCTGAGAGCTCACACTATTGGTTATCTTCTGTTTACCTGGAATCACGCTATTTGTCAGTTTGTATTTTTAAAAGTTCATACCATTGGCTAATTCTGTTTCACCTATTCGTCAATTTGTATTCTGGAAGAGTGGCCTGATTGGTTCATGTTGGTCCATTTTGTATTCCTCTGTTTTCTATAAAGGACCCCTGATCCTGTTCTTTGGGGCATATCTCTGTCTTTGCCTCTCAAGGGCAGGGTCTGTTATTTCCTTTTTTGGCCAATAAACGAACACAACCGGACTCTCTCTGTGTCAGATCTTCATTGACTAGCTCCAGTGACCCCAGGACTCTCAAGCGCTTTCTGGGCGGTTTACAATTTATTCATGCAGGCTACACATTTAATTTGGTGCACAGTTAAAGGGCACCAAAGTGAAACAACTAACAATTTTCCAATTAGAATGGTGTTCTGGCTGGCCTTTGAGATTTTAGTTTATTCTGTACCTTTAAAAATGCTATGTAGCCTCAAGGGATAAATAAATACATAAATGATAAATGTAAATAATGTGGAGATTTATTGAGGAATTAAACTAGGTTCATTATAAACAATTTTTAAAACTGAAATGTAAAACTTTCTAATGCTTCAAGATACTTGTCAAAATAACTTTTTTGCCCAGCACTGAACCAATTTATTATTTTACTGCCCCGAAGAACCAGGGAGGGGAAACCCGAATGATACAGGAAACAGATTAAAACTTCTCATTGGTAGCAAAACAAACGAAGGGACCAGGAGAAACAACAGTGGGGAGGAGCTGCAGGGGGCTTTCCGCCCTTAAGACCCCTGGAGCTGCCTTGGATGGGCCCCCAAGCACCCCAGGGCCTGGACGACGCTTATTTGTTGGCCACGTAGATGACGGGGTGCTTCTCCAAAGCGCCGATGTCGTGTTCCAGCTGCTTCATCTGCACCTCCAGTTCCTCTTTGTGGAGTTTCCGGGGCACCGTGTCCACCACCACCGACAGGCTCTGGTACTCCCGGTTGAGCTCTTCCCAGTTTGCCTTGAGGCCCTGTTGCCACCCCGGGCAAAGCCAAACATCAAGCTGGCCACCCAAAGGAGGAGGAGGAGGCTCCCCCAGGCAGACCTGCCCCCCCAAGTCAGGCAGGGAAGGGGGGGGTCAAGGAGAGGGTGAAGTTTTGGTGGGAAATTGGGTTGATGGGGCCCACAAGTGTGTGCATGTGTGCGCGCACGTGTGTGTGTGTGTAGGGCTCAGGGAAGTTACATTTTTACTGCTCTAATTCCAAGGATCTGCTTTTCTTTTCCAGGGTCTGAGCTGGTATTTGGCTTGGCGGTGGCTGCCACCTGAAAAGGAACCTCCCCAGGCTCTAAGAAATGTACCATCGAGAGCCTCCGGCCTGGAAGTGGACGCCCTCTGTCCACCAGGGCCGGCCACGGCAGCAGCCACGGTGATGCCAGCAATCCACAGGAGGAGGGGGGGTGCTGCCCAGCTCAGCCCAGTTGAGTTGCCTGGATCAACGCACACTCTTCTCCCTGACACCCCCTCCCCGCCCCGGCCTCCCCAAAGGAAGCCTTGCCCTCCGCCCCCCCTCCTGGGTGCCCCATGGGGGCTGTGAGCGGCTGGCCCACCTACCTCCAGCACGGTCTCCCTCTCTTCCCGGGAGAGCCGGGTCAGGCCTCTCCCGCCCAGGGTCTCCTCCGCCAGGTAGGCCTCCCTCTCTGCCTGGGCTCTCTGCGCTTCCTGGCTTCGCTTTTTTATGTATCCTGGTGTGACGCCAAAGTCCTCCCAAAACAAAACAACACAACACACTTTATAGTCCAAAGTATTTCCAGCATGTTCTGGTCAGGCTGGCATCTCTTGCCCCTGCCTACGAGGCAGCCACACCCACTAGAAATCAACTGCCAATTAAGTTTGGCTAGTGGATGGCATCATTTAATTGCCAAGAAGGACAAAAAAGATAACATACTAAACTGCAAAAATCATGTGAGCAGTGAGGCCGTTGCCTCTATTTAATGATTGTAATTTAATTCTGCATTATCAAAGGGTCACTGTGAACTTTGGCTTTGGTAAAGGAAAGTCATTTCCTCAAGAAAGCCAAGTGTGGAGCAGCGATCGAATAGCCTGATGGACCCTTCATTAATACAAGGCATGCAACATCTTATCAGCAGTTTAACCAATGAAACCCCTAATGAGCCAGCTCGGTGCGAAGGTCATCAGGAGAGGCCTTTCTCTCCATCCTGCCACCTTCATGGGGGCGTCTAATGAGAACACGTGAAAGGGCCTTCTCTGTTACTGTGCCCAAATTCTGGAACTCCCTCCCGCTGGAAGCAAAGACCTTCCTCTTCAGGCAAGCTTTCCCCCGGTGGCTGGCTGCCTGTTATGCAATTCTCTTAGATGGATTGTTCGGCATTACTGCTTGGACTAAATTTGTAATACTACTTGTTCTTTTTCATTTTAATTTCCCATCTCTTAGAGTGGCATTTTTTTCTTTAATCTGTTCGCTTATTTTGTTCTTAGCTTTAATATTGCCTTTTTAATGATGTAAGAGATGCCTCTTCAAATTCATTCATTCATTAACTTGAATACTGTCTTGAATGTTTCTGGCTTGTATATTGTCCTTCAGTCCAGAAGTTGACTCAGCTTCCGGTTAACTCACCTGGATGACAGAGAATCTTCACAGACATATTGCCCTTCAATGTTGAAACCTGCCAATGTGGGGTTCTTTCCAAGGAGAAAGGTGGGATAAAAATATTTAAAATAAATAAAAAAAATTAACAAGATGCCTAGTATTTCACATAGATCCACTGCATTGGATGTTAAGCCTGATTACTTTAAGGAGGAGCAGTCACTGCAATAACCTGTTTCAAAGAGCTTTTGTTATGTTAGTAAAACACACCTTTTTCTTGAGATATTTTTTAACAAGTCCTGAATTTTCCACCAGAAACTTGTCCCCCTTCCGCCCGTCGACGCAGGCACGGGTGGGCTTCTTGGCCACTGCTACGATGGCCTCAGCAATGTTGGTGGTGACATAATTCTTCTGGCTTTGGACGCCCATGACAGGGTGATGGGTCCTTTTAGGCACACTCAGCTCTGGCGACTTTGTGGCTCGTGGATCTCTTTTTCCTGTTTTGTATATAAAAGCCCAACAAATTGCCATATGAGTCTCCTACGGTCCGTCAGTCCATCAGTCGGTCAGGCCAGCATCACAGCAAGAAGAGACCCAGAACAGAGGACAAGCATGTGAATGGGGTCTCTTGCTCAGAACCGACCCACCCACACACACACCCCTTGGTCAGGCTCCTTCTTCCTTCCTGGCCTTTCATCTGTGCCTCCCCCTCCCCTCTCCTAATGGCGGCTCCCAGGGGTCTCATCAGAGGCCCTTTCCCCTGATCGTTGCCCTGGCATGTCAGCCAGAGAAGGGGTTTTCCTTCTGCCTCCCTTGGAGAAAGGAGGCTCTGCTCCAACTGAAAGAACCCTCACTGGCTGGAGGGTAAGAGAGACGGCCGTCCTCCCCAAGGGAATAATCCCCTGGTCACCACTGGGGGGCCTTGGCAGGACCGACTTCTGAAGGCACACAGAGGGTGCTGGTTTTCAAAAAGGAGAGTCACCTCCCAGCCACCTCCGTCTCCCCAGCCAGTGATGGTGAACCTATGGCACGGGTGCCAAAGGTGAGCCCTTTCTGTAACAGGTTCAATTACTGTATTGGCACTTTGCAAAAAAAATTAGTGGGTTTTGAATTGCAGTTTGGGCACTCCCCAGTCTCTAAAAAAGTTGGCCATCCCTGTCCCCAGCTGTCCAAGAGGAGACTGGGCACAACCCAGGACTGTTAGATCAGGTGATAATAAAATCCCTCCATGAAGCGGCACACCCTTCCTCTCTGTCACATTTCAATACAACACAAACAGGACTTCTTCTCAACAAGCCTCCCTCCCTCCCTGCCTGGTCGTGCCTGCTTTCTTGGTAGCATCCTGCCTGATGAAGCCATCTGGAAATCTTGAAGGGTCACATACTTTATTGTGCTCTTTAGTTGTCATTGCAAGACCAAGGAAAGCTATTGCCACTATGTGTCAGGAGACAGAGATCTTGTCTCGTGCGCTCCCAGAGGCATCTAGGGGGGCCACTGTGAGATACGGGAAGCCGGACTAGATGGGCCCTTGGCCTGATCCAGCATGATGGATCTTCTTATGTTCTTATGTGGCTTTTAGAATTTTTTTCTTAGGGCGAATCCTGGTGAGCTTGCACTATTTCACCAGACCGTGTTGGGCCTCATGGATCCCAGCCAAACACCAAAGGCCATCAGACGGGTGCTCTGCACAGTCTAATTGTGTTACTATTAACTTAAGGTGTATTTTGCTTAGTTCATTCGTCTCATGATTGTGAAGTGGTGTTTTGTGATTTAGAGCATTTGCTGTTGGTCTTGCTGGACAACGAGTCAGTGACACACTTTCCCAAAATGCAAGGACCTTCCACCGATGCTGAAATGCTACCCAAGCCCAGTGAGTTTCACCTGCCAGTGCAGCACCATTGGCCTTTGATCCCATTGTCAAGTTGCTGCCAGTCAGGACATCGGCCATGGGCACTGACCATTGCAGGCTGAATCACACAGCTTGGCTGACTTCTTAACTAGCGGCACTTTGGCACGGAGATCTGTGCCCTCTGCTTTCTGGCAGCATAAATGAGGCCATCTGACTTTTGCTTCTGTCCTTTGGAAGGACCAGCCTGGCCACTTGCCATCAAGTGCGTAGGTTCTCCTGGTGGTCCTGACATTCCCATAAGTAGAAATCTTTATAAACTACAGAGGAGCTCCAAAACATGCTAGAGTGGCCCTCCCTCCTCTGTGGGGCTCATACCAGAAATGGCAGAAAGGCCCACCCCATAAGAAAGCAGGGCGCCTGCGAGGCCTGGTCTGGTCCATTGGGATGGACATGCCTCTTGTGGATCAGGTGCAAAAGAAAGGCACTCTGAACTGGTGGCCACAGAGAGCTTCTCCCTGGGACGGATCCTTCCCAGCAGGGAATATTGTTGGCCTGAAATCATTACGTTTTGGAAGCTTGGGTTCCTTGGAATGTTTCCGGAGGAAATCCCACGGAGCGGGAACTTGGAGTTTAGGTATTCCCATCGTCTTGCAAGGATGCGTCTTCCTCTCTTGTATCTCTCGCTTTACCGAGGGCTGGAATACCGAGATGTACCTTCAGCAGCAGAAGAAATGGAGACACTCCTTACCCTTCTGAAGGAAGGCAGATCCTTCCAAATTCTGAAGGAAGACCCCGAGCCTCTCCTGTCTACCATGGTGCCTTTATCACAGAGGCCAACCATGAGGCCCTACTGGGACAGGCCCCCCCCACACACACACACTTCCACTCCCCAGAAGCTGGCATAAAGAGCCAGGCTGCATCATCATCATCATCATCATCATCATCATCATCATCATCATCATCATCATCATCATGCTACAGGAATCTCCCTTAAGTGGAGCCTGACCACTCCTCTGGTCTGCCTCACCAAGCATTCTCTTCTGATTATCAACAGCTCTCAAAGGTTTGAAGCGGATGCATTTCTCAACCCCACATGGTGATTTGGGGGGAATCAGATGCGGGGGGGCTGCCTGTCCTTGCCCACTGCTCTCTGTACCCCCCTTTTTTTTTCAAGCCTGCCAGCTTGGTGACCACATCTGATGAAATAGTTCTTTACCCTCTGCGTATCTGTAAAGGGTAAGAGTGTTTGTGTGGTGGTAGTTCAATTATTTATTCATACCCTTAAAAAAAGCATTTGTTTTCCTGCATGGAGTAAGTACCTTTACTGGATTGTTTTCAAAGCTACACCCAGGAAGGCTTTTGAGTTCTTCAGAACCCACCATCGGGCTTAAAATGTAAGAGTAAGGGAGGAAGTGAGGAGGCAGAAAATTAAGCCAGATGAGATGCCCTCAACTCTTATACTTTTATGCATTTCCTGAGCTTATTTCAGAATCCATGTGAAAGACTGCCCGCCACCCATTTTTGAAAGGAAGGGCTCTGGCACAAGTACTATTTATTGGAAAGTCTTAGTGGCCAAAATATTTGGGGCAAGACAGCAAAAACAGGGGCTGCTGCTACTCTGCTCTTTGACAGAGATCCTTGGGGTGGATGAGAGCTGGGGGCTTCAAGGGACAATTCTGAGCCACCAAGTGCCAGGGTTGTCCTGGATGGTTCCCTGTGGGGTCATTTTCCTGGTGATGCCCCTCGTCCGTCCGTCCCCCATCTCTCTCTCACACACACACACACACCTGGGTGAGTTGGCAGGTGGTTTCTCTTCCGAGGGCAGCAGGTTGTAAATGTTCTCCTCGATGGACAGCCTGACCATCTTCAGAGGGAGGAGAAACCTGCAGAGAGTTGGAAGTGGAGCAGATGGAGCAGCAGCTGAAGGGCCCTCCGGAGGTGCCTCCAAAGAGGGCAGCCGGAGGGAACCACGAGGCCCAGAATGGCTGAGCCAGGGTGGCCGGGAAAGCAACCCCTTGGTTGGCCCAAAGGGAGAGAATTCCCAGGCTCCTTAAGGGGGATGGTGGGGAGCTCTGCTCAGGAAGGACCGGTGTCCAGCCCTCCCTCTGGACCGTCCTGGATGAAGTCCCACTGGGGGGGGGGTCTCCTCCGCTCAGGAGCAGGGCAAGGGTGATCCCCTCGAGGGCAGGGGCTGGGCAGGAAGGGGCACCTGCCGGCTGCTCCCTAAGGGACCGGCTGCCGCTGGCGGGGTGTCCTGAGTGCTCAAGGAAGGGCCTCCACCCGAGGGGTGGGGGTGGGGTTCAGCCTCGGCAGGGGCCCTGCCAGGGAGCAGCGGGCTCTGCTCTGGCAAGGGCTTCCCTTTCCAAGGGGCAGCAGGGTCTGAGCCCCATCCTTGGCCTTTGGGCTACGCAGAGACCAGAGCCCTGGATCTACAGAGGGCAGGCAATGCCACCCATCTCCTCTTGCAACCACCCACCTGCTCACCCACCCGGAGGGAACTGGAGTCAATGGGCACAAGGTGGCAGTTGGGATTCTGAAGGGAGGAGGGAGGGGAGGGGGAGGAGCTCCCTCCTGGTGCTGGCAGAGGCTCCGCCCACTCAGGCCCTGGTTCTTCTAGTCTGTGGGGGGGGGATGGTTATCCCGACTGGTGAGATCTTGCCCCACCCTTCACAGACACACATCATTTATTCTTCACTAGCAAGCATGCATAGCGTGGAACGCTGGGCCCCTTTATTGGCCTGTTCTGATATAGTACATGTGAAAACAGTTTTTCCCCCTGGCTTTTAACTCTTTTAATATTTTTAAACCATAGACATATGTATCGGTTTATCCTGATTCCATGGATGGGGGTGGGGTGGGAGACTCTAAGGTATTTCCCACCTGGAATTCCCACCCCTGTTAAACAAAAAAAAATGCTATGCTGGCACCACCCAAACATAGAAGGCTGGTTTGGCAGCAGAGTGATGGTGGTGAGGCATTGTACTTACATGTGTTCTGGTTAAATTCAAGGCATCACATTAAAATATGGCATCTGTGTGCTAAGCAGCTTTTGCCCGATGTGGTCCAGATTACAGCAAACTCATAGTTTGAGCCTATGTTGCATTTCTCACACAACCCTGGCAAGAACACTGTTTGAATGGACCTCAAAACCCCACTTCTTCCCAGGGACCGGCTGGTCCCCAGGTGGAGCACATGGAGGGCGAGGGGAGCCCCTGTCCTCAAGGTGTGCTTATCTAGAGGGAGAGGAAATGGGCAGCTGTGTTGAATCTCAAATAAAGTTAAAATTATATTTCAGACAGGCTAGCCCTGCTGAGGTTCTCCGGATCCCAAAAGCCCAATGAAGCATCCGATGTGAGAGAGATCCAGAAGAAAATACTGTGTTTATTAGGCCCAATAAAGACAGCAGGTGGACACAAGCCAGGAACCAGACAAAGATGTCCGACCCCGGACACAAAGAGAACCCCAAGTTTTGTTAGTTCCCCTCTTCCCACCCCCGGGTGGCGCCGCCCTGGGGTGGGCAAGGAGACGGTTCTTCAAACAGTCCAATCAGCGTGGTCCACGGATTGGCCAGAGGCATTCCTGGGCAGTCTCTGGCAAGCTGAAATTGGATGCCCGCTCAGGTGTTAATGAGTCCAAAGTGTCTTTTGATTGGGCCATCATGATATGACAATAGGAAGGGGAAGCAAGATATTGTCCTTAGGTCTGGGTAAACTGGTCAATAGAGGGTTGGGGAAGACTAATACAAAAGTCAATAGGGGACAGGAAAGCTGATGGGATAATCCGGAGGTGTCTGGATAGTCCTTTTGTGGGTGCAGGGATGTGAGTTTGCTGCTCACTTTGAGGGAAAAATCGCTCAGATTCGCAGGGAATTGGACTCCACTATTGATGCAGATTCAAGGGATGTATCCAGTGTGCCGTGCTTAGGTCCAGTGTTATTGGATGAGTTTCAATTATTGAGACCTGAGGATGTGGACAGGGTGCTTGGATCTGTCTGTGCTACCACTACACCACTCGACCCTTGCCCTTCTTGGCTAATCAAAAGATCTGCCAGGGGGGTTCGCACCTGGGTCCAGGAGGTTGTTAACGCCTCCTTAAGAGATGGAGTGGTCCCCACCACCTTGAAAGAAGTGGTGATTAGACCACTCCTAAAAAAACCAAACCTGGACCCAGGGCTGGTGGTTAACTACCGACCAGTAGCGAACCTCCCTTATTTGGGCAAGGTGTTGGAGCAGGTGGTGGCTGGACAACTCCAGGCACTGCTGGATGAAACTGATTTTCTGGATCCATTTCAATCGGGCTTCAGGCCGGGTTTTGGTACGGAGACCGCCTTGGTCGCCCTGTATGATGACCTTTGCCGGGAGAGAGACGGGGGGAGTGTGACCCTGTTGATACTCCTGGACCTCTCAGCGGCTTTCGACACCATCGACCATGGTGTCCTTCTGGATAGGCTGGTCAGGTTGGAGGTTGGAGGCACTGCTCTGCAGTGGTTCCAATCCTTCCTGGCTGACCGTGTCCAGAAGGTGGTGCTGGGGGACAGTTGCTCTGCCCCGTGGCATTTACGTCACGGGGTTCCCCAGGGCTCCATACTGTCTCCCATGCTGTTCAACATCTACATGGAACCGCTGGGAGAGGTCATCAGGAGGTTTGGGCTGAGGAGTCAGCAATATGCTGACTATACTCAGCTCTACCTCTCGTTCTCCACCAATCCAGGTGAGGCGATTTCTGTACTGAACTTGTGTCTGGGCCAGATAATGGACTGGATGAGGGTTAATAAATTGAAACTCAATCCAGACAAGACGGAAGTACTGTTAATGGGTGCTTTGCCGGACAGGTTAGAGGGCCATCTTCCTGTCTTGGATGGGGTTGCACTCCCCCTAAGGGACAGGGTCCGCAGCTTGGGGGTGCTTCTGGACCCCGGACTAACTCTGGAAGCCCAGGTGGATTCGGTGGCCAGGGGTGCCTTCCTTCAGCTGCGGAAAATATACCAGCTCCGCCCCTACCTAGACGAGCACAGCCTCATGACAGTTACGCATGCACTGGTAACATCCCGTATTGATTACTGCAATGCGCTTTACATGGGGCTGCCTTTGAAGACGGTCCGGCAATTGCAACTGGTTCAGAATCGTGCGGCGCGGCTGGTAAGTGGTGGGGCCGCCAGGGATCACATCACGCCGATTCTGCGTAACCTTCATTGATTACCAGTTGCTGTCCGAGCTGAATTCAAAGTGCTTGTTTTGACATATAAAGCCCTAAACGACTTAGGGCCTAGATACCTGAAGGACCACCTCCTTCCATATGAACCTACCCGGCAATTAAGATCGAGCCAGGGGGCCCTTTTGAAAGAGCCATCCCTCAAGGAGGTGAGAGGGATGGCCTGTAGACATAGGGCCTTCTCGGCAGCTGCTCCCAAGCTATGGAATGCCCTCCCGATCGAGATCCGCCTGGCGCCAACACTGATTACATTCCAGCGCCAGGTAAAAACCTTCCTGTTCCAGAAGGTTTTTAATTGATATAATATAGATTGTGGGTCCGCTGATGACAATTTTAGAATAATGATTTTAGTGTAAGGTTTTTATTGATGATTTATTGATATTTTACTTTTAACTATTTTAAATTGTTTTATTCTTTGGATTGTAAGCCGCCCAGAGACCTTTGGGTAGTGGGCGGCATATAAGTTAAATAAATAAATAAATAAATAAATAAATAAATAAATAAATAAATAATGGAGAGCCCCCAGGCTGTGACAAACATCTGTGGTGTACGTGCCAGGAACTTTGCAGAAGATGGATTCCTTCCAGAAGAAGTGACTTGCCTCGTGGGACCGCCATGATGTATGTTCTCTGTGCCATAACCCCCTTGCCCCAGGTTATAGTCAAAGAGGCCATAAGATAGAGCAGGAATATGTTTAAGCACACCCAGGGAAGAAGGGGTGGGAGAAGGAAGGATAGAGAAGAGGAGAAAGAAAGAAAGAGAGAGAGAGAGAGAGAGAGAGAGGGGAAGAAAGGGGGCACCCTTTGGGTCAGGAGTCTGGGGTCTGTGTCAGGCAGGGGCAGTGGAAACAGGTCTCAGATGGTAAGGAGGTCCCTGATTCCTGAGAATGATTGTTTAGAATCATTCCCTTTGCAAGCCAGAGCAGGGAGGGAATAATCCCTCAGTTTAGGAGAAATTCTGCCTGAACTGCACCTCTGGCTGAGACTTCAGGGTTGGGAGAAAGAAGGAAAAGGGGCAGAAAAGGGTTAACTAATACTTTAGTAAGGGACATTCCTTATTCCTAGGCTGGAACCCCTGGAACTGGGAAAGTCAGCTTTCCAGGGGTTTCCGCAAGAGGGGAAACTCTGTTTGGTCAATTTGGGAGCAGGGAGTAGTCTACCTGCATAGAGAAACATAGAAACGGAAGGAGGACCGGTCTATCTCCATAGAGATGTATAACCGGCAGAAGGCATGAATTTCATGGAACTGTGACTCGGTTAGAGGGCGGTGAGAGGAGTTGCTCCCCTCGGCTGCCTTTTCCCGAGTCTGTGGAACTGTGAGCTGGGTAGGGAGGGTGAATTTGTACCGCTGACGCTGCCAGAAGGTTAGCCGCCTCTCTGGAACTCGAAGCGGCTAGAGTTTTTGGATTTGCCTGGGGAAGCGTTATGGTTCTTTTTTGGGGGAGCGGTCTACTCAGCCAATTCAATGGAATAGGGTTCCCCATTATGCGCCCCCGTCCGGCTGTGATTAACAAGACATTGATTGATGGCCGGGGGCGCTGATTGGTCAAAGCACGCAGGAGGGCTTATCTTCGCCCTCCTGCTGTTTTATGGAGTCTCCGCGGAAATAGACTGCCGCAGGAGACTTGATACACTGTAAACTTACAAATTAGGTACCAATTGGTGCTTTCCGCTGCCGAATCTTGGCTCGCAAGGCCTCTCAGCCGGCAAAAAGAGGCGGTTTGTATTTTTCCCGATATCTCGGGAACAGTTTGGAGTTTTTTGACAGGTAAAAGAGTGTTGTGCTTGTGACGGTGTGGGGCTCATTTGGGCGGTTCCGATGGGTCTCGGAACCGCTCCAATTATTTACAAATTTTGATTTTCCATTATAACTCTTCAGCTGATCCTACCTTTTAAGCCTAGAGGGACTGGTGAAGAACTGAGAGGACCAGGTCAAAGGTTTGGCACTCTTAACAACATTGACTCCCAAGCATTACAGAACTTTATTAACCTCTCTTGGTAGTTTGAGTCTGTGCTAGTCCATCCCAGCTGATATTTATCTCTGAAAGGGGAAATTCCGATGTAAAACCTTTGATGGATCCATTAAACGAACACAACCGGACTCGCTCTGTGTCAGATCTTCATTGGCAGTTTAGATCTGGTGTGCATTTTCTGGAAACTAGCTCCAGTGACTCAAGATACATAGTTTCCTTTTTTCACTCATGATGCAGGAAATCTCTGGACTTCCACATCTTTCTTTTTTCTTCAGGTAGGAAAATTATTTCAGGCAATGGCTAATTCGATACCTTTTGTATATCTGCTGTTTACATACTGACCTCTTGTATAAACCACTATGTTCCCCTCCTGCCTTTGTGTACTAATCTTATATAAACTGAGTCCCCCTTGCTCAGGAGCAGACCTCCGCCTTGCCTCCTGAAGGTGTGTGACTGTAGTTTCTTTGATGGATCCATTAAACGAACTCAACTGGACTCTCTCTGTGTCAGATCTTCATTGGCAGTTTAGATCTGGTGTGCATTTCCTGGAAACTAGCTCCAGTGACTCAACATACATAGTTTCCTTTTTTCACTCATGATGCAGGAAATCTCTGGACTTCCACATCTTTCTTTTTTCCTCAGGTAGGAAAATTATTCCAGGCAATGGCTAATTCTACAAGCTTTATTCATCGACATTGCTTATCAGCATAACAAACTCAAAATTACAGAAAATGTGACAGCTTGAGACGTTACAGATTCATTTCTTCATCTTACATAAAATCCTTCTTATAGCTACAAAAAGAAGCTATAGGGCACAAATGCTTCAAGAGACATCCATCTTTGCCATTTTGTAAAAAGCCACAGGTATGATTGCCATTTAAATTGTATGAAAAATTGCAAATAAAAGTACATTGAAAGCAAAAGTTATATTGTATACAGAGCTTAAATCAGCAAAAGCTATTCCCATAATAAGCTTATGGCTATAAAAGTTACAGACAAGAGCTTAAATCATATTTCATATTTCAGTACGTGAGCAGAAAAGATACAATAAAATACCAAAAATGCAGCAACTTTTAGGCTTAAAAGGTACAATCAAAAAGCAAAGTGTATCTCTCTTAAAATAATGTTTTAAAAAATATGTGCATGAAGTTTCTGAGTCGTCCACATGAGGTAATCTGGAAGTTGAGTCATGGCAACTGGACTTCTTTTCTTGAGAGTTTGACAACGCTGTTTGGACAAGTAGCTAAACGTTTCCATCTCTCAAGAAAAGAACCCCAGTTGCCATGACTCAACTTCCAGATAATGTTCTTAAAAGTAAACATACTGTATATGGAAGCAAATATCTATCTATCTATCTATCTATCTATCTATCTATCTATCTATCTATCTATCTATCTATCTATCTATCTATCTATCTATCTATCTATCAGAAATATTTTGCATTTCTTTGCCTACACAAGGACAGTAGGCCAAGGTGACATTGTTCCGGTGTGGCCAAGGGACAGGTGCTCTCTGGGGTTGAAAATTGCTGAAGGTTTGAGAGAGTGCAGATCCCAGAATGGAATCCCTTTGGACTCAGTGAAGGGCCAATGGTGGATGCCCCCCACCCCACCCCACCCCCCACCGCCAGAGAGGAAGATTCTCCAGGCAGAGATGGATGGGCATGTTATCCACAGCCCCAAGCAAACCAAGGTCGGCCAAGGTGCCTCCCTGAAACCCAGGAGGCAGAGGTGGTGTACTGCCTGGGGGTATACAGAGGGGGGGTGTTGCTCCTCATTTCAGCCAGCTGGTAACAGCTGCCCACCCTTTCAAAACTTTGTTCTTCAGAGGGGAAGGTTTTTTTGCCTGCTCAATGTCCCTGTACAAATCCTGCTCCCCAGGCAGGAGAGGCTCCTTGTTGGCGATCTTCTGGATTATCTCAGCCAATTTCTTCACCTCCGTGAGGCTCTGGATCCTTTCCTGGTAGCCCTGCTTCCTTTCCTCCTCTTCTGAGTGGATGAGCAGCTCAATGTATTCAGGGGTGGACAGCGGGTTGGGCTTCAGGGCAATTTCCTGCAGGCATTGGAGGCTTTGAGAGGATCTCTTTATCAGCTCGACCAAGACGCGCTTCACCTCCTTGTATTCCTCCATGAGACTTTCCAGAACCTTCTCTTGGGTCATGACCTCACCGGATGCCTGCTCGTACCTTTGCTTCAACTCCTGGTAGGTTTGCTTCACTTTCACTTTTTCATATTCAAACTTGTACTTCTGGTTTAAGTGAATACTCCACACACACCGGCCGGGACAGATGGTGCACATGCCTGTCGAATGGTTGATAGCATTGCAATTACGTTTTCCATCGTCATTAGGGATTTCACAAGGATAGTGGCAGGTATAGTGGCATTTCTGGCAATTAGTTATGTAGAATCCAGTTCCAGAGATGTCACTTTGCACGGGCACCATTTTCTCCACCTCATACTCAAAGTCCTTGTTGGCTGCCATGTCCTCCTTGTGCTGATCCAGGGCATGTTTTGTCTTCCTCAGTTCCTCCAGCTTTGTGAGTCCCGCTTTGATCTGGGGCTGCAGCCCCTCCACCGCCGTTTCCAGCTCCTTCCGTTCCCGAAGGACTTCTTTGGTCAGGGTCAGGCTTTTCGTTTCCAGCCTGTTGGCCGCGTCAAAGAAGGTCTTCATGCTCTGGGAGCCCATCTCCCAGAACATTTCATCGAAGCTCCAGCGGCCTTTGCTCTCTACAGGATTCTTAGCAAAAAGCGTGGAATTATTGAATTTGAAATGGATGGGGACCCCATCATGATCTTTGTACATGGCACCTCAGCCACTCGAATGGCCTCAAGGACAGGAGGGGTCTGTCTATCTGCAAAAGTGACCAGGACTTGGATATTGTCCTTTATATCTTTCCCAAAAATGGAGAGCACCGAGTCAAAGACGTATTTCTGGGCATGCGTTAAACGGGCAAAAGAGGCCTGAACGACAATGCAGATGGCATCAATATGATCAGCACCCCCTGGGGTAGAGAAAAACTCCCGGATCTGCCTTGTTATCTCTTTGACATGCTCTATTCCTCTTGTGTCACCAAAGCCTGGGGTGTCAATGATTGTGAGGGAATAGGGGACTTGGAAGCCCTTCTGATGATTGACCACGTAGGCGGTCACTTCGGAGGTCTGGCTTTCAGCTTGGCTTCTGTTGGTCACTTCATGGATAAGCTTGAAGCGGAAGGGGTCTCTCCACTGCACTCCCAGGATATAGTTGACCATCCCATTTATGAGGGTGGTCTTTCCTGACCCCGTAGCTCCCATCACCATGATCACCTTGTTGGGGACCCTCTTATTCTCTTCTCCAAGGTGGTATATTAGACCAGACGAGGGGCCTCCTGAGGTGGCCTTACTCAATGGAAGGACGTAGATTGATGGCTGTCCTTGCACCACCAAGTTGCTCTGTGGGAGCCACCTTTGACCTACAAAGGCCTTCCCATCTTCTTCCAGTGACGTGGAGACCTCTGCCTCTTCACTGGGAGCACTCCGAGCCCCATCGGCACACACGGCAGACACTCGGACTTTGTAGGCCGTTTGGGGCTTGAGTTGATCAATCTCCCAGAACTCTGTTTTCTTACTTGTTCTTGTTTCCTCCCACTGGTCGGCGCTTCCCTCTCTGTGCTCCACTTTGTATTCCTTTAGAACAGCCCCCACCCCAATCACTTGGGGGATTTTCCAGGCCAAAGAGATTTTAGAGGACTCTGCAGTTACCACTTCAGGTTTCCCGGGAGGGCTGGTTGGAAGGGTCTTCACAGGCTGGCTCACCTCGCTGGTCTCACTAAGCCCAGGCCTGCTCCTTGCACTATACTGGAACTCGTACTGCGTATTTGGGTGAAGACCTTGTAACAGAAAAGTGCCTTTGCTGTCTCTTGTACCCACCGCCTGCCAGCTCCCCTTTCCGGCGCTTCTGTATTCCACTTGATAGCTGGAGATTGCAGCCCTTCCATAATCAGCCGGTCGGAAAGTCAGCTTTACTTGGTTGTGGCCAATTTCACTGATGAGGAGAGGGAGAGGTTTTGATGGCAGCTCAAAGCTACTGCTGACAAGCTCGCCTTCTTCATAAAGGTAAACAGAAGCTCCAGGGCTCTCTCCATCTGGGAGAGATGCCACAATACACCGGATCTCGCCGTTTGATTTGTTCACATGAGCAAAATCTCTAACAGATTTGGCAGCTTTCCGAGCATTTCGGGTTTTTTCTTTGTTCTCAAACCAAGCCTTGCATTTCTTCGGCACGGAGTTACCCCTCGTGGGGTCATTTGCTGCCAGGGAAAATGGCCTCTGAAGGCAGTGTTGCAAACTGGATAAAAAAGGTTCCTCGTCGTGCAGAGAAGTGAATGTAAATGAGACCACAAACTCATTATTGTGGTCAAGCACGATTTTTTCCAGTTTGCTCTGAGAGGAGACTGTTTCGATCCCCTCCTTGCCTAGGATAGTCAGATAAGATCTCACCAAATTAATTTCTGTTTCCTTGTTGTCAAGAAATTCTTTGAGCCGTCTGCCATTGAAGGGGGACTCATTTATGGACCTCAGGATGTCCACCAGGGCTCCTTCCTCTTTTCCCCCTCCCCGGATGGAAGGAAGGGTTTGGGCCAACTCCTTCTGGAATGTCTGCCTGTGCTGTTTGCACAGGTCCTTGAAACTCTTGATTTTCCTTTTGATTTCTGGAAAAGTGTCTGTGATGGGGTTCATTTCCATGTCATTGCACCTCATGTTGATATCATTGAGTTGCTCCAGAATATTTTGAGCATCAAAGATGAGGGCGGTGCTGATTTCACGGACCATTTTTGCTGCTTTGGAGTCCAGCTTGGTCAGCGGGTACAGCCAGACTCTGACAGGCACAGCTTTCTCCCCATCCTTGCCCATCATCTTGGGCAAAGTGGAGTATACTTTCATGGCATCCTGGAAACTGGACGGATTTTTCTTTAGAGAAAAGTCTCCATAGAACTTGCAACTGAAGTTCTCCGCAAGTGATGCCTCCTTCTCATCCATCTGGATTTCTGCTTCCCCTTTGATGGATACATTTTTCTCAATCACGGCTTGGAGGCTTCCTTCTATCTCTTGTACCATCTCAGAAGAAGTAACTGCTCGGTCGAAGACAAAGAAAGCCTGGGCTCCGTACAAGATGGCGGTGACCACGTGGGTGGCTGTGCCATGCTCAAACACCGCCGGGTAAGAGATGTTTTGGGTTGCCAGATGGCTCATGGTTAGTTGTTCATACTTGGTGGTCATTTTGTATTGCAGGGTGACTCTGGCCTGTTGCTTGGATTTCTTGGTGTCGTGAAGGAATTTGGCCGACCCCCCCACTTCAACCAACCCCCCCAGGAAACTGGCCTTGAGAGAGGCTGAGACATTGAGGGCCGAAGCTTTATCATCTATCGAGTCGGAGGCAATGAGCTCAAACTCTGTCTTGGGCTGTGGCTTGATGCACAGGTCCTTCTGCAGGGAGTCCAGATCCCAAAGGGTGATCCCTGAAAGGAAACACATGCATGCAATCTCTTAGAACCCTGAGGCATCAGACTGACAAAGCTACTTGGATGAGTACCAAAACACTTTGTTCCCACAAGAAAAGAAGTCAGGTTGCCATGATTCAACTCCCAGACCACCTCGCCTGGAGGACTGAGAATCCCCACTGACAAGCTGGGCTCCTATTTTTTAGTGTGGAGAATAATTAATCAATATATTCATTATATTCTATGTTATATATAAGCCTCCATTGTAGATAAAATGGTAGGCTCTCTGTCTCTCTATAAAAATTTCTCTGTCCCTTGATTCACCTCGCCCCTCACAAAACTGTTGAGCAAAGCACTACACTATTTCCCGCTTCTCAAGCCTGTCCTGTGAGATAAACAGGATACAGGCAACGGACAAACATTATCTGTGGGAAGGGTGGACGAACAATGAGCCCCCTGCCCCAAGATAGCCAAGTTTCCGCTTATCGGAACGGCCGTATTCAACTGTCAAAGGCGGCTGCATTCAGCTGTCAAACCGCTTCCAGGAAGGCAAGCGGCAAACAGCGTGCAGTTCCATGATAGAGGGCGCTGAAGAACAAGATTAATTGTGTCCGCCCAATGTATCTTTCTCGAGAGGGTGACAAGTGGGTGATAACGAGGCGATAACAAAGCGCACATGCCAGCGTTCTTTGAAGTTTCTTTTGTCTTTTGCGGGCAATCTATAGCGCCCAGATGTGTCCTATTTTTTCTGTTGGGGAGAGGGAGTGTTGGGGTATGTTTTGCTATAAAAACTTTGTATGAATTCGCATTCCTTGCCCCAGATTACCGACAGCAATTCGGCTGGGCGCCATTTGCTGCAGCAAAATAAAAAGTTTTTCTCTGGTCCTTGATCTTTGGCGTGTCTTTACAACCCTCGACCCCCGTAGCAGCGGCACAGGGATTCCTGGGTGAGGCTTTCATCTGGGGGCTCATCCGGGATCCCTCCCTCTTTTTGGGGCGAAGGGGCCAAGCCAGGCGAATTCCGAACAGCCAGCGGTGGACGACGAATTCCAGTGCACACCTTTCCGTTTGAAAAGGGAAAATTGTTCGTTCAACGTGGTGGTGGAGACGGTTTTCGCCCGGGGAGAAAAACTCTGGCCAGACGGGGAGAAGTTTCTTGGAGATTTGGTAAGATATGGGACCGGTCCGGTGTGGGAACAGTAATTGTTTCTAGTTTAAGGGGGTGACCTCCTTTGTATTGAAGAGTAATAGAGTAATGATACTGGGTTTTTGGGAAAGAGACGAGTTGTGTTCTGATATTTATGGGAAATAAGTGAATATTGTTTGGTGTGGGCAGCGGGAAGGCGGTCTCGGCTGTCAAATTAGACTAGCGGAAAAAAGGTTTTTAATAGGTAGGGGGCTCCAGACTAGGTGGGGAGGCGGTTTGAAATGTGGGTGATTTGAGTGGCCACTGACCCAGTGAATGTGTGAATGTATGGAAGATTGGGGTTTAGCATTCCCCTTAGTCAAGCGAGTGTGGGCTTACGCATTTCCTGTTTACGGGCGACTGTACAGGTCGTAGCCAGTATTGAGTGGTGTGTGTGTGAAAATTGTGTGTAAAATTTAGGAGCGGGTCTAGTGGCATTGTGTGGGAGAAATATAGTTTAAAATAAATAATCAAAAATCATGGGGCAAAACATCAGTAAACCCTCAACTCCATTAGAATGTTTCCTTCTGAATTGGCCAGCAGCCATCAAAAATTACGATTTCGGAATTAAGATGAAGAGAGAAAGAATGGAGACTTTATGCCAAATTGAATGGCCCATCATGCAAGTAGATTGGCCACCTCAATGAACTTTTAATGAAAGCATCATCAGGCAACTGTGGTTAAAAATTCTTAAAAATTGCCCCGAACACATTCCCTATATAGAAGTTTGGAAAGGAAATGTGAAGAAAAATCCTTCATGGATTCAATTTTGCAGAGAGTTGCCACCCCAAGCCAAGTTATTGCTTTGAAGAAAAAGGAGGTAGTTTTGGAAAGCCGTCCTGAAGATTATGATGTCTTCACCCCACCACCTCCCTATCTTGCAGCTGTCCCTCCTGGAAATCCAGCGGTTATTCCCCCAGGAAATCCAGTGCCCCCCCTCCTCCAGTACTGCCTTTGCCAGGTCCAGCACCCGATTCCCTTCCAAAAGATGACGATCTCCCTGCACCAAAAGATCTCCCACAGCCAAGACCGTCAGGCAGACTTCCAAAAGATGAGCAAAAGGCAGGGGAAGGGGCCCCTAAGAGGGATGAGGAGGAGGAAGATGAAAGTGAAGAGGAATTTCGCCATAGAATAAAAGGAAATGTTGAATGGGGAGAAGCGGACCATCAAAGAGTGGCCGATTTGATTAGGAAATACAGGGACTCAGTGATGGAAGTGGGAAACTTTGCATTAGAGGCGGCAGTAGAGCGAAATTGGGTGAAGAGACAGAGATATCTTTTAAGGGCGTACGATGCAGCAAGGAGACATGAGGAATTTCTTGAAAATCAGAAACGTATTGAAGAACAGGCGAAAGTTATGCCCCTAAGAAGAGTGTACGACCCTTTACCTCAAAACCAACAGGGTCCCCGTACATATACAATGTAACACGTCCCTTTCACTTCAAGCGATATCATAAATTGGAAAAATACTCTTCCAAGTTTGGAGGATGATCCAGATCAAAATTATGAAACCATGTCCAGTATTTTTAATGTATATATGCCCACCTTTGAAGATGTGCAGCATTTAGTGAAGGGATTGTTTAATTCAGAGGAAGCGCGGAAGATTTTCGAGGAGGCTAGAAAGTCCCGCATAGCAGCAGGAGATACCCCTGCCCAAGCAGAGGCAGCTGTCCCAACAACCACACCACCGGATTGGGACTACAATGCAGACGCAGGGCGCACTGCCTTGAGAAACTATCATGCAGCAATACTTCAGGGCATTAGGGCAGCTGGCAGGAAGAAAATTAATATGTCAAAAGTAAATGATGTGGTCCAAAAATTAGATGAATCTCCAGGGGCTTTTCTGGATAGGCTGTATCAAGCATTTAGAAGATACACCCCCATTAACCCTGAGGATCCTGGCATGGAGAATATTGTAAAAACTGTCTTTGTGGCGCAATCTGCTCCTGATATTCGAAAGAGAATTCAAAAGGAAGCCAATTTCATGGGCCAGAACTTGCAGTGGATGCTCCAGCTAGCACAAACAAAATTTAACAATAGGGAAGAGGATCAAGCCTGCCCAAAAAGTAAAGGATTAACGAAGAAGGTCATGGCTTTAAATCAGGTCCCCGAGCCTCGCATCTTTAATACTCTAGTGAACTGGCGAGGACCATTGTCGAAAAATCAATGTGCCCTATGTGGTCAGACTGGACATTGGCGCCGGGACTGTTTTAGGAACCCTGAAAATCAGAGGCGAGGAGGCTTCAATCAAGGTCCACGTCGCCCTTGGCAGCCCCCTGGTTCAGTAAGATATTCAGCCCCTCCGGGTTCCTTTAATTTTCAGCAGAGGAATCCCCAAGCCAGTCAAGGACAAGGCGGCCAATTTCAGCCTGCGGGTCCAAATCAAGCCCAGTCAGCCCAGGTTCAGCAAGCACCTCAAAGGGGGCAGGGTCCAGCTTGGACCCCACCATACCAGAACATGATGGTTCTGGAAGAAGAAGTCCCTTATTGAAAAAGACAGGGCTTTTGTTCTCAGGAGCCTTTAGTCAGTGTTCAGACCGAGAACGAATTCCTTGTCAAATTCCTTGTAGATACGGGAGCCAGCCATTCAGTAATTCCTTAGCTTGTCAAGCCCATAGACAAGACTTTTTCAATTAGTGTGATGGGTGCCACAGGAAAAACACAGTGTGCCTATTTCATGCAGCCAGTACAATGTAAATTGGGAGGTCAGATTGTCCAGCACAAATTTCTACATATGCCCGATTGCCCTATTCCTTTAATGGGACGTGACTTACTGTTTAAATTGGGAGCTCAAATTACTTTTACCCCAAAGGGAGAAATTCATTTGACAACTGACAGCAAAAAACCAGAGGGAGAAGTGTGCTTAGAATACCCCTTGAGAGAGAGATGGCGATTGATGGTGGTAGAAGAGGAGCCAGTTCAGTTATCTCAAGATTTTCTGGAGAGAGTTAACCCTGAAGTGTGGGCAGAAGATAATCCCCCAGGCATGGCACGAAACATCCCTCCAATAGTGGTACAACTCAAGCCATTTGCAGGACCAGTCTCAGTTCCACAATACCCCATTGGGAAAATTGCAGCAGAAGGAATCTGGGTTCACCTTAAAAGATTGATAGATCATGGTATTCTTGTCCCCTGCCAATCACAATGGAACACTCCCCTTCTCCTGGTTCACAAACCGGATGGGACTTTTCGCCCAGTGCAAGATTTGCGCTTAGTGAATGAGGTCATTGAACCCCTCCATCAGAATGTACCAAATCCTTATACGATTCTTAGTTTGATACCGCCAGAAGCAGCTTATTTTACAGTTTTAGATCTGAAGGATGCATATTTTTGTTGCCGGCTAGCACCTCAGAGTCAGCACATTTTTGCTTTCCAATGGGAGGACCCCAAAACTGGTACAAAAACACAATTCAGATGGACCCGGTTGCCTCAGGGGTTCCAAAATTCCAGTACATTGTTTGGGGGTGCCCTGGCATCAGACCTTGCCAATTTCCCCCGAAAACCTGGCCAAATAGTCCTGCAGTATGTAGATGACATTTTGGCGGGTGCAGAAACCAAAGAGGACTGTGAGCGGCTCACAATTGATCTTTTAAATCATTTGGCAGCAGCAGGTTACAGGGTGACCAGGAAGAAAGCCCAAATTTGTCAAAAAACAGTGAGGTATTTGGGGTTTGATATTTCCCAACAAAAGCGCCAACTTCGAGATGAGAGGAAGCATTCAATTATTCAGATTCCTGAGCCCAGGAACAGAAGAGAACTCAGAGGCTTTTTGGGGGCAGCAGGGTTTTGTCGAATTTGGATCCCAAATTACAGTCTTCTAGCGAAGCCCCTGCATTTGGCAATAAGAGGCAAAGAGAGTGATGAGTTCCTGTGGGGTCCGGAACAAAGGGAGAGCTTTAAAGCAATTAAACAGGCTTTGATAGAAGCGCCAGCCCTGGGACTTCCCAACCCGAACAAGCCTTTTAATTTGTATGTGGATGAAGAAAATGGAGTGGCAAAAGGAGTTCTGTGTCAAAAATTAGGAAGTTGGCAGCAACCAGTGGCTTACCTGTCAGAGACATTAACCCCAACAGAGCAAGGTCTTCCGTCCTGCATGCGAGGGGTGGTAGCACTGGCAGCCCTTCTAAAGAAGGCAGATAAATTCACTTTCGGACAGAACACAAAATGTGTTACAAAGCATGCAGTTCTGCCCTTATTAGATGCCAAAGGAGGATATCATTTGTCCCAAGCTGCTATGATGAAGTGTCAAAAATTATTTTCAAGGGCTGGTCTTACATTTCAAACGACAGAGGGTTTAAATCCAGCCACTCTCCTCCCAATAAGTGATGAACCGGCTATTCATGACTGTATACAGACATTAGATGAAGTATATTCGTCTCGGCCAGATTTACAGGATACCCCTAATCCCCAGTGGAGAACATGGTTTGTGGATGGCAGCAGTTCTGTCATTGAAGGAAAAAGGCAGGCAGGATATGCCATAGTGGAGCTAGAGGACACTGTGATAGAAGCAAAACGGTTGCCCCCTGGAACATCGGCTCAAATGGCTGAATTGATAGCTCTTACCAGGGCACTGGAACTGTCAGAAGGAGAAAGTATCAATATATACACGGACTCTAAATATGCATTTCTTACTCTTCACGCACATGGGGCACTCTGGAAGGAGCGAGGGCTGCTCACTTCTGAAGGTACATCAGTAGCGCACCCTGAAGTTTTATTGCAGCTTTTAGATGCTGTTTGGAAACCTAGAGAGGTGGCAGTTTTTCATTGCTATGGGCATAAAGTTGGTCCGGGACTTGTGGCCAGAGGAAATAGTTTGGCAGATCGCATTGCCAAGCAAGCAGCCCAGGGTGCAGATGAAATGCAGCTCAGTCTCATTCCAATAGACATTTTGCCCCCAGAACCACCTCGGTATTCATTGGCTGAAGATGAATTTGCAGAGGAACAGGAATTTGACAGGACGCCAGAAGGCTGGTACAAATTGCCAAGTGGGCAATTGTGGGTTCCAGAAAGCCTAGCTCGTCAAGTGGTCCAAAGCCATCATGAAAGCACACATCAAGGTCCTGAAGTAGCATTTAAACATTTAAGCCCGTATTTGTATATAGCCAAACTTCGACAGCTGGCTTCAAATATCTCACATAGATGTGTTATTTGTCAAAGGAATAATCCTAGGACAGGATCTTTGCCACCCCCAGGGATTCAATATAGTGGAAAGGAACCCTTTGAGGATATGCAATTGGACTTTACGGAATTGCCAAGATGTGGACTATATCGATACATGTTAGTGTTAGTGTGCACTTTTACTGGATGGCCAGAGGCTTTTCCAACGAAGACTGAAAAGGCTAGTGAGGTGATTCGTTGCCTTTTGAGGGATCATATCCCGAGGCACGGGATCCCCCGCACACTTTCCTCAGACAACGGCCCAAGTTTCATTCATCATGTTCTCCAAGGACTGGCTAGGGCATTACAGGTCAAGTGGAATTTGCATACTGCATACCGGCCTCAAAGTTCAGGACGGGTAAAGAGAATGAACAGGACTTTGAAAAGCCATTTGTCTAAGCTTACCCAGGAGACAGGGAAAAGTTGGGTGGAAATGCTTCCCATTGCTCTTTTTAGGAGCAGGACTACTCCTTCAAGCCAAACCGGCATTTCCCCATTTGAACTTGTTTACGGCAGGCCAGTCCCGATTTCGTGTGGCATTTGTCCAGAGAGTGTAGTTTCTTTAACACATGAAAAATATCTTCAGATGCTTGGCCAATCTCTTTCTTCTCTACACAGATGGACTCTTAGTCGGCTGCCCGTGGTGCTACAAGAGCCTCTTCATCGATTCGAACCGGGGGATTCGGTCTGGATCAAAGACTGGAATCAACTGCCTCTGCGCCCGAAGTGGAAGGGTCCTTATATGGTGCTACTATCAACCCCAACAGCTGTCAAGGTCGCCGAAGTGAATGCCTGGATTCATCACACCCGCGTGAAGAGAGCTGCTCCACCGGACGAGGGAGAAGAGTGGACGGTACACGCCAACCCGGATGACAGCTTGAAATTGGTCTTTTAAAAGGTTACTTCAGACATAGAAGAGCCAAAGTGAAATCTTGGCTTTCTATGTGAACGGTGGAAGGTGTTTTCGACAGGAAAAACCTGACTTTTCCTTTTCAGTTTTTGAATTTCCCGCCTTCCTAATTGATCCCTCTCACAAGAAGAGGAGGGAGAAACCGCAACAAAAGCGGATGATTCTATCTAACTGAAAAAGAAAGGGCAACATTCTGTGCGAGACTATGTTTCAAAAGTGCCCTTTTACCTTTTACTGAAGTCGAACAGTGTTTCCCTACTGGTTTCCTGGAAGAACTGCAGTGAGCAAGGCGGCTCTTCGGTAGCGCAGTAGCTGTCAACAAGCGTTCTGAGAGCTGTCACTGAACGATCCAAGAACTGTCAAACGCTCCGCGGCTGTCAAAAGGCTCTTAGAGAAGCCCCGGACGCTTCAGTGCGTTGACATTTCAAGTGAATTTATTTCTCTAGTGCGTTAATAGATATATTGGTGGCTTCTTAGGCTTGTTCTATTTAGGAGTGAAAGTCTTTTAAGATGTTTCAGTCAACAATACTGGTGATCCTTTTACTCCTATTGCCTATTTGCTTAGGTGCCAGTCCTAAGGGTATAGAAGAGTGTTCCCCTTGCATTATAGCAGCAAGCCAAGGCAATAGGATAGTGAACACTTTAATATATTATACACAGAAGCCAGTGGAGTGTAAACAAGCTGGTACCACCTGCCTAAATCAGGACAAGATGTACCATATTTGTGAAAGTGAATCTGAAGGTTACCTATGTTATAAGCCTGAGATTCCAGTGAGATTTAATGTCATGCTTTGGGCTGGAATGGCAAAGAGCCCAGGAGAGACAATCCAGAAGGTGGTGGGATTTTATAGTATATAAATTCCACTGTGGTGTTACAACATAGCATCAGGCGAGCAGTGATTTGGTTCAATGCCTGTGATGCCTTAAGTAAAGGCCTGGGAACTCGTTGTGGAACCAAGGAATGGGCAGCCACTTATAAAAATAGTGATAAATACATGTGTTACCCCCATGAGGGAGCCAGGGCAGGAAACCCTGAAGTTTGGGCACCATGTGGGTCAACTAAGTTATGTTCAGGATGGGGTTGTGTTTGTGTCCACACAGCAGGAGGCTATCCAGGTTGTCCTCATCACTCACAATTCAGGAGAGTAGGGGGAAACAGGGTTAGTTTTGTGATTGGCCATTCACATCCCCCCATCCAAGTATATGGGTTTGGAATTGATGGGCCTGGAAAGGACCCAGTAACCTACTTGACAATCACACGCACTGAAGTAAGGGATGGAGAAAAGAAAAGCCATTCTTGGTCAGTGGAAAATGTTGTGGAAAGGTTAAAGGACAATCCTTATGAAGTTTCCCAACAGGCCAAAAATTTGTTTCTGGAAATGGCCCAATCAATAGCCACTGAATTAGGGGTCACAAAGTGTTATGTTTGTGGAGGAACTAATTATGGTGAAGACTGGCCTTGGGAAGCTATGGAGATTTCTCCACAGTTGTATAACAACATGTCCAAAATTGGCAATGTCACCAGGAGGACTCAACCTCAGAACATGACATGGACCATCACATCTCATTTAGTGGGTCGTGTCTGTTTTTCCCAAAATGGTTCTATTCCAGTGGGCTATTTAACCTGCATTGGAACATGGGAAAATGGCATCTGGTCCTCCCCATCCTATGCTCCACAACCAGAAAAATTTAATGCTACTTTTCTGCCATATTTGTATTCAGCATCTTCAGGAAAATGGATGGCTCCCATGAACATGTATTGGGTCTGTGGAAATATGGCTTACCAGTACTTGCCACATTCATGGTCAGGCTCATGCGTGCTGGGATTCATAAAACCATCATTCTTCCTAGTTCCCATCCAAACCCAGCAATATTTGGCTGCCCCAGTTTATGGCCCTCTAAACAGGAGAAAGCGTGATGATACCGGCTTTTCCATTGCCGCCGCCGTTGTGGAGGACTGTGCTCCCGAGGGGATTGCTGGCTTTTTCTCCGCCGCAGCGGCTTTTCCACCTCCTGCCGCCCTGGAGGGGTCTACGCGGGCGGGTGTTGTCCCGAGGCAGCTGCGGCTTCTTCATCGCCGCCATCGCCGGGGGCCACCTTCTCTACCGCTGCCGCGGCCTCTGAGGACGCCACCATCGAGGACGACGCGGTTCCCTCTGCCGCCGAGGACGACTTGATCCCCCTTTTGCCACCGCTGCGGCAGAGGCCCTGCCTTTTCGATGGCCCTATCGCCGCCGCTGCGGTTTTCCTTTTCCCGCAGCGCGGGCGGGTGCTGCCCTGGGGGGAGTTGCGGCCTTCCATCGCCGCCGCCGCCAGGGACGAGTCGGCTCCCCTCCTCCGTCGCTGCTTCCTTCGCCACATCGATGCGGCCTTTCCTCCGCCGCCGCAACCACCTAGGACGTTGTGGGCGAGTGGGCGCTGCCCCGGCGGGAGTTGCGGCCCCTCCACCTAGCCGCCGCCACTGGGAACGAGCCGGCCTCCCCTCCTTTGCCGCCGCTTCCCTCGCCACATCGATGCGGCCTTTTTTCCGCCGCCGCCGCCACTGAGGATGTTGCGGGCGAGTGGGCGCTGCCCCAGCAGGAGTTGCGGCCCCTCCATCTAAGCCGCCGCCGCCAGGAACGAGGCGGCCTTTCCTCTTCTGCCGCCGCCGCTGTCGCCATCTTGATGCGGCCTCTCCACCGTTGTCGCCGCCGCCGCCGTGGACGCTGTGGGCGAGCAGGCGCTGCCCCGGTGGGAGTTGCTGCCCGGCGGGAGTTGCGGCCCCTCCACCTAGCCGCCGCCGCCGGGAACGAGGCGGCCTTTCCTCTTCTGCCGCCGCCGCTGTCACCATCTTGATGCGGCCTCTCCACCGTTGTCGCCGCCGCCGCCGCTGCCGTGGACGCTGCAGACAAAGCGATCTCCACATCGCTGTTGATGCTGCTGCTACCAGGGACTTTGCGACACTGCCTTGGAGGGTCTCTGGATGACTCTGGGGGACCCTGGTGGTTTTTAGCCCTGCCCAATGCTATTAGCTGACCCTGTCCCGTACTCCCTCCTTTCCCCCCCCCTTCCAGTATTTCCACTCTGCCCTGGTTTGTGCCCTTTTTCCTTTTACCTCTTCTTTTATCTTATAGTTTTTTGGTTTTTTTTGCGTTGTATTTATCATTCAGTTGTATCTTTGTATTGCCCCTGTGCTTCTATTATTGTTAATTGTATTGGTCTTGATTGATTTATTATTTGCTCCTTTGTCCCCCCCCCTTTTTTTTTTTTGTCCCCTTCCCCTTCCTGGCCACCATGCCGGCAGGGACCCGGATCTCAGTGGTGTCTGGCCGTGGGAGGTACGCTCTGGACGGAGGGATCGGTCGGGTAAGAAGAACTAGGGCCCGGCATTTAAGGCCGGTCCCCCGTTCTGATCCCCTCGTCCACCGCCATCTACCTGGGTGCCATCCCGCCAGCGCCTCCGATCTGACCTGCCTGCTGATTAACGCCAGGTCGGTGCATAATAAGACCCCGCTCATCCTTGATTCTATCTTGGATGAGCACGCCGACCTGGCGTGTATTACCGAGACCTGGGTGGGCGCGGAGGGCGGGGCCTCCCTCTCTCTCCTGTGCCCACCTGGGTTTCAGGTTCAGTGGGCAGGCAGATCGGAGGGCAGGGGGGGTGGGGTGGCCATCGTTTTCAGGGAATCCCTTTGCGTTAGCAGGTCCGCGACGATGGTGTGCTCTGGGGTGGAATGCCTCCATCTATCTGTGGGTCAGCGAGATAAGTTTGGCATTGTACTGGTGTACCGTGCTCCCCGCAACCCAGCGCAATCCCTGCCAGAGATCGCTGAGTTCATCTCGGCTGCCTTGTTGGGTTCCCCCCGCCTTCTGGTGGTTGGGGACCTCAACTTGCATGCTGATGGTGAACTCTCTGGGGCGGCTCTGGAATTCATGGAATCCATGACGTCCATGAACTTATCTCAGCATGTTTTATGCCCCACCCATAGAGCTGGCCACACCCTGGACCTGGTCTTTTCCTCCACGTCGCCGGATTCGTGTCTGGGGTTGGGGGCATTTTGCCCCTGCCCGTGTCATGGTCGGACCACTACCTGCTAAAATTTTCCCTGTCGATCGCCCCCACCACCCGCGGGAGTGCCCTTCTTACATCTGGGCTCGCCCCGTAGGGCTCCTGGACCCCCTAGGTTTATGGAAGCCTTCGGGAGCTCTCTGGCGGTCTGGCAGACGATCCGGTTGACGCCCTGGTGGAAAGGTGGTATGTGGGTTCCGCCGGGGCGATAGACCGGATCGCCCCTAAGCGTCTCCTACGATGCCGAGGCCGCTCCTCCCCGTGGTTCACGGCGGAGTTGTGGTCGATGAAGCAAGAACGAGGAGACTGGAGGTCATATGGAGGGCAAACCGGACGGAAGTAAACAGGGCTGCCCTTAAACAGCTGACTGGCCGCTATCTTCGCGCGATCAGGGACGCCAGAAGATCTTATGCCTCCCTGAGAATTGGCGAGGCCTCGAACCGCCAGGCGGAATTATTCCGGGTGGTTCGGGACCTCTCCAATCCCAGTCAGCTGCGGCCTCCTCCTAGTGATTTCACTAGCGAGCAATTCGCAGCCCATTTTAGATCTAAAATTGAGGCCATCCGTTCCGACTTGCCCCCCAGTTGTTCTAGTCCATCCCTTGGGTCCTCCGGTGCCTCACCCTCCGTTCTCCCTCCTGGATGAGTTTGGGCCGGTTTCTTCTGCGGAGGCCTCCAGAGTTATGGCTCGGTGCCGGCCGGCGGCCACTCCCTTTGACCCTTGCCCAGCTTGGCTCATCAAATCTGCCGAAGGGAACATGCCAGAGTGGGTTTCGTCCATCGCCACGGCCTCCTTTCGGGAGGGCTGTTTCCCTTCCCGGCTTAAGGAGACCGTGGTAAAGCCCACTCTCAAGAAACCTGGCTTGGCGACGGACGATCTTTCCAACTTTCGTCCGATCGCCATTGTTCCCTTCCTGGGCAAGGTTGTCGAGGGGGTGGCTGCTGTCCGGCTCCAGTCATACCTGGAGATAAACCATATCCTGGATCCCTTCCAGTCTGGATTCAGGCCTCTTCGCGGGACCGAGACTGCCCTGGTCGCTCTGCAGGATGACCTCCTCAGGGAGGCCGACAGGGGGTGTTCCTCCCTGCTCGTCCTCCTTGATCTCTCAGCAGCCTTTGATACCGTCGACCACGGTAACCTTCTGGCCCGGCTCGCTGAGGCGGGAATTGGTGGTCAGGCCCTGGCCTGGCTCCGTTCCTTCCTCCGCGGCCGGACTCAGCGGGTTCAGCTGGGGGTGTTTTGTCGGCTCCTTGGACTCTCCCTTGTGGGGTGCCCCAGGGTCGGCAATCTCCCCTGTGCTGTTCAATGTTTATATGAGGCCGCTGGGGGAGGTCATCAGGAGATATGGAGTTCGCTGTCATCAGTACGCTGATGACACGCAGCTCTATATCTCCTTTTCTACGTCTGCAGAGGGGAGGCGGTTCGCTCCCTCGATCTGTGCCTGGAGGCCGTATTGGAATGGACCAGAG
Source organism: Phrynocephalus forsythii (assembly GCA_029282475.1). Taxonomy (NCBI): domain Eukaryota; kingdom Metazoa; phylum Chordata; class Lepidosauria; order Squamata; family Agamidae; genus Phrynocephalus; species Phrynocephalus forsythii. The sequence continues at coordinate 734,387 of JAPFRF010000009.1, forward strand.
ATAACCGGCTCAAGCTTAACCCGGAGAAGACGGAGGTTCTGTTCTTCGGGGCACCCTCGTCTCGGTACAATGGCCCCCTCCCTAGTCTGGGGGGTATTTCCCTCCAGCCTACAGACAGGGCCAGGAATCTGGGCGTGGTCCTGGATTCGGCCCTCTCCCTGGAAGCCCAGGTGATGGCCGTCTCCAGGGCCGCTTTTTCCATCTCCGCAGGATCGCCCAGATCCGTCAGTACCTTGATGAGTCCTCCCTGAGGACAGTTGTGCAGGCCCTGGTGGTCTCGAGGATCGACTACTGCAATGCCCTCTACGTGGGGTTGCCCTTGACCCTGGTCCGGAGGTTACAGCGGGTGCAAAATGCGGCGGCCAGGCTGGTGGTGGGTGCTCGAGATACGAGCACATCACCCCAGTCCTGGTCCGCCTGCATTGGCTCCCGTTGTCTTCCGGATCAGGTTCAAGGTCCTGGTCTTGGTTTTCAAGGCCCTCCACGGCCTGGGACCAGGTTACCTGGCGGAGCGCATCTCCCTAAGAGCATCCGGATCCAGACCCACGAGATCGTCGCAGGCGCGCTCATTGCGAGTGGCAACACCCAGAGAGGCGCGGAGAACGCGTACGCGGAACCGCGCCTTCTCTGTGGTGGGGCCTCGCTTGGAACCATCTCCCTCCTGAGCTGCGCCTGCTGGAGTCCCTGCCTGCCTTTAAGAGGGCTTTGAAGACCTCCCTCTTTAAAGAAGCGTACGGTGACCTTATTAGTTAGTTTTCCTTTCCCATTTCCCTGATCTTTTGTTTGCCGCCATCTTGCTTTTTGCCGCCCTTGTTTGGGGGGCTTTGCTATTTTTGCTTTTAAGCCTTTTTATGCTTTTTATGTTGTTAGCCGCCCAGAGTTCCCGTTGGGAAGATGGTGCGGGATATAAGTACTTAAATAAATAAATAAATAAATAAATAAATACCCCATTTGCAGGGTTTTCATGCAAGAATCCAGAGGAGTATGAAGGGGATATTTGGGACTCCCAGAGAATTGTGTGTGTTTATGGACCAGCCACTTGGGCTCAAGATGGCTCCTGGGGGTACAGAACCCCTATTTACATGCTGAATAGAATAATTCGTTTGCAAGCAGTTTTGGATCTGGCAGGCCAGCGCATCACTACAGCGCTCACTGCTATAGCAGAGGTGACAGATCAATTAAGAACAGCTGTTTATCAAAACAGGCTCGCTCTCGATTATCTCCTGGCTTCTGAGAATGGAGTATGTGGAAAATTTAATTTAACAAACTGCTGTTTGAAGATTGACCCTGTAGGCAAGGTTGTGACCCAGCTTGCCACGGAAATTAAACAGTTAACTTTTAATCCTACACAGGAGTGGAAGGGTATGATGGCAGTGGTTAAATGATTTCATGCCCCAGACTTGGATGAAAACATTAGCAAGTTTATTGATTGCGCCTTTATGTCTTTTACTATTTGCCTTGATATGTATTCCATGTTTATTGTGGTTTGTCCAGTCAACTGTTTCGAAGATGGTAGAGAAAGTAACTGGTCCCAAGTTGATTGCAGTCTTGCAGGATTATGAGGCTCTTAGAGGGGACGACTCTGAATGAGTGTCCTACAGAAGAGGAGGGAATGTGGAGAATAATTAATCAATATATTCATTATATTCTATGTTATATATAAGCCTCCATTGTAGATAAAATGGCAGGCTCTCTGTCTCTCTATAAAAATTTCTCTGTCCCTTGATTCAACTCGCCCATCACAAAACTGTTGAGCAAAGCACTACACTATTTCCCGTTTCCCAAGCCTGTCCTGTGAGATAAACAGGATACAGGCAACGGACAAACACTATCTGTGGGAAGGGTGGACGAACAATGAGCCCCCTGCCCCAAGATAGCCAAGTTTCCGCTTATCGGAACGTCCGTATTCAACTGTCAAAGGCGGCTGCATTCAGCTGTCAAACTGCTTCCAGGAAGGCAAGCAGCAAACAGCGTGCAGTTCCATGATAGAGGGCGCTGAAGAACAAGATTAATTGCGTCCGCCCAATGTATCTTTCTCGAGAGGGTGACAAGTGGGTGATAACGAGGCGATAACAAGGCGCACACACCAGCGTTCTTTGAAGTTTCTTTTGTCTTTTGCGGGCAATCTATAGCGCCCAGATGTGTCCTGTTTTTTCTGTTGGGGAGAGGGAGTGTTGGGGTATGTTTTGCTATAAAAACTTTGTATGAATTCGCATTCCTTGCCCCAGATTACCGACAGCAATTCGGCTGGGCGCCTTTTGCTGCAGCAAAATAAAAAGTTTTTCTCCGGTCCTTGATCTTTGGCGTGTCTTTACAACCCTCGACCCCGCGTAACAGCGGCACAGGGATTCCTGGGTGAGGCTTTCATTAGGAGCTGAGAAACTGTCTCACCTATGTGCGTTTGTGGGGCTGGTCTGCTTTGAACTTAGAATTATAGAGTTCGAAGAGATCTCAAGGGCCACCCAGTCCAACCCCCTGCCATGCAGGAACTGTTGGGTCACAGGAAGAAGACACTGTGGGGAGCGTGAAGAACATGGCCATGTGCACCACAGGATGTCTGTGTATGCAATGACTAATACAAAAATAACAAATTATATATTCAATAGCCCAGCTCAGGTTTTTTTTTCCTAGACAGAGGTTTTAAAAGCAAAGCATCCCCGCTCCCCAATTAACTAAGGGCACTTTTACACGACCTCTAGGATCCGCTGGCCACTTAAATTCGGACCAGAGATCTTGGGGGTTTGTTGCTCTTCCTGTGTTCCCACCCCTCCACACTCCATTGTTCCTGTCTCCATGAAGGGAGGGAGAAAAAAAAGAGAGAGAAAATGCAGGTTCACCTCCTTCAGCCGGTTGAAGCAGCCTCGAGCAACCCCATAGTGATTCCTGTCTCTTAAAGGGTCGGCGGGGACAAAAAACAAACAAACAGAAGGCAAGGGAGCCCGGCATTCACAGAATTACAATCTGCATTGGAAGATTTTTTTACGTCCTGGAGGCCAGGTACTTGAAAAGTGCGCTGGGACGCGTTTAGGTAGGCGTGGTCGTACTTAATTTTTTTAAAAGTCCGGAGCTTGTGGGAAAACATTTTTAAGCTCCGGAACTGGGAGTCCTTTGCCTCGGATTTTAGGGGTCGTGTAAAAGCGCCCAAAGAAGGAATTAAACCAGCACTGTTATGGGACAAGTAAAAGGCCTACTGGTATGTACATGGAAAATTCATTATGGATGCTTCTAGATTTAAAAAAACTTCAAGAATAAGTGGAAAATAAGATAAAAATGCTGTCAGAACAACACAAAAGATCAGGACCAAATAAGGTATTTAATGAATAAACAAAAGCTAGAACAGAGTTGGAGACACCAGATGCAGCTAGAGTCCACACTGCTATGAATTATTTAAAGAGAGAATGCTATGAATATGAAAATAAAAATACTAAATTGCTATCATATGCAGTTAAAGAAGGCAGCAAAAAGAACAATAGTTTCTCTAAAAACAAAAGAAGGAACAATAGTAAATTCACAACAACAAATAGGTCCTACATTTATGGTTAATTTGTATGACTCATAGAATCATAGAATCCTAGAGTTGGAAGAGACCTCAAGGGCCATCCAGTCCAACCCCCTGCCATGCAGGAACCCCCATCACAGGACGCCCGACAGACGGCCATCCAGCCTCTGCTTAAAAACCTCCAAAGAAGGAGACTCCACCACCCTTCTTTGTGGCAGCATACAGTATTCCATTGCTGAACAGCTCTAACTGTCATGAAATTCTTCCTAATGTTTAAATTGAATCTCTTTTCCTGTAGTTTGAAATCATTGCCCCGTGTCCTAGTCTCTGAAGCCACGGGAAACAAACCTGTCCCTTCTTCAATATGACATCCTTTCAAATATTTAAACATAGCTATCATATCCCCTCTCAGCCTGTTGAGTCTCTGGAGCTATTCTCCAGGAAATGTCCACCAGATCTAAACTGCTAATAAGATCTGACACAGAGAGAGTCCAGTTGCATTCTGTTTATTGGCCAAAAAAAGAGAACTGACAGAACCTAACCTTGAGAGGCAAAGACAGAGATCTGCTGCCCAGAACAAGTTCAAAGGTGCTTTATAGATTCTGATGCACAAGGAAATAAGTGTCAGACGCAAGGAGGATGCATAAACCAATGAGGTGGGTTTCAGACATTCAAATGGACAAATGATATGAGTTCATATGCAACAAAGGGCGCTTTTACACAACCTCTAAAATCCGCTGGCAACTTAAATTCAGACCAGAGATTGTGGGGGTTTGTTCTGCTTCCTCTGTTCCCACCCTTCCGCACTCTATTGCTCCTGTCTGCAGTGAGGGGAGGGAGAAAAAAGGGGAGAAAATAATGCAGGCTCACCTCCGCTAACCTCCCCGTTGCAGCAGCCTGGTAGGGATTCCAGGCTGTTAAAGGGGCGGCAGGGACAAAAAAATCAAACAGAAGGCGAGGAGATCCCGGCATCCACAGCTTTATAATCCGCAACGGAAATTTGTTTTACCTCCGGAGACTAGGTATTTTTAAAATGTGCTGGGGCACACTTAGGTGGGCGTGGTCGTACGTAATTTTTTTTAAAGTCCGCAGCTGGTGGGAAAACAATTTTAAGCTCTGCATCTGGGAGCCCTTTGCCTCAGATTTTAGGGGTCATGTAAAAGCAGCCAAAGAGACAAAAATAAACCAATGGTATGAGTTTCAGGTAGACAAAATGGACAAATGGGATAGCCCCAAGTAAAGAAGGAAATACAAAGTTGTCCAATGGTGTGAGGCTTCGGGTAAACCAACTTTGTTGTAAGTCCTTGGGAGGGGGGAAAGGATTAGGAGTGGGATAGAGTTTTCGTACACTGTTTACAGATGGAAACTGCAACAGGATGATGAGTTTAATTGTCGGCCAGCTCCTGCATTGTAATCTCAGTCTGGGGGTGTTTATACACGACCCCTAAGCTGCGCTGCATATGGCTCCCAGCTCCAGAGCTTAGAAATGTTTTCCCACCAGCTCCGGAGTTTGGAGACAATTAAGTGCGACCTCGCCCACTTTAGCGTGACCCAGCGCACTTTCCTTGTACCTTCTCTTTGGAGGTGAAAACAATTTGATGCGGATAAGAGTGCCGGGCTCTCCTGGCTTGTCTGTTGTTTTTTTGCCTCCCGCCCCTTTAAGAGCTCCTTGAGACGGAACCAGGAAGTAACGGGGCTCGTGGCAAGTTCGACCGGCAGGGGCAGGTTAGTAAAGGCTTCTTTTGTCCTTTTTTTCCCTCCCCCCCCCTCACGCCGACAGGAGCAGGAAGTGTTGAGGGGTGGGGACGCAGGAACAGAAATGAACCCCCAAGATCTCTGGTCCGAATTTAAGGGACCAGCGGATCTTAGGGGTCGTGTTGAAAGCCTCACCCAGGAATCCCTGTGCCGCTGTTACGCGGGGTTGAGGGTTGAAAAGACATGCCAAGGATCAAGGACCGGAGAAAAACTTTTATTTTGCTGCAGCAAAGGCACCCAGCCGAGTTGCTGTCGGTAATCTGGGGCAAAGAGTACGAATTCATACATAGTTTTTATAGCAAAACATTCCCCAACACCCCCTTTCTCCAACGGAAAAAACAGGATACATCTGGGCGCTATAGATCGCCCGCAAAAGACAAAAGAAACTTCAAAGAACGCTGGCATGTGCGCCTCGTTATCACCTCGTTATCACCTACTTGTCACCCTCTCGAAAAAGATACATTGGGCGGACGCAATTAATCTTGTTCTTCAGCGCCCCCTATTATGGTACTGCATGCGGTTCGCCGCTTGCCTTCCTGGAAGCGGTTTGACAGCTGAATGCAGCCGCCTTTGACAGTTGAATACGGACGTTCCGATAAGCGGAAACTTGGCTATCTTGGGGCAGGGGGCTCATTGTTCGTCCACCCTTCCCACAGATAGTGTTTGTTCGTTGCCTGTATCCTGTTTATCTCACAGGACAGGCTTGGGAAACGGGAAATAGTGTAGTGCTTTGCTCAACAGTTTTGTGAGGGGCGAGGTGAATCAAGGGACAGAGAAATTTTTATAGAGAGACAGAGAGCCTGCCATTTTATCTACAATGGCGGCTTATATAGAGAATATATTGAATATATTGATTAATTATTCCCCTCACTATGGTGCACATGGCCATGTTCTTCACGCTCCTCGCAGTGTCTTCTTCCTGTGACCCAACAAGCCTTCTTTTTGTAAGGCTAAACATTCCCAGCTCCCTAAGCTGCTTCTCGTAAGACATTTCTTCCAAACCTTTAACCATCCCGGTCACCCTCCTCTGGACCTGTTCAAGATTGTCAACATCCTTTTTAAATTGAGGTGCACAGAACTGGACACAGCGGGGTCTTACCAGAGCAGAATAGACTGGTGCTATCACTTCCCTGGATCTAGACACGATGCATCCTTTGATGAAACCAAGAATCGCTTTGGCTTTCTTGGCCACTGCATCATACTGTGGATTCATGCTCAATTTGTGATCTACCAAGACTCCCAGATCCCTTTCACAGGTACTATTTCCAGCCAGGTATCTCCCATCCTGCCGATGCAGAGTCTTTACCTGACCGGTGATGCTGCCGCCTTCTTCGGTCTCCCCGGCCTCTCCGCTCTTCTTGTTGCCGGTTCTTCCAGGGCAGCAGCTCAGCCTGCTGTGGTGGCTTTGAGCCTCCTCGCTGGAGGCTCGTCTCCGCCTTGGCCCCGTCGCTGTGCCCACCGCAAGTCTCGCTGCTCACCCTGCCAGGTTTGTGCTCCCTGCTGGAGACCCGCCTCCGCCTGTCCCCGTCGCCGCTTGTCCTGCCGCTCGCCGGGGGCCATGTGTCGGGGAGCTGGGGTCCTCAGTCTGAGGTGGCCCCCGTTAGCGTCTCCCAGCTGCTTTCTTGGTGGCAGCAGCTTGATCTGGGGGCAGGGGCGGCACTATGGGCTGCTGGCCGTGCCCTTCGGCCGCCTTGCCTGTGGTGGAGGCCTGCCTTGGCTTGCTGCCAACTGAACTATGCAATGGGAACTATGCAAGCCTTCAGTGGAGGTCTTCTTGATGCGGCGGCGGTCGAGCCCCCAAACACCATTTCTGGGCTTGGAGAGCTTGCCCGTGGGGGGCTCACCCGAGGAGACGACAGTGGAGGCTGCTAACCAGCTACATTCTTCTGGTGTCAGAGAGCCTTCTGCAATGCACTATCTGCTGCCTGCTGCCCGCTCCCCCCCTTTCGCTGTCTCGCCGGCGTCCACCTATCATCTATCAGGGAGCTGTGGCTTTCACCCGGAGGCAGTCTCGCTAGTGGTCCCCGGTTATCTTGCTGGTGGTGGCGGTTCCATCTGGCGATGGCGACGACAATGTCTATAGCGGTGGGCCCGCCTTTGCCTTGGCCTGGAGTCTGCTATGAGGAAGAGGACGAATGCTCCTCGAGGATTCCTTCAGAAGCAGTGGCGGTGGAAGCCCTTAGCTCCGTTCCTGGGCCGGACAGCCTGTCCGTGGGGGGCTCATCTGGGGTGGCAGCAACAGATGCTGTCATCCAGCCACGCTCATCTGGCACCGGAGAGCCCCCTGTGAGGAACCATCTGGAGGCAGCGGAGGTTCTCTGCCACCTCCAGGCCTGGAAAGCCTGCCCCTGGGGTGAGGCGACGGACTTACTCGACTGCTGGTTGGAGGTTAACATTAGGCCACTCTATCTTTATTTCCTGAACTGATGATGCAGCTTTGACTGGTGGTGGATGAAGTGTTCGAACTGGGGAGGCGTTCCTGGAGCTATTCTTGATGGACCATATATGCTACCTCAAGGACCATCTGGGCCATGGAGGCCCATTTGAAGCTGGCATGGTTGTGTTGGAGGTGACTTGAGGTGGTGATGCCGCTCTGATCATCATGGTGCCATCATGAGGACTCTGCTCTTGGAGCCATATCGGCGTTGTCCTGAGAACCTCACTGGGTTTCCAGTTTGAATCAGAACGTCGAACTGTGCCGCCGGCAGCTGCTGACTGCCTCCCACTACATTTCCAACTGCCTTGCCAGTGGCCTCCTCTTAGACACCATCTGCAATTTACCATCCTCTGTTGCATCCCTACTTCTTGGGGTAGATCCCTCCTCCCCCCCCCACTCTCTCTCCCCCGTTTTTCCATCTGTCTGCCCAGGCTTATGTGCCCTCATTATGTTTTAGTTTTATTAATTTATTTTTTCTGTGTGTGTTGGTTTATTTTACATTGTTATATTGCACTGTATTTTAATTGGTTTGTTGTTATTTTTACCTGGGTTTTATTTATTTTTTAAAAATTTGGTTTATATTATTGTTGTGTATTCTTTTTCCCTTTTTTTGAGTCACCATGTTTGCAGGGACTGCTATTTCAGTTGTGTCGGATCATGGGCAATACGCTCGTAGTTGGGGGGTTAGTCGGATAAGAACTCGGGCCAGGCAACTAACGCCTGTCCCCCGTTCTGATCCCCCAACTCACTGCCACGTATCTTGGAGCCATCCCGCCAGCGACTCCGACCTGTCCTGCCTCTTGATGAATGCCAGGTCAGTCCATAACAAGATCCCCATCCTTTATAATGCCATCTGGTATGGGAAGGCCGACCTGGCCTGTATTACCGAGACCTGGGGGGGAACAGAGGGGTGAGCTTCGCTCACCCTGTTGTGCCCCCCTGGGTTTCTGGTTCAGGGCGTAGGCAGGTTGGAGGGTCATAAGGGGGCGGGGCAGCCATTGTTTATAGGGAATCTATTTCTGTCAGCAGAGCCTCAACGTTGGTGAATCCGGGGTTAGAATGTCTTCATCTATTGGTGGGACAGCGTGACAGATTTGGCATTGTGCTCAGTTACCGCACTCCCTGCAACCCAGCACAATCCCTTTTGGTGGTAGGGGACTTCAATGTGCATGCTGGCGATGGGGTTTCAGGTGCGGCTCTGGAATTCATGGAGTCCATGGCTTCCATGAACCTGACCCAGCATGTTGTATGCCCCATCCATAGACATACCCTGGACCTGGTGTTTACCTTCACGTCAGAGGATTTCAGTCTGAGAGTAGGGGACATTGTCTCCCTGCCTGTGTCATGGTCAGACCATCATCTGCTGTCCTTTTCCCTATCGATCGCTGCCCTGCCCCGCGGGGAGCCACAGGCACTTGTTTGGGCCCACCCCCGGAGACTTCTGGTGGCTTGGCTGACGATCTGGCTGAAGCCGTGGTGGACCAATGGTTTGACAATGTCTCCCGGGCTGTCGACCGGATCACCCCAGGCTTCTTCTCCGTTGCAGAGCTCGTCCTTCGCTGTGGTATACGGCGGAGTTGAGAGCGATGAAGCAAGAGTAGAGAAGGCTGGAGAGCAGCTGGACGACGGACCGGACGGCGATGAATAAGGCTGCAGTTACTATCCAGACTAGGTGCTATGTTTGGACGACCAGGGAAGCCAAAACATCTTTTTACTCCCTGAGAATTAGTGAGGCCTCGAACCGCCAGGTGGAATTATTCCGTGTGGTTCACGACCTCACTAAACCTGGTCTGGCAAGGCCTCCTCCTATTGAGTTCAGTAGTGAGACTTTTGCAGCCTTTTTTAGAACTAAAATAGAGGCCATCCGTGCCGGTCTTGACTCTGATTGCCTTAGTCTATCCTCGGCATCTCCCGATGCTACACCCCCTCAGTCTCCTCACTTGGTTGAGTTTGGGCCTGGCTCCTTTCTTGAGGCCTCCAGGGCCCTGGCTCACTGCCGGCCTGCGTCCTCCCCCTTCAAACCTTGCCCATCTTGGCTTATAAAAACTGCCGGATGGAGCATGCCTGAGTGGGCTTCAATTATTTCCACTGCCTCCTTCAGGGAAGGGATTTTTCCCTCTCGCCTGAAGGAGACAGTGGTGAATCCCATTCTGAATAAACCCGGCCTGGCATCGGCTGAATTGGCAAACTACTGTCTGATCGCCAATGTTCCCTTCATAGGCAAGGTCATCGAGAGGTGGCCACAGTCCGGCTCCAGTCGTTCCTGGAGGGAGAACGGGTTCTTGACCCATTCTAGTCCAGGTTCAGGCCGGGTCGGGGGACTTAGACAGTCTTGGTCGCACTGCAAGATGACCTCCTCCGGGGGGCCAACAGGGGTAGCTCTACCTTGTTGGTCCTTCTGGATTTGTCAGCAGCCTTCAATAATGTCGACCACGGTATCTTGCTGGACTGGCTCTCCGAGATAGGTATCGGAGGCACTGTCCTCAGCTGGTTCCGGTCCTTCTTGGAGAACTGGCCCCAGCGTATGCAGCATGGGGGGGGGGAGAGTTGTCTGCTCCGTGGATACTCCTTTGTGGGGTTCCGCAGGGGCCGTCCCTCTCTCCTATGCTGTTTAACATCTATGTGAGGCTGCTGGCAGAGGTCATAAGGAGATTTGGAGTCTGCTGCCATCAGTACGCTGATGACACACAGCTCTATCTCTCCTTTTCCACCTCTGCAGTTGAGGCTGTCCAGACCCTCAACCAGTGCCTGGATACGGTCATGGCATGGACCAGGGCCAAGAGACTCAAACTCAACCCCGAGAAGATATGGAGGCCCTCTCCCCAGTCTGGAAGGTGTTTCCCTCCAGCTGGTGGACAGCATCCGGAATCTGGGCGTGGTCCTGGACCCGGCTCTTACCATGAAGGCCCAGGTGACTGCTGTGTCCAGGATTGCTTTTTTCCATCTTCGACAAATTGCCCAGATTCGTCCATACCTCGATGGGGACTCCCTGAGAACGGTTGTGCAAGCGTTGGTGATCTCGAGAGTAGAATACTGCAATGCTCTCTACATGGGGTTGCCCTTGACTCTCCTTCAGCGACTGCTGAGGGTGCAAAATGCCGCAGCCAGACTGGTCGCGGGAGTGAGGCGACACGACCACATCACCCCAGTACTGGCTCACCTGCATTGGTTACCCGTTGCGTCCCGAATTAGATTCAAGGTCTTGGTTTTAATTAATAAAACCCTCCATGGCCTGGGACCTGATTACCTGGCAGAGCGGATTCCCCCAGCGGTCAACTTCGGCCCAACCAACTAGGTTGTCGCGGGCGCACTCGCTGCAGGTGGCCACGCCCAGGAAGGCTCGAAAAATGTCTACCCGGAGCCGAGCCTTCTCTGTGGCTGACCCTACATTATGGAACCATCTCCCTAGCGAAGTGCGCCTTGCACAGTCCCTGCCAGCCTTCAGGAAAGCCTTAAAGACTTTGCTTTTCTGTGAGGCGTTTGGTGACTCTTAATTTAATTTATTATTTTTTCTTTTTGCCTCAATCTGTCTCCATGCCTTTTTATTATGTATTTAAATTTATTTTATTATCTGGTCTTAAATTCATTTAATGTTTCCAGGTGTTCCTGTATTACCTCCCTACCCATTGTATGTTGCAATTCCCATCCTACCACCTCTATTCTTTGTCCCAACAGAACTCTTTTTTCCTTTTTGCAGATAACTGAGGCAAATAAGGTGTTGAGTAGTTCGGCCTTGTCCTTGTCTTCTCTCAATAACTGGTTATCTTCACCACGCAGAAAGAATATCATTTCTTTATTTTTCCTTTTGCTGAGGACATAACTAAAAAAAACTGTGGGAGAACAGGAGTTAATGGGTTAATGAAACTAGCTTGTACCAGCTATTATCAGCAAGGCTTGCCATGCCAAGGTGGCATGCCAAAGAAGCTTAGGTCAGGGGTGGCGAACAAGTTCGACAAAAAGAGCAAAAATTTTAAACTGTGAGAGTCAGAGAGCCACACCACACAGTGACCTGCCAAAACAGACAAACACTCACACAAAAGCATATAATTTTAACAATAATATATTAAACACATAATATAACATGCTCAGTCAGGTGTTTTTTGTTACCTTGTTGGAGTGATGGGATGATAATCTCAGTGGGATTTCTGGCATCTTTTGTTTTCAGTAATCTTCTGCAAATCAGGTTTGTATTCAGTTGTAGCCACTCGGAGCAGTTCCTTTACATGAGTGTCAGTCAGAATGGACCGGTGCTTTGATTTCACGTGTTTCAAAGTAGAAAACAGCTTCTCACAGACGTATGTTGACGAGAACATAGACAGCAGCTTGAGAGCGGCTCTTTTTACACACAGGTATTTTTCAGTTGGCACAGCTCTCCAAAACGTAACATGGCCTTCCTTCAAAAGAGATTTCAGTCTATCGTCCTCACGTAGCTCAATCATTTCTAATTCACTCGCTGCCTCATCAGTAACAAGTGGGGTTTTCAGGCAGTCGGTGTCAGCATTAAACGGGTCAATGAGAAAAGTGATCTGTGGTCTTTTTTGGTCCAAGTCCTCAAACCGGAAAGTAAACTTCTCTTGCAGTTGTGTAAGTTGTTTCACGTATCCAGCGATATCTGTTTTAACACCGGTCTTCTGCAGGGTGCTGCGCAAAGAAGGAAAATGGGATAGATTGCTGTTTTGAATGTGTGCTTTAAAAAGCTTCAACTTGTTTACAAAGGAGAATACACTTTGTGTCAGCTCAGGAAGAGTTTTTAATTTCCCCTGCAGGTCCACGTTTAGTTTATCCAAGTGTGAAAGCATGTCCACTAAAAATGCCAAATCCATAAGCCACTCGGGGTCTGAAAGCAGAGGATACGTTTTGTTCTTCTCTGCCATAAACAATTTTACTGTTTCCAAAAGCTCAAAAAAGCACGAAACTACTTTGCCTCTTGAGAGCCATCTCACTGCGCTGTGCAGTGGCAGGTCACCGGGCAAGTCTGCGTCAAGTTCTGCAATGAGGTTCTTGAATTGCCGGTGATTAAGGGCGTGCGTACGGGTGTAGTTCACAATCTCCATCACAGGCTTCATAACGTGGTCTAAATTCAGTGTTTTGGACACAAGTTGCTCACGATGGATGATGCAGTGGAAGTTCCAAAATTCAGGAAAGGCGTCATCACCTTTACAAAGACCCACAAGTCCATTTACTGAGCCAATCATCGACGGTGCTCCATCCGGGACTATTGCGGTGAGTTTTTCAAAAGACATATTCGCTTTTTTAAAACGGCAGTCATTGCCTCTTTTATGTCAGTACCGCGAGTTCTGTCTTTTAATGCGACAATGTCGAGAAGCTCTTCTTTAATCACGCAGTCCTCAGAAACCATTCGCGCAAATATTGCCAACTGTGGCTTGTCTTGTATGTCGCATGACTCGTCTAATGCACACTAAAATAAGCACATGCGTTCAAGTCTGCATGTAGATCTGACTCAATCACATTATTTATGTCTTCTATTCTGGTTTCAACTGTGTGCCGTGACAGCTGGAGATCATTGATGGAATCTTTGAGTTTTTTATTGTCTGGAGCCAAGGTTTCAATTACATCCACAAAACACTCTTTTAGAAACTCCCCCTCATTGTATGGTTTTTTTAGCACGGGCAATGTTCCACGCCACTTTATAGGATGCAAGGGTCACAGTTTCTCCATGCTTGATTAATTGCTGAAACATTTGAGACTGTCTTTTTACCTGGCTTTTCAAGGTGCTCAATTTTTCGCTATGTAGTTCAGTACCTTTGGGTAATTCCTTGTCAATATTAGCATGGAGAGTTCTAAAATGACGCTGAAGATTTGAAGCCTTGAAATGTGATATCATAGTATTGCATATTAAACACAGCGCTTTCCCATTCCGTTCAATAAAGAAGAAAGCATCTTCCCATTCTTCCAAAAATGTCCTGTGTTCATCTTCATATTTTCGTTTAGCTTTGCATTTTGCCATTTTGAGTGAGGGTAAAAATCCTGCAGTGATGGTGAGGGTGTGCTGCGTCCTCCACACTAAGAACTAACGGCAAGATGTGACACAACATGTGACACACGGGTCCCCCCGCTCTCTGGCCCGTGCAGTTGTTTCCGGGGGATGGGAGACGTGATGACGCAGCCTGGGGGCGGGACTACGCGCTCGGAGATCTCTCCTCAGAGGTCCCTCCTCAGAAGCAGCATAACAAAATCCAAACTTGGCAAAGAGCCACAGTATACAAAATAATGATAAGAGGCAAAGAGCCGCATTCATTTTGGCCGGGAGCCGCATGCGGCTCGAGAGCCTCGTGTTCGCCACCCCTGGCTTAGGTCATGATGTACTCTGCGCATGCTCTAGGAATACAAGTGCTATTGTCTTAGTTAACTCTGGCTTGGCCAATGGTATCAGCTAGATGTGGCTTCATGCATACGTATGGTGACCTAGTTTTGTTCCTAATAAAACAATTGCCATGGGGGGCACACGGCAGAAAGAACGTTCTCCATCTTGCCCAGATATCAGTCTGCAGACTCCAGTTATTTCTAAACAGCACCACACTTTAAGGGGGGCTGGCTTTCCCCCCACAAAAAAACCCTTTTAATTATCTTTCATTTCTCTGGCAAGTCTACGTTTGTTCAGCACTTTAGTTTTTTTTACCATCCCTCCCTGCATAGATTAGCTATTTGCTTATATTCTTTTTGTTACTTTCCCCATTTTTCCATTTCCTGTACATGGTTTTCTTTATACGTAGCTGAGTTGAAAGTTCTTTAGTCAACCATTGCCGGTTCTTAGACACCTCCCATTTTTCTTCTTGTTGGAACAATTTTAGATTGTGCCTTTAATATCTTGCTTTTATGGAACTCCCATCCATCTTGGAATCCCTTCTCTTTCAGTCTTTTAGACCATGGAATTATGACCAATAATTCCCTAAGTTTACAAAAATTAGCTTTTTAAAGTTCAGGATGCATATCTGGTTATGGTTAGCTTCCCCTCCCAGCTGTATAACAAATTCCAAAAGAGCATGGTCACTTCTACCTAAAAATCCCACCACTTTGACCCCGTTTACAAATCCTCCCTGTTGGTTAAGGTCAGATCTAAAATGTCTGTTCCTCTTGTGGCCTCCTCCACCTTCTGGACCTTGAAATTGTCTGCATGGGCAGTAAGGCATTTGTTAGACAGAAGCATGTTTTTTCTGTCTGTTGTGTCATTTAGATTCAAGGCTTCCACCAGAGGCCTACCAGACCTCTACCTGGCCCTAAGCGGCCCTCTGGAGCTCCGGCACGTCCATTAAGGCGAACTAGGCAGTTGCCTAGGGCGCCAAAATGGACAGAGGGCGCTGGCCAGCCTGCTGACCCCCCACCTCCTCCACCACCGCTGGCCACCGCCATCCATCCCCCCGCCGTCTGTCGACATCCCCCCGGCACCCCCCGCACCCATTGCCGCCAACCGCCGTGCCCGTTGCGGTCTGCCCCCCACGCCCGTCGCCGTCCCCTGCCATCTGCTGCCCCCCTGCCACCCCGCCCCTGCTGCCGCTGCCGCCGCCCGCCCCCTGCCCCGCCCCCTCCCCTCGCCTAGGGCGCAAAAAAAAATTGTGCCGGCCCTGCCTCCAACAGACCACTTTCCATCTCAGCAGGGGTAACCAAGCTCTCTGAAAACTTCGGCCACTTCCCTTGGTCAATGGCATGGCAGGCAGGTTTTGTGGCACAGGAGCAATGCATGCTGGGCACACTATTTTTACTTCCACTGAGTGCACCCACTGAACAGCAGGTGAGGCAGGGAGGGGCCCGGGGGGGCGTCTTTTTGTCTCTCCCTCCTAGCATAAAAGGACTCTCCCCCCCTGCCTGCCATGCCAATAAGAGGAGGAATGAGCTGCCCCTTCCCTGTTGTTCCTACAAAATGTTACATTTGATATGTGGCCAGAAAAAAATCTACCTCACTCTAATACTAAAATTGTATACTATTGATAGGAATATTTCAATATCTGGCATAAGCATATATACACAACCATGGTAGGCAAAATGGCTGCGCTCTGGGTCAATCTTTCGATCCGAGCCATGTCCTTTAATTCACCTCTTCTCTCTACATCAAACTGTGGCTAAAAGCATGACATATCTCCCTGAACCTGCATCCTGTTTTGCCAAGTCACAAAATTACCAACTGTCACACTTATCTGATAGCGCAGCAGGAGGCTTCCAGGAATTATAAGGCTGGATGGTGCTGTTGTGTAAGACTGATGCCTTCCCTTGTCAATGAACTATCAGGATGATGTGCTAACAATGTATTCCTTTGATCTGTTTTGTCCGTTTTCTTGGTCCAGATGTATCCTTGGTTTTTTTTGCTGATAAGAAGGGGTGTTGGCGAATGAATGCTATAAAGACTGTAAAAGTTTTTTTGTTCGGGGCCCTCAGCTTTCCGAAGCAATTCGGCTGGGAGCCTCTTTGCAAAGAAGTAAAGCATTTCTCTGTTACCTGAACTCTGGCGTGATTCTTTTCATCTCTCGGCTCAAATAATAGCGGCAAAGGTGACCCGGGAGGGAGTCCCTTCATTTGGGGGCTCGTGCCGGGATTGCCCTCCCTTCAGAGCCAGAGGCCAGACCGAGCGGGGCCGAACAGCCAGCGATTTGGGAAGATTTCCAGCGCGCACCTTTTCATCTTGAAAAAGGGGAATTCTTCACTTAACGTGGTGGTGGAGATGGACCGCTCGGGGAGAAACTGCTGATTGCCAGCTGGGGAAAAGTTCGTGAAGGAATTTGGTAGATATCGGACCGGTCCAAAGTGGGAACTTCGGGGTGAGCCTCTGAAGCGTGTAAAAGGGTAACAGAACGACGGTTCTGAGTTATTGGGGAGGAGAAGGGCAGTGTGTATATGTCCTAACATCCCTTGTGAAATAAGTAAATGTTGTTTGGTATGGGCAGCGGGAAGGAGAGTAATTCTCTGGGATTCCTAGGCTGGGGGGTGACCTCCTGGCACGTAAAGGGTTGGCAGAACGGTGGTTCTGTAGTTTTGAAGAGGGGAGAAGAGCAGTGCTCTAACACCTCAAGGGTTCGAGTGGGGCAGGAGACCCACTTGGTGTGCGGTGGCAAGAAGAAATTCTCAGCTGTCAAAGTTTTAGAATAGTAGAAATAAGGTTCTGGGTAGGCAGTGGGCTCCAGAACAGGTTGGGAGGTTGGTTTGAAATGTGGGCGATTTGTGTGGCCACTGACCCAGTGAATCTGTGAGTGCGTGGAAGACTGGGGTTTTAGAATTCCCCTTAGTCGAGCAAGTGTGGGCTTTCGCATTTTCTGTTTACGGGAGACCGTACAGGTCGGAGCCAGTATCGAGTGGTGTATGTGTGAAAATTGTGTTAAAGGTTTAGGAGCGGGTCCAGTGGCTGTGTGTGGGAGAATTATAGGAACATACCTTAAATAAAATAACTAAAAATCATGGGCCAGAACACTAGTAAGCCCTCAACTCCACTTGAGTGCTTCCTTTTAAATTGGCATGCGGTCATCAGAAATTACGATTTTGGGATCAAGATGAAGAGAGAAAGAATGGAGACTTTATGCCAAATTGAATGGCCAATCATGCAACTAGATTGGCCACACCAGAAAGGACATTTAATGAAAGTATCATCAGGCAACTGTGGTTAAAAATCCTTAAAAACTGCCCCGAACACATTCCCTATATTGAAGTTTGGAAAGGAAATGTGAAGAAAAATCCTTCATGGATTCAATTTTGTAGAGAGTTGCAACCCCAAGCTAAGCTATTGGCTTTGAAGAAAAAGGAGGCAGCTTTAGAAAGCCGCCTTGAAGATTATGATGTCTTCACCCCACCATTTCCTTATCTTGCGGCTATCCCTCCTGGGAATCCAGTGGCCCCCTTCCTGCAGCTTTGCCTTTGCAAGGTCCAGCACCCGTTTCCCTTCCAAAAGATGATGATCTCCCCACACCAAAAGATCTTTCACAGCCAGGACCGTCAGGCAAACCTCCAAAAGATGAGCAAGAAACAGGGAAAGGGGCCCCCAAGAGAGACGAGGAAGAAGAAGAGGAATCCTGTCATAGAATAAAAGGAAATATAGAATGGGGAGAAGCGGATCATCAAAGAGTAGCCGATTTAATTAAGAAATACAGAGACTCAGTGATGGAAGTGGGAAACTTTGTATTAGAGGCGGCAGGAGAACGAAATTGGACAAAGAGGCAGCGATATCTTTTAAGAGCGTATGATGTAGCAGGGAGACATGAGGAATTTCTTGAACAAAGGAAGATTGAGGACACAAGCAACGATTAAATGTAAGCAGGGTTAGTGATCCTAAGTGTCAACACAGACAGGACCCAGATGTCCCATCATGTAACAGGCACACGAATAAGAACTTTTAAAATGGGGACAGATCAAAGCAAATCACACACCCCTTTTGATGTGCTTCATGGCAAACTGGAATTTAGCCACCAGGAAAAATGACTTTGGTATTAAATGAAACAGGAACGAATGTAACTTTTAAGAAGAACCCCTCTTATAAGAGAATGCAGGACATTACCACCCTGAGTTAAGATTCCAGCCCTCAAGAAGGACAAAACAATTTTGACCTGCTAGCAAGAGGTGTATGAAATTGCAATAATACGATTAGTTAATTAATATAGAGAAAAAATTCCACCAAATCGAAGACCCCGCCAGCTATTTTAAAAGGCCAGGGGAAGTATTAACATTAGGAAGAATGTTTTTAGGTACTTAGAAGAAAGCAACATCTTATATGTTTTGTGTAAATTAGGCTGGCTTGTTACACAACAAAATTTACCAGCCGAAGGGACATTTTAAAATAAAAACATCATAAGGTATTTGAGAATAACATTTCTTAAAAGATCAAGTCCCGTAATAGAACTTAGGAGGTGAAAAAACACCCAAGAAACACTCCTTTTTAAAGCCAGGTAGCGCTAAAGGGGAGCCACTGTTTATTGTATATAGCACGGACGGATTGGCACAGATATTATTTTTAAATTCTTCACAATCAAGAGCAGAGAATTTGAATCAGAAACCACGCCAACTCTGGCGGCTGGCAATATCCATGAGATATCATACGGAGAGTTGAATGAATGCCCTTTTCCTTTTCAAAAGCAGCTGAGAACCTTTGAGGAAGAACAAGGTAATTTAATTTGAAGCACAAGGAGATTCTCAGGAACGAAGGAAAGAAAAAGTGCCAAGCTGTTGTTTTAAGGACAGGGGAACAGAGAGTGGGATTTTACCCACCAAGATCAGCATATCCAGCCTCCCGTTTCGGGATGAAAAAGCAATGTGTTAACTTTTTAGAACGATTTCCCAGGCTGTTAGATAAAGCTTGGAGGTAAAGCTTATATTTTGAACACACCAGTCAGGGGAATGGGTGCAAAATATAGGAATAAAATGATCTAAAGACAGTCAGGAAGCCAGTCTATGACTCTGACCTGTGATAACTACATGTGCCATAAGAATTTTTCCCAAGCAAACATTGAAGAAATTTAAGGACAACAAAATTAGAAACTATTTGTATACTTGCTAAATAACTGAAGACCCAGGGGAAGGTTTTTCCCCATTTCCAGCTAAAAAGACTAACACAATTTTCTGTGCCACCTTAAAAGGGGAGAGGGGCCTTGCTCATTTAGCACAATCCACACTTTTCTTCATAGGCCTTTGGAAGTTCAAAAGATACAGGGATAATGAATTGACTTGTTATTTTAATGACTCTTTCAAGCTAATTCACCACAGGAGAACAAAAGAATTATCTTTTTGCTCTAGGCAGTAAAAGGCTGCCTAGCTGTTAAAATGTAAATGGCACGTGCGGCTTTTAACCCACACCTTGCCTCAGGAGCTTCCCTGAAGAAAAAGAGGTTTTTTTAAAATGGACTTAACAGTTTTTTCTTCTTCTTTCTTTTCTTCTTTCTGCCTACGGAACTCCATGGCAGGGGTGAAATTTTTTTGTCTTTCAAGAACAATTCTGTAGTGAACCTTCTCACTTTATTATGAAAATGCAAACTGCAGACTGGAAGTCCAGACGCACCAGTGACACATTGTTTCAAGTTGAACTTGTTAAGAATGAAGGGATGACGTTTCGCCTTGGTTTAAAGTTCAACATGATGGGCAGTAAACATTTCGAGACTTTCAGGTTGCTTGGCCAATTTTGTGTGTATATGTGTTTGTGTGTGTGTGTGTGTCTGTCTGTCTGTCTGTCTGTCTCTTTTTACACAGATAAACCCTGGAGGAGACATTTTCCGTCCTGAGTCGATTTGGGTTGGAAGGCTGACAGCGCTGTTCGTGGATGCCAAACTGAGGACCCCTCTGTAAGGCCATTCGTCACCATCGCCCCTATCGCCATGCAGCATTGAGTACCGCCGGACGAGGGAGTTAAAGCCAGCATGGGATGAGGCTCTGCCTGCGGCCCAACCAACATCATCATGATGACTTCTCCCCCTGAATTCACCACATGTGTCTCAAGTTGGAGGCATCAGAACCAGCAGACGAGGAGGTCCATCCCAGAGGCGACCCTGTGGCAGAGAGAGACCAGACCCGTGACGTCCCATCGGCAGCAGACGACTTAAGTCAGCATCAACCGGAACAGAGGGAATCCATGCAAATCAGGTCTGTGATCATCGCACCCTTGCCCAGCTGACGGCTGTGTTTGGCAATTCCGATGGTCCCCAAGCAGCCTGATGATTCACTCTGCACCTCAGGTTGACAGATTGAAATCCTGTCTTCCTGCCTCCTTTTCCTTTTGTGTGAGTGTTTCTTTATGGGGAGAGAGTGGGTTTAAAACAGCCACTGACTTTTATTTTGAAATGCGGCCAGCAGACTTGCAACTTCTTACACCCTCTTCGCCAGAACAGAGACAGGCTGTTTTTAAATCTAGTAAGCCATTGGTAGATGCCAATGCGTGCCAGAGGCAGAGGACCAAAGATGACCAGACCAGACCAGACCAGAGGGAACCAGCACGGACTGGACTTGTGGACTTTGCATCTAAGCCCAGATGACAGCTTGAAACTGATTTCCAAGAAAGCTACTTCAGACATTGGAAAGCCAAAGTAAAATATTGGTCCTTCCTCTGTGTGTGCTTGTCAAGAAGTTCTTTCCAGAAGATTTGACTTTTTCCTTTCAGCTTTTAAACTTCCTGCCTTTTAAACCCATCCCCCACAAGAAGAGGAGGGAGGGGGTTTTACAGCGAGGAGCTGCTGAACCTGAAGGCATAGAAGAATGTAAGCTTTGTGTTGATGCAGCTACTCAGGGAGACAAAGTGGTAAACACTTTGGTTTATTTCATCCAGTGCCCAATAGAATGTCCACAAGCCGGTGCAATGTGTCTAAATCAGGACAAGATGTATCACATAGGGCTAAAGTACCTAGAAGGGACAATCCAGAAGGTGGAGGGTCTCTTTACTATATAAACTCCACTACTGTCCTAAAGAACAGTGGCAGGCGGGCAGTAATTTGGTTTGACGCTTATGATGCACTTGGAAAAGGCCTAGGAATTCGCTGTGGATCAGCTACATGAGTGAATGCATACAAGTCAAATGACAAGTATTTGTGCTACCCACATGAAAAGGGCCTGAGCAAGCAATCCAGAAGTTTGGGACCCCTGTGGTTTAAACAAGTTGTGCAAAGGATGGAGATGTGTTTGTACATATGCACCAAAAGGGTATGTGAACTAGAATAACACTTATGTCAGCATAAGACACTAGCATATTTCACACACATACCCCCTCTTTGAAGTGTCTCACAAAATAAGGGGGAGGACAGCTATTTTGTCAGTCTGAAACGTACATGGCCAAAAGGGTACATGGCAGAACGTAAAAATGGCAAAAAGGCAGTCTCTCCCACATTTTTACTTGGACAAACACATATGAATTAGTTGGCCACGAATGGAATATTTCAATATCTGGCATAAGCATATATACACAACCATGGTAGGCAAAATGGCTGCGCTCTGGGTCAATCTTTCGATCCGAGCCATGTCCTTTAATTCACCTCTTCTCTCTACATCAAACTGTGGCTAAAAGCATGACATATCTCCCTGAACCTGCATCCTGTTTTGCCAAGTCACAAAATTACCAACTGTCACACTTATCTGATAGCGCAGCAGGAGGCTTCCAGGAATTATAAGGCTGGATGGTGCTGTTGTGTAAGACTGATGCCTTCCCTTGTCAATGAACTATCAGGATGATGTGCTAACAATGTATTCCTTTGATCTGTTTTGTCCGTTTTCTTGGTCCAGATGTATCCTTGGTTTTTTTTGCTGATAAGAAGGGGTGTTGGCGAATGAATGCTATAAAGACTGTAAAAGTTTTTTTGTTCGGGGCCCTCAGCTTTCCGAAGCAATTCGGCTGGGAGCCTCTTTGCAAAGAAGTAAAGCATTTCTCTGTTACCTGAACTCTGGCGTGATTCTTTTCATCTCTCGGCTCAAATAATAGCGGCAAAGGTGACCCCGGGAGGGAGTCCCTTCATTTGGGGGCTCGTGCCGGGATTGCCCTCCCTTCAGAGCCAGAGGCCAGACCGAGCGGGGCCGAACAGCCAGCGATTTGGGAAGATTTCCAGCGCGCACCTTTTCATCTTGAAAAAGGGGAATTCTTCACTTAACGTGGTGGTGGAGATGGACCGCTCGGGGAGAAACTGCTGATTGCCAGCTGGGGAAAAGTTCGTGAAGGAATTTGGTAGATATCGGACCGGTCCAAAGTGGGAACTTCGGGGTGAGCCTCTGAAGCGTGTAAAAGGGTAACAGAACGACGGTTCTGAGTTATTGGGGAGGAGAAGGGCAGTGTGTATATGTCCTAACATCCCTTGTGAAATAAGTAAATGTTGTTTGGTATGGGCAGCGGGAAGGAGAGTAATTCTCTGGGATCCCTAGGCTGGGGGGTGACCTCCTGGCACGTAAAGGGTTGGCAGAATGGTGGTTCTGTAGTTTTGAAGAGGGGAGAAGAGCAGTGCTCTAACACCTCAAGGGTTCGAGTGGGGCAGGACACCCACCTGGTGTGCGGTGGCAAGAAGAAATTCTCAGCTGTCAAAGTTTTAGAATAGTAGAAATAAGGTTCTGGGTAGGCAGTGGGCTCCAGAACAGGTTGGGAGGTTGGTTTGAAATGTGGGCGATTTGTGTGGCCACTGACCCAGTGAATCTGTGAGTGCATGGAAGACTGGGGTTTTAGAATTCCCCTTAGTCGAGCAAGTGTGGGCTTTCGCATTTTCTGCTTACGGGAGACCGTACAGGTCGGAGCCAGTATCGAGTGGTGTGTATGTGTGAAAATTGTGTTAAGGTTTAGGAGCGGGTCCAGTGGCTGTGTGTGGGAGAATTATAGGAACATACCTTAAATAAAATAACTAAAAATCATGGGCCAGAACACTAGTAAGCCCTCAACTCCACTTGAGTGCTTCCTTTTAAATTGGCATGCGGCCATCAGAAATTACGATTTTGGGATCAAGATGAAGAGAGAAAGAATGGAGACTTTATGCCAAATTGAATGGCCAATCATGCAAGTAGATTGGCCACTCCAGGGGACATTTAATGAAAGTATCATCAGGCAACTGTGGTTAAAAATCCTTAAAAACTGCCCCAAACACATTCCCTATATTGAAGTTTGGAAAGGAAATGTGAAGAAAAATCCTTCATGGATTCAATTTTGTAGAGAGTTGCAACCCCAAGCTAAGCTATTGGCTTTGAAGAAAAAGGAGGCAGCTTTAGAAAGCCGCCTTGAAGATTATGATGTCTTCACCCCACCATTTCCTTCTCTTGCGGCTATCCCTCCTGGGAATCCAGTGGCCCCCTTCCTGCAGCTTTGCCTTTGCAAGGTCCAGCACCCGTTTCCCTTCCAAAAGATGATGATCTCCCCACACCAAAAGATCTTTCACAGCCAGGACCGTCAGGCAAACCTCCAAAAGATGAGCAAGAAACAGGGAAAGGGGCCCCCAAGAGAGATGAGGAAGAAGAAGAGGAATCCTGTCATAGAATAAAAGGAAATATAGAATGGGGAGAAGCGGATCATCAAAGAGTAGCCGATTTAATTAAGAAATACAGAGACTCAGTGATAGAAGTGGGAAACTTTGCATTAAAGGCGGCAGGAGAACGAAATTGGACAAAGAGGCAGCGATATCTTTTTAAGAGCGTATGATGTAGCAGGGAGACATGAGGAATTTCTTGAACAAAGGAAGATTGAGGACATAAGCAACGATTAAATGTAAGCAGGGTTAGCGATCCTAAGTGTCAACACAGACAGGACCCAGATGTCCCATCATGTAACAGGCACACGAATAAGAACTTTTAAAATGGGGACAGATCAAAGCAAATCACACACCCCTTTTGATGTGCCTCATGGAAAACTGGAATTTAGCCACCAGGAAAAATGACTTTGGTATTAAATGAAACAGGAACGAATGTAACTTTTAAGAAGAACCCTTCTTAACTAAGAGAATGCAGGACATTACCACCCTGAGTTAAGATTCCAGCCCTCAAGAAGGACAAAACAATTTTGACCTGCTAGCAAGAGGTGTATGAAATTGCAAGAATACGATTAGTTAGTTAATATAGAGAAAAAAATTCCACCAAATCGAAGACCCCGCCAGCTATTTTAAAGGCCAGGGGAAGTATTAACATTAGGAAGAATGTTTTTAGGTACTTAGAAGAAAGCAACATCCTATATGTTTTGTGTAAATTAGGCTGGCTTGTTACACAACAAAATTTATCAGCCGAAGGGACATTTTAAAATAAAAACATCATAAGGCATTTGAGAATAACATTTCTTAAAAGATCAAGTCCCGTAATAGAACTTAAGAGGTGAAAAAACACCCAAGAAACACTCCTTTTTAAAGCCAGGCAGCGCTAAAGGGGAGCCACTGTTTATTGTATATAGCACGGACGGATTGGCACAGATATTATTTTTAAATTCTTCACAATCAAGAGCAGAAAATTTGAATCAGAAACCACGCCAACTCTGGCGGCTGGCAATATCCATGAGATATCATACGGAGAGTTGAGTGAATGCCCTTTTCCTTTTCAAAAGCAGCTGAGAACCTTTGAGGAAGAACAAGGTAATTTAACTTAAAGCACAAGGAGATTCTCAGGAACGAAGGAAAGAAAAAGTGCCAAGCTGTTGTTTTAAGGACAGGGGAACAGAGAGTGGGATTTTACCCACCAAGATCAGCATATCCAGCCTCCCGTTTCGGGATGAAAAAGCAATGTGTTAACTTTTTAGAACGATTTCCCAGGCTGTTAGATAAAGCTTGGAGGTAAAGCTTATATTTTGAACACACCAGTCAGGGGAATGGGTGCAAAATATAGGAATAAAATGATCTAAAGACAGTCAGGAAGCCAGTCTATGACTCTGACCTGTGATAACTACATGTGCCATAAGAATTTTTCCCAAGCAAACATTGAAGAAATTTAAGGACAACAAAATTAGAAACTATTTGTATACTTGCTAAATAACTGAAGACCCAGGGAAGGTTTTCCCCATTTCCAGCTAAAAAGACTAACACAATTTTCTGTGCCACCTTAAAAGGGGAGAGGGGCCTTGCTCATTTAGCACAATCCACACTTTTCTTCATAGGCCTTTGGAAGTTCAAAAGATACAGGGATAATGAATTGACTTGTTATTTTAATGACTCTTTCAAGCTAATTCACCACAGGAGAACAAAAGAATTATCTTTTTGCTCTAGGCAGTAAAAGGCTGCCTAGCTGTTAAAATGTAAATGGCACGTGCGGCTTTTAACCCACACCTTGCCTCAGGAGCTTCCCTGAAGAAAAGAGGTTTTTTTAAAATGGACTTAACAGTTTTTTCTTCTTCTTTCTTTTCTTCTTTCTGCCTACGGAACTCCATGGCAGGGGTGAAATTTTTTTGTCTTTCAAGAACAATTCTGTAGTGAACCTTCTCACTTTATTATGAAAATGCAAACTGCAGACTGGAAGTCCAGACGCACCAGTGACACATTGTTTCAAGTTGAACTTGTTAAGAATGAAGGGATGACGTTTCGCCTTGGTTTAAAGTTCAACATGATGGGCAGTAAACATTTCGAGACTTTCAGGTTGCTTGGCCAATTTTGTGTGTATATGTGTTTGTGTGTGTGTGTCTGTCTGTCTGTCTGTCTGTCTGTCTCTTTTTACACAGATAAACCCTGGAGGAGACATTTTCCGTCCTGAGTCGATTTGGGTTGGAAGGCTGACAGCGCTGTTCGTGGATGCCAAACTGAGGACCCCTCTGTAAGGCCATTCGTCACCATCGCCCCTATCGCCATGCAGCATTGAGTACCGCCGGACGAGGGAGTTAAAGCCAGCATGGGATGAGGCTCTGCCTGCGGCCCAACCAACATCATCATGATGACTTCTCCCCCTGAATTCACCACATGTGTCTCAAGTTGGAGGCATCAGAACCAGCAGACGAGGAGGTCCATCCCAGAGGCGACCCTGTGGCAGAGAGAGACCAGACCCGTGACGTCCCATCGGCAGCAGACGACTTAAGTCAGCATCAACCGGAACAGAGGGAATCCATGCAAATCAGGTCTGTGATCATCGCACCCTTGCCCAGCTGACGGCTGTGTTTGGCAATTCCGATGGTCCCCAAGCAGCCTGATGATTCACTCTGCACCTCAGGTTGACAGATTGAAATCCTGTCTTCCTGCCTCCTTTTCCTTTTTGTGTGAGTGTTTCTTTATGGGGGAGAGAGTGGGTTTAAAACAGCCACTGACTTTTATTTTGAAATGCGGCCAGCAGACTTGCAACTTCTTACACCCTCTTCGCCAGAACAGAGACAGGCTGTTTTTAAATCTAGTAAGCCATTGGTAGATGCCAATGCGTGCCAGAGGCAGAGGACCAAAGATGACCAGACCAGACCAGACCAGAGGGAACCAGCACGGACTGGACTTGTGGACTTTGCATCTAAGCCCAGATGACAGCTTGAAACTGATTTCCAAGAAAGCTACTTCAGACATTGGAAAGCCAAAGTAAAATATTGGTCCTTCCTCTGTGTGTGCTTGTCAAGAAGTTCTTTCCAGAAGATTTGACTTTTTCCTTTCAGCTTTTAAACTTCCTGCCTTTTAAACCCATCCCCCACAAGAAGAGGAGGGAGGGGGTTTTACAGCGAGGAGCTGCTGAACCTGAAGGCATAGAAGAATGTAAGCTTTGTGTTGATGCAGCTACTCAGGGAGACAAAGTGGTAAACACTTTGGTTTATTTCATCCAGTGCCCAATAGAATGTCCACAAGCCGGTACAATGTGTCTAAATCAGGACAAGATGTATCACATAGGGCTAAAGTACCTAGAAGGGACAATCCAGAAGGTGGAGGGTCTCTTTACTATATAAACTCCACTACTGTCCTAAAGAACAGTGGCAGGCGGGCAGTAATTTGGTTTGACGCTTATGATGCACTTGGAAAAGGCCTAGGAATTCGCTGTGGATCAGCTACATGAGTGAATGCATACAAGTCAAATGACAAGTATTTGTGCTACCCACATGAAAAGGGCCTGAGCAAGCAATCCAGAAGTTTGGGACCCCTGTGGTTTAAACAAGTTGTGCAAAGGATGGAGATGTGTTTGTACATATGCACCAAAAGGGTATGTGAACTAGAATAACACTTATGTCAGCATAAGACACTAGCATATTTCACACACATACCCCCTCTTTGAAGTGTCTCACAAAATAAGGGGGAGGACAGCTATTTTGTCAGTCTGAAACGTACATGGCCAAAAGGGTACATGGCAGAACGTAAAAATGGCAAAAAGGCAGTCTCTCCCACATTTTTACTTGGACAAACACATATGAATTAGTTGGCCACGAATGGCATTTATCCTTATAGGTATTTGATTCGAAATGTAAACCTGGGAAAATGGTGTTTCACTTACACTCCTATATATTAATGTAAGTATACTGGACTCATCTGCTTAGAGTGGGATCCACACACTTTTCACAAAAGATGTGGTACCCTGCTTTCTTTGTTAGTCACTGACCTTAAGTTATTGTCTTGTTGAATATTAAGAAGTATATTGTCTATAGACGAATTAATTTGCATACAAATTAATTGTCTAATTTGAAGAGGAGGGAATATGATAGGAATATTTCAATATCTGGCATAAGCATATATACACAACCATGGTAGGCAAAATGGCTGCGCTCTGGGTCAATCTTTCGATCCGAGCCATGTCCTTTAATTCACCTCTTCTCTCTACATCAAACTGTGGCTAAAAGCATGACATATCTCCCTGAACCTGCATCCTGTTTTGCCAAGTCACAAAATTACCAACTGTCACACTTATCTGATAGCGCAGCAGGGGGCTTCCAGGAATTATAAGGCTGGATGGTGCTGTTGTGTAAGACTGATGCCTTCCCTTGTCAATGAACTGTCAGGATGATGTGCTAACAATGTATTCCTTTGATCTGTTTTGTCCGTTTTCTTGGTCCAGATGTATCCTTGTTTTTTTTGCTGATAAGAAGGGGTGTTGGCGAATGAATGCTATAAAGACTGTAAAAGTTTTTTTGTTCGGGGCCCTCAGCTTTCCGAAGCAATTCGGCTGGGAGCCTCTTTGCAAAGAAGTAAAGCATTTCTCCGTTACCTGAACTCTGGCGTGATTCTTTTCATCTCTCGGCTCAAATAATAGCGGCAAAGGTGACCCCGGGAGGGAGTCCCTTCACTATCACCACCAGTATATAAATATTAAATCCTGTATGAACCAGTTAGCCTCACACAATGTCCCAGAAGAGAGGAGCCATGACCTCCAGGTGATTTTTCTTTAAGGTAACTCATACTTTTTTGGGAAGTAAGTAACCCAGCAAGACTTACAGCTGGGGAAGTCACTGAAATTGTTTTGGTAAAATTTCCTGTCCAGGGGCATAAAAGCATAATTATCCTGTCTGACAAGATAAGACAGGACCAAAATATCATCCTCTATTCAAAACTGGTAAGACTGCATTGATAATTATTGTTTGTGTTATGCTCAAATGCTCAAATTTCAAAATGTTTTCATGTCTTCAACTTTTTACTTTAATATCATAACAATTGTCATATACATTTTGAACACAGAGCTTTAGATTTACTTATGCACCAAAGCCTTATAGTACATTTTTATTTTACAATTTGTTATTCTCAAATTATTTGCATGTGCTTGCTCATTCATAATCAGTTGTTAAGAGACAAATGGAATCATTTTGAACTTTCAAAAGGAAACTGAAAGGCTAAAGGATTTGCACCACAGTCACAAACTAAGCTGTAATGAAAAACAGAAAAAGAAACTTTCCTTCTTTAAGGTATATAATACAGTACACATTATAAACCTGCCACACAAAAGTGTCTGAGCGTGGCCCTGGGTTTTGCACACAAGTTGCTTGTGCCTCCCCAATGCCAACTGGTGTGGTGGTGGTGGGTGTGGGAGAATGCAGCTGGAAAAATCAGTCCGGCTCTAAAGGCAATTGGTCTATGAGAGGAGGAGAAAAAGGAACCGCAAACAGGAGATCAGCGCTGAGTTTGGGCTGAATAAGCAAGGCACAAAACCTGTTGCAAAATCCTGGGCCGGCCAGGAGGACCCGGCAAGGAGTCCTTGCCTTTCTCCCGCTCTCTTCCATGTGTCAGGAGGACGTGGGGTGCATGAGTGCACCGTCTGCCCAGGCTCCAGCGCCAGCAGGCCTACCTTTCGTGTGACTTCCTGCTCCCAGTTCTCAATGTTGGCAGGATTCCTGCCTTTCTCCGAATCTCTTTGGAAGTACATTGGCTACATGGAAGGCCACCGTCCACAGAGGCACCCCAGGAGGAGAAATCTGCCCCCTCCCCCCCCGACACCGCCTCCAGTCTCCCTCTGGGCACCTACCTGGGATAAGGGAGTCATTACGGCAGTCGTAGAGCATTCCCGTCTGGAAGGGGCGCCCCAGGGCTGGGACCTCGATGGTGCCCTCCGGCTGGGCCATGGCTGAGCTCCTCAGGGTTGCTCCCCTTTGTGCCTCCCTGCGAGGAGGAGAAACAGCTGCAGCTGCTGTGAGGGAGGGAGGCTGACGATCTGGCCGCAGAGAAAGAGGAAAGAGGAAGAGGCCCCATCACAAAAAGGATGCCTGAAAACCCCAACACTGGGCTCCTGAACAAGACCTTGGTTCTCCACTGGAAACAGTGGGTGCTAGAAGGTGTGGTTTACTTTAGCTGTGCAAATGGAAGATCAAATAGATGGTTGGGAAAAAGTTGGTGCATTTGGAAACGGATACTTGAGCAGTTGGAAAACTGGAGGAAAAGGAAGGTAAATGCTACACACGTGTGTTCCTGAAGCACTTGAAACATTCAGAAATGCAGGAATGGCAGATAGGACAGAGAGTATATGCAAGGGTGAAAGAAGGTCAGTTTCTGTCCTTAGAGCAAGGTGTGAATCCAGTGGTTAAAACCAGAGCAATCTGGCAGGTTTAAGACTCCCCAAGACTCAACTATTATGTTGAGGTGAGTGTGGAGGGAAGTCAGGGAGGAGGAAGGGTGAGCACCTCCCTCCCTAAAGGAAACCACAGCTGTAGGTCAGCAAGAAGACCTGAGCAGAACTACTGAAAGCCTTTTAATCCAGGAGGCTGTTGCAGATCAGAAGCAGGGCCCTGATGGTGCTTGATGAGAGCAGCTGAAGGCACCGGAAGGAGGGGGCTCCAGCACACAAGAGCCCTTGCCAGTTCCCTTTCAGCTCCCCTCTGAGGTTCCTCTGGTTGCTGGACTTAGGACAGACATGAGAAATGGCCACATCCTGAAAACACTGTTCTTCCCTTCATTCACAGTGTTCTTACTTGGCCTTTCTCTTTAAAAAGACCCAAGGTGGCTTACTTGATTAAAAGCCAATGTTAAAGCTAACAACATTGAGAGTACAAATGCTAAAAAGAAAACCCTCCAAGCGACTTCCCGTTTTGTTTCGTAGGTCCTGATTCTGCACACTACAGAGATTTTATTTGAAGAGTTAGGGCCTTTTTACACGACCCCTAAGATCCGCTGGCCACTTAAATTCGGACCAGAGATCTTAGGGGTTCCTCGCTCTTCCTCTGTCCCCACCCCCCTCCGCACTCCCTGGTTGCTGGCTGCCTGAGGGAGGGAGAAAGAAAGAAAGAAAAGAATGCTGGTTTACCTCCGTTTTGTTCCCGGCAGCATTCAGATCTCTTAAAGAGGTGGGGTGCAAAAAAAGAACAAACAGAAGCCAGGAGAGCCCCACACTCACTATCTTTACACCGGATCAAATATTTTTCACATCTAAAAAGCAGGTACCCGAAAGCTGCGCTGGGATGCGCTAAAGTGGGCGGGGTCGCACTTAATTGTCTGCAAAGTCCAGAGCTGGTGGGTAAACATTTTTAAGGTCCGGACCTTGCAGCCATTTGCGGCGGAGCTTAGGGGTCCTGTATAAACGCCCTTAGTTTAGTTTGTTCCGGATCGTAGCTATTCCGAGACCTTGAGCTATGCCTGAGAAATGCTCTGCATGTAACAAAGGGCTTGTTTTTTGTGAATGTCGACATTTTCTGCAAGGGAATTCTACTGTTCTGAATCTGATTTCTACTAGGAAAATGTTTCATCCTTTTGGAATTAGCAAAAGTCCTCCATAATTTCTCAGCGTTCTCTGTGTTAAATCTTGAATAAATCTTCTAATTCCTTGCACCTGTAAGTGGCCTTGTGTCATTTCTGGGTATGCTGTCCTACAGAAGGAGGGGGGTCATTTTCAGTGCCAGGGGCACCAACCAGAGGAGCTGCTGAAGATTTGCAGCTTCCAGAAACACCCTCCCAGTGGCCCGACTGCCACCCTGGACGCCAGCCGAGGCACTCACCCTCCCAGTGGCAGGAGTCCTCTGCTGGCCCTCTTCTGGTCCTGAGCTGCTCTATTAGGACTTCCACTTTCTTGAGGGATGCTCTGAAGGATGTGGGTCGCAAGCCTTTTCAGTCACAGAGGGTGCTCCTCCTTTTATCTGTGCAAAAGTGAAAATGCAACGAGAAGGGGACGTTCACGTGAGGATGGAGTGTTCAGAGCAAGGGCGGCCTTTGTATTTCTCAACAGCCATAAAACCCAAGTCTAATAAGGAGGGCAGGAACAGAAGCGTGGCAGGGAGCGGAGGCTCTCTCCGTTCCAGTTGCGTGTCACCCTCCACAGACCCAAGTCCACCCCCATTCCCTCCCTCCAGGACCCACAAACAGGAGCAGGACCCTCTCTTGGCTCCCAGCTTTGGAGGCTCAACCCATGGCAGCCCCCACTTCCTCTTGGGAGCTGCACTCCAGCAACATGTAAGAAAAGGGGAGGGGGATCATCAGTGACCTTGAGCTGTTTCCTGAGCAGGCATGAAGAAGGATGGATTAAGGAACAGGTGATGAGAAGAGGCACATTGGCCCAAGAGGGACATGCTTCTGTCCTTGTTCTCCAGGCATCTCCAGGAAACACTAAAAATTGTGAGCTTAATAAGCCATGCTGGGGGAAGAAAGGGGAGGGGGTTCTCTCAGAGGAAGGCAGATTCACAAGCCCTCAAATTGTGCAGCTGGACCAGGATGGCTGACGTCCTCCTGGCCAACAGCCCCACAAATGCCAGCCAGGCAAGAAGGGCCAACAAGGGGCCCTCCATTTCTCTCCCTGCCACATGCACTCAGGAGGGATCCCCCCTGCCCCCCCGATTCCTGTCCAGTCCCAATCACCAAGAAAAAAAGAAGCCCAGAGGAGCCAGCAGCAGAGGGAAGCAGGATGAGCAGCAGTGAGAAGTGAAAGGTGACTGACTGCCCTGTGCCCTTTCCAGCAAACCACGTGATTAGAAAGAAGGACAACAACAATGATAGAAAAGCCACCCAGCATTGAGCAAAGGGAATTGTTTTTGCTTCTGTGTGGCTGAATGGGCAGAGAGTTCTCAAAGGGACCTACGGGTCCTGCTGTGGTGTTCTGTTTCTAAATGGATTTTTAAACCCAGTAACATTGTTTAGAAGAAAATTTGTAGAACGAGCATTATCAGAACTATTGGCAACAACTGGGAGGACGCCCACTGGTCATTTTAGATCCGTGCCCCAGTCAAGGTGAACCTGGTGAAGGAAAGTCGGCCATGAAGCAGGCCAGGGTGGAGGTCCCTCAGGGGTGGAGGTCCCTGCGGCTACTGAGACGGAGGCCAGCCGGCCTGCACCTGCTTCTGTACAGTCACACTTGCCTGAGTTGCATCCTGCTTGGATTACTGTGATGTGCTGTTCATGGGGCTGCCTTTTTTGAAGAGTGTTTGGAAACTTCAGCTGACCCCAAAATGCTGCAGTCGGGCTGCTGGACCCCTTAACTCAATTGTTACAACATCTTCACTGGGTGTTGGCCCAGTTCTAGTTGCGAGTTAGCAAGACTCAAACCGCTTGAATCAGGAGCCCTCTGAGATGCCGTCTGATTATTGATTTCGGTTCCAGGAAGAAACCTGAGTGTGGGGAATACGTCCAGGATGTGTCTTGAGAGCCCCCCGTTTTGCACAAACGGCTCCTTTGATATATAAGATGTCCCTTCTCCAACGTTAGACTCATAGAATCCTAGAGTTGGAAGAGACCTCGAGGGCCATCCAAGTCCAACCCCTGGGCATACAGTAACCCCCATCCCAGTAACACTGACAGATGGCCATCCAGCCTCTGCTTGAAAACCTCCGACTCCATCACCCTCCATGGCAGCATCTTCTACTGCTGGACAGCTCTGTCATGAAGTTCTTCCCAATCGTCTACCTTCTAGAATGTAGGTCATGAGGTCTGGTCATCTAGTGTTATTGTGGGGGCTACAAAAATAAAATGGAAAACATTGCCTTGAGCTCGCTGTCACTAAGCACAAAATAAATAAATAAATAAAAGAGGACCATTCCACTGTGGACAAGCCAACTTTAGTTTCTCCCATAGAGAATGGCACAGCCGAAACACCCACCCCCACACCCCCACACTCACCTTGAGTGGCACAAAAACTGGGTACATTGCAACAGCTAGCTATGGAGCCCAGAAGTAGCTTGCTTCCTTGATCCCACTGCTTCACTGCGTGGGAGATTTAACCCCTATGCCCCCAAGGGATCCCCAGAACTGTTAAATCATTGCACAAGAACACTCCTCACACATAAGGGAAGTCCAATTATTCTGTCTACATATTCCTGCTCTGCTTTCACCCACACATGCCCTCATGTCCTCATTCCACCATTTTCTGTTGCTTTGCTCCTGGCACGGAGGCACCACCATCATAACCCTATCAACACCCCAGATGAAACATTAACCCTGGGATAGACTCATTAATTACCCTCATTTCCTGAACCCTCCAGAAACTGGTTTGAGCGCTTGGAATCTATTTGGACTCTGTTTGCATTTCCTGTGTGTGTGCCTAGACACCACCTGGTGCGCCTATGTGTATACGTTATGTTTGCATTCCAAAAACCCCACTGTCTCATATCTTGATTGTCTCCTGTAATATGTTAAGCAAGCTCACCTTGGCAGTTTACCCTCATGTCTGTGTGTCACATACACAATCACCCACAGAGGATGGGCTTCCTCTAATCCCCTCTCACACCTATTCACCTATTGTTATCCCTAAATGTCTCACCTATCCTGGCCTAGGAAATGTTTTATCTCCCCTGGATTGCTGTGCAGAAGCCCATTGTCTTGTCTTAACCCTTCCTCCTTCTCCTGGCTATCCTGAATCTATAAAAAATGCCAACACCAATTCTCGGGTGGGTTTTGCTCCTCTCCTTGTGGTCAAAACCTCTCTGCTTACTTTATTGGATCCAATAAACATGCAGACATAGAACTTTCTCTCGTCAGAACATTTATTGGGAAAGAAATGGTCTTGCGTTATAGCCACAGAGACTAGCTTTGTGGATTCAACATTATCTGTCCTGCTGGTGTGAGGATGCTGTGAACAGACACTTATAGCCTTTTCACACTACCCCTAAGATCCGCTGGCCCCTTAAATTCAGACCAGAGATCTTGGGGGGTTCGTTGCTGTTCCTCCGTCCCCACCCCTCCGCACTGGCTGCTGGCTGCGTGAGGGGAGGGAGGAAAAAAGGGGACAAAAGAATAAAGGCTTACAGGAGCTGAGTGGCATCCGGTTCGGAACACCTCATCCTCGGGGAACGAGGTTGGAGAGGGTAGAGAATCACATAGAGATGACATAGAAGGTATAGGTATTAGCACCGGGAGAATAACGGAATGTGACAGTTCATCTACTGAAAATAAAAGCTGTGGGGCGAATAGAACAAGGCAGCAGCTGTTGTTGCGGGACCCACTGTACAGGTGCTTCTACGCCAATGCTCGAAGCCTCCGAGCAAAGATGGGAGAACTTGAACATTTGGCAGCTAGGGATAACATTGATATAATAGCCATAACAGAAACCTGGTGGAATGCGGAGAACCAGTGGGATACAGCAATCCCAGGCTATAAACTCTATAGAAGAGATAGAGGGGGGCGGGTTGGAGGAGGAGTGGCCATCTATGTCAAAGAAGGGGTAAAATCCAGCAGAATGGAGATTGACAGAGGGTCTGACTCCACCATAGAATCACTGTGGGTTAAACTACCAGGTCCAAGGAGTGATGTGATTGTTGGAGTATTCTATCGTCCACCAGATCAGAAACTTGAGGGGGACCTTGAAATGAGGAGAGAAATCATGGAAGTGGCTAAAAGGGATAGGATAGTAATCATGGGGGACTTCAATTATCCCCACATTGACTGGGCCAATGCGAGCTCCGGGTTTCTCGACTTGCTGAATGACTGTGCCTTAGAGCAACTTGTCACGGAGCCCACCCGAGAACATGCAACTCTGGATCTAATATTGTGTGATACTCAGGACCTGGTCAGAGGTGTGAATGTCACTGAGCCTCTGGGGAACAGTGACCATGCTGCTATTACCTTTGCCATGCATGTCGGAGGAAGAGTGTCAACCAAATCAGACATAAAAACCCTTGATTTTCGAAGGGCAAACTTCCTCAGATGAGGAAACTAGTTAGAGAGAAACTGAAGGGGAAGGTTAGAAGAATCCAATCTCTTCAGAGTGCATGGAGCCTGTTTAAAACAACAATAATAGAGGCCCAGCACAAGTGCATACCACAAAGAAAGAAGAGCTCATTTAAGTCCAAGAGGACACCGGCATGGTTAACAAGTGGAGTTAGAGAGGCTCTAAAGCGCAAGGAGAGGTCCTTCTGTAAATGGAAATCCTCCCCAAATGAGGAAAATAAAAAGGATCACAAACTCTGGCAAAAGAAATGTAAGAAGATGATAAGGGAGGCAAAGAAAGACTTTGAGGAACGAATGGCTAGCAATATAAAGGGTAATAATAAAAGCTTCTTTAAATATGTTAGAAGTAGAAAACCTGCCAGAGAACCAGTTGGCCCTCTGGATGGTGAGGGAGGAAAAGGGGAGGTTAAGGAAGACTTGGACATTGCAGAGAAATTGAATGAGTTCTTTGCGTCTGTCTTCACGACAGAGGACCTTGAGCGGATTCCACTGCCTGAGCCGCCCCTCTTGACTAAAGAATTAAATCAAATACAGGTTAAAAGAGAGGAGGTTTTAGGACTAATTGATAAATTGAGGATTAACAAGTCACCTGGCCCAGATGGCATCCACCCAAGGGTTATTAGGAAACTGAGAAATGAAATTGCAGATCTCTTAACGGTTATATGCAACTTGTCTCTTAAAACGGCCACAGTGCCGGAGGACTGGAGGATAGCAGATGTCACACCAATTTTTAAAAAAGGAAGGAGGGGGGACCCGGGAAACTACAGGCCAGTTAGCCTTACATCTGTCCCAGGGAAGATGGTGGAAAGCCTCATCCAAGAGAAAATCTTAAAACACATAAAAGAACAAACCTTGCTGAGAGAAAAAATCAGCATGGCTTCTGTAAGGGTAAATCTTGTCTGACAAACCTCTTAGAGAATTTTTGAAAAGGTCAACAGGCACGTGGATTTGGGTGAACCGGTTGATATAGTCTATCTGGATTTTCAAAAGGCTTTTGACACAGTCCCTCACCAAAGGCTGCTGAGAAAATTGCACAGTCAGGGGATAAGAGGCCAGGTCCTCTTATGGATTGAGAACTGGTTGAGATCCCGGAAACAAAGAGTAGGTGTCAATGGGAAATTTTCACAATGGAGAGAAGTGAAAAGCGGTGTGCCCCAGGGCTCTGTCCTGGGACCAGTGCTTTTCAATCTGTTCATAAATGACCTGGGACAGGGATAAACAGTGAGGTGGCCAAGTTTGCCGATGACACAAAACTTTTCCGTGTGGTAAAAACCAGAGAAGATTGTGAAGAGCTCCAGAAGGATCTCTCCAAACTGGGGGAATGGGCTGAGAAATGGCAAATGCGTTTTAATGTAACCAAATGTAAAGTAATGCATATTGGGGCAAAAAATCCAAACTTCATCTATCAACTCATGAGCTCTGAGTTATCCGTGACAGATCAGAAAAGAGATCTTGGTGTCTTGGTGGACAGCTCCATGAAGGTGTCTCCCCAATGTGTGGCAGCGGTGAAGAAGGCCAATTCCATGCTAGGGATTATCAAAAAGGGGATTGAAAATACACTCAAATTGAGGGCTGGGAGAGTAAGAACTGACAAAATAAAATATTTTTTCACCCAGCGCGTTGTAAGTCTATGGAACTCCCTGCCACACGATGTGGTGATGGCATCTGACCTAGATGCCTTCAAAAGGGGATTGGACAGATTCCTGGAGGAAAAGTCCATCACAGGTTACAAACCATGATGGAGATGTGTAACCTCCAGGGTTTAAACCAGGGTACTTCAAGGACCAGATGCAAGGGAGTGGTATCAGGAGATAGATATCTAGTCTCATGCGCTCCCAAACACATCTGGTGGGGCCGCTGTGAGATACAGGAAGCTGGACTAGATGGGCCTTTGGCCTGATCCAGCATGGCTCTTCTTATGTTCTTATGTTCTTATGTTCTCCGGTGCGGTGGAAGCTGCTCCGAGCCCCATCACTTCCTGATTCCTTCTCTTAAAGGGGCGGGAGGCAAAAAACAATAACAAAAAGAAGCGAGGAGAGTGCGGCACATCCGCATCAAGCAATTTTCACCTCCCAAGAGCAGGTACCTGAAAAGTGTGCTGGGTCGCGCTTAGGTGGGCGGGGTAGCACTTAATTTCCTGTAAACTCCGGAGCTGGTGGGGAAACATTTTTAAGCTCTGGAGCTGGGAGCCATTTGCCCCGGAGTTTAGGGGTCGTGTATAAACGCCCTAAGTTGTTCCTTGTTTATTATTTTATTTTTTAATTTATAATAAATAAATAAATAAATAAATATTTTATTTATTTTTGTTATTGTGTTTATTTATGTTATTTATTCCTTGAAATCCCATATAAAATGGCTGCCATGTAGGGAGAATAGCTGTAGTGTGGTAGAGACATCAGTTTCCCTTGTGTGTGTGTGTCCATCGAAGCTCAACAAGACCCACCTGGTCCTCAAACGTCCCCACCTCAAAACAGGAAACCTGGTAGGCAGAAAATGGGCCCATGGAATCCCCTGAAGCCATCCACTCTTAATAACATATGCTCTTAAAATCTGTGTGCCTGTGTGAGCATTAGTCCTATAGCAACACACAACAGTAAACACCGGGAAACAGCAAACCAGAGCACAGCAAATGGAGGACTAGGAATCACAGGGGCGTTTGATTTCCTTGACTTGGTCAAGTCCTACGAAGATTTCACCAAGACTTCTACACTCAGCCTAGCCCAGCAGGTCCTTCCACAGGTTCCCTTGAGAGGCAGAGAAACTTTGTCCTGCTCAGAAGAAGCCATACATTTAAACCACGTGCTCTAAAATGTGTCCCTCCGACAGGGATGGGCTGGTGCTGGTGGTTACTGTTGACCCCTCTCGTAGAGACATCATCTTTTACCTTTTTGCTCCACTTGGGATGCAGACAAGCACCCACCCCTTCCCGGAACACTGTGGCTGCTCAGAAGAGGGGAATTGCACTTAGCAAAAGGGTGCTGATTTCTGGGGAAACCTCCTGGGCATCCAGTGGCGCATTTCTCCTCCTCATTCACGGTCTGTTCCTGCCTAAAACAGCTGGTGCTAAGGAGAGGGTTTCACTAGGGATGATCAAAAAGGGGGTTGAAAATAAAACAGTCAACATTATAATGCCATTGTACAAAACGATAGTTAAGGCCGCACCTGGAGTATTGTGTACAATTCTGGTCACCACATCTGGAACTGGAATAGGTGCAGAAGAGAAGAGATTACACATCTCCATCATGGTTTGGCACCTGTGATGGACTTTTCCTCCAGGAATCTGTCCAATCCCCTTTTGAAGGCATCCAGGCCAGGTGCCATCGCCACATCCTGTGGCAGGGAGTTCCACAGACTAATAACGCTCTGGGTGAAAAAAATATTTTCTTTTGTCTGTTCTTACTCTCCCAGCCTTCAATTTGAGTGGATCTCCCCTAGTTTTGGTATTTTGTGAGAGGGAGAAGAGCTTCGCTCTATCCACCTGACTCATGCCCTGCATTATTTTGTACGTCTCAGTCATATCCCCCCTCAATCGCCTTTTTTCCAGACTAAAGAGGTCCAAATGTTTTAGCCTTTCTTCATAAGAGAGGTGCCCCAGCCCAGTAATCATTTTCCAGTTCCACTATGTCTTTCTTGAGATGCGGTGACCAGAATTGTACACAATACTCCAGGTGGGGCCTTACTATTGTTTTGTATAATGGCATTATAATGTTGTCTGTTTTATTTTCAATCCCCTTTTTGATAATCCCTAGCATCGAATTGGCCTTCTTCACCGCTGCCACACATTGGGGAGACACCTTCATGGAGCTGTCCACCAAGACACCAAGATCTCTTTTCTGATCTGTCACGGATAACTCAGAGCCCATGAGTTGATAGATGAAGTTTGGATTTTTTGCCCCAATATGCATTACTTTACATTTGGTTACATTAAAACGCATTTGCCATTTCTCAGCCCATTCCCCCAGTTTGGAGAGATCCTTCTGGAGCTCTTCACAATCTTCTCTGGTTTTTACCACACGGAAAAGTTTTGTGTCATCGGCAAACTTGGCCACCTCACTGTTTATCCCTGTCCCAGGTCATTTAGCTCAGAGCCCATAAGTTGATAAAGTTTAGATTTTTTGCCCCAATATGCATCACCTTACATTTAATGAACAGATTTATGTCATTTATGAACAGATTGAAAAGCACCGGTCCCAGGACAGATCCCTGGAGCACACCACTTTTCACTTCTCTCCATTGTGAAAATTTCCCATTGACACCTACTCTTTGTTTCCTGGATCTCAACTAGTTCTCAATCCATAAGAGGACCTGCCCTCTTATCCCCTGAGAGTGCAATTTTCTCAGCAGCCTTTGGTGTGGGACTGCGTCAAAGGCCTTCTGAAAATCCAGATAGACAATATTCACTGGTTCACCCAAATGCACATGCCTGTTGACCTTTTCAAAGAATTCTAAAAGGTTTGTCAGGCAAGATTTACCCTTACAGAAGCCATGCTGATTTTCTTTCTGCAAGGTTTGTTCTTCTATGTGTTTTAAGATTTTCTCTTGAATGAGGCTTTCCACCATTTTCCCTGGGACAGATGTAAGGCTAACTCCGGCCACTGCTTTGAGCACACAACCTGATAAGGGATCAGAACCCAGGAGCAAGTGTAACAAAGAATAAAAGAACCTAGGAAAGACCAGCAGAGAAATCTGTTATTTATTTATTTTAGACTATTTTCCCCTACCTGTGGGCTCCATGGGTCAGGTGGGAACGATGGGGGGGAGTGGAGAAAGGTAAAGAGCTGTTCATTTCTTGTCCACCACTTACTCCCCTTGTCCCCTTTCCCCACCCTCTCCCCATCCTGGGAGAGGCCAAGCAGTGGCTGAGTCCTCCCTGACCACTGCCATGACCTCCTCTCTGGGACCACACTGGATGAGACCATGGGGAACACCACAAGGGGTGGGCTTTGGGTGCATGTTGGGAGAAGCAGCCTTTGCTTTGGGCCCCTGGCAGATGCTCAGCCAGTACGAGTCAAAACAAACTTATTGGCCAAAAGCCAGTCCTCCCTGAAGTGCCATTCCACATACTCATGTGGTTTCCCAGAAAGGCAGAGAACTCCTTTCGTTTTCTAGTTGATTCCCCTTTGCACTCACCTCTTTAGGTCAAGTGGAAAAATCACATCATCAGCTTTACACAGTATAATTTATGAAACAGAGTTTCAGCCATTATTATCTATTACCTATTACTGGCATATAGGTGGGGTGTTCTTGTCAAAGATGGGCTGGAGATAAGAACATAAGAACATAAGAAGAGCCATCATGCTGGATCAGGCCAAAGGTCCATCTAGTCCAGCTTCCTGTATCTCACGGTGGCCCCACCAGATGCTTTTGGAAGCGCATGAGACTAGATATCTGTCTCCTGATACCACTCCCCTGCATCTGGCCCTTGAAGTACCCTGGTTTTAAGCCTGGAGATTACACATCTCCATCATGGTTTGTAACCTGTGATGGACTTTTCCTCCAGGAATCTGTCCAATCCCCTTTTGAAGGCATCCAGACCAGATGCCATCACCACCTCCTGTGGCAAGGAGTTCCATAGACTAATAACGCGCTGGGTGAAAAAATATTTTCTTTTGTCTGTTCTTACTCTCCCAGCCCTCAGTTTGAGTGTATGTCCCCTAGTTCTGCTATTTTGTGAGAGGGAGAAGAGCGTACCTCTATCCACTTTACTCATGCCCTGCATTATTTTGTATGTCTCAATCATATCCCCCCTCAGGCGCCTTTTTTCCAGACTAAAGAGCTCCAAATGTTTTAGCCTTTCCTCATAAGGGAGGTGCCCCAGCCCAGTAATCATTTTAGTCGCTCTCTTCTGCACCTTTTCCAGTTCCACTATGTCTTTCTTGAGATGTGGTGACCAGAATTGTACACAATACTCCAGATGCGGCCTTACTATTGTTTTGTATAATGGCATTATAATGTTGGCTGTTTTATTTTCAATCCCCTTTTTGATAATCCCTAGCATGGAATTGGCCTTCTTCACCGCTGCCACACATTGGGGAGACACCTTCATGGAGCTGTCCACCAAGACACCAAGATCTCTTTCCTGATCTGTCACGGATAACTCAAAGCCCATGAGTTGATAGATAAAGTTTGGATTTTTTGCCCCAATATGCATTACTTTACATTTGGCTACATTAAAACACATTTGCCATTTTGTAGCCCATTCCCCCAGTTTGGAGAGATCCTTCTGGAGCTCTTCACAATCTTCTCTGGTTTTTACCACACAGAAAAGTTTTGTGTCATCTGCAAACTTGGCCACCTCACTGCTTATCCCTGTCTCCAGGTCATTTATGAACAGATTGAAAAGCACCTGTCCCAGGACAGATCCCTGGGGCACACTGCTTTTCACCTCTCTCCATTGTGAAAATTTCCCATTGACACCTACTCTCTGTTTCCTGGATCTCAACCAGTTCTCAATCCATAAGAGGACCTGCCCTCTTATCGCCTGACTGTGCAATTTTCTCAGCAGCCTCTGGTGAGGGACTGCGTCAAAAGCCTTTTGAAAATCCAGATAGACTATATCCACCGGTTCACCCAAATCTGCATGCCTGTTGACCTTTTCAAAAAATTATAAAAGATTTGTCAGACAAGACTTACCCTTGCAGAAGCCATGCTGATTTTCTCTCAGCAAGGTTTGTTCTTCTATGTGTTTTAAGATTTTCTCTTGGATGAGGCTTTCCACCATCTTCCCTGGGACAGATGTAAGGCTAACTGGCCTGTAGTTTCCCAGGTCCCCCCTCCTTCCTTTTTTAAAAATTGGTGTGACATCTGCTATCCTCCAGTCCCAAGGCACTGTGGCCGTTTTAAGAGGCAAGTTGGTGGGTTTCTGGTACAGTGTGGTGGCTAAGGTGTTCATGCTGTAGTTTCAAAGCGTTGGCCAAAAAATTCACCTGTTGCATGGATTGTTCTAAGGTGAGGTGGATGATTATGTCATAGTTATTGACATGCTGGTAGAATTTTTCTAGGGATTCTTCTCCATGAGTCCAGAAAATGTCACCAATGTATCTCAAATAGAGGAGTGAGTGGGTTTGGGGTGCAATGATTAAGGAAGTGTTCCAGGTCAGCCATGAATATATTTGTATAATGTGGGATTGTTTGAACTTTGCTGGGGGAGTTTTTAAGCCAAACTCAACTTGGCTTCCAGATAAAGCAGATACATACCTGTCAAGTGTCCTGTTTTGCCCTGGACACTACCATTTTCAGCCTTTTCCCCGCCATTTTCCCGGAACACTTATTTTCCTGGAAATGTCCTAGGCGGCAGCAGTTGACAGGTAGGCTTTGGGTAGAGGGGGGATGAACTGGTATGGCTTCAACTCGGGAATGGGAGGGGCAAAGCAAGAGTTGTGTGGGTGTGTGCACACATGTGCATGCACGTGTGGGCATGCATTTGTGTTTGTGTGCACGCATGTGCCAGCATGCATACATGAATTACACCTCT
Organism: Phrynocephalus forsythii; assembly: GCA_029282475.1. Lineage (NCBI taxonomy): Eukaryota > Metazoa > Chordata > Lepidosauria > Squamata > Agamidae > Phrynocephalus > Phrynocephalus forsythii. The sequence goes on from JAPFRF010000009.1 coordinate 777,421, forward strand.
CTTCTCCCATCCCGGTCTATGCCGGGGGAAAAACTTGACAGTTATGAGCAGACAGAAAGTGAGAAATGCCTTTTCTCTGCCAGCTGAACAGACATGCAGGCAAAAAAAAAAACCTGCTGCATTAATCTCAGAAGGCTTTGTTTTAGTATCTTATCTATGTTGACAAGCAATAGATTGGAACACTTATGAATATAGGTGCTCGGATAGGAGGCACGTGCCCTTTAGCCCATTCGCTCAACCTCAAATCAAAAGGGAAAATAGGTCACTTCCTTTCCAGATATGCCACATTGGCAACCAGGAGCATGTGCACCTCACGGAAGCACCTCCATAACACACTTCAAAGAAAGGTTCCCACATGGGACCATGCAAGTGACCATTGTGGTTTTGTTGATCTGGAGGTGGGTTTTATTGTTAAAAGTGAAATAATTGTGTGCAGTGTGCAAGTACAAAGTCACAGACAGCAAGGATCACATGGGCTTCTTTGTTTTGGATGGTGTTTGTGAACGCTTGTGGTCCACCTTTTTGTGGGATGTTAGTAAAGAGAGCCTCTGCATCCATTGTAGCCAAAATGGTGTTGTCAGGAAGGCTGTGTGTGGACTGAAGTTTCCTTAGGAAGTCTGGGGTGTCTTTTACACACGTAAGTGCATTGGGAGCATAAGGTCCAAGTATCCAGATACCCCAACTGTGATGGTGCTGAATCTGATGCTTAATATAATGGGTCTACTGGGGTTTCCTGGTTTGTGTATTTTCCGTAGCAAGTAGAAGTTTGCTGGCTGAGGTCTTTGTGGTCTGTCTGTGATTATTCTCAATTATCCAGGTGAGGATATCTGGAAGCTGAGTCACGGCAACTGGACTTCTTTTGTGAGATCAAAATGTTTCACTAATCCAAGCAGCTGTCAGTCTAAGGAGATTGTGGTGAATCCTCCAATTTAAAGTTCACCTTGATTTCACATCACCCTGGAATGAACAGGCACATTAGATGGACAATGGCCTGGGGTGTGTGAAAATCCCACCTAGGCAAGCCTTCCCAACACCCATTAAGTGTGGGTCATTAGCTGTCTCTTATGCAGAAGCACTTCACACCTCCACCAGGAAGGCCACAGCTAACTGTTCATGTTTCCAGAGAGGTCTTTTATGAGGTTCTGTAATTACTTTTGGTATTTGGTGGTTGGGTCCATGGCTAGGGGCTGGTCAAATCTAGTGTTGGACAATTGTCTCTCGTCCTCCTTTGTTTAGGTTGATTTGTCCGTGACGAGCACAGCACTGCCCTTGTCAGCTTCACTGATCACTTTGTTGGGATTATTTCTGAGGCTGCGTGTTTGGGTGAGGTTGCACATTAAACTTGGTTCCTTCATTATCTCAGTCCAGAAGAGGTGAGGAAAGCATTCAATGTAAAAGTCACGTTCTCTGTGGTGTCCTTCTTGGGGAGTCCACATGGAGTTCTGCCACATTTTGTGTCTTTTTTGTTTTGCTTGCTTTGGATTTTGCCTGGTATGCACAGACCAACACAGCTACCTCTGAGAGGCTCTTCTTATATAATACTGTAGTGAGGGTTACAGGGCCATCTAGAGCCCAAAGGAGGAATGGCAAGCAACAACCTTCAGGTAGGGCCAGTCCTGGAAATGCATGCAAGGCCTCTCTGGAGTCCCATGCCTTCTTTGAGGCCATCCAGATGCCTCTGGGAGACAGTGCCACCCTCCCGCCTCTATGCCCAGGCAGCTGATGCCCCAGAGAGGGCCTCTAGATACTAGAAGTGGATCGACAGGGCCGTGTTCTACAAAGCGATGACCCCCTGGCTGTAAGAGGCAGGGACGGGGATGTTATTGACAGGACTCACCGTCCAGTGAAACTTCATTCACTGCAGTGAATTAAGGGGTCATTTTGGGGGAGAAGCATGTGGAACCAGCAGCGCACTCCTCCACCCTGCCACCCCACCCCACCCCACCTTCTCAGAAACCACCATTTCCCCTGGGAGAGGTGCTGGATCCTGCTCTCGCCAGGCTGCCTTGAGGAGCCACTGTCAAGGCGGAACCATCACTGCCCTGCTGCGTGACACGTCTCCTTGCTTCCTTCAAGCTGCAGGGCAGGCTCATGCCAGCACCCTGAAAACGATGCCCTCTTTCCACCTGGTTTGTAGACTGTGCAGCTGCAGCAGACAGAGGTGGCGGCAACCTTGGAGAGGTCTCCTTCTCAATGTCCAGGAAGCAGCCTGGGGGGGGGGGGAGAGGTTCCATTACTCAGCCTCCGGGTGGCGCCATTCCCTTTGGGGTGGGGTGGGAGAGGCTGCACATGAACTGGACATGCACACAACTGCCTGGCACTTTGTGCAAGGTCCGTTTGTAGGAAGGAGAGGCCACAAGGGCCAGGCAGAAAGCACCCTGCAGCTCCTCCTCCTCCACCATCCCCATCCCCAAACGACTGAGGGAGAAGGCTGTTTGGCTGGTTGTGTGTGCGTGTGTGTGGGGGGGAAGAGATGGAGGGAAGAGGGCATTTACTCCTTTAGGACTAAAATCCACAACCCGGGGCTCATTCGCTAGGAAGAAACAAAGGTGGCTTCCTCCTCCCATCATGAAGGACTGTGAAGGATCCAATGCCCTCTTTCTTTGTGCAGCCTTGAATTAAAGGAACAACTCGGGCAGTTTTGAGGGCAAACAGAAATGTAGGAAAACGAAGCCCGCAGGTGAGTGGTGGAGGAGGCGGGTCTTTCCAGGCGTCGGCCACAGAAGCACTAGCAGAAGATGGAGGCAGACCCTCTTCTAAGCCTCACCCTCACCTGCCATCCACCGGGAAGAACTTTTCTCAAATTGTTTTCCATCAGTCTGCCAAGAGGCTAGGAGCCCACGACCCCAAACAGAGCCCAGAGGGGAGGCGTGCCGCTCCCACGGCCAGCAGGGGAGGCCCTTCCCAGGAGCTTGCAAGCAAGCTGGCCCCTTTGGCTGACCTGCCTACAAGGCTGGCCTTTTGGGGGGGGGGGATGGGGGGGAGGATTGTCCAAACTAGTCCAGGCCAAGTCCCCTGTTGCTGCACTGGCCCTCCTTTGCCGTCCTGCATTACTGCCTGTACTCCAGGGGACGCCCCTCCCCACAGACACGAGGAGGCTCCATCCACCTCACGGAAGTGCAAAAGCCCACCTGCCAAGCCGACCTCTGTGCTCCCAAGCCCACTGCCCCACTCCAGTCCTTCTAACCAACTAGAAATCTTGTGTCGTTCTGTGACTATAACCAGAGGACATCAGATCAGGACTGCATCTGTCTGATCGGGCATCCACAAGGCGAGCTTCCCCACTGATGTGCACCTGTGGGCCGGGCCCCATGTCAAGAATCCGTAGCGAGTGAGTCAGGAGCCCCTCTCTTCACACCCCCCAGCGCCCCACCAAAAAGAGAGAAGCCATGACCCAGGAGCCTCGCTCTTTGGGACTCCGTTTCCCAGAATACCAGGTCCCCTGCCTGCTTCCTAGCCACACTGGCTATGGGACCCTGGGAGGTGTAGTCCCAAAACACGAGTGAGCCCCTCTCTCATGCAGGCACAGAGGGAGGGAGGGGCCTTGGCTTCCAGGCCTTCAGAGAGATGGGGTGGAGGGGCCACCTGCTTCCATGGGGACGTCCAACCATATGAAACACATTTGAAACACAGCAGCTTTAAAAGGAATGTTTTGACATCTTTAATGGCCAGAATCCTGTTTGCACAGCACCATGTGCATAAGGTGGATGATGTTATCAGCCTTGCAGATACATACACATAGAGACGGTCCAGCTGAAGCTTGGCAAGACAGAGACAGAGTGTAAGGAGAAACTCACCCAAGAGCAGATGTATGCCTAGCGGGGGTGGGGGTGGGGGTGGGACCAAGGAGAAGGATGAGGGAGATGGATGAGCAGTGTGTGTCAAGAGCTGGCTCGCGGGGGGTGGGGGCTCTCCAGCAGCACTCAACGGGCATGGATGCCTCCTTCTGCTCACAGACCAGCCCTTTGCGGTTCAACCCATTCCAACAAACACCAATCCCCACCCCACCCCGGTGCCCAGGCAGGCACGTGACCCAAACAGCCCCCACCTCCATGCCCTGCAGGCTTCAAAGATCATTTACTCTAGAGGAGTCCTCTAAGTGGTTCAGCTCTTAGGAACCACACATCCTCATGGAAGACAACCCCCCCCCGAATTCCTCCCCTCCTGCCAAGTCAGGTACCAATGGTCAGCAAGACACTCCTGCATGCCTGTATCTCTGCGGCCCGTCCAATGAACTCTCCCGCCAACAGAAGCCGGGCCTGCCTGTTTCTCAAGGGGGACAACAAGAGGCAGCCATGCCTCTGGATGCCTTCCAGTGGCCAGTGACTGTGTATTGGTTCAAAGAGATACAATGATTTGCCAGTTCAAATCCTCAAGGAACGATGAAGAAAAAGCTTGCACACCGTGGTGTTCCGAATGAAGTAAACCTCCTAGTAGGAAGCAAACGAACTCCTCCCTCTTAACCCAGGGACCCCTGAGCCCCACCTAGTAATGCCTTGCTCACCCCTCTGCCTCATGCCCCGCATCTCAGGATGACTGCAGCCTGCAAGACTGTGACGCTCAAGGGTAAAAGCAGACCTGAGTTCACTGCCTGCGTATGTTTCAGCTTGGTGCTCTGAGCACCACCAAGACCAAAGCAATGGGGGCATCAGCAGCTGGGCAAGTGCAGCACATGGGGGTGGGGGGGGGAGGGGATCATCCCCGCCATTAAACAAAGCTTGGGGAAATTTCAGCATAGGCATCCTGTAAACAAGGGGGAGCCTCCCCCTGGAAAATGCCTGGGACATAATGCTGCAGAGGAACCGGCAGGAACAAACACATGAACGGACACAACTTTGCTGCCGGGAGAAGGGATGAGAGAAGAAAACTGGGGTGGGGTGGGGCATTCATGCCACGGTCCCCTCCCTCCCAGCTTACAATGGAATGAGGAAGGATGACCCATGAAAGATGGGCTTTTACTTTGGGGAAGAAAGGGTTGGATTCCCGGTGCTTCCGAGGCCACGAGACTCCCTGTGGCAGCCACCTCCCGTGGGAAGGAGCACCCTCCCCCACCTTCCAGCCTTCTCGCTTTCCCGGGCAGGCCGTGCGGGCGTCCTGCGGCCAAGGTGGACCTCCCTTCTGGCACGCCACCTCTCCAGCGCTCAGGGACGGGGACCGCCTCAGCTGAGCATCTCCTGGTCCCGGTGGCTCTGCCATTGGGCGGACAGCTTGTCCTTCTGTGCAAAGCTCTTCCCGCTGGTCAGGCACTGGAAGGAGGCGTCCTCCGAGCGGAGTCTCGGGTTTGGGCTTTGGGGGCCCTCTTTTTGGCCGAGGCCCCTCCTGCCCTCCTCCTTGCTGGGGCGCGGCCTCTCCGTTGGGTGGGTTTTGGGGTGGCTGGCGGGGCCGTTCTTGCAGCCGAGGCCTCCCCGCTCTCCCGGCAAGTCCCGTTCGGGTCCAGCTTCTCCCGAGCCTTTGCTCTCAGGGGCCTCGGCGGCACCAGCCGCTCCCCACGTGCGCTCTCCAGGCGGTGCCGGCCCCGGGGCTGCTGCCGCTGCCGCGAGGGGCTCCCCCGCTGCTTCTCCTTGGCGCCTGTGCTGCAGCCCCCTTTCTGGTGGGCCAGGAGGAGGCGCTGCTCCCGGAACCCCTTCCCGCAGGCGGGGCAGGCAAAGGGCCAGGCCTCCCCGTGGAGCCGCTGGTGGGTGAGCAGGTTCTGCTTGAGGCTGAAGCGCTTCCCGCAGGCCTCACAGGCGAAGGGCTTCTCCCCCGTGTGGGTCCTCTGGTGGATGATGAGGTTGTGCTTGAGGCCAAAGCCTTTGCCGCACTCGGCACACACAAAGGTGCGCTCCCCGGCGTGCTGCTGCTTCTGGTGGCGCAAGAGGCCCAGCGGCTGGCCAAAGCTCTCCCCGCACACCAGGCACTTGAAGGCAGAAGCGGCGGCTGCCTCCTCCTCCTCCTCCACCTGGCTGTGGATAATGACCAGGGCGTTCTCATCCCCCGAGCCCTCCTCCCAGGGAGGGAAGGGAAGCGGCTCCTCCCTGGGGGACACACCGTGGGGGGCCTGCATGCCGGCGACCTCCTCCTTCTCCCCCTCCATGGGGCTCTCGGTTCCTGGGAAGAAAAGGAGAAAACAACCCCCATCAACCAGAGAGCTCTGGGAGGAAGAACAAGTGGTGAGGGAAGGGGCCGGGCCTCCAAGCCCGAGGGACGGGCCCAGTGCCACTGTGGGAACACGGCCAGTTTCAGTACCTGAGTAATGACACATACAGACACGTGCACACATGCAGGCGCACCCCCACTGCTGCAAGGAAAGACCTCCAGGGGTGGAAGGTAACCTCTTGCAAGCTTGCCAGAACGCTCAGTGGGTAAGACGAGGCAGGGAGACCACCAGGCACCTGGGAAACCAGGGCTTCCCCCACCACCACGCACACACACACTCACACACAGCAACAGGCACAGGGGGTGGGGGGGAAAAGGCCTACAGGCCAAGTCTTTGCATGCCCTTTTCGCCAAACCTGCTGTTCATGCCTGAAGAAAAGGGGATGGCCTGGATGAGATCAGCCACGGCCAGAGAAAGCTCAGTGGGCCAGCAGGGATTCAGGGAGTCCCCCAGAAGGCCCCATCTGTCGGGGGCGACCCCAGTCCTGACTTGCTGTGAGATTTTGCCCTTCAATATGGTTCCAGCATGCAGCAAACTTCCAAGGTCTGTCCAAGTTTGGCTTCCTCAGAAGACGCTCCCAGTCTCCTGCTGCCCCCCCCTCCAGCTTCTCCAGGGCCGTTTACTTAGGGGCCAGGGAGTCCGACCAGCCCCGGAGACCCCCCCCGCATCGGCCAGCAGGGACTGGAGCACAGCGCTGCTGCCAGGTTTGCACCCGGGGCCTTCGCGGGGTGGGGGGGGGGAATGGGGATAGGGGGAGCTTTTCAAATGACTGCGGGAAGGCAGGCCATGAAAGCGGGCTCCCTGGTTGCCCTCCCGGTGGCCCAATATCGCCCGCTTTTGCCCTGGTGTCATGGGGGGGGGGCTCGCTCTCTGCATTGGAATCAGGGGGGGACGGCGGGACGAGTGTGCCCCGGCCGGCCTCGGGTCCCTGGAGAGGCAGGAGCAACCACGGAGGGGGGGGGGAGAGGGAAGGCGAACTCCAGGCGAACGAGGGGGGTCCTCTCTCTCTCTCTCTCTCTCTCTCTCCGGGTCCCTCCAGCAGGAGGAGGGCAGGCGCGGGGCTTCCTCCCGCCCCCGAGGAGCCTCACCTGCGCGCGCCTCACCTGGAGGCCCCCGGCCAGAGGAGGAGGAGGAGGAGGAGGAGGAGGAGGAAGGCCCCCCCGCCGCCCCCGACCAGGCCCCGCCGGCACGGCGCTCGGAGCAGGCACGGGGCCTTCGCGGCCAACCCCCCCCCCCCCCGCCGCCGCCGCCGCCGCCTTTCCCGGGCGCCTCTCCCCACTAGGCCTTCCTGCTGCCCCGCGTCCCGGGCCGAAGCGGGAAGGGGAGGTCGCGCAGGTCCGCGGCGGGAGGGGGAGGGGGGGCCAAGATCCGGCGGCGCGGGCCACGTGCGCCGGCCAGAGGGGGGGGGGGTGCCGGGGCGGGGGCGGGAGGCGCTCCCTCACTCACCGGGGCCAGCAGCAGGCGCGGGAGCAGCCGCGGCGGCGGCGGCGGCGGCGGCAGGAGGAGGAGGAGCAGCAGCAGCAGCAGCAGCAGCGCTCGCCTTCTCCTCCGCCTTCTGCTTCTGCTTCTTCCCGGGCGGTGCCGTGGCCTCCCTCCTCCTCCTCCTCCTCCTCCTCCTCCTCCTCCGGGGCTCCTCGAGCGCCTCCTCCGCTCCGGCGTCTCCCGGGCCAGGCAGGTCGCCGTGCATCGCGGGAAGCCCCCCAACACACACACACACACACACACACACACACACACACACACACACACACACACACACACACACACACACACACACACACACACACACACACACACACACACAAACACACACACACAAACCGCCCGGAGGAGCCCCGCCGGCGACGCTGCAACCCCGCCGCTTCCGGCCCAGAAAGAGAAAGAGAGAAAGAGAAAGGAGAAACCAACACCCCACCACCACCACCACCACGCTCTTCCTCCTCCCCTCCCTCCTCCTCCTCCTCCCGCCCACCGCGGAAGACGACGAAGAGCCCAGTGGAGGCTCGCAAGCTTGCACGCCCCGCGGGCGCCCCTCCTCTCCCCGGCACAGGAGGAGGAGGAGGAGGAGGAGGAGGAGGCGCGTGCCTTCTGCCTCCAAGGCTGGGCGCGTCACTTTGGGAAAATATACCCCCCCCCCAGCCAGCCACCCGCCCACACCGGAGCCTCAGGAGGGGCGTGGGGGGGGGGAGCCGAGAGTCCAGGAAAGTAATTTGGGCAAGAGGCCGGGCGGCGGCGGTGCCGGGGGGGGCGCTCTCCGGGCGGTGGTGGTGGTGGTGGCCGCCGGACAAGTTTAGGATGTGTCACTCAACTCTCTCCCCCCCCCCCACACACACACAAAGGGGGAGAGGGTTGCCCTAATGGGTTTTGCATCCACCAAAAGTCTCTACGCAGACTCAAGGCTGCTTATATTGTACAAAACACTGTAATAAGGTCCAAAAACACAACAAATTACAATACAGTGCTTGAAAAGCCATTGAGCCTCCGGTCTATTAAAGCAAAACAACAAAATTGGAAACATTTTAAATACAGTGGACTCTTGTATAACAAACAGTTTGTATAACATACAATTTGTACAACAAAAAGTTCCAGAGATAGGGGAAATTTGCTTAACATAATCGTCTATGGGGTGAATCCGTTCAACATAAATATGAGATTACTCAATTTTCAGTGCATTCCTATGGGAAATTTGTATAAAGGAAAATTTGCTTAACATAATTTCATTTGGAACTAATTAATTCTTTTATAAAAGGTACCACTGTATTTCTAAAGCATGGATCGAAATGTTTGGGATGCCCACAGCCTCACTCTTAAAGCCTTTCCCTTTGTGGTTACCAAAAGCCTGCCTGAAGAGAGGAACCTGCACCGGCCAGCCCAGGGTGAGCTGGGGGGGAGGGGGGTGCCACTGTGGAAGGGAGTCCCACAGCCCCCAAAATGGGCCCTGGTCACCAAGGGTCCCAGCGGGGCTGGTGGGGGCCCAGAAAATGGTTCTCTTTGAGGGGATTAAGAAGTCCTGGGGACTTCTTTGGAAAGGCCCAGCCTCCGGGTTTCAGGCTCTACAGGCCAAACCAGCAGACAGCATTTTGCTTAGAAACGGACAGGCAGAGATCTGTACATTTCTATGGGGAAATTCTGAAGACATAACAGTTTCCTTTGTTCCTCTGGAAGTATTTTACCGGAGTGCATTTTCTGGGTTGTCCTTTGAATCACATGTGTATTTTAAATTTTAATGCAGGATGCCCCATATTATTGCTGGTGCCCTATTGATGGCCTGCATTTCTTTGGCCAGTGGACGGCCGTGGTTCTTTTGAAAAACCCAAAGGCCTCTTGTGGAAAGGCTCCTCGCCCTTGACCTGAGCCCTTGCCCGTGACCTTGAGCAGGGAAGGCTGCGCCCTGAACACACACACCCGCAACCCCCCACACACACACACGCACGCACACCCCAGTGGTGCCTGCCCTGCCTCCTATTCAGTTTGGTGCTCAGTGGGGATGCTGGAGCTCTTCAAGCTCAGCCCCGCCTGCTGGCTTTTTCTGTCTTGGAATTGGACTTGGAGGTGTAGTGGCCCCTCTTTCGATGGGAAAAGAATCTGCTGCCGCCGCCGCCACCACCACCCCATGGCCACCCGACACCTTCTTGGGGGATTCCTGCCCGTCTTGCCCTTGGGATCTGCCAGCAAGGGGCGGTGGCAGCAGGGTGGGGGTGGTGCTCCTCCTCTTCGTCTCCTCCTCTCCTCCCCCCCACCCCCACCCTTTGGCTGGGCACAAATATTCCCTGCCTGGACCCGCCTGAGCGGCTGCTGTTCAGCAGGTTTACAACAAGGTATGACTTGCCTTTCCAGCCGGAGCGACCCTTGAGGCTGTTTCAGGCTCAGCACGAGGGGGAAACCTGCATCATCATCCCTGCTCCTTAAAAAACTGCAAAATGCGAAAAAGAGTGAAGAAGAAGGAAGAAGAAGAAGAAGAAATAAAATTAAAAAACTGCAAAATGTGCAGTGCACGAGGATATTTGGCCTGTTTTCAAAAGCCTCTGCTTGGTTCTTCTGCTGCTGTGTAGCAACAAGCAGAGCTGGGTGACCTTCTCAGGAAGGACGTTGCCCTCCCCCCCCCCCGCGCGCAATGGCCTCAGAAGGGTTTGGGCACCTTTCTTGGTGAGCCACTGACAGAAGCTTTGCATCCGGCGGCCCTACCGTTTGTCACCAACTGGGAAGGGAGGGGAGGGACCGGGCAGCTGAGCAAAGCCAAGGGTTGAGGAGAGGACGCTCCTGCTCCTCCTGGGGGCCCAAAGAGATCCTTTCTCAGCACGCACACGCCGGCCACGGCCACCACTGCAAGGCCTGGCGTAAACCCGGGCCCCGAAAGAAGTCCTTGCCTCCTCAGCTTTCAGCAGCGGAGCAAAACAGGAGGAGACCCAGGCCAGGCCCCTCCTTGACTTACAGCGTTGGGAACAGCCCGGATCCTCTCTGCTCTTCTTGTCCATCCCCACTCTCTCCTCCCCCCCCCCCGGCTGAAACAACACCTGAGACTTTGAGATGACTCAACGGAAGGCCACAAAGAGAGGCCCTGGAATCACCCCCTTTCAGGCCGCTCTCCATTGCCAGGCACAGCCATTCCACAGCGACAATACACACTGCAAAAAGGCGATGAGTCATCCACCCAGTCGCATCAATCCTTTGTCAGGCTGGATGCAGCCTCAGGCCTGCCAAGTTGCTGTCCCTCATTATGCGCTGAGACAACCTCGGCCTTCCTGAGGGTCGCTTTTGGGCCAACTCGTGCGCTCCAGGAGAGGCGGGTTTATTGCCAGGAACAGGGCGATCTGCACGAAGGAGGCAGCATCCCATCTCAGGACCCACCTGCGTGGAACCACACTTCGTTTAAAAGCTGTCTTAGACCCCTATGAGCTGGATTTCATATTGGAGATTTTTTCAGCAGCACCCCGGGGAGTCTACGTAAAGTTCCCCCAGGGAGACTGGCTTCCAACCAGAGCTTCTGCAAGGCAGGGACATCCTGAATCTAAAACGGCCTCTTGAGAAATCAGCTCTGGCCTCAGAGACACATGCTCTAGTGACGGCCCGGCTAGACTACTGCAATACGCTCTATGTGGGGCTACTGATGAAAAGTCTCAGGAAATTTCAACGGGTCCAGAATGCAGCGGCCAGATTGCTGACTGGGGCAGGATACAGAGATCCCAATACACCCCTACTAAAGCAGGTCCACGGGCTGCCAATCAGCTACCGGGCACAATTCAAGGTGCTGACCTTGACTTACAAAGCACTATACGACCTGGCTCCTAAGCTACCTCAAAGATCAAATCTCACAATGTGAACCGACTTGGGTGTTAAAGTCATCAGGAGAGGCCCTTCTCTCCATCCCGCCACCCTCACAGGCACGTCTCATGGGAACACATGAAAGGGCCTTCTCTGTTCCTGCTCCCAGACTCTGGAACTCCCTCCCACTAGAGGCCAGGACTGCCTCATTTCTGTTGTCCTTCCAAAAACAGGCAAAGACCTTCATCTACAGGCAAGCTTTCCCTGAATGATGGACTACCTATTATGTGACTTTCCTATGAATCTACAGGATCACATAGACTTTGTGTTTATAGCCACTTATAACTTCGTGTGATTACACTGACACTGTTTTCAGTGCTAGCTTCAATCATTCATAACTTTACATGGAATTATACTCTCGTTTTAACTACTTGTGATCTCTGGTAGCTTTAATTGTAATGTTGTCTATTAATGCTCTAAGACAGGGGTCCTCAAAGTTTTCAAACAGTGGGCCGGTCCACCACCACCCAGACACCACTGGGGGCCGGATCACAGTCCAAAAGCAGCTGCGGAGGCTGGCTTGCTCACAAAACAGGGGGTAGGTGAGGGGGTTGCAATTGGTCCCAGGGGCCGGATTCAGGACCTTGGGGGGCCGCATCCGGCCCCGGGGCCTTAGGTTGGGGACCCCTGCTCTAAGATGTCCCTCAATTCCCTGTTCTCAATACCTGAACATGTCTTCATTGTACTGGGCTGTATATTATCCCTCATTACTGTAAGCTGCCTTGGATCCTTTTCCAAGAGAAAAGCAGGGTAAAAATACTCTAAAATAAAATAAAATAAAATGCACCATTTCCCCAGACCCCTACAACCTTCTGCCAAATCAGAGAGCTCTCCTTCTTGGGGGCTTCCAATCCCCACCAGTCCAGTAAAAACAGGGCTGCCCTCATGGTGCATCTATCGGAAGCATGGCAAACCTCTAGCCTGCGGCTGACACACCCACCACTGCCCCAGTGGAAGGGGTCCAAAGCCACACGGGACCAGAGGATGGATCCCTCTTCCCCTCCTGACAACCCTGTCAGAGGCCTGCCCTGAATAACCCATGGGGGTGATAAGGCCTCCCCCCACACACACACACACATACACACATCCCAATGAGGGTGGCTTTTGGGGGGGGAAGGAGAGGGTTGCTTTTGCTTTACCCTAAGGACCTTTCTAAAATATACAGGACCTGAATTTGAGGTGGCACCAGCGCCAGGGCAGAAGGCCGATGCCTTTGGCTCCCACTGACTCGCCCCGAGGGAGGCAGAAGGAAGGGCAAGAGGGAAGGCAAGGCCCAGGGCAAGGGGTCCCCAAGTGCTCCCACCTTCTGCCCGAAGAAAAGAAGGCTCCAGGTCTGAACTCCCAGAGGTGCTGGGATTAAATGCACTTTGGTGGCACTTCACCCTCCCCCGAATGCCTCCGTCACTTCACCCCAAGGCCAAAATGTCATTCCCCCCACCCACCCACATGGCCAGGCTGCCAGTGGGGTGGACAGTGAGAGCTCCCTTGCTGGGGAACGTCCGCCCACAGGCATGGCCCTGGAAGCCTTTTTGCGCCCGGTGGGTGCGCTGGGGCTTCACACGGTACTACCTCTGGGTGAACCTGTTCCCACATGCAGCCCAGGCAAACTCCCCCTCTCCTTGTAGGCCCTTTTCTGCACACTGAAGGCAAGCGGGCAGCCCCCGTGGGCATGAGCACAGCAATGGGTGCCATAGCCACGCTGGCATTGGGGGGAGGGGCAGGTGTGAGGGTTGGGCCTGACCTGGGAGTGGGTCCGCAGGTGCCTGAGCAGGGGCTGCTTCCGCTGAAAGCTCCTCACGCACACTTGGCGCAGTGGAAGTGGCGCTGGAGGCAGAAGTAGGTGCGGCGTCCGGCTCAAGGCCCTCCAGCGTTCGGCTCTTCCCCTGCATGGATCCTCTTGTGGTGGTTCGGCCATGACTTCCAGGAGAAACACTTCCCACCCTCCTTGCGTGCAAAATCTCCCGCTGCCCACTCTCGATAGCTGGCTTTGCCCCCCCCCCGTGTCACCCTCTCCCAACCCCGAAGCTTCTCTCGCCAGAGACGGCGTCCACTTCAAGCAGAGGTGCTCCTGGTGCTGCCTGTCTCTCGCCTGCTTTGTGCCTTTGAGGGCACCACCTCCTCCTTTCCACCCTCGGGATTGCTCTTTTCTCCAAGCTTCTCGGTGGTGCCTCTCTCTGGACTCTTTGTCACTTCTTCCTCCTGGATTCTGGCCACCATGAGAAGGAAAAGATGATTGCAGTCAGGGGCAAGTGGGTTTTGCTCCTCTTCCTCAGATGTCAGCCGTCCGTATTTTTGGACAACAGATCATGTATGGGAAACCAGGTGGTCCATCAGCTCTGATGGCTTCCAAAGGAGCCCAGACGGGCTTCTGCGCTCCAGGCACATCAATGCACCCTAGTTTTTGTGGAGGCTGAAGGGTGAGGGACCTCCAGAGCCCCTGAAGATGAGCTGCTCTGCGAGGGGGAAGCCAGCGACCTTGCTTGTGGGCTCCCCAGAGGCATCTAGCTGGCCTTGGTGGAAACCCAGATATTCTTAGGTTGTAGCTTCCTCTAAGAGAAGTGGTGGGCAGCACCCAAGCAGCGGGGCTCGTGTGTCATCGTCGCCCCCCGCTTTCGTTACCTGGGGTTCAGCCCTTTGCATCTAAATTATGGCCAATGGCAGGTTTTGGTGGAGAGGATGTCTCCCTGGTTCTGTGACCATGCAAGGCCTTCCAACTCGGGGCCCAGGGCAGGATGGGAAACATGTGGGTCACCAGCTGCAAATGGGGTGCAACCCCCATCACCCCTCACTCTCAGGGATATTGGCTAGGCTGGTGGGGAGTTAACGACAGCAGGGGAAGGAGAGGCTCACACACTGCAAAAGCTGAGCATGTGCAGACTAGCTCTGTCATCCAGAGGACGGCCCGACCTCGGAGCAGGAGAAGCATCTAAAATAAGCATGTTTCCATAACACGTCTTCTCCTCCATCCCACCACTGACTGGCTCCTCCATTCCAAGTATTGAACTAATATCCACCCAGCCCGCCCCGCAGGGTGCCAGGTTTGGAAAAGGTCTCCCTTAGCAGTAGCTGTTCAGAGATCTCCAGAATCCAGTGGGAATGCTCCGCTCCCATTCCTCATTTGGCCACGAAGGGGAGCCCTCCCCTGGATCGCAATCAACAAAAGCTCCGGCGGAAACAAGGCGTCTCCATCTTTTAATGCTCCCAGAAATTCTCTCTCTGTGTGTGTGGTTTGGCCAGAGCTGCCTTCACTGGGCCCGATGGCCCTTTGAACACTGTAGCCCCCTGGCCCAGCTTGCCCCCTGGCCTCCCGCTCAGTCACACACATGAGCAAGTGTTCCGGGTAGGGTCCTAGGGTCCTTTTCTCCTGCTTGTGTGTGTGTGTGGGGGGGATGCCCTCTTCTTTCTCCCCCATTCTCCCTGGCTCAGCAAGGCCTAGAATGGGGGGGGGGTGCATTAAGGCTGAGGAAGGGCGCGTGAAGAGGGAGGGGGCCCTGAGATCTTCCCCACAGAGCACAGACACCTTCCTCCAGCTTTACAGGCGGGGGGCGGGGAGGGGGAGCTGCAGCTGCTAGATGTCTGCTTGCCAGAAACCAGGACGGGATGACGGGCGGGGAGAAAGGAGAGACCTTTGGCCACCCGCCCCTTCCTCCTCCTGGGGGGCGCCTGGCTGCTTCCTCCCCCTCCCTTCCCCCTCCCCCACCAGCGGGCGGGCAACCCCACCCCCCCACGACCCTTGCCAAGGGCCCTCCCAGGGTCCCGACCTGTTGCAGCGGCTGCCCACTGGGAATTCATTGGGGGGGGGAAGCGGGCGTGTGATTCCGGGGGAGCTGCCCAGGAGGCTTCAGCGGAGCTACGACTTCCTCCGGAGGACGGGGAAGGGATGGGAGGGGGCGATGTATGCCCCCCCTCCGAGGGCGCAGCGGGGGAGGCCGGACCACCGGTGCACTACAGGGTCTTTCCAGGCAACCCCCCCCTCGCCCTACGCCCCAAAAGCCTCCTGCAGGAACACCCTCCCACCAGCACAGCTGACAGCGGGCGGGGGGGCTCTGCTACTGCTTCTGCTGCGGACTCTTCCGCCTCCCCCTTCCCGGGGTGGGATTGGGGGGTTGCCCCTCCCCGGCGAGGCATCGCCTTCGGCACGTCGGACGCAGCGATCGGCCCCGGCGCCTGGGAAGGAGGCAAAAAAACAGGGGGGCGAGAGAACGAGACCAGAGGATGCCTCAATGGCTGCTTGCTATTGGCTGGGGCGCGCAGCCCGGCAGGTATCATTGGGCGCAGGACGAACCAATCGGGAGGCGGGTACTGTCCCCCCGCCCAGGACCAGGATGCTTCCTTAACCCTTGAGCTCCTGGAGGGGGCGCTTAACCCTATATCGCTCCGTCTAACGGCGCCTGGGTCCCCCTTCGGCGCGTGACCCGGAGGCCCGTCGGCCGAAGGGGCTCCCCTGGTGGGCGGTGGGTCATTTCCAGACTCCGGGAAAGTCCCCTTAGGGGTCGGCAACTTCCAAACGCTCCTCGCAGCAGCAAAGGGGTGTGTGTGTCGCTTTTGAACGGGATTCTGGGAAACGTAGTCCAACCACCGCTAGCTGCCCACCCCCACCCCAGGCTGAAATAAACTCGGCGCGAGGGAGGGGGGGGAGGGAGCTTGCCCTTTTCCAGCCCGGCGGCGGCGGTGCCTCGCCCTCCTCCTCCTCCTCCTCCTCCTCCTCCTCCTCCTCCTCCGGGGGCCGTTTAGCGTTCGGTATCCTTTTGTTCCCCTTTGAGTCCGCCGGGTTTCTTTTTGCCGGCCGCCTTGACCTTGCATGTTGTTACCCCATCTCGTTCATCTGGAGAAAGAGGCGTAGGTCGCCTTTGGGTCGCAGGCTAGACAGGATACCCCCCCCACACACACACGCACACGCACACGCATGTATATATAAGCTCTATAATAAATAAATAAATAAAGACTAAAAGCAGCGGAAGGTTTGTGTAGTAGGAGAACACTTGACGCAGATCCGCCCGCCGGCTCCCAGTTGCAGCACGGGTTGGGAGGGGACGGCCGTCCTTGCTGAACTTGTCCTCTGTGTGGGGGGGGTGGAGGGGGACCCGTGCCTCCCATCGGAGCCGGAGCTGCGTACTGTACCTGCTAAGGACCAGTGAATCTGCAGGTACCCTCGGAAGCCTCCACCCCCCCCCCTCAAATCCTGCCTCCTAAACTGCCTTGGCTTCCATTATGTCACTCACAATTGTTTAGGTTGGGACTCCCATCTGGGCAGTAACTCCACTAATAACCCCAGAACAAGGCCTGCAGCTGGTGCCTTTCAAGCCTCAGCCTAGAAATTCAAAGTTGGGTTCTCTTTAATCTCATAAGAACATAACCTAGGAAGAGCCCTGCTGGATCAGGCCAAAGGCCCATCTAGTCCAGCTTCCTGTATCTCACAGCGGCTCCACCAGATGCATTTGGGAGCGCATGAGACTAGATATCTGTCTCCTGATACCACTCCCTTGCATCTGGTCCTTGAAGTACTCTGGTTTTAAGCTTGGAGATGATACATTTCCACCATGGTTTGTAACTTGTGATGGACTTTTCTTCCAGGAATCTGTCCAATCCCCTTTTGAAGGCATCCAGGCCAGATGCCATCACCACATCCTGTGGCGGGGAGTTCCACAGGCCAACAACACACTGGGTAATAAAATATTTTCTTTTTTTCTGTTCTCACTCTCCCAACCCTCAGTTTGAGTGTATGTCCCCTAGTTTTGGTATTTTGTGAGAGGGAGAAGAGCTTCGCTCTATCCACATGACTCATGCCCTGCATTATTTTGTATGTCTCAATCATATCCCCCCTCAGGCACCTTTTTTCCAGACTAAAGAGCCCCAAATGGTTTAGCCTTTCCTCATAAGGGAGGTGCCCCAGCCTCTTCTGCACCTTTCCTAGTTCCACTATGTCTTTTTTGAGATGCGGCCGCGCATCTCTTTGTTTCCTGGATCTCAACCACTTCTCAATCCAGAAGAGGATCTCCAGGTTACAGAGCCTTCTTCCCCAGGAAGCAAGCGCTAAGCAACACAGGCATACTTGCCTTCACACACGCACACAGTTGGCCTTGAAGTGGCAACTGCATAGACTTGGCACTTCAAGGCACATACTGTATTCAGTATCAATGGGTTGAAAAAGAGGTGGCTGGGATGCCAAGAGTTCAGTGTGACTCAAAAGCTCACACCATTTCAGTTTTCAAACATGTTCACGTTGCAAGTGGGCTCCTACTGTTGTTTCACTGGCCATCAAGTGGCAACACAGTGAACCACCAGGTTTTCAAAATTAACATCTACTGCTTTTATTTATTCAAAAGAGTATACATTAGGAAATTAAAATCAAAGCTGAGCCTTGCCTTTGTCCAGAACAGGACATTTACAATGGACAGCATGTTTTCTTTGCTGCATTTCTTTAAATTAACATGAAGAGTTTATTATCCAGTCTCTTTTTTACAAGTCTTCACAAAAAAAAGAAAGAAAAAATCCCAGATATAAATAATGCTAAATTAGACCAACGTGCTGAACAACTTGCTGTGTGTGCATGCAGCAGTGCAGCAGCAGTGGGGTGGGTGGGTGTGCCGTGGGCAGGGCAGAGGCAGGCCTGCAGGACTGGCAGCCGGGAGAGAGGGCCATGTCCTCGTCGTCCTCGTCAGTGGGTTGGCCCTTGTGCAAGGGCTATGTGCATGTCTCCAGGACAGCGAGAGCTGGCAGCATCCTTTTTCTCCTCCACTGTCTCTTTTTTTAAAAAGAAGGCACAGTTCTCAAAAACAGCTCACCTGTTAAGGCTGGAAGTGTGTTCACGGAAAGCAGTCTTGATAAACACCTCCCAGGTAGCAGGCTCAAGGTTCATTCAGCCTTCTATCCTTCCAGGGATGGTAAAATGAGGACCCAGCTCGGTGGGGAGGGGGAGCAATGTGTAGCCTGCATAAATGAATCGTAAACCCCCCCTGAGAGTGCTTTAAGCACTACAGGGCGGTGTATAAGCAGAACACTTTGCTCCAGGGCAATGCCAAATCCCAGCCATGCTGCATCATGTACGTTGTCCGTGGGCTCATGAGCCTGTGTGCCATCCATGCTGCCTCATGTGGGCAAGTGCCCAGGGGACCCACCCGCAGCACAGGGAGGGCAGTTCTCAGGGACAGGGTCTGACCCCTGGTTCATCCAGCCAAGGATCGCCTCTCCTGGCAGGCAGGCAGGCTTCCAGATTCAAGGAACTGGTGACACCCGAGAGTGAAGCTGGGACATCCTCTGGAAGCAGCATGGCCTCGGCCTGCAGGCCTTTCCCCTTGGGTGTGGCCCCACCACCGGCCTCAGTGAGGGCCGAGGGCCAGAAGCATTGCGCAGGGTCACCGCTCAGGAGAAGATGCTTCTAAGCAGGCGCTGGGTGCTCTTCCTTCACTCCTGGGTGACCACCTCCTCCTGCCATGTGTTGGGGAACGTCGGCAGGCAGGCCTGCCTCCTGGCGGCACTCTTGAAGGGACAGACGGCCGTTTCCAGCTGGGCTCCAGGTCCTCAGCCCGGCCCACCGCCTCCGGATGGCGCTGCTGGGCTTGCAGTGCTTCTCTGCCGCTGTGCGTGTGAGTGCGTGAGCAAGTGCCAGTGGGTGTCCTGCAGAAATTTCCAAGGGACCTGGAAGCATTCCCGCAGGGTTTGTGAAGAGCCTCACAGCAGGGGAAGCGCCCTGGAATGCCCCTTCCCCGGCCCAAACCTGGGCAAAGCCATCCCCTGAGGGAAACATGGCTGCCAGGCTGGGCCTGGGCAAATGCCCGGACAAGAGACAGAGGCTGAGTCAGTGTGGTGGGGCCGTGGGGGGAGGGCTCCCCCCTTGCAAAATGGCCCAGCCCTAGTTGGGTGGGGGCAGCTGGGTTCGTCCATCCGGCAGGTATCCCTGGCGAAGGCCCCCCGCAGCCTCCACGGGGGCCACGTTCCGGTGGCTGCGCTGGTGGGCCCGCATGTTGGAGCCCTGGCTGAAGACCCGGGGGCAGAGCGGGCAGGCGTAGGGCTTCTCCCCCGTGTGCAGGCGCTCATGGGAGACCAGGTTGGACTTTTGCGAGAAGCGCTTGGGGCAGCGGCTGCAGGCGTAGGGCTTCTCCCCCGTGTGGATGCGGATGTGGGCCACCAGGTAGGGCTTGCACCGGAAGGGCTTGCTGCACACCGGGCAGATGAAGGGCCGGTCGACAGCCAGGGCCCGCTGCGGCGCAGCAGCAGGCAGGAGGCTGGGCAGCGGAGGGAGCGGGCCATCACCTTGGGCGCAGGGCAGGTGGGGGGCAGTGGCCGAGGCGGCTGAGGCCCGTGGGGGCTGGAAGGCTTCCACGCCGAGGGGGTCCACGAGGGTGCGGGGCCCAGGGAAGGGCTCCCCATTGAAGGGGTCCAGTGGGTGGCTCTGGGGGACCGGCTCCCGGGAGTGGATCTTCTGGTGGGAGATGAGGTTGGGCTTGTGCCGGAAGCTCTTGCCGCACTGGCCGCAGACGTAGGGCTTCTCCCCCGTGTGGATGTGCTGGTGGGAGGCCAGGTAGGCTTTGCTGCCAAATGACTTGCCGCACTCCTGGCACTGGTAGCGCCGCTCGCCCGTGTGGACCTGCCGGTGGGCCAGCAGGTTGGGCTTGTGCCGGAAGCTCTTGCCACACTGGTTGCAGGAGTAGGGCCGGTCGACCGCCAGCTGGGCCAGGGCTCCTGCCTTGGGCACAGAGCCAGCGATCCCCTCGGCCGCCATGTGGGCCACCTGGTGGGTGACCAGCTCCTCCCACCCGTGGAAGCTCCAGCCGCACTGGTCGCAGATGAACTCCCCGTTGGCATGTAGCCCTGGGGCCTGAGGCCCCGCCAAGGGCTGAGGGCCGAACCCCAGGGCCCAGGGGTTGAAGCTGTGGGCCGAGGGGGCCGGCTGGTGCAGGGCCATCTCGGGCCAGAAGGGCAGGGGGCCCTCGCCCTGGCCGCACGGGAAGGGTCCCGGGCCGGCGCCCAGCTGGCCCTCCGGGGGCACCACGAGGTCGGGCGTGTGGGAGCCGCGCCCCACCCCTGGGGGGCAGATCCGGGGCCACTTCCGGACGTGCAGGCGTCGGTGGGCGGTCAAGGCCAGGCGGCCCAGGAACCTGCGCTGGCACTTGGGGCACTTGTAGGGCTTCTCCCTCTTCCGGGGTTGCTGCTTCCGGACGCGCTCCGGGTCTCCCTGGCCTGATGCCGCCGGGGTCAGTGGCTTCTGCTTGTCCCGGGAGAGGGGCCTCCTTCTGGGGCCCTTCCCTGCAGGCCCAGAAAGGGGCGGGCGGGTCTTCTTCACCCCCTCAGAAGCAGCCTCGGGTGGCAATGGCCCCTCCTCGGAGCTTCTTTCCTCCTCCCCACTTACAGGCCCTGCGACTGGAGAAGGAGAACACAGAGAGCCATGCTTGAGGGCCCTGCATGATGGA
The DNA here is from genome assembly GCA_029282475.1 of Phrynocephalus forsythii. NCBI lineage: Eukaryota > Metazoa > Chordata > Lepidosauria > Squamata > Agamidae > Phrynocephalus > Phrynocephalus forsythii. The sequence continues at coordinate 798,289 of JAPFRF010000009.1, forward strand.
GAAGGATCCTGGCCTCCTTGAAGGGCCTTCCTCTTCCTCCTCCTCCTCCTCAGCTGCATCCTGAGGCATCCTCTGGCATCCTGCCCCCTGCCCTCCCTTGCCCCCCCCTGGCCCAGCCTGCCTCTTTTCCTCTGCAGCTGTTCCTGGTGCCAGCTGGCCGGAGGTCAGAAAGAAGCCGACCCCTCTACCCCACACGGCTGGTTACCCACCCCCTTACTAAGGAGAAACAGCACCAACCACACGTGGCCCCCCACTCCCCCCTCTCCAACAGGGGAAGGAGGCCAGACTCAAACAGTGCCCGAAAGATCCACCCTTACCTGGGGAGTCCCTCTTCTCTTCAGGACGGGGCGCCTCCACAGCGCACGGCGGTGCCTCCCCTCGGGCCAGTCGGGAGAGCAGCTCTGGGATGCAGAGCAGGCATTCTGCACGGCCAGGAGGAAAGGGCAGCCGTCAGCAGGTAAAACAGACGCCAGTCTGGCTTAGGCTTTTTTGGGGGGGTGGGGGGGGGGGAAGTGTCCCAGAGTCTCTCTCTCCCTCCCCTCTGAGTCCTGGCCTCGGGGGGCACCTTATGACAGGCTCTGGATCTGGTAGCATCAGCATGAGCAATGCAAGGAGGTCTTGGGCTCCCCCACCCACCCACCCCCACCCAGGCATTTTACTGCCCTCACTGTGCAGGGCCACACCGGTCCTCTCACCCTCCCTCCAAGGCCAGCCCCCACCCCCACCAAGAGAGGCTCCTACAGCCAAATCCCTCAGACAAGAGGAAAAGGCCCTGGTTCTGCCAAGGGGAGTCTCCCCCCCCCCAAACACACACACACATACCTGCAGATATTGTTTGGAGCAAAGGAGCCAACCACTGTGGCAGGTTGGGTGCGTGGGTGGTGGCTACGTGGGGCCCTCTGGGTACTTTCTGAGATGCAATGCCCCACTCCCCCCCCCCGCTGGGCCTGATGGGAGATGTAGTCCATGAACACCCCAAGGGACAGCCTCCTCCTCCTCCTCCTGCCTATCTGCTGAGAGGCCAGGCTTCTTGCCCACCCTGCCCCTCGTCAAGGGGACACGGCAGCCCCCCCCCGTCCCAGCAGGCACTGGGTAACTCTTGGCAGCCAAATGACTCCCAGGGCAAGGGGCAGGGGGGGGGGCTGCTGCCCTGCCCTGCCGGCTCTCCTTCTGCCCAGCCCGCAAGGGGCCCTGGAGAAGTTACCGAGAGAGGAGACCAGCTCAAAGTTCTCCGCCATCACGTCCTGGTAGAGGTCCTGCTGCCATTCTTCCAGCTGGGCCCACTCCCCAGAGGAGAAGTGGACCGCCACGTCCTCAAAGGCCACGGGCACCTGCAAGGAGGAGGAGGAGGAGGAGGAGGAGGAGGAGCAGCCCCCGCTGAGTGCCACTGGGCCATTTCCCCCCACCCCAGGGGAAACGGCCCCTCCTTCCCTACCACACGCAGGAGGTCAGCCATCATCTAGCACAGGATTCCCCATCCCTGGCTCCCTGGACTTCTGTGACTATTTGCTGGCCCACCCTCAGGAGGAGGAGGGGGCCCTTGGCCTTGGCCTATATCAGCCTTTCCTCACCTCCACCTCCCCTCTTCAGCAAGGCCGTACTACTACAACACCCATCTTGCACAATAATGGCGACTGACTGTGGCTCCCCGAAAGCCACCCCCCCACCGAACAGGCAGGGATTCGTGCCAGGGGGGGGGGCTGGGCCCCAAGGCCTTCCCTTCCTCTGCTCCTCTCGGCCTCCTCCTCCTCCTCCTCCTCCTCCTCCTGCTGGCCCAGTTGGGCGCCGGTACTAATGGCTGCACCGGTGGGGCTGCTGCCCTTCCCCAGGAAGAGGAGGAGGAGGGGGCGAGAGCGGGTTCCTGGACCGTCCGCTGATGAAATCGGGAGGTCGCCCCTCCTGCACGCGCACCCTTCCCCCCCCCGACCCCCCCCGTGGGCTCCCTCTCTGTCCGGGCTGAGCCCCGAGGGGTGGTCGCCTCCGCCCGCCCCCTCCCCTCGACGGGGCTCCCCGAAGGCCAGACCCCCCCCCCCCCCCCGGCCACGGTGGGGGTCCAGCCGAGGTCCCGCAAGACCGCCGGACGGAACCGTTCCTTTGGGGAGGGTGTGGGGGGGGGTCTTCGGAGGGCCTCCAGATCCCAGAGGCCCTTGAACGAACGAGCGAACCGGCCGGGGGGGGATGCTGGGAGCTGGAGTCCAGAAAAGGAACCCGGCCGCCGCCGCCCCCTCCTCCCCCGGCAGCCGTGGTCCTTGGGCTCCAGCCCCGGCGCATCCCCCCCCTCTCCCCGGGCAGTCTTTCAAGGGCGGACCGGGGGGGGTCAGGCGTTCCCTCCTCCCTCCCTCCCCGCCCCTTCGGGCCCCGCGGCGGCCTAGAGGGAGGGAGGGGGGGAGGGAGGGGGCGGCTGGACCCCGGGGATCTCCGCCGCGGCCTTACCTGGGCCAGACCGCCGCCTCCGGCCATGGCGCGCGCGCGCGCTCCCGGCCGTGGCTGACGGGCGGGTGGGGGGGGGAGGAGAGAGGCGCCGGCCGGGGGTCCCGCGGGTCCGGCGCCTCCGCCCGACTGGGCTCCCGGTGGTGGTGGTGGTGGTGGGGGGGGACGCAAACGGCCGCCCCCTCCCCTCCCCTCCGCTCCCCTCCCGCAGCCCCGCCGGGTGCAAGCGGGCGGGCGGCGTCGGCGGCGTCGGCGGCTGCCTCCCCCTGACAGGTCAGCCGGCTGCTCTTTTGTTCGCCGGGGAAGATTTACGCTCGGGCGCTGCTGCTGCTGCCGCCGCCGCCGCCGCCGAGGGCACCCTGGGAACTGTAGTTCGTCGGGCAAGGGGGGGGGCGAGGAGGAGGAGGAGGCGGCCCCCCCACCCTCCCCGCCTGCCCGCCCCGGCCGCTGCCGCCCGCGCCTCCCCTTGCCCGGCTGCGGGAAAGGGGGGGGGCTCTCGAGCGGAGGGCCCTCCCCGCCTGAGATGGGAAGGGACCCTTCCGAATCCCGAGGGGGTGGGGTGGGGGGAGGCGAGCGCTGTCCCCGGCCAGGGAGGGGTCCTGCGGGGTCAGCCGGGGGAGGGGGGCGCCCGTTGCCGCCGGTCGGGAGCCGGGCCGCCCTTCCGGAGCACCAAGGCTGCGGAAGCCCAGCAGACCTTCTTCTGCGGCCCACGGGCAGCGGCGGCGGCCGTGGGGGAGGGAGGGAGGGAGGGCCTGCGGGGGGGAAGGACTTGCCTCGGTCGGGTGGCTGCTCCTGCGGCACCGTGCGGGGTTGGGGGGGGGCGGCGGCGGCGGCTGCCGTGCCCGGGCCTTCCGACGCCGCCAAGTGAGGAAGGGGCGGCCTCTCCCGCGCCCCTCCTCGCTCGCCCCCCCCCGCCAGAGGGGCCCCCGGTCGGCCCGGCGCCGCCGCTCCGGAGCAGGGGGAGCGTCCGCGGGGCCCTCCCCCGAAAGAAGCGGCTCCCCGGCGGGGGCTGGGCAGCTGCTTGTCGCTGGAGCCCGCCGCCGCCGCCCCCCCCGTCCTCGATCTCACACGGGCCTCCTCGGCGTGGATGCCCCGGCCTGCCCGCAGCCCCCTTCCCCCTTCCCAGGCCTGCTGTCCCACCCCAAAGGCGCCCCACGGCTCCTCAGTTCGCGCGTGCCCGGCGGCGCTGGGCCACAGGACGTTCCCCCCGCGCTGGAAAGGCAGCACCTCCTCCCCGCGCACACAGGCACACATTCCCCAGCTCGGAAGGAAGGGCGCCGGGGGTGGAGGCACCCGTGGGAACTTCCCCAGGCAAGAGAGGAAGGAAAGGAGGGCGGCCAGTGTGTGTCCATAATGTGTGTGGGTGTGTGTGTGTGTGTGTGTTACTGCTGCCGCCACCTCCGGCCCAAGATCTACCTGTCAGACAAAAAAAGTGATGCTGAGCCTCTGAAGAGGCTGCCCAGGACAAACCTCGCTGAGGGAGACAGGCTTGGCTCTCGCTGAGTGGTGGGAAAGTGCCCGGCCTGCGCCCACTGGCCTTTCTCGGGGGGCATCCTGAAAGGGGGGGTTCCCTCAGAAACCCCAGTTCCTCCCATCTTTGGGGAGAAGGGCACCTTCTGGCCTGCAAGAGCAGGGTAGCTCCTCCAAACCTGCACCAGAGGGGATTCCACTTTCTCCCAAACACCCTTCAGGTGGTGGCAGGGGGGGGGGGCAACAACACGGTGGCCTTCTGGGATGCTCAGGGACTGGAACGCCCACCAGGTCCAAGGTAGCAGCCTGGCCAGTGCTAAAGGGGCCCCTGGAGGTTCCAGCCCCAACATTGATGGAGAGCCAACGCCTCCTCCGCCCTTCCGGTGAAGGGGATCATTCCCCATGAGGGGGCAGCCAATTCTGGCTTCAGGGTCTCTCCCAGGTGGCAACTGCTCCAGAGGGGGTTACCCCTTCCTTTCCTCGGGGAGCACCCTGGGGTTGTGCAGGTTCTGTCCAAGGGCACCGCCACTGGCTCTTCTCTCAGTGGGGAATCAATCCCCCAGCCTCTGGCTCTGCAGACAGAGACCTCAACCAAAGAGCTATGCAGCCAGCGGTGGTAGAAGCGCGTGTGTGTGTGTGTGCGCGGGGGGGGGGGAGTAACAGAGGTGCCTTTTCCTTCTTTTGAGCAGACAGTGTCTGCTGTGGGACATGTCCCCGAGACAGCCAAGGGAAGAGACCCCTTCTTCTGAACTGCAGGATTCCTCCTGCAAAATCCCAGGCCCAACATGTCAGTCCAAGGTGGCCCCAGCCAAGCAGCCGATGAGGAGCCAGCCTGGTCTCCAAGAGGGTCAGAGAATGGAGGTCACAGAGTGATCATGTGATCCAGTTCACACCCTGCAGCAGGCTTGGCTTCCGCATCTCAGGAATGCCTCCAATTTCCCTGCCTGCGTGACCCAACTCGGCTGGGGTGGGGTGGGGGGAGAGAGATGACACACAGATCCAACGGCCACATGGCTGGGAGTGATCCCACCCGCGCTTTCCTACTGCAGGCCTTCCCCAGCAGGGCCCTGGCTTCCCACACAGGCAGAAGACACACTCCACCAACTGTAAGAAAGCCTTTATTGCAAACAAACATAGCTCAGAAAATAATAATTGAACATAATAATAATAATAATAATAATACATCTGGAATAGCCCTAAGGGGCCCGTCTGGGTTATTGGGGGTGATGTTATCATGATGTCTTGAGGAGGCAGCTGGTGGAAAAGCTGGAGGGGGGGCACACAGGCACCAGGCTGGGCTTGGTGGCCTCCTGGCCACAGAGCAGAGGCCTGCACCCACTGAGGTGGTGGTGTGGGGGCAGATGCCCTCATCTCATCCGCCTGCCCAGGAACCATGTTCCCTCTGTGGCTCTGAGCGCCTGGCTTGCTGCCCCCCACTTGTTGTTGTCCAGCGGGCATTCTGAGGCTTGCAGAGCACTGGTGGGGCTGGCCTGCACCGGCCACAGGCATCTTCAGGGAGGTGTCTCTTTCTAATGTAACCGGGCACTGAAACGGCCACAAAAAGAAACACCTTTTTGCCCCACCCCCAAAGGCGCAGACAAATCAACGGAGGGATTCAGCTAAACACAACCTTTATATGTGCAAAGGCAACACTAGATGCTGGGGAGTGGGGGAGAGGAGAGGGAGGGAGGGGTGCAAACAACGAAGGATGGCCTTCCCAATCATGCCCAGGTGGCCCGCCACTTCCTGGCTGCCTGTTGTTCGTGGAGAGGCTGGGCCGGCTCCCGCAAGGTGATCACTTGGTTCCGAAATCCCACCTTGGCTCCTCATGGTGGGATCCTGCTCCAGCTGCCAAGACAACCGGCACGGCAGAACTCCGTGGCCTCCCGTCCTGTAGGCCTGTGTGCTCCAGAGGAAACCGGAGGGGGATTGGTCTCGGAGTTCCATAGGGTGGGAAAGGAACTGGCAACAGATTACCAGGTGACCATATATACACCATGCTTGCTCCCCCATCCCACCCCCAATGTTTCTGCCATCTTGACTCCTCTCTCTTTCCAAGTTACAGGAGAGTGTAAAACACAAGGTCTCCGACTGCAGCGGTGCAAGGATATAGAGTATACCTCTAAAATGCCAACATTCTCCAAAATATATAGATATATCTATCAGCCGGCTCTGCTGGGTCTGTGACACATTTGTGCTACATATTTCAAGCCCACACTGGCCTGGTGAAATCATCCTGGCTTCTTCCACAGGAATCCCACCGCGACTGCGGAAGGGCCGAGGTTCCTGCTCAAAAGCCCTCTGTGGAGCAGCTGGCCACGATCCGGCTAACATTTGCCATGGCAGTCCAACAGAAATCCAAGTGCACTGAAACAAATGAGGCACTGATCAAGCCCCCCCCCCCGGGTTCTCAGCAGGGCTTTGCTGCAAGCTGGTTAAGTCAGGCTGTGGCCAGAGTGCCGATGATGCTAGGCAGGGCTTCTTCGTAACGGCTTTGCTGTTTCCAGTGGAGAGGAGAGAACGGTACGGCTGGAAGGGGCCAGGACCTGCCCTGTGTGCCTACAGCCAGCATACTCCAGGAGGTGGCTTGCCGAGTCCAGAGCACCAGAAGTGACGCCAACAGGCAGGGGAAGGCAAATACACAGCAAGGAGGGGAAGCACCATGCTCAGCTCCAGCCGCAGGGAGGATTCCCCCCCCCTTCTCGTATGCAAGATACATGGGTTTTCGGGGTGGGGGCAGAATGAGCAAGGACAGCTGTCTGATATCTTGCCCTTGCTTGTGGCACCTTCGGAGGGGGGGGGAATCTCAAGCTACCCCCTCCGGGATCCTGGGAAGCCCCTCCTGCTGCCCTGGGACTGGTAGCACAACTAGGCACCACCGGCACATAGAAGTAGCACCCTGGGGGGTCTCCTCGAAGCCCAGGTCTCAGGCCAATTGCCTAGACTGGAGGACAGTCACCGGTGGCTGTGCATGCACCACCCCACGGGCAACAGCTCAGCCTCCTGGGCTCCCTTGGAAGCCAGGCCCCAGCACGCAGGATCCTCTCGAATGAGGCTGAGAGGAGGCAAGGGATGATGATGGCGAGAGGGCACCCGCATCCTTCTCTCAGGAACAAAGGGGTTTGGCGAGGAGCCATTTCTTGCCTTGGGTGTTGCACTTTTCCACTCCTTATCGTGGGAACCAATTTCTGCATTTAATGCAGTCACAGTGATGCAAATTGCAACTCTTGCCCTCACTGCTCTTTTTTACATCCCACCACCATCAATGTGGGGGCAGAGAAAGCGGGAAGGCAGAACCTCCCACAGAGCTCCTCAGTGGCTTACTAGTGGCTGCCCCAACACAGCCTGGCAGGAATGGAGGCGGCCGAGCCCAACACCACCTCTCCAGTAAGGTGGGCACCTCCACCCAGCAGGGGCTCCCCCACCTCCAGTAAAAGTGGGAACCCTCAAACCACTAAGCACCCCTTTACTCAGAACTGGTCCTCCTGTCAGCCCCACCTCATCTCTGGGGCTGCCCCAAAGCACTGCTCTGGAATCCAGCTGGCATGAACTCAAGGGGATGGCTGGGGTCTTTGACCCTCTTTCTCCGGGGTGGGGTGGGGTTCACTCTTTAGTAACTGCCTCCATCTGCTCTAAGCCGTTCCCGGCCCACAGGAACAGCTGTTCTCTTCTACCGCCAAGGCTGGGTCACACATATTCCCTTCTCTCTGTAGGCCACCCAGCCCACTCCACAAGGCTGACTGATGGCCAGTGACAGCACCTCACCAGGGTGGATGGGGAGGGGAGGGGAAGAGAACTGGGCTGGGCCCATTTCTTCCATCAGGTCACAGGGCAGAGTTAGGCCCCCTTTAATTCTTGAGATGGCTTCTCCCCCGTCCCTGCTCTTCTCCTGCAACATGTGGCCTTCTGGCTGTGGGATCCCTGCTCCTCCCCTCCCCTCTCCCAATCACCTCTGTTGCCTTCCTTCCAGGAGTTTTCAATCTGGAGAGTCCCAGCTACCCTCCTTCAGACCCACCCCAGAACATGTCCCTCCAAGGCCCATTTCGGCAGGTGCCGGGGGGCATCTCCACCCCTCCTCCCTTCCCTTGGCAAAAGGTCCCAGGGACTTCAAAGGTCCCAGGGGCTGCAAGTGTCCTCTTTGGCCTGCTGATTGTGCCCTGCCCTGCGTGGGTCCCATCCTGGCCCTCTGAGAAGAAGCAGTGGACACCTCCGTCGTCCAGGCAGCCCTGAGAATTTAAGGCATCAACTCCCCCAACACACAAGCTGGGGAGGGACGTCTCAGGGCAGACGGGGAGCCCAATGGCAGGAGAGGACCAGGCAGCCGCTGGGTGTCCTTGCAGCAGCCCCAGAGATCAAGGGGTCCTCCTGGAGCAGGGAGTCTCCAGGTAGGAGCCAAGCAGGGCCACGGGGAAAGAGCTGGGGACCTTGCCTTCCCTCCAACGGGGCCATTTGTAAAGTGCTTCTGTTGCTTTCTGCCTTTCCCTCCCTCCCTCCCTCCCTCCCCCATCCCACCCCCGCCACTGCTTCCCAGCCCCCCTCCAAAAACCCTCCTCTTTGGTCAGCGCTTCCTACCTCACTACACCCACTTCGAGGCCACCTGCAGGACTTCTTCTTCTTCTTCTTCTTCTTCTTGAGAGGAACACGAGCAGGACAAGATGCTGCACTGCTGTGCAGAGCAGGCCCGGCTGTGCCCCTGCCTTTCTTCCTCTGGGAAGAAGCATCCTTCCACTCCCCTCGGTGCACCCACACCCGAGCCGAATGGCTGCCTGCCCGTCTGGCTTGCCCTGCTGGCCAAAGTGAAAGGAAGGCCTGGCTCTCCATGGTCCACCGAGACCTCTCTTGCTCCCAGGACCCTCATCAACTCCTGGAGTTCAGTCTGGCAGAGGGAAGGCCTGGCCCGTTCCACCAGGACCCCTCTGCTTCTCGAGCCGGGAGAGGGCTCCCACTCTGCCTCCACTCCCCAACTGGCTTGGAAGAGGCCACGCGCCTGCTTCACCCCACCCCAAATGCCGTCTGGGGCAGAGCCCGCAGTGTCAGGCCGCAGCAGCAGGAGGGAGGAGGAGGAGGAGGAGAGGAGGAGGAGGAAAAGGAGGGCCTTCCCTAAAAAAAGCAAGCGGAGCCTGCAGGTAACCGCGGCTGTTCAGCCCTTCTCTCTTGGCTCCCTCTCCGACAGGCCCGGAACAATGCCCGTTTAGGTTCCAGCAGGACATTCCTCGCACACTGGGTGTTCCGGTCAGCTCTGGAGCAGAGGCTCAACAAGAGGGGGAACTTGTAACATCTGTGCACTTGTAACAACAGGGACAAAATCTTAGAAGCGGTTGCTGCTGCCGCCCTGCAGAGGCACCGTCTGTCACCTCCTGTACAGTGGTGGGGAAACTCCGTCCATCCCTGGAGTCTCTTCTCAACAGAGGCAGGCCGGCAGGTAGGTAGGCTGAGGGAGGGCTCTAGCAAGCGTTCCTACAGGGCACCACCTCCACACAAGCCACTGGCAGTGACCTGGCCTGTGCAGGAACAGCAGTGCAGGCATGCAGAAGGATGCTTGGCAGGTGGGGGTGGGGGGGGAGGAGGAGGCCCTCTCTGAAAGTTACCTCTTCTGAGGAAAGTGGATGGGTACACGGGCTGCACCGTTAATGGCCGGCCTGCTAGGCCAGAGGCTGGAGAGGAATTTAAGGGCTTGGCCTCTCCTTCTGAAGACAGTTTCCATTGCACAGCTGAGCGAAGGGGCACTGCCAGTTCCAAGGGGCAGGGAGGGAAGATGTGGGGTTGGGTTGAGAAATACACTTGGCACAAAACTCCCACTCGGAGGGCTGTGAGCAATCCACTGATCGTGGGCAACCATCTGTGGGGCACTGTCCAGGAGGCACTGGGTACCTCTGCGTGGAGGGGTCTTCCTCCCATGGCCTGGTGAGTCTTGCAGCGGGAGAGGCAGTTGCCGGGAGGCAGGGGGTGGGGCAGGCGGAGGCTCTCCAGTACATGCATGAGCCCCATCGCCTGCCCCCCCACCCCATGGATGCGTCATGGGGATCAAGGGACAGCCTGCCCAAAAGCGTCTGTGCTTGCACAGTGCCCATCTCTCGGGGGTGGGGAAGCTATCGCAGGGAGTCCGGGATCGCACAGAGTCTGGGGTTGGGGCCTCCCGGGTGGCTCTGGGCCCCCTGCTGAAGTTGGAGGGTGCGGGGAGGGCAAGGGATGCCCAGCCAGGCCCGACCGGGGGCATCTCTGCTCCCGGGCTGGAGCTGCCCCAGGTGGGGCGGGTGAGGAATGACCAAAGAAGCCCGGCTGGCGTGGCAGAGGCAGTGAAGCATCTCGCTCGGCGCGTCCACAGCCGAGGGCCGTGGCCCAGTGAGACTCTTGGGCTTGGAGGTGACCGACTGGGGCTGCCCCATGGGCACCACCGAATGGGTGCTGGAGGTGGGCAGGGCCGCCAGGCTCAGCCGCCGCTGGCAGTGGAGCATCTCAGCATGGGGATCCATCACGGCGGGCGGGGCACTGAGCTTGGGGCCCTGTTCAGAGCTAGGGGCCACTCCCTGGAGGTGCCCCGTTGGCCCGGCTGTGTGGGGGCCAGGAGAGGGATCTGCAGGAAGACTTGGGCCCCCATGAGGGGCCCCATGTTGTTGTGGCTGTGGCTGCTGCTGCTGCTGCTGCTGCGGTTGTTGTTGTTGTGGCTGTTGTTGTTGTTGTTGCTGCTGCTGCTGCTGGCCAGCTGGGGTGGCCCTGTGGACGCCTGGCCCTGTGGAGTCGCCGGGAAGATCTTGGCGTGGGGCAGGGGTTGCCCGCTGAGCGGCGGCAGAGGCAAGGTCCCCGGGGAGGGCCTGCTGCAGGCTAGGTGCGGCCAGAAGGGCGCCGGTGAGCGGATCTGCCCCCAGGACCTGCCGGTGGGTCCGCTGGTGGGCCCGCAGGGCCGACTCACCCTTGAAGCGCTTGGGGCAGCAAGAGCAGGCGTGGGGCCGCTGCTGCGAGTGGGTGCGCTGGTGGGCGGCAAGGTTGCCCTTCTGGCTGAAGCGGCGGCCGCAGGTGGCACAAGGGAAGGGCCGCTCCCCCGAGTGGATGCGCCGGTGGGTGATGAGGTTGGCCCGCTGGTTGAAGCGCTTGCCACACTCGGTGCAGGGGAAGGGCTTCTCCCCCGTGTGGATGCGCTGGTGGGTGATGAGGTTCGGCCGCTGGCTGAAGCTCTTCCCGCACACGTTGCAGGGGAAGGGCTTCTCCGTCTGGCGGCTGCCCCGGGGCACGGGCACCTTGGGCTCGGGCACGATCAAGCCCTCCTGGACCGCATGGGTGCGCTGGTGGGCCGCCAGGTTGGCCTTCTGGCTGAAGCGCTTCCCACAGCGCAGGCAAGGGAAGGGGCGCTCCCCGGTGTGCACCCGCTGGTGGGTCAGCAGGTTAGGGCGCTGGCGGAAGCGCTTGCCACACTCCAGGCACGGGTAGGGCTTCTCGCCGGTGTGGATCCGCCCATGGGTGATGAGGCCCTGCTTCTGACGGAAGCACTTTCCACAGACCACACAGGTGAAGGGCCCAGAGCCCAGGCCCTGCGAGGGGCGCCCGGGGCCACAGAGGCTGGGCTCGCAGGAGGCAGCCTCCTCCTTCTTGACCCGAGGCTGGTTCCTCAGCGGGGTGCTGTTGGGGGCCAGGAAGAGCCCCGCCCGGGAGCTGTCAGGGAACAACTGGTAGCGCTCCAAGCTGGCCACAAAGCCCTTCTGGCCGCCTTCTTCTTCCTTGATGGCTTTGCCGCGGCCGGCTGCTCCTGCAGGGGAAGGAGGGTGGCAGGGAGGAGCCCATCAGGAGAGGCCCAGCCCCCCACACACACACACACACACACACACACACACACACACACACACACACACACACACACACACACACACACACAAGGTCCAGGGCATGCTGCTGGCCTTCTGTCCTCCCAGATGGCCACAAGGGGGCACTTAGGGGCAGGGAGAGGCAGGGGTCAGGTGTGCAGCCTCCCAGAGGCTCTGCCAGCCCAGGACTATTCAGAAAACCCCACAGCCACTCCGCCGGAAGGCCAGGAGGCTTCCCCAGTATTTGCTCCCAGCAACTAAGACTCAGGTGGCGTACATACATCCTCAAGGGACTCGTTTTAAAGAAAATACTGGACAGTATCTGGAGAAAAGCACCTGCTCTGGAAGCCAACTCCTATATACACACACAAAGAGAGTTGAAAAATTGGGTAGATTTGAGCCCGCAGGATAATGGGAAGGTAAGACAGTGGTATTAAAATATCCAGACAGCCTTCCTGCAAAGGAAACAGGAGGGCAGAACTGGAGCTAAAAGCTCCCTTAAAGTTATTTTAAGGCTTCTGAAGTGTCCGATTCTTTGAATGAGGAAAGACACAATGAGGGGCCCAAAAGAAGTTATCCCTGATGTCAAACACAAGGATCGGCATGTGAAAGAGACAAAACCATGAAGGGGGTGCACACGGAGCAAAAGAAATCCAGGGCTGTTGTTGTGGTTGTGTTTTTCCATGCACCTTCTACGCTCAGCAGCACCCATCCTCACCTTGGCAGGAGCCTGTGCACAATTTGCCTTCCTCCAGCTTCTGACGGTCCGTGACACCAAGTTCCTCCCACCGCTCGATCCACGACAAGCTCTCAGGTTTGAAAAAACGGTACCCTGGTATCAAGAAAGGAGAATGACTGTCCAACCTGTTCAACTTCCATTAAGCTCGTGGGGCACTTCTTGGGCTAGCAAGGTCTCTTGGGAAAAGACGAGGTTTCTAGCACAGACCTCAGAAACATCCCAGGGTGTGTGTGGGTGTGTGGGGGATATTTGGACCACAGCTCGTAAAAGCTCTGAAGCCAATGGCCAGAACTCTGCCAGCTGGAGGCCTGCAGAATTCCATTGTAAACTGCCCAGAGAGTGCTCTAAGTGATGTGGGGAAGTGCAGAAGCAGCAGACTTTGCTTTTGGCTTTACCCTGTTTTCCAACATTGCCTGAAATTCTTTCTGGAGCTTTTGTTTTCACTCAGCCCAGTAGAGTGCTGGGAACTGTTGGGAGAGATGCTAGACTAAGGTTTACGTCACAGAAGCTGCACCACACTTAAGACCGCCTGAGGTTGGGGATGGCAGCTGCAAGGAAAAGAGGACTTGTCCAGGGTCCTTCCCTCTTCCCAAATGCAAAACACTCAGATCAACATGGTCACCCATGGGACTTCCAGCGGGGGTGGGGTGGGGAGGGGAGGGCTCTGAGCAATTTTCCTTCTCCTCTTCATTTCCCAAAAGGATTCCGGCCATCACCTGGAGCAGAGAGAGCACCTGAGACTAGTGGCTTTACTTCACTGAGGAAACTCTCTGACTCCAGGCATACCTAAAGGACTTAATTTGTAATTATCACCGTATTCAGTCAAATAACTAATCAATCTGCCAGCCCCTAGCAGCTCAAAAAGAGAGGCCTAGCCTGTTTTTGGCTAATGCTTCCTTCCATCTTCTAAAAGTAAAAACGGCACGTCTGTGGTTGCCATGACAGAAGAAGAATAACAAGCAGAAAACTATCCCAGCTTCAACTACTCCCTGAGAAACAAGAAGTCAAGGAAGAGGATCAATGGGATGGGCTTGGCGCAGTGCCCGCTGACCGAAGCGCCCCTGCCAAACCCCGAGCGCACCCTTCCCATTCTGGTGCAAAACAAAAGCCCAAGTCTGTGTTTTGCATCCTGCCATGTTTGGTAACCAGCAACAAGCATGCAAGCATGTTTATTAAGTTGTAATCAAATACAGCCATTAATTTGGTTCGCAGTCAGATGGACTTGCACTTTCTAAGCAAAATATTTGGGTTTTTCCAATCACAGAACTCAGTTGTTTTGTTTTGTTTTGGGTTTTTTTGGTTGCAAATGCATGCACTGGCCAATATAGAGAAAAATCCATGGAAGAGTAATTTCTGTCTGTAAAAGCCCCACTAATCAGGAGTAAGAGGATGGACTGGGGCAGAGTGGCTCTGAAACAGCTTACAGATCCTTGTCCGAAATGCACTCACTTGGAACTACATTCTGCTAAAAATCAAGCACAACATAATTCTAAAGCAGGGTAGATAAAAATCAATGTTTTATTTAAACACGTAATTTAAACCACTTGTAAAAAAACATTTTTTAAAAATTTTAACAATAAAAAAATCTAACTTTTAAAATTTAAATTGTGGTTTACATAGTGAATCCATGCAATTCAAATCCAACTTGTCCCAAAGTAACTCCAGTAGAGCTTATGGGGCAGGTTTTGAAAGAAGCACAGCATTTCTTCAGCTGCCAAGAAGATGTAGGCTCAGAGGGAGACGGGGGCTTTCCAAACGCTGCCTGCGAGACTTTGGGCTGGGCAGGATCTCAGGGAAAGATCTCTGGCTGTTTTGGGTTCAGCCTCCATTCAGCTTTGCCCAGAGATCGGCTGGACCCACAAAGAGGCTGTGCTAAAACACCCCAAACCGCAGGCAGAGAGGGGACCGTCTCATTTCACCTCCCTACTAATTATCAACTGTAGAAAAAATCCACCTACTTCTCCCAAAATAAACAGAAACAGGAATACTTCTGTTTTGCCCTACAGCTACCAGAACATGTTTGAGATCTACTCCAATGGTATACCTGGACAGGGATCTGTTGGAATCCCTCGGCTAGAATCCAGCTGATCGCCAGCACACTGCTCTCCAGCACGCTCAATTCGAGACAGGAGGTCAGGTTTGAGAACTGGGTACCCTGGAAAGAAGGAAGGAAGAGGCGGGCAGGGGTGGGGGGAGAGAGGGGAAGTCTCTTGTCACTGTTATGCCTGGAAGGCCACCCATCATGAGGCAGGCCCCAGCAGCTGCTGGAGAGGTGTTTCAAAACCCACATCCCAGAAGACAACCTGCTGGAGGACCCGCTCTCCCCCAGCAAGCGGAAGCACTGCCGGGGAGGGGGGGGTCCTTGAGCAAAGCTGGCCCAGCCACCTTCAGTCATGCTTTTGGGGTCTCAAACCAAGACAGCCCGAAGGCACTCAGCATTTGCAGAGGAGGGAAGGTTCAGATGGAATCATCCGCTCTTGAACAACACCATGGGCAGAAACTGCACTAGGTTTACTCTTATGCATAGAATCCTAGAGTTGGAAGAGACCTTGAGGGCCATCCATCCAACCCCTGGCCTGGCAGGAACCCCCACCACAGGACTCCCGACAGATGGCCATTGAGTCTCTGCTTAAAAACCTCCAAAGGAGGAGACTCCACCACCTTCTGCTCACTCTGAAAGGTCTGAAACGACTCTGAGCACAGAAGGCAGTGGCTGGATTTTACTCAGGGCTGGGATTTGAATACCACCGTCATCCAGCAGACACCCGAGAACCACCTCAGGGGCTGTCTCTCTTCTAGCCACAAGTCAAGATGCTGGTTGTGACCAACAAATCCTTAAAACTATGTTGAGGCCAGGATATTGGAAAGGCCCCTATTTTTTAGTCTTCATCAAAGGCTCTGCTATGTGAAACCCAGGAATGCTGGGTTACATATAGGAGGCACTTCAGACAGGGTCATTTTGTAAAGAGCACCCCACTTATGAAAGTGACCCCCCAGAATAAGGAAGGGACTGCGGAGCCTTCCTTATTTTGCAACCACCAGGGCAACAAAGGCAGCTTTGCTCTGCGGGCATTGTCTGCTTCATGTCCAGCCCCTCTTTAAAGCCACTGCTGCTCTAAGTAGAAGGAAGAGCCTTGTGGCTGCAGCCCAAACTATGCTCGCTGCCCGGGTTCAATCCCAGGCAGACAGCTTGTGGTGGACTCAGCCGTCCACCTTTCCAAGGTTGGTAAAATGAGTACCCAGCTCACTTGGGGGAGAGGGCAATATGTAGCCTTCAGAATTCAACTTCCAACAACCACCCAGAGAGCACAATAAGCACAGCGGGGAGGCAGAAGGTACAAGCAGCACACTTTGCTTTTGCTTTCTGTTCTGCTGTATTTGAGGTGGGGCTGCACTTGTTAGGCAGTGTTAATGTGTTATTTTCAGCACATGTACGTAACGTCACCTACACAACACCAGGGAAGAGGCAGAAGGTGCTGTTGATATAATAAAGGAAAGCAGTGCTTTGGTCTTTGTTAGGAATGCTCTGGGCTGCCTCTGTGGTGTGTGTGTGGGGGGGGGAGAGGTCACACCCAGCCTTCTCCCCCACAGTCAGCAGCCAGTTGCCAGATTCCCACCGCCCTGAAACAAAACGACTTCCATCTTACCCAGGGAAGTGACCAGCTCGTAGTTCTCCATCACCACGTCCACCGACTCCTTGCGGATCCTCCGCGAGCTCCTCCGCGAGCTCCTCCAAGAGAACGCAGTCCAAGGGAGCCTCCAAGGTCACCTGCTACGACAAAGCCCAGCTGGTTAGACCACTGCAGGGATCAGCCTAATTCAGATCGGCCCACCCTGTCCCAGGTCTCCAACGAGGGCCGTCCCTGCCCAACCTGCAGGTGACAAAGGTTGGCCCCACAGCCCCTCTGCCTGCAATGGGCACCTCCCGCTGCCAAGAAACATCCCAACATCAGATGGATACAAATTCTATCACGATACCCCAGAACTGCAAAAGAGAAAAGAGGAAATGCACCTCCTAGAGAACAGAGGTCTGGTTATTCAAAAACAAAGTTCCCCTGCCTCCCACAGCTGTAAACCAGACAGGACCAAACCTTCTGCTCGCCTTCCTCCTTGTTTAGCACTGGTGGCCATCCTGGCATGGCCACGTCCAAAAGAAACAGAGAATGGCAATCGCAGTAACCACGGATGGGGCTCCCTCTCACTGCCCTGCCCCTTCCACACACAAGCTGCCAGGCATGTTGAGGAGAGGCCCAGCACAGCACAAGGAACCTTAGCCTGTGTTTCCAGCCGACCCGGGCATGGGCAGCCTCTCCCGTGGGCATTCCCTAGGAAAGCTGTCCAGAGGAGGGGAGACCGTCTTTCACCTCAGCAAATCAAGAAGCAAATAGGATGTATCTGGCGAGTCTGAATACTAGGACTGTCCTTCTGTGCCAGGTTATTTCTGCTGTACTTTTGGGAAAGCCCTGCATTCGTCAGAAAAAAAGAAGTGGCCGGCAAAGAGAGTCCGGAGAGTCAGGGCCACTTATGCTGCCTGAGCGTGGCTGTTGGGCTGTTGGCAGCTCTCCCACTATCCCTCTGCAACACCAGACGTCCCTCAGCTCTACAGGCCACACACTGAGAGCCCTGTTCACGGCACACGGCCCATAAATAGTGCTGACTATAAAACTCACGTCCAGGCCAAGGGAAGCATCCCACCCTTTGCTCTATAGGAGGAAGACCTTCTGACAACCTATGTCTGCCCTTAGGATCCACACAAAAAAGACGAGACCAGCCCAGCATGTAGAGCACGGGCCCAGAGGCAGCAGCAGCAGGGAGGGTCCGGCCATGCAGGTTCAGAACAGGCAGGTGGCCTTTCAAAAAACGACACCACTGGAGAATGGGTAAAAAGAAACGAACGTGGCCAGGACGGCTGTTTTCCCCAAGGGATGGTTTGTTTTGAAAAGCTGATTAAGGAGGCACATGAAACTTTCATAAATGAAGCAAAGGGGGGGGGGCAGATAAAAAGAAGCTGTCTTCCCTTTCTCACAATAAATGCCAGGCAGGAAGGCACGGCTGCCCAAGGGCTGTTCTCTCTGGGCCCATGAGAAGGAACCCCTAGGAACTGGTAGGTTTTGACTGTGTCTTCTTGTGCTTCTGCTATATTTTGATTTTGCTTGTAGGCTACATCACTAAAGGCAGATACAAGTAAGTAGAACTAATGAAAGAATGGCAGGTCATGCCTTCCTGCCCAGTTTGGAGGCCTTCTGCAAACACCTGGCATGGTCCAATACCACAGACTTCTCTTGAGACCCATGAGATCTGGATCCTTCTCAGCACCTGCTGGCCCTGCCTTGCCCTTCTTGGAACGAACACTAGGTTCCTGCAAGTCTTTTCCAGAGCCAGCCTTTCCATTAATATTTTCTTTGGAACTGTTTTGTACCCCCAATGCCTAAGGGGAGACTACAATTCATTCAAGGCAGCATGGGGGCCCGTGGTTCTGTAAAAGAAGACGTGGCGTCCTGGTTACCGAACCCACAAGATGAAGATTTATTTCTCCTAATATGGATCTTCGGAGCCCCTTAAGAGAAGAAACCTGCAAAGAATCATCACCTCATGACATACAGCAGGTTGAAAGATGTACCCAGCCAACGGTGGAGCAGACCCAGCGGTGTGGGATCCATGGACGGGCCCAACATCCTGCCAGCTGAGCAGGAGCCAAAGCAGTGGAGAGAGCAAGGAGGTCCTCCCCGAGCTCTCCAGCTCCTCACCGACCCACCGACCGACCGCCCGCCTGCCCACTGGTGGTATTGTCTTATCCAATCACAAGCATGCAAACACCTTGAGCAGCCACAGCTGGCAAGGAGAACGTGTGTGTTTGCTGAAGAAATATGGGGGGGGGCACCGAGCGCTTAGGAGGCTTCAACGGGTACAATATTTGGGAGAAGAGGCCATTTCAGAACAGACGCTTCCACTCCCAAACCTGGTCACCTGAGGCCACACAGAAAAGTAGGCCTCATGACGGCAGGCTACCAGAAGGCCTTGAGCAGGCGATGGTGTTGCAGGCCACCAATTCACTAGAGAGAAGGGGACGCAGAGTTTAAGCAACTCCCTCTGGAATCATGGCCATCGACACACATTGCCAGCAACAAAGATGCCCACCAGACAGACATTGGGAAAACTACACAAGCAGACAACTGTCCACAAAAACCGGGCTTTTATGGTTTTCCTGCAACAGACTAGCACTGTCTCCCCTCTGGAAATGTCCTTTATGAATTTTATTTTGGCCTTTTTACAATGTCATCTGTCCCTTCATACTTCCAGCTCTCCCGTTGGACAAAGAGTGACCGCTTGTCCCCTTGTCTAGCGCCAAGCAGCAGCCCTCAGCAGCTCAGTGTACCCTGACTGCAGTCTTCTGTCTTTCTACGGCTGCCTTATTTAGGAAGATCATATTTGCGTATCCACGGGAAAGCTTTGGACCCATTCCACAGCCAGATAAAATGGTACCTTCCCTATTACATATCCCAAAAGACAGCCTTGGAAAGACATCCAGCACAGTTACAAGAGAGCAATATTCCACAAAAGAGGCATTCCACTTGGGCAAGGCTCTTTTTCATTCAAATGAAAGTCTTCACATCCCACTTGGAAGGTTTTGGATGGCTTTTTAAAAACCTGCTTAGTATGAAATGTTCACAGAATCTACAGTTCAACATGGGGCTGTTGAGATCAACTAATAATCATCTTATGCCACCCTCTACTCTCCACATTAAAAGCTACAAGCCAAGGCAGTGAAAAATAACTTAAAAAATAACTTAAGAGCCTGTGACAGGTCTAGGGAAAGAAAAATGGAGGAACAACCAGATGATACCATGGACAGCACAAGTCCCTTCAAGGAGCCACCAAAACCACACCCACTAGCCACGCTGCAGCCTTCCCAAAGAAAACCACCAAGGGGGGGATTCCAAACCATTTTCAAAAGGAGACGCAGGAAATGTGACAAAGAGTTCCCTCCCTCTTCCCCAGAGGGTAAAAATCTTTCTGTGACCTCTGGCGCCCAGTGGGATCCCAGTCCATCCACTTCAAAGGAGACCAGGGCATCACATCCCCCTCCTCCTTGCTACGCTTGCCCCTCTCTCTACCGCATTCACACCACCAGCCTTTGCCCAGCAGTGGGAAGAGAGTCTCAGGTGGAGCCGCTGGCTCCTCATCTGCCCTTGCTGTCAAGCCAGTTCTGACTTAAGGGGATCCTTCCTACGGTTCTCCTCGGGAGGAGCATTGGCTTCTTCTGAGGGGTTATGCAGGCTGGCCCTTCTAGGGGCCACCGTGGGGAACTGAACCCCCCACCCCACCCCACCTCTGGCGCCCCAGTCAAATGCTCCTCCGGAACCACTGACCAATCCAGGCAGCCAGAGACGGAGCAGGCACCTGGAAAGGCCAGGCTGGCCAGCCAGAATATAAGATACTTCTCCACTTGGACATGGAAGACCTGGCCTTAAAGAGGACACCCAGGACTACAAGAGGGAAAGGTGACCCCCCCCGCCCCCCAAGGGGATGCCAGCCAAGGGGGCAAATTTGAGTTGCTCAGAAGCAGCCACCAGGCAGGCACCCAGTCGCTGGAGGTGCCCCCCCCCCGCCGCCGCCGTGGATTTGGGGCCGGGAGCTCCCACGGTGAGTGGACCCGGGTAAAGGAAAGGCGGGCTCGCCGGCCCTGCCCTCGGGGGGGGGGATCGGGCAAACGCAACGCTTCCCCTCCCCCCCACTCCCCTACCGGGGTCAGCAGGGGAAGAAAAGGGGGTCATGAAGGCGGGCCCGCTGGATCGGGGGAGAGTAAGGCTGGGCCGGAGGGAAAAGGCTTTGCAGGAGACCGAGGAGGGCGGCGGCTTCTTCCTCTCGGGCGGGGCCCCCTTCTCCGTTCCGCCCGCTCGCCCCCTCCACCTTCGCCCCCACCCCCGTGCTCGCGCGCGCCGCCGGGCCAGGGAAGGGCGGGGACCCTTCGGGCGCTGAAAGCCCCTCTTTGTGCGCGGAAGCCCCTCAGGAATGTGCCGAGCGGGGCCGGGAGGGGGGCGGAGGAGGAGGCGTCCGCTCCCCGCCGTCCTTGGAGGCCGCCCGGGGCGGAAGGGAGGCCGGGCTCCCTCCCGGGCCAATGTGGCCTCGCCGTCGCCGCCGCCGCCGCCCCCCACGCGCCCCCGTCCCACTCGGCGGGACGACCCCCCACACGGGAGAGGCCTAGGAAAAGGGGGAGACCCTCCTCCGCGGCCAGGCCGCCTGTCCCCGCCCAGGGTTGTCCCCCCGCCACGACGACGGCGACGCCCCCCCCCGCCGCAGCCGCCCCGCCCCGGGAGCCCCCCTCCCCTCCCCCCGGCCCCGCTCACCAGGCCGCGCGGTGACCCCCTGACCCAGCGGGCGGCGTTGCCATAGCAACACCGTGACGGTCCCGGCCGCGGCGGACGGGCGCCCGCGTCACCGTCGCATCATCGCCGAGCTCGGTGACCTCACGCGGTGACGTCACGCGGCCGCCGCGCGGCGGAGGGGCGAGGCCTGCCTTTTTCCCCCTCACTCCTCGCCTTCCACGTTTTTTTTTTTTTCACGGAGCGAAAGACCCGGATGGAGGAACCGGAAGCGGCGGCGCGCCCAGGCCTGCCCCTCCCCTTCCCCCCCAGACCTCTACGTACTTCCTCGGCGCTGGCGGCTCCGCCTTCCTCCGAGGCCGGCCTCCCTCCACCCCCCCGCCTCCGCCGGACTCGCTCGGAGAGGGATGGCTGGAAGCCTAGCCGCCGCACGGCCTCCTGGGAAACCGAGTCCCTCGGCCCTCAGAGGCTCCGAAGCCCTGCCGGCGCCATCCGCCTACCCGAGGCCGAGGCCTCGCGACAACTATCTTTCTCGCGGTATCTGCTGCCGCATACGCTCTTCCTCGCGGGGCCTTCTGGGAGACGTAGTTCTGCGCTGGAAGCCCAAGGCCAGCCAGGAAGAAAGGCCCCTTTGCCTGCGATTTACTACTAGGAGAAAAGCAACGGGGAGAGGCGGGGGGGAGGCGGACGGGATGAGGCTTCTTTGGGCTTCTCTTTCCTCCCTCAAACTGCTGGGGGCGGCCCCCGTGGACCTTGTTGTACAGTGACAACAGTTTGTTTGTTTATTTGACAGTTACCCCGCCTCTCCCCTTAAAGGGACCCAAGGCGGCTTACATCAATTAAAGGACAATATAAAGGCTAAACAACGGAGTAAACAGATACCACATTAAAAAAAACATAAGCATCACCAAAAACATTCAAAGCAGTAAGATTATTTTTAAAAAGTATTTTAAGTGAGAAAAGACAACAAATAACCATCAACCTTTGCAAAGGCATTTTCAATATAAATAGTGGAATGTATTGAAACAGTACAGCAAACCATCATCTTCTCCCCATCCATACATGGGAGTTTTCCCTGGACAGGGGCTGGTAGAGGAAATGTGTCAAGCTCTGGAGGGCTGGGGGGGGGCTTTGTTGAAAGGAGGGTTTCCCCAGGCAAAAGCCATACACCTGTGCAGCAGCTAAAATGGGCTTCCACCTAGATAAATTATAGGAACTTTAATCCAGAAATGGAAAATTCAGGTGCACTTTGCACAAAATTCCTGCCCCCCCCCAAAAAAAAATCCCATCAAAAACAAGCAACCCACAAGGTTGTTTCACTTTGCCTGAACCACAGAAATCTTAGAAACAGGCATGCTTTGGATTCCAGCAGGGCTCTTCCTCAGGCAGGGCACTCCAGAGCAGATACTGTCCTTATCACTGCAGATTAAGCCTGTGAATTCCTTTGGGGAGTCCATCTCATATTTGGTCTGACTCTTTTCCTGATCCCTTCAACTCTTTCCAGGATGATGCTTGTTTTCCAGAAAATACTGCCTTCTCCGGGTGTGCCCAAAGGAGGACAGCCTGAGTTTCCAGATTTTGCTCCCCTCCCCCCCACAAAAAAGGTAGTTCATGCCTGATTAGATAGATCCAGGACCCACTTGTGCATCTTTCTGGCACTCCAGGATATCAGCATGAAGGGAATGGATCAAGCATATATCTGTATTAGTAACCCACAGGCATTGACGAACTTCATGGCAATATATATCCCAAGCTGTGCCTTGCATATTGACAGGCCTCATAGCAATATATATCCCAAGCTATGCCTGGAGAAACCTCATGGCAATATATCCCAAGCTGTACCCTGCATAATGTGGTCACAAACAAGTTATATTTCAGGCTATGCCTTGCAAAGTATAAGCCACACAAATTATATATTTAGAGGTAATGATGTTAATAAGCATACACATATATTTCCTTATTATTATTATTCACACATGTATTCTTTATTCCTGCAAACTTTGGTCAAGCCTTAAGAGAAAGGGCTCCTGTTATAAAATTGGCCGAGCAAGCAGCAATAAGATTCAAAGGT
Source organism: Phrynocephalus forsythii (assembly GCA_029282475.1). Lineage (NCBI taxonomy): Eukaryota > Metazoa > Chordata > Lepidosauria > Squamata > Agamidae > Phrynocephalus > Phrynocephalus forsythii. The sequence goes on from JAPFRF010000009.1 coordinate 821,119, forward strand.
CTAATTATTTTTCTATGAAGCCTTACACAGTTTAATTGCACATAGCTAAGCCAGCCAAGAAAGCCTTATCTCTGAACTCAGCCGAGGCAGCAGCAGCTGCCATCCATCACTTGTCAAACTCCTAGGTCATAAAACTCTTGCAGCTCCGTGTAGCTCTGTGCTAGTCAGTTCAAACAAACACTCCAATTAAGATATTTAGTTGTTGCCAAAAAGTGCAAAATAAATGACCAAGAGTACCAATTAATGTTTGATGTGTGTAACCGATGCATATGACGTAGGATGCAGATGAGAGGGGGAAGGAGGAGAAATGTAATTCTATAAGAACTGATGTTTTCTCTTTGTCCGGTGGAATTGTCATTCGATCTGTGTTGAGTGAGAATTCCCTTGGTTGGCAACCAATAAATCATCACTTTCCTGAAGACCCAGACTGCTTATTGCAACTGCTTAGCCCTTCTTTTTGCCGGCAGAGGACCCAAGCTACAGCTATTGTAAACAGCTGTACATCATTCCTTTCATTTGGTGGAGATGCCGGGGACTTGGCCGCAATTAAAAGGGCTTGCAGAGTCTGGCTAGGCAATGATGTCAGGTCCGTGCTGAAATGAATCACTTCCAGTCGACACTTCACCGCTTGTGAGGGGAAAAGCATTCAGGTCAGTGCCAGACCATCCATCATCGCCGGAGGAAACGGAGATCGGCCGAAAGGGGGAAAACAGACTGCATAAGAAATCTGGTAAGGAGAAAACAACCGGCTGTGGTACGGGGAGGAGAGGATTCGAGTCCAACATCTCTACGGAGAGGAGAGGATTGTGGGTCCAACATCCCCCGGGGGGGTACGGGGAGGAGAAGGGTTGGATACGACCTTAACATCCCAAGAACCAGGGGAAATTAAGGGACAATAAGACCCTGAAATCCCCAAGGGAGGAGAGGATTTTTGCAAGATCCAACATCCCTAGGGTTCGCCCCCAGTGTTTGAAAAACAAAAAGAATTAGGAGCAGAGCACCGCTCTGGCATCCTCAGAGAATTTATAAGTGTTTGAATATATGTGTGGGCATTGAGTTGAATTCTTTTTGGTAACCTCAGGGGAGTGGCCATCCTCTGTGTTTAAGCGGTGGCAAAGACTGGCAATCTTTGCCCCACACTACTACCAACGGAGCACCACCACCTCCGTTTGACTTTAGATAGTTAATAAGATTTTTCCCTAGGTAGTGGGATCGCAGTTACGTTGGGAGGCCGGGAAAAGTCGGGTGATTTGTGTGATCGAACGGAATCAGTGTTTGTTTGGTGCATGGGCCGGGGTGCTCAATAGGACATACCCCTTGGCGAAGTGTGTCTGGACGTGCAATTTCCAAGCAAGGGCGACCTCTTGGGTCACATCAGTATCGCGTGTTGTGTGCATGATGTGCAATTAAATTGTTTAGGTGCGATTCCGTTTGGTGTTGTGTGGGAGAATTTGTCGGCACACAATTAAGACATATAAAATGGGAGCAGAACACAGCAAACCAAGCACCCCCTTGATGTGCCTTGTGGCAAACTGGAAATCCGCCACTAGAAACTATGACTTTGGTGTCACTATGAGAAAAGAGCGTCTGCTAACTCTATGCAGAGTAGAATGGCCAATACTTCATCCGGGTTGGCCAGCACATGGGACCTTTGATGAACAGATCATCCGTCAGCTCTGGCTGACCATTCTCAAAGACTTCCCAGAGCATATTCCGTATATTGAAATGTGGAGAGGAAATGTAAAACGGAACCCGTCTTGGTTAAGAGCATGCAGAAACCTTCCACCCCAAGCTAAGATTCTAGCCCTCAAAAAGGACAAGCCAGTTTTAGCTTGTGAACAAGAAGAATATGACCCCCTGCCTCCCCCATATGCCCCCGGAGCTGTACCAGCGCCAAACCCTCCTCCCAACCCAGGGGGTAACCCAGCACTCCCGTCAGGGCGCCCAGCAGATGTTGACCCAAAGCCAAAGTGGCAGCCTGACTCACCCATGGGCAGAGAATTGGCAGCAGCAGGAGGAAAGGTGAGAGACAAAGAGAGAGAGAGAGAGAAGGGGAGCCAGGGAAGTCAAGAGAGAGAAAAAGAGAGAGAGGAAGAGGAGGTGAATGCGGGCGAAGCCCCAGCAGAGAGAGTGAAGGAGATGAAGGAGACTGGGAAGATGTGTCCGCCTTTTACAGGCGATTGAGAGGAGACAGAGAGTGGACAGAAGAGGAACATGGAAGAGTGGAGGATTTGTTGGGCAAATATAAGGATAAATTTGAAGTCTCAGATCACGTTTTGGGGGCAGCAGGGGAGAAGGACTGGAAGAAGAGGCAGAAGCACCTTTTGAGGGCACTTGATGCAGCTAACCGCCTGGCCATGGCAGAAGGGGCTCATGCCAATGTAATGCCCTTCAGGCGAGTTTATGATCCTGTCACCCCAGGCCAAAATGCCCCCCGCACCTCCACCATGCAACATGTACCTTTCACAAGCTCAGACATCATAAACTGGAAAAATACCCTCCCTAGCCTGGACGATGACCCAGATCGGGTGTTCAGCACATTGGATAGTGTGTTTAGTGTTTACACCCCAACTTTTGAGGATGTTTAACATCTGCTCCGTGGGCTTTTCATCGCGGAACAGACGAGGAAAATCATAGATGCAGCTAGAAAATATCGCACTGCCCAAGGAGATGACCCAGGACAGGTGAATGCAGCCATTCCCACCACTGCGCCTGATTGGGACTATAATACTGACGGGGGAATGGCCTCTTTGAAAAGATATCTGGCAGCAATCCTCCAGGGGGTCAGAGCAGCGGGGCAGAAAAAGATTAATATGTCAAAAGTGAATGACATCGTTCAGAAAGCAGATGAACCGCCAGGGGAATTTCTGGATCGTTTATACCTAGCATTCAGGAAGTTCACTCCAATTGATCCCGGAGACGCAGGGATGGAGAATATTGTTAAAACTGTTTTTATAGCTCAATCTGCCCCTGACATACGTCGTAAAATTCAAAAGACAGAGAATTTCATGGGGCAGTCCCTATCATGGTTGCTGCAGTCCGCGCAAAGTACATTTAATAATAGGGAAGAAGAACAGTGCGCCCAGAAACAAAAAGCTGTTGTAAAAAAAGTGATGGCGCTGAATCCAGCCCCTGAGCCCAGACGAGGACCCCTAGGGAGAGATGTTTGCAAATTATGTGGAAAAAGAGGACATTGGGGTCAGGACTGTTATTTAAATCCAAACAACCAGAACCGAGGGAATTTCAATAGAGGAGGACCATGTCAGCCCTGGCAAGTGCCTGCTAGATATCCCACAGCAAGTTCGCCCAGCCACCAGCCCGGCTATAGGCATTCGATGCAGGGACCCCCACGATATAATCAGTCTGCCCCATACCAGCAAAATCTGATGCAAAACCCAGCTCAGCAAGCAGGGCAAGCCCAGTTCCAACAACAGCCCCCATACCAGCAAGGAGCCCAAATGTCCCAGACGCTCCCTAGACCACAGAGAGGACAGGGACCTGCCTGGACACCACCTTACCAAGGCATGATGGCTTTAGAAGAGGAGGAGGATCAATATTGAAGGCGACAAGGTTCGGGCTCCCGCGAACCTACTGTCAGCATATTGACAGGGAGCACCACTACCCAATTTTTGATAGATACAGGAGCCAGCTATTCAGTGATTCCAGACCTCGTTAACTCCCTGGATCGGACACGTTCAGTTAATATAATGGGAGCCACAGGAAAAGCACAGCGGGCTTACTTCATGAAGCCCATCGAATGCAAATTGGGTGGCCATACTGTCCAGCATAAATTCCTGCACATGCCAAACTGTCCACTTCCCCTTTTGGGACGTGATTTGCTTTTCAAACTAGGCACCCAAATCACTTTTACCCCAAAGGGAGAAGTTCATTTGACTACAAACCCCACTGAGCCCTCTGGTGAACTGTGTGTAGAATATCCCTTGAAAGAGAGATGGCGATTGTTACTGGTGAAAGAGGAGCCAAGCCAGATTCCACGTGAAATTCTAGACCAAGTGAACCCACAAGTTTGGGCTGAGGGAAACCCTCCCGGGATGGCACGGAATATCCCACCGTTTGTGGTTCAACTAAAGCCCATGGCCACTCCAGTTTCTGTCCCACAGTATGCTATTGGAAGAGCAGTGTTTGCGAAGTCTCAAAGTCTTGGCAGAAGAGCCATTAACCCCCAAGGACTTTACAAATCGTTTCTATCGGAGGGAGAATCAACAGGCTGTTAAATGGCAAATTAGAAGATAAAGATCACACCCGAAAGAAACGTGAGTCTGCTTGTTTATATCGGAATCTGTTCAGAGCGCGGTGGAAAGCAGCCATAACTCCCCTTCGTGAATGCAAATCGAAACCAAGCGGTGGGGGCGGAGGAGACATCCCTTCATTTGCAAAGTGAGTTTAATTTAATATTTAAATTGAAGTGGAAGAATAATGGGACCTGGAGAAGCTTGATCGTGAAGTCTGTAGTTCAAGACTGGCGTTTTGAAGTCACCCCCCGCTCTTTTTTGTGAAGAGACGGAGTGAATAGTGAATAGAGGAGAGCGTGGGGGGTGGAAGGGGGATATTTTAAAAAAAACTCTGGTGTTTGAAGTTACTCCCCCCCTTACCTGATTCTACACTTCCAAAGACTTTTGATTAACAATTGAATTCCCCCTCCCCCTTTTTTTTCTTGCGGAGGACCGGATATTTAGAGGAATTTGAGTGGCGGACAAGGTGGTGTGATTTTACATTTCAAAGGATTCCACCAGAGCCGGCTGGAAAGCCATCCCCCCTCTTTCGAGGGGAACGTTTTGGAGTTGTTTTTTGGGAACAGTTTAGGAGTTACTACAAACTGGAGCTATTGTTATCTACTTTTTCCTAACTGGATTAGACATTTTGAAGCGGTTGAAGATTTATATATCTTTTGGATGGGCAAAAACTTTGTTAAACAACTCTTTGTTACAGAGAAGCAAAACATGTGGTTTAGGCTGTGAAAAAGCCGAAGAATTGCTTCAATTTTTCTCTCAACTCTTAATTTTTAAAGGTTTCTTTATGGGTCTCAATTTGTTTATTCGATTGCAGTAGAAACGAACTTAAGTTGCTGCGTGTCTTCCTTTGAGGCTTTCTCTGGTTTCAAGGACATAAGAAAGACACAACAAGATAAGGTCTGTGCTGTGAGTTGGACTGAGAATCTCATTCTTTAGGTTGGAGCGCCATCTGGTGGATTTTAAAAATTATCGTATGGGACACTGGTTAGAAAATTCATTTTTTATGTTAGAGCGCCATCTGGTGGATTTGGAAAATTATTGCATATAAAATTCAATTTGAATGTTATATTGAATGGGAAAGTGTCTGACTATATAGAAAAATTGATAAAATTTGATAAATTGTTATAAATTTGATATTTGGATAATTTAAAGTTAGAGAGGTTAAAATGAAGTTAGTATAAGTAAATTTAACATCATTGATGGTAATTGGGTGAATATTAATCAACATCAATTAATGGAGTATTAATAGATTAACTCGATTGGTTGAAGGTTATTGTGGTCTATTGAATGAATTAACTTTAATATGTGGTTAAATTGTGTCCTATTGGAATAGAAGTTAATAAAAATTGTGATGGCAGAGAAGAAGAAGACGACACCTTTAACACAGAGAAGAGATTCCAGACAAGAGGAGGGTAAAGAATGGGAAGGATTAATGATACATATAAGGAGAGAATTTGAAAAAAGTGAACAAAGTATGGATCAGAAGTTGTCAGAACTAAAGGAAGACATGCAGAAACAAATTAAAGAGGCAGTTGGGGAGCTCTCAGCTCAAGTGAAGGATTTAACGGTGAAAACAAAGAATATAGAAGCTAAAGTGAAGAAAGTGCAGACAGAGGTTAAACAATGCAGAGAAGAAACAGAGAGGAATAGAACAGGAGTGTCAGAAGTAGAGATTACGCAAAGGAAGATGGCTGAGGAGCTTGCTTTTCTTGAAATGAGACAAAGGCAACAGAATCTTCGTTTCCGTTTGATTCCATGGGAGGAAGGAGAAGATATTAAGGCCAAAGTAATAACGGAATTGGCGAAGTGGCTTGGATGGCAAGAACAGGAAGTAGCTGATGCTATCTCCCAAGTGTTCAGAATTGCAGTCAGATCAAAGAAACTGAGAGCGAAGAAGACACCAGGCGACGTTATTGTGTCATTGACATCTATGGCCGTGCGAGATAGAATCCTGAAACATAGTTATGACAATCGGTTTGTGATTGATGGACAACAGATTCTGATATACAAGGAGATTCCGCTCCATTTCTTGAGAAGAAGAGGAAGTTATAAATCTCTGGCAGAAACGCTGAGAAGAAATGGTTTGAGATTTCGCTGGGAGTTCCCAGAAGGTCTATCCTTCATTTACAAGATGAAAAGATTTAAAATAATATCTGAGTCGGAAATAGGTAAATTTCTGAGAAAATATGGAGAAGAGCTTGGGTACAGGAAACCATCGAAAGAGGGTGAAAAATCACCTGAAGAAGAAGAAGAGGAAGAAGAGGAGGAGTTAGAACTCTCTGAGGAGGAAGAAGGTAAAGCGGATTTAGCTATGGCCAATATTTGAATAGAGATTGATAAAAATATATTTAATTTGAAATTTACAATGGCGCTGAGAGTATTGACTTGGAATGTTAATGGTCTGAATGAAAAGACCAAGAGAAACAGAATTACGCATTTATTGAAGAAAGAAAATCTGGACTTGATTTGCCTGCAAGAAACACATGTTGCAATGAAACATACGAAGATTCTAAAAAACAAAATTTTGGGACAAGAATTTGTATCGTCTGATAAATTGAAGAAAAGAGGAGTGGTGATATATGCAAAACATAAATTGGAACCTAAGTTGATTATGAAAGACGAAGAGGGAAGATTTTTGATGGTACAAATCACTTGGCAATCTGAAAAAAATTTTATTGTAGGCATTTACGCGCCAAATGAAAGGAAATCAGAATTTTACAGAGAGGTAGAACAAAAACTGTTAGATTATATGGATGAAAAACTCTTTCTGATGGGAGACTGTAATGGTGTAATGATTTGGATAGATCTCAGAAAAAGAAAGGTTCAGAAGGGAAATTACCAAAATCTTTTTATGACTTAGTTGAAAATTTTGGATGGACCGATATTTGGAGATTGAGACATCCAATGGAAAAACAGTTTACTTTTTTTTCTGAACCGAACCAGAGTTGGGGGAGAATTGATTATATATTTGTCCCTAATGATATCTCACATAGAGTGACAAAAGTGGAAATTTTACCTAAAACGATCTCAGATCATAATGCAATGGTGATGGAAATCAAAACAAAAATGCAAGGATTATACCGTTGGAGGTTGAATGAAAGTTTACTGGATGAGACTGAGACTCTGCAGATAGCGAAAAAAACCTTCAGAGACTATTTGAAAAATAACTGGAGAAGAGAAACACCAACAAATGTGGTATGGGATGCTAGTAAGGCTGTTATGTGAGGCCTCTTTATTCAAAGAAATGCGTATCAGAAGAAACAGAAAGAAAAGAAGCAAAATGAGATTTTAAAAGAACTGGTAGAGACAGAGAAGAAACTGGTGGAGAAGCCAAAGGAACAGAAATGGATTCAAAAATTAAAGATGCTTCAAACTCAGTTGTCGATGATTATCAATCAAGAAATTGAGTGGAAGGTAAAGATGATGAGACAAAGAAATTTTGAATCGGCAAACAAAGTAGGGAAATTGCTGGCTTGGCAGCTGAAATGGAAGCAAAAACAAAAGGTTGTGAACAAATTAGTAGTAGACCAAAAATTAGTGGAAGATCCAAGAGAAATTGTAAAGGTGTTTTGAATTTCTACAGAAATTTATATACTAAAAAAAAGAGAATCCGGAACAGATGGACAGATATTTAAAAAAGAATGGATTGAAAAAAATCTCAACAAACCAAGTGTCGATATTGAGTGAGAAAATTACCCCACATGAAATACAAAGTGCAATAGAGAGGGCGAAAATTGGAAAATCACCGGGCCCAGATGGTCTGACTGCAAAATATTATAAAAATTGTCAGAAGAAATGTTACCAATAATGGTGGAGGTTATGAATGAAGTTCTAGAAAAAGGAGTCATACCTAACACCTGGAAAGAGGCGTATATAACACTGATTCCAAAGGAGAACTTAGACACAACAGATGTTAAAAATTATAGGCCCATTTCCTTTTGAATGGAGACTATAAATTATTTGCCGATGTTTTGGCTAATAGATTAAAAAGGGTTTTAAATGAGTTATTACACAAAGATCAAGCGGGGTTTCTTCCTGGCAGACAGATGAAAGATAACATGAGAAATATAATTGATATAATAGAGTATCTAGAAGTCAGGAAAGAGAAACAAGCTGCTTTGATATTTATTGATGCTGAAAAAGCTTTTGATAATGTCTCTTGGCAATTTATGAAGAAGAATTTGGAAAACATGGGAGTGGGAACAAAGTTTTGGAACGGTGTTAATGCAATATATAAGGAACAGAAAGCTAGTTTATTGATTAATAATGTGATAACAGAAAGTTTCCCGATTGGGAAAGGTACGAGACAAGGGTGCCCATTGTCCCCATTGTTATTTATTACTGTATTGGAAGTATTGTTAGTCAAACTGAGGGACATGGGGACAATTAAAGGTATATGTGTGGGGGATAAGGAATATAAATTAAAAGCGTTTGCTGATGATTTAGTTTTGACGTTAGAGAATCCAAAAGAAAGTATTACTGAGGTGATGAAAATAATTGAGGAATTTGGTAATCTAGCCGGTTTCAAACTAAATAAGAATAAGACGAAGGTCTTATTGAAAAATGTAACAAAGAAAGATTGTGAAGAATTTGAAAAATTGTCCGCCCTCTCAGTGGTGAAAAAAGTTAAATATTTGGGAATTAACTTATCTCTTACGAACTTAAATCTCTTTGAGGATAATTATAATATGGTATGGAACTCGATTAAGAGAGATCTGGAAACATGGAATAGATTGAACTTGTCGTTGATGGGAAGAATTTCGGTGATAAAGATGAACGTGCTACCAAGGTTGTTATTTCTATTTCAAATGATCCCAATACTTAGAGGAATAGGCCACTTTAAGGAATGGCAGAAGATATTGTCCAAATTTGTCTGGCAAGGTAAAAGACCCAGAATAAGATTTAAATTGCTAACAGATGCCAAGGAAAGGGGAGGATTTGCCATGCCAGACCTGAGATTGTACTACGAAGTGGCCTGCCTCGGTTGGATAAAAGATTGGATTACTTTAGTTGATGAGGATCTATTGGATTTAGAAGGTCATGATAACAGATTTGGTTGGCACGCTTATCTTTGGTATGACAAAGTGAAAGTACATAAAAGTTTTATGAATCATGTAATTAGAAAGTCACTACTTCAGGTCTGGGAACGGTTGAAACCCCTTTTAGAGAGACATACACCGAGATGGTTATCCCCGATTGAGGCATTGGCGATCAAGAGGAAAGATAAAGAAGGAGTGGGGATCACCTATGGTGATGTGTTATTCTTTTCAGAAAAAGGTCCTAGACTGAAGTCTTATGATATGTTGAAAGAGAAGTTAACAGGCTGGTTTCAGTACCATCAACTAAATGACATTTTTCAGAAAGATAGAAAGGTGTCTGGGTTTGGAGAGAAGGAATCTAAGTTCCAAACCATAATCACAGGCCCAAAAAGAAATTGTTGACTAGATTATATAATTTTTGTTGGAGTTGAATCTAAAAAGATGAACAAGTTAAAGAATGTATGGTAAAATGGGCTATGGATCTGGGTCATAATATTGAGTTAGATGTGTGGGAAAGACTGTGGAAAAAGAATATGAAGTTTACCGCATGTACTTTGATAAAAGAAAATCTGTTGAAAATGATGTATAGGTGGTATATTACCCCAACGAAGTTAGCAAAGATGTATAGGATGAAAGATGACCACTGCTGGAAATATAAAGAGAAACAAGGTGATTTTTATCATATGTGGTGGACTTGTGAGAAAGTGAAAGAGTACTGGGCATTGATATATGATGAACTCAAAAAGATGTTAAAGTGTACATTCCCAAAACGACCTGAATTTTTTCTGTTAGGGTTGGTGGATAATGAAATTAAAGGAGCAGACAGGACTCTATTTCTATATGCAACAGCAGCGGCACGAATGCTCCTGGCACAGAATACCATCTTTGGATGAATGGAGGGTGAAAATATTGGACTTTGCAGAGATGGCCAGACTGACGTGCAGACTGAGGGATCAAGACAACCAGAAGTTCCAAAAAGATTGGCAAAAATTTAAGAACTACATGGAGATTCATTGCAAGGAATTAAAGACTCTTACCGGATTAGGATAGAGCTCGAAGGATTACTACTTATTTTTCAAATCTTTTTATAAGTATATAAAGGGGTTTGTCTGAAAGGAAGGCTAGGAGATGAATAACGCTAAAACCACGGGAAGAACAGAGGGAAGCCAAATTTTAGTGGTAGAATGATTTTGTATTGCTAATGTTTTGAACTTGACTTTTTTTTTGTATACTAAAATTTTCTAATAAAAACGTATTTAAAAAAAAAAAAGAAGTCTATGGGTTTGGCATAGCCACCTCTGGGTTTGACCCGAAGGGGTACATAACAATTACTCGCACTATACTGCGAGAAGGGGAGAGGAAAAATCACACTTGGTCCGAACATAGCAGCGCCTTAGACAGAATACACGATGATTCCCTTGAAATCCCAGACATTGCAAAAAATTCTTTTGTGGGATTGGCACAATCCATTGCCACGGAGTTGGGAGTTTCAGACTGTTATGTCTGCGGTGGGACCAACATGGGCCAAGCTTGGCCATGGGAGGCTATGGAAATCAATCCAGAGCTGTTCAATAATTTGTCCCGGATGGGAAATCTCACCACAAGAGATTACCCCCAAAAGTTAGTGTGGACTATTACCACTGAGTTGGTTGGTCGGGTGTGCTTCTCACAGGAGGGCGCCATCCCTGTAGGTTCCTTGGCTTGCCTAGGGACTTGGGAAAAAGGTGCCTGGAAGTCACCCTCAGGCATGACACCACCTGCCAAACTGACCAGTGCGCTCCTGTCATACATTTATTCAGACCTTCCCTTGCCTTGGGAAGCTCCCTTAAATTTATACTGGATATGTGGCAACTTCGCTTATGAAATGCTGCCAGCCAGCTGGTCTGGCTCCTGTGTCCTAGGGTTCATAAAACCCTCATTTTTCCTAATTCCTACAGCACCACAACAATCCCTTGCCGCTCCTGTGTATGGCCCCTTGTCCAGAGAAAAGCGGGGAAGCTTAAAGCGGGAGGGAACACCTTTTGAAGGTTTTGACTGTAAGCCTCCGGATCAGTACCATGGGGACACATGGGATTCGGAACGCATCATCTGTGTTTACGGCCCTGCCACCTGGGCCGCAGATGGAAGCTGGGGATATCGGACCCCTATTTACATGCTTAATCGAATTATCCGATTACAAGCAGTTTTAGATTTGGCGGGACAGCGCATCTCTTCTGCGCTAACCGCACTTGCCGTTGCCACTGACAAATTGCGAACAGCAGTCTATCAAAATAGGCTTGCTCTTGACTATCTGTTAGCAGCGGAAAACGGTGTGTGTGGTAAATGGAATATGACGAACTGCTGTCTTGAGATTGACCCGGTTGGTGACGTCATAAACCAACTTACCACTGAGATCAAACAACTCACAGTTAACCCTGCTCAGGAATGGAAAGGGTTGCAGTTAGGCTGGTTGCAAGACCTCCTTCCGGGAGGTTGGCTTAAGGCCATCATTGGTATGGTAGTTGCCCCATTATGTATTCTGCTTTTGATATGTTTACTCACTCCTTGCTTGATCAAGTTCCTTCAAACTTCTATCCTTCGCATGGTGGCAAAGCGCGCTGCACCAGAAATGCTTGCGCTGTTGCAAGACTATGACAGAAGTCGAGAACAACAGCCTTTGGGTAATTTACTGCCGTAAATTCCCAAAACTCGTTCAGGGGGGAGTGAAGGGAATGGATCAAGCATATATCTGTATTAGTAACCCACAGGCATTGACGAACCTCATGGCAATATATATCCCAAGCTGTGCCTTGCATATTGACAGGCCTCATAGCAATATATATCCCAAGCTATGCCTGGAGAAACCTCATGGCAATATATCCCAAGCTGTACCCTGCATAATGTGGGCACAAACAAGTTATATTTCAGGCTATGCCTTGCAAAGTATAAGCCACACAAATTATATATTTAGAGGTAATGATGTTAATAAGCATACACATATATTTCCTTATTATTATTATTCACACATGTATTCTTTATTCCTGCAAACTTTGGTCAAGCCTTAAGAGAAAGGGCTCCTGTTATAAAATTGGCCGAGCAAGCAGCAATAAGATTCAAAGGTCTAATTATTTTTCTATGAAGCCTTACACAGTTTAATTGCACATAGCTAAGCCAGCCAAGAAAGCCTTATCTCTGAACTCAGCCGAGGCAGCAGCAGCTGCCATCCATCACTTGTCAAACTCCTAGGTCATAAAACTCTTGCAGCTCCGTGTAGCTCTGTGCTAGTCAGTTCAAACAAACACTCCAATTAAGATATTTAGTTGTTGCCAAAAAGTGCAAAATAAATGACCAAGAATACAAATTAATGTTTGATGTGTGTAACCGATGCATATGACGTAGGATGCAGATGAGAGGGGGAAGGAGGAGAAATGTAATTCTATAAGAACTGATGTTTTCTCTTTGTCCGGTGGAATTGTCATTCGATCTGTGTTGAGTGAGAATTCCCTTGGTTGGCAACCAATAAATCATCACTTTCCTGAAGACCCAGACTGCTTATTGCAACTGCTTAGCCCTTCTTTTTGCCGGCAGAGGACCCAAGCTACAGCTATTGTAAACAGCTGTACATCATTCCTTTCAAGCAAAGCTCTCCTCCAGCATCACATGCCTGCAAACTGGGTTCCTCCAAAGCTTCACCGGAGGCCCACTGATCACTGGCCACCATTGTTGAGACCACAGCAAGCTAATCCTGCTGCAAGCTGTTGGATTTCACAAGACCCAATAAAAAATCCAACACAGAGAGATCCAGGCAATATTACCAGTTTATTAGGCCTAATAAAGATGGTAAGGCGAACGGATCACTCAAGGCAGAAGTGAGGCATTCAGCAACCCGAAAACAGGAAACCCCCAATCTTTATTTCCTCCCTTTCCCGCCTCCCAAAGTGACGCCTCCTCTGGGCCGGATCAGGGGTGGAGTTCTGGGGACCACCAATGAAGTGAGTCCATGAGTCTGTTGGGGGAGGTCCTGGGCGTTCCACAGTCCATGGCCCAGGCCCCCTGTTGGGGTGCGATTAGGCAAAAACTAATCCTTTAATGTGTGTCCGAGGGATTGACAATGAAAGGGGAGAAGCCAGTATTGTCCAAATGCCTGGGTAATCACAAAACAATTAACAGGTAGATGGGGAGACGAACAATCACAATTGGGGGGGCGGGGCGAGGAAGTCACAATGGAGGTGGAAAGCTGATCATGAAAGTCCTTTGCTGCCAGACGGTGCTTTGGATGGATGTGGAAATGAAAACAATGGTGCGCTTCAGGCTGTGATGGTATCTCTGGCACATCTGCTGGGCGTACGTGCCTGTGTCGCTTGAGGAAAATGGAATTTTGCTAGATGATCATTTTCTTCAGCCATGCTGGTGCTCCTTTATTGCCCCAAAGGTGACTTAGGTCCAGAAAGCAGAGGAATACAAGGACATGGCTTCAAGCATCTAGCCTTTAGTGAGATGGGGTGCAGAGGAATAGGAAAAAGTCAGGAGGAGATGGGGCAAAGGGGAGGGCAAGGGAAGAAGAGAGAGAGAGAGAGAGACGGGGAAAGGGGGTAAAGGGTTAAGAAGGGAAAACATGGTGAGGTGAGAGGTAAGGGGGTGACCTTCTAGCTTGAGGTGGCAGAAGAGAGGAAGATAGGAGAAAGAGAGGGGGTGGGTGGGTCAGCAAGCAACATCAATGGGTGAATGATGAGTCATCCATGATAAGAAATGGGGTGGGTATTGTCTTGAGGTAGAATAATGGCAGACCTTCCCATGGTCCAGAGGCAGATGAAGGGATTTGATGATGTCCAGGTGCTTGAGCTGGAAGCTGGAGGGCTAAGCAGGAAAAAAGGTGCCCCATAGAGCCCATTGTCTCTGTGAAGGAAGGAGAAGATTCCTTCTGGCAAAATCCATTCAGAGGAATCAAGCAGTTTGAACTGGTTCTTCCATGTGGCGGGGTGGCCCTTGCATGGAGGCAACGTGTACCTTTGTCCAGGCCTTGAGATACGTGAAGGAAGAAGGAATTGGGAAAATGGAGGGGTCAGGGATATTACTGGAAGGCCGGGGGGGGCACAGAGGGGATAGGTGGAGGAACCTTTATTTTGGGGAAGAGAGAGAGAGAGAGGAGGAGAAGGGAAAGAGAAAATACTTCTTGGTGCCCTTTTGGCTGTGCAGGGAAGGATGCAGTGATGAAAAGGGGGTTAATATGAGATGATCCCTCACCCACCCCCAAGTGTGTCAAGGTCTGATCTACTGAGGAGTAAGGGGTTGCCCCATTCCCCCTACTTTCCTGAGGCTGGGGGCACATGTCCAGGGGAAACAACTTATCGAATCCACTGTCAATCACCTCCAATCTTTGTTCCCAAGCCTATTTGCTTGCAGGGAAAGAAACCGGGGCTTCTCAGCCATATCTTTTTGGGGAACAGCTGGGCCAATATGGACCAGGTTTGTTTGCATTGTGCTTGTGACGATATCAAGGATTGCAGCCGGATGCGGGGGTCTAATTTTGTCCTTGCCTAATTGACGTGAGCTCGTAGGAGCGGGTGCGGGCCTGCCTCCACAGACACGTGTCTGCTCCCAATTCACACACACACAGATTTTTTTGTGTGTCCTCTACATTTCCTCCCTTTTTTAACATGAGGGGTACCTGGCATGCTGCCAGGCATCCCCTTACTTTGGTGCTGCGCCTGCCTTGCCTTTCCGGTTGGACTGGCCGCCTCATTTAACGAGGGAATAACGAGAGGTCACAAACATTACCACACACCGGATCAGGCCACGAGTCACCACCAAAAGCACAAGAAAGCCAATTATTATTAGGAAAAGTTCCTTTATCCAATTGATATTAGGAAGCCAGCCGGTTAATATTTCCCACAAGAGGGGCCAGCGCTGGGGTAAGATTTCTGTATGTCCTAGGCGACTTGGTGAATTTTTTTTTTTGACATTGGTCTATACTTGTTTACTCATATTTACATAAAAACAGCAACGACTCAAGACTGTCTCGGTTGCTGAGCACAAAGTCGAAGGTGATTTTATGCTGAACCAAAGTGTCTGCCATGGATCCCACCTTCACTTGTAGGACAGATGCCGTGTCTGCTGTGACATTAGCGAGGGCTTCAAGTTGGCAAGAGAGTCGCCTGATTTGTCTTACATTCAAAGCGACACCCCACGCAGGAAACATGATAGCCCCAAATCTCTGAGCCTCAGAAAGGCAGGTGTGTTCTGGGTCAAAGCCTTGGTCCTCATTAAGGCCTTGCCTGGCTCGTCCCTGGTGAAGGGGGCCTGGCCAGGCAGAAGCTGGCTGGTTCTTAGGGTAAAATTGAATGCCAGCCGGGATCTCCCCAGTTGACAGAAGGGGACCTGTACCAAGGGAGAGGCATAGGTCAGGGTCCTGTGTGTTGGCTGATTATGCCATGGCACACAGACGGGAGTCAGCGGCCAGTGCTGGTGGTAACCAAAGGAGAATTGGTCCAGATCCAAGACTCCCCCCTCTTGCTGTTCCCCAAGGGGCATGGAGTACAAGTGTGTAGCATTCCACTTCTTAGGGTCCAGACAGGCAGCTGGCACAACCGGCCACCCTTGTCTATGGTGGGTGGGGCCATGTGCATGAACCCAACAGTCAGTTACATTGAACATTTATGTAGTGTTGTGTACCAGCCTGCAGAGTGCATTTCTCCCTCATTCTGCAGAAATGGGGTGAAGGAAGTGTAGGAGGCTCCCTAGGAGGCATAGGGAAAAAGCATGTAGGAACACGATGGGGTGGGGAGGGACTAAAAACAGATGGTGAAGGGACAGACAGAGATGGCCTGGAGGGGTACACTTGCCATTTGCAGAGGTTTTCTTGGGCCGGCGCAGGTTCCATCTCAGATCCAGTACACAAGAGTCAGCTCCTCGTCTCCCAGGGAAGAGAGCAGTGGCGCAATGATGTGGGCTCTGATCCAGGCGGCCGCTGGTCCTTCCGTCGTTGGATTCTCAAGCGCATGGGTCTCAACCGCTTACAAGCCCAGTCCTCTGTTGGTAGTCTCACGGCTTTAACCTTGGAAGGTGAACCCAGGATTTGAGTCCCTCAACTTTCACCATGGTGGGGGTGCTAAGGAGGACTTTGGTGTGGAGGCGACCATTTGGCTTCCAGGCGGCTGGGGTGCAGTTCTTTCAACAGGACCCAATCCCCTGGGTGGATCTCGATAGGGGGGCCTCTCTTTGGGGGGGGGGCAAATTTTTAGCCAATTGCTGTGGGTTTTTGTTTTGTTTTTTAATTTTGAGCCTCTTAACTTTTCTGGAGGCTTGTGGCCAATAAGTCGAATGTAGGGAGGTAGATGGCCACCCAACCAGAAGATTCTACTTAGCCCCAGCCCTGGGCATTTCCATGAGATCAACGTGCCATGCCTCCCCTGGGTAACAGGTCTGTCTAAGAACCCCCTGGGGTATAATTTTAGTTCCCCATGGGTTGTTCTGTAGGCAGATGAGGCAGGAAGCAACCATGCCTTTGCAAACTGATTGCAGCTCAGGGTGGAAGTATTGATGTCTTAGCCAATTGTACAAAGTTTTCCCTGAGGAATATGAGCCCCCATGGAACCATTTAGCTAAATGGGAGCAGTATTGCTGAAGATAATTGTCCAGACCCATTGATTATCCATCAGCCATCCTCCCATTTCCCACCAGACTGTAGGGAATTCAGGGAGGAGTACAGAGGAGCAGTTCTTTGTTCAGGAGGCGGGCGGGGCAGGCTCCCCCTTTTCAGATATGACAGTGTGTACTGGGGTGGAAAGAACTGCATGATGATGGGGCTAAGAGTACAAGGGACTACAGAGGAGGGGGGTTAGAAGGGAGGAGCTAAGAAGAATACCACATATATACCACAAAGAAAGAAGAGCTCATTTAAGTCCAAGAGGACACCGGCATGGTTAACGAGTGGAGTTAGAGAGGCTCTAAAGTGCAAGGAGAGGTCCTTCTGTAAATGGAAATCCTCCCCAAACGAGGAAAATAAAAAGGAACACAAACTCTGGCAAAATAAATGTAAAAAGATGATAAGGGAGGCAAAGAAAGACTTTGAGGAACGCATGGCTAGCAATATAAAGGGTAATAATAAAAGCTTCTTTAAATATGTTAGAAGTAGAAAACCTGCCAGAGAACCAATTGGGCCTCTGGATGGTGAGGGAGGAAAAGGGGAGGTTAAGGAGGACTTGGACATTGCAGAGAAATTGAACGAGTTCTTTGCGTCTGTCTTCACGACAGAGGACCTTGAGCGGATTCCGCTGCCTGAGTCGCCCCTCTTGACTAAAGAATTAAATCAAATACAGGTTAAAAGAGAGGAGGTTTTAGGACTAATTGATAAATTGAGGATTAACAAGTCACCGGGCCCAGATGACATCCACCCAAGGGTTATTAGGGAACTGAGAAATGAAATTGCAGATCTCTTAACGGTTATATGCAACTTGTCTCTTAAAACGGCCACAGTGCCGGAGGACTGGAGGATAGCAGATGTCACACCAATTTTTAAAAAAGGAAGGAGGGGGACCCAGGAAACTACAGGCAGTTAGCCTTACATCTGTCCCAGGGAAGATGGTGGAAGGCCTCATCCAAGAGAAAATCTTAAAACGCATAAAAGAACAAACCTTGTTGAGAGAAAATCAGCATGGCTTCTGTAAGGGTAAATCTTGTCTTACAAACCTCTTAGAATTTTTTGAAAAGGTCAACAGGCACGTGGATTTGGGTGAACCGGTGGATATAGTCTATCTGGATTTTCAAAAGGCTTTTGACACAGTCCCTCACCAAAGGCTGCTGAGAAAATTGCATAGTCAGGGGATAAGAGGGCAGGTCCTCTTATGGATTGAGAACTGGTTGAGATCCCGGAAACAAAGAGTAGGTGTCAATGGGAAATTTTCACAATGGAGAGAAGTGAAAAGCGGTGTGCCCCAGGGCTTGGTCCTGGGACAGGTGCTTTTCAATCTGTTCATAAATGACCTGGAGACAGGGATAAACAGTGAGGTGGCCAAGTTTGCAGATGACACAAAACTTTTCCGTGTGGTAAAAACCAGAGAAGATTGTGAAGAGCTCCAGAAGGATCTCTCCAAACTGGGGGAGTGGGCTGAGAAATGGCAAATGTGTTTTAATGTAACCAAGTGCATATTGGGGCAAAAAATCCAAACTTCATCTATCAACTCATGGGCTCTGAGTTATCCGTGACGGATCAGGAAAGAGATCTTGGTGTGTTGGTGGACAGCTCCATGAAGGTGTCTCCCCAATGTGTGGCAGCAGTGAAGAAGGCCAATTCCATGCTAGGGATTATCAAAAAGGGGATTGAAAATAAAACAGCCAACATTATAATGCCGTTATACAAAACAATAGTAAGGCCCCACCTGGAGTATTGTGTACAATTCTGGTCACCGCATCTCAAGAAAGACATAGTGGAACTGGAAAAGGTGCAGAAGAGAGCGACTAAAATGATTACTGGGCTGGGGCACCTGCCTTATGAAGAAAGGCTAAAACAATTGGGCCTCTTTAGTCTGGAAAAAAGGCGCTTGAGGGGGGATATGATTGAGACATACAAAATAATGCAGGGTATGAGTAAAGTGGACAGAGGGAAGCTCTTCTCCCTCTCTCAAAATACCAGAACTAGGGGACATACACTCAAATTGAGTGCTGGGAGAGTAAGAACTGACAAAAGAAAATATTTTTTCACCCAGCGCGTTGTAAGTCTGTGGAACTCCCTGCCACAGGATGTGGTGATGGCATCTGGCCTGGATGCCTTCAAAAGGGGATTGGACAGATTCCTAGAGGAAAAGTCCATCACAGGTTACAAACCATGATGGAGATGTGTAATCTCTAGGCTTTAAACCAGGGTCAGATGCAGGGGAGTGGTATCAGGAGACAGAGATCTAGTCTCATGCGCTCCCAAACGCATCTGGTGGGGCCGCTGTGAGATACAGGAAGCTGGACTAGATGGGCCTTTGGCCTGATCCAGCATGGCTCTTCTTATGTTCTTATGTTCTTAAGAAGGGGGTAGAAAAGAGAGGGGTTGCAAACCGGATGCCCCACCACATGGCTAGGACTATGATATTGGGGGGACAGGGTGAAAAAAAGCAGAAACTGGGTGAAGGACCATGTGGGGCACCTGGGAAGGGGGACCCACAACACCATTTAAGCAGGGATTCATCTCGGCAACGGCCAAAACAAAAAGGGAAACAAAGAACGGGGCCCAGCAGTTGCCATGAGGTCCCCAGGCTGCTCGAATTAGGCCATATAGTGGGTCTGGAGGGGGTGTAGCCTTCCCCCCTTTTCCACATCGGGGTTAGAATGTCCCCACCCTGGTGTAAAACCTTTAATCAGCGAAAAAGAGGGGGGTAGGCGGGGGGGAAACACATGCCTTCTCTTCTGAAAATGGAGAAGGCAGAAACATTAGGGCCACTTTTTGGCCATGTTAAGGGGAAAAAATTGGAATATTGAAACATAGAATACACACACGTCGGAAGGAGGGGGCCTCCCAATCACCCATGCACAGCTTAAGACCATCCAGCACACAGAGGGAGTGAGGGGGCATCTCGCATGGGCACACATACACACATATACACACACCTTGCTGCTCAGACAGAGAGCACACTCTGCAGAAGCTCAGAGGCACCCTCACTCTCTGCCCCCGAGGAGGAAGGAAAAAAAGGGAAGAAAGGGGGAAGGTGTCAACCCCCCTGGTTTTGGGAAGAGGAGGAGGGCGCATCCACATGGCCCTGCGCGCTCCCACGCGCTCTCCACACATACACACACAACAAAACGAGGGAGTATAACAGCCAAAGTAAGGGAGAGGGCAGAAACCACAGGCATACATTAGCACATGCAATAATTGCAAGACTACGTGACCCAGATTCAAACAACACATTCATTCAACGCCCCCCCTCAAAGGGGAGGCAGGTAATGTGCCCCCTCCTTTTTTTCTCAATAAGACAAAAACAGTGAAGGCAGCTCCTGAGCATCTCAACAAGCTACCCCAGGAAAAATTCAGCTAGGCAGGCGTTGTGCCTCCCTTACTTTCATCAAATATAGGTGGACAGATCGGTAGATAGATAGATAGATAGATAGATAGATAGATAGATAGATAGATAGATAGATAGATAGATAGATAGATAGATAGATAGATAGATAGAATGGTACCTTGCACAAAGGAACCAATTTGCCCCAAATGAAACTATGTTAAGCAAATTCTCCTCTACACAAATTTCCATAGGAGTGCATCGAAAACAGAGCAATCCTATTTCTGTGTTGCACGGATGTTCCCATAGGCGACCACGTTGAGCCAATTTCCCTATCACCAGAACTTTTATGTTGTACAAATTTTTATGTTACACTAGCTGTTTGTCACACAAGGGTCCACTATAGATAGATAGGTAGGTAGGCAGAGAGCAAGGGAGGGAGAGAGAGAAAGAGAAAGAGAGAGAGAGAGAGAGATTGGATTGGATTTTTGGATTGGAGCTGAATGATTTTTCCTCTGTAAGAGAGGAAAATCAATCGAGCTCCACATGTGCTTGGGCAGGGGGGTTTGGATATTTTCAGAATAACCAGGTCCACATACTTTTGCTAGAGCCTCCTTGTAAGGAGGCCTCCCCTGGATTCAGTAATATGGACCCAAGGGGCAAGAACGTTAGTTTATGTACATAAGTAGCCCCAGGGACCTGGCAGAGGAATATTGTCTTGTGGGGGGGGGTCCCCACGTGAAGGTGCCTGGGTTTCCTGAAAAGAGGGGCTTTTTGGCATTCCGACCATCTGGTCAGTTCTAAAGACAGAGGTGAGTCTCCCCAAGGGGGCTAGCATTTGAATTCCCTTGGGACTGAGATGTGAGGATGGAGAAGGCTGGTGCTCTACTAGCACCCCCTTCTAGAGATGATGGGGATGGGATCGGCTGGTGATGAGTCAGCCATGAGGCTGGCACAGGAGAGGGTCAGATGGAGAAAGCCCTCCCCCATCCAAACAGGATCTGTTAGGTGGTTGGGCTTGCATTTGGTGGTGCTAAGGATGCAAGTTTTCCCAACCCTTGACAAACTGGGGTTTTGAGGCCGCCTTGCTGGCAAATGCCTGCCTCTCCGCCCAGATTGTAAAAGAAGTCCCCTCCCGTGGCCATCGGGGGGGGGGGATCCTGGCCAAGGTGGTACAGCAGCCAGTGTTTCTCTGCAGAGTTTTGCTAGCTTAGTCCTTTTTACCTTTTTTTTTTTTTTTTTTATATTTTAGTCTCTGGGTCCACCAAGGCAGGGAAGTGGTCCAGGGCGCAACTAAGGGGAGTCTTTTGGACACCAGCGGAAGACAACTCGTTTCCCATCACGGCAGGCACTAACACTGGGACTAACCTACTTCCACTAAAAAAATTTGGATTTCCTAATTATCTCTTTTATCAACTTTTCCTTCAGATTCCCTTACCCTACTTCTTATAATTCCAGGCCTGGGGAGTTTTTCGCCACACGCACTGCGACCCTAGTGGTCCAGATAGTGCCAGGAAGACGTCTCTTCCCCCCCCTTTGGCTCTGGCTTCTCCCCGCTCCCAATCACGCGAGTCCCACTGCCCTTTGGGACTCTCGACCCCACGGTCCAGGACTCACCTCTACCTTGGGAGCACACTCAGGAGTTTGGAGTTACCGCAGGACAAGGTTTTTGTGGATCCCTACGCAAGGGGAGGGAGTTTTTTATTCCTCCGGCGGCATGGGTGGCTCGCTACACCCCTACCCCCCACTTGAGTCCCCGTTCCGGGAACCCTACAGAGACCCCCTTGTCCTACCCCCAAACACGCACTCTTTCGCTCGGACGGGGTAGAGCCATCCCACACTCACGCACACTCAGGTTCTGGGCGTTTCGCAATTCTTACCACTCTTCTGGTCCCAGCTCCAGTTCTCGAACCCTCAGCTCGCCGTGATGGTCTTCCTTCCTGAACCCTAACAACTGGATGTCTCTTACTCCATTCGTTGGGACCACAGGAGTCTGCCAGAGGGAGTCTAGACACCAGCAATCAGGCTGGTGGCGCCAGAGAGAGAGCTAGGCTGCCTCTAGTTTCGTCCTGAGTCCCGCAGAAGGGAAGCTCCCAAAACGGGGCCAAATGAATTTTTGGGGCGGCCCCGGAGGTTTCAGGGAGAAACAACCCTTCCTGGCCCACCCAGGGACGCCAAATGTGGAGACCACAGCAAGCTAATCCTGCTGCAAGCTGTTGGATTTCACAAGACCCAATTAAAAAATCCAACACAGAGAGATCCAGGCAATATTACCAGTTTATTAGGCCTAATAAAGATGGTAAGGCGAACGGATCACTCAAGGCAGAAGTGAGGCATTCAGCAACCCGAAAACAGGAAACCCCCAATCTTTATTTCCTCCCTTTCCCGCCTCCCAAAGTGACGCCTCCTCTGGGCCGGATCAGGGGTGGAGTTCTGGGGACCACCAATGAAGTGAGTCCATGAGTCTCTTGGGGGAGGTCCTGGGCATTCCACAGTCCATGGCCCAGGCCCCCTGTTGGGGTGCAATTAGGCAAAAACTAATCCTTTAATGTGTGTCCAAGGGATTGACAATGAAAGGGGAGAAGCCAGTATTGTCCAAATGCCTGGGTAATCACAAAACAATTAACAGGTAGATGGGGAGACAGAACAATCACAATGGGGGGGGCGAGGAAGTCACAATGGAGGTGGAAAGCTGATCATGAAAGTCCTTTGCTGCCAGACGGTGCTTTGGATGGATGTGGAAATGAAAACAATGGTGCGCTTCAGGCTGTGATGGTATCTCTGGCACATCTGCTGGGCGTACGTGCCTGTGTTGCTTGAGGAAAATGGAATTTTGCTAGATGATCATCTTCTTCAGCCATGCTGGTGCTCCTTTATTGCCCCAAAGGTGACTTAGGTCCAGAAAGCAGAGGAATACAAGGACATGGCTTCAAGCATCTAGCCTTTAGTGAGACGGGGTGCAGAGGAATAGGAAAAAGTCAGGAGGAGATGGGGCAAAGGGGAGGGCAAGGAAGAAGAGAGAGAGAGAGAGAGAGACGGGGAAGGGGGGGTAAAGGGTTAAGAAGGGAAAACATGGTGAGGTGAGAGGTAAGGGGGGTGACCTTCTAGCTTGAGGTGGCGGAAGAGAGGAAGATAGGAGAAAGAGAGGGGGTGGGTGGGTCAGCAAGCAACATCAATGGGTGAATGATGAGTCATCCATGATAAGAAATGGGGTGGGTATTGTCTTGAGGTAGAATAATGGCAGACCTTCCCATGGTCCAGAGGCAGATGAAGGGATTTGATGATGTCCAGGTGCTTGAGCTGGAAGCTGGAGGGCTAAGCAGGAAAAAAGGTGCCCCATAGAGCCCATTGTCTCTGTGAAGGAAGGAGAAGATTCCTTCTGGCAAAATCCATTCAGAGGAATCAAGCAGTTTGAACTGGTTCTTCCATGTGGCGGGGTGGCCCTTGCATGGAGGCAATGTGTACCTTTGTCCAGGCCTTGAGATACGTGAAGGTGATAGGAATATTTTAATACCTGGCATAAGCATATATACACAACCATGGTAGGTAAAATGGCTGCGCTCTGGGTCTATCTTTCGATCCGAGCCATGTCCTTTAATTCACCTCTTCTTCCTACATCAAACTGTGGCTAAAAGCACGACATATCTCCCTGAACCTGCATCCTGTTTTGCCAAGTCACAAAATTGCCAACTGTCACACTTATCTGATAGCGCAGCAGGGGGCTTCCAGGAATTATAAGGCTGGATGGCGCTGTCGTGTAAGACTGATGCCTTCCCTTGTCAATGAACTGTCAGGATGATTTGTAAACGATGTGCTAACAATGTATTCCTTTGATCTGTTTTCTTGGTCCAGATGTATCCTTGTTTTTTTGCTGATAAGAAGGGGTGTTGGCGAATGCATGCTATAAAGACTGTAAAAGTTTTTTGTTCGGGGCCCTCAGCTTTCCGAAAAAATTCGGCTGAGAGCCTCTTTGCAAAGAAGTAAAGCATTTCTCCGTTACCTGAACTCTGGCGTGATTCTTTTCATCTCTTGGCTCAAATAATAGCGGCAAAGGTGACCCCGGGAGGGAGTCCCTTCATTTGGGGGCTCGTCCGGGATTGCCCTCCCTTCAGAGCCAGAGGCCAGACCGAGCGGGGCCGAACAGCCAGCGATTTGGGAAGATTTCCAGCGCGCACCTTTTCATCTTGAAAAAGGGGAAATCTTCACTTAACGTGGTGGTGGAGACGGACCGCACGGGGAGAAACTGCTGATTGCCGGCTGGGGAAAAGTTTGTGAAGGAATTTGGTAGATATCGGACCGGTCCAAAGTGGGAACTTCGGGGTGAGCCTCTGAAGCGTGTAAAGGGTAACAGAACGATGGTTCTGAGTTATTGGGGAGGAGAAGGGCAGTGTGTATATGTCCTAACATCCCTTGTGAAATAAGTAAATGTTGTTTGGTATGGGCAGCGGGAAGGAGAGTAATTCTCTGGGATCCCTAGGCTGGGGGTGACCTCCTGGCACGTAAAGGGTTGGCAGAACGGTAGTTCTGTAGTTTTGAAGAGGGAGAAGAGCAGTGCTCTAACACCTCAAGGGTTCGAGTGGGGCAGGAGACCCACTTGGTGTGCGGTGGCAAGAAGAAATTCTCAGCTATCAAAGTTTTAGAATAGTAGAAATAAGGTTCTGGGTAGGCAGTGGGCTCCAGAACAGGTTGGGAGGTTGGTTTGAAATGTGGGCGATTTGTGTGGCCACTGACCCAGTGAATCTGTGAGTGCGTGGAAGACTGGGGTTTTAGAATTCCCCTTAGTCGAGCGAATGTGGGCTTTTGCATTTCCTGCTTACGGGAGACCGTACAGGTCGGAGCCAGTATCGAGTGGTGTGTGTGTGAAAATTGTGTTAAAGTTTAGGAGCGGGTACAGTGGCTGTGTGTGGGAGAATTATAGGAATACACCCTAATAAAATAACTAAAAATCATGGGCCAGAACACCAGTAAGCCCTCAACTCCACTTGAGTGCTTCCTTTTCAATTGGTATGCGGCCATCAGAAATTACGATTTTGGAATCTAGATGAAGAGAGAAAGAATGGAGACTTTATACCAAGTTGAATGGCCAATCATGCAAGTAGATTGGCCACCCCAGGGGACATTTAATGAAAGTATCATCAGGCAACTGTGGTTAAAAATCCTTAAAAACTGCCCCGAACACATTCCCTACATTGAAGTTTGGAAAGGAAATGTGAAGAAAAATCCTTCATGGATTCAATTTTGTAGAGAGTTGCAACCCCAAGCTAAGCTATTGGCTTTGAAAAAAAAGGAGGCAGCTTTAGAAAGCCGCCTTGAAGATTATGATGTCTTCACCCCACCATTTCCTTATCTTGCGGCTATCCCTCCTGGGAATCCAGCGGCCCCCTTCCTGCAGCTTTGCCTTTGCAAGGTCCAGCACCCGTTTCCCTTCCAAAAGATGATGATCTCCCCACACCAAAAGATCTTTCACAGCCAGGACCGTCAGGCAAACCTCCAAAAGATGAGCAAGAAACAGGGAAAGGGGCCCCCAAGAGAGATGAGGAAGAAGAAGAGGAATCCTGTCATAGGATAAAAGGAAATATAGAATGGGGAGAAGCGGATCATCAAAGAGTAGCCGATTTGATTAAGAAATACAGAGACTCAGTGATGGAAGTGGGAAACTTTGCATTAGAGGCGGCAGGAGAACGAAATTGGACAAAGAGGCAGCGATATCTTTTAAGAGCGTATGATGTAGCAGGGAGACATGAGGAATTTCTTGAACAAAGGAAGATTGAGGACATAAGCAACGATTAAATGTAAGCAGGGTTAGCGATCCTAAGTGTCAACACAGACAGGACCCAGATGTCCCATCATGTAACAGGAACACGAATAAGAACTTTTAAAATGGGGACAGATCAAAGCAAATCACACACCCCTTTTGATGTGCCTCATGGCAAACTGGAATTTAGCCACCAGGAAAAATGACTTTGGTATTAAATGAAACAGGAACGAATGTAACTTTTAAGAAGAACCCTTCTTAACTAAGAGAATGCAGGACATTACCACCCTGAGTTAAGATTCCAGCCCTCAAGAAGGACAAAACAATTTTGACCTGCTAGCAAGAGGTGTATGAAATTGCAAGAATACGATTAGTTAGTTAATATAGAGAAAAAAATTCCACCAAATCGAAGACCCCGCCAGCTATTTTAAAGGCCAGGGGAAGTATTAACATTAGGAAGAATGTTTTTAGGTACTTAGAAGAAAGCAACATCCTATATGTTTTGTGTAAATTAGGCTGGCTTGTTACACAACAAAATTTATCAGCCGAAGGGACATTTTAAAATAAAAACATCATAAGGTATTTGAGAATAACATTTCTTAAAAGATCAAGTCTCGTAATAGAACTTAGGAGGTGAAAAAAAACAAACACCCAAGAAACACTCCTTTTTAAAGCCAGGCAGCGCTAAAGGGGAGACACTGTTTATTGTATATAGCACGGACGGATTGGCACAGATATTATTTTTAAATTCTTCACAATCAAGAGCAGAAAATTTGAATCAGAAACCACGCCAACTCTGGCGGCTGGCAATATCCATGAGATATCATACGGAGAGTTGAATGAATGCCCTTTTCCTTTTCAAAAGCAGCTGAGAACCTTTGAGGAAGAACAAGGTAATTTAATTTAAAGCACAAGGAGATTCTCAGGAACGAAGGAAAGAAAAAGTGCCAAGCTGTTGTTTTAAGGACAGGGGAACAGAGAGTGGGATTTTACCCACCAAAATCAGCGTATCCAGCCTCCCGTTTCGGGATGAAAAAGCAATGTGTTAATTTTTTAGAACGATTTCCCAGGCTGTTAGACAAAGCTTGGAGGCAAAGCTTATATTTTGAACACACCAGTCAGGGGAATGGGTGCAAAATATAGGAATAAAATGATCTAAAGACAGTCAGAAACCAGTCTATGACTCTGACCTGTGATAACTACATGTGCCATAAGAATTTTTCCCAAGCAAACATTGAAGAAATTTAAGGACAACAAAATTAGAGACTATTTGTATACTTGCTAAATAACCGGAGACCCAGGAGAAGGTTTTTCCCCATTTCCAGCTAAAAAGACTAACACAATTTTCTGTGCCACCTTAAAAGGGGAGAGGGGCCTTGCTCATTTAGCACAATCCACACTTTTCTTCATAGGCCTTTGGAAGTTCAAAAGATACAGGGATAATGAATTGACTTGTTATTTTAATGACTCTTTCAAGCTAATTCACCACAGGAGAACAAAGGAATTATCTTTTTGCTCTAGGCAGTAAAAGGCTGCCTAGCCATTAAAATGTAGATACCACGTGCAGCTTTTAACCCACACCTTGCCTCAGGAGCTTCCCTGAAGAAAAAGAGGTTTTTTTTTAAATGGACTTAACAGTTTTTTCTTCTTCTTTCTTTTCTTCTTTCTGCTTACGGAACTCCATGGCAGGGGTGAAATTTTTTTTGTCTTTCAAGAACAATTCTGTAGTGAACCTTCTCACTTTGTTATGAAAATGCAAACTGCAGACTGGAAGTCCAGACGCACCAGTGACACATTGTTTCAAGTTGAACTTGTTAAGAACTAATGAAGGGATGACGTTTCGCCATGGTTTAAAGTTCAAAATGATGGGCAGTAAACATTTCGAGACTTTCAGGTTGCTTGGCCAATTTTGTGTGTATATGTGTTTGTGTGTGTGTGTGTGTGTCTGTCTGTCTGTCTGTCTCTTTTTACACAGATAAACCCTGGAGGAGACATTTTCCGTCCTGAGTCGATTTGGGTTGGAAGGCTGACAGCACTGGTTGTGGATGCCAAACTGAGGACCCCTCTGTAAGGCCATTCGTCACCATCGCCCCTATCGCCATGCAGCATTGAGTACCGCCGGACGAGGGAGTTAAAGCCAGCATGGGATGAGGCTCTGCCTGCGGCCCAACCAACATCATCCCAATGACTTCTCCCCCTGAATTCACCACATGTGTCTCAAGTTGGAGGCATCAGAACCAGCAGACGAGGAGGTCCACCCCAGAGGCGACCCTGTGGCAGAGAGAGACCAGACCCGTGATGTCCCATCGGCAGCAGACGACTTAAGCCAGCATCAACCGGAACAGAGGGAATCCATGCGAATCAGGTCTGTGATCATCGCACCCTTGCCCAGCTGACGGCTGCGTTTGGCAATTCCGACGGTCCCCAAGCAGCCTGATGATTCACTCTGCACCTCAGGTTGACAGATTGAAATCCTGTCTTCCTGCCTCCTTTTTTTGTGTGTGAGTGTTTCTTTATGGGGGAGAGAGTGGGTTTAAAACAGCCACTGACTTTTATTTTGAAATGCGGCCAGCAGACTTGCAACTTCTTACACCCTCTTCGCCAGAACAGAGACAGGCTGTTTTTAAATCTAGTGAAATCATCAACTGTTTTAAGCCATTGGCAGATGCCAATGCGTGCCAGAGGCAGAGGACCAAAGATGACCAGACCAGACCAGAGGGAACCAGCGCGGACTGGACTTGTGGACTTTGCATCTAAGCCCAGATGACAGCTTGAAACTGATTTCCAAGAAAGCTACTTCAGACATTGGGAAGCCAAAGTAAAATATTGGTCCTTCCTCTGTGTGTGCTTGTCAAGAAGTTCTTTCCAGAGGATTTGACTTTTTTCCTTTCAGCTTTTAAACTTCCTGCCTTTTAAACCCATCCCCCACAAGAAGAGGAGGGAGGGGGTTTTACAGCGAGGAGCTGCTGAACCTGAAGGCATAGAAGAATGTAAGCTTTGTGTTGATGCAGCTACTCAGGAGACAAAGTGGTAAACACTTTGGTTTATTTCATCCAGTGCCCAATAGAATGTCCACAAGCGGGCGGTAATTTGGTTTGACGCTTATGATGCACTTGGAAAAGGCCTAGGAATTCGCTGTGGATCAGCTACATGAGTGAATGCATACAAGTTAAATGACAAGTATTTGTGCTACCCACATGAAAGGGCCTGAGCAGGCAATCCAGAAGTTTGGGACCCCTGTGGTTTAAACAAGTTGTGCAAAGGATGGAGATGTGTTTGTACATATGCACCAAAAAGGGTATGTGAACTAGAATAACACTTATGTCAGCATAAGACACTAGCATATTTCACACACATACCCCCTCTTTGAAGTGTCTCACAAACTAAGGGGGAGGACAGCTATTTTGTCAGTCTGAAACGTACATGGCCAAAAGGGTACATGGCAGAACGTAAAAATGGCAAAGGGCAGTCCCTCCCACATTTTTACTTGGACAAACACATATGAATTAGTTGGCCACGAATGGCATTTATCCTTATAGGTATTTGATTCGAAATGTAAACCTGGGAAAATGGTGTTTCACTTACACTCCTTTATATTAATGTAAGCATACTGGACTCATTTGCTTAGAGTGGGATCCACACACTTTTCACAAAAGATGTGGTACCTTGCTTTTTTATGTTTATGTTTATGTAATTCTGTATATTCTGCTACTATTCTTTGTTAGTCACTGACCTTAAGTTTATTGTTTTGTTGAATGTTAAGAAGTATATTGTCTATAGACGAATTGATATAGGAATATTTTAATACCTGGCATAAGCATATATACACAACCATGGTAGGTAAAATGGCTGCGCTCTGGGTCTATCTTTCGATCCGAGCCATGTCCTTTAATTCACCTCTTCTTCCTACATCAAACTGTGGCTAAAAGCACGACATATCTCCCTGAACCTGCATCCTGTTTTGCCAAGTCACAAAATTGCCAACTGTCACACTTATCTGATAGCGCAGCAGGGGGCTTCCAGGAATTATAAGGCTGGATGGCGCTGTCGTGTAAGACTGATGCCTTCCCTTGTCAATGAACTGTCAGGATGATTTGTAAACGATGTGCTAACAATGTATTCCTTTGATCTGTTTTCTTGGTCCAGATGTATCCTTGTTTTTTTTTGCTGATAAGAAGGGGTGTTGGCCAATGCATGCTATAAAGACTGTAAAAGTTTTTTGTTCGGGGCCCTCAGCTTTCCGAAAAAATTCGGCTGAGAGCCTCTTTGCAAAGAAGTAAAGCATTTCTCCGTTACCTGAACTCTGGCGTGATTCTTTTCATCTCTTGGCTCAAATAATAGCGGCAAAGGTGACCCCGGGAGGGAGTCCCTTCATTTGGGGGCTCGTCCGGGATTGCCCTCCCTTCAGAGCCAGAGGCCAGACCGAGCGGGGCCGAACAGCCAGCGATTTGGGAAGATTTCCAGCGCGCACCTTTTCATCTTGAAAAAGGGGAAATCTTCACTTAACGTGGTGGTGGAGACGGACCGCACGGGGAGAAACTGCTGATTGCCGGCTGGGGAAAAGTTTGTGAAGGAATTTGGTAGATATCGGACCGGTCCAAAGTGGGAACTTCGGGGGTGAGCCTCTGAAGCGTGTAAAAGGGTAACAGAACGATGGTTCTGAGTTATTGGGGAGGAGAAGGGCAGTGTGTATATGTCCTAACATCCCTTGTGAAATAAGTAAATGTTGTTTGGTATGGGCAGCGGGAAGGAGAGTAATTCTCTGGGATCCCTAGGCTGGGGGGTGACCTCCTGGCACGTAAAGGGTTGGCAGAACGGTAGTTCTGTAGTTTTGAAGAGGGGAGAAGAGCAGTGCTCTAACACCTCAAGGGTTCGAGTGGGGCAGGAGACCCACTTGGTGTGCGGTGGCAAGAAGAAATTCTCAGCTATCAAAGTTTTAGAATAGTAGAAATAAGGTTCTGGGTAGGCAGTGGGCTCCAGAACAGGTTGGGAGGTTGGTTTGAAATGTGGGCGATTTGTGTGGCCACTGACCCAGTGAATCTGTGAGTGCGTGGAAGACTGGGGTTTTAGAATTCCCCTTAGTCGAGCGAATGTGGGCTTTTGCATTTCCTGCTTACGGGAGACCGTACAGGTCGGAGCCAGTATCGAGTGGTGTGTGTGTGAAAATTGTGTTAAAGTTTAGGAGCGGGTACAGTGGCTGTGTGTGGGAGAATTATAGGAATACACCCTAATAAAATAACTAAAAATCATGGGCCAGAACACCAGTAAGCCCTCAACTCCACTTGAGTGCTTCCTTTTCAATTGGTATGCGGCCATCAGAAATTACGATTTTGGAATCTAGATGAAGAGAGAAAGAATGGAGACTTTATACCAAGTTGAATGGCCAATCATGCAAGTAGATTGGCCACCCCAGGGGACATTTAATGAAAGTATCATCAGGCAACTGTGGTTAAAAATCCTTAAAAACTGCCCCGAACACATTCCCTACATTGAAGTTTGGAAAGGAAATGTGAAGAAAAATCCTTCATGGATTCAATTTTGTAGAGAGTTGCAACCCCAAGCTAAGCTATTGGCTTTGAAAAAAAGGAGGCAGCTTTAGAAAGCCGCCTTGAAGATTATGATGTCTTCACCCCACCATTTCCTTATCTTGCGGCTATCCCTCCTGGGAATCCAGCGGCCCCCTTCCTGCAGCTTTGCCTTTGCAAGGTCCAGCACCCGTTTCCCTTCCAAAAGATGATGATCTCCCACACCAAAAGATCTTTCACAGCCAGGACCGTCAGGCAAACCTCCAAAAGATGAGCAAGAAACAGGGAAAGGGGCCCCCAAGAGAGATGAGGAAGAAGAAGAGGAATCCTGTCATAGGATAAAAGGAAATATAGAATGGGGAGAAGCGGATCATCAAAGAGTAGCCGATTTGATTAAGAAATACAGAGACTCAGTGATGGAAGTGGGAAACTTTGCATTAGAGGCGGCAGGAGAACGAAATTGGACAAAGAGGCAGCAATATCTTTTAAGGGCGTATGATGTAGCAGGGAGACATGAGGAATTTCTTGAACAAAGGAAGATTGAGGACACAAGCAACGATTAAATGTAAGCAGGGTTAGTGATCCTAAGTGTCAACACAGACAGGACCCAGATGTCCCATCATGTAACAGGAACACGAATAAGAACTTTTAAAATGGGGACAGATCAAAGCAAATCACACACCCCTTTTGATGTGCTTCATGGCAAACTGGAATTTAGCCACCAGGAAAAATGACTTTGGTATTAAATGAAACAGGAACGAATGTAACTTTTAAGAAGAACCCCTCTTAACTAAGAGAACGCAGGACATTACCACCCTGAGTTAAGATTCCAGTCCTCAAGAAGGACAAAACAATTTTGACCTGCTAGCAAGAGGTGTATGAAATTGCAAGAATACGATTAGTTAATTAATATAGAGAAAAAATTCCACCAAATCGAAGACCCCGCCAGCTATTTTAAAAGGCCAGGGGAAGTATTAACATTAGGAAGAATGTTTTTAGGTACTTAGAAGAAAGCAACATCCTATATGTTTTGTGTAAATTAGGCTGGCTTGTTACACAACAAAATTTACCAGCCGAAGGGACATTTTAAAATAAAAACATCATAAGGTATTTGAGAATAACATTTCTTAAAAGATCAAGTCTCGTAATAGAACTTAGGAGGTGAAAAAAAACAAACACCCAAGAAACACTCCTTTTTAAAGCCAGGCAGCGCTAAAGGGGAGACACTGTTTATTGTATATAGCACGGACGGATTGGCACAGATATTATTTTTAAATTCTTCACAATCAAGAGCAGAGAATTTGAATCAGAAACCACGCCAACTCTGGCGGCTGGCAATATCCATGAGATATCATACGGAGAGTTGAATGAATGCCCTTTTCCTTTTCAAAAGCAGCTGAGAACCTTTGAGGAAGAACAAGGTAATTTAATTTAAAGCACAAGGAGATTCTCAGGAACGAAGGAAAGAAAAAGTGCCAAGCTGTTGTTTTAAGGACAGGGGAACAGAGAGTGGGATTTTACCCACCAAAATCAGCGTATCCAGCCTCCCGTTTCGGGATGAAAAAGCAATGTGTTAATTTTTTTAGAACGATTTCCAAGGCTGTTAGACAAAGCTTGGAGGCAAAGCTTATATTTTGAACACACCAGTCAGGGGAATGGGTGCAAAATATAGGAATAAAATGATCTAAAGACAGTCAGGAAACCAGTCTATGACTCTGACCTGTGATAACTACATGTGCCATAAGAATTTTTCCCAAGCAAACATTGAAGAAATTTAAGGACAACAAAATTAGAGACTATTTGTATACTTGCTAAATAACCGGAGACCCAGGAGAAGGTTTTTCCCCATTTCCAGCTAAAAAGACTAACACAATTTTCTGTGCCACCTTAAAAGGGGAGAGGGGCCTTGCTCATTTAGCACAATCCACACTTTTCTTCATAGGCCTTTGGAAGTTCAAAAGATACAGGGATAATGAATTGACTTGTTATTTTAATGACTCTTTCAAGCTAATTCACCACAGGAGAACAAAGGAATTATCTTTTGCTCTAGGCAGTAAAAGGCTGCCTAGCCATTAAAATGTAGATACCACGTGCAGCTTTTAACCCACACCTTGCCTCAGGAGCTTCCCTGAAGAAAAAGAGGTTTTTTTAAATGGACTTAACAGTTTTTTCTTCTTCTTTCTTTTCTTCTTTCTGCCTACGGAACTCCATGGCAGGGGTGAAATTTTTTTTGTCTTTCAAGAACAATTCTGTAGTGAACCTTCTCACTTTGTTATGAAAATGCAAACTGCAGACTGGAAGTCCAGACGCACCAGTGACACATTGTTTCAAGTTGAACTTGTTAAGAACTAATGAAGGGATGACGTTTCGCCATGGTTTAAAGTTCAAAATGATGGGCAGTAAACATTTCGAGACTTTCAGGTTGCTTGGCCAATTTTGTGTGTATATGTGTTTGTGTGTGTGTGTGTGTGTCTGTCTGTCTGTCTGTCTCTTTTTACACAGATAAACCCTGGAGGAGACATTTTCCGTCCTGAGTCGATTTGGGTTGGAAGGCTGACAGCACTGGTTGTGGATGCCAAACTGAGGACCCCTCTGTAAGGCCATTCGTCACCATCGCCCCTATCGCCATGCAGCATTGAGTACCGCCGGACGAGGAGTTAAAGCCAGCATGGGATGAGGCTCTGCCTGCGGCCCAACCAACATCATCCCAATGACTTCTCCCCTGAATTCACCACATGTGTCTCAAGTTGGAGGCATCAGAACCAGCAGACGAGGAGGTCCACCCCAGAGGCGACCCTGTGGCAGAGAGAGACCAGACCCGTGATGTCCCATCGGCAGCAGACGACTTAAGCCAGCATCAACCGGAACAGAGGGAATCCATGCGAATCAGGTCTGTGATCATCGCACCCTTGCCCAGCTGACGGCTGCGTTTGGCAATTCCGACGGTCCCCAAGCAGCCTGATGATTCACTCTGCACCTCAGGTTGACAGATTGAAATCCTGTCTTCCTGCCTCCTTTTTTTTTGTGTGTGAGTGTTTCTTTATGGGGAGAGAGTGGGTTTAAAACAGCCACTGACTTTTATTTTGAAATGCGGCCAGCAGACTTGCAACTTCTTACACCCTCTTCGCCAGAACAGAGACAGGCTGTTTTTAAATCTAGTGAAATCATCAACTGTTTTAAGCCATTGGCAGATGCCAATGCGTGCCAGAGGCAGAGGACCAAAGATGACCAGACCAGACCAGAGGGAACCAGCGCGGACTGGACTTGTGGACTTTGCATCTAAGCCCAGATGACAGCTTGAAACTGATTTCCAAGAAAGCTACTTCAGACATTGGGAGGCCAAAGTAAAATATTGGTCCTTCCTCTGTGTGTGTTTGTCAAGAAGTTTTTTCCAGAAGATTTGACTTTTTCCTTTCAGCTTTTAAACTTCCTGCCTTTTAAACCCATCCCCCACAAGAAGAGGAGGGAGGGGGTTTTACAGCGAGGAGCTGCTGAACCTGAAGGCATAGAAGAATGTAAGCTTTGTGTTGATGCAGCTACTCAGGGAGACAAAGTGGTAAACACTTAGGTTTATTTCATCCAGTGCCCAATAGAATGTCCACAAGCGGGCGGTAATTTGGTTTGACGCTTATGATGCACTTGGAAAAGGCCTAGGAATTCGCTGTGGATCAGCTACATGAGTGAATGCATACAAGTTAAATGACAAGTATTTGTGCTACCCACATGAAAGGGCCTGAGCAGGCAATCCAGAAGTTTGGGACCCCTGTGGTTTAAACAAGTTGTGCAAAGGATGGAGATGTGTTTGTACATATGCACCAAAAAGGGTATGTGAACTAGAATAACACTTATGTCAGCATAAGACACTAGCATATTTCACACACATACCCCCTCTTTGAAGTGTCTCACAAACTAAGGGGGAGGACAGCTATTTTGTCAGTCTGAAACGTACATGGCCAAAAGGGTACATGGCAGAACGTAAAAATGGCAAAGGGCAGTCCCTCCCACATTTTTACTTGGACAAACACATATGAATTAGTTGGCCACGAATGGCATTTATCCTTATAGGTATTTGATTCGAAATGTAAACCTGGGAAAATGGTGTTTCACTTACACTCCTTTATATTAATGTAAGCATACTGGACTCATTTGCTTAGAGTGGGATCCACACACTTTTCACAAAAGATGTGGTACCTTGCTTTTTTATGTTTATGTTTATGTAATTCTGTATATTCTGCTACTATTCTTTGTTAGTCACTGACCTTAAGTTTATTGTTTTGTTGAATGTTAAGAAGTATATTGTCTATAGACGAATTGATTTGCATACAAATTAATTGTCTAATTTGAAGAGGAGGGAATATGATAGGAATATTTTAATACCTGGCATAAGCATATATACACAACCATGGTAGGTAAAATGGCTGCGCTCTGGGTCTATCTTTCGATCCGAGCCATGTCCTTTAATTCACCTCTTCTTCCTACATCAAACTGTGGCTAAAAGCACGACATATCTCCCTGAACCTGCATCCTGTTTTGCCAAGTCACAAAATTGCCAACTGTCACACTTATCTGATAGCGCAGCAGGGGGCTTCCAGGAATTATAAGGCTGGATGGCGCTGTCGTGTAAGACTGATGCCTTCCCTTGTCAATAAACTGTCAGGATGATTTGTAAACGATGTGCTAACAATGTATTCCTTTGATCTGTTTTCTTGGTCCAGATGTATCCTTGTTTTTTTTTTGCTGATAAGAAGGGGTGTTGGCGAATGCATGCTATAAAGACTGTAAAAGTTTTTTGTTCGGGGCCCTCAGCTTTCCGAAAAAATTCGGCTGAGAGCCTCTTTGCAAAGAAGTAAAGCATTTCTCCGTTACCTGAACTCTGGCGTGATTCTTTTCATCTCTCGGCTCAAATAATAGCGGCAAAGGTGACCCCGGGAGGGAGTCCCTTCAAAGGAAGAAGGAATTGGGAAAATGGAGGGGTTAGGGATATTACTGGAAGGCCGGGGGGGCACAGAGGGGATAGGTGGAGGAACCTTTATTTTGGGCAAGAGAGAGAGAGAGAGAGAGAGAGAGAGAGAGAGAGAGAGAGAGAGAGGAGGAGAAGGGAAAGAGAAAATACTTCTTGGTGCCCTTTTGGCTGTGCAGGGAACGATGCAGTGATGAAAAGGGGGTTAATATGAGATGATCCCTCACCCACCCCCAAGTGTGTCAAGGTCTGATCTACTGAGGAGTAAGGGGTTGCCCCATTCCCCCTACTTTCCTGAGTCTGGGGGCACATGTCCAGGGGAAACAACTTATCGAATCCACTGTCAATCACCTCCAACCTTTGTTCCCAAGCCTATTTGCTTGCAGGGAAAGAAACCGGGGCTTCTCAGCCATATCTTTTTGGGGAATGGCTGGGCCAATATGGACCAGGTTTGTTTGTATTGTGCTTGTGACGATGTCATGGATTGCAGCCGGATGCGGGGGGTCTAATTTTGTCCTTGCCTAATTGACGTGTGCTCGTAGTGTAAGGAATTTAAATTTATGGGGGTCCCGTGCCAGCGTGCCTGCGCTTCATGGGCTGCAAAAGACCAAGTCTGAGTCTCAGGAGACGAGAAAATAATTTATTGATTGATCAATCAGGGCACTTCCACACTTTTTGGTGGTGAGAAGTCCACCCAGAAAACGAAAGGAGATATTTTTATAAGGTTTTTCCAGCACTTTTTTTCTCTCCGCCCATCTGAATTTACGTCATATACATTTGTTACATGCATCAAACACTAATTGACATCTTTGGTACACTTGCCTAAAAGTTCTAACTGGTACGTTTGATCTCCTCCCCTCACAGGCAGGGAGGGTAGGATCATCCTTATGTCCTTGGACATTTTGACAGTTACGAACACCAGACGCTGAGATAAGGCCTCCCTGGTACGCCTTGGACACACGTTAATTGCTAGTGTGTGATCCTCAAAGCTTAGGAACTTAATTGGATCCTTGAATTCATAATTGCCTTAGCTGACTTAGCGGAAGTTCCTTTCTCTATTCTAGCCGGAAAGGCTTGACCAAAGATTCTAAGTTTACAAGAATACAACTGTAGATACATGTGTATATGATACATATATGTATATATATATATATATACGTGGAGTGCTTAAGTGAATATAACTACATTATTCGTGTCACTAGTGTGGCTATATATATATATGTATTGCTTAGAATACATTGTTGTTGAATACATGAGGGCTTGTCCATACCTGTGGTTAGTGAAGCAGCCATATATATTTATAAATATATAATTAGTCAAATGTCCTCCCTTACACTCGGCCCTGAACGGATTTCTGGAAATTTATGCCAGTAAATTTCCCAGAAAACGTCATGGACTTGTAAGGGACGAACAAAACATATCAAAGGTATATGTACAAAAGTGTGAACATTGCGTGAGCCCCCCCTATGTCATTCCTGGGGTGAGATGGTCTTCATGGCTCATGGAAGGACTTTCTATTTTCCTGACAAAAATTTAGGCAGGGCAGTCAGAAAACATTCTCAGTCCTTTTTCCCCAAGGGGCTTATAGGCACAGTTCAAGAAAATGAATTATCATAAAATGATTTGTGGCGTCTCAAGTCAGGGGGACGCATCAAATAGGTGAAGGCCAAGGGAATACCCCTTAATTCATTAGGGCACTTTCTAGAGTAAAATGTTAAGTTAACAGATGAAGTGTTGCCATGCTTGGGATGTAAGAAGACTTCCCCCTGGTCGGACCCACAGACTGCAATGGATGGATATGTTCCATGGACCACAGCATTTAAGTTTCCCTGTTGGAGAAATGCATCGTGGTCACAGCAGTATCAGGTAACCTCCCAGGCCATGTTGTACACTTCTCAAGGATCCCAAATTCTCAACTGTTGAAGGGGGCTGGCATAAGAATTTTTGATAATATTGTGATAGACTTGGATATCACGATCCCCGTCCCAAAGCGATAATTAAACATGCTTTAAACAGCAGATTTGTTCATTACCTTATTTTAGGACCATCATGAAACCCAAATTAATTTGCCTGCCACAGCAGTGCACATGTGAGATACCGTGTTTGTGTGTTTGGTAGTCAGGCTGAGAACCCTGAATTCTAACAAAGCACCACACTGTAGGTTCATTTTGTAAACCAAATACTTATAAGGAAAATATGCCCTTCTTAGCCCACCAAGGAAATATGTAGGCCAGGCTACTTTGCCAGGTTTTTTCCAACCTTATTTAGGTGTGTGTGGTGTGCATTCAAACTCAGATAATAGCAGGCTGTGCAGAATCACCCAGTTGTGTGTGCATTCTCAATTGATAGACATTTGCAATGATACTAAATAAAGGTAATACACATATCATGAAGGCTGAAAAAGGCATAAGACACATCTAGATGGTGCTTAGAAAACCCACCTTGCGCCATACATTCTCATGGTAAAGTCATGAATGAGCCGTTGAAATCCGGTCAGAAATGTCTCTGTGGCTGATAGTTTACACACAAAAATCTGCCCCGTAAACATGGGGCCAAGATTAGTTCATCAGTGTCTTTGGTGAAGAAAATAATGTAGATATAGCTACTTCATAAAGCCACTTTTTTCTTTGGTAGAAAGGCTCGTGAACACCCATGGGCACCAAAATGTCTCTCATTCGATACAAATTGCATAGAAAGGCAAGTCATAATCTCTGGCACTCAATGCTTTGTGAGTAAAAAGCATTTTCAGTGGCCAAGCATGATCATTACATAAAAAAGGCACATCCAGAGAAGCACTTCAGTAAGAGTTTTCACAGTGACTATCAATAATAGACAATAAACACCATCATAATAGAGCCCAGGGTAATATAAATATGTGAAGTTGCTCTGAAGCCTACCGTACGCAGGAGAAAAAAAAATAAGCGCTCACTTGTCGGATGCTGGGAGGCTGGTGTGTGCGTGTGTGGCAACACAAGTTCATGGTGATCCAGGGCACGCGCACAGGCATCAATGAAGGTCTGAAAGCAGTATTTAAACCCCAAGTCTCTGTCCCGGTGAAAAAGGGGTTAAATTGCAGACGTGACGTCTGTTGGCCGCAATCCAAAACAAGAGTCAGTGGCTGTTTCAGACCCACTCTCTCCCCCCAGAAACAAACAGAAAAGAAAAGAAAAGAAGGAAATGAGAGACAGGAAGACAGGATTTTAATCTGTCAACCTGAGTTGAAAGTGAATCCGCAGGCTGCTTTGGGACCCTCCGAAGTATCAAACGCACGCTGTCATCTGGGGAAGGATGGGCAAGTATGCGGTGACCACAGGTCAGGTTCATGTTGTCGCCCGCCGTTCAGGGTGAAGTCATCTAAGGCATAGGGGCAATCTACAGCAGAGGGCAGAAGGCGTCACCGGTCAGGCCTCACTCCCTCTCGGTCGCGGGGGTACGGGTCAGGCTGGGTGAAAAGGCTGACATCACTGGATCCTGGAGCCCACATCGATCGAACCCGCGGAGCGAAGTCATCACGAAGATGGCATCATCAAAGGCATCAAAGGCGGGAGGGGAGGTCCAGGAGGGATGGCAGAATGGAGGGCAGGAGGGTCCCCATCTGAGCATCTACGACCGGCGGCGTCAGCTTTCCAAACCCGACCGACTCCGTGATCCAAAAATAAAGAACGGGTGGGCGTTTTTCCCAGAGCAAAAACCCGACCTCCAGGATGTACCTGGGTAAGGGAAGAACAGACACACGACCACAAACAAACACAGAACACAAACACACACGAAATGCCCCCGCAGCTGTCTTTGTGCTGCAAGGCAGGGTGGCACAGTCTATCTGACAGTCTTAAAAACAGGAAGGAGAGAAAAAAATGTTGCAACAGGTAGGATAAGGCTTCCGTTTTTGTAGAACCAGTCTGTGAATGGGGGAAGCCAAAGTTTATGGTGAGGACGCATCTGTAGTCGGCCGTGTATGATGAGTGCTTGCAAGATGATCTCGCAGATCTCACAAGCGAGGGGCTCAGGCGTTCCCAAACAGGCACCTGAGATAGATCTCAGCCCCAAAGTCAAATAGCTCTGCTACATGGGGACAATCAAAATGGAACAGGCAAAAATGTCCCAGGGTCGCAAAGTGATCTCTGAGCATGAAGCAAAATGCGCCAGGGGGAGATGGGCTTGGAATGTGGCGTGGTATAGTCTCGGAAAAAGTACGGCTGATACAGGATTGGGGAAAAATAGGAGCAGGCACCACATTCATATTACTACCAAGTCCCCAAGGGCACGGCGAGAAAAAAAAATGGTAAAAGAGAATTAGTGTCTCTCTGCAAGGCTGCAAAGGCGCCAATCTGTCCTAGTGCGTGTCGGGGGCTGGTGTGTGTGTGTGTGCGAGGCAAGACGAGCTCTTCTGGTTCGTCACTCAAGAAAAAATACATGCAAACACCCACGAGTACACAGCCTCACACATGTTGGCATCTGTCATGGGTTTAAAAATAGTGACGATGTCACCAGGTTCAAAAACAGCTAGTTCTCTATGCTGGCGCAAAAGGGTATAAAAAGGGTGAAGTTGCTGGCCTGTCAGCCTCACCTGAAAGTAAAAGTCAGGTGCTTGCAAAAGCCCCCATTCCCCCACAAAACAATAGAGAGAAAAAGAGGGGGAAAAGGCAGGAAGCCCTCTCCTAGTGTCTCTGCTGGCTGGTTAGGAGTGACACATGCCATGGCACAAACTGCTTGACCACACATAGATAGAAAGAGAGGAAAAAGGCTGATAGTAGTTTAATAGCTATCAAGTAACTAAGAGTCTATTTCCAGCAGGTGTCCTACTTGGAAAGGAAAGGGTTAAAAAAAAAACTCAGACGGAAATAAGGCTAGGTGAGCATTATTAAGTCAAAAAGGAGAACGTCTGCTCGAGATTTTTAGGAATATAGGATGTGAAAGAGGTGTAAAAAAATCAGGCTGGTTGCCAGCATGCTTGAAATTCCTGAGGGAAGAGGGATGAGGTCAACTTTGTGAAGGGGAAGGAGGGGGTGAAGGCAGAAAAAGGAAGGCGGGGCAATGGACTTTTGAATTCTCCCCGCAGGCTGCATTACACAGCCTGAGGCAGGAAGGTGAGCCCCTTCAATTACCCTGTAATTAGGTGAAAAAAAGGGCACTAAACTAATTAAGGCAACCTATTATCCCTGTGGTTTGTGAAGTTATCTACTTAAGCCTAATTTGGGATGCATGGCTCTCGTACAAAGAAACAAGAGCCAGAGTGTGAGACCCCACGTTATTGATACGCCTTAAAAAAAAAAATGTCACAGGCGTTTCCAGCCAGAGTGTGAGAACAAGAAAAATGATTTTATTTTATGTTATTTTTACCTTTTGGCGGCTTTTAAGAACCCCTTCGTATTCTAAATAATAAAAAAACCTTGTCCTGCTCTCAAAAACCTGTTAGCAGCTGCTTTAAAAAGAGGAAGGGGAGTCCCTGCTTTGGACCACTTCCAGCACAGAAGTCTCAGGCCCTTCGTTTTCCTCATGGAGCTGACGTACTACAAGGGATTTGGATAAAGATTCCATATTCAGAGATTTAGACAAATTTTGTTGGGGAAATAGGAACTGTCTAAAAGCTTGGATTAAATAATGTAATGGGATACAAATAGAGCCTCTGCTTCTCAATTGCTGGAGCGTTCTGTGGGTTGCTGCCTCAGTCTGCCCATCATGAACCCTGCCCATTCTCGTCCCTGACTTACACTTTCCTTCTACCTCGTTTCCTTTAACTATTTCTTTTCTCTCTCTCTCTCTCTCTCTCTCTCTCTCTCCTTCTCTCTTCGTCTCTTTCTCTCCTTTCCTCTCCCCATTCTAATGGCATCTCCAAGGTCCTGATCTAGGTAGGAGATGG
The DNA here is from genome assembly GCA_029282475.1 of Phrynocephalus forsythii. Taxonomy (NCBI): domain Eukaryota; kingdom Metazoa; phylum Chordata; class Lepidosauria; order Squamata; family Agamidae; genus Phrynocephalus; species Phrynocephalus forsythii. Next base: position 863,472 of record JAPFRF010000009.1, read on the forward strand.
GAGGGAATTCTATTTTCAGTTGCTCCTAAGAATCTCCTTGTTCCAAATTAAATTGTCTTATGGTTCCAGCCAGGGCTTACTTGCAAGGGGAGGGGGGGAAAGGCTGCCCTAAGCCTTTTAGGTGCAAAATCTTAAGGAATGATGTTATCACTTGGTTTTTTAATTGCTAGCTTGCTGGGCTATGAGTACAAAAATGCTAGCTGTCTTTTCAGAGCACATAGTCGGTCTGAAAAGGGGTGGATGTTCATTTCACCCATGGGACCGGCCGTGCAAAAAAAAAACGTATTTCTCAAACGCCCTGTGATGATTTCTTCTTAAAATGTCCCTATAGGTGGTGAATTATGTTGTGTAACAAGCCAGGCTAAGTTATACAAAACATGCGGCTTGAGTATTCAAAAATATCTTCTTGCAGTGTCTATACTTCCCCTGGTTTATAAAATTAGGGTCTTCTCATTTTGGGTGATTTTTACTGCCTCTGGACATATTAACAGGCAATACGTGGCTTGCCACCCTCCCCTTTTTGAGGGCTAGAAACTTAATCTTTGGGATGTTAAAGTCCTGCCTTTGTCAGAGGGGACTTTCTTGAAATTTACATTTGTTGCATTCAATATCAAAATCAGGTCTCCTTATGGCAATGTGCCAATCTTGCCACAGGGTTCCTTAACAAAGGGCACAGAAGCTGAATTAAGTTATGCCCATCTACCTTTTTGTTAAAGGTTTAGTAGTATGCTCATAAATTCTCCCGCATACCAAACGGACTCACACTCAATTAATTACACATCAAGCACACACAACAGTTGATACTAAGATTTGATTTCCCTGCTTTTGACTATTAATAGTTCAGAAATAACGTCCCTACCTGTCTCCTCATGTGGTGCATAGCAACCCTTAGTTCTGTTTAAAGCTTCCATATCCAAGGAGTTGGGCATTGGCGTAGCGGGATGGAAGTACCTCCTGAATGCTTGAATAAGGCAATTTAGGGGTACGCATCCCCCATCTAGCACTTCCTGTCCCCTCAATGCTCCGTGCTCTCCTCCCGTTCCCTCAACATCATACCTATCCATCCCACTTCTGTCTTGCTGCCTTCCTTCTACTTTTTCTTTCCTTGTAAAATATCCCTTCAGCTGGTAAATTTTGTTGCATGACCAGCCAGTCACAAAATATGCGGGATGTTGTTTATCCCTGAGTATTCAAAAGTATTTTCTCACTGCCCATATTCCCCTGGTATTATCAAAATTGCTGGAGGGGTCTCCTAGTTGGCAGAGTTTTTAGTCTCTTATATTAATTAACTAAGCACGTCCTTGTACATTCACACACCTCTTGCTAGCAGGTCATGATTGGTCTGTCCTCCCTGAGGGCTAGAATCTTAATTTGAGATGGTAAAGTCCTGCCTCATCCTAGTTAGAGGGGTTCTTCTTAAAGCTTACTCATGTTCCATTTAATACCAAAATCATTACTTCTGGTGGCAGAATTCCAATGTTACCACATCGCACATCAAAAAGGGGGTGCATAAACTGCACTAATTTATCCCCATAGGTTTACTTTAAAGGTCTAACTGTGTTCCTATGATTTCTCCCACACAAGCATCAAACGGACTCACACCTCAACAATCAAATGCCCATCATACACGCCAACATGTGATTCAGCAACCATACACCACTCTCCCACATTTCTGTTTCCCCAGTTAACTGCGATCCCTTGCCTAAGAATAGATCTTTCTAACTTCTCTAAAATCAAACGAAGATGGTGGAACTCCGTTGGTATTGTGGGGCAAAGATTGCCAGTCTTTGCCCCTGCTTAAGACACAGGGAATGGCCACTTCCCTATGGTTACGCAGGGTATAGAGGCACAGCCCCTTACCTTGAAAAACACACATGCAAAATTCAAAAGTGGAATCACCATCCCACATGCCCATGCATTAATATATCTCTAAATTTTCCCCAGGATGTTAGAGCAACGCTCTCCTCCTCCTGTTTCAAATACTTAGGGGGCGGACCCTAGGGATGTTGGGCTTTGCAAACTTTCAGTCTGAAAAACCCCCTCCTCCCTTGGGGATTTCAGGGTCGTAGTGTCCCTCAGTGTCCCCTAGTCCTTGGGATGTTAAGGTCGTATCCGACCCTTCTCCTCCCTGTACCCCCCCCGGGGCCGACAACAAGAATCCGCAATCTTCTCCACTCCACAGAGCTGTTAGATTCGAACTCACGCCACCCCACAACTAGTTTTCTCTTCTTACCAGATTTCTTTTGCGCAGTCCTCTTACAGTTCCTCCGTTGTTCTGCCGGCTTTGTTTTCTCCTTAAATAACAGTATTGTGTCCAATGCTGATAGAACAAGTCTCCTCTCAAAATCAGAGGGTCCGGACTAGATTTGTTCCAGGGTCAGCATGAATCCTCACTGTGATTTAAGTCAGACTCCCAAGAGCGCTGGGGCAGTGGCACTTTTCCCCGGCATCTCCACCAGAAATGTAAGGAATTTAAATTTATGGGGGTCCCGTGCCAGCGTGCCTGCGCTTCATGGGCTGCAAAAGACCAAGTCTGAGTCTCAGGAGACGAGAAAATAATTTATTGATTGATCAATCAGGGCACTTCCACACTTTTTGGTGGTGAGAAGTCCATCCAGAAAACGAAAGGAGATATTTTTATAAGGTTTTTCCAGCACTTTTTTTCTCTCCGCCCATCTGAATTTACGTCATATACATTTGTTACATGCATCAAACACTAATTGACATCTTTGGTACACTTGCCTAAAAGTTCTAACTGGTACGTTTGATCTCCTCCCCTCACAGGCAGGGAGGGTAGGATCATCCTTATGTCCTTGGACATTTTGACAGTTACGAACACCAGACGCTGAGATAAGGCCTCCCTGGTACGCCTTGGACACACGTTAATTGCTAGTGTGTGATCCTCAAAGCTTAGGAACTTAATTGGATCCTTGAATTCATAATTGCCTTAGCTGACTTAGCGGAAGTTCCTTTCTCTATTCTAGCCGGAAAGGCTTGACCAAAGATTCTAAGTTTACAAGAATACAACTGTAGATACATGTGTATATGATACATATATGTATATATATATATATATACGTGGAGTGCTTAAGTGAATATAACTACATTATTCGTGTCACTAGTGTGGCTATATATATATATGTATTGCTTAGAATACATTGTTGTTGAATACATGAGGGCTTGTCCATACCTGTGGTTAGTGAAGCAGCCATATATATTTATAAATATATAATTAGTCAAATGTCCTCCCTTACAGTAGGAGCGGGTGCGGGCCTGCCTCCACAGACACGTGTCTGCTCCCAATTCACACACACACAGATTTTGTGTGTGTGTCCTCTACACAGCAAGCTGAAGGGGGGAAACAGGGCCTCTAAAGTCAACATGCCAACTGGGTAGGTTTGCAGAGCGAACAGCTGACTGTCTGTCTTTCTTTAATGACCCACTGCTGCTTTTTTTAGCAGGGATTTTTCTGGTTGCTTCCGCTCTAAAGCTTTTCATACTGCAGAGGCTCTGTTTTACAAGGACGCAGTTAGGAGTCCACCACTAGCAGCCTGGAAGTGGACTTAAATCAGGGTGTTGCAGAACAGAAAGCAATTCTGCAGTTTATGCAGCTCCTGCCCGCTGGATGAGGGCTACAGAATCAAGTTAGGCAGAGACAGCTAGACTAAATGGACGCCAGGAAGGGTGCCATGATGATGACCTTTCCTCTTGAGTTTCTATATACAGCATCCGAGGTCAGCCTCGTTTCTCTGGTGCCTCTTCGCTGCACTCCCATCCCATTCCATTGCATTCAATGTGTGTTATATCTCCTTCCTCCCATTTGCCCAGCAAGGACAAGGCAGTCTATGTAGCTCTCTGAAGTCCATGGCCAAATGGGGAATTGGACTCAAGACGGTCAAGCCCTGTTCCCTTCCTAGTGAGCACACCAAGCTAGCAGCCACGTATTCCATCCATAAGCCCCCCGCGCATTTCTCTGCCCTCTGTTACTGATAGTACTGTAGGACCAGCAGGCCAGGCTGCGTGATAGGAGCCAGCCCACACACGAGACATTTGCCTGCTCTTTCAAACAGTTGTGGCCAAGTAACGCTTGGGTAATTCCCCCAAATGGTTTTTCTCCATCTCAAGCAGGTTTCCTCTCCCTGAGTGTGCAGGGAGCACACCACGGAAGGGATGCCACTCCTCTGGAGAAACATTCCTTCCACAGCCACGTGTTTCAAGGAGGCGTTCCAATGCAGGAACACCCAGGAGAAACAGCCCAAGGAAACCAGGCTGGCAAAGGCTTTCTTTGCAGAGGGCTGTGTGTGTGTGTTGTGTGTGCATGTGGAGGGGAGGGAAACTACCCCTCCTCTCTTTCTCAGCCAGCAGCCCTTTGCTCCTCTGTCCCTCTCGTGGCTTGGGCATAAACGAGTAAATAGCTCCAGAGGGTGGAGAGGGCAGCCGGGGCAGCTTTCAGGGGAAGGCGTTAATGACCAACCAAGATCAACAGAGGCAGAGAGGGGTTTCCAAGCAGAGGGCTCCGGAAGAAGCAGACCTACCAAGGAGGAGGAGGAGGAGCAGGACACAGGGCACTGGAGGATGAGGAGCCTGCTTGCCCTGGGGCTGGCCCTGCTGGCTCTGCTGGACGGCAGCCGGTCATCCCCTCAGGACAAGGCCGTGAGCATCGTGCTGGAGTTCTTCCACGGCAGGAGTTTTGTGCAATACCTCTTCAAGGAGCAACCGGTGGCGACCGCCGACACCCAGGTGAGGGCAGCTAGTGGGGGTGTGGGGGTGGGCATGTGGGTGTGGTGGGATCGCAACAATGAAAGGTCTTGGCATCCCACCCGTCCCGCTCTCAAGATACGCAGCTTCCCCCACAGCAACGCCAGGGAGGTCCATTGCTCATGAACAAATCGAGAGAGTGTGCTAGTCTAAAAAAGGAATGTTTCCATATTCTGCTTAAAAGTGAATGCACTTTCGTGAGTCTCAGAAGATGCCCCAGGACTCTGGCTCTGCCTCCGTGGACAACCAGAGCTCCCCCTCTGGCTGAACTCTTGTTCCTCTACAAGCGGCGCTACTAGTGACCGGCGTGATCTGCCCAGGGAACATCAACCCCAGCAGTAGGAAAGGAAACCTACCTCAGCCAAATCATATAATATATGGCAGCCTCCGAGGCACCTGGTGTAAATCTTATGGCCGATTGACAGAAGTTACGAAGGCAATGTTTGCCACTGCTGTTGGCGCTGCCTCCTCCGCTCACGGCAGTGCTGCCACCAGGATTCATGCCACCTGTGTTGCTCATGGGATTTGGGAGTAAACAGGATATTTATTTGCTTTGTTAGTAGCAAAGCTGTGGTTTCTGGCATGCTGCTCCTGAGAGGAGTCCCATTCCTTTATTCAACACCCGCTGCTTGCCTGGAGCTCCCTTGATGAAATGTGTTTTTGAATTCTCATTTTCAGTGTTGCAATAAAACATGAGTCATGTAGTTAATAAAAAAGCAACAACAATCCCCTTCCTTCTCGCATTCTGGCCATGCTGGCAGCTGCTGCCCTTTGGCATTGACCCTGGTGTGGTTTGGTTGCAGGAATTCCCCATGGGGATCTACATTAACCTGGAGGTCGAACTGTACCAGACCGTCTGCAGGAAAAACCAACAGCGGGCCGAAAACTGCCCGATCAAAGCCGGAGGGGTAAGCCAGAGGCCACAGAGGTTTGCCCTACTTGGGGCTCTGCATGTGGGCCCAAATGTAAGAAAGGTCCAGATCTGCTTCTCCCCCCCCACACCACCACCACCGCCACCGCTACCACCACCACTACTACTTTTTGTAGCAAGGCAGCTGAATGATCACACATGAACAACGGGTGGGATATACTGTAAATTAAACCAAAAGACTTGTGGCTCTTTATAGACCAAGAGATGCACTTCCCTGTGAGCTCTGGTGGATTAGGATCCTCTTCCTCTGGCTTGTGGCGCCAGCAAGGATCAAGAGGACCGAATGAGACACTTTGCCTCTCCTCCTTCCACAATAGAGCCCCAGGAGGAAACTAGAGGAGACCTGGAAAAGTGTAGGGCTGTCATTGCTCTGAACTGCACCAGGCACTTCTCTGAGTTGCTTCATGTTCAGCCACATGGAGATTGTGTCTGTATGTTTTTTGTGTGTGTGTGTGTGTGTGTGTGTGTGTGTGTGTGTGTGTGTGTGTGTGTGTGTGTGTGTGTGTGTGTGTGTGTGTGTGTGTGTGTGTGTGTGTGTGTGTGTGTGTGGTGGGGGTGGAGAGGAAGGAAAAATGCCAAAACTTAGGAGAAGCACAAACATGTTGTTCTGAAGAAGTGGAAATTTTAAAAAGCAAACATTAATATGCAACAGTTTGTGTTTAAATGCCTGTACTGCAGGTCAAACTGTGCTCACGACCTGGGTTCAATCCCTGGTAGCAGGCTCAAGGTTCACTCCGCCGTCCATCCTTCCGAGGTCGGTAAAATGCGTACCCAGCTTGCTGGGGGAGCAATGTGTAGCCTGCACACTGTAATTAAAAAATTGTAAACCGCCCAGAGACTACTTGTAGTGGTATGGGGCGGTATATAAGCAGACCACTTTTATTTTTTAAAATGGGAGCGTGCGTTTTTGTTTTCTCCATCTAAGCCTGTCTAAATCAGGCTCTCTTGGCGAAAGGACAGCATCTTCTCATCCTCGTTCTCTCTTCTTCTCCGCCCAGAGGAGACAGACCTGCTTGGCCTGTTTCAAGGTGGACTCCAATAACCCAGATCACGTCTTGGACCGAGCCATCCACTGCCTGGCTCCACACAGCCGAAACTTCCAGGTGAGATCCTTGTTTCTGCTTCCAGCCACCCAGGCTTCCATCCTTCCACCCATCGCCAGCTGCTATAAAACAGAAAAGTGCTCGTGCATCCTGGTGCCATGGAAGGCCATGCCCCCCCGAAACACTCACTGCAGCTCTTTCTTTCTTTAATCACTGTGTTAAACCGATTTTTAAATTGTTTGGTTGACTAATCACATCAGGAGCTTTCCATAAGCACTATCATCTAGTGCAGTGTTTTTCAACCACTGTTCCGCGGCACACTAGTGTGCCGCGAGATGTTGCCTGGTGTGCCGTTGGAAAAGCTGAAGAATATCAGCTTTGTGTTCAGCCAAACAGGCCCAGGTTGCGCACTGAATAAAGTATTTTATAATTTTTCATATTTCTGTTTACTTACTATTTCATAATAAAGTAATTATAAAATACTTTCTTTGTGTTTATTTGATTCCTATTCAAGAGAATTACTTTATATATAGTCAATATAGGCACAGAGTTAATTTTTTTAACATTTTCTAATGGTGGTGTGCCTCGTGATTTTTTTCATGAAACAAGTGTGCCTTTGCCCAAAAAAGGTTGAAAAACACTGATCTAGTGCAAGTGCATACGGACACCATACAGCACAAGCTTAGATGATGCCCGCCCCACACTTTCTCTCAAGCAAAATGAGGGATGGGGATACCTCTCCCTAGGATACTACTGAAAGGAATAGAAATACCGGGTCCACTGCCTGCAGGCAGAGGCACTGCAAAATGCAATGAGCAGTCTGGATCTCAAAGACAGGAAAGAGATTTATTTGGTTGACAACCAGAGAAATCTCACTTGATGCAAAACAAGTGAGAAGTCCACCGAACAAAGGAAATGCAGTATATTTTATAGACTCACAATCACTCTTCTTTCTCCCCGCCCGTCCGAATTTACGTCATACACATCTGCTACATACATCAAACATTAATTGACATCTTTGGCTATTTTGTATTCCTGACACCAATTAAATGTATTCTTTGGGTCCGTTCCTGGGTCCGTAATTGCCACGTTTGATCTAACTTACACAGGCTGGGAGTGCCTATATCCTTGGCATCATCTTTGCTAGGGAGGCGCTCCAGGTGAGCTCACAAAGAGAGAAACAGAGATAAGATTTTCTTGGCTGGCTACATGTTAATTAACTGTGTGTAAGATAAATTGGCCTCTATTCAGCTACAACTTAATTGACGTCCTTGGATTCATTGCGCTTGCTCAGAGACATTCCAGATCTACAACGGATGTCTCTCCTTTTAGTGGTCTGCCTTGCCGGAAGGCTTTGACCAAAGTTTGTTTTGCAAGGAATCAAGGTTCGTCTTGTGACATGAGAATATACATGTGATGAGAATATACATGTGGATACATGTGGAGTGCTGAGTGGATATCACTATCTTTAAATATATAATTTGTGTCACTTGTGTGGCTATATATAGCTTGGAATACATTGCTATTGAATACATGAGAATTGTCAATGCCTGGGGGTTACTAAAACAGCTACAGATGCTTGATCAATACCCTTCACTACCTTTGGGGATCCTGATGGGCATGGTCTGAAAACGGTCTGTACTTTTGGATTCCAAGTTGTTTTTCCAATCCGAATCAGAGCTATGTAGCTTCTCTAACATGCCTTTCACTGGGGTTCCACCTCAGGAGGAAGCGCCCGAGGGAGCTACCTGCCATTTTAATTCCATCCACCGCACGTCTTGGGTTGCTTGCCTGGTGAGGTTGTGTGTGGGCACTTTAATGAGGGTTTGCTTTCTGGGACCATGATCCCAAGGACAAAACACAGAGGAGTCTTTCTATCTCCCGGTATGGGACCTCTGATCCTGACAGCGGGGCTTGGACCTCCCGGGAAGCAGGGGGAGTGTGCTCAGACTCCATGCTGCTCTGGGGAGGATGCTGTGGGGCTCAGATGTTTCCATGCTTTAAGACGCTCAGCTCTGTCCCTTTCCGATTGCCCCCTCAGCACACGAAGAACACCCACGAGCAGGAATGCGAGGATGTCAAGAAAGCCAACGAACAACTCTACCTGCCGGGCAAGTTTGCCTTTTCCAGGGGGCGCCCACTTTAAAAAAAAGGGTGAACAGTGCAAGGTAAGTGCACCACAGCTGAGCTCTCCTGCCTTGGCCCTGAGGAGGCCTGCTAGGAAAACCAGTGCCAGGGTAAACCTGAGTCTTCCATCAAGATTCGGTCCCTCAAAGCTTCCTGAAAGAAGGGTGGATTTGTCCTCCACCAGCAAACCTAGGAAACCCCTCCTGCCCTGCCTAGTCCTTGTGACCTCTGGGGTCATCCTGGAGTACCCTTGGAGAGTGACCAGCGGAACATGACTGCAAGAGAGCACAGGGAAAAGACAAGCAGGGGATGGGGGGGAGAGCACGTTTACTAAAACCCACACTTCCCAAAGCTTTTCAACTCAGACCTCTCCTGAACTGCTGGACATTGGCTGTAGCTCCCCCAGTTGGTGGTGGGAGGGAAGGGGGCGGGAACGATGGCCAGACTGAATTGCTCTTCTGTGGATTCTGTGGCACCCGTGGCTGGGTTTGGCAGTGCCCTGAGGAGATGGGGTGCACGGCCTGGGACCTACTGACGTATGTGAATGACTATTTCTTCCAGCAGCATATTAGCAGCCAAGGAAAGAGTGAGGGATAATTATCAAGGTGTTTATTTATTGGAGATATTTCCATCCCGCCTTCCTCCCCAAAAGGGCCCAAGGTGGCATAACTGGAACATTCAGGATAAGCAGTGTGGAGACACACACCTCCCTCCCGGGAAGCTTAGGTTGCCTTATTGGGCACGCCAGCTCATGCAACTGTCACACGGCATTCCATCAAGGGGCTCTCCAGGCTGGAGGTTGCTGAGTGAGGAAGCGGGAAGACACTGGCTGCCCTCCAAAGCCAGCAACGGCACGGCTTAGACCAGAGGAGGCCAGAGGGCCACACGAGGAGGTCGCTTCCCACTGCGCTTGCCTACGACTTTCCTTTCCTTGGCACCTGATGCCGCATTGGAGAGGGTCTAAATAAAGCCAAGTGCCACCTGCAGGACTTAGTCCTTTGGGAGACCCATGCAGGGATAACCCCCCTCTCTTTCTTGCCCAGATGGGACCCACATCTATTGGGCTGCTCTCTGGTGACCCAGGTAAGAAGTCATGGTCCTTCTTGCAGAGACAAGTGGAATCCTCGCCAGTTTGGCTCTCGGTGTCACTGGGATGGAAGCACTGGTCCCAGAAAAGTCTGCGTTGGAGTGCTCGTCTCAAAGTCTGGCTCTTATTCTCTCTCTTCTTGTAATAAAACTGTACATGAAGATTACTGTACATGAAGGTTGCTGGATGGTGGCCCTCCGGTATTTCCACCCCCACCCTCCATGGCATTCTGGCCAACACAGTGTCCACATCCATAGCGGGGTGGTCTCCTCCAGCATCTCAAGTCATCAACACAGATGCACAAACCAGGTCATGGTCTGGGACACCCACGTTTATGTGGTGTTTGTCTCACCTCAAGGGGAAATGGGAAGGCTGTGGGAGGGTTGGGGTGGGGGTGGGGAGAGGCCTTGGCTCCCATTTCTTGAGGGAGCCCATAAGCCCCCTGCCCTGATCCTTGGCTGGCTGGCTGGGCCTCTCAGTTCCACTGGACACAGCCACGGCCTTCTTGGCTTCAGTTAGTGGCCTCATAGCCACAAACTCCACCTATGGCAAGGCGCCCATGGGACTGGTGGCCCAAACGGAGCTGCTTCTAGGCGGGGAGACGCTTGAGGTGAACGTGGCCGGTCCTCATAAGCTTCCTGGGGGGGGGCTTGGCTTTTCCTTTTAACACCAACACTGACTTATGGGTTTTTAGTTTAGTCTCTTCTGTGAAATAAATACCCAGGCCTGAAGAGGTCTGTGCGATGCCTGGGGACACCAAAAGATGGCAGGGCAAGGGGCAGATTTTCTGCTGGTTGAAGACCTGGCACTATTCATGTCATGCCTTTTTCTCAGGCGGGAGATCAAGCTTCCATTCTCTGCAACCGAGTGACGGTTTTCCTCCTCCTCCTCTTCCTCCTCTGCCCCAGCAGGCATGCCAGGCTCACGGAGACCCTGAGGCTGAGGGAGTGGTTCAGAATCTCAGCTGCGCAGTTGAAGACGGCCAAGGCTCCTGACAGGTCCTGCCCCGCCCTGGCACAGGGTCAAGAGACCTCGGCTACCCCTGCATGGAAGGCACCTCCCTCCCCCAAGGGCCCGCCTGGCGAGGGAAGAGCATCCCACCTGGAGACATGGCCACAGAGACTGACCCAGAGGTGGGGAGCTCTGCACCCATCAGGAGACAGACCAACATGGGGGCAAAGAGGCCAGTTGGGGAAACACCAGGTTTATTTCACAGGCACAAGCCACACTGCCACCCCACATTGCACCAGGACAACAGGGATGAACAGAGGGACAGACAGAACCCCCTACCGCCCCACAGGAGAAACACCCCGAAGCTCCTCCTCCTCTCCAGTCCCCCCCCCCCAAAAAAAAGATAGCCCAGAGACCTCTGTATTCCCCTACCCCCAAAGTGACCACCGAGCAGGGAAGCAAGTGCTTGGAATTACGGTGGGGGCTCCCCTGACCCCCCCCCAGCCTTCCCAGGCATCGAAATAGGGAGGTGAGCAAGCAGCCTCCAGACCACGGAGCTTGTTTTTAACAGCCAGTATAAAAGGTGGTGCAGGTGTGGGGTAGACACTCTGGACGGGAGCCGAGCACTGGCTGTGAATCCAGGTGTCCTTGTGCCTGCTTGGAAAAGCCCTCTTGGCTACAAGCCCGGCCCTGGATTCTCGTGACCGAAGGCTCCTCTCTGAGGGACACCGGAGGGCCTTCATCACCAGAGAGTGCTACTTGTAATTGGGGCGGCATTGGCAACCCCGCCCTGCTCTTCCAGGGCAGCTGGGAAGCCTCGTGTGTAACTTGTGGGGAAGGGGGCGCTCTGCCAGGGCCTGGGATCCCCCCCCCCCGAGGCCAGCTCTGATCCGAGGCCTTGGCCGAGCAGGAGGGCGGTCCCAGGCACTGGGGCCAACGGTCCCGTTAAGGACAGGAAGGGATGAAGTGACACCAAGGGAAAGGACTGGGCCCTGGGGGGGCTCTTCAGAACAGGTAGGAGCTGGAGTCTGGGCGGGTGCTCAGGGCCCGCTCTGCCTGGGAAATGGTGTCGTCGGCCCTCTGGCTCAGTTCGCGGCACTCCTGGAGGGCCTGGCTGAACTGCTTGTAGGCCTCGTCCACGATGGAGCTCCTCCTGGCTGGCCGGACCTCCCAGTAGCCCTCCTCCACCCAGGGCTGGCTCAGGCCCGCCAGCTCGGTGGCCCCCGGCCCGCCGGGGCTCTGGAAGCGCTTGAGGGAGTTGTCCAGGTCCTTGCAGAGGTGGTAGAGCTCGCTGCCCCTCCCCAGGACCCGCTCGCCGTCAATCACTTTGACCGCTGGGAACATCTCGGCAATGGCGGCCCGATAGCCGGCCGCGGTGCAGAGGGGGTTGCCGGGGCGGCCCATGGGGTTGCGGAGGCGGATGCTCTCCAGGTGCCGCAGCCCCGTCAGGCACTGCAGCTGCTGGAGGCTGTTCAGTGCGTTGCTGGCTGCGTTGAGGCTCTGCAGGTTCTCGCAGCCAGCCAGCGGCTCCAGGCTGGCAATGCGGTTGCAGGAGACGTTGAGGACGGCCAAGGCCTTGAGGGAGGCCAGGGGCCCCAGGTGGGAGATGGCGTTGCCCGACAGGTCCAGCCACTCCAGGCTCGAGCACTCGCCCAGGCAGCCCAGGTCCGAGATGCCCAGGCCCCGCAGCTTCAGCAGCAGGATGGACTCCAGGTCGAACTCCCCCGTCCGGGCCTTCAGCAGCTGGGCCGTGATCTTCACGCCGCCCTCCGCCTCCTCCCCCTTCTCTGGCCGGGCCTCCATTTCGGGTGCCAACAGAATGGCAGGCTCCTCTCTGAGGGAGGGGGGCAAAGCTCGCTCAACCCCCCTGCCCCAAACACCTGGTTCCTTGCAAGGCTCGAGGGGCCGCTGGCCGGGAGTGGGCCCGACCCTTTGCCCCTGCAGGTGTCGCCTGATGGGCGCTTGCAGCGTCCTTCTGCTCCAGGTGGGGACCCTGAAGGGGCTGCCTCTCGTCACACCTCCTGGGAGGGAAGGGAAAGGGTGCAGGATCAAAGCGCGCCGGAAGGAGCTCAGTCCTGGCAGCCGGGGACGATGGACTGCAGAGAGAAAGCACGGGCATGTCCTGAGCTCGGAACATGGGCTTCTGTGCTAAAAGGGGGGGGGGCAGCCACCAGCACATCTGAACAAGGGAGAGCCCCCTCTGGGTCTGGACCTCTAAGATGGGGGCTGGCGCTCCCCAAAAAAACCCCTCAGGAGCAGCTCTTTGCTCTGCTTACAGCCTGTTTCCAACCCATGCACATGGGAACTCATAAACCATCGTCCCCTGCTCCTTTGCTGTCATGGCAACAATATAGCACATGACGGGGGTTCTAGCAGGGCCCCCGGAGGGTTCGCAGGACATTAAAGGGTTGGTTCGTCCCTGGCAACCCCCCCCCAACCCACCCCCCCAATCTGAATTTGCACCCAAGCCCTGATCTCCCAGGCCAGGCCAGGCTCTGCGGGGCTGCCCATCGAGGGCTGTTAATTTAGGCCACTTCCCGCGTTTGGCCCCATTTATCTACTTGACCCAGATCCAGAACGGCAGGGTGAAAATGGAGCTGCACAGCCCCCCCACTCACCCACCCCGCACACGCACGTGGGTTCTCGGCCGTCGCGCAGGCTGGGCCATTTCCGCACCACCGCCCGGCTCTGCAGCCCCGCCACCCGCAGAGGGAAGGGGAGCCATCCTGGGGGGGCGGGGGGGTCCGGCCAAACAGACCCCCCCCGACACGCCTGCAAACAGGCGAGCAGACACACGTCCAGAGGAAAGGGTGAAACCCCCTCCGCGCCGCCGTCATCGCCATCGCATCGCCGCCCGCTTCGTTCCCAGCCCTCCCGGGAGGGGGGATCCCCGTCACAGCCACCCCCGTGCACCCATGGGAACAGGGACCCGAGGGAGGCGTCCCGAGCCTCCCCCTTTGCAACGGCTTGGCCTCCCCGCCTCCCTCCCCCCCCGCCGCTCTTTCCAGCAGCCCCTCTTACCCCGGGCGCCGTGCCTGCTCCTCCCCCTGCCGAGCCCCCCCCCCCGGTTTAGGAACCCGGTCCGCGTTGCCCTGACGACGCGCAGGGCGGGCGGATTATCTCTGCCCCCGCCGCCCCCGCCCTGTGCAGTTCCAGCCGCGGACAGAGGGAGGGAGGGAGGGAGCGCGCCTCCTCGCCAAGTGTGTGTGTGTGTGTGTGTGTGTGTGTGTGTGTGTGTGTGTGTGTGTGTGTGTGTGTGTGTGTGTGTGTCCGGGAGGGGGGGTTGTTGGAGGAAAGGGGAGGCCTTGCATTCTTGCAAGCGGGGTGGGCTCCCCATGTGTGCAGAGACCCTCTTGCATCCCCCTCCCTCCCTCCCTCGCTTGCCCTGAGCCCGTCGGGGCCCTTCTTGGCTTTTCGCGGCCTCTGCCCCCCCCCCGGCGCGCGCACACACACAGCCCCCGCCGAGGCCCCTCCTCCTGCCCTTCCTGCGGGCGGCGGGGCATCCCGACCCGGCCTCGGGGAGGGGGGGTCGGTTCTTGGGGGGCTGCTGCTCGCGGCCACCAGGCGTGGGCTTTTGGGGGGCGCCCCCAGGGCCCCCTGCTCTCTCCTCCCCCCACCACCACCCCAAGATCGGGCTGTCAAATTGGGCTCTCTCAGCCTGTTTTTTTTTGGGGGGGTTCTGCCTGCTGTGAGCTTTTCTTGGCACCCTTCTGGAGAACATCTGCACAGCTGTGCAATATTTAAAGAAATATGGGCATCACAAAAAGATGACCAGGGGTCGGTCTTCCCAAAGGATAACCAACTTGCAGATTCCTTGGGGAGCAGAAAAGCATCGTGCAACCACCGGCACCTTGAAATGGGGTGGGGTGTGTGCAGAATACCACCCATGGGGTGCAGGGTTGGAGGCCTTAAAGGTAGGGAAGGAGAGTGAGGATTCCCCCAGGTTCTTGCACACAGAAGCGTTGGGAGTTGCTTCTGCTGAAAATGTTCCCCAACAACCAAAGAGCCCTACATTAAGGTGTGGGAGGATGCGGGGGGGGGAGGGGAATCCCTGCTTCCTGAGTCCCTCCCCCCCTCTCTATTTAGCAGATCAGGGCAGACAAACCTAGCTGGTAAGTCCATATGGGCTTTTAATCTTATAATAGGGCATGGAGCTCATTTGTTCTTCTGCCACGTTGGAATCTGAAATTACAGTATCTCCCTTTGCCTTCTGCAGACTTGCAAGGAGGGACCAGAGAGCTGGGGAGCCTTTTAATGCCTGAGGGGAGAGGTGGCTGGGACCCCCATCCGGAGGAGCCCGATGTGTGAGAGGTTTTCAGCTACTCCTCACCAGCAAGCTTCTTGGAGCGGGTTTCCCCCATTCTGTTTTGGGCCACCACCATCAGCTGGCCATGGACCTGGGGGGGACCCTCATTTTGGGGGCTTACTGCAGGGGGGGGGAGGACATCAGACAAAATGGCAGACGGATGAGGCCCAGAGTCTCACCCTGAGCCTGACCTCTGACCCCAGTGGGCATGAGGTTTCCACCCTGCTCCCTTCATAATGATCATTTCTGTACACCTTCGGGATAGTGGTGGCTTCCATTTGACAGCTCAAAATGAGAGCCGTGTCATCCAAGGGCCACCATTTGATTCTGTATTCAAAATCACTAGCCTGCTTTCAAAGCACTGATGCAAATGATCACCGTAACAAGTTACCTAGTGGTAGAAAAGGTGTGAGTAAGTTAGTTACATTCCAATACATACAGTTACTATTTGTGTAGTGAGTAACTTTTCCATTTACAGTGGACCCTTGTATAACAAACAGCTTGTATAACATAAAATCTGTACAACATAAACAAATCCAGAGATAGGGGAAATTTGCTTAACATAATCGCCTATGGGGGAAATCCATACAACATAAAAATGGGATTACTCCATTTTCAATGCATTCCTATGGGAATTTGTTTAAAGGAAAATTTGCTTAACATAATTTCATTTGGAACGAATTAATTCCTTTATACAAGGTACCACTGTACTTTTGAAAATCAATTTCTGAATAGTAGTTCTGAGTCACATTTTTCTAAGTATCAGAATTGGCCAGTAGGGGGAACTGGAGATTATTTTCTTGGCCCTTAAGTGTGAATACACAACAGTGGTAATAATACAGGCCATGAACTATAAAGACAATCTGAGTGCAGAACAGGTAAATTAAAATGGGCCGTGAATAGGAGGTGTATAATGTTGCAATTACAGCATGAAGAATATGTCTGTGAAGATTCTCAGTCATCCAGGTGAGCTTATCTGGAAGTTGAGTCATGGCAACTGGACTTCTTTTTCTTGATAGAAACATTTTTTTCTCAAGAAAAAGAAGTCCAGTTGCCATGACTCAAGTTCCAGCATGAAGAATCTAACCAACTTTTGCTTCTATCATTTTAAACGGCTGTACAGTATCTAGGAATTGTCAGAATAACAATACCAGCCTTGGATTTAAAGGACATACTTCAGGTATGACAAGGGTTTATGAAGCGCTACTTCTGCCCTTAAAAACATCGGGACAACTGGCAGAATTTGATTACTTTATTTTTTTTTTTACAGCTGGGATTTTTGAAAATATAATTTACATTTGCCTCATAACACTGCTAAAATGAGTTGCTCATTCTAAAAAATGTTTCTCGTTACTTTTCAAAGTTGAAAATACTGAAAGGGTTTGCCACAAATGGGGGGGGGGAGGACCAGCTGGCAGGCAAGTGCTGTTGACTCTGAAAGACCATGGCTAACTTTGGCCAAAGGGCCACGAATCCCCCAAACCCACAGCTCGAGCAGCTGTTGTGTCACCGTGATGATAAACTTGAGCGGAGATGGCAGCTGATCCAATCTGGGAAGTCACTGGAAAGACCCGCCAGAAGTGGAGGGCATTATTTGGAAGTGCCTTGCGTTCCTGGTCCAGAGGCCTGGCTAGTAGCCATAATGAAATCAACGGGGCCCAGTTTCATTTATTCTCCTTCCACGGACACAGTGAAAGAGCCAGGCTTTCGGAATTGCACAAAGCAATGCTGCGTTGCTCAGGCGTCCAAAAGCGGTCCTGTAGCAGAGCTTTTTACTTCTTTCTTTTTTCTCTTTTTAACTTAAGAGTTGTGAGTTTTTCACGCCAAGTGGGCAGCCTGCAGCACGGGCAGGTCAGTGTCCATGCCACGGGGACTCAAAGGCCACGGGAAAGATCAGGGGTGGCTGGGTCTGCAGCTGCAGCTCTTGCTGCTGATGCTGGGCCAGGCCGCTCTGTGGCACGGCCAGTGCCCAGTTGGTGGCGCCCGGTAAGGGGGGCGTGGCGTGAGTACGTTCGTGGCGCAGGAGGTGTGTCTTGCGGCTGAAACTCCGGGCACAGTGGGTGCAGATGTACGGACGCAGGCCGGTGTGCACCGCTTGGTGGCGCACCAAGTTGGTTTTGGAGCTGAACCGCCGCGGGCACTGGGTGCAGGCGTGCGGGCGCAGCCCTGTGTGCACAGCTTCATGCCGGGCCAGGTGTGACTTCCGGCTGAAGGCCCGGCCGCAGAGCGGGCAGGCAAAGGGCCTTTGGCCAGCGTGGGACTTGATGTGAGCCAGCAAGCTGGCCCGGGTGCTGAAGGTGCGCCCGCACTGGGCGCAGGAGAAGGGGCGCTCGGCCGAGTGCTGGTTGCGCCGGTGCCTCTGCAGGTGCCTCTTGTGAGCAAAGCAGCGCCCGCACTCGCTGCAGGCAAAGGGCCGCTGCCCTGTGTGGCCCCCGCACTGGTGTGCAGCCAGGCCGGCCCGGTGTGCAAAGCTCCTCTCACAGTGCGGGCAGGCGTAGGGCAGCAGCCCCATGTGCCCACGCAGGTGGGCGGTCAGGTGGCGCTTGTCGCTGAAGCCCCTGCCGCACTCAGCGCAGGAGAACGGGTGCCCCCCCTCGGCGTGGAGCCGCTGGTGGGAGGCCAGGTTCTTCCTCCAGGCGAAGGCTTTCCCGCAGTCAGAGCAAAGGAACGGCTTCTCTTCGGGCGGCTGGCAGGCGTCCCCCTCCCCCTCCTCCTCCTCCTCGGGTTTGGCCTTGCTGACCTGGTCCACGCACGGGATGCTGTCCGCCCCCTGAGCCTGGGCCCCACAGAGGGGGCCGCACTGGCCCAGCCCAGGGTAGGGAACACCCAGCGCCACAGCCTCCCTCTGTGACACGGCATGGTCCACGCCTGGCATCCCTCGGCCCAGCTCTGGCTCAGCCTGCTCCTTGAATAGGGTGGCGCCCAGGTAAGGCTCTGGGTGGCCCAAGCAGGAGGGCGGGAAGGGCCCCAGCGGGGTCTCCTCTCTGTACAAGAGGGCGGTCTGCCCCAGTCCGCTCTGGAAGTCCCTGCAAGGGGCGGTGGGCTGCCCTGTCCCAACGGAGGCCAGGAGGGCTGCTGTGCGTTCACTGGGGTCCTGCCCTGGGTCCAAAGGGGAGACCCCACAGGGCCCTGGGCCTTGGTCTGCTTCCAGGCCTTCCCCGTGCGGTGGGGCACTTCCTTCGGCGTGCAGGCGCTGGTGTTGCAGCAGGTGCCGGCGGTGCACAAAGCTGCGGGCGCAGAGGGGGCAGGCGTGGGGGCGCTCCCCAGTGTGAGTGAGCTGGTGGCGAACCAGGTGTGTCTTCTTGCGGAAGCTTTTTGGGCAGCGGTCGCAGGGGAAGGGGCGCTCGCCCGTGTGCACCCGCTCGTGCGAGCCCAGGTGGATCTTCTGGGAGAAGCGGCGCCCGCAGTGGGAGCAGGCGAAGGGCCTCTCGCCGGTGTGGACGCGGGCGTGCCGGGTGAGGTGGGCCTTCTTGCCAAAGGCTTTGCCGCACTGGGGGCAGGCAAAGGGGCGCGGCCGGAGGTCTCCGGGGGTCCCGCCTGAGGGGGTCCCAGGGGGCTCGCACTTGGGACAGCCGGGGGCCTTCTCCTCGCTCAGCATTTGCCACTGCTGCAGCGCCAGGCCCGAGAGCGGCCCCAGCCCTCCGTGCCCTGCGGGGTAGCCCCCTTGCCCGGGATGCAGGCCCTCTGACTTGCAGGCCCCTCCCGTGGGCAGGCCCGACAGCAGCACCTCCTCTGCGCTCAGCCTGGCCGGCCACTCGGAATACTCCTCGGCCTCCACCTTCACGGTCCGGACCAGCCACTCGCCTGTTGGGGGGGGGGAAAGGGACAACCGTCAGGAGAAGCTGAGCCGTCTGCAGGGCCGCTGGGAGCCAGGGAGCGCAGGCTGGCTGGGAGGGAGGGGGAGAAATGGCGGCAAAAGGCATGTCACGGGGGGGGGTCACCTTCCAATCAACACCCGGGGAAGGGAGGAGCAGGGGGGGACTGGCCGAGGTGCAGGCCGCCCTCCTCCTTTTCCTGAGCCTGGAGCTTTTGAGGGGCCACCGCTCCCAGCCGGGCCAGAGGTTGCGCTCACTGACGAGGCAGTGAACTGTCGGTCTGAACATGTGCCATTTCCCCGGGCATCTCCTGCTGCCGTTCTCCCCCTGCTCCTCTTTCAGAGGCTATGAGGCAGAGCAACGGGCCGAAGCTACAGGAAAGAAGACTGCAAGGACATCTGGATATTGAACACACCAGATGGGAAAACAGAATGGAACCCCTAGGAAGGGGGCAGCTCCCCCGCCCCGCAGTACGGATGCTGGAAGAAAGGCTGGGCACCTAGCACTCTGCAATGCTTCATCCACGGATCTCCTGCAGAAGCAGGGGCAGGTCTGGCAGCCTGGAAGGGCAGAGCAGAGCCACTAAAACTCCTTCTGGTGTTGAGCTCTGTCCAGAAGCCCCAGAAGTAGAAGCCAGAGGCTGTTGGTGCTGGTGGCGGGGGGGGGGCACCACCATCACCCCACCAGGAATGCCAATGGACAGCAAATGCAAGCACACATCGGGTGGCCTGCTGGTTACATCATGTGACCTTTTAATGGGATGGGCTTGGGAGTAGAGAGACCTGTGGCCCATTGCTAGTCCCTCCCCAGGTAACCCCTTGCCACTCAGGTGAGGATGCTTGCGGTCCTTACCCGGGCGACTCCTCTCCAGCTGCTTTGGCTCTCGGCTCCCTTGCTGGTCCACCCCAGGCACAGGCAGCAGCAGCGGCTGCAGATGCAGCTGGTCCCCCTTTGCAGCTTGCTCTGTCCCTGGTGCTACAGAACCTGCTGGTGGGAGGAAGCAGAGGACAGCAGATGGGAGATACATTGGCATTGGACAGTTTAGGGTCCTGGGGGTAAAATCCCGGTGCCCCGATTTTTAGGTTCTGCTCCTAAAGAGAATGATCCAGGCTTAGCACAAAGGAAGCCTGACGGAACGTGGCAAGTAGCTCTCCAGGGAGGCTTCCACAACCAACCTGGAAAAGGGGCCAAAGCTGCTGCCAACACCAGCCCACAGCTGCTGCTGCTGCAGCTGCCTCCCGGGTCCCTGCTTGGGGAGGCTGTGGTTGGAAATGCCTCCCCGAAGCTGTCACCACACCACACAGCTCGTGGAGGACCAGCCGTGAGAAGGCAGAGCCCCCCCCCCTCGGATCCCCGCCCTGCTTTGCCAGCAGTCCTCCTAGATCCGCTGGAGGCTCAAAGGGACAGCACCCTCTCCTTCCTCCACTCCTTGCCGTGGGTGGCTCACTGCACCCTCCCATGTCCTGGCCAGCTTCCAGCCATGCTGCCCGTGGCACTAGCCTTTGGGCCACCATCATGCTTGCCCTTCGGCGCCTCCGCTGCTCATCTCTGACCTGCGCTGGCCCTGTCCGGTGGCTCTCTCGGCTTGGCTTCCCCCTCGCCCTTGGCCGGATGTGGCCCGCCTTCCCCAATATGGGCCAGAATCTCGGGCTTTGCAATGGGAGGTCCTGGGAAAGAGAAAGGGTGTGATGGGCAGGGTCCTCCTGTGAGCCCACTCAGGGCAGGCTGAAGATAAGGGAGGGGACTTCCAGAAAATAACAGGTAGAACCACGGCCAGATATTTAGAGGAAGACTAATGTCCCTATTTTCAACCGGGGTGGGGGGAGCCTGGGAACTATACCCAAGTCATCCCGATACCAATCTCAGAAAATTTTGGAGTGGATTATAAAGCACCTCCTCTGCACGGACCTAAAATGCAATGCAGGAATAACTAGGAGTCAACATGGATCTGTCTCTAGAACAAACCCCAGCACACCCATCTTATCTCCTCCTTTTGATTCGGTAACCCCCCTGGTAGAGGGTGGGAATGCTGTAGACGTACTATATCTTGACTTTCCTCAGTCTCTTTCCTCTTCCCATCCTGCCCATCCTGTGGGAGCCACTCCCTGGCGGTTGGGAGGTGCCAGCGGAGATTCCCGGGAGATGCAGCTCCAAGGGCAGCGCAGCCCAAAGGGCCAGGGTGTGTGGGGGTAGGGTGTGGGGGGGTGCTCCTCTCCTTACCCAGAGCCATGGAGGCGCCGTAGTTCTCCCGCATGGCGTCCTCGTGAGTGGCCCAGCCTCTCCACCGCTCTGGTGCCAGATAAAGGGCCGCCGCTGCGTCCTCACACCGCATGGGCACCTGCGAGAATCCAAGGCAGTTTCCAGGTGAGGGCACTCTCCTGGGGGTGGCTCCCTCACCCCCACACCGTGCCCCACAATCAGCCTCCCATCCCTGGAAGAAGCAACAGGGGAGCAAGCCGGCCTCCCCATGGAGGAAACATCCCCTCTGTAAGCAAGGTCTCAAGGGTCGGCCTCTGGCCACCCTCGCGAGCTCCAAGGGCTCCCGCTGGTTTTGGGCTGGACCGGATCATCCCCTCCCGCTTGGACAGCACCACCGTTTAGGCCCCTGGCCCCAGGCGAGCCAGAGGCCACACTGCTGGGCCAGCATGGTGCGTGTGGACCTGGGAGCTGCAGGCCCAGGAAAAGACACCTTCTAGGCCCCAGGAGGACACTCGGAGCTGCCTTATCCTGCCCATGGCAGCCAGGAACCAACGAAGGGGTCAGTGTTCGGGTCCCTTAAAGACTGGCGGCTCTCTCTGAACGTGAGCTTGTGCGGACTAGCACACTTTTTTCAACATAACATATTGGCTGGAATCCAACAGCTGATCCCAGATTTTTATAAGGGGGGGCAACCTAGCCTAAAAGAGGCCACTCCCCCCATCCCAAATCGGTGGGATTCCCTGAGTTCTGAGTTGCCATTTAGGCATGGATTCTGTGGGCCTGCTCTGCAGCCGGGATGACCAGTATGATGGCTTAGTCCAGCTGGCCATTCCGTCTCCCCGGTGTCTCTCCCATTTGTTCCCCCCACCCCGAGGCCTTTGGATTGGGGGAGGGATGGCTGGGGAGGGGGCTTCCAAAAGAAATCCCCAAGTGATACTGGGAGGCATTGTGCCAACATCCCGCCTTTTCCTTCTTCTGGTGAAGATGAAAATGAGAGCAAGGTGATGAAGGAGAAGGCATCAAGGTTCCCAACACCTTCCTCTGGCAGCCAGTGGCCTCTTCCAGAGAGCACAGGGCTCTTTGCCATTTTAAAGGGTGTTAAAAACCTCCCATTTCTTTGCCTTTCTTCCTAAAGGAAAAAAAAAACCCAATGCTAGCAATATGCTCCAGGCTGGATAAAAGAAAAAGGACATGGATCAGGGTGGAAATCTTTGCTCGGGCATCTTCCTTTGATCTGCAGCTGGGAAGGCTGGATGACTGCCCTTCGCTCGGAAGCCTGCGCCTGCTGTCCGCCACCCTCCGCTCCAAGGGCCCTTCCTCTCATCCTTCTACCCCCCCCCCCGCAAGGCTCCATGCCCCTCCCCTTCCTATAGTTTCTCCGCCCCCCTCCGCCCCCTCCCCCCTCACTTTCCTCTCCTCTGGGCCATCTCTGGCCTTCTCCCACCCTTCTTCCCACGTCACCTCCTTTCCCAGCCCTCCTGGCTTCCGTGTTCCAGCCAACCTCCCAAATGCTGCCTGTTACCCCACCAGCAGCAGGATCAAGAATGGGGGAGGGGGGGGCTTGGGGAGAACCCAGTTAGGCGCATGGCCCCTCCTGGAGCAGCAGGGCAAGGAATGCCCTCTGTGCCCTGGATTGGCACTGCAGCGCCCAGCCTCTGAGCCCACGCCCAGTTCAGAGCCCAGGCCACCTTACCCCCACCCCCACCCCCACGCCCACCCTCCACCTCGGAGAGTAGGGTCAAGGAACCTCCCACCCTTCAAAGCTCCTTCAGCCCCTCTTCCTGTCCTTGAGTGGGCCAGAAGAACGGCCAGAGGCAGGCGTTAAGGACAAAGCCTAAAACCATTCCTGGGAGAGAAAAGGGGGGTCGGCCAGCACTTTCGTGGGACGCCGCCAGCCCTCTTCCGAAGGGCCCCTGTCTGGATTTGGGAAGGGGGTCCTCCCAGGCAGCTGCACCCGGGCCGGCAGACTTCTGTGCCTGCTCAAACGGAAGGCCCTCGCAGACCTCAACCCCCCGGGACGGAGCAAGAGCTGTGGGTACCGCCTGGGGCAAGGCCTCTCTTTCAGGGCAGAGAAAACCCTTCTGCACCCTCTTGGCCCACCCCCCGCCTTCCGCCATGGGTCCGGTGGCAAAAGTCAGCTCCTGACAGAAGGGCCCTGCTGGCATTCTGGATGGCCGAGACATTGGGATTCTCTTTAGCCAACCCCAAGAGGGAAAACAAAACAAGAACCAACAAGCCGCCCCTGGGACTCATTGCCACAAGAGGCTGTTACTGCCAAGGGCAGGCGTGGTTTGGGGGTAAAAACATGGCCGTGGGTGCTGGGTATGCCACGGGACTCCTTGGTCAGAGGCAGTCTATCCCCAATTCCCAAATGCAAAGGGCAGAGGGACCCACCCGTGTGCTGGCCTGGAGCAACTGAGCCCCTGGGCCCAGTGGTCCAATCCTGCTGGGCATTTTCCGACGTGGCTGCTGCACTCGGAGAGCGGGGACCAGTGGCAGTGCAGGGGGTTCTGTGTGCAGAAATAGCACAGGGGCTGTTCAGCTTCTGGGTGTGTGTGTGTGTGTGTGTGTGTGTGTGTGTGTGTGTGTGTGTGTGTGTGTGTGTGTGTGTGTGTGTGTGTGTGTGTGTGTGTGTGTGTGTGTGTGTGTGTGTGTGTGTGTGTGCGTGGAGAGATCCTTCTGCCCTGGCGGCTGCCTTGTGTGTGCATCTGCGCCAGCAAGAAAATCTATTTTTTGCTAAATCGCCATGGCCTGCCCAGTCATGCCTGCCCTGCTTTGCCAGGACCTCCATTCCCCTCCACATGGCCATTAAAAAAAAGCGGGGGGGGGGAGAGATGTGCAGGTCCCATAAAAGCCTTCCAAAATCCATGGGGGGACTGAAGCCCTGCCGCCTTTTGGGTCAGCCAAATAAAGTTGATCACACTAGTCTGGATTTCGGAGCCCTGTCCAGGGGTGGGGCCCTGTATCCCTCCTCCCACAAATGCAAAGACTTAAAAGCTCCCCATTGGCAGAAAAGTTGCCTGCCTCCCCCCCACCAGCACCACCAGCACCCCAGCGCTTGCCAGGTTCAAGGGGAGCTAAGAGCAAGAGGTCCTGGGTGGTTGGCAGCCTTGTGCAATGGTCAGAGCAGAGGCCCAGGGTCGCTCCTGAGGCGTGTTTTGGGAGTCTGTCAAGTGACAGACCAGCACGCAGCTCTCTGAGCACGTGCAAAGAGCCATTCTCTCATTGCTGTCTTCTCCCCCTCCCTTCCTTTGCCAGGTCAGGGACGAGGCATCCCTGGGAGAAAAGAGGCTGAAGGTTCGTGCAACTTTTGTTCCAGGGAAAACAAACGGAGCGTTATTCGTGGCTCCCCGGCCATCATCGCCGCTCTTGTTTTCAAGCCAGAGTTTGTGCCGGGCGGGGCCGCTGTTTGACCCTCCCCGGACACTTCTCCTTTGTGGGTGAGCCGGGCCATGAGAAGCAGCAGCAGCAGCAGCAGCAGCAGCAGCAGCAGCCCCCTCATTGCGACGCCTCCCCGGCTCGCCCGGCCCCGATCCCCCGTTTCCTCCTCCTCCTCCTCCTCCTCCTCCTTACCTGGGCGGCCGCCCCGACGGCCATCCGTGGTCCCGGAGCCTCCTGGCGGGAACAGGATCAGCACCTCCGACGACCGGACCCCGATCGCGTTCCCCACCCCACCCCCCCACCCCGCCGCCCCCGCCCCGCTGGTCCTGGGGACCCCGGCAAGAGGGGAGCCCCGCGGTGGAGGGTGCAAGGGGGTGCAAAGGGGGGGAGCGACCCGCCCGCCGTGGGAGAGAGGGGGCGGGGGGGCAACCGATGGGTGGGGTGCGTGTGTGTGTGTGTGTGTGTGTCGGTGGGGGGGGTTGTGTCCCGCCAAGCAGGCTCGGGCCGCCGCCTCCCCCCTTGGCCCTTCTTGGGCTCCGCGCGGTTCCCGATCCTGCCGCCCCACTGGCCGGAGGGGGCGCGCGCGCGGGGGGGACGGGACGGGACGGGACGGGACGGGAGGCGCGCGCGCTGCCGGGAGGATCACCCGCCCGGGGCTGCCCCGCGATTGTTCCCGCACCGCACCAGCCCCGCTCGGCGCCAGGAGGGCCGCGGGAACTACACCTCCCAGCAGGCGCAGCGGCCGGGGCTCCGGGCATGGGCGGGGCTCCGGGCTGCTTGCCTGGCTGGCCGGGAGCGCGCACGGGAGCGAGCGAGCGAGCGAAGGAGGGAGCGCGCCTCCTGGCCGCGGGAGGAGGGGTCTCGCCCGTCAGGACTGGGCGCGTGCCGCGTGCTTGAGGACTAGCCTCTTGGCGGGGCCCGAAGGGCCGTCGTGCCGCGTTCCCCCCCCCTCGCAGCCCCTAAACCAGGAGGGTCCGAGGTTTCCCCCCTCCCCATTTCCCCAAGGGCCAACCCGAAACCAGAGGACAAGCTGAAGAAGGGATCGGGGTTTGGGGGGATGGGGGGTACGGGAGGCCCGCCACGTTCCCGCTGCGCCCTGGCTGGGCCGGGAAGGGGGTGGGCATCCGCCCGGAGCCCCCCTGCCCAGCTTTCCCGGTGGGGGTCCCGGGGCCGAACCAGGGAGCGACGGAGCGGACGGAGGGCTGGCGAGGAAGGGTCCTCGAAAGCCCCCCAGCCTCTCTGGGGGGGGGGGTCTGGGCGCTGGTCCTGGAAGGGCCGGCTGGAGCCCCCGCCGCCGCCGCCGGAGTGGGGGCTCAGCGCCTTCCCCGTGTGTGACGGAGGAGCAGCCAGGCCGCCCACTTGCCCCCCCTTCCCCCACCGGCTGGGTGGGGCTGCCTCCTTGGGGTGCCGTCGGTCCCTTGGGAGGACAAGGGCCAGGGAGGGGGCACCCCAAAGGGTTCCCTTTGGAAAGGAAAGGCGGTGTGGGGAATAAGCGAACTCCCTGCCTTGCCTTGCCTCCCGCCTCCCCCTGCGAAGGCCAGAGGGAGGAAGCCTTGCATTTTCCTAATACTGTAGGACAGGTACTTTCCTAATACCCGCCAAGGCTGGAAAGGAACCAGAACGGGGGTGGGGGTGGGGGTGGGGGGGTGGGGAGTCCTTGCCAGGGACTTAGAAAAGGGTTGTTCGGCTTGGGGAACGGGCTGGCTACTTCACGGGGGGCCTGCATCTTATATGTGTTTTTTTTTGGGGGGGGGAGAACAAATGGTCCCGTCCCCAGAGTGGGCCAGACAGCTGGACTTGGCCCCACCTGGCTGGGCCTTGATTGAGGGAGAAGCGCCAATCGGCCCCCATCTTGGCCCAGGGCCAGGGGCCACGTCCCAGCCTTGGAAGGCGGTGGTCAAATGGGCCTACTCCAAAGGAGACTTTCGCTTGCCAAGAGGGCCACCTCCTAAGGGTCGTCCTGCCTTTCTTTACATTCAACATGATGGCCTTGCAACTTGTGCATTATTGTGTAAGGCACACTGAGGTTCTGTATTGGCTCGTGCTCCCTAAAACGTCCACTCCTTCACAGCGCCCGCTGCTCTTGCCCTGAATCAGGAGCCAGGAATGAGTTTCCTCACGGTGACCACCGGTCAGGCGGGCGGGCTAGAAGCTTGCTTAGATCAATAAATAATCTTGGGCAGCCCTTCCAGCCGGGCTCTCCTTGGAGGTAGAAAGAACAGCGACATTCTGGGCCAACAGGGCATTTTGTGAGGTGGTACAAACAGACGTCGGGCATTTGATTAATATTTATGTTATGTGTTGTTCCAACTGGGGAGGGGGTGTTGAGTGTTGCTGAGACAGGGCTTTTGTGAAATCACCTGGGAATGCTTAAAATATTGCTGCCTGATGGGACAGAGCGTCTCTCCGCAGGATCAATATTTCCCCTTCTTGCTTGCTCTGAAAGTTCTGGAAAGCCCCCCCCCCCCCGGGCACCATCAAAGGGGAGTTTCTGACTTTTCTATTGCTTCAGCACCAAAGCCGAAATGCTTTGGACTACCATGGGACTCCGTTTTAGTGACATCTGTTTTTTCTGGTCACGACCTGGAGAGGATGGTTCATTTGGTGGCCCAGCGAGTGCCAACACCTACCCGGATCGTCCAAGCTGAACAAAGGCCCGCGCCTTGACCGCTGCCAGGGGCTCCGTGTGTAACCAAAGTGGTGATCCGTGTCTCCCAGGGGCATCCCTCCACACAGAAAATGGGATTACCCGTCATCATCAGTCTCACTGTGATGTGGGGTTAATCCATCTGAAGACAGTGGCCTGGGCCTGGGCTGGAGGTGCTGAAGGAATGTCCCTCTCTGGAAGGGCAGAGGCTTTTGCGGGGGGGGGGGGGGGAGGAGAGGGGCTCCCTGCAAAGGTGACCTGCTGGGACCTGGGATTCTTTGCAAGGATGAGCCGGAGACCAGGAAGTGGGGAATAAAGGGAGATCCGCGTGAGGGGACGTGGTGGGGTGGGCGAGTGTTGGGGGTGAGGAGGCAGGGCTGATGGCTCACAAAGAAGGAGCCCCGCCCCAGCCCGGACTCACATCCTAGTTACCCAGAAATGGTTCCGTCCACTAAAGCTTCCTCCTCCATTCCCCCCCCCCTTTTCCTAGTCAGAGGTGCCAACCTGTCCCTTGTCTCCAAACAGCCTTTGCGGGGGGGGGGGCTGCCTCTGCCTGTTGGACTGTTGGCCCAAGGGGGCAACCTGGGAACCCCCTTACATTGGTGCTTCTTCCTCTGTAAAAGGAGGAAAAGCTTCCTCCTCAAGAAGGCTGAGAGCCACCTGGCCAAGGGAAGGGAAAACAGAGCTTGGGGGGGGAGAGAACCCTTGAGAAATATGCTCCAAACCAGGCATGCAGTGCTTTGGTGGGAAACTGGAGCCTGGGTGTGTGTGTGTGTCAGTGGCAGCTGGAAGAAGAGGTGGGCTTGCATGGAACCAATGGTGTTGGGGGGGTCATGTGGGGAGGGGGTGGGACGGAGAACCAGAAGGCGGGGGGCCCTCCTGCCCGTCTTTCTCTGGAGCCGGTCCTGCCCCCGCAGGTGGAATGGAGGCCACTGCCAAATCTTTGGCAAAGATGCTGCTGCCCACCTGGGGTCATGCGCTGCCTCAGGGGAGGAACCTCTGTGTATGTGTGTGTGCACACTGTGTGTGTGTGTGTGTGTGTGTGTGTGTGTGTGTGTGTGTGTGTGTGTGTGTGTGTGTGTGTGTGTGTGTGTGTGTGTGTGTGTCAGAGGGGGTGGGTGGGAATTCACCATATTGCCGTTGTGTGGGAGGGGCTGCTCCAACCCCAGATCTCCCGGCATGGTATAAATGCCCCCTGTCCCAAGGACCTGCCTGGGCTGATCTCCTCCCTTCCAGGGTCCACCTTCCTCACCTGGGCTGGAGAAGGAACAGGTGAGCAAGAGTCCTCCAGAACTGGGGGGTGGGCGTTGGGGGCAGGAAGTGAGGCAAAGAGGATCGGACTGGGGCTTCATCCAGGGGAGGCAGAGCTCTGAGGGGGGCTCCTGGGTCCCTTCCACAATAGAGGAGCAAAGGGGGTTTCTTTCCAGCTGCAGAGAAAGCGGTTCCCCCCCCCCGCGCGCCCCGGCAGAGCCAGGCCGAGGGAACGTGCTCACCTCCAAAGGAAGGCTACCCCTCGGGAACGTTCCTATTCCAGGCATCATCTCCCGGAATGTCCACTGGACTGTTTCTGGGCGTTGAATATTTGCAAAGGCAACTCCTCCAGCTGTTCTTATTTCCCACCAAAGGCCAGGGCTGCCCAGTTGTTCCTGTGCAGCTCAATGGGCAGATTTAGACGCTTGCCTGCCTGCCTCTTGCAAGCATTGCGAGGAAGCCGCGTGTCACCTGGACCCCCCCCCTTGACTCATGAGTAACAGGGAGCCACTGGCTCTGCAGGCCCCTGCCTTGCCCGCTGCCCCTTCCTCGCGCATGGTCCACCATCGGTCCGGAGCTGGTGCAAAATCGTACGATTCAAGTGAGCCCCCTTTCAATAGATTGGCCGCTGCCCATTGTTGCATTGTGTTTGTGGTTTGGCCAGGGCTTTGTGGGGACAGATTTCTGAAATGGGTCCTTCCTGACCAGCTCAGTGACCTCTTGTCGAAGCAGGCAGGGATCTGGGACTGCCCAAACCTCTCCTGGGCTCCAGAAACATGAGACCTGCAAGCAGAGCTGGAGAAGAGTTAGGGGTTCCTGCATGGCAAGGGGTTGGACTAGATGGCCCTCCTTGAGGGCCCTTCCAACCCTAGGATGTGTCCAGCCTTGGTTTGCTTGGTTTTTAAAAGTGTTTTGATTTGGCTCTTTTGATGGTTTTCTAGTCTGTTGTCAATGTGTTCTTTTAAAAATAGCTGTTTTATTCTCTACTGCTTCCAAAGCCCTGGGGAGCCCCTCCTGCCACAAACACATTTAGTCCATAGGAAAACAAACAAATGTACAGTGACTTGAAG
Organism: Phrynocephalus forsythii; assembly: GCA_029282475.1. Taxonomy (NCBI): domain Eukaryota; kingdom Metazoa; phylum Chordata; class Lepidosauria; order Squamata; family Agamidae; genus Phrynocephalus; species Phrynocephalus forsythii. Next base: position 893,038 of record JAPFRF010000009.1, read on the forward strand.
GCATTTAGAAGCAGCCCAGGCCGTATTTAAATGTTGGATGCAAAGTTTCATATTTGAAAATTGGATAAGGAATGTGGAATTTTACTTCAATATTTTTGGGCTGTGTGTGTGACTGGGGTGTGGCTCGTAAAACAGAGTGGGAATCTTGATTTATGGAACTATCAAGGGTCACATTCCATAAGTGCAGAATGCCAGTGCCATCTTCTGCCAGGTGCCACTTGTTACGGCATATCCAGATGTGTTGAATAGAACAGAAGGCCACTGGCCCGAGGACACGGTCGGGCACCAGATACTGGGATTAAAGCAGGCAGAGACGGTGGCAGAGCGATGCCCTCGTACGAGCCTTTTTGCCAGCCAAAAACCCCGAGCGCCCGTTCATTTTTTAGGCTGCCTCCATGCCATAGGGTCCCCATGCCACCAGGGGGGTGGAAGTGGGCCAGAGAACCCAGGGAGGGTGCTTGTCGCCCTTCCCTCCCTCCCTCCCTCCCTCCCTCCTTCTCGGGAGGTGCTGGCAGGGTGTGAGCTGAAGGCCCGCCTGAACGCTCCCTCTTTCCAGGGACACCCGGGCTCGGCCGGCCGTGAGATCCCTCGGAGGAGGCGATGCATGAGGCTGGGGGCCCAGGAGGGCCGTCCCTCCGAGAGCTGCTGGGCCTCGTGATGTGGCTCTTCTTCTGGTCGGCCTTGGCTGTGGATGATGGGTAAGGAAAGCGCTCCTGCCCGGCTTTCTGGGTCCTCGGTGAAAGTATAGCTGTTGGTGGACACAAGAGGCTGCTCCGTGAAACCCTCGGACCAAGCACCGAAAAAGAGACTGGCTTTGAACCACAGAGCCAGAGGTCTGGAAGGGGAAGGGGCGTGACACACTGCTGGCAGGGTGGGGGTGGGTGGGTGGGGGCATTCTGAGACCTGTGGTCCAAAAAAGGAACTTTTCAAAGTTCTGCCCAAGACTCTTGCCTCTCTTCTTCCTTCTAGCATGGCCAGGGAAACAACTTGGTTTTAAACGCTTGCTTTCAAACCATCTGGGCCACCCTTCCATCAAAACCCTTAAGGAAGCATGCAGCACGAATGTAGACATGTTTCTTAAATAACTACTCAGTGTTCCAAAGACAAAGCGCAGGTCTATTCCCGTAGCTCCTGGCCTCTTTGCCAAAATACAGATAAATGTGGCTCTTCCTGAGCCCTCCAGGCCAGCATGGAAAGATCTGTGGCTCTCACAGGAGATGCTCCTGGCCAGGCAGGGCCAATCTCTTCCTGTCTGGGAGGGTGGCCAGCCAGGTCCTCAGCAGGCCAGTTGTACAGCCAGAAAAGTCACCTTTTTTTTTTGACCTACACTTCCCCAGAACTCCCCAGCCAGCCGAGCTGAGCCAAGCTGCCCAAAGTGGGTGCAAGGAGTGGGGTGGGTGGGTTCCCCCCCTCTCTGGATTCAGGCTTTGCCCAGGATTTGAACCTTCCTGCTCAGACCGGATGGGCGAAGCTGCCCTATGGATCTGGGCCAGGAAGGCCAAGCGCTGGGAGCTCCCACGCCCAGCTGCCCTCGGGTGCTGACGGGCCACGGCCGCCCTGCCCTCCTTCTTCCTGCAGGAGGTGGTGCGAGAGGACGGTGCAGGTGATGGAAGAGGAGGTGGTGACCCCCCGGCAGGAGGAGGTGGTGCCTTGCTCGGAGGTCTACCAGTACAACATGGCCGGCTGGCTCCTCAACCAGGACAGGATGCGCCAGGCCTCTGGCACGGCCCAGGGCATGTGCTACATCTACAAGTGAGTAGGAGAAGGTGGAAAAGGGCCGGCGGAGAATGTGTGCGTGTGTGTCTCGGTGTGTGTGTGGGCAGAGCCGTAAGTGGGCTGGCAAGATGGTGGGCCCAGCCAGCATCATCCTGGCTGATGAAGGAGCCAGTCCTTATAGATGACAGCATGCCTGTTTTGGGCTGCTTTGGCTACATTGTGTCCCTGTCTGACAAATCCTTCACAAGCGTTTTGAAAGTTGACCCTTCAGTACTAGGCAAGATAGGAAACACCTTCCCACCATCACCACCAATGATCATTATCTGCTGATGCACTACTGACCCCCTGGACATCCTGAATAACTTCCTGGACTCCCCCATGAATGCCCAAGGGTCCATCTTTCCAGGCTGTATTCGCCAGACCTGGCCACTAGAGTGAGCCAGAGGCCATGCAAGCAGTAGCGTCCCATCTCTCAATCTCTCAACCCCCCCATTCATCCCTGGTCCTCCTGGGACCTCCTTGGAGCGTTGCTTTTTGTCTGTTCTGTTGAGTGAAGTCAAAACCCTCTCTAGACCGTCCTGCCTCTTTCCCCCCTGCACACTCTCCCTGCCTGCAGGCCAGAAGACACGAGGCCCCTGGTGTGGAATCACACTGTTCGCACCTGCTGCCAGGGCTGGAGTGGTCCCCACTGCTCGGAGGGTAAGTGCAGAGGAGAGGGTCAAAGGCCAGCTGTATGGACGTGGGGGTGGTGGGGGTGGTGGAGTCCCACCCCCGCCCCGCTCTTGTTTGCCTGTGCTCTTGTTTGCTTGTTGGATCCATAGGAGCTCCAGCCACTAAGACTCCGGATTTGCAGGGCTGGCCCCTCAACCACTGCGTCCTGCTCCCCCCCACACACACACATACCTTTGCCATCTCTTTGGGCCATCAACACGTGCACCCCCTACGTATGGCCTGCAGAGGGTGGACCCATGGGAGGGTGTTTGATGCTGTGCCTCAAGAGTTAGCATTTTGGACTGCAAATCCCAGAATCACCAGCCAGCCTTTTTTGGGTGGGGTGGTGGTGGTATTCTGGTAGCTCCAGACGAAAAAAAAAAGTCATATTCCCCATCCCCAGCAAGCTTTGAGGAGGAATAAAAGTGTAACCCGGATGCTGCAGCCCCCTTGCATTCCACAAGGGAGCCTGGGCCACACACCTGGCCACGGATTCGGGCACCTTTTTGTGTCTTTTTTGGCTTCTGCATCCAATTCCCCCCACCCCACCCCCACCCCGTGGTTCTTGTCAAGCCTGAGGAAGACTCATCCCTTGGGGGGGGGGAGGAGGACGGCTGCACGGCTTGGATCTCTTTCCTCTTCTCGCTGCCTCTTCCGGGAGAGGATTCGACGGGGCGCTGCTTCTCCTCCTGGCAGTGCCAGGACCTGCCAGGGCTGCAGAACCTGTCGCGGCTCAGCCTGGCCGAGTGCTGCCGCCATCCGTGGGGACGCAGCTGGCAGAACGCCTCCTCCCGGCTCTGCTTCAGCTGCTCCCACCTGCCCCTGAAAGGTGGGTGGCTGCCTTTCCCCTCTCGGCCGCCACGCTCCCTCTCTTGCCGCCAGCAGGCAGCACCCTCTTCCCGGAGCAGGTGGCCGTGGCGGCGGCGCTGCAAGGATGAAAAGGGAAGGGGTCCTACGTTGCAAGGAAGACCCCTGAGCCACAAAGTGGCACCGCGGAGAAGAAGGCACAGCCGGCCTTCAGGGAGGCAGCACAATCTCACCCCCACTCCCCAATCAAGAAAAACACAACAAAAGAGCAGGCATGGAGATTCCACGGACCTCGGTTCTGTGGTTCTGTGGGACGTAATTCCCCTTCAACCGACCGTCCTGGTTGCTTCTCTGCCTGAGCCAGGGGCCTTCTCCTCCTCCCTCCCAGGTGGCCTGCCTTCCCCCGTCTTGCTCCGGCCCCCGGCCCCCACGGCCCTGCTGGCCCACTCGGGCTATCGCCGTCACCCCTTTGCCACCTGCACCACCTGGGGCGGCTTCCACTTCCGCAGCTTTGACGGCAAGCACTTCCGCTTCCCCGGGACCTGCACCTACGCCTTGGCGGTGGCCTCTGATGGCACCTGGGCCATCTACCTCTCCCCCAGGCGCGGTGGAGGCTGTGCTCCTGGCCACTGCCCCAGGGTAAGCAGCGCCAGGTGGGCCCTCGCAACGGGGATGGGGTGGAGGTGCGGGCATCTTGCCGCTCTTGGCCATCAGCCAGAGGTGCTGCTCAAAGGCTTTCCTCATGAGAAGAACAGGTAGGGGCACACGATCTGGCCCTGGAAGATGGGGCCACAGCACGGAAGGAAGTGCCTCAGGGCATGTGCAGAGTGCTTCTGTGCTGCTTCATCCCTGAGTAAACACAGTCCGGGAGGGACCTCTGGCAGAGGCCAAGCTGACCTCAGAGCACTTGGGGGCCCAAGCACGAGAAGGTGTTCATAGCCCACCCACCCACCCTCCTTCCTGGCAGGCCCTGCGCATGCTCTTTGGCCTCGACCACGTCGTAGCGGAAGGCCGGAATATATCAGTGAATGGTATGGTGGTGCCGGAAGGGGAAGCACGCTTGCAGAAAGGTGAGGGGACAATAGGCTGACCCCCCCCAAACCCCCCCTTTGTTTTGCAGCAGAGGTACTTGGGTGGTGAAAGGCATTGGTTTGGGATTTCCTCCCTTCTCATGCTTCGCATCTTGCATTTAGTGTGTGTTTTGTTTGGGGACTGGACACTGGAAAAGTAAATTTCGGCTTCTCTCTGAGTCAGGCTGATGAGGCAAGGTGGTCCCAGGAACACTGGCTGCAGGAACTGCCGTGGGTTAGGGGTAGGGGAGATGCCCCCCCCCCCACTTAAGGTCCACATCAGCCCAAGACTAAGGGAAACAGAGAAGCGCAACCAGGGCTACGGAGGGTGGGGGTGAATCTCCCGCTCAGCCTTGTTTGGCCCTCCATCCCTTCTCCTCACCACCCTTTGTCCCTGTTGTGTCCCCCCTCCAACCTCACCCATCTGCCTCCACTCCCCACCCCCACCCCTACCCCCCCACCCCGGCCCAGCTGGCTCCTCTCCTCCCCCAGGAATCAGCGTCTGGTGGCTGGGGGACTTCCTCTTTGTGGAGAGCGGGCTGGGCGTGCGGGTCAAGTTTGACAGACACGACACTGTCTACGTGACTGTTGGGGCCGACCTGAGAGGAGCCACCCGAGGGCTGTGTGGCCTCTACAATGAGGACCCCGCAGGTAAATCCCCCCCTCCTCAAAGGGGGGCCCACCTGCCCCTTTTCTGGCCTTCCTCCAAGGAGCGAGCGAAGGCTCTGGGTTTTGCTAACATTGGGAAAAGAAGAGCCAGTTATGCCTCTGTTTTGGAAGGAGAAACCAGGGCGCGCATGTGTGTGTGTGTGTGTGTGTGTGTGTGTGGGGGATGCATGAGGCTTGATTGGAAGGCCCTGAGGAGATCCCCTCCACTGGAACCTTCACCCCCCCCCCCAGCTTATTTTCTTTCCATGCCCACAACAGATGATTTCCTGCGTGTTGGAGGTGACGTGGCTGCCCTCGCATCTAGCTTTGGCAATTCGTGGCGCATACCCAGATGCCAGATCGGTAGGTGCCAGGCAGCGCCTGTGGGGGTGGGTGGGTCATGTTCTGCATTTATTTATATTATTTTTATTTCATGAGGGATAGAAACAACATTGAAAACATAGTGTCAGTGCACTCACACAAGGGAAGATATTCCTTGTTCCTCGCGCCCCCCCCGAGCTGAAAGAGACCCACACCGCTGCTTGCAGTATGAGGGAGGGGCCCTTGGGGGCTGTGGAGTTCCCTCTCACAAGATGCACAAGACCCCCCGCCCCACCCCAGCTGCCTGTCTTCCAGGCACCTCTCTGACTTTGGGGAGGAGTTGCTAAAGAGCAGGCATTTAATGGGGAAGCCCCCCCCCCCGGTGTTGAGGGCAAAGGGAGTTACGTACGTACATTCCCTCCAGCGGGCGCAGAGGCTATATCTTGACCCAGCCACACCTAATGGACCTGGGCAAAATCAGGGAGTCACGTACAGGGCCGGCGCGTCCATTAAGGCGAACTAGGCAGTTGGCTAGGGCACCAAAATGGACAGAGGGCGCTGGCCAGCCTGATCCCCACCACCACCACTGGCCACCGCCGTCCATCCCCGCGCCGCCCTAGCGCTGGCCTTGGTCATGTGGCACTGAGGCTGGGCCTTGGTCATCCAGCAGTTGACAGCCATGGCTTTTTTTGTGGTGTGTGGGGGAACAGTGTCAGGGTGCACGGTCAGAGAGGGGCTTCTGCAGGTGTGGCCTCTTGAGACAGAGCAGGGCTCCACCTTTGCAGGGGTTTTGGGCCTGCACAGAACAGCTGCTTGTGGCTGGGCTGTGCAGGTGTTTGCCAGAGCTGGTCCCCGGGGGGGGGCTGGCTTAACACTTTCCCCCAGGCAGGCGAAGCAGAGCCAAGGTCTTGGCTCCCTAACGTGGCCCATCTACAGACTCAGTGGCTGGTTTGAAAACACCAGGGCCATCCTCTCAGGGAATTCTGATAGTGCTGCTTTCCTGGCGTGGCCGAGGAGGCCACAGTCTTCCTGCAGTTCGTGGCCAGCGCCCTCGATAGCCCCAAGGCAGAGGGGCTGCCTGGCTGGTGCTCCACATCTGGAGGCAGCGCATGCCTCGGGTGATGCCCGTTGCAGGGAGTGCCAGCAGGGGAGAGGGGCCGGCTTCCCTGCCCCACGCGCACGTCCTTCTTCTTGGGCGGGCGGGCGGGGGTGGGGTGGGGTTGCTGGTGTGAAGACAAGAGGAGCCTGCCTTGGCCTGATCCAGCCGTGCCAGGGCGCAGGCACCGGTGGCAAAGAACCCCAGGCCCGCCAGTGACCCACAGGAAGGCCTGGCTTGGGAGCCTTTGGCCAGGTGTCCCCTGGGGCGCTCCTCTCAACAACGGGCACTTCTTCCCCCCCCCCAGCCCCGTTGCTCTCCATACGAGGGCAGGGCAAGACCCCCGGGAGGGGGGAGGGAGTGCCGTGGCCCCCTGAGGTGTCTCTCCCCGCCGTCTGCTCCAGAGCCCCTGTGAGGACGCTGCAGAGGAGCCCCAGGCCTGCGATGAGGAAGAAGCCTCCGTCTGCCAGCAGCTGCTGTCCAGCCCTTTCAGCCGGTGCCACTCGGAGGTACGGAGCACCCGCCTCCTCTGCCCGCTGGCCGACTGGCCGGGCCCACTGAGCCCAGGCTGACCCCCTCCTCTCCTCCCTCCCTCCCCTCCCCTCCTTCCCTGCCAGGTGGACCCCGGGGGCTTCTACCAGGCCTGCAAGGAGATGCACTGCAGCAGGGCGGGCACCAACGCCATCTGCCAGACCTTTGCCAGCTACGTTCGAGAGTGCGCCCAGCAGAGCATTTTCATCCCCTGGCGGCGCCCCGGGTTCTGTGGTGAGAAGCAAAGAGGGGAGGGGGTCCTCTTCACCCAGGTGGCAGATGGGATACCTTTCCAGGGGGCTGTGTCGCTGCCCTCTTTCCTGGATATGGGGAGCGTGGCTCCGTCCACCTGAAAGAGAGACCCGGGGCCACTGGCTTGGTGGTTTGTGCCAGTTTGCTGATCAGCCCTTCCCAGCCTCGCCTCCTCTGGCAGAGGCTGACTCGGAGGGACCGCCTTCGGGACCCACGAGGGCGCAGGCTCCGAGTGGGCGTCCGCCAGAGGAGGCGAGGCTAAGAAGCGCCAAACACACGTTTGGTCGAAAAACGAACGGACACGAATCACTGAACTTGTGCCCATCTTGAGTGGCCATGCCAGAGAAGGGCCACCTTCTTACAGTATGGTTGGGCGTGGGGGGCAGAGGGAGCCAGAGGGTGGGGCTAACCAGCAGTGCCCCCACCCACAGTGGTCCTTCTCAGGCTCCTGTGCCTCCCCTCCCCCCCGCAGAGGAGCCCTGTGGCCAAGGCAAGCACTACTCCGACTGCGTTTCTGCGTGTCCTGCCAGCTGTGCCACGGTGGGTTCGGCAGAAGAAAGAGGGTCCTGCCGGGAAGGGTGTGTGAGTGGGTGTGAGTGCCCGCCAGGCCTCTACCTGGAGGGGGATGCCTGTGTCCCGGAGAACCAGTGTCCCTGCTTTCATCGGCGCCAGAAGTACGCCCCGGGGGAGACCATCCAGCAGCGCTGCAACCAGTGGTAAGGTGCCACGTGCCCGGTCCCACGTGGGGAGGAGTTCACAGGCATTGGGTGGAGGATTCCCTTAGGCCAGTGGTTCCTGACCTTCCTAATGCCACAACCTTTTAATACAGTTCCTCATGTGTTGGGGACCCCTTGCCCTGCTTGGAAGAGGCCACTGCCCCAGGGGCCATAGAGAACGTCCCTCTACAGGCACCCTCAGCCAGTTCTTCTGGGGCATGCACTGGGGCATGGCAGTGCACCTCTGATCCCCTAACGTGGACTTCTGTGGCCTTTCCCCCCTTCAGCACCTGCCAAGGGGGCCGCTGGTTTTGCTCCCAGGACCAGTGTGCCGGGCAGTGCACCGTGCTCGGTGAATCGCACTACCTGACCTTTGACGGCAAACGCTACTCCTTCCGTGGCCCCTGCCAGTACCTCTTGGTGCAGGTGAGGCTCGTGTGTGTGTGTGCGTGCATGTGTGCGTATGTTGTTGTTGGTGGTGGGACATTTGCAGGCAATGGCGTGTCTCAACATGCATGTTTTTGAGCAGCATAAGATTTCTGCTGCTCCTGAGGATCCTTGTTGTGGTCCATTAAGGGAGGTGCCGAGGGTGGGGCAAGAGTTCCCTGGAGCAGGCGCCAGGGAATGCTCCTGGCCTTTCCTTGCCCGGGGGAGCTCTTTCCTCCCTCCTGCCTTTCATAAAAGCCTTTACGGGCCACCCCTGCCCATTCCCTTCCAATCCTCTGGGGATGCAGGGAGAGGCCCAGTGGTCAAGCTAGTGGCAGAAAAAGGAGATGGAGTCCTTCTCTGGCTGGGGGCTGGGGGGGGAGGCACCTGCTAGAGAGACCCCCACCCACAGACACACCCACCCACACGCACACCTATCCCTCCCCTCGCCCCCTCCTGAGTCTCTCGGCTGGTGGGGCTGCCTTGCCTTGCAGGACTATGTGGACGGGAAACTGCAGATGGTGGTGGAACATGGGACCTGTGGGGGACAAGGTGCCCACAGCAGCTGCCTCCAGGCGCTCACTGTGACGGTACAGAAGGTTTCTGCCCGGCTGTCCCTCGCAGGTGAGGGGTGGGGTGGAGTGGCGGGGGGGAACACGTCCGGTCCCCTTGGCCCAGGGTAGAAAATCTGCTTGCCAGCCCTTTTGGGTGAGGGGCGGTTGGGGGGGGGCTTCTCCTTTTTCATCGGGATGGACCTGGGATTTCCCGCCTAGGATGCAGCAGCCACCAGGGATGTTGGGAGGCGGTGGGACTGAGGCTTTGGTCCCGGGACCCAAGCCCATGCCCCTATTTTTTTAAAAAAAAAGCCTTTTCCCCCAGAGGGGGAAAAAGGGGGGGTTTCAAGTTGCAACTAGAGTTCAAGTCATGGAACAACGACAGCCACAAGCCACGAGTATCATCAGAGTTACTGGTGTGACTGAAGTCTGACTTGAGTCTCCATCCAGGGCCCCTACGCACCCCCCCACCTGCGAGGACCTTCATTATTCTCGTTTTGGGACGTTTAGCCCCACGAGAGGCCGTGGTTCCCTCAAGCAAGCTTCCGTCTGTCCATTTGCATGGCAAGGGTGTGTGTGTGTGTGTGATCCTCCCTCCCCCTCTTTCCTACATGGTCACCTGCCTTCTCTCTCCCGTCCATCCAGGGAGGGTGTCCGTGAACGGCGAGGACGTTGCCCTCCCTTTCGCCAGCGCGGACCTGACCGTGGGGCGCACCTCCTCCTCCTTCCTGCTGCTCCAGGCCTTTGGGGCCCATGTGCTGTGGGGCCTGGACTCCCCTGCAGCGTACATCACCCTCCAGCCCAGCTTTGCCACCAAGGTGAGTGCCGACAGGAAACCCCCCACCCCACCCCCCTGCTCCCTCTGGCCGGCACCCACCAAGCAGGAGGGAGCCCTTCTCTGGCTGGGGGCTGGAGGGGGGGGAGGCAGCACCACGACTCTTACCAAGAGGCGTGCGCCCTGCGCATGGGTTGTGTTATCAGTTGTGTTGGGTTGTTTGTGCCTGTTGTGGGCAGTAAGTGTGAATCACACCCGCCAAGACCAATAGCCACCCCCAGCGCTGCTCACAATCCGTAATCCATAAAACTGGCAGGAGGGCCGGTTATTGGGGGTGGGGGTGGGGGAGGGCTTTCAGAAGGAGAACATCCCTACTTGATAAAATGTGGCATCACAGCTACCGGCTTCTCAGCTAATAATTTTATAGGTATTTTGTTTATTTAGCCGTTTCACGGTACATATTTCTCTTTCTCCGCCCTCAAACCCCTAAGAGTGAATCAGTTGGATACAAATCCAACACACTCAACGTTTGGATTCAAATCCAACACACTCAACGTTTGGATGCAAATCCAACACACTCAATGTATCGCTTCACTAACATTGGTTTTAAGGTAAGGCTAAAGCCTCTTGGATGGCAGCGGCATCTGAACTGGGTCAGCCCACAGGGGAGAGGTTGCCATATGTACATAGTGTCTGTTGGCCACAGTCTCCAGACTAGTAGCCCACAGGTGGTCTTTTGGCCTTCTAATCACTGCATCCATTGCCTCCTAGAGGTCACCTGGCACCAAGTCCTGCCTGTGCTGTCGGTCGGTCTGCCTGCCGGCCTCTCTGGAAGGACTTAGAAACGGGGCCATATTGTACCACCATCACCCCGGATCTCACAGCTCCCCCCCCACATTCCGAGACTTGAAGTCCAAAAGGGCAGCTTTCCTGTGGGGTCTGCTCAGCCCAAACCACCCCCCCCTGTCCCCCCCCCCAGGTCCGAGGCCTTTGCGGCACCTACAACTGGAACCGGCAGGACGAGTTCACCACCCCGGAGGGAGACGTGGAGTCCAGCGTGGCTGCCTTTGTGGACAAGTTCCGGGTCTCTCCTGACTGCCCTCCCTTGGGCCCCTTCCCCTTTGACCCCTGCAGCACTTACGCCCAGGGGAGGGAGTTCGCTGAGGCATCTTGCGCCACCCTCCGCGGCCCAGCCTTCCAGGTGAGGGAGGGTCCCACCTGGGACAGGGCCCGAGCTGCAGCCTGGCCACCCTGGGTGAGGGAGGAAGAGAGGTGGCTCTGAACGGGCCGTGGGCCCAGAAAACGAACTCCCATCTGGTCAAGACCCCCTGAATTCAGCCAAGCAGACCCCTCCCCCTTTTACGCCTGCCAGTCACACATGCCAAGTCCCAGCCCCAGGAGGTCGCAGAGAGGCTCTTTATGGACCCACGTGCCTGCATGAGGGGTGGCTGTTTTGGCAGGAGGTTCCCAAGCAGACCGGGCGGATGGCGGCCCAACATCCTCTCCAAGGGCTGCAGTTCCACTGGCCAAGCCCTTCCTCCCCCAGGGAGGACCAACGCCTCTCTCCCCCACCCCCAATTGCCTCACAGCCTTGCCACGACCGGGTGGAGTGGGAGCCCTTCTACCAGCTCTGCCTGTACGAGGTCTGTGGCTGCTCTGCTGGACGGGAGTGCTTGTGCCACGCCGTGGCTGCCTACGCCAGGCAGTGCGCCCAGGAAGGGGCCCCTGTGGCTTGGAGGAACCAGACCTTCTGCCGTGAGTTGCCCGCCCTCTTCTGCCCAGGGGCCGATGCTTCAAAGGGAAGCTGGGGTGCCAGGGGTGTCACAAGGGGGGGGTTGGCATCCCTCCCCTTGAAGCAGGTGGGGTTGTGATGCCGTGAAAGCCCAGGCTGCCCAGGGCGCAATGACACCCTCCTCTTTCTTGACAGCTGTGGAATGTGCCGGGGGCCAAGTCTACCGAGAATGTGCCCCCCCGTGCAGAACGACCTGCGCTGAGTTGCGCGTGGACGCCTTCGGCACCTGCCAGGACCTGGAGCAGGTGTGCGTGGCCGGGTGCAACTGCCCAGAGGGGCTGGTGCTGGACGATGACGGGCAGTGCGTCCAGCCCTCCCTGTGCCCCTGCACTCACCAGGGAGTGGCACACCCCCCGGGAAGCAAAATCCAGAAGAACTGCAATACCTGGTGAGCTTCTTGCCTGCTGCGCGGGGGGGTGTTGAACTTCAGCAGCTGTCCAAGGGTCTTGTGTGAACCTGAGTTCAGAGGATCGGACTTGGGAAAAGCATGTTTCTAGGCCTCAAGCGGGCATGAAAAACTCCTGGGTGGCAGTCCCTGGAGATTCCCGCCAAGGGAAGTGTCAACCCTGTGCTGGGCTTTCATACCCATGTCCTTAGAATGAATGGATGGATGGATGGATCTGTGTCCTCTATATCGGTTGCAGAATTCTAATCTTCCTGATATAGGAACCGGAATAGATCTATACGTTACTGCCAAGGTCAGGGGGCAGGAGGGCTCCAGATACTGCTTTTTGCAGATGCTGCTGCCTTCCGAACCTGCTGGTCGGCTGGACAAGTGTGGGCCCGTTTGGCCTGATCCAGCCCCTGGGCTCCTCTGTTCCAAAGGGGACGCCCTTCCTTGCAGGATCTGAGAAGGAGGAGTGAGACTCCACTGGGAGTGTTCCTTCTGGGCATGGAGTGGAAACCCACCCGCCACCCGCCAGTGGCCCTTTCGGCTCGAGGGAGTGGTCGGAGACGTTTGATGAAATCGTCCTGTGACCTGTCTGTGTCTCTCCTACAGGATAGGTTGATTTCATTGAATGTCTCGGCCACGTAGGTGCCACGGCCGTGCCGTCCTTCCTGGAGCGCTCCTGATCAGCGTTTGTGCCTGAGGAGGAGATCGCCTGGGGGGAGGGGGGAGGGTGTTCACAGCTGGCAGGGAAAAGGTGGCCACTGGGCATGGGAAGCATTCCCCCCTCCCCCTGCAGCCCCACAGACGGAGGGCCAGGCCAATAGACCTCGCCTCCCTCTCGGACGCCCTCTGCCCCTGCAAATTTTGATGTGGCTCTGGAGTGTCACATCGGCCCTCCTCTTCTTTTGGGGTGGAGGAGAGGAGGTTGTGGGCTGAGGGCAGGAGTCTTTTTGGAGAGCTCTCTCGGGGGTGCCAGCACCGCCCTAGCCAAAAAAAAAAAATGACTTGAGTTGGGAGGAAAAGCTCCCATTGCTTGCCCTCCCCATCATCATCACCCATGCCTGACCTGCATTTCAGTGTCTGTGTGAATGGGGCCTGGAACTGCACGGACGAGAGCTGCCCCCACGCCGTCCTCTGCCCCGGGGAGCTGGTCTACGCCTTTGGCTCCTGCCTCCGAACCTGTGAGAGCCCCGAGGGCAAACTCAGCTGCCCGGGCTCCTCGGATGGCTGTGTTTGCCCACCTGGCACCGTCTTGTGGGTGAGTCCACCCTGGCAATGGGCCAGCTCAGAAGCCCCGTTCACTTTGGGGTTTTTTTATTATTTTTATTTTTATTTTTTTATTTTTGCTTCCTCCAAGAGGGAGTCAAGGACCCCGAGCCTCCTCCTGGCTTCCTGGTTGGCTTCCTCTGGAACCACTTTTTGCGCTCGGCTGCGGGATGAGATTCCCGGGTGGTCTTTGCTTCTCCCCGGCCACTCCTCCATTCTGCCCTGCCTTGTTGCTTAGAATTACCTGCAATGGGTGGACCCACAAAACAGTGGAGCAAAATCCTAAGCGGAAACCACCCGTGTATGGAACTGAGCCCTTGGAAGTTCTTCTGGCATTCTAGAGAGGTCCCCACCACCACTACCCTTGATGCTTTGCACTGTCCCTGAGGGGAGGGCCCCTGTGTCCGTAGGGAATCGGTTGCAAGGCACCCCGTGGATGCTGAAAAACAGATTTTGGCCAAGGCCTTTTAAATAGCGAATGCTATTCATAACATGGTCTCTGTCTCCCTCCAGTGGCCATGTCTGGTAAATTTGCCATTAGAAAGACATTTTTAGGATTTTTCTTCTAATATTTTTCAGACCATGGGAAAGTGAATCAGCAGATGGTGATTCTGTGAATATCGGAGTCCTGTTGCATATTGAGGGAGGTGGAAGCCGTGAAGCTTCCACTCAAGGCCATGGAGGCCAGGAGGGCTCCTTCCTTCCTAAGAGAGGCAAAATGTGCCCTCCCCCCCCCGTGGCTGGGAGCCCCCTGGGCGAGAAAGGCGTGTGGCCTCCAGGAGGGTCGGAGGGCAGCCTGGCCTGAGGACAGGGACGGCCAACGTGCAGCTCTCCAGGCGTGGCTGGACTGTGCCTTCCATTCATCCAAGATTCCAGGACCTCCCCCCCCCCCAATAAGCCTCACTGCCCTTCTCGGGGGCTGATGAGCCTGGAGGAGGTTGCCCCACACAGGTGCACTCTTTGGCCATCTGACTTGCAGAGCAGCGAGGGGGTCCAGCGGGCACTCAGGGGGGCCCTCCCTCTTTCCCTCTTTCAGGACGGACACTGTGTCCCCCCAGAGGAGTGTCCCTGCCACCACAATGGGCGGCTGTACCACCCCAACGACACCATCACCAAGGACTGCAACACTTGGTAAGGGCACCGTGGCAGCAGAAGCCTCTCGTGGCGTGCACGGTGGCTGTTAGAAGGGAACACCGAATAATTTTGTAGCTAAATATATTAAAGATGATCAATGTGGTTTTATCAAGGGAAGACAAATGGCAAACATTATAAGAAGAAATCTGAATGTTCTTTATGAAATGGGAAAAAGTAATACCAAAGCAGGCATGTTATCTTTAGATCTTTTTAAAGCTTTTGATTGTGTTCAATGGGCTACATTAAAAATCTTTTAGAAAAATGGGGATTTGGAAAACATTTTTAGGAGTAATAAATCAATTGTACTCAGAAGGTACTTCCTCAATAATAGTTAATGATGGAATGACTGAACAAATTATCCTAGGCCGGGGAACTAGACAAGGATGTCCTCTTTCTCTAGTTCTCTTTTGCATTGTTATAGAACTTTTGGCAAATACAATAAGGGATGACGAATCCATTAAAGGTATTGGGAAAGATGGGGTAACCAAAATTAGTCTATTCGCGGATGATGCCCTACTGACAATCTTAGATCCAATAGAGAAAATTCAAAGAGTAAAAATTCATTTAGAAGAATTTGAGGAAATAACTGGATTATGTGTTAATTGGCAAAAATCAGAAAGTCTATAGTAGAGATGGGCACGAAATGAGCGATTTTTCGTTTTCGTTTTTTCGTTTCGTTACGCAACGAAAATGAAACAATTTTTTTATAAAACAAAACGAAAATGAAAACGAAACGACCAAATTTGTCATGTTTTTCGTTTTCGTTGCAGCAGATGCATTGAACTAAAAAGAATGCTAATGAAACAGCAACTTTTCGTTTTCGTTTTCATTTTTTTGTTTCGTTACCTAACGAAACGAAAACGAATTTTTTTTCAAAAAAGTCACGAAAATGAAAGCGAACCGAAATGGACCCCTAAACGACCAAACGACAAATGACACACCATTTTTTTGAGTCGTGCCCATCTCTAGTCTATAGTTTAATTATGGAAGAAAAGATCTTAAGATAATGGAAAACTTTGGGCTGAAATGCGGTAAAAGTATTAAATATTTAGGATTAGAACTCTATAAGGAGTTTACCAAGACTAAGGAAAAATATTTTAAAATTAAAAGAAGAGATGAAAAATAGAATACAAAGCTATACTAAATTGAACTTATCTTGGTTTGGTAGAATAGCAATGATAAAAATGAAGATACTGCCTAAAATTAATTTTATCTTTAGAATGTTACCTGTTCAGTTTGTAGAAAAGGATCTTAAAATTCTCCAAGACATGATAAATAGGTACTGTAATGGTGGGGAAAAAATCAAGAATAAACAAAAGTTTGTGGTATAGATCCCAAAAAGAAGGAGGATTAGGTATACCCAATCTAAGAAATTATTATATAGCTAATCAAATCAGTTGTTTGGGAGAAATCTTATTCAAACCAGAGAAGGTAATATGGTGGGAGCTGGAGTCATTAGACATAAAGGGGGAAATAAATAAATTCTTGTTCAGTGAAAAATAAGGTAGAGATTGAGAATCCCCTCCTGAATGGTTTAATGACTACATGGAGAAAATATAGAAAAATCTTATCACCGAAGGGTCCCCATTATGTTTAGTAACAGACTCGGAAAATTTTCCTACGAATTTGAAGCATTATTTAGGGTTATTTAAAGCTAAGAAAATAGCCAGATTAAAAGACTGGTTGGCCAAAATTAGAACAAATCAGGACATAAAAACCACTTTGCAATCTAGTGATTTAATATAGATAAACTATATCTAGTTAGAAAAATGGACAAAGAATTGGGTCAGAAGAAACAGTCAACTTAGAGAATGTACAAAGTTTGAACAGTTTTTATTATCGCTTGACTCCGACCAGGACAATATAGAGAAAGGACTAGTACGTAAAATATACAAAATAATAGAGGACTCACTGGAAGTGAAGGAGTCAGATTCTCTGAGAGAGGTCTGGAAACAAGACCTTAATGTAGAGATAAAAAAAGAAGACGGGGGGGAAATCTGGAACATGAGGATCTTGAGATCATTATTGGTTAGGATAAAAGAAAATTACTTTAAATTGGTTTCTAGATGGTACTTGACGCCAATTAGGTTGAATAGAATGAACGCTGAATATTCTAAGATTTGCTGGAAATGTGAAAAATAGATAGGTACATACATGCATCTCTGGTGGGAATGTGAAATAGTTCAAAAGTTTTGGAAAATGGTTTTTTTAGAGCTAAGTGAGATGATTCAAGTAGATATTGATTGTAATCCAGAGACAGCATTGTTATCATTGTCAACTAGTAAAGATTATGATTAGACATGGGCACGACTTGGCGAAATTCTCGTTTCCGTTTCCGTTCCTCGTTTCCGTTACGCAACGGAAACGGTAACGACAATTACTCCGCCAGAACTCGAACTCGAACCGAAAAAAGAAAAATTGGGTCTGATTTGTCGTTGTCGCTCCTGGCATCGCAGTGATCGCGCGATGCCAAGCGGCACAGAAAAAAAGTTTTAAAAATAAAATAAAAAACGATTCCCGGCCAAAAAAGCAGGCAAAAATATGCCTGCCTGAGTGAGGGCACCTACCAGAGGGGTGGTTTCTGGGGGGGGTGTTGGTCCCCGGCCTCCCCCCCCCTCCTGTCCTGGGCTGCTCTGTTGGGGGGCATCCTCGTCGTCTCGCCAACTCGCCATGCCATGCGGTGCGGGTGGAGGATCCAAAATGGGGCGACCGCAATATTTATTTTGAAATTGTGGTCCAAAAACACACCAAAGCACCACAGAAACATGTGAAAATAGCTATTTTAAAACTGCCTGGATTTTTACAGTAGCAGCAGTGGGTTTTTCTTGCAACAAAATGTCTCCATTGATTTTATTTTATTTTATTTTTATTTTTATTTTTTTACACCTGCGCAATGATGGGCTGGCCATGGGAGTGGACCATGCAAATTTTTGGAGCCATTCCACCAATTGCATGGCCACTTGGCCAGGTTTTGACCGAGACTTCTGGGATGTGCCAGTCGGGCATAAAAAGCCCACTAACCCTAGCCCGAACCCGAACCCGAACCCTAACCCATACGCCAGTACACTGTCCTTCTTAGTGGGTCAGAGAGGCACCCAGAGGTGCACCCCAGTAACTCACCCTAACCTTAACCGTAACCCTAAGCCTAGCCCTTGCGCTAACCCCTAACCAGTAAGCCAGATGTGTACTCGCATTGCACACTACAGCAAGTACACTTCCCTTCTTAGTGAGTCACAGGGCGCCCGTAGGGGTCCTCTCTCACTTCGTTCCCCAGCCCAAGTGCACCGCAGGCAGTGAGTCACAGAGGCACCCGAAAGAGAGGTGCCTCTGCCTGCTACTGCAACTGCAACTTAATGGTATGCATATCCAATTGGCTATGCATGCTGTTTTGTAGCGGGCCAGAGGAGGCACCCACCCCAGAGAGGTGCCTCCAGGAGCCCACTACCCCCCCCAAACCAGTACTAACGACAGACAAAAAAAGACAAACGAAACGACAAATTTTTGAAAAATTTCGCGACAAACGGAAACGAGCCGAAACGGGCTGGCTCCAACACACGACAACTTGAAACGTCATTTTTCCTGGTCATGCCCATCTCTAATTATGATGTTACAACCAAGGAACTAATAGCAAATCTTATGACAGCCGCCAGATTAATTATAGCAAGAAACTGGAAATCCAAACTAGATCTCAAGATGGAAGATTGGTATAACGAACTTTGGGATATAGCCATAAACGATAAATTGTTTTGTAGTTTAAAAGTTAAACGAGGAGAAATGAAAAAAGACATTTTTATGACATTTGGGGAAAATTTATAGACTTTGTATTAGCAGAAGGGAAGGGGAAAGAACCGACAAATATTTCAAGACAGTTCTGGAGAAGAGGACTTTGAGAAGAATATTAGAACAACAGACGCTGGAGTAATAAAGAAGAAGTCATGGAATAACTGGATGGTCCCGGGGTGGGGTGGGGATGCACTAGTATTGTGATTTGTTTGTTTGTCTTTTAAAAAAATTAAAAATAAAAAAGAAATTAAAAAAAAAGAAGGGAACACCTCGATGTGGCCCGTGCGCCAGCCCAGTGCCGGCGGCTCACAGGGCCTCTGTTTCTGTGGTAGCGTTTGCCGACATCGACGCTGGGAATGCAGCCACCGCCACTGCGTGGGCACGTGTGTGGCCACCGGAGACCCGCACTACATCACCTTCGACGGGCGGGCCTACACTTTCCTGGGGGGCTGTGAGTACATCCTGGTCCACGAGAAGACGGGCGCCTTCACCGTCACTGTGGAGAACGTGCCCTGCGGCACCAGCGGCACCACCTGCACCAAATCGGTGGTGGTGCTCATTGGGAACACCCTGGTGCACCTGCTGCGAGGTAAGAGGAGGAGGCTGCCCCCCTGCCTCCTCTCCCGGGGCTCTTGGGCCACGCCCCCTCAACGCCCTCCCCCCCTCTCCCCCCTCGCCAGGAAAAGATGTGACGGTCAACGGGGTCTCGGTGCGCCCCCCAAAGTCCTACCGTGGGAACCGGCTGACCCTGGAGAGAGCGGGACTCTTCTTGGCGGTCATCTCCCAGCTGGGGCTGACGGTGCTGTGGGACGGAGGTGAGGCCAGGCGGGCGGATGGGCGTCAGTCAGCCTCCTCCTCTTTGAGGCCAGCCCGCCTGGGGAGCTGCAAGGCCCCCCACCCACATTTGATGCAGGCTGTGAGAGCACCCTGAGGTCCCCAGTCAGCAGGCCAACCGTCCTGAGGCGGCCGGGGGGGGGGTCTTTGTTTTTGCATGCCTCCGGGGGTTAGCGCCTGAGAAAGGTCGCCTTCATGATCTGCCCTTAGGTCCTGGCTTGCGCTGATGCCCGGGGTGGGGGGAGCTTAGCACCTCTGTTTCCCTGTGCTGAGGGGGCCCTGGACTTCAGGCCAAAGGGACCGTCCCAGGCCCCACTTGCCCAAGGCCTGTGGTCCATGGAAGCAGCCTGTTCCCTCCATGAGCCTTTTCACACGACCCCTAAGATCCGCTGGCCACTTAAATTCGGACCAGAGATCTTGGGGGTTTGTCGCTGTTCCTGTGTTCCCACCCCCTCCGCACTCCTGGCTGCTGGCTACGTGAGGGGAGGGAGAAAAAAAGAAAGAAAAGAATGCAGGCAGGGCATACCTCTGTTCTGCCATCTCGCTCTGTTCCCGGCAGCATTCAGATCTCTTAAAGGGGCGGGGGGCAAAAAAACAACAAACAGAAGCCAGGAGAGACCAGCACTCTCTAGGTTAGATCCGCATCAGGGATTTTTCACCCCCGGACAGCAGGTACCTGAAAAGTGCGCTGGGACCCGCTTAGGTGGGCGGGGTCGCACTTAATTTTCTGTAAACTCTGGAGCTGGTGGGGAAACAATTTTAAGCTCCGGAGCTGTTATTGGTGCACAGGCTTTTATACAATTTTCCTTTTTCAAAAAAACAAGGAGGGATTCTATTAAGGCTCCTCCAGTGGTGGGCAGTTCCGGTCTCTAGTGGAGAGATGCCACGTTCCACGCCATGTGGCTGCAGCTGCCCCCTTCCTTTGCTCGGGAGGATTCCAGTGAGGGGCCAGGACCCCATGGATGTGTGACTCCCTGGCGCAAGGGAGCTTCTCAGACCTCTTTCTGCCAGGGGCTCCCAGCCGTTCTGAAACCCTGACACACACTGGCTCTGCAGGCACGCGGGTGGACAGCTGGAGCCCGCCACACACACGGGTTGCTGGGCTGCACAGGAACTTTTTACACAATTTTCTTTTTCAAAAAAACAAGTGGGGACTCGACTTCTTTGGCAACTCCTGGCGCTCCAGTGCTCTGGGCAGTTAGCGGCGGACTCTGAGCAGTGGAGAGATGATTTCCCCCTGCTCACCCCCCACCATCCTGGCAGGAGCCCAGCTTGTCCCCTGGGCAGGGGAGGGAGGCGACCACATGCCCCTGAAAGGAATAGGAATTTTGGGGTCCGCTGCCGGCAAGCATAGGCTCTACAATATGCAATGAGCAGTCTGGGTCTCTTAAGACAGGAAAGAGATTTTTATTTGGTTGAGACCAGGGAATTCCCTCTTGATGCAAAGCAAGGGGTTCCTACAAAGGTAATGCAGTATACTTTATAGAGATATGACCACTCCTCTTTCCTGCCCATCCTGTCATGCACATCTGTTACATACATCAAACATTAATTGACATCCTGCCATTTATTTTGGACACCAATTAAATGTATTCCTTGGGTTCCTAATTGCTGTGGCGTTTGAGCCCACCTTCGGGGCAAGTGCCTAGGAGTGCCAGTGTCTTTGGCTGTTGACAGTGATGCATGCCAGCTGCTTTGATGGGGAGCTCTCAAAACAAAGATAGGGTTTTCTTGGCTGGCAGCTACATGTAATTAACTGTGTGTAAAGCATCAAAGCTACAAAAATAATTGGATCCTTGAATCTTATTGCTGGCTCAGCCAATTTTATAACGGAAGTCCTTTTCTCTTAGTGGTCTGCTTTATGCCGGAAGGCTTGACCAAAGTTTGTTTGCAGGACAAGAATATACATGTGGGTACAATTGGAGTGCTTATTAATATTACTACTTCTAAATATACAACTTGTGTGCCTTATATTGTGCAGGGTATAGCTTGGGATATGCTGTTTTTGAATACATGAGGCTTGTCAATGCCTGGGGGTTACTAAAATAGCTATATATGCTTGATCTATACCCTTCACCCCCAGCTGGGGAAGAGCACAGGTGGAAAGTCCTGAGGGCCTTTGGCTGGAGACTCCGAACCACTGGGCAGCGGGGGGGTGGGGGTTGTTGAAAGGGGGAAGCCCTGCGGCTGCTCCCCTGACTGACTGCCGTCCCTCCCCCCCCCTCGGCCTTCTCAGGTGAACGCTCACCGCGTGACGTGGGCACGGAAGCGCTGTGGGGTCCTCCTGAAGGACCTCTTTGCCCCCTGCCACGAGGAGCTGCCCTGCCAGCAGTTCTACGACTGGTGTGTCTTTGACGCTTGCGGGTAAGCGAGTGGCCGGGGGTTTGTGTCTGTGTGTGTGTGTGGGGGGGTTGGCAGTGGAGGCAAAGCTTACTTGTTGCTTTCCTGTTTGGCTGGAAAGGAGGCACCAAGATGTCCTAGGAATCATTAGGGGAAAATCAGTTCTTCACATTTAGGACATTATTATTATTATTATTATTATTATTATTATTATTATTATTATTATTATTATTATTATTATTATTATTATTATTATTATGCATATATGCACCATGGGGTGTAGTGGACAGAGTGGCTGCCTAGGACTCAGGTAGGCCTGGGGTCAGTCCCCTGGCTCTGCTCACACACTCCCGGGGAAGGGGCACTGGTCAAGCTGCTCCTTTGAAAGCTCTGTAAATCGGTTCCAGGTTTAATGCAGACTACAAGAATGTTGGCTTAGAAATGTATGAAGCAGTAGAGGAGAATCCAAGTGGGGTAGTGGTTAGAGCATCGGGCAAGGACTCAGGAAACCTGCTGGATTGTGATTTCTGTTTTCCCAAGGAAACCTCTGTGTGTGTGTGTGTGTGTGTGTGTATGTGTGTGCATGTGCATGCACCACACTTTCAATGTCTCCCCCAAAACCTGACTGTGCCCAGGGGAGGGGTCTGTGTGGGGTGGGGGTGGGGATGGATGACAGATCTTTGTCGGAGGCTTTATGAAATAAGACCTTGGCCTTTTCTCCTTCAGGGATGGGTGGGTGTTGGTTCCCCCCCCCCATTGCTCCCAGGGGGAAGTTATTCCCCCACACAACCTGTCCCCTTCGGCTCCCTTGATCCCCTTGGGCTGAGTGCCTCCCCTGCCGCCCCTCTCCCTCCTGCAGATGCGACTCTGGGGGGGACTGTGAGTGCCTTTGCACCGCCATCGCCACCTATGCCAGGGAGTGCAGCCAGCGCGGGGTCTCCGTGCGCTGGAGAAGCCAGGACCTCTGCCGTGAGTCTGACCAGCCCTCCCCCTCCCCATCACAACCCCCCCCGGTCAGCCTGGCAATTGAGCGGGGAACCAGCCAGGGGCTCCAGGGGGTCCCCCTGGGCTGCCCTCTGTGCCCGGGAGGCATGAGGAGCAGAGCTGTGCTGGCCAGTGTGGCCCCCCACTCTCCTGCTGTTCCTCTGTCCCCCTCCCCGCTGACCTTAATGTGCCCCCCCCCGACCTTCCCCCCTGGCACCCTCCCTCTCTGCCTCCTCAGCCATGCAGTGCGACCACGGGCAGGAGTACGACCCGTGTGGGCCCGCCTGCCCCCCCACCTGCCAGACCTTCGGCCTGGAGCCCCCCGAGCACTGCGAGGCCCTCTCGTGCGTGGAGGGCTGCTTCTGCCCGGAAGGGAAAGTGCTGCACGGTAAGAGGGGCTGGCACAGGAACAGCCGAGGGGGGGGAGGGGGGCAAAGAGTTGCAGGGGGGGGAGGGAGCCTGTCGGTGCAGGAGGTCACGCCGATGGAAGGAAGCCCTGGGAAAGGATGCCACCCCCTCTCCTCCCTCAGGAGTTGGGGAGCCCCTCCAGGTGTGGGAGGGCTGGGAAGAACAGCTACCAAAGCAAAAGCCAAGTGTTCTGTTTGTATACCACCCCGTACCACTTCAAGTAGTCTCTGGGTGGTTTACAGTTTTTAATTAGAGTATGCAGGCTACACATCCTCTCCCCCCCCAGCAAGCTGGGGACTCATTTTACTGACCTCAGAAGGATGGAAGGCCGAGTGAACCTTGAGCCTGCTACCTGGGATTGAACCCTAGGTTGTGAGCACAGTTTTAGCTGCAGGACAGTCATTTAACCACTGCGCCATCATCACCACCACCATCTTAGCCCTATTTGAACTGCCCCCCCCCCCCGTGGGCTGGCAAGTCCCTGGCACTGTAGTGCTCTGCCCATGGCCAAACTGCCCCAGGCGTGGACCTCAGGAGGCCGGGGATGTCAGGAAGCCTCCCAGGACAGAGGAGTGGTCAGCTGCCGGAGGTGGGGCAGGGGGGCAGTTGGCTCTTCTGATCAGCCCCGTCAGGCAGAGGGGGCGTCTCCCTCTCTTCACAGTGGCCCCTTACCCAGGTGTGGCCCGGGCGCCTGGTGCCCCCACAGGGACCCCCCACCTCTCATGGGCTGTTTCCCTCTTGCCCTTCCTTCAGGGGGCCACTGCATTGACCCGGCCGAATGCCCCTGCTACTGGGAGGGCACGTGGTTCCCACTGGGTGCGCTGGTGGTGCAGGAGTGCAGGAACTGGTGAGTCCATGGAGCTGCTCTCTCCTGGGGTGGTTCAGGTCACCCCACCCCTGCCCCCCTGGTGCCACCCGGAAGGCAAGGGGTCCCACCTGGCCCTTCTCGCTGCCCTCCTCACTCTTTCTCCCTCTGCTCTCCTCCTGACGTGACTTTTCCCGCAGCTCCTGCGAGGCGGGCCTGTGGCAGTGCGCCACCCCCTCGGAACAGTGCGCCCCCACCCTCTCTCCCTGTGCCGAGACCGAGTTTGCCTGCCGGAAGGGCGGGCGCTGCGTGCCCATGGCCTGGGTGTGTGACAACGAGGACGACTGTGGGGACGGTTCGGACGAGTTCTGTGTGTTGAGCTGTGCCCCGCACCAGTACCAGTGTGCCAGCGGGCAGTGCGTGCCCTGGGGCTACCGCTGCGATGGCACCGCAGACTGCCTGGACCGCTCCGACGAGAGGGGCTGCCCGCTGCCCGTCTGCGCCCAGCAGGAGTTCCGCTGTGCCAACGGCCGCTGCCTCCCCCAGGAGCACGTTTGCGATGGGGAGCTGGACTGTGGCTTTGGCGACCCCTCGGACGAGGCAGGTGAGCAGGCCCAGTGGACGGAGGCAGACTCCCCCCCCACACACACACACGCACACGCACACCACAGCTGCCCGGAGAGGAGAGGGCTCTGCTTTGAAAGAGGTGCCCCGCCAGGTGGGGAGGTCTGAGCCAAGGGTCAGTGGGAACAAGCACCAACACCGGGTGGGGGGGCTGGCAGGGGGGTGTACAGATGGCCGTTGCTCAGCGAAAGAGGGAAAAACTAGGTTTGTTTTTTCAGAAGACTCATTCACGGAGGCGGCAGGGGAAGGAGAGAGAGAAAAACGCTAACACCGGCTTCCCTGTTGGGCTTGGGGTGGGCTTGGGGTGGGGAGCCCCCACTAGAATCCAGGAGCCATGGCTGACCACCCTTTCTAACAAGGAGAAGGCAAGGCAAGGTGGGGGCCTTCAGCAAAGAAGAAAGAGCACAAGGTCCTGGGCATCACAGGAGGATGCCCACCTTCTTTTGCCATGCTGCCCTAAAGCCTTTGGGGCCCAAGGCCAGAGGTCTAGAGAGGGGGCCTCATTGCCCTCCTGACCCTCGAAGGCCATGGCAGGAGCTGGGGGAAGAATAGCCCCCTCCTCCTCCTCCTCCAGACCCCCCAAGTGCTTCCAAGGGTCCCCTTGGGCAGAGTCTCCTTTCCCCACCTGAGGTAGGAGCAGTTCTGAGCAACAAAGGCCATCCTTGGGGGGGAGGGGGTGTCCCCAAAGCGAGCCTCAGCCATTCCTCCGCCTGAGCTGGACCCCCCAGCTCCCGAGGTGCCCCCAGGCAGTGCAAGGGGACTCAGGGCGCTCCCTCTCCTGCTGCCTCCCTTGCAGGCTGTGGGCCTCCCTGTGGGCCAAACGACTTCCGTTGTGCCTTGGGGCCCTGCGTGCCCTACCTGCACCGCTGCGACGGCCACAACGACTGCGGGGACTGGAGCGACGAGCGTGGCTGCGGGTGCCCAGAGGGGGGCTTCCCTTGCCCCGAGGGCCCCTGCCTCTCCCGCACGCGGGTCTGTGACGGCAAGGAGGACTGTCCCGCGGGGACGGACGAGGCCTTCTGCCCAGGTGGGAGAAGAGCTCCCCCCCCGAACGCTTCCCTTCTGCCTCCGTCCATCCGGGCAGGGTGGCCTAATCAGGGTGGCCGCTTGTTTCTGTCCTGGGAGGGGGCCTTCTCTTCCGCCCAGCCAGCGCTCGGCTTCCCTTTGCTCCCTGCCCCACAAGGAGAACGGCGGGAGGGTGCTGCTGCTGCTGCGGCTGCTGCTGCGGCTGCCCTCTCTCACCCTCCGCCCCCTTGCAGGTGGAGTGACGTGCGCGCCGGGGCAGCTGCCGTGCCCAGACGGCACTTGCGTCAGCCTCGGGCGGGTGTGTGATGGTGTGCCTGACTGTGCGGATGGTGCTGACGAAAACCCCGCCAGTGCCTGGTGGCCTGGACCACACCGCTAGTGGCTACTCTCCCCACAAGGCCTCACGGGTCTTCCCAGCCACCCATCAACCAGACCCTTGGTAAGCGGGCTTGGTACCACCCAGGAAGAAGGAGCCAGCCCCCAACCCCGAGGAGCAACACCTCTGGCTCCAGGGAACATCTGTCCCTCCAGCTGAATTCTGCCTTTGTCGGGTGTCTGGTTTGGAAGGTCCTTTGGCTTTTATCTCTAGATACGAGAGGAGGATGTTGTTGGAGCCAGCGAGGTCTTGGAGAGAGATGAGCTGGGTTTGAGTTCCTGCCCTAAACACTCTTGCACGGAGCTGAGCTCTGCTTTGCAGCCAGGGAAATGGCTGTCCTCTTGCTTCCCCCCTTACTCTGCCTTCCGCCCTAAGAGGTGCTGCCCTTGGGGCGATGGGGAAGGCAGGCAGGAAGAAGGAGAGAAGGGGGCCAGGAAGCAGGCAGAATCCGTCCGCGGGAGGCGGGGAGACAGAAGGCCCCAGCTTGTGCAGCACCAAGTGATGAAGTGTGTGTGTGTGTGTGCGTGTGCGTGTGTGTACATGAGCGTGAGGCATAAGGGAGGAGGGGGCCTGCAGGGACACCCACGGATCTTTCAAGACTCCCCAGTGGAGGAAGCGTCTCCCGGGGGGGGGGTCACACATCTGCCCTCCCTCCATGCAGCGCCACCCTGTGGCCGCTACGAGTTCCACTGCCACAGCGGAGAGTGCCGGCCCCGAGGCTGGGTGTGCGACGATGAGGCGGACTGCCTGGATGGCAGTGACGAGCTGCAGTGCCCGCGGGCGTGTGGCCTGGACCAGCTCCCGTGCGCCCAGGGCAGCGAGTGCGTCCACTACAGCCACCTTTGTGACGGAGCCCCCCACTGCCAGGACCACTCCGACGAGAGCATCGACACCTGCGGTGAGCGACGCTGGGCTGCCCCCCTCCCAAAGTGGGGGAAAGGGTGCAGGCAGCCCAGGCGACACAGAACGGCTGTATTCATTTTTGCTCCCGGAGATTGCTTGGGGCAGAATTGGCCTTGGTTCTACACAGACCAGTGACCCTTACAGGAATTAAAAGGACATCTCAGAAACATCAATCTTTCAAGGCTTCTTGGTGAGGTTGGGGGCACCTCAATGTCCATGTAGAGAAATCTCTCTGGAAGGAGGAAAGAAGGCCGCTAACTCACCCAGAGGGAAAAAGCAGCAAGACTCACTCCCAGAGTCTTTGGATTTGGGGGCTCGGGCTGTTCCGTGACCCTTTTTCACAAGGGACCCTTTCTCCTCCTCCTCCTCCTCCCCCCCCCCCTCGGTTCAGGCTCTACCCAGATCCCGCCCTGCCCGGGGTTCTTTGCCTGCAACAACCGCATGTGTGTCAACGTCTCCCGAGTGTGCGATCACACCCCAGACTGTCCCCAGGGAGAGGATGAGCTGGCATGCGGTAAGGGGCCAGCACCACTCCCCCGAGTGCACCCCCCACCCCAGGGTGGAAGGACACCCCCGAGAGCTGGCCTGGGGTGCCTGTGGGGCTGCCCGCCAACCAGCAAGCCCCCCTCCCTGCCTGCCAGAGGGCTCAGCACCAAGGACAGCTCCCAGGGAACCCCACACTCTGCACTGGGGGGGGCCCTTGGCTCCCCCCTCCCTTCCCCGAACCTGATGGAGCCCTGGCCCTGCAGTTTTGGCCTCGGCGGGGTGCTTCTCTTCGTCCTTCCTGGGGATCATGACCATTCCTGGAAGTGGGGGGCAGCCTGTGCTGGTGGTGGGTCCCGTGGCATCAGACCAGGCCACGTCGGGCGGGCTGGGAGGGGGAGTCCCCTCCACTGGCTTCTGAGCCTTGGAGACCACAGCCAGACAATGCTTCCCATCTCCCCCCCCCCGGGGGGCATGCTGGACAAGGGGTGAAGGAGAGTGTTTAAGCAGCGAAGGCCAAAGGACCTGGGTGGCTCCGTTACCCTTTTCAGCTGTGCTGCAACCTGAATGGGAAAGGCTTTGTTCCTGAAGGGGTGTGTGTGTGTGGGGGGGTGTTGAATGTCAGTTGCAAGGAGTTGGTTGAGGCAGGGGAGGGTGGGGGTCGTAAAAATGGCCCTGGCTTTGCTCTGGAGCTGAGACTTGCTGGAGTGAGGGCTGGGGGGGGAGAGGACCCCTCCTTGCCGCCCTCCCCTGTTTTTAGTGCAGAACCCCAACGGCAGAAGAAGCGCTCCCTGGGGGGCCCTCTCCTGTGTGGAGTCCAGCCACTTTCTTCTGCTGGCGGGAGGTCTTTTGTGGCAGGCGCTCCTTCTGTGGTCCTGACCCAGCTCTCCCGTCCCCCTGAGTGGGCTGGAGGGGTCTTGTGGGGGGGGCTGGGCAGTGGGAATGAGGGGTCCTGTGGGGGCGTTCGTGGGTAGGGTTAGGGTAGGTGCCAGGTCCTCAGAGCATCCATCCCTTGCAGAGACCCACTTGCCCCCTCCAGGGGGGAGGAACCAGACCACCGGACCTTGCACGGAGTATTCCTGTGGGGACGGGACCTGCATCGCCTTCAAACAGGTGAGGCGGGGCAGGGGCTCTGGGGGCTCTCACCACCTCCTCTCCCGCCTGCCTTCTTTGGGTGCCCGCTGCTCTCCTCCAGCATCCCAGGCCACCCCTCTTTCTCCCCCCCCCGCCCCTTCCCGGCCGACCTCTCCCCTCCTCATGCCAGGACCCAGTTCAGCCCCGCCTGGTTGCCTTGCAGGTGTGCAATGGCCTGGCCGACTGCCCGGACGGTACGGAGGCCTCGGGGTGGCTGCCCTCGGATGAGCGGGACTGTGGCCTCTGGAGCTCGTGGGGGCCCTGGAGCCCCTGCAGCCGGTCATGCGGCACGGGCCTCCAGATCCGGCAGCGGGCCTGCACCCGCCGGGCCCGGGACGTCCTGCGCCACTGCCTGGGGGAGGAGATCCAGGCCCAGCAGTGCTTCCAGGTGGCCTGCCCAGGTAGGGGAGAACGGGGGTGAGGGCGGGGGTGGGGGAGCAGGCAGAAGGCACCGGCGGGGGGGGGGGGAGGCTGGAGCCACAGACCCCTGTCCCTGCTGAGAAGAGGGAGCTTGTTGGATGGCATACGAGCCACCCCACCGCACACAAAGACAGCCATTTCCCCAGCAGGGGAGATGTTTCCTGAGTTCCAAATCCAGGCGTGGATCCTTCCTGCCCCTCGTCCTGTTCCTGCCGATGGACCGGAGTGGGTGGAGGGGCTGCCTTTTTAGGGCGAGTGGGAGTCCTTTTGCTGCCACAAAATGGCCGCTGAGGGAGGGGAGCCAGGCCAGTCTGGGGCCACCCCTTCCACGGAAAGGCAGAACGGAAGGGCTGGGATGGGGAGGGGGGGGAGGATGGGGACCCAAAGAATCTATTCAGGATCCTGAGTCCAAAGGCCGAGGAGGGAGCAGCTGCACCCCAAATGCCTCAGCACCCCCTTTTTCAGCACCCTATTAACAGCCAGATGGACTGCCCGCCGAATTTCCTCAGACCTCTGCCCCTGGGAGCCCCCTGCTCTCCACCCAGAGAAATGCCAAGCATACCCTCTGCCCTAGAAGTTTTCCAGCCCCTCTGGCTGTGGCCACACAGAAATCCCCCAAGGGCAAATCACGCCTACTACCCCTCAGGCTCTCACCCTGGGAGCTCAGGTGTCACTTCTGCCTCCCTGCCTTCCTTCTCTGTCCCCCAGTGGACGGTGTGTGGAGCGAGTGGGCGACCTGGTCCAACTGCACCCAGGACTGCCGTGGGGTGGTGGTGAGGCAGCGGGAGTGCCTGCCCTCCCAGAACGGGGGCCTGCATTGCACGGAGAAGCCGGACGCTTCCGCCACCTCCTTGGAGATCCGTGAGTCCACCCTGGAGGGGGCCAAGGAGGGCAGGGGGGAAGAGGCGCCCCCTTCTCCGGCTCCAGGAGGAAAGGGAGACGACGGGCCCATCCCCAGAAGAGAATGGGCGGATGTGGGAAAGCTACTCTTTTGGGTCCCCAGCCCCAGGAAACATGACCAGTGGCCATGGTGGCTATAGCGTCCTGGGGGCTGAAGTCTGTAACCCCCACCACCACCACCACCACCAAAAAAGAGGAGGAGCTTCCCCAGTTGGGAAGAGGGAGGTGTCACTGCCTGCCCTTTTCTGCGCCTGCAGTTATCCTGCCTAGAGCAGCGGGTTTTCCGTTTTCCCGGCACTGGGGGTTCCTTCTTGCACAGAAAATGTGCAAACGTAGGTAGTATGAAAAGCAGGACAATGGCAGCATGCACACATGCGCGCACACCCATGCTTGTCCCCTGCTCGTCCCCCTGCAGAGCCGTGCCAGGAGGAGAACTGCCTCAATGCCTCCGCCTGCCCCAGGGAGCTGGTCCGCTGGACGTGCGCTCCCTGCCCCACGTCGTGTGCCCAGCTGTCCAGCCGCACAAGGTGCAGAAAAGACCGGCCCTGCAGGCCAGGTAACGACGGGGCAGAGGAAGGGAACCGCCCTGCTCTGCTCAGCCCCCAGGATCGGTGCCAGCCTGTGGGGAGAAAGAGGCTCCGTTAAAGGGTTTGTTAACGAGCCACCCAGCAGCCGAGCCACGGAATCATCATCGGCGGCGCTGCCTGCCACGGGAGGTCTTGGGGGCCAGGTCCTCTTGAGGGCTGGAATGTGGGCAGTTCCTTTCTGTTTCCCCTTGCCCACCCGGCCTCGGTGGCCTCAGTGCCTGCCAGGGAAAAGGGCACTTGGTGCCCCCGAGGGGTTCCTCTCCACGGTGGCTCCGGGTTCCTCACCACCTCCTTCCCTGGCCCTCTCTGCCCTTGCCCCCCCCCCAGGCTGCTGGTGCCCGGAAGGGCTGGTCCTGAGCCACGATCAGCAATGTGTGCGCCCTCGGGAGTGCCCGTGCGAGGTAGAGGGCACGCGGTACTGGCCAGGCCAGTTGGTGAAGGTCAATTGCCGAATCTGCACATGCCAGGAGGGGCAGATGAAGCGGTGTCGCCAGAATCCGGAGTGTACAGGTGGGCCCTCCCCTCAACCCCCACCCCCACCCCAGGTCCCAGGGCTGCTGTCTTCTCTGCTGGACCCACAGGGTTCCAAACTGGGGTGGAGGGATGCAGCCAGTGGGGTCACTCAGGACCCCAATGAATTCCCGTTCTTTGACTCCTGATGAGGAACTGAGACCCCCCCCCTTTGCCTTGGCTGGGATTCAGCGTGACACCACCACCCCCTGCCAAAAAAAAGGAAACAGTGAGAAGCCCGGCCAACCATAAAGCTCTCCTGAGCACAGCTGGGTCCAGCTCCCCCTCCCTCCGGCCCCCCTCCCTCCTGGGGCCGAGGGCTTCCTCCTGGACCAGGGCTAGCCAGGGTCCTTCTTGGTAGCCTCCTGAGGCAGAGACTGGCAAGAGGAAGGGGATCCCCCGTCGAGCGGAACGCAGGTCCAAATGCTTTGTGTGAACTGAGAGCGCCTTCTCTCACCTGGGCCGGCCTGCTCGCTCATTGCCCTGAGAAGGGTCCAGACCCCTTGGGGATCGGCAGCCACCCCTGCGGCTGCCCGTGGGATGGACACTCTCCTGGTGACCCAGGCGGGCGCCAGCCTGCTCTTCCCAGTCAGAACCACTCTAGGACTTCGCTGGCCTGCCAGCCACTGCTGGGCGCCCTCTGAGCTCCCCGCGGTGCCGCCAGGGCTGGAGCCGCAGGGTCCTCTCCCGCTTGCCGTGTGGTGGGAGCAGGCCTCCAGAGCTGAAACCCCCCTCCCCCTCCCCCTCCCCCTGCAAGACCAGTACTGGAAAAGACCCCAGGAGGTGATCTGGGGTTTCTCAGGAGATGCCAGGCTCCGTTGGGATCCCCGTGCTGAAACCCTGTATCTACGCACCTGAGGCAGCCAAGGCCCCACCCAGTGCGAGGGAGAGGTCTGCCTGTAACCTTCTCCTCCTCCCGCAACTGAAACACGCCCATGCACGCACACACACACGCACATCCTTTCCCTGCCTCCACAGTCAACTGCGGCTGGTCAGCCTGGTCCCCCTGGGGGGACTGCTTGGGCCCCTGCGGGGTGCAGAGCATCCAGTGGTCCTTCCGCAGCCCCAACAACCCCGCCAAGCACGGGAACGGCCGCCAGTGCCGAGGCATCTACCGCAAGGCCCGGAGGTGAGCCTGGGAAGGGGGGGGGGGGGGGGGCTGGCAGGGAGGAGGAAGGCATTTTGGCTCTCTCTGTTCCCACCGGCTGGACCGGCAGGAGCCGCCCAGGAGGGCTCCCGTAAGGTGGGGCAAGTGATCCCAGCAGATCTCGAACCTGCACCAAGGGCCAGAGCAGGGGGCTAGCTTTCAGTGCCACAGGGGTGGGGGTGGCGCCAGGGTACCCGGTGGGAGCCTGTGTCCCCAAAAGAGGGAGGACTAATTGACGTATCATGATGTACAGCTAGACCTCTCGTGTCCATCCCATTGAGTGTGCTAAGCAGGATCAGGCCTGGTTAGAATTTGGATGAGAGGCCTTACACAGGATGGAGATCTCCAGGTCGGGCGAAGGAGGAATCCTGCTGGAATCCTAGGGAGAGCCACGCCCTCCAGTCAGAGCCAACGATCCGACGTGTGTGTGGGGGCGAAGGTCCTTGCCTTGATTCCTTGATGCCCACCCACCCCCAAGAAGCTTCTGCACCCTCACGTGTCCCCTTGGTTTGTGAGACCGTTGTGTGCGCTCCTGCTGGCTGAACGTCCAGGCTTCCCTCCCTCTCCCTTGCAGGTGCCAGACCGAGCCATGCGAGGAGTGTGAGCACCACGGCCGGACCCATGCCATAGGTGACCGCTGGCGCTCGGGCCAGTGCCAGGTCTGCCACTGCCTGCCCAACCTGACGGTCCAGTGCTCCCTGTACTGCCCCTACAGTACCGTGGCCTGCCCAGAGGTGAGCCTGGCACGATGGCCATGTCTTCCGGTAAAGGCAAGAGTGCCTCTGAGCACGGGCAGAGTTCCTTACTGACACTCTCCCAACCCCCTCCTTCCTGCAGGGCCAGGTCCTGGTGGAGGGCCGAGGAGACTCCTGCTGCTACTGCACGGAGGCTGGTGAGTCGTCCGTCCCCCGTTCCCAGCTGGGCAGGATTCAGGGAGGGACACAAGCACCTTGCGGCTCTCCTTCCTTTCCCCTCCCCTCCCCTTCCCCTCCATCTGCTTACTTTCCTCTGGGCTGATGCTTTTAGTTAGAATACAGTGAGGGACAGTTTGGTTTGTGGAGCCCTGAGCCAGTGAGGTTTAAGCAGAAAGCAGCCCCGTCTTCCTGACTGGCGGTGAGAGAAAGGCTCCGCATGATGGTCCCCGGGAATCCTCTACCCTCTGGTTTTGGCCATCCAGGGAGGCTCAGAGAAGGTCCTTTTGGAAGGGAGGCTGTGGTTCTCCTAGGCTTCCACTGCTGGGCCTACTGGTCACTGTAGTCCCAGAAACAGAGCGTTGCTGCCTTGGGTGCCATTGATTGTTTTTTTGTGGGGGAGGCAGATTTGTCCCTGGCTTTTCAAGTTATGTAATTATTTTGTTATCCCCAATAGCCTCTGCTATTTTAAACATAAACAATGAACAATAAGGGGAGTCTTGGACAGCTTGTTTTTGTCTTAAAAAAAAAACAAGAGGAACCGCCATCTTCTCTAAATCCCCAGTTTATGGACTATCCCAGGCAGGCGGGTGGGCCGGTGGGCCGGTGGGCCGGTGGTGGGACTCCAAGAATAACAGAAATGGCACAAGACTCACCCTGAGCGGCTAGGATTCCATGGTGCCTTGGTGGCCCAGCTCACAGCCTCCTGGTCTAACTCAGCTTCCTATATATGTTTCCATCATATTCAGTGGGGAACCACACAGCAAGCCCCGCAGTGCCTGCAGTTGGACCCGTGGGGCCCTCTGTGGCCAGCTTCACCACGGCCGTGCCTCTAAGCACCTTCCCACTGCCCCCGCTTGGAGGTGAGTCACTCTGCACCCCACACCGGAGCCCCATAGGGAAGGGGAGGAAGTAGGAGACCATCTGGGCAGCAGGTCAGGGAGGCTGGACTCAGGCTGGACGTTACTCTGTTGGTGATGGAAGCTCACACCATGAACAATTGTCCAAACTGTTGCTGTTGAAGCATATGATAACCCTTTTATGCAGATAGGGATTTGTTATGCTCAAGGAAATATAGAAACCACTAGCAGAGATCATCAGCATTGTGTAAGAATAACGCACTTAGGGATTATGGAGCGAGGAGACAAATGAACAAGGCAATACAACTTAGTGCAAAACTTATATTACATATGTACACATGACAAAGAGTAATATACAATAACAATCTACAAAGCATAGCATGACAGAGCGTGGGGAAAGCTGCCTCTCACCTTAGGCAGTCCCAATTTACACCGGTTTGCATGATACATTTATACACAAAGCAATATGGTGTGTAAGCCAATCACACACTACATGGGATGAGATGATTTTAGCTATACCACTTGTGCCTAATCATCCTCACCTTCCACTACTGATGATTCTCTACACCTGTGACCTAGACCTCACACACATTCTTGTCTAGCTCATGGCATAGCTTTTTACACAGGACCCTGTTTGTAATCTCTTAAATATGATGAAAGCTACACCCCGGGTTACCTTGCCGCTATTACGGGAGCCGAGAGATGAAAGAACACGCCAAGGTTCAAAAGGCACGGAGAAAAAGCTTTAATTTGCTGCAGCGAGGCGCCCAGCCTAATTCAGTCAGAAAACTGGGGCCATGAACAAAGAAACTTTACAGACTTTATAGAAAAACATTCTCCCAGTACCCCTCCTTTATCAGAATAAACAAGGATGCACCTGGACACTGTAAATCGCCTGTGAAACAACAAAGAAACCTCAAAGGATACATGGTTATCACATAGTTACAAATCAATTGTCAAAGGAAACACACAGAGGATACTATTAATCTTGCTCGTTGGCGCCACCTGTCTTGCAATTCTCGGAACTCTGAGCTTTCGCAGACGGGAGTGTTTGACAGCTCTAGCGATATATCGATGCTTCGATGGATGTCTGGCTTATCTCTTGTGCGGACCCCTTTTACCAGTGGTCTTCCCACACAGATGAGTGTTTATCCAGCAACTTTATAGCCTGGTATCTCATGACACAGGCTTGGGGAGAAATGTGGTGCTTTGAGTCACAGTTCAGTGAAGGGAAAAGGGGTGAATTAACGGACACAGAGCTGAATTAGAAATAGAACCGAAGCACTGCCATTTTATCTACAATGGCAATTTATAGGCTACAGACTATATTAAAAACCACTTCTATCATTTCCCTCCTCTTCAGAATGGACACTCATTTTGAGTTGTCCATAGGAAGGGCTTCGTAGTCCTGTAACAAAGCAATCAGCTTAGGAGCAGCTGTTTTCTCTACAACCTTTGAAACAGTCGACTGTACAAATCGTAATAAACAAGGAATACAAATCAAAAGAAATAAAAGAAGACACAAAGGAGCAATTAATAAACTTCCTAATGTTTTCATCCAGGCTTGTGGCATGAAATCATTTAACCATTGCCATTGCATACCCTTCCATTCTTGCGTCAGATTGAAAGTTAACTGTTTAATTTCCGTGGCCAGTTGATTAACAACCTTGCCTACTGGATCAATTTTAAGACAGCAGTTCGTTAAATTAAACTTTCCACATACTCCATTCTCAGAAGCCAATAAATAATCGAGAGCGAGCCTGTTTTGATAAACAGCTGTTCTTAATTGATCTGTCACTGCCGCTATAGTAGTTAACGCGGAAGTGATGCGCTGGCCCGCCAAATCCAAAACTGCTTGCAGCCTAATAATCCTATTCAGCATATAGATAGGGGTTCTGTATCCCCATGAGCCGTCTGCAGCCCAAGTGGCAGGCCCATAAACACAAACAATTCTCTCTGAGTCCCAAATATCTCCCTCATATTCTTCTGGATTCTTACAAGCAAAACCTGCAAAGGGAGTATCATCACGCTTTCTCCTATTTAAAGGGCCATACACAGGAGCAGCCAAATACTGTTGAGTTTCTATTGGGACTAGAAAGAATGATGGTTTTATGAATCCTAGCACACAAGAACCAGACCATGAATGAGGCAAATATTCATAAGCCATATTTCCACAGACCCAATACATGTTCATAGGGGCTTCCCATACCTCTAAAATTGCTGAGTATATGTATGGCAGTAAAGTGACATTAAACTTCTCTGGTTGTGGAGCATTAGAGGGTGAGGTCCAAATGCCATCTTCCCAGGTTCCTATGCAGGTTAAATAACCCACTGGAATAGAACCATTTCGGGAAAAGCAGACACGACCCACTAACTGAGATGTGATGGTCCATGTCATATTCTGAGACTGAGCTCTCTTGGTAATGTTGCCAATTTTGACATGTTATTATACAATTGTGGGGGGACTTCCATAGCCTCCCAAGGCCAGTCCTCACCAAAATTCGTGCCCCCACAAACATAACAATTTGTGACTCCTAATTCTGTGGCTATTGACTGAGCCATTTCCAGAAATAAATTCTTGGCATGCTGAGAGACTTCAAAAGGACTCTCCTTCAGTTTCTCTACAGCATTTTCCACTGACCAATAATGGCTTTTCTTTTCTCCATCTCTCACCTCTGCACGAGTGATTGTCAAATAAGTAACTGGATCCCTACCAGGTCCATCAATTCCAAAACCATACACTTGAACAGAGGGATGTGTGTCACTGATCACTAGACTGACATAGTTTCCTCCTATCCTTCTAAACTGTGAAAGATGAGGGCAACCTGGATAGCCTCCAGCTGTAAAAGCACACACACATCCCCATCCTGAACATAATTTGTTTGAACCACATGGTGCCCAAACTTCAGGGTTACCTGCTCTGGCACCTTCATGAGGATAGCACAAATACTTATGTTCAGATTTATATGTATTTACCCATGCTGTGGATCCACAACGGGTTCCCATGCCTTTTCCAAGGGCATCACAGGCATTAAACCATATTACTGCCCGTTTGCCACTATGCTTTAACACAGTAGTAGAATTCACATAATACAAAAGTCCACCACCTTCTGGGTTGTCCCTTCTGGGCTCTCTAGTTCTGGCCATTCCAGCCCACACTGTATAATTAAATTTAACTGGGACTTCAGGCTTATAACAAAGATAATCTCCAGATGTACTTTCACATATATGATACATCATATCTTGATTCAAACATGTGGTTCCAGCTTGTTTGCACTCTGCTGGCTTTTGAGTGTAATATACCAGGGTATTTATTACTCAATTGCCTTGACTAGCAGCAATAATGCATGGGGTACATTCTTCTATACCCTCAAACTTGGCAGCTAAACAAACTGGTATCAAAAATAAAAGAACAATCATTTCCACTGATTTAGACATCCCACAAAACCTTCGCTTCCAATTGTAACAGATTAATAACACACCCAACACATATATTGGAGAAATAGCGAACCAAACCCAATTCGGAATGTCAACCCACATAAGTGTTCAGGTCCCTTTAAGAGCTTTGACAGCTGCGGAGCTTTTGACAGTTCGTGGAATGTTCGTTGACAGCTCGTAGAACGCTCTTTGACAGCTACTGCGCTACTGGCGCGCTGTCTCGCCTGCTGCAGTACTTCAAGGAACTTAAAGGGAAACACTGTTCAGCTTCAAAGAAGAAAGAAACAGGGCACTTTTAAAACACAGTCTCGCACAAAATAAACGTTGTCCTAGCTAACAGCTGAAACGAAATCGCCGCCTTCTTGTTGAATACCCTCTCCCTCCTCTTCTTGTAGAGGGGCGGATTTGAAAGGCGGGAAATTCAAAAGCTGAAAGGAAAAAGTCAAGTCTTCTTGGCAAAGAAACCTCTCGCCACACACACACACATAGGAAGCCAATATTTTACTTTGACTTCCCTATGTCTGAAGTAATTTTCTTAAAGGTCAGCTTCAAGCTGTCATCGCTCACTGGAGCAGCTCGTTTCACACGAGTGTGATGAATCCAGGCACTCACTTGAGACTTTGACAGTCGTTGGCGCCGACAGTAACACCGTAAAGGGACCTTTCCACCTCGGGCGCAGAGGCTGTTGATTCCAATCCTTGATCCAAACCGAATCTCCCGGTTCAAAACGATGAAGGGGCTCCTGTAACACCACGGGCAGTCGTCCAAGAGTCCACCTGTGTAAGGAAGAAAGAGATCGGCCAAGCATCTGAAGATATTTGACATGTGTCAAAGAAGCTACACTCTCTGGACGCAAGCCATATGAAATCAGAATTGGCCTGCCATATACAAGTTCGAATGGTGAAATGCCTGATTGACTTGAAGGGGTGGTCCTACTTCTAAAGAGAGCAATTGGCAACATTTCCACCCAGCCCTTGCCTGTTTCTTGGGTGAGTTTTGACAAATGGCTTTTCAAAGTCCTGTTCATCCTCTCCACTCGTCCTGAACTCTGGGGCCGGTATGCTGTACTGTATGTAAATTCCATTTAATATGCAGTGCCTTAGCCAGTCCTTGCAAAACATGATGGATGAATCCGGGTCCATTGTCGGAGGATAAAGTGCAGGGTATCCCATGCCTCGGAATATGATCCCGCAAAAGGCAACGGACCACCTCACTAGCTTTCTCAGTCTTTGTTGGAAAAGCCTCCGCCCATCCTGAAAATGTACACACTAGCACAAGCATATAACGATAAAGTCCACATCTTGGCAATTCTGTAAAGTCCAACTGCATATCCTCAAAGGGCTCTTTCCCATAATACTGAATTCCAGGAGGTGGCAAGGGTCCAGTTCTGGGATTGTTCCTTTGACAGGTGACACACCTGTGGGAAATATTTGAAGCTAGCTGACGAAGCTTGGCTATATAAAGATATGAGCTCAAATGTTGATAAGCCACTTCGGGACCTTGGTGAGTGCTGTCATGATGGCTTTGAACTACCTGGCGGGCTAAACTCTCTGGTACCCACAGCTGTCCGCCTGGCAATTTGTACCAGCCCTCTGGCGTCCTGTCAAACTCTTGTTCCTCTGCAAACTCATCCTCAGTGGACGAATAACGTGGTGGGTCTGGTGGCAAAATGTCAATCGGGATAAGACTAAGTTGCATCTCAACTGCACCCTGGGCTGCTTGCTTGGCAATACGATCTGCCAACCTGTTCCCTCTCGCTTCAAGCCCTGGACCAATCTTATGCCCATGGCAATGAATGACTGCCACTTCTTTGGGTTTCCATACTGCATCTAAGAGTTGTAACAAAATATTAGGATGTGCTACTGAGGTCCCCTCGGAAGTAAGGAGACCTCGCTCCTTCCAAAGTGCCCCATGTGCATGAAGCGTGAGAAAAGCATACTTGGAATCTGTGTATATATTAATACTTTCTCCTTCTGACAGTTCTAATGCCCTAGTGAGAGCTATCAGTTCAGCTAATTGAGCTGAGGTTCCTGGGGGCAATTGCTTAGCTTCAATCACAGTGTCTTCTAATTCCACAATGGCATATCCTGCCTGTCTTTTTCCATCAATCACTGAGCTACTACCATCCATGAACCAACTCCTCCACTGTGGGTGAGGGGTATCACGAAGATCTGGTCGTGATGAATAAATTTCATCTAATGTCTGAATACAATCATGAGTGGCCGGTTGATTACTTATTGGGAGGAGGGTCGCCGGGTTTAAGCCTTCCGTTGTCTGGAATGTAAGACCAGCTCTTGAAAATAATTTTTGACATTTCATCATGGCAGTCTGAGACAAGTGATAGCCTCCTTTGGCGTCTAACAAGGGTAGAATTGCATGCTTTGTAATACAAACTGTGGATTGTCCAAAAGTGAATTTATCTGCTTTCTTTAAAAGCGCTGCCAGCGCCACAACTCCACGCATGCAAGACGGAAGTCCTTGCTCCGTTGGGGTCAATGTCTCCGATAGATAAGCTACTGGTTGCTGCCAACTTCCTAATTTCTGACACAAAACTCCTTTTGCCACTCCATTTTCCTCATCGACATACAAGTTAAAAGGCTTGTTTGGATTCGGGAGACCAAGAGCGGGCGCCTCTACTAAAGCCTGTTTGATTGCTTTGAAGCTCTCTCTCTGTTCTGGACCCCACAGGAACTCATCACTTTCCTTTCCTCTTGTTGCTAAATGCAGAGGTTTTGCTAAAAGGCTGAAGTTTGGAATCCAGATGCGGCAAAACCCAGCTGCTCCCAAAAATCCTCTGAGCTCTCTCCTATTTCTTGGTTCAGGGATTTGAATAATTGAATGCTTCCGCTTGTCGCGAAGTTGGCGTCTTTGCTGGGAAATGTCAAAACCTAGATACCGCACTGTTTTTTGGCAAATTTGGGCTTTCTTTCTGGGTACTCTATAACCTGCTGCTGCTAAATGGTTCAAAAGATCAATTGTGAGCTGCTCACAGCCTTCTTTGGTTTCCGCTCCCGCCAAAATGTCATCTACATATTGCAGGACTATTTGGCCAGGTTTTCGGGGGAAACTGGCAAGATCTGACGCCAGCCCCCCCCCCCAAATAACGTACTGGAATTTCGGAACCCCTGAGGCAAACGGGTCCATCTGAATTGTGTTTTTGTACCAGTTTGGGGGTCCTCCCATTGAAAAGCAAAGATGGGCTGACTTTGTGGCGCTAACCGACAGCAAAAATATGCATCCTTCAAGTCTAAAACTGTAAAATAGGCAGCTTCTGGTGGTATCAGGCTCAAAATCGTATAAGGGTTCGGAACATTCTGATGAAGAGGTTCGATAGCCTCATTCACCAAACGAAGGTCCTGCACCGGACGAAATGTCCCATCCGGTTTTCGAACCGGCAACAAAGGAGTGTTCCGTTGTGACTGACACGGAACAAGGATGCCATAATCTATCAATCTCTTAAGGTGGACCCAAATTCCTTCTGCTGCAACTTTCCCAATAGGGTAGTGTGGCACTGAAACTGGACCTGCAAATGGCTTAAGTTGGACAACTATGGGAGGAATGTTCCGTGCCATGCCTGGGGGGTTATCCTCTGCCCACACCTCAGGGTTAACCCTGTCCAGGAAATCTTGAGACAGCTGTACTGGCTCTTCTTGAACCACCATCAAACGCCATCTCTCTCTTAAGGGATATTCTAAACACATTTCACCTTCTGGTTCCTTGTTATCAGTTGTCAAATGAATTTCTCCCTTGGGAGTGAAGGTGATTTGAGCTCCTAATTTAAATAACAGATCTCGTCCCATCAAAGGAATAGGGCAATCTGGCATGTGTAAAAACTTGTGCTGGACAATCTGGCCCCCTAGTTTGCACTTTACAGGCTGCATGAAATAAGCGCGCTGCGCCTTTCCTGTGGCTCCCATTACGCTAATTGAAAGAGTCCTGTCTATGGGTTTAACAAGCTGAGGAATTCACTGAGTGACTAGCTCCCGTATCCACGAGAAATTGGACAGATTCGTTCCCGGTTTGAACACTGACCAAGGGCTCACGAGAACAAAAGCCCTGTCCTCTTCAATAAGGGACATCTTCTTCCAGAACCATCATGTTCTGGTATGGTGGGGTCCAAGCTGGACCCTGTCCTCTTTGGGGTGCTTGCTGAGCCTGAGTTGATTGTGCTTGGGTTTGACTTGCGGGCTGAAATTGGCTAGCTTGTCCTTGATTCACCTGGAAATTCCTCTGTTGTTGGTAGTTAAAGGGGCCAGGCGCTGACTGTCGATTTCCTGGCTGATTAAAGCCGGATGAAGTGGGCGCTGAATACCTCTCAAAAGCCGGCGGCTGCCAAGGGCGGCGTGGACCTTGATTAAAACCTCCTCGCCTTTGATTTTCAGGGTTCCTATAACAATCTTTACGCCAATGTCCAGTCTGTCCACACAGTGCACATTGATTTTTTAACAATGGCCCACGCTGGTTCCCTGGAGCATTGAAATTGCGGGGCTCGGGGACTTGATTTAAAGCCATCAGTTTCTTAGTCTGTCCTTTGCTTTTTGAGCAACTTTGATCTTCCTCCCTGTTATTAAATTTAGTTTGCGCCAATTGGAGCATCCACTGCAATGTTTGTCCCATAAAATTGGCCTCTTTCTGAATTCTTTTTCGAATATCTGGAGCAGATTGAGCTATAAAAACTGTCTTCACTATATTCTCCATTCCAGGATCTTCAGGGTTAATGGGAGTATATCTCCTAAATGCCTGATACAACCTGTCCAGAAAAGCTCCTGGAGACTCATCTTCTTTTTGCACTATATCGTTCACTTTTGACATATTAATCTTTTTCCTGCCAGCTGCTCTGATGCCCTGAAGTATTGCCGTATGATAATTTCTTAAAGCAGTGCGCCCTGCATCTGCATTATAGTCCCAATCTGGTGCAGTATTCGTTGAAACAGCAGCTTCCGCTTGTGCAGGAGTGTCCCCCAAAGCTATACGGGATTTCCTAGCCTCCTCGAAAATCTTCCGGGTTTCCTCTGAATTAAATAAGCCTCTCACAAGGTGCTGCACATCCTCATAAGTAGGCATGTACACATTGAAAATACTGGACATGGTTTCAAAGTTCTTGTCAGGGTCATCCTCTAAACTTGATGTAAACGGGACGTGCTGCATTGAATATGTACGGGGACCCTGCTGATTTTGGGGCAAGGAGTCGTACACTCACCTTAAAGGCATGACTTTTGCCTGCTCCTCAATCCTCTTTTTCTCAAGGAATTCCTCATGTCTCCTTGCTGCATCGTATGCCCTTAAGAGATATCGCTGTCTTTTTGCCCAGTTTCGTTCCCCTGCCGCTTCTAATGCAAAATTTCCTACTTCCATCACTGATTCCCGGTATTTCTTAATTAAATCAGTCACTCTTTGATGGTCCGCTTTGCCCCATTCAACATTTCCTTTTATTCTATGGCGGAATTCCTCCTCGCTCTCCTCCTCCTCATCATCATCCTTTTCATCTTTTTCATTT
The DNA here is from genome assembly GCA_029282475.1 of Phrynocephalus forsythii. Taxonomy (NCBI): domain Eukaryota; kingdom Metazoa; phylum Chordata; class Lepidosauria; order Squamata; family Agamidae; genus Phrynocephalus; species Phrynocephalus forsythii. The sequence goes on from JAPFRF010000009.1 coordinate 935,214, forward strand.
ATTTTAGGGGTTCCTTTCCCTGCTTCAGGCTCATCTTTAGGAAACTTGCTAGAAGGTCCTGGCTGTGAAAGATCTTTAGATATGGGAAGATTTTTATCTACGTGGGGTGCCTTTGGAGGGGGAGCGGGCACTGGACCTGGAAGAGGTGGTGCTGCAGGGGGAACCACCAGATTCCCTGGAGGAATGGCTATGGCGTAAGGAGGTGGTGGGGTGAAAACATCATAATCTTCAGGGCGACTTTCTAAAGTTGCCTCCTTTTTCTTTAAGGCTAACAACTTAGCCTGTGGTGGCAATTCTCTACAGAATTGGATCCATGAGGGATTTTTCTTCACATTTCCTTTCCAAACCTCAATGTAGGGAATGTGTTCAGGGCAGTTCTTAAGAATCTTTAACCACAGCTGCCTAATAATACTCTCATTAAAAGTCCCCTGAGCCGGCCAATCCGTCTGCATCACTGGCCATTCTATTTGACATAAAGTCTCCATTCTTTCCTTCTTCATTTTGATGCCAAAATCATAATTCTCGGTGGCCGTGTGCCAATTCAAAAGGAAGCAGTCTAATGGAGTTGTGGGTTTGCTGGAGTTTTGCCCCATGGTTTTTTTAATGATTTTATTTGAGCTGTGTTCCTATATTCTCCCACACAATGCCACTTGACCCGCTCCTATACTCTTTAAACAATTTTCATACACACAACACTCGATACTGACTGTGATCTGTTGGGTCGCCCACAAACAGAAACTGCACAATCCAGACGTCGCTCGGCCAAGGAGATACTAAACTCTGACCTTCCACGTATTCACACATTCATTGGGTCAGTGGCCACACAAATCACCCACATTTCAAACTGCCTCCCAACCAAGTCTGGATCCCCCTACCTATTGAAAAACCTTTTTTTCCGCTAGTCTACTTTGACAGTTGAGAGCTCCTTCTCACTGTCCACACCAAATAGGTTTCCTTATTACACACGGGATGTTAGAGCACTGCTCCTCTCCTCCCTCCAAAACCTCAGAACCGTCGTTCTGTTACCCTTTTACACACCAGGGGCTTAACCCCAAAATTAGGAAACTAGAGACAAATTCTCTTCCCACACTGGACCGGTCCCATATTTTACCAAATCTCTCAAGAGGTCCCCTCTCCGGCCAGCCAGCGTTTTCTCCCCGAGCGGTACCGTCTCCGCCACCACGTTGAACGAAAAATTCCCCTTTTCAAATGGAAAGGTGTGCACCGGAGCTCTTTGTCCACCGCTGGCTGTTCCGAACCGCTTGGCTTGGCCTCTCGCTCCAAAAAGGGAGGGCAATCCCGGCACGAGCCCCCAGATGAAAGCTACACCCGGGTTACCTTGCCGCTATTACGGGAGCCGAGAGATGAAAGAACACGCCAAGGTTCAAAAGGCACGGAGAAAAAGCTTTAATTCGCTGCAGCGAGGCGCCCAGCCGAATTCAGTCGGAAAACTGGGGCAATGAACAAAGAAACTTTACAGACTTTATAGAAAAACATTCTCCCAGTACCCCTCCTTTATCAGAATAAACAAGGATACATCTGGACGCCGTAAATTGCCCACGAAACAACAAAGAAACCTTAAAGGATACATGGTTATCACATAGTTACAAATCAATTGTCAAAGGAAACACACAGAGGATACTATTAATCTTGCCCGTTGGCGCCACCTGTCTTGCAATTCTCGGAACTCTGAGCTTTCGCGGACGGGAGTGTTTGACAGCTCTAGCGATATATCGATGCTTCGACGGATGTCTGGCTTATCTCTTGCGCGGACCCCTTTTACCAGTGGTCTTCCCACACAGATAAGTGTTTATCCAGCAACTTTATGGCCTGGTATCTCATGACACAGGCTTGGGGAGAAATGTGGTGCTTTGAGTCACAGTTCAGTGAAGGGAAAAGGGGTGAATTAAGGACACAGACACAGAGCTGAATTAGAAATAGACTATATTAAAAACCACTTCTATCATTTCCCTCCTCTTCAGAAAGCACTGCCATTTTATCTAACAAACAATGGCAATTTACAACCTTTGAAACAGTCGCTGTAAATATCTCCCTCATATTCTTCTGGATTCTTACAAGCAAAACCTGCAAAGGAGTATCGTCACGCTTTCTCCTATTTAAAGGGCCATACACAGGAGCAGCCAAATACTGTTGAGTTTCTATTGGGACTAGAAAGAATGATGGTTTTATGAATCCTAGCACACAAGAACCAGACCATGAATGAGGCAAATATTCATAAGCCATATTTCCACAGACCCAATACATGTTCATAGGGGCTTCCCATACCTCTAAAATTGCTGAGTATATGTATGGCAGTAAAGTGACATTAAACTTCTCTGGTTGTGGAGCATTAGAGGGTGAGGTCCAAATGCCATCTTCCCAGGTTCCTATGCAGGTTAAATAACCCACTGGAATAGAACCATTTCGGGAAAAGCAGACACGACCCACTAACTGAGATGTGATGGTCCATGTCATATTCTGAGACTGAGCTCTCTTGGTAATGTTGCCAATTTTGACATGTTATTATACAATTGTGGGGGGACTTCCATAGCCTCCCAAGGCCAGTCCTCACCAAAATTCGTGCCCCCACAAACATAACAATTTGTGACTCCTAATTCTGTGGCTATTGACTGAGCCATTTCCAGAAATAAATTCTTGGCATGCTGAGAGACTTCAAAAGGACTCTCCTTCAGTTTCTCTACAGCATTTTCCACTGACCAATAATGGCTTTTCTTTTCTCCATCTCTCACCTCTGCACGAGTGATTGTCAAATAAGTAACTGGATCCCTACCAGGTCCATCAATTCCAAAACCATACACTTGAACAGAGGGATGTGTCACTGATCACTAGACTGACATAGTTTCCTCCTATCCTTCTAAACTGTGAAAGATGAGGGCAACCTGGATAGCCTCCAGCTGTAAAAGCACACACACATCCCCATCCTGAACATAATTTGTTTGAACCACATGGTGCCCAAACTTCAGGGTTACCTGCTCTGGCACCTTCATGAGGATAGCACAAATACTTATGTTCAGATTTATATGTATTTACCCATGCTGTGGATCCACAACGGGTTCCCATGCCTTTTCCAAGGGCATCACAGGCATTAAACCATATTACTGCCCGTTTGCCACTATGCTTTAACACAGTAGTAGAATTCACATAATACAAAAGTCCACCACCTTCTGGGTTGTCCCTTCTGGGCTCTCTAGTTCTGGCCATTCCAGCCCACACTGTATAATTAAATTTAACTGGGACTTCAGGCTTATAACAAAGATAATCTCCAGATGTACTTTCACATATATGATACATCATATCTTGATTCAAACATGTGGTTCCAGCTTGTTTGCACTCTGCTGGCTTTTGAGTGTAATATACCAGGGTATTTATTACTCTATTGCCTTGACTAGCAGCAATAATGCATGGGGTACATTCTTCTATACCCTCAGACTTGGCAGCTAAACAAACTGGTATCAGAAATAAAAGAACAATCATTTCCACTGATTTAGACATCCCACAAAACCTTCGCTTCCAATTGTAACAGATTAATAACACACCCAACACATATATTGGAGAAATAGCGAACCAAACCCAATTCGGAATGTCAACCCACATAAGTGTTCAGGTCCCTTTAAGAGCTTTGACAGCTGCGGAGCTTTTGACAGTTCGTGGAATGTTCGTTGACAGCTCGTAGAACGCTCTTTGACAGCTACTGCGCTACTGGCGCGCTGTCTCGCCTGCTGCAGTACTTCAAGGAACTTAAAGGGAAACACTGTTCAGCTTCAAAGAAGAAAGAAACAGGGCACTTTTAAAACACAGTCTCGCACAAAATAAACGTTGTCCTAGCTAACAGCTGAAACGAAATCGCTCGCCTTCTTGTTGAATACCCTCTCCCTCCTCTTCTTGTAGAGGGGCGGATTTGAAAGGCGGGAAATTCAAAAGCTGAAAGGAAAAAGTCAAGTCTTCTTGGCAAAGAAACCTCTCGCCACACACACACACATAGGAAGCCAATATTTTACTTTGACTTCCCTATGTCTGAAGTAATTTTCTTAAAGGTCAGCTTCAAGCTGTCATCGCTCACTGGAGCAGCTCGTTTCACACGAGTGTGATGAATCCAGGCACTCACTTCGGAGACTTTGACAGTCGTTGGCGTCGACAGTAACACCGTAAAGGGACCTTTCCACCTCGGGCGCAGAGGCTGTTGATTCCAATCCTTGATCCAAACCGAATCTCCCGGTTCAAAACGATGAAGGGGCTCCTGTAACACCACGGGCAGTCGTCCAAGAGTCCACCTGTGTAAGGAAGAAAGAGATCGGCCAAGCATCTGAAGATATTTGACATGTGTCAAAGAAGCTACACTCTCTGGACGCAAGCCATATGAAATCAGAATTGGCCTGCCATATACAAGTTCGAATGGTGAAATGCCTGATTGACTTGAAGGGGTGGTCCTACTTCTAAAGAGAGCAATTGGCAACATTTCCACCCAGCCCTTGCCTGTTTCTTGGGTGAGTTTTGACAAATGGCTTTTCAAAGTCCTGTTCATCCTCTCCACTCGTCCTGAACTCTGGGGCCGGTATGCTGTACTGTATGTAAATTCCATTTAATATGCAGTGCCTTAGCCAGTCCTTGCAAAACATGATGGATGAATCCGGGTCCATTGTCGGAGGATAAAGTGCGGGGTATCCCATGCCTCGGAATATGATCCCGCAAAAGGCAACGGACCACCTCACTAGCTTTCTCAGTCTTTGTTGGAAAAGCCTCCGCCCATCCTGAAAATGTACACACTAGCACAAGCATATAACGATAAAGTCCACATCTTGGCAATTCTGTAAAGTCCAACTGCATATCCTCAAAGGGCTCTTTCCCATAATACTGAATTCCAGGAGGTGGCAAGGGTCCAGTTCTGGGATTGTTCCTTTGACAGGTGACACACCTGTGGGAAATATTTGAAGCTAGCTGACGAAGCTTGGCTATATAAAGATATGAGCTCAAATGTTGATAAGCCACTTCGGGACCTTGGTGAGTGCTGTCATGATGGCTTTGAACTACCTGGCGGGCTAAACTCTCTGGTACCCACAGCTGTCCGCCTGGCAATTTGTACCAGCCCTCTGGCGTCCTGTCAAACTCTTGTTCCTCTGCAAACTCATCCTCAGCGGACGAATAACGTGGTGGGTCTGGTGGCAAAATGTCAATCGAGATAAGACTAAGTTGCATCTCAACTGCACCCTGGGCTGCTTGCTTGGCAATACAATCTGCCAACCTGTTCCCTCTCGCTTCAAGTCCTGGACCAATCTTATGCCCATGGCAATGAATAACTGCCACTTCTTTGGGTTTCCATACAGCATCTAAGAGTTGTAACAAAATATCAGGATGTGCTACTGAGGTCCCCTCGGAAGTAAGGAGACCTCGCTCCTTCCAAAGTGCCCCATGTGCATGAAGCCTGAGAAAAGCATACTTGGAATCTGTATATATATTAATACTTTCCCCTTCTGACAATTCTAATGCCCTAGTGAGAGCTATCAGTTCAGCTAATTGAGCTGAGGTTCCTGGAGGCAATTGCTTAGCTTCAATCACAGTGTCTTCTAATTCCACAATGGCATATCCTGCCTGTCTTTTTCCATCAATCACTGAGCTACTACCATCCACGAACCAAGTCCTCCACTGTGGGTGAGGGGTATCACGGAGATCTGGTCGGGATGAATAAATTTCATCTAATGTCTGAATACAATCATGAGTGGCCAGTTGATTACTTATTGGGAGGAGGGTCGCCGGGTTTAAGCCTTCCGTTGTCTGGAATGTAAGACCAGCTCTTGAAAATAATTTTTGACATTTCATCATGGCAGTCTGAGACAAGTGATAACCTCCTTTGGCGTCTAACAAGGGTAGAATTGCATGCTTTGTAATACAAACTGTGGATTGTCCAAAAGTGAATTTATCTGCTTTCTTTAAAAGCGCTGCCAGTGCCACAACTCCACGCATACAGGACGGAAGTCCTTGCTCCGTTGGGGTCAATGTCTCTGATAAATAAGCTACTGGTTGCTGCCAACTTCCTAATTTCTGACACAAAACTCCTTTTGCCACTCCATTTTCCTCATCGACATACAAGTTAAAAGGCTTGTTTGGATTCGGGAGACCAAGAGCAGGCACCTCTACTAAAGCCTGTTTGATTGCTTTAAAACTCTCTCTCTGTTCCGGACCCCACAGGAACTCATCACTTTCCTTTCCTCTTGTTGCTAAATGCAGAGGTTTTGCTAAAAGGCTGAAGTTTGGAATCCAGATGCGGCAAAACCCAGCTGCTCCCAAAAATCCTCTGAGCTCTCTCCTATTTCTTGGTTCAGGGATTTGAATAATTGAATGCTTCCGCTCGTCGCAAAGTTGGCGTCTTTGCTGGGAAATGTCAAATCCTAGGTACCGCACTGTTTTTTGGCAATTTGGGCTTTCTTTTTGGTTACTCTATAACCTGCTGCTGCTAAATGGTTCAAAAGATCAATTGTGAGCTGCTCACAGCCTTCTTTGGTTTCCGCTCCGGCCAAAATTTCATCTACATATTGCAGGACTATTTGGCCAGGTTTTCGGGGGAAATTGGCAAGATCTGATGCCAAGCCCCCCCCCAAATAACGTACTGGAATTTTGGAACCCCTGAGGCAAACGGGTCCATCTGAATTGTGTTTTTGTACCAGTCTGGGGGTCCTCCCATTGAAAAGCAAAGATGGGCTGACTTTGTGGCGCTAACCAGCAGCAAAAATATGCATCCTTCAAGTCTAAAACTGTAAAATAGGCAGCCTCTGGTGGTATCAGGCTCAAAATCGTATAAGGGTTCGGAACATTCTGATGAAGAGGTTCGATAGCCTCATTCACCAAACGAAGGTCCTGCACCGGACGAAATGTCCCATCCGGTTTTCGAACCGGCAACAAAGGAGTGTTCCATTGTGACTGGCATGGGACAAGGATGCCATGATCTATCAATCTCTTAAGGTGGACCCAAATTCCTTCTGCTGCAACTTTCCCAATAGGGTACTGTGGCACTGAAACTGGACCTGCAAATGGCTTAAGTTGGACAACTATGGGAGGAATGTTTCGTGCCATTCCTGGGGGGTTATCCTCTGCCCACACCTCAGGGTTAACCCTGTCCAGGAAATCTTGAGACAGCTGCACTGGCTCTTCTTGGACCACCATCAAACGCCATCTCTCTCTTAAGGGATATTCTAAACACATTTCACCTTCTGGTTCCTTGTTATCAGTTGTCAAATGAATTTCTCCCTTGGGAGTGAAGGTGATTTGAGCTCCTAATTTAAATAACAGATCTCGTCCCATCAAAGGAATAGGACAATCTGGCATGTGTAAAAACTTGTGCTGGACAATTTGGCCCCCTAGTTTGCACTGTACAGGCTGCATGAAATAAGCGTGCTGCGCTTTTCCTGTAGCTCCCATTACGCTAATTGAAAGAGTCCTGTCTATGGGTTTAACAAGCTGAGGAATCACTGAGTGACTAGCTCCTGTATCCACGAGAAATTGGACAAATTCGTTCCCGGTTTGAACACTGACCAAGGGGTCACGAGAACAAAAGCCCTGTCCCCTTCAGTAAGGGACATCTTCTTCCAGAACCATCATGTTCTGGTATGGTGGGGTCCAAGCTGGACCCTGTCCTCTTTGGGGTGCTTGCTGAGCCTGAGTTGATTGCGCTTGGGTTTGACTTGCGGGCTGAAATTGGCTAGCTTGTCCTTGATTCACCTGGAAATTCCTCTGCTGTTGGTAGTTAAAGGGGCCAGGCGCTGACTGTCGATTTCCTGGCTGATTAAAGCCGGATGAAGCGGGCGCTGAATACCTCTCAAAAGCCGGCGGCTGCCAGGGGCGGCGTGGACCTTGATTAAAACCTCCTCGCTTTTGATTTTCAGGGTTCCTATAACAATCTTTACGCCAATGTCCAGTCTGACCACACAGTGCACATTGATTTTTTAACAATGGCCCACGCCGGTTCCCTGGAGCATTGAAATTGCGGGGCTCGGGGACTTGATTTAGAGCCATCACTTTCTTAGTCTGTCCTTTACTTTTTGGGCAACTTTGATCTTCCTCCCTGTTATTAAATTTAGTTTGCGCCAATTGGAGCATCCACTGCAATGTTTGTCCCATAAAATTGGCCTCTTTCTGAATTCTTTTTCGAATATCTGGAACAGATTGAGCTATAAAAACTGTCTTCACTATATTCTCCATTCCAGGATCTTCAGGGTTAATGGGAGTATATCTCCTAAATGCCTGATACAATCTGTCCAGAAAAGCTCCTGGGGACTCATTTTGTTTTTGCACTATATCGTTCACTTTTGACATATCAATCTTTTTCCTGCCAGCTGCCCTGATGCCCTGAAGTATTGCCGTATGATAATTTCTTAAAGCAGTGCGCCCTGCATCTGCATTATAGTCCCAATCTGGTGCAGTATTCGTTGGAACAGCGGCTTCCGCTTGTGCAGGAGTGTCCCCCAAAGCTATACGGGATTTCCTAGCTTCCTCAAAAATCTTCCGGGTCGCCTCTGAATTAAATAAGCCTCTCACAAGGTGCTGCACATCCTCATAAGTAGGCATGTGCACACTGAAAATACTGGACATAGTTTCAAAATTCTTGTCAGGGTCATCCTCTAAACTTGGTAGGGTGTTTTTCCAATTTATAATGTCACTTGATGTAAATGGGACGTGCTGCATCGAATATGTGCGGGGACCCTGCTGATTTTGGGGCAAGGGGTCGTACACTCGCCTTAAAGGCATAACTTTTGCCTGCTCCTCAATCCTCTTTTTCTCAAGGAATTCCTCATGTCTCCTTGCTGCATCGTATGCCCTTAAGAGATATCGCTGTCTTTTTGCCCAGTTTCGTTCCCCTGCCGCTTCTAATGCAAAATTTCCTACTTCCATCACTGATTCCCGGTATTTCTTAATTAAATCAGTCACTCTTTGATGGTCCGCTTCGCCCCATTCAACATTTCCTTTTATTCTATGGCGGAATTCCTCCTCGCTCTCCTCCTCCTCATCATCATCCTTTTCATCTTTTTCATTTATTTTAGGGGTTCCTTTCCCTGCTTCAGGCTCATCTTTAGGAAACTTGCTAGAAGGTCCTGGCTGTGAAAGATCTTTAGATATGGGAAGATTTTTATCTACGTGGGGTGCCTTTGGAGGGGAAGCGGGCGCTGGACCTGGAGGAGGTGGTGCTGCAGGGGGAACCACCGGATTCCCTGGAGGAATGGCTATGGCGTAAGGAGGCGGTGGGGTGAAAACATCATAATCTTCAGGGCGACTTTCTAAAGTTGCCTCCTTTTTCTTTAAGGCTAACAACTTAGCCTGTGGTGGCAATTCTCTACAGAATTGGACCATGAGGGATTTTTCTTCACATTTCCTTTCCAAACCTCAATGTAGGGAATGTGTTCAGGGCAGTTCTTAAGAATTTTTAACCACAGTTGCCTAATAATACTCTCATTAAAAGTCCCCTGAGCCGGCCAATCCGTCTGCATCACTGGCCATTCTATTTGACATAGTCTCCATTCTTTCCTTCTTCATTTTGATGCCAAAATCATAATTCTTGGTGGCCGTGTGCCAATTCAAAAGGAAGCAGTCTAATGGAGTTGTGGGTTTGCTGGAGTTTTGCCCCATGGTTTTTTAAATGATTTTATTTGAACTGTGTTCCTATATTCTCCCACACAATGCCACTTGACCCGCTCCTATACTCTTTAAACAATTTTCATACACACAACACTCGATACTGACTGTGATCTGTTGGGTCGCCCACAAACAGAAACTGCACAATCCAGACGTCGCTCGGCCAAGGAGATACTAAATTCCGACCTTCCACGCATTCACACATTCATTGGGTCAGTGGCCACACAAATCACACACATTTCAAACCGCCTCCCAGCCTAGTCTGGATCCCCCTACCTATTGAAAAACCTTTTTTCCGCTAGTCTACTTTGACAGTTGAGAGCTCCTTCTCACTGTCCACACCAAATAGGTTTCCTTATTACACACGGGATGTTAGAGCACTGCTCCTCTCCTCCCTCCAAAACCTCAGAACCGTCGTTCTGTTACCCTTTTACACACCAGGGGCTTAACCCCAAAATTAGAAAACTAGAGACAAATTCTCTTCCCACACTGGACCGGTCCCATATCTTACCAAATCTCTCAAGAGGTCCCCTCTCCGGCCGGCCAGTGTTTTCTCCCCGAGCGGTACCGTCTCCGCCACCACGTTGAACGAAAAATTCCCCTTTTCAAATGGAAAGGTGTGCACCGGAGCTCTTCGTCCACTGCTGGCTGTTCGGAACTGCTTGGTTTGGCCTCTCGCTCCAAAAAGGGAGGGCAATTCCGGACGAGCCCCCAGATGAAAGCTACACCCCGGGTTACCTTGCCGCTATTACGGGAGCCGAGAGATGAAAGAACACGCCAAGGTTCAAAAGGCACGGAGAAAAAGCTTTAATTCGCTGCAGCGAGGCGCCCAGCCGAATTCAGTCGGAAAACTGGGGCCATGAACAAAGAAACTTTACAGACTTTATAGAAAAACATTCTCCCAGTACCCCTCCTTTATCAGAATAAACAAGGATGCACCTGGACACTGTAAATCGCCCGCGAAACAACAAAGAAACCTCAAAGGATACATGGTTATCACATAGTTACAAATCAATTGTCAAAGGAAACACACAGAGGATACTATTAATCTTGCTCGTTGGCGCCACCTGTCTTGCAATTCTCGGAACTCTGAGCTTTCGCAGACGGGAGTGTTTGACAGCTCTAGCGATATATCGATGCTTCGACGGATGTCTGGCTTATCTCTTGTGCGGACCCCTTTTACCAGTGGTCTTCCCACACAGATAAGTGTTTATCCAGCAACTTTATGGCCTGGTATCTCATGACACAGGCTTGGGGAGAAATGTGGTGCTTTGAGTCACAGTTCAGTGAAGGGAAAGGGGGTGAATTAAGGCAGTGCTCCCCAACCTTTTTATCCCTGTGGACCGGTAAATTTTTGATAATTTTTCCGTGGCCCGGGGGTGGGGGTGGGGGTGGGGAAGGGGGGGAGATAAAGGAATGTGAATGGGAGGTCAGGCCGGGAGAGAGAGAGAGAGAGACGCACACACGCACGACCGCACCACCCCACCCCCTCCCTCTCACCTTTGCAAACCGGCCAGTTGGGACTCTTCCTTTCCGGGGAGGCCCGGCTTTGCTTGGGGACCGCCGCCGCTGACAGGGCCGGATCCTTCCCACGGAGGAGGAGGAGGAGGAGGAGCAGGCGCTGCCTTCGGGCGCCGGCGGAGACACCGGGGAAGCGCGGGGCAGTGGCGGTGGCAGCGAAGAGCCCGGGGGAGGCGGCGGGTGGGGGGCCGAGGTGGGCTGCCGCGCGCCCCTCTCCCCCTCCTCCTCGTGTGGGGCTGCCCCGCGGTAGCGAGGACCCGGTGGGCGGCTTTCTTTCTTTCTTTCTTTCTTTCTTTCTTTCTTTCTTTCTTTTTTTCTTTCTTTCTTTCTTTCTTTCTCCCTCCCTCCCTCCCTCCCTCCTTCCTTTCTTTCTTTTTCTTTCTCTCTCTCCCTTCCTCTTTCTCCCCCTTTCTTTCATTCTTTTTTCCTCCATTCCTCCTTCCCCTTTCTTTCTTTCTTTCTTTCTCCCTCCCTCCTTCCTTTCTTCCTTCCTTTCTTTCTTTTTCTTTCTCTCTCTCTCCCTTCCTCCTTCTCCCCCTTTCTTTCTTTCTTCCTCCCTTCCTCCTTCCCCTTTCTTTCTCTTTCTTTCTTTCTTTCTTTCTTTCTTTCTTTCTTTCTTTCTTTCTTTCTTTCTCCCTCCCTCCTTCCTTTCTTCCTTCCTTCCTTTCTTTTTCTTTCTCTCGCTCTCTCCCTTCCTCCTTCTCCCCCTTTCTTTCTTTCTTTCTTCCTCCCTTCCTCCTTCCCTTCTTTCTTTCTTTCTTTCTTTCTTTCTTTCTCCCTCCCTCACTCCCTTCTTTCTTTCCCTTTTCTTTACCCCCTCCCTACATTCTTTCTTTCTCCTCCCTCCCTCCCTCCCTTCCTCCTTCTTTCTTTCTTTCTTTCTTTCTTTCTTTCTTTCTTTCTTTCTTTCTTTCTTTCTTTCTTTCTTTCTTTCTTTCTTTCTTGCGGGGTGGGGCGATTGCATGGGGGTCGCAGCGGCGGCGGGATGGGGGCGATTGGGGGATTGCGGCGGCGGCGGGGCGGGAGGTCGCGGCGGCGGCGGGGCAATTACGGGGTTGCGGCGCGGCGGCTCCCGGGATGGCCCGCGAGGCCGGTGACGGGGCAGCAAGGCGGGGCGGCGGGCGGCGGTGGCTCGGGACGGCCGGCGCGAGGCCGGTGGACGGGGCAGCAAGGCGGGGCAGCAAGGCGGGCGGCGGCGGCGGTGGCTCCCGGGACGGCCCTGCGAGGCCGGTGGACGGGGCAGCAAGGCGGGGGCAGCAAGGTGGTGGTGGCGGCGGCGGCTCCCCGGACGGCCCTGTGAGGCCGGTGGACGGGGCAGCAGGCGGCGCCGCCGGCGGCGGCTCCCGGGACGGCCCCGCGAGGCCGGTGACGGGGGTCGAGGCCGGCGGGGGTAGCAAGGCGGCGGCAGCGGCTCCCGGGATGGGGGCGATTGGGGGGATTGCGGCGGCGGCGGGGCGGTACGGAGGGTCTTGGTGGCGGCGGCGGGGCGGGGACGATTGCGGGGGGTGGGGAAAACATCCGGGCCGGCCCGCGACGCCCCCCGCCCGCCCCAACACAGGCGCAGCGGCGGCGGGGAAAACATCCAGCCCGGCCCGCAACTCCCCCGCCCGCCCCCAACACAGGTGCAGTCCGGCGGCAATGGCAGCGGGGGGCTCCGCCCTGGAGTGCGGCCGCAGGGAGGGGCCAAAGGGCGCGCGCCCCGAGGGAGGAGGAGGAGGAGGAGGGGCACCCACCTGCTCTTCCAACCGAGGGGCCCCCCTCCTCCCCACTGGCCCCCCGCGCGCCCGGCCCCCAGGGCAGGGGGGTTGGGGCCGGGAGGAGGCGAGGAGGGGCAAGCGGGCCAAATGGGGTTCCTGCTGGTGGTGGTGGTGGTGGAGGGTGAGGAGGAGGAGGGCGGAGGAGGAGGAGGATGCGCCGCCGCCGCCGGCGGGCAGAGGAGGGAGGCAAAGGCAAATGCGGCGGCGGCTCCTCCAGCCTTCCTCCAGCCTTCCTCCTCTACCGGCCGCCCGCGGGATAGAAGAGGAGGAGGAGGGGGGCGGCGGAGGAAAAGGGGAGGAGCCTCCCCGGGCTCCCCAGGCGGCCCGGTGCCGACCGGTCCACGGACCGGCACCGGTCCGCGGCCCGGGGGTTGGGGACCACCGCATTAAGGGACACAGAGCTGAATTAGAAATAGAACTGAAGCACTGCCATTTTATCTACAATGGCAATTTATAGGCTACAGACTATATTAAAAACCACTTCTATCAATATATTACAGACATTTTGTCCAAACTACAATCCTTGACAGTTGCAGAGCTCATGTAATGGCGATAAAGAACAATAACACCATCTGTAATGAATCTGTAATAACCTCTGCTAGTTCAGAGTTTGCTTTTGTGTGTAAAACTGCAAAATAAGTAAATAAAATAAAAACTGAACATTGCAAAACTACAAAGTAACAAATAGATTCATAAAATATAATCAGTTGCAACAAAGTGGAGACAAGCTAGCATTTATGGAACTGGAATCCAACTGGGAATGGCCTTGATGGCAAGCCCAGAGGCCTGGGCCCCTTTCCTTGCCCTCTTGGCCCTTTTATCTTTTGCTCTTATGGCACTGGGGGGTCCTTTGCCCCTTAACTCAGCCGCCTGTTCCTCTGTTTTGGTTTTGAAGGAAGGGGTTGCTCTGCTCACCCCCTTTGGGCCCTTACAAACCAACCTGTGGCTCCTCCTTCCCCCTTCTGTGGGCGGGGTCTCCCTGCTCCAGCCCCGCCTGCTGGGATGGTCTCCTCCGGTTTCTGATTTTTGCCACTGCCTGGTCCCTCATACAGTTGTCCCCCGCCATTTCGCGTTTCATATATTGCAGTCCCGGTATAATGCGGGACTGCTCCTGGGGCAAGCTGCATGTGCCCGTTTGAGGCCTCCTGCACTTACCCCAGGCCTGGCGCTACTCCAACAGGCTCCCTGGGCCATTCGGATATCTCAGAAGTGGTTTCTGGAAAACCAGAAGTGCCATCCAGATCGCCCAAAACCACTTCTGGGGCCTCCGACAGGCCCAGGAAGCCCATCAGAGGACAGTTCAGGGCAGCGCCTGGCCTCAGGTAAGTGTAGGAGGCCCTAGAGAGGCCCCCCTAGTCCCGACCTGACCTAGCATCCTGATATCATGGATTTGGGTTGGGCCCCTAACCCCCAGAATAGGTGGTGTGTTACTGTATCTGCCAGTTGCCCACATGACTCAACTTCCAGGTGCCCTGTCTCTGGCGCTCCTCTTGGGTGGCCTGGGGGGGGGACCACAGCCCTGCCCTTGTGGCCCATGGGTCACCATTCTCCCCAGCCAAGCTAAGAGAGGCCAGAGACCCTGCTCTCAGGGGACCCCCCGCGAGACCATAGTGTACCCCCATGCCACGGGATGCTCTGGCATGGTCTGAGTGAGTTTGGGAAGGCAAGAGGCAGAGGGCTACTCAAGAGAGCAACAAAGGCAGGCGAGGAAAAAAGGGTGCCAGGTAGCCAAGGTGGTGCCTGGGTGATGCTGGAGGGCCACCCTAGTTCTGTGCTTCTGCGCCCCTTACAGACTTCTGCTACGGCCCCCTGGGCATTGCGTCCTTGCCAGATGCCAGTTTCACGGCCTCCTCAGAGCAGCCGGAGAACCCGGCGCCCGCCGCCCGCCTCAACCGCCTCCTGCCCCATGCCGACCTGCAAGGCTGGGGCCCTCGGGCGGAAGCGTATCCTGAGCTGCTCTCCCGCCCCCCCTTTCTGGAAGTGGACCTCGGCGAGCCCAGAAACCTGACAGGTCGGTCCCTCTCCTGGTGGAGGAATATCGTGTATTGCGGGCATCAGCAGGAGACAGATATCAAACAAAGAAGTCCCAAACAAGGAAGGTCCTTGGAGGTCTAGATTCATTTTATGTATTCATTCATTCATTCATTCATTCATTCATTCATTCAACGTCTGTACCACACCATCTAGCAAAATCGCTACTCTGGGCAGTGTCCAAAGCAAGATGCTCTGTAGCCAGCCAGCTGTTGCCCTGTAGTGGCCCCGGATGGGTTGTTTGTGTCTTTGGGATCAGCCAGCCTGTCCTTGGGTAGGAAGACATCTGCTTTACGCAGAGACAGTGATGCAAATTACAAAGTGCGCACAGAGAGCAAAACAAAAACAGCTTAGCATCTCAAGGTCCCCCTCAAGGGGGCTGGAGCACCGTCAAGGTGCTGTGGAGGAAACCCCCCCCCAGGTATGGTGGCCACCAAGGGGCAGGTCTGTTGGTTTCTGATGGTGCAGACTGGGGGTCTGGTGCTTTTGGGTTGCTGACCGTGCCCTGCCATTCCTCAGGGGTGGTGATCCAGGGGGCAGGATCCTCGGACGCCTTTGTGACCAGCTTCTTCCTGCAGTTCAGCCTGGACGGGGGCAGGTGGCATGACTACCGCGAGGTCCCCCCACAGGAGGCCCACCTGAGCCCAAGGTGGGAGATCGACGTGGGCCGGGGAGGGGGTGGGGTGGAGAGGAAAGGAGGGCAAAAGGGGCAACAGTATCACAAGGTGGGAGTATCAGTCCTGCAAATTAAACAGGGTTCTGATTTCCCTCCTTGCTGCAGGGTGGGGGGGTGGGGCAGTGATAGAGTTCAGGGGTTCTCACTCACCCTTTTTGCAGCACACTCAAGGGGATTTGGGTGGTTCAAGCTGGAACATCTGCAGAATATGTGGATCCTTGAAGACCACGTGTGGAACGGCACCTGGAAAAGGGCCTGGTTGGTGCTACAGCTCCCAGGCATCCTCAGCCTGCCAGGCCTGGGAGCTCTAGTTCTCCAAGGCGAAGCCCCTAAAAGTACTGTATCTACTCGAGTATAAGCCTAGTTTTTCAGCCCTAATTTTGGGCTGAAAAAAGGGGTCCTCGGCTTATATTCGGGTCAATACTTTTAGCCACTGAGGCAAGTTTGGGTCAGTGGCTAAAAGTCATTTTAAACATTGTGCACCACTTCTCCTGACCCCCATGTTTAAAATGACTTTTTAAAAAGTCATTTTAAAACAATGTTTAAAATGACTTTCAGCCACCAACTCAAGCACTTGCCTCGGTGGCTAAAAGTCATTTTAAACATCACACACACACCCAGCTCACAAAGGAGGAGTTGCCAGGCCCTGTTGCATTTCCCACCCTAGGCTTATACTTGAGTCAATAAATTTTCCCAGTTTTTTGGGTTTAAATTAGGGCCCCCGACTTATACTCGGGTCGACTTATACTTGAGTATATACGGGTAACTTCTCCAGGGATGTGGGGAGATGATCCGCATGTACAGAGGGGTGTTGGAGCGCCCCCACCCCACTTTCTGAGGATGACAACTCGGGAGGGTTTGCTCTGGGTGAAGGTTCTCATGCATCCTCCACTTTGTACACCCCCCCCCCTACAGCTCTTCCCAGGGAATTCTGATGACTTGACCCCTGTGGTCCGGACCTTCCAGCACACGGTGAGCGCCCGGCTTGTCCGTGTTCTGCCCCATGACTTCCACAACGGCATCTTCCTGCGGATGGAGCTCCTGGGCTGTGGCAAAGGTGAGGAGCAGAAAGTGGGGTGCCTTTGATGGGGTGGGGGGAAGGGCAGGAGATGATGATGGTGTATCCGTGGGTTCCTGCAGGGCCTGGGGTGCAATGGATCCAGTGGGAAGAGGGAGGAAGTTCCTAACCACACAGGTCTGAGCCAAGCCTTCAGGGTAAACTAGCCACCCCCAGCCTGGTGCCCTCCAGGCTTGGTGGACTACAATTCCCATGCACCCCAGGGCAGCTAATTGTGCCTTCAGGAAGGGTTGTGCAGAAAGACAGAGCAGCCGGGCAAGGCCATAATATGTTCCTCCCCAAGCTGGCGGAAGCGGAGTCTTCAGGTTGGCTCCACTTTCTCCCTGGGGGTTCCTTGATTAAGACCCTCCCCCCTGCCTCCCTCAGTGTCCCCAGAATCACCCGAAAGCCCCACTGCCCTCCCTGGCTGGAAGCCCTGCCGGACCGGGGAGTTCCAGTGCCAGAACGGGCAGTGCGTGCCAGCTGGGCCCCAGGGCGCCCTCTGCAACGGGGTCAATGACTGCGGGGACTTCTCCGATGAACGGCGCTGCGGTGAGTGGCGGGGGCGGGGTTGTGGGGGCAAACTGAACACTAAGTAAGAGGAGGGGCTCCTTCTAACTGGGGGTATGGGGGTGTCTCAGTGCAATAAGCAAATATCATGCCGAGAAAACACCGCGTCCCCTCCCCCACTCACTCGTCCTGTGCAGCCTCACAAGGTGGATCCGGAGCTCCTGGCTTCTACCTGGCACTACCTTTATGTAAACCAGCCCAAGCCGTAAAGTAGTATCTCACAGGTGGTCTAGAAGCTCGCTCACTCGCTCGCTCACTCACTCACTCACTCACTCAACGAACCAACCAACCAACCAACCAAGAAACAAACAAACAACCAGTCACTCAACCAACCAACCAACCAATCAATCAATCATTCTTTAAGAGTTCTTTTACCCCATTTCCAACCCAAACAAACACGGGGCTTTCATTCATAAAAGTGACCTGTTTTTTCTTTCTTGCACAACCTGTCTCTCTCCCTGGTGGGCTGGTGGATGGCTTAGGGTTGAGAACTCCTACCAAGTCATGGCTTCAGCTTCTTTGAAATCAAGAGCCGCCCTTTTCTCACACCTCACCTGCAAGGCCCCCTTTCCCCAGGACAGACGGCTGCCGGCCTCTTTGGGCCCTTCTGAATCCAAGGAGGAATCTGTGGGAATGGGGCCCAGCCGGGCCGGCAGAGACAACAACAAGGGCCTCTTCCCCCCCCCCGCCGCCCCCTGCCCTGGAGCCACTCTGCCCCCCGCACTTCATCCTCTCTGCTTGGAGACCCGACGGAAGCTCCTTGGCCCACCGGGGCTTGCTGGGAAGGGCATTCTCACCAGCTCTCCCTCCTGGCAGGAGCCGGTCCTTCCTCCCCGGAGCCTCCCACCCCCCTCCTGGGGGCCTGCCCTCTCTCCCAGGTCCGGTGCCCCTCTTCCAGCATCTGCATCGAGGCCACCCAGAGGTGCGACGGTGCGGCCCACTGCCCAGATGCCGCTGATGAGATGGGCTGCGCACCGGCAAGCACGATGCCCCCGCCTGGCACCATCAGGTAACTGCAGCTGATGCCGGAGGTGGTCCTGGGGTTTGCCTGCACAGTCACCTGCTCTTTGGCAGGCCATGGGACCTCGGCCTCTTGGGATTAAGGCCCTGCCTCTGCTGGGAACGCACAGCCTGTAGGGTTTTGTTGAAAAAGATATATCTGTGGCCCACCTGAACCCCTAAGTCACCCGGTCCCCAGGGGCCCTAGGCAGCCCAACCCAGTCACCGGTCACTGGTTTTGCATCCTTTGACCATCCGTTCCAGAGCCTGCACAAGGAAAACCGGAGTCCCCTCTTCCATGTGCATGATGACTAGAGTCTTCCGTCCAGTGGGGCACCCCTCCCCCTCCCTTTTCTCCTATTTTTGGGGTCTTTAAGGAGGGCTATTCTTGAAAAAAATGATAAGACTTCCTCCGTGTCATTTTTTCCCCCAGCCCTGGACCTCAGGGAAGAGGCCTCCCTCGGGACCTTCTCCAACCCAGGTGAGGGGGAGAGGGGCTGCCCAGAGAGGGGTGGTGCATGTAGAATGGAGAGCTGTGTAGCTACGGGAGAAGGGGCTTGCGTCAGGAGCCTCTGCCGGCGGTGTCCCTCCGTGTGCCCTTTGAACCTTTGGGGTCAGTTCCTGTTTTGGGGCAGGGCAGCCACAGAGAGAGCCCCCCCCCAGGGAGGAACCGGCCGGCCTGTGCTGGCCACCCACTCTGCCCCAGGCGGCACAGGCCGGCCACGGGTGACTCATTTCTCCATCCTTCCAGGTGGCACCAGGAGGCTGGCCATTTCCAGAGGGCTTTGCTCCCACTCCACCAGGTACGGGGTGCCTCTGCTCCCTGCAGGATCTGACCTTCTTCCTTCACCCCTTCCCAGATCCGTCCCAGCAGCTCTCCTTCCTCGTTGGGCCTGTTGGGGCCTCCGGGAGGAGCACATGCGTGGCAGCAGAGGGCGGCTCATCCCATCTCCCTTTGGCCACAGGCGGCCCTGGTGGCGTCTCGTCCCCCTTCCCCACACGCCGGTGGCACCAGGAGGGTGGCCCTGGCCTTCCTCATGGAGTGGTCTTTGCAAATGCTGCACCAGGAGAGGTGGAGCGGGCCATTTTGGGGAGTGGTGTAAGGGGGATTCTGGACCCCTGGATAGAGGTCGCTCCCCGAGAGTCTCGCAAGAGATGAGGCCTGCGGTCGGCAGGAACAGGCACAATCCGCCGGAGACTCCCCTAATTCTGTTGGGGATTCTGCGCCCTCTTGCCCAGGTGCATGTCGGGAACCCCTCGGCCTGGAAGACGGGCGGGTGCAGCGCCAGCAGCTGAGCGCCTCCTCCTCTGAGGACGGGACCCCCCCAGACTCTGGCCGCCTCAACCGCGTGCCCAACGTGTAAGTGGGTGGTGTGGGCAAGAGGAGGCCTTGAGTCCCACCTCTTCTGGCATGTAAGAGGAGAGGTATGGGTGTGGGTGTGGGGGTGGGGGGGTGTCCCAGAGAGTCACGTGGTGCCTCCCGACCCCACCCCACCCCTAGGTCCAGCCACAGCCAGGGGGAGAGGGATGGGGCAAAGAAAGACAGGCCAGCGGCAGAGAAGGGACCAGAGTGACAGTGAGGGTGCTGCAGGGAGAGCGGGGGTGGGGGGTGGGGGTGGGGGTGGGGGTGGGCAGGAGAGAGCAGGAGGGGAAGAGGGTGGACCCTGTGGCTGTTGGACCTGGTGGACTCCCAGGACAGCTGACTCTGACTCCCTCAAGGACAGCGGGGACTGCTCTGAACAGCCACTGCTCCCTGGGCCCTGGGGCCCTCGGGGGTCTTGGCCATCATCCTGGCTCAGGCACCCATGAGAGGCACCTCTTGGCAGCAGCAGAACCCACTTTTTGTGTGTGCTGGGGGTGGTGGTGGTGGGGGCCTTGACCCCTGGCAGAGGACAGTGGGAAGCTGGAGTCCCTGGGGGCAGCCACTTGCGTTGGCAACCCCTGGACCCTCCACAGCAGACACGGCAGGGGATGCTGTTAAGAGAAGGAGGACTTGCTGGCTGGGGTGTCCTGGAGGATGGGGTGGCCAAAGGAGCTGTTTCAAGCCTCTTCTGCTGCACTCTCGCTGGGGAAGGAGCCAAGCAGAGGCTTCATCTTCTCTCCCTCCCCCCTCCCCCTCCCCCGCACTTCCCCAGGCCAGACATGGAGCCCGGCTGGAGCCCCCGCAGATCCGACTCTGAGCCCTACTTCCAGGTGGACTTCCTCCAGCCCACCTTCATCACCGCCGTGGTCACCCAGGGAGGCAGCCGTGCCGGGGCTACGTTTCCCGTTACCGCTTGGTCTACAGTCACGACGGCATCCTCTTCCGGAATTACACCAAGGCCGGGCACGGCCCAGCGACCTCCTCACAGGCCCTGGTACAGTGGTTGCCCTGTTGGCCAGTGGGGGGCGGGGAGGGCTTTCAGTGCCCACCCTGGTGCCAGGGGATGTAATCTATGTGATTTCCCCATGGGAAAGATAATGGTGCCTAGTCAGACGTGGGCTCCTTCTGCCATCCCTGGCCTTCCTTTTCTATGGAGGCCCTTGGGCAAACTCCATACTGGGAAACCATCGTTGGGCCAACCCAGAAAGGCTCATGGTCGCTTGCATGCACACACGCTCTCAAGGATGTTGCGGCAACAGGCGGGGGGGGGGACACAGGAGAAGCCCAGGGGGGCTTGAGCTGCACACCTCCCAAAGAGATGTTGGGGGAAGGGACAGGGGCTCTATGGGGCAGAGCTTAAACTGCAGCACTGCAGCCAAAACTCTGCTCACAATCTGGGTTGGTCCCAGGTAGCCAGCTCCAGGTTCACGCAGCCATCCATCCTAATATGTCGTCTGGAAAATGAACTTGTAAACCACCCAGGGAGAGCTTTAAGCGCTACATCAGCAGCACACTTTGGGTTTGCTTGGTGCTTATAAACGTCTCATAATAGTCTGCATAGTCCCTGTGTTAGCCAGGGGACAGCAGGGCCAGGACCTTGCCAGATTCTTGAGCGAGTCGCCTCCGATCCTGCCACATCCCACTGGGCCACACGCGGCCTTTTGTACCCCACCCTTGTCCAGCAGGCTTGCTCCCCTCGGGGAGACCAGCCACTGAGCCCCCTGCCTGGGAGCTTCCGGCTGCTCCTTGGTGGCCCCCCCCGGCCTCTCCCGCTGCTGCCCTCTCCCCTCTTGCAGGTCCTGGAGGGCAATTCCGACAGTGCCACCCCAGTGCGACGGGAGCTGAGCCCGGCCATCCTGGGCCGTGTCCTGCGCCTTGTGCCTGTGGCGTACCACAGAAGCATCTCCCTGCGCATGGAGGCGCTCGGCTGCCCCTGGGGTGAGTATGCTGGCCAGGCCGGGGTGCAAGGAGTCGTCTGGGTTTGGCCTCCTCTGGGGTGTCCCCTGCGTTCTGCTGCCCTCCTCTTCAGGCCAGAAGCAGGGGAAAGCCCTACGAGGACAATGTTTGGCTTTTAAAACGGCTGCATATTTACAGGGTTCTCAGCTCCCCTCTGGCTCTCTCTTGTTTCCAGTCCCTGCAGAAACAGAACCCATCGTGGGCACAGGAAACTGCCCTTCCTGCCAGCCCAGAGCCAGGACTGGCTAGCCCCGGGTTCCCCACCACTGGGGCAGCCTCTCCGCCTCTGCCAGGGCTGGAGGCCTCCCTCCTGACGGGGGCCAAGACTTCCACGCAGGCCCGAGGGACCGCTGCCTCCACCCTCTTGTCTCCAGGGACTCCCACCCTCTCCTGGCCCACCTCTCAGCCTGGACCCTCTGCCCTGCCGGTCACCCACACCTTCCCCTCCTTGCCTGCAACACCAGGCCTGAGGTCCACCACCATTTGGGGTGAGCTGCTGATGGGGGCCACTTCTGGGTGCGTGAGGAAGGGCTTTCCCATTGGCCTCCCTCCTCCTCCTCCTCCTCCTTAGTGGCAACCCATGGGGGATCCCCCGGTAGATTGAGAGGGGGTGTGGCGGTGGCAGAGGAGCTCTGCTGGATGGCTTGGGTGGTGGCTGCTGCAACTCACCCACGCCCCTCTCCTTGTCCTCCACCAGGACCGGCCGGCACCCCGAGCCCTGGAGGGCCCCGGGTCCTTTGCAGGCAGGGGCAGTTTGCCTGTGAGCTCCTGGGCTGCGTGGAGGCCACCTTGGTCTGTGACGGCCAGGAGGACTGCTTGGACGGCTCGGATGAGGCGATGTGCGGTGAGGGCGGCTGCCCCTTCTGGCGTGGGCGTGGCTTTCGGCAGCTGCTGTGGCCGTGGGGATTTCAGAGAAACCCTTCAGGGAAAGGGCAGGGACCCATCCGGCACCCCCTTCCAATCCCGCCCCACTGCCCGCATGGAAGGAAGCCCCCCACAGCCAAGTTGTGGTGGGACTGTGGGCTGCCCTTCCAGGGCTGACTCTCCTCTTCCGTCCTTTTGCAGGGGGGCCAACAGTTCCTACCCTTCCCACGGTGGCCCCTCTGCCACCGGTGGGCCCCCCCAGCGCCTGCTCCACCAAGCAGTTCACCTGCTCCAGCGGGGAGTGCCTGGCGCTGGAGCGGCACTGTGACCTCCGCCAGGACTGCCAGGACGGATCGGATGAAGCCCACTGCGGTACGCGGGAGGGGAGGGACACGGGATCCGCTCTGAGGACACGGAGGCCTGTGGGGCTGGGGTTTGGCCTTGGTGATGCCGCACCAAGGGTGAGCAGTGTCTGGGAAGGGGCAGAGGGGCCCCCTTTTGTGTGGAAGCTCAGACATCCTGACCGGATTCCTCCATGCACAATCTGCAAAGCAGCTTGTTTAAAAAGTTCTCTTTGGTGCAAACTGCTCAGAAATGGGCCTGGTAGTGCCTTGGCGCTGGAAGAGTTTGCAGGTGGCTTCTGGGGGTGGCGGCGGGGGAGCCTTCTCTCCTTGCATTTGCTGGCTGGGAGGGCGCTAGGCTCCAGGAGGTCGGAGGTCGGGACCCTCACCCTCTCCCCCTCACCCTCCTCCCCTGACAGTGGACTGCATCCTCTCCCCCTGGAGCCCCTGGAGCCCATGCAGCCGGTCGTGCGGGCTGGGGGTCACCTTCCGCCGCCGTCAGCTCCTCCGCAACGCTCTCCCGGGAGGGCAGTGCAGCCGGGATGAGTTTGACAGCCGCTCTTGCTTCCTCCGGGCCTGCCCAGGTAGACGCTTCTTTCCACCAATGATGTGTATGGGGTGGGGGTGTGTTGGGGGCAGGGGGTGAGGGGGTAGGTGCCCAAAGGGGTGCCTGGCCATGGGCTTTCTCAGGAAACGGTTCAGGTAGGAGCCAGACCTGGGGTTTTGTGCTGTGTTGAAACCTGTCTGCCTGATCTCGGGGGTGGGGGTGGGAACAGGTGGCAAATCCCACGGATGGGAACCCCACTGCACTGGGCCAGTTCAGGGGCAAGGGGAACAGGTGGACGGAGGGCCCCTCGGCCGTGGGCCTTGACTCTTTTCTCCCGGCCAGTGGACGGCGCCTGGGCCACCTGGAGCGAATGGTCCGACTGTGATGCCGAGTGCCGGGGAGGCGTGAGGAGCCGAACGAGGGCATGTGCAGACCCTCCACCAAAGAACGGGGGGCAGCTCTGCCCAGGGGACGCCGTGCAGATGGAGACGTGCAACCAGCAGCCCTGTGGAGATGCCCGGGGTCAGTAGCCCGCCCGGTCTCGACAGGGATCCTTGTCAGGGGCTGCCTGCCGGGTTGCCCAGAGTCCATCCCTCCCTCCCTCCAGGCTCCCGTCCTCTGCACCTTGGGCCTCTCCTTCCGCTGACGACACTTTTCTCCCACAGACTGTGGCCCAGACATGGTCTACGTGCAAGCCGGGCATTGTGAGCGAGGCCTCGTCGCCCCCTGCCCCCAGACGTGCCAGCAGCTGACCCCCAAAGCCCCGTGCCACAGCGGCTGCGTGGAAGGTGAGGGAGGGGTTTTCCGGCAGAGGGGGGGATCTTTCTGCCCCCTTGCCCAGGCACAGGGGTCTCTCTCAAGGGTGGAAGGTTACACTGGACTTCCACCTTCCCTGCCTCTTGGGGGAAGGCTCCCCGTGGCCCAAGGGCATAGGACCTCCAGTGCCCAGACTGTACGTGGCCTGTGGTGATTCCGTGGCCTTGCTCAGGCTGCCCAGATCTCTAGCCGGCGGCAGGGGGGAAGAGGCCCTCAATCAGCTGCATGGAACTGCTGCCCCGTCCCTGCCTCGGCTCCCCCGGAACCTCTCTGGCTCTTGCAGGCTGCCGCTGCCCCCCTGGGCTCTTCCTGCAGGATGGCGGCTGCGTGAACATCAGCCAGTGCCATTGCTTCTTTGACCACGAATGGCGCCTTCCCGGGGAGATGTTCCTGCGTGACAACTGCAGCCGGTGGTGAGCTGGGAACTGGATCTCCTGCTGCTCCTTGCCAAGGGCGCCTGCCTCCAGCCTGGGGGCAAAAGCCTCCTGGATCAGTCAAGTCTGCCATGGGAGGGGGGGGGGAGGGGGGGAGGGCTGGGGATCCCAAGGCAGTAGCTGCTACCATGCGAGGGAGGCCCCTCCCTCCCTCCCTCCCTTCCTTCCTTCACTGTTTGCATCTGAATTCAAGAAAAGGAATGTCAGGCTTTACAGGGGCTCGCCCCCCTCTATTGGGCACCGGATGGGCCTCCTCTAGACTCCCTGTAGTTCTAATTCTGGACATCACGCTTGAAGAAGGACAATGACAAATTGGAACCAGGGGGAAACTTCCTCTCTGTTAGAGCAGTAGGACAACAGGACCGGTGACCTTGAGAGGGGATGGTGGGTGGGTGGGTGGGTAGGTGCTCCCGCACTGGATGTATCCAAGGGAAATTCGGGCCGTCCCCCTGGCGGTGTTCCTCTTCCGGCCTGGAGAAAGGGCTTGGACCCGATGGCCTCCCAGGTCCCCTTCCAGCCCCACCACCCTTTGCGCCTGTGATTCTGTTTCTCTCCGGAGATGCTCCTCCCGAAGAGAAGGTGTCCTCCCACCCTCCGCTCACTCCGTGGCAGCAAAGGGTTTCCGGTCTGTCGGGCCAGGGGCAGAGACTGCCGTGCAAGGAGGGAGGGAGTGGGGGCAGAGCCACCATCCTCCTGAAGCGTCCGCCCTCCTTTCCCCCCTCTCCCCCACCCCTTGTTCTAGTGTCTGCCTGGATGGCACCGTGACCTGTGACTCCATGGCCTGCCCCGTGGCCTGTGGCTGGTCGGCCTGGTCCCCCTGGACCCCCTGCGGCCAGCGCTGTGGGATAGGGATGCAGCAGAGATTTCGGTAAGGAATGTTGGGGGACCAGGAGCCCCTCTTGAGGTGGGAGGCAGGGGGGGCTCAGGTACATGTGTCTGGCAAGCTGTGGGTCACTGACAGCCTTCTACAAAGCCCGTTTCATTCACACCCGCACGAGACGCAAGGAAAGTTGACAGCGAGATGTTTGCAACCTTTGAAAAGCAAGGCTGCAGATCCTTCTGGAGTATCCCACAATCCAAACAGAAAGCTGTGGTGGAGAACCAATCCTCCCCCAACCCCCACCCCACTGGCAGCTGCCCCATTCTTTGCTCACAGCCCCCCCCACACACACACACTCCCTTCAAGGCCTGCCCGGTCTCCCTTGCAGGTCTCCCTCCAACCCAGTGGCTGCCAATGGTGGTGCCCCGTGCCGAGGCGATGCCCAGGAGGTCCGGGAGTGTCACACGGTCTGCATCTCAGGTAAGAGGCGGGCATCCCCCAGACACCACACACGCACACACACGGCCCCCATTGCATGCAAAGAGCAGACTCTGCCGCAGCCAGCTTGCACAGGTCTGGCCAGGCAGGAAAGGAGCCTCCCTCCTTTGCCACCAGCAGGAGGGGGATCCCCTGCAAAGTAGGGGGCTGCCCCCATTCCCAGCTTTCCTTCTTTCCAGACCAAAAAGCAAAGCATCCCTGGGCTGCCGATCTACATTGTGTTATCTGCGCATCTTAATTTGATGGGTACTATATTTTCTCCATCATGCTTACATATATTTAAAAAATAATTTGCTGGTTGATTACCAGCATGCCGGCTTTCTAGCACGACACTGTCCTCATGCGGAAGTGTATGTTTTATTGCCCCATCTGTAATGTGTTTTCTATGGGCAAATTTACACGAACGAGCAATGTCAATAACCGCCATTGAGTGTCACTGCTGTTTATGATTTTTCATGGTCCTCCAATGTGCCGGCATGTCGGTATGCCGCCAACTCAGTACAGTCACCCCCCCCGGCATTTCGCGGTTCAGGTACTGCGGTCCCACTACATTGTGGGATCGCAGTACCTGCACCTTGGGCCATGGGGGCCATCGGGTCGGTCCACGCTGCCTCCCGCGCTCCTCCGAGAAGCCTCGGACCGCACGGGGGGGGCGATCGCGTAGCTCCGCGCCGCCCCCTGCGCTCCTCCGAGAAGCCCCGGGCCACGTGGGGGGCTGCGTGGGGTGATTGTGTCGCTCGGCCACCCCCCACGCTCCTCCGCACTCCTGTGAGAAGCCTTGGAGGCTCGGGGGGGGCAGGGGGCCCGCAATCTCCATTGAAATGCATTGAGTCAATGCATTTCAATGGAGAAAATTTCCCCATTGGGATGCATTGAGCCAATGTATTCCAATGGGGGAAATTTTCCCCATTGAAATGCATTGGCAATGCATTTCAATGGAGACGCCCCGGACGAGAAGTCTCGGGTGGCGGGGGCGGGCGGCGGAGGGAGGTCAGATCCCGCAACACCACCTGCGCATGCTGCCCCAAGACTTCTCGGACAGGCGCGCAATCACCCTCCCTCGCCCTCAGGCCCCCATCTGCTTCCGCATATCGTGGATTTTCATGCATCACGAGTGGGGTGGGTCCCTAACCCCTGCAATCAGTGGGGGTTTACTGTAGCATAAATGATTACCAAGGCAGAACTACAGGAAGTGGTAGAAAAAGGGGTACAAATCTAATTGGTGCAAATTTTCTGGGGTCGCGCCTCGTTTGAGGTGTTCAAAAGTGTGCATCAATAACAGAAGTATTTTAACACAACCCCTAGCGGTGGTACAAAATGCTGCGGTTAAAGTGTGCCTCTGGGGGCGTCGTTGCCCAGGGTACCAAAATACTGCTCTTCGGAGTGAGACCAGGGCCCAAATTATGCAGGCTACCCATTGCACACATGCACCCCATCTGAGGTGGGGACTCACTTTTCTGACCTCAGAAGGACAGAAGGCTGAGCCAAGGTCAAGCCAGCTACCTGAGCCCATCAGGATTGAACTCAGGCTGTGAGCAGAATCTTGACTACAGCACTGCAGTTTAATCACTGCACCAGGAATACACCTGCCTGTCCGGCTGTCCACTGAGCCCCCTAACCTAACCCTTGCCCTCCCCCCACCTCTCTCTGTCTGCCTGCTGACAGAAATCACCTTCCTCTGGAGCGCCTGGACCCCCTGGTCACCCTGTTCCAAGACCTGTTTCTACGCCACGGATGTGGTGGGAGTCAGGAAGCGGTTCCGGCACTGCAACGGTACCTCTGAAGAGGGCGTGGCAGGGTGCCACGGGGAAGCCGTGCAGGAGGAGCCCTGTGACACGCCCCCCTGCCCAGGTGAGTGGCGGAAGGCGGCCTGGGCACCATCCAGGAGAGAGCGAGAGAGCCCTTTCTCATGCACTGACACCTGCACACACACACACACAGGGGCCAGCCCAGGGGCCAGAGATGCCTGCCCTGCCCCACACGCCCAGCCGTCTCCCCTTCACAGCCTCCCGTCCTCTGCTTCCCCCAGTGGAAGGCGTCTGGACTCCCTGGGCCAGCTGGTCCAAGTGCTCGGCTCCTTGTGACTCCGGGGTGCAAACCCGCAACCGCACCTGCTCCGTCCCCGCCTTCGGAGGCCCCGGGTGCCTGGGAGCCCTCATCCAGACCCGGGACTGCAACACCCAGCCCTGCAAAGGTGAACACGGCGGACTCGGGGGTGGTGGTGGTGGAGGGGACGGGGGAAAGCCAGGGACACCTCGGAGAACGGCTGTTCCTACCCCCCCCCCAGCTCACCAGGGCCTCTGCTTCTCCCTGTCTCTCAGCGCTGTGCCCGGGGAACATGGTCTACCAGACAGCCGAGGAGTGCCAGCGGAAAGGAGGGCCCTGCCCCCGCCTCTGCCTGGACCAGGGCATGCAGGTGGAGTGCACCTCCCACTGCCAGGAGGGCTGCTCCTGCCCCGAGGGGCTGTTCCTCCAGAATGACACCTGCCTGCCCCTCCAGGAATGCCCCTGCTTCCACCAAGGGGAGCTCTACCCCAGGGGCAGCTCCGTGGCCCTGGATGCCTGCAACAACTGGTAGGGAGCAAGGCCCGCCTGCAGTGCGCATGCACAGAGAGAGAGAGAGAGAGAGATCGGGGAATGGGTGGAAGGCAGGGGGAGGGGGGCTTCAAGGTCTCTGGGAGGGTGGGTGGGTGGGTGGATGAACAGCTCCAGAAAGCTGCCTGTGCCCCCCCCCAAGAGAGCCTCCCCCCTTGCCCAGGGTTGGCCAGATTCAGGTATCAGCATCCCACCCAGGCCGAGGGATGCATTCTGATGTGTTTGGCCAGATGGGCAGGGGAGAAGTACAGTCAGTCAGTCAATCAATCCGTTCTGTTGCTTCCTGCTTCCAGCACCTGCCAAGATGGGGAAATGGAGTGCACGAAGGAGCCCTGCCCAGGTAACCCTGGACCCATGGGAGCCCCCCCCCCCCGATGTCACACACACACACACACACCGCTTGGCTAGAAGGACCCAAGAAACCTCCGCCATGGGGCAGGGGGAGCCCAAAACTGAAAGAGGGGGAAGATGGTTCATGTAGTGGACGTGGGTTCTGAAATGGAAACGGAGGATTCTTTGCCCAGGGATGTTGCTGCCTTCTCCCTGGCGGGGGGGGGTGGGGGGTGGGGGGAGGTTCGGTGGCAGTGGGGAGCGGGCTCCTCTCCAGAGACTGCTCACTTGTTTCAAGGGAACAGCTCTGACCTTGAAAAGGTTCCTTTTAAGACTACAGATCCCAGAATCCCCAGCCAGCATAGCCAGCTGGGGATTCTGGGACTCAGAGTCCAAAAGCAGCAAGGCTTCCACGCTCTTGAAGAGGCAGGTGGGCGAGGCAAAAAAGGGCCCCGGTGCCCTGCAAGGCCTCTTTTGGGAGCTGCAAGGGGTCGTGGCGGGGAGGGGGCTGGATCCGGGGACAGGCCCCGGAGAGACCCCTCTCGCTTCCTCCCCCCCTCCCCCTCCCCGCCCCGTCTGCAGTGGACTGTGGCTGGAGTGCATGGACGGCCTGGGGCTCCTGCAGCCACACTTGTAACGTGGGCACCCGGCGCCGCTTCCGCTCCGGTTCCGAGCCGCCGGCCGCTGACGGAGGACGGCCCTGCCAGGGCTCCAGCGTGGAGGTGGAGTTCTGCAGCCTTCAGCCGTGCCTGGGTGAGAGGAGACCGGGGGTGTGTGCTGGTGGCCAAGGGGGGGACCATTGGCAACTGCCATCTCAGGGTTCAGGCGGGGGCAGGCATGCAAGACGGAGCAGCAGCCCCAGAGCTCGGATCGGCCATGGGCTGCCCGTGGAATTCCAGCAGAGCTGGCCACAGGGGACCCTGGAGCAGAGGCAGGACAGAGGGCTAGCAAGATGGGAGGGTTGCTAAATGGCATAGGATCCCCCCCCCATGGAAGGGAGCCCAGAAGTGGCCAGAGTCCTGTCCTTGTCTCCCCCTCGGTCCTTTGGCCCCAAAGGGCAGGGGGAGGGTCCCTCAGGATCCACTCGGGGAGGTTCTTCTCCGGCAGCGTGACGCTCCCCCTGATCCCACCCACCCACCCCCACCCTTGCTGCCTTTTCTCCGCACAGGTCCCGGCATGGAGTGGGGGCCCTGGTCCGCCTGCTCCGTGCCCTGTGGGGGCGGCTACCAGAACCGCACGAGAGCCAGCCCGACGGTCCTGCGCAGGATTGAGTTTGCCACCTGTAACCTTCATCCGTGCCCAGGTGGGCCTCCTGCTTGGCTTCTCTGCCCCTGGCGGGTCGGACAGAGTCCGCATGGGATAATGCTCTATTCCCACCCACCCCCACGCCGCCTCAGTTTCTATGTAGGAGGATGTATGGGGATTCTTAAAATACATTGAAGAAAGGTACAGATTATAGCCCAGGCCAAGAATCATTATATTTCTGGGGAGAAAAAGGGCATTACATTAAAAAACAAGGAAAATTGTCATCATCCCAAGTGCATAATGCACTGGGGGTATTAGGAATTCTGCTTTTAAATTGAGCTTCTGTTGTTAGTTGTTTTTTATTATTATTTTCTTTGGATATGTTTCTATTTATTATTAAAATACAGAAATACAATAAATTTCAGATGAATAATAAGCAATTAAACTGCAATGATAATTCAGCATTTAAAAGCATTTTTAAAATGCCACTTAGGGCCTTTTCACACGACCCCTAAGATCCGCTGGCCACTTAAATTTGAACCAGAGATCTTAGGGGTTCGTCGCTCTTCCTCTGTCCCCACCCCTCCACACTTCCTGGCTGCTGGCTGCGTGAGGGGAGGGAGAAAAAGAGAAAGAAAAGCATGCCGCTCACTTCCGTTCTGCCTCTCGCTCTTGCCGGCAACATTCCAGTCTCTGTAATAGTAGCTCTTAAAGGGGCAGGAGCCAAAAAACAACAAACAGAAGCAAGGAGAGCCCCGCACTCACTATCATTACACCGGATCAAATAATTTTCACCTCCAAAGAGCAGGTACTTGAAAGGTGCGCTGGGACGCGCTAAAGTGGGCGTGGTCACACTTAATTTCCTGTTAACTCCGGAGCTGGTGGGGAAACATTTTTAAGCTCCGGAGCTGGGAGCCATTTGCCCCGGAGTTTAGGGGTCGTGTATAAACGCCCTTAGGTAAGCAAGTGCAGGTACCCTCAACACTTGTTAGTGGCCATCATAGAGACATAGGGAGGAACCCCCAAGGGTTACCAAGTGTACCCCGCTCGAGGATGTGGGGAAACCACAGCTCAAGCCTCCCTGGCCAGTGGCTGCCCAGCCTCTGTTTAAAAGTCCCCCCCCCCCCGGAGAAGAGCCCGCCACCCTTGCTGCCTAACTGGCGGCGTCTCTCTTCAAGCAGACGCAACTACGGTTGGCGGGAGACAGGAACCGGAAGGGCAGGCGGGGAAGGTGAGGGAACAGAGGAAGTGGGTGGTGGTGGTTGGGGGTGATGGTACCTGCACCCAAGCCTTGTGGTTCATGCTAGAGGCCACCGGTCATCTGTGGCCCATGGATGCCTCTTTATTTGACAGGTGAGGCGCCAGGGGTCTGCCCGGAGGGGAAGGTGTGGCAGGAGTGCGCAGACCGGCCGTCATCCTGTGCAGAGCTCAGCACCGGCCCCAGTGCCAGCCACGAGATCTGCCACCCGGGCTGTTATTGCCCCCGGGCCACTGTCCTGCTGGTGAGTGCTTGCTCCCTGCTTCTGTCCAGGAGCAGCAGCAGCAGCCCAGGATTCAGAGAAGAACAAGTTTCTCTTCTCCGGAAGCCTTCCTGGCTCATGGGTGCCCCTGGCCAAAGGCCAAAGGCCAAAGGTCAAGGGACGGGAGCAGGAACCGGGACAGAGGCTTCACAAGAACATCCTCTGAAATCTGAGCCCACGGCAGGCTGCGAGTGCAGTGCCACTCTCCTACCCATGTTCCCCAGAAACCAGCCTTGAGAATCTGGCATTGGAGGGGAGATACCACCCTCATGATGGCCACTGACCCCCCCTCTGCCACAGATTCCTCTGCTCCCCCTCCTCCCTTAAAGGTGGCCAGATCCTCATGCCTTGTGATCCTGGACCCTGAATGGTTCTGCGAAGCCTGGTTCTGAACTGCCATCTCCTCGGCCTCCTGGGGTTTCCCACCCCCACCCCCACCCCCCAAATGGGAAGGACCCTCTTTCTTCTGCCTCCGGTGAGGCTGAAGGTTGCCAGCCCTCGGATGAAATGCGGTCCTGCCTTGCCAATCCCCTGCCCTTAGAGAGCGGGCAGGCCCAGTGGGAGAGAGCACGCCCGGCCTCCCTCCTGATGGCTGACAGGGTCTCCTCCAGTGCATAAGAACATAAGAACATAAGAACATAAGAAGAGCCATGCTGGATCAGGCCAAAGGCCCATCTAGTCCAGCTTCCTGTATCTCACAGCGGCCCCACCAGATGCGTTTGGGAGCGCATGAGACTAGATATCTGTCTCCTGATAGTCCACTCCCCTGCATCTGGCCCTTGAAGTACCCTGGTTTAAAGCCTAGAGATTACACATCTCCATCATGGTTTGTAACCCGTGATGGACTTTTCCTCTAGGAATCTGTCCAATCCCCTTTTGAAGGCATCCAGGCCAGATGCCATCACCACATCCTGTGGCAGGGAGTTCCATAGACTTACAACGCGCTGGGTGAAAAAATATTTTCTTTTGTCAGTTCTTACTCTCCCAGCCCTCAATTTGAGTGCATGTCCCCTAGTTCTGGTATTTTGAGAGAGGGAGAAGAGCTTCCCTCTATCCACTTTACTCATACCCTGCATTATTTTGTATGTCTCAATCATATCCCCCCTCAAGCGCCTTTTTTCCAGACTGAAGAGGCCCAATTGTTTTAGCCTTTCTTCATAAGGGAGGTGTCCCAGCCCAGTAATCATTTTAGTCGCTCTCTTCTGCACCTTTTCCAGTTCCACTATGTCTTTCTTGAGATGCGGTGACCAGAATTGTACACAATACTCCAGGTGGGGCCTTACTATTGTTTTGTATAACGGCATTATAATGTTGGCTGTTTTATTTTCAATCCCCTTTTTGATAATCCCTAGCATGGAATTGGCCTTCTTCACTGCTGCCACACATTGGGGAGACACCTTCATGGAGCTGTCCACCAACACACCAAGATCTCTTTCCTGATCCCACGGATAACTCAGAGCCCATGAGTTGATAGATGAAGTTTGGATTTTTTGCCCCAATATGCATTACTTTACATTTGGTTACATTAAAACGCATTTGCCATTTCTCAGCCCACTCCCCCAGTTTGGAGAGATCCTTCTGGAGCTCTTCACAATCTTCTCTGGTTTTTACCACATGGAAAAGTTTTGTGTCATCTGCAAACTTGGCCACCACACTGTTTATCCCTGTCTCCAGGTCATTTATGAACAGATTGAAAAGCACCGGTCCCAGGACCGAGCCCTGGGGCACACCGCTTTTCACTTCTCTCCATTGTGAAAATTTCCCATTGACACCTACTCTTTGTTTCCGGGATCTCAACCAGTTCTCAATCCATAAGAGGACCTGCCCTCTTATCCCCTGACTATGCAATTTTCTCAGCAGCCTTTGGTGAGGGACTGTGTCAAAAGCCTTTTGAAAATCCAGATAGACTATATCCACCAGTGCATGGCCTTCCTGCCTGTGTTTGGACACGCTGCCATCCCACGGTTGCTCTGCCGTAAGAGGAGGACTTCAGAGCAGCACTGGCTCAGTGTTTCTGGGCAGAAGGGGCTCCGGTGGGCGCGGGGGTGTGCCTGCCCACCCTTCCAACCCCTCCAAGGCTCTGTTGCGCCTGGTTCGGCCCCTTGGGAGATGCTGTCTTCACGACAGGCTTAGAGCCAAGGGCCCGGCCGTCATTGTGGAAACATCTGCAGGCTAGGGAGAATGGTGGCTGGGATTAGGGTTTGTGTGTATGTGTGCATGCAGCACCTTTGGCCCTCTGGAGCATCAAAGGGCCGGGGGGGGGTCATTCCTGCCTCTGACGCGGGTGAACGCCCCCACCTTCTCTCTCCTGCAGAACAACCTCTGTGTGCCGCCCGAGGGGTGCCCGTGTGCTGTGGATGGGGTACTGTATGCGCCCGGAGAGGTGGTGCCCAGGGGCTGCGAGAACTGGTCAGTGCCTTGTCCAGTGCCCCCTTGCCCCCTTTCTGCCCTTCCCGGTGACCCCTCCACCCTCACGAGGCTCTTTTCTCCCTGGCAGCTCCTGCCTCTCTGGCCAGCTGGACAACTGTTCCCGTGTGGGCTGCGGAGATGGTAACACTCTTTTTGGCATTGCTTCTTTCCCAGTGTGTGGTGGGGTGTGTGTGTGTGTGTGTGTGTGTGTGTGTGTGTGTGTTGGGGGGCCCAGACTCATTGCGGGGCCCAGACTCTGGAACTCCTTCCCACAGGAGGCCCATCTGGCCCCATCGTTGCTGTCTTTCCACAAGCAGGCAGGTCTCTTCAGGCAAGCTTTCCCTCAAGTGGCTGGCTCCCTGGGGGTGGGGGTTAGGGGTTCTTAAATGGATGGTTGCACCTGACTGCTTGGAAGATAACTGGATTTTTCCTTATGACTTTTACTACTGCATTTTCCTTATAGCATTTTTGTGTCACTGTTTTAAGCTTTCATCTTGTCTGTTAGTGATGCAAGATGCCTTGGATCCCTTTTTAAGGTGACAGGCAGGATAAAAGACATTTTAAATAAATAAAAATAAATAAATAAATAAATGCCAGCTTCCTCTTGAGGAGCTGTTCCTCCTGGCACCTGATTCCTCTCCCTCCGCCCCCCCGGCCCGCTTTGCTCCTCAGTGAACGGCCTCTGGTCGGAATGGACCCCCTGGAGCGAGTGCTCTGCTTCCTGCGGGCTGGGCTTCCGGAGCCGCTACCACTTCTGCTCGGACCCTCCTCCGTCGGGGATGGGGTTGCCCTGCCTGGGACCCGAGCGGGAGGAGAAGCCCTGCCACCTCCAGCCCTGTGAGAGTGAGTCCCTCTCCCTTCCCTTTGCCTCATCGGCCTTGGCTGGGAGGCCCCGGCCAGCCTGGGGGGGGGGGGGGGACTTTGGCGGCAGTGGAGGGGAGAGGAGTTGGGGCCTGGCTCGGTGCTTCTGCCCCCCCAATCCAGAAGCAGCGGGGGGGGGTCGT
Organism: Phrynocephalus forsythii; assembly: GCA_029282475.1. Classification (NCBI taxonomy): domain Eukaryota; kingdom Metazoa; phylum Chordata; class Lepidosauria; order Squamata; family Agamidae; genus Phrynocephalus; species Phrynocephalus forsythii. The sequence continues at coordinate 970,206 of JAPFRF010000009.1, forward strand.
CACCTGGGACGAGGGCAGCTTCACCCCAGAACTCCAGGCTGGAGGCCTGTCATGCCAGACCCACCTATGGATTGGGGTGGGACGGGGCTGCCCGCGATCCCTTTCAGCACCACCTGCCTAATTTCAGGGGGTGGGGTGGGGGTGGGGGTCAAGGCTTCTGGCTTGCGACCAAGGAATCCCTTCTCTCGCTGGCCGGATCCATTGCGGGGGGGTTTCCCCCCTTTTCTGGCTCTCTTTTGCAGGGGACGGGGGCTGGGGGTCCTGGAGCCAGTGGACCGCCTGCACCGTCCGCTGTGGGGGAGGCCTGCGGAGCAGGACCAGGGCCTGCGACAGCCCCGCCCCACAGGGCGCTGGGGATTACTGCGAGGGGCCTCCTACGCAGGTGGAGGCCTGCGGCTTGGACCCATGCCCAGGTGAGCCACCCAAAGGGGAAAGGGGGCCCTCCCCAAGAAGGGGGCGTGTGGGTGGCACAGGACAGGGCCCGTCCCCCCCACCCATGTTGGGAGTGGTGGGGGGGAGGCAGGGCCAGCTTTGATGGCGAGGAAGGAGGAGGAGGAGGAGGAGGAGGAGCGGCCCCACTTCTCACAAGGCCTCCTGAGGGAAGATTTGTCATTTGTCATTTGGCTGCCGAGGGAAGGGAAATGGTCCATTTTGGATGTGGAGCCATTATTCCAAGGGTCTCCATGATCAGCCCTTCTGCACAAGGAGAGTCTGGAAATGCAGGCAGCTAGGTTGGCCCATATTCACAAATGGATAGCTAGGCAGTCTTTTATAGACCTAACGGCTCTTAGTTGCCCAGTCATCCTCAAATGCTTTGCTTTTAGCAACAATGTATTGCCGGTTCCTCCCAGCTCCTATGAGGTTTGCCACCAAGCGGAGAGTGAAGAGGGGAGCCTGGGGTCACGGGGCTGGAGGAGGTTGGAACCCCTCCTCAGCCTGGAACTCCGGCCCTGCCAGTCCTGGGGCCACCTGCCCCGGTCCCTCGGCTACCGGGCTCTCTTCCTTTTCCTCCTTGGTCAGAGTGGCTCATGCACGGTTGCGCTCCGTGTACTTTGATCCTCACCACCACCACCCCCAAATCCCACCCTGCCTTCCCTCTTGATCGGTGTGAGCGTGATCCGTCCCGTGAGTTTTAGGGCTTCCCTCCTGGGCCTCCCCAGCCTGACCCTCTCCTTGTGCCCCCCCCTCCCTGGCATTGCCTTTTTTACCCAGGTCTGGATTGCTCTACGGTGGGCGGCTCCGTCTTCAGCAGCTGCGGGCCCCCCTGCCCCCGCTCGTGTGACGACCTCTCGGTGAGACCCTGTGCACTGCCCGTAACCCCTCCATACCACCAGCACCTCTGGAGCGACAGCCCTTTGCGTCCTCGCCGGGGGACCCCTGCGCCCCCAGAGAGCCGTCTCCTGCCCCACTGCCATCCTCCTCGGCAGAACGGGGGCGAGAGACAGAAGGCCCCACACATTGTCATCCTCCTAGGGGGCCCTATCCTGGTAGCGTCACCTCGAGGCTCTTGGTTTCCTTGGAAGGAGCACTTCCCTTTAATGCAGCCGGTTCCACCGACACCCACCCACCCCGTGGGTACCTTTGTGGGACTACAGTGCCCAGATTCCCCAGGCAGAAAAGCCACAGCCCTGCTGGCTGCTGGGAGGTTAATGGGAGGGGAGGCAGCAGCTGCTGTGGACACTCCCGCTGTGGCCACCTTGCACCCTGTGGGAGCCCATCAGTTCACCTCCCATGGACCTCTCCTCTCTCTCCGTGGCCCATCCCGTGGTTTGTGTCCCCCCCCCTCTGTTGCCCTGACCACCCCCACCCCCAGCACTGCCTGTGGGCCTGTGAGCCCGGCTGCTACTGCACCGGAGGGAGAGTGCTGGACGGCAACGGCACGGCCTGCGTGGAAAAAGAGAGCTGCCCCTGCCTGGACCTGCTCTCCGGACGCCGGCACCGGCCAGGATCAACCGTCCCTTCCCCAGATGGCTGCAACACCTGGTGAGCCCAGCCCTGGGTGGGGTGGGGGTGGGCTGCGGGTGAGGCAGGAGGCTGGCAGGGGTGCCCCCAATGCCCTGTTCTGACCCTCCTCCTCCTCCTCCTCCTCCTAGCACCTGCTCCCAAGGGAAGCTAACCTGCACCCACCAGGCCTGCGCAGGTGAGTCCACTGTGGGAACTGAGGGATGGAAAGGTTTCGGAAGACAGACAGACAGACAGACAGACAGACAGACAGACAGACAGACAGACAGACACACACACACACACACACACACACACACACACACACACACACACACACACACCACTGAATGCTGGGAGGGTGCCCTCCTCTGGCAGCGTGCAGGGGCTTCATGCTGACCACGTGACCATTGAATAGGAGCAGGGATTCTGGATCCGGGTCCCGTTAAAACATATAGCCCTATTATGACTGAGAGGGATTAGTTACGTTCAAGGAAAAATAAACTAGCAGAGATTAGCATCATTGTGGAAAAATAAATGCACTTAGTAATTATGGAAGTGTAGGAGACAAATGAATAAGGCAGTAGAGCTTAGTACAAAACTTGTATTACATATGTACACATGGCAAGAGTAATACGCAATAACAACATATGCACAAAGCGCAGCATGTACACATCAGAGAAAAACACAACAGAGGGTGGGGAATCTGACAGTCCCCATTTAACATTGCCTTGCCTGACCTTTATACATTAAAGCAATATGGTGTCAGAAGCCAATCACACACTACATGAGCTTCTAAGTTAAACATGAAATTGGGGGAGGGGTGCAGGCTTGGGGGCCACAGGCCCTGGAGCAGAGGGTGCACAGCACTCGGGGTGGCTGGATCTTATGCCCCCCATCTACCACCAGCCCCCCTGGCACGCCCTTGGTTGCCTCTTGGCCCTCCTGTGATGCTGCCTGAGGCCGATGGGAGAGGTCTGGAGTGGCCCGTGGGTGTGTGGGGGCAGCCCTTGACCTCATCCTGCTGTTTCACCATCCTTGTGCAAATGGGGTTGGGTTGGGGTGGCAGTGGGGAGAGCAGCCCCAGGTCCTGCATGACCTCTTGGCCTCTCGCCCCAGTTCCGGGAAGCTGGTGTGACTGGTCTCCGTGGAGCCCCTGCCCCAGGACGTGCGGCAGTGAGATGATGACCCGCTACCGGATCTGCAGTTGCCCCAAGCCCCAGCATGGCGGCCGCGAGTGCGAGGGGGTGCAGGAGTACCATGGAGAGAGTGGGGTTCAGCTGCAAAGAACCGCATGCCCCACGACCACCTTCTGCCCAGGTACCAACACCCTGGCAGGAAGGGGGTGGGAGCTGGGAGAACCAAAGGGGCCCCCTCCCCAGCTGTCAGGGTTGGACATTCCCTTGGGGTAAGCCCCCTTCCGCACATGCACACAAGCCAAGTTGGGATGGTTCCCTGCCAAGAACCACCCTTCGCTACTAAACCGAAACTGCACTTTAATATTGGCATTGTTTACATTTGGACTAGAGAAAGGCTTCCCTACTTCTAAAATACGTTACACTCCCCCCCAACTTCCCTTGGGGACCCCTGAAGGCTTCTCGCACCTTATGATGTGATGGTGGAATAAAGCCCACAGCTGTCGTGGGTCAGGGGGTTACGTCCACACGTGGCTCTTCCACCAGATGCCTCCTCCCCGTTGTGTGATAGCCTGGTTCCCGGTGGGTCTCTGTGGCTGCAGCCAGCTTGGGCTCACCAAAGACAGACACACACACACACACACACACACACACACACACACACACACACACACACACACACACACACACACACACACACACACACACACACACCACTTCTATTCCTGGCAGTGGACGGCGGCTGGAGCACGTGGAGCACCTGGACTCCTTGCAACGCCTGTGCTGGCCAGTCTGTGCGGAGCAGGGACTGCAGCAACCCTCCTGCCCGTTTTGGGGGCCTGCCGTGCCCCGGAGAAGCCCGGCAGAGCCGCCCTTGCCATGATGGACACACTCAGTGTGAAGGTGAGAAGGTGCCATGGGGGAGGGAATATTTACATTTTGTGCACTACCCCCAAAGGACAGGATAGAGCCCCCTCTCTGGACCAGCCCATGGCCTGATTATGGAGTCAACAAGCAACATCGGGGCCTGAAACAAAATGAGCACAAGATCAATCTAGCAAATTAAATAAATAAATAAGAATAATTAGGAGCTTCCCCTTTCCAGCTGCATTTGAGTGTTTTATCTTGTCCATCTAAAGAAAATACAACACAGCTTTTGGGACTCGGCTGAGCCAGCCATTGGGAGAAGCTGCCCCCGTGTAGGAATTTGGGCACATCCTGCGTAGAGGTCCTGCGTGATGCTCTGGCGGGGGGTGGGCCCACAGGGGATGGACATGCTGCACTTCGGCCCCATCGGTTGCTGCTCTCTGTAGCTGTTCTCACACACAGCCGTTGCCGCTTGAGTGCCATGGTGGTGCCAATCCCTACACAGGAGTTGTACCTCTCCAGAGGACTTTGTGGGCTTTGTGTGGTGGTCCTAGGATGCTGTCACCTGGGCGGGCGGGTGGTCAGGCGGGCGAGGGCTTGGCTGTGCGAAGCATGGTTGTTGCGGACCTGCACCGGCTAGATCAGCTGTAGGATCGCTTGCAGGAGGGAGGGCAGAGAGCAACCTTGGGCAGCTTTTCCTGTCCCCCCGCAGGCTGTGGTGGGGGCCAGGTGCCCCTTCCCTGCGGCAAGCCCTGCCCACGCACCTGCGACGACCTGCACCCGGGTACCGCCTGCTTGGACAGCCAGGGCTGCCAGCCTGCCTGCTCCTGCCCCGACGGGCACCTGCTCCAGGACGACGCCTGCGTCCCTCCGGCCCAGTGCCCCTGCAGGCACCGGAGCACCCCGCTGGGTGAGTGCTGCTACAGCCCTGCAAGGGGCCCGTGGGTGGGGCGGGTGGGGTGGGGGGTCCTCTCTTTGGGGTTCGAAGCCAGACCCATCGGAAGAGAGCCAGGTGGGGGGGAGGCAGCCCCAGTTGACAGTAGTGACACTCTTTTTTTGGGGGGGGGTGAGATTTATAATTCTCGGGCGTGTTTTGCCTTGGAGGGGTGGGTGGCCCTGTCTTTGCTGAGGGAAGCTGAGATGGTGGCACAGCGCCCTTTGGTGAGGGAGAGGGAGAACCTGGCCCCTGGCACTCCTGCCCCCTCTCTCCCCCTCCCCCAACAGATGCCCCCGAAAGAGGGAACCTCTCCTCCTGGCCAGGACTGCCTCCCTGGGAGTACGCCCAGCCAGGGGAGACCATCTACCAGCCCTGCCAGAACTGGTGAGTGCCCCACGGCTGGGGAAGGAAGAGCGACCGAGGGGGTGGGGAGCCCCTTGGGAGCTGGCCAGAAGAGGCCTCCCCACGTGCCCTTGGGCCACCTCTTGCCCTTTGCATTTGAATGCCAGTTTTGACCAGGGGAGGTGCCGTCCCAAGGCGTTTTGCAGCCTGAGGCCAAAACCAAGCTGGTCCCCAAAAGTGGTCTGGAAAGGACGGCTGTCTCAATTTTCCAAGCACTGCAATGAAAAAGCCTCCTCTACCGCCGCCCCCTGCCCCCGCAGCCTCTTGGATCCAGAGCCTCCTGAGTTTCAGCTAGCCCTCCCCCGAGGGACCCCCTCCCGGACACTGGCTACTCAGGGGCTACCTTCCTGCTTTCGGAGACCCGGGACTAACGAGCTTCCCCCTCCCCTCCCGCTGCCGTCCCCCCCCCCAGCACCTGCGTGGCCGGACAGATGCAATGCCGTGTGGACCCCTCGTGCCGCCTGGATGGTGGCTGGAGCACGTGGGAGCCGTGGTCTCCTTGCACTCAGAGCTGTGGGGAGGGGTCCCAGTTGCGCTTCCGTGGGTGCAGCAACCCAGCCCCCCAGAACGGAGGCCGGGGGTGTTTAGGAAGCAAGGAACAGCAGAGGCCCTGCCGGAACCCAGATTGCCCAGGTGAGGATTGGGGCAGGAGGGAGGGGGCAGCCCGAGGGAGGGAGACCCCCCCCCCGGATGCCGGCAGAGGCTGCTTGGCCACCAGGGCTTCTCTTTTGCCCAGAGCTCCTTTCCTCCTACAGGGAAAGCTGGGATGAGGACATCATGGAGGAGTCTAGCTTCTGGCCGTTCCCCTTGAGGCACTAGCTTTCTGTGGGCAGGGAGCCTCCCGGCAGTGCAGCAGGGGGCTCCTCCAGCCACAGGGCTAGTCAGCCCCCCACTCTTCCTGGGCAGGCCTGCTTATAAAAGGCGGTGGGGGGGCAACTCAAGGGAGTCAGTCACAATTGAGGATGAAAAAAATAATGTAAAAGTCTTCTCCCTGACGTCAAAATTACAACAGTTTTTGTGTTGGTTTTGTGTTTGAAGACTTTTGGCCAAGTTGCCTTTTGCACACACAAAAATTGTAATTTGCTTTGAAGGACTTTTCACTCGCTCACTCATTTTAGAGATGGGCACGAAACAATTTTTTTATTTATTTTGTTATTTGTTATTTGTTTCGTTACATAATGAAACAAATAACGAACTTAGGAGTAAAATCCAATCGAACCGAACTGAACCGGGAAAAATTGGTTCATTACGTTTCGTTTCGTTAATGGTGGCGCACAAAGAAATGAGCTGTTTTTAAATGCTTTGAATGGATGGGAAACACTTGAAAAAATATCATAAAAATTTTAATGCCTGATTATAGCTATTAGGTTGATGCCAGTGATTTAAAACATCTAAAAATGTGTTTTTAAAGAGATCTTTTTTTAAAGGGGACAAAATGGCTGCCATATACTTTTGTTAATGGTGGTGAATCTGTGCAGAATGGCATTTTTAAGGTATTAAAATGTCCTGAATATACTTAAAAACCCAGCGAAAATTATTTTTTCTGCCTGATAATACCTAGCAGGGTGGTGAGGAGTGCTTAAAACGTCTATGTATGTGTTTTCTCAGACTGCTTTTTTTTGGGCGGGGGGGAGGCTTAAAGTGGCAGGGAGAGGCAAATATGTTCCCTAACCTTTTTTCATATTTTATTAGGGTTGATTTGAGTGTACTGTTTTTTTTTTTAATTTTCATTTTATTTTTAAAATTTATTTTTTAATGTGCAAGGGGGAGAAGGGGTTATGCATGCATGTATATACTCAGGATTAGGCTTACTTTGTTCCGTTTCCCCCCCCTCTTTTTTTTTTGAGTTGATTTATAGCATTGTTGGATTTATTTATTTTAAATTATTATTTATTTTTATTTTACTATATCATACATTGAGCACAGGCACATGGGCTAGCCATGTATGTTCTTGGACAACTGCAACCAATAGCAAAGCCTGGTTCCAGTGGGATGGTCTGCCTGCTTTCAGAGAGCATAAACGCTCTTGCAGCCCCTGTGGGCCTTTGCCGTCTCTGGTGGAGTGAGTTCGAGGGGAGGGATTGCTGCTGCCAGTAGTGCCAGTCAGTAGTGGCTCTGCTGCTGGTGTTCAGGCCTGTCCTTTCTCTGCCTGGGCTGGGCTGTAGTAGAAAGAAGAAATATAAATAAATATAAACTGTTTCCTCCCATTCCAAACAAAACAAAGTGATGGACTCAGACAGGGAATCATCTGTGTGGCAATGGGATTGGATGGATGAATGAGGCTTTCATTCATGCCATGTCATGTCACGTGTCACATGCACGCGAGGAAACACTTCACTTACACAACAAACACACGACACGACACACGACAACAACACAAGGATGATGATGATGGTGGTGGTGGTGGTGGTGGTGATGATGTGGTGGTGGTGGTGGTGGTGGATGATGTGAAGATGAAAATACTGCCAGTCCAGATTGTGCAGTTGTCAACATTTTGTTTTCATTTTTTAATTTTTTAAAAATATTTTCCATCTAGTCTGGGGTGTTGGGACGCCCGCGCGCGGTCAAGTGCTTTAAATTGCGCAAAGCGGGTACAAACGAATAACAAATTAACGAACCAATGAAACGATTTTTTTTTGAAAAAAATTGTTAAAAATGAACCAAAATGAAACGTAACCTTAAACGAAACGAAACAAATCGTCATTTTTTCGGTTCATGTCCCTCTCTATCATTCATTCATTCATTCATTCATTCATTCATTCATTCATTCATTCATTCATTCATTGGATTTGTATGCCACCCATCTGGCAACAAGGCCACTTTGGGCAATTTACAGCTATAGGCTTCTCTCTCTCTCTTTTGCGCAAAATGCCAAGGGCTTTTGGCTGGCCTTGGTGCCCACAAAACAAAGCCCTGGCAGGATTCCCCCCCCCCCCAATCTCCCGTCAGCGAATGAAACCAAGGAGCAGCAGCCAGCCTTTTCCTTGGTGAAGGAGGAGTCTTGAAGTGTCCAGGCATCCTTTTTCTGTTGTGAAAAAAGAAATCCATTGGGGATCCGTTGGGGTCCTTAGTGGGAGGTAGCGTTCTTCAATGGGGCCTTGGTGAAGGGAGACTGTAGTAGTTCGGGGGGGGGCGCCCCTGGTGCAGCCTGGCTAGATGCCCTCCCAGGCAATGGATCCTCAGATGAAAAGGATTGGAGGAAAGGGCGGGGGGAAGCAGAGCTGATGGGAGTCCCCCTTTCCCCATCCCCCGCAGAGGAGGAGCCGTGGGGCCCCTGGTCCACGTGGGCGGCCTGCAGCGTGTCTTGTGGAGGGGGGGAGCAGGTCCGCCACCGCCAGTGTCGCCACCAGCAGGATTGCCAGGGGCTGCCCGTCCAGAGCAAGACCTGCAACACCCAGGTGTGCCTCGGTGAGTCCACTGCTGCAACCCATCCTCCTCAAAAGGTTGTGGGGGGTGGGGTGGGGGGGGTAGAGGAGAGGATTTGATGCCCCACCCACCCCCTTCTGGCAGCCCTTTCCTCACACCCACCCCGGGATCCCCTGTGTTGCTGAGAACAGGGAGAGGGCCAGGTGGGTAATCTCTTGGCCGAATCTACCTCAAAGGGCTCTTGTGGTGAGGCTTTCACCATCTCCTGGGGTGGTGGATGGGGGGGGTACACCCAGAAGAGCTCGCCTGGGCAGTGGAAAAGGGTGGGTGGGTGGCCCACGAGGTCCCTCTCTCTAAACCCTCCCCTTGGCTGCACCTGGTCAAGGTGGGCAGAGGATCCCTCCTGAGAAGCCCCCCCGTCCCCTCCCTCGCCCCCGGTGAGGCTCCCTCTGGGCTCCCTGGCCTGTCTTTTGACCCGGAGGCCTCCTCCCTCTCCTCCTCCTCCTCCTCCTCCCTGGGTTCCAGAGGTGGGCTGCCCGGCGGGCCGGCTGTACCGGGAGTGCTTGAAGGAGGAAGGCTGTCCCTACAGCTGTGCGCACCTCACCCACCGGATGGAGTGCTTCTCGGAGAGCTGCGAAGAGGGGTGCCACTGCCCGGTGGGCACCTACCAGCACGAGGGGGCTGCGTCCAGGTGAGGACTCGGCAGTCGCTTGCTCCCTCTTTGCTCCTCTGCCAGGCCTGCTCTCTCTTTCTTTCTCTCTCTCTCTCTCTCTCTCTCTCTCTCTCTCTCTCTCTCTCTCTCTCTCTCTCGGCTGACCCCTCGGGGCGCCTTCAGTGAGAGCCGCGTGGCTTGGCGCCACCCTGGCTCAGGCGGGGCAGAGCGGGAGGTGGGGGGGGGACAGGGCTGGACGAAGGCACCCTTGGGCTGCAGCCAAATCGGCAACCCAGATGGAGCGCCTTTCATCTCACCAACAAAAGCCAGCCGGCTGACCCGCAAGCTGCGGAAGGTGGAGATCCGGCCATTTGCTAGCACTTCCAGAGGTGATGCTTCCAGCAACTGGCACTTGCCCCCCCCCCTCCGGCCTGGGGCCTTTGCGGGTTGGGCACTCTGAGGTCGGAGCAGGACGGCGCAAAGGCCTGAGAGGCGCCCTGCATCTCCCCACCTGCTGTTCCCACCAAGTGATTCCTGAACCATATTTTGCTTGTTTAATTATTAGACTTCCATTGTGCCCATTTAGCTCCCGGGCTGCTCTCTGGGATGCATAAAAGTTGTGTTCAGAGGCAAAGGGCCCTGAGCCAGTTTCCATCCGGGGCAGGGCAGGGCCTGGGGCCTGGTCTTGCGCGTGGACACCCCATTCAGTGACCCCCTTCAGTGATGCCACCCGTTGCCCTCCCAGTCAAGCTTTAAGAATGATTTCCAAACGGGGACAAGAGTTCACCCACACCCACACGCACCGGTGGCAGGGGATGCCCAGCAGCTCCCGTCAGCATCGGGAAGCCTCTTCTGTCTCTCCGTGTCCGTTTCTGTGGCCCAGGAGTGCCCCTGCATCCTCACCGAGGAGGCCCTGAAGATGCTCCAGAATCGCTCGGTGGCGGATCCCAGCGGATCCCTGGCTGTCCTGACGGCCTGGGGCCAGAGGCTCTCCCCGGGGGAGGAAGTGGCACCCAACACCACCGTCTACTCAGCCTGCAGCAACTGGTGAGCTCAGCCCCATAGGAAAGGGGAGGGGAGCCACGGGGAGGAATCCACAGGGAAGCCTCTCCTTGTAGCAGCGACGGGGTGCCCCCTGCTGCAGCTCCCTGGCAGAACTGCCGTCTGGATGGGAAAACTCCGGTGCGCCCAGAGCGCAAGGACCGGGTGGCTTTCGTGTGCACGGGTGTGTCTCTGTGGCTACGAGGGTCGGCTTCCTTCTAAGGGGGGAGCAGGGAAATGGGCTCTGGGGAGGTTGCACCCCTTGTCCGGGGGAGCATCCCGGCCCTGTCTCTTGGTCACCCCCTGGAAAAAGTCCCGGTTCAGAGCCTGGCGGCTGACCCACTGGCTGGCCCAGGGGAGAGGGGCTCCGAGGGCCGGAGTTGGCCAAAGGAGGCTTCCTCCTTTCCTCTGTTCCTCTGCTTAAAGGCACTTCCCTTGCCTCTTTCCTCTTTCCTCTTTCCTCTTGCCCTGACCAAACCAGCCAGGAGGTTGCCCTAGGCCTGGGCGTGTGGTCGGGTCCTGGCTGGGGTAGATGGGGGGACCAGCAGGGGGACCTCCCTAACTCCCTCCCACCCACTCAGAGCCAAGGGAAGCATTACCTGTTCCACAAGGGGAGTGTCCCTGGATCCCTCGGGCGGGTGGGGTTGGGGGTCCAAAAGAGAGAACCCTCCCCCAACCGCCAGCCTACCAGGACTCGCACCTGGTCCCTGCCTTGGTGAGAGCTCCCTGCTGCCTTTGGCCGCTCCTGGCCTCACTGCGGCCTCTCCTCCATGCAGCTCTTGTGTCCACGGGCAGCTGGCCTGCGTCTTCTCCCTCTGCCCCGTGGATGGGGGCTTCACCCCCTGGAGCCCCTGGAGCCCCTGCTCTCTGACCTGCGGGGGGCTGGGGAACATGACCAGGTCCCGCGACTGCACCAACCCCACCCCCGCCAACGGGGGGAAAGAGTGCGCTGGCCCACGGGTGGATAGCAAGTACTGCCAGGCGCTGGACTGCCACGGTAAGATGCCTCGGGTGGTCTCCCCTGGGCCCCCCTACCGTTCCCATCATCCTGCACCAAGGCTGGAACCTGGGAATCTTGGGAACAGGCACCCTTGGGCACCCGGAGGGGGGGGGCGATTCCCCAGCCGGTTCTGCCTGAGCGACAAGCAGCTTGGATGAGGGGCAAACGTGTTTCCGTGCCCAAGTCTTCCTGCAGGCCGTTCAAATGCAAGCCCATTGGCCCGTGGTTGCGTTCCTTTCTTGCCAGCCTTTCCTGCCAGATGCAAACCCAGGCAGGCGTGACTCTGCCCTCCCTTCCCCACTGGAGCGGCCCTGTGGGGCAGGCCGGCAGCAGGGGGTGGGTGGGCAGGAACTGTCCCAAGGTCACCCAGCCTGGCATCATCGCCCAACGTGGGGAGATTTGAACCCTGGGGGTCCCCTGAGTGCCCTGAGTGGCAGAACCCAGAGGGAGCCCCACCATCCCCGCTGAGGAAAGGGGCCCTTGGTTTGGGACTCACTGCTCAGCCCTCATCACAGCCTCCTCTTTCCTCCCCCCACCCCCCCCCACCTGGCAACAGCAGTGGCACAGCCCACCAAGGAGCCCATCTCTGGCATCCCAGGTAAGGGGGCAAAGAACCCCGGCGTGGGGTGGGGGAGGCAGGCAAGACCCATTCAGAGCTCATCACCCTCCACCACCCAAAGGCTGAGCTGTCCCCATTGGGGAATGAACACAGAGAGGAATGTTCTGGGCCATTAAAAACGAATCCCCCTCGCCTCCCTCCCCCCCCCCCTTCCCTCTGCTGGCTCCTTCTCCATTCTCAGGCTACGAGGACGACCACTTCACCCCTTGGTCGCCCTGGACACCCTGTTCGAAGACCTGCAGCGACCCAGCCCTCCCGGCCATCAAGACCCGCATGCGCTTTTGCCCGGAAGGGGCCAATTGCACTGGAGACCCCTTCCAGGAGCAAGAGTGCAACTTGCCCCAGTGCACAGGTAAGCGGAGGCAATCTGACACAGAGAGAGAGAGAGAGTCACGCCTGCCGCCGCCTCTCCCCCGCCCCAAGGCAGTGCCCCCTGCCCAGGAGCATGGCAGAGCTTGATTTTGGGCTGCCTGGGGTCCAAAGGCCGACACTCCTGCCCTCTGGGCTCTCCGCCCACGTCCTGCGTGGCAAGTGCTTTCCCTTTTTGCTCCGCGTGGCTGACGGCCGGCCCAGGGCCAATGGTGGTGACCAAGGAAGAGGCTGCATGCATTGGGTCCTCCCTAGTCCAGTGATGAGTGAACCTTTTAGAGACCGAGGGCCCAAATTGTGCTTCAAAACCCACTAATTTTTTGCAAAGTGCCAATACAGCCATTTAACCTGAATCCGGGTGGCTGTGAAGGGGGTGATGTCGGGTGCCCACAGGGAGGGCTATGAGTGCCCCTTTGGCACCCGTGCCAGAGGTTCACCAACACTGTCCTAGGAGGGGATCTGGTGAAGAGACATCCTCTCTGGGCATGTCCAGAGTGCCTTCTTCTTCACCCTTTGCATCTCCCATGCATTTGGCATTCAGGAGCCCCCACCCCAACACCCCGGGCAAGGAGAAAAGCCCTTTGCCTGGCAGATATGGGGGGAGCAGCTTTTCCTCCCCCAGCTCTTCTCCCCACCCTTCCTTCTTGCCCCCTTGCGATTCCCAGGCGCCGGGCCCTGCCAGGGTGAAGCCTGCCGGGCCCTGAACTGCACCTGGCACCCGTGGTCTCCCTGGAGCGAGTGTTCTCGCCGCTGCGGGGTCGGGCAGCAGCGCCGCCTGCGCACCTACAGCCCCCCAGGGGAAGGCGGGCACTGGTGCCAAGACATCCTGACGGGCAACACCGAGCGGCGCTTTTGCAACCTGCAGGCCTGCAAAGGTAGGGTTTGCACGAGCCTCTCTTCCATCCCATGCTTGGCCAACAGAAGCGAAGGGCCAGGGGGGCTTCCGGGTAGACCCCCAGGGAAGCTCATTCTCAGGACGGAGCCCACCTGGGCCCATCTTCTCCTCCACCACAAGGGAGGAAGGGGCGCCTCGGTTGCCCAGGTACTGCCTTGAAGACAATGCCCCCCTCCCGTAAGAATGTCCACTCCAACCTGAGAAAGAAGAGCAGCAGCAGCAGCCCCTCCCCTTTCATTGGGTCTGCTGCACCGGTGGCCAAAACGGTGCCTTTTGCACAGAAGGCTGGTATTTTGTACAAAAATGGGCATAATTAAATGCACCAGTTGAATGTGGCACACAAGCCCCAGAATAGTGCAGGGAAGGATTCTGGGCCTTGGAGTGGAGCTGGCTCTCAGGGGCCTTGAGATGGGCTCTCAGCACCCCCCCCGTGCACCCCTCCCCTCACTTTGGCCCCTGCTGCTGCAGTGGACGGCGCCTGGTCCCAATGGAGCCCCTGGTCCTGGTGTGACCGCCTGTGTGGTGGGGGGCGCTCCTCTCGCAGCCGGACATGCACCAGCCCCCCGCCGAAGAATGGAGGGCGGCACTGCCCCGGGGAGAAGTACCACGTTCGTGTCTGCAACCCCCAGCCCTGTGGTGAGTCGGAGGGCTGGTCTTCTCTCTCTCTCTCTCTCTCTCTCTCTCTCTCTTTCTGGGGCTGGGGAAGAGGGTTATGAGTCCCCTCCTTCCTGCCGCCCACTTGCCGGCGGCCCCAGTGAGGTCCCTGGGGGGCAACTGCTGGTCAAGCAAGCATTCTCTTCCAGCAAAGGACGGCTGCCCCCCAGGGATGCACCTGTCTGACTGCGCCAACGCCTGCCCAAGCCACTGCTGGCACCTCCAGGAGGGCCTCCAGTGCCAGGACGGGGAAGCCTGTGAGCCGGGCTGTCGATGCCCGAACGGTGAGTGCAAGGGGGAAGGACGCCTCCTTCCAGGGGAACCTCAGGGGGTCTGATTGGGGGTGGTGGTGGTGGCTGGGGCCAGCCTCCGCCCTGCAGCCCGAGGCCCCCCTTGGGGTTGAAGGAGGCTCTCGCTTCGGCTGCGTTGAGCTTTGGGGTGGGAAAGCAACAAAGATCTGACCATCGGTTCCTAAAAGCGGGGGGGCGGCCTCCCTGAATGCCCCCATGGAGAACAAAGCAAACGGGGGTCCTTTGACCCCTGCTGCTAAACCTGGGTTTCATGGCTGTATGGGAGGAAAGGAGGTGGCAGCCTCTGCACATGCCCAGGAACAACCTTTGCAGCTGGATCTGGACCCCTATTTCCAGGATAGGAAAGGAAGCGCTGCAATGAGCTGAACCCCAGAATTCAGCCCTCAGCCCCTCCCCCCCCAGTGCCTGCCTGAAAGGCCCGCTGTCTGCCCCCACCCCTTCTGCCCCTCCCTCCTTTCCCAGGGACCCTGGAGCAGGACGGTGCCTGTGCCTCCCCCTCCGACTGCGAGTGCACAGACGCCCAGGGCCACAGCTGGGCGCCCGGCAGCCTCCGGGAGGACGACTGCAACAACTGCACCTGCGCCGAGGGGCGCCTGCTTTGCACCAACCAGACCTGCCCCCCCAGCGACTGCGCCTGGAGCCTCTGGTCCAGCTGGTCCCCCTGCAGCCTCACCTGCGGTCACGGCCTGCGGACACGCTTCAGGTGAGGCCGGGGAGAGCTGGAAACCCCCCTCGGAGCGCGGGCCAGGCCGGCGGACAGGACAAGGCGCAGAAGAGTCGTGGTCTGGGGCTGCAGCTCCTCAAGAACCCCAACCCCACCCCCCACAGGGCCCTGGACTGTGCTCGCTACTGGGGTTGTATTCAGGGAAGTAATTTTTCCGTCCTGCCCCCAAGTGTGTGTGTGTGGGGGGTCCTTTAGAGGAATTGCTGCTCAAGGACATTCATTCCAGGGGCCAAGGCCTTCCAAGGGTTCCATGCTGGTCCCAGGGTCAGAAGCAGCAGGGCCAACGAACCCCCGTTGGTACGTGCAATGCAAGGGGAGGGGGCCATTTGCCCTGCAGTCCTGCTTTAGAGTGTGTGTGTGTGTGGGGGAGGTTTCCCCCTTGGCCTGCCTGGTTCGCCTCCATGGGAGCTGAATGTTGCGCCAGCTGGACACCGAGCTGGATCCTGGAGGTCGGATCCTGCTTTCTGCTCTCATGCTACCCCCCCGACACCCACCCCCACACACACGCACCCACACAACACAGCCATCCACCCCCACCCCCCATACACAGACACGTTATTTTAATGGTGGCTGCTCCACATGCTCCAGATCGGCTGGTGCCACTCTTTTTGGTGACCATCTCAGACACTCTCACCTGGACCAGTGTGGATGTTCATTATTCGATTGCATTCTATTTTGTTCTACTGGCATGCTGCCTTCCTCCCCATCGAGGCCCAGGGTGGCTCACATCATCTTCCCCTCACCTCTCCTCTTCTCCTTCTCACCCCACCCCACCCTGGTGCTGCTCTCTCCCCCACCCTAGGACCCCCACCTCAGGCTCATGGGCTCCTGAGTGCCTGAAGGAGCAGCTGGAGACGCGTCCCTGCAGTCCTGGGCCCTGCCCACCTCTGTGTCTGCACAACGGCCAAGAGATGGACCTGGGCACCACCTGGCTCCTCGGGGAGTGCCAACAATGGTGAGCAGCTGCCCACCTGAAGGGAAGCGGGGGGACGATAAAAGTCCCTTTGGCATCAAGATGTAGCGTGGGACAGCAAAGCAAAACATGCGGCCTCCGTACTGCCCTGCAGTGCCTAAAGCATTCTCTGGCTGGTCTACAGTTTAATGATACATATTTCCCCCCTTGCAAGTGGCGGACTCTGTTTAGTGGTCGCAGAAGGCTGGAAGGTGGAGTGAACCTTGAGCCGGCTACCTGGGTTCAAACCTCGGTCATGAGCAGAGCCTTGGCTGCAGTGCTGCAGTTTAACCACTGCACACCATGCGGTGGCAGCCAGGAATGCCGGCAGGACCCTTTGCCCCAATGGCCACTACCTTCCTCCTCTCTCTGTGTCAGCAGATTTAAGGGGGCAACAAATATAATAATAATAATATATACTTGTGCCTGACACAAAACAAGGGTTTGGTTAGTCTATCAGAAAGACAATGACAATGAATAGAGTAAAAACCTTCATATATACATCTCTCTCTGGCGTTCAAGGAAGCCACACAATTCACGTGCAAAGTCCCTCAGCTTAGTGAGAAAACTCAGCAGGAACATCCTGGAGCCCCTTGCTTCCAGTCTTGGCAGGGCCATAGCTTAGGCCAGTGCTGGCGAACCTATGGCACGGGTGCCAAAGGTGGCACTTGGAGCCCTTTCTGTGGGCACCCAACATAGCCCCTTCACAGCCACCTGGATTCAGGTTAAATGGCTGTATTGGCACTTTGTGGAAAATTAGTGGGTTTTGAATTGCAGTTTGGACACTTGGTCTCTAAAAGGTTCGCCATCACTGGCTTAGGAGGACCAAGTACCAGCTGGCAGGAAGGGCTTTTGCAACCCAGAGGCCCTGGAGAGAAGGGCAGCAGCTAAACAGAGTAGCCACGGGTGGCCTGGCAGGGCCCCCTTCCTCCAGCAGTGCCCTGGGCCAGGCACGGCAGGCCAGCTGCGCTCAGGAGCCGAGGTAGGAAATGCTAGCTTTTCCACCTGTACTCCCTCTCTCCCTTCTAAGCTGTGTAGATGCACTTCCTCAGGTTTCACTAACAGCAACTGGAAGTTGAAGCTAAATTAGATTGGTGTTTTTGTCATTGTCCCCAAATCACGTGAATGCAGCCCACCCCGCCCACCCCCAAATTTCCCTAAAATGGGACATGGCCCTTGGGCGGAAGACGCCTCCTCCCTGTTTCCCCACCACTGCCAGGAGGAACCCAGCTATGGGACCAGAGAGAGAAATGGGAAGCGAGGAGGAGGAGGAGGAGAAGGAGGAGGAGGAGGAGGAGGAGGCCAGTTGGAAACACGCGCGCTCTTCAACTCTGACCGGCTCCCTGTTTTTCTGCCTCTTCCCACAGCGTCTGTACCCCGGAGGGCATTTTCTGCCTGGACATTGCATGTGCAGGTGAGCTGGGGGCCCCCCACCCCATTTCCCGACAGGAGGCCGCTTCATCCTTTTTTAGTCCTCCTTGATTCCACAGCAGCATAAGATTCAAAGGGCCACGTTTGACCTTTGAAGTCCCAGCCTCGGCAGGCAGACTTCTATTCTCTCCCTTGAGGGAACATTTTGGTCCCTTAGGAGCTGTGGCATCATGGCTTGCTTCCTCTGGAGACCAGAGGCCAGCCCGGATCTATGACACCTGACTCCCTCACAGTATATATATACACACAGTATAAAATAAGGGTTCTTAGGCGTGTGATTTCCCAGGGCTCTGAGCCGCAGTGATGGCAAAGTATTTTCACAACCATGGACTGATGAGAAGGAAATTGCTGTCCATGGCATCCCGTTGAACAGTCCAACTTCCAGGAGTGTTGAGGCTGTTCCCAAGGAGAAAACGTCCTAGGAAACGCAGGGCTTGGAATCCGAGGAGGGGCTGTGGTTCTGGCGGAGCAATCAAGGCCACAAAGTGCAAGGTTGTGAGGGTGGGCTCCTGAAGCTGATGGCCAGGAACTCAGGAGAACACGAAGGGCTGAGTCTGAGGAGCTGCAGCTTCCTCCGGTACAACCACAGGACGGACGTAGCGCTCCGGAGGAATGGCCGCCATCGAGGTCCAACCTACTCACCTGGGTTCTTTCTTCCCACGTCTCCTCTCCTGACAGTGCATGGCGGGTGGACGCCCTGGTCCCCCTGGTCCGACTGCCCTGCTACCTGCGGCCACAGCACCCAGATCCGCACCCGGGCCTGCATCAACCCACCTCCACGCAACAAAGGGCTGCCCTGTCCTGGACCCGAGACCCAGGCCCAGAATTGCTCAGGGCTGCCTCCTTGCCCAGGTGAGAACATGTCACAGAAAGGGCTTTCCTGCTGTCTCTCGGTAGCTTCTATTTAGCTGACAATACAAGAATATGATCCCCGTATCTGCAGGATCAGTACCAGTTGATTCACTTAGCCACGGTGTAAAAATATTAAATATGTTTAGAGAAAAAAAATCTAGAAATATGTATTTCTAAGGGTGAAGATAACAGAACTGGCCACTAGAGGGGATTAGAGACCAGGCTGATCCATGATTTTTCAAAATCTGCAGAAGGGGGGCTTGGAAGCGATCACCCGTGGCTACAGAGGGTCCTAGAAACAAAGGATCTGGCATTCATTTGGTAACTTCCCACAATGCAGGGAAAGCCAGCTGTTGCTTGCATTGTGTTTTCCTTTCCCTCTTTCCAGGGGATGAGCTCTGCCCCTGGTCCCCCTGGGGCCCGTGTTCGAGGTCCTGCGGAACAGGCTTGGTCTCCCGTAGAGGGATCTGCGCCTGCCCAACTCCTGAGCCAGCCGGCGGGGCCCCTTGCAATCACAGCCAGCGCCAGGAGGTGGCAGCGTGCTACCTCCGAGCTTGCAAAGGTGAGGGGCTTGCGCCTCCTAGTGGGCAGGTGGGACATTGCATGCAGGCAAGGTATCTTGGCATCCCCACCCCTTTCTCTCTAGGCAGACATTGGGCTGTTTTTGGCCGGTCTCTTAGGACTCCAAAATGACTCTTGTTCACATTAATACAACGTTCCGGAATAACAAAGAGTCCCACTGGGGCCTTAAATAAATATTAAGATATTTGATTTTGCCTTAACTTTTGGGGTTTATTATAACCCCCTTCCATCAGATACACAGAGCATAACCTGATAGGTGGAGGTGTGTACACAGCGAGTGTCTGGTGTTGGCACAGTGATCCAAGGTGCAAAAGATGCTCTGTCAACTCTGGCTGCCCCTCATTCCTCTTGGCCCTCGCTACCTGAATATTTGCTCTTCAAGGGATAGACCCCCCCAGCATGTCTCCCCTGGGGGCCCCTCTGAGGCCTCCTCTTCCTCCCCCCTCCCCCGCAGAGTGCCCCTGGAGTTCCTGGACCCTGTGGACCACCTGTTCGTGCAGTTTCCTGGTGCAGCAGCGGTATCGGAACCAGCAGGGCTCCGGGGCGGATGGAGAGCCCTGTGTAGGGCTGGACGGGCAGTTTCGCATGTGCGACTATTCCCAGTGTTCTGGTGAGGCAGCCCCTGACCTCATTGGGGACTCCGTGACCCAGCCGGGTGGAAGGGGCTGGCCCTGAAACCCTTTGTGGATGGGATCTGGAGTGCAGGAAGGAGAGATTTGCTCCACCTCTGCTGGTGCTGGGCCTTTGGCTCCTTTGGGGGTCCCAGATGGCTGGCTTTGCAAGAGGGATTGGGGGGGGTTGTCACCCCACTCCCACCATTCTTCCCTTGGCCTTCTGGGAGGGGCCCTCCACTCCCTCTTGGCCCCTTCCTGAGGACCCCCATGGAAACCCCTTCCCTCCCCCGACATCCCTCCTTCCAGAGTCCACCTGCGAGGCGCCCTTTGAGTTCCGGGAATGTGGCTCCCCCTGCGACAGCCTCTGCTCCACCTTGAGGCGCCCGGAGCTGTGCCAGACCATCCCCCGCTGCCTGCCTGGCTGCTACTGCCCACTGGTGAGAGCCTTTCCCCCCTGGTTCCACCTGTGGGGTGCCTGTGGAACTCCCTGCTGTAGAATTCCCTGCAGGCAGGCAGAGGCTCGGCACTCGGGCAGGTTTGCCCTGCGCATCCTCAACAGAGAGGCCCTGCCTGCCAGGTTTCCCTGGAAATCCCTCTCAGGGTAGCCAGGCTGGCCTGTGGTCTTGAGAAAGCACAAGTCAGTGGATCATGGTGAAGGCAAGCACACTCTGTGCATGCTCAGGAGTAACCTTATCATTTTGCTGAGGAATCATATTAGGAACAAGCTCTGGAGAGGCCTGGATCCAGCAGGATCCTGCACAAACCAACTCCTCCAAAGACCCTGCCATCCTTCCTCCACAAGGGAGGTGGTTGTCGCTCAGGATCTCCAAAATCCCTCCGCCGAGTGCATTTCATGGAGCTTTTTTTTTTTTTTGGAAGAACTCAGAGTGGGTCTCCCCTGCACAGGCTACAACAGCTGCACCCCATGCCCATTGCACAGCAACCAACAATACCCAGGACAAACAAAGGATTTTAGGAAAACAAAATAAAAATCCAAAAATTACAAGCTATTAATGAAAATAAGAACTATAACAGTCAAAATAAGAAACAACAACAGTCTAGTAGTGGACAGTTCAGCAGACAAACACATCCTGGGAGGTTCCAGGGGAGCAGTCCTGTCCGTCTGCTGTAGGAAAACAACAGCCCCAAAGAGCCGCGAAGAGGCCAGTGGCCTCTTAAAGCCTCTGCAGAGCGATGGGTCTCCACTTGGGTGGGGCGTGCACAGTGACCCAGGTGGCGTTGGTGGAATGGGCTGCAGGTGCCAGGGTTCCCCAGAGGCTGCCGGGAGGGTTAGGAAGTGGCCCTGAATGGGTAATCTGTGTCCCACTAAAGAAGCACTCTCCAGCTAGACCCCCCGCCCGCTCGGTGGCTTCAGAGCCAGGGAGAGCAAAGCAAAGCAAAAGCAAAGCGTTCTGCTTATAGACCGCCCCATACCACTTCAAGTAGTCTCTGGGCAGTGTACAGTTTAATTACAATATGCAGGCTACCTCATAAGAACATAAGAACATAAGAAGAGCCCCAAAGGCATCAGTCCACCTCAGAGGATGGAAGGCTGAGTGAACCTTGAGCCATTGAACCCCAGGTTGTGAGCAGTTTTACCTGCAGGACAGGCATTGAACCACTGCGCCACTCTGGGTCCCCTCTTCTCCCCCCCCCCCAAGGGCCTGGTGGAGCAGAACGGTACCTGCATCCTGCCCTCCGCCTGTGGCTGCCTTCACCTCCGCCCGTCCCAAGGCCTGGCCTACCTGGCAGCAGGGGAAGCAGTTCAGATCGGCTGCAAGGAGTGGTGAGTCACGACGGATGCTGGCAAGGCCCACCTGGGGCAGGGGGTGTTTCCAAGCCCTGAGAGTCCCACGGTGTGCATGGGGAAGATAGAATGCCCAGGACAGGAGAGAAGTCCTTAGCACAGGGCCATCTCTCTCTCTCCTAGCTGAGCAACCACAGATGAAGCAGGCCATGGGAGAATTACCTGTATTTTCCCATCTACTGTATAAGATGCCCCCCCCCCCGCATAAGATCACCCTCACTTTTCCAACCCAACATTACAGTTTCGCAACCACATGGTTCTCTCCTCTGCTTACTTCCATGTATAAGATTATGGTCAATTTTTAATCCAACCATTTGTTAAACAAAAATATACTCTTATCCATGGGGAAAATGCTATGCTTCTTGGGACTCAGTGCCCGGAATCATCCAGCCAGCGTGAAGGCGAGAGCCAGGGCTGAAATAAAAAAGGAACTTTTCCAAGTTCAGCAGGAGCCTGAAGGTTTCAAAAATGATGGCAGCAGAAAGCGGGGGTGGGGGGAGGGGCTTCCTGTGATAAAATGGGCCGGAATCCAAAGAGCTTTCCACATTGGGGGGTTAATCTGCACCTCCTTAACTTCACTGCGGGCATGCAGGTGGCAGTGTTGCCCATGGGACGCCACGCCCAAGAGACTCAGAAGTTCCCCCCGAAAACCAGGCCCAAGTTTCCAGTTCCCTTGCATGTGTGAGGAGGGTGCCCGGTGGCATCTTGGCCCGGAACCCTGCCCTGAATCCCCCCCGGGGTGATGAAACCAATGCTATTGTTTGGCAGGTGAAAGAGCCCCCCCCCCGCTCCCGCTGCCAGAGTGGGACCCCTTTTGCCTGGGGTGGGAACCACGGACGCCGGAGGGGAGGTTTTCTGTGGGACTAACCAGGGGCCTTCTCCCCACAGTGTGTGCAGTCAGGGGTCTCTCCGTTGCAGCAGCAAAGGGTGCCAAGGTGAGTCCCAGCAGGAAGTGGTGGGGAGGATGGGGACGCAGCTTCTCCCGTGCCAAGACTGTGGCCACGGCACTGTTTGTGGCAAGGGCGGAGGGGCTGACGGACCCAGAAATGCCCACCCGTGAGTCCCGTATTGCAGCAGAGTTAGGAAAAGTTACTTCTTTTGGAGTGCACCCCCCAGAATCCCCCAGCCGGCATTGCAAAGGGGTGTACTCCAGAAACAGGGGCTGCTCGGGTGCCTCCCTGTGCTTCACAACCAATGCTGCCCCCTAACCCCCCCTCCCACATCAGTTTCCCCACCTGCATGATTCCTCTTTCTTAATGTAATCCCCCCCCCACACACACACACATATGGGCAGGGGCCCTGCTTTGTTTGCTTTGGGTGAACCCCAAGTGCCCCGTGGGGTCAGGATCCTTGCGTCCACGCTGCAGTCCCGCAGTCTGAATAAGGTTGGGTGGGTGGGCAGCGGGCTCCCCCTCCTCTTTGGAATGGGGGAAGCACGCCAGCTGTTCCAATCCCCTTGAGGGCCATTCTCTCAGCTTGGGCCAAGGGGCTGAGGACCCCTTTCACGGTGCCCCTTGCCCCTCGTGGGCATTGGTGGACCTCAGACAAGGCCGGGGGGGGGTGTATGCCTCCCTGGCAAGAGCTGAATTCCTAATTCTCAGGGGGCACACTCTGGTTCCCTGAATGCCAGCCTGCTCAACCCTAGAGATCTGGAACCAGTATCTGCCCGTTGACTGGGAGAGGATGGCTAGGAAACCACCTGTGGCATCGTGGACAAAGGGAGGGGGGTCCCAGGAGGGAGCCAGCAATGCAGGTTAAAGGTGCCCATCTGTAGACATGTAACATTTCCAAAAAAAAAAAAAATTCAGAGAGAAAAAAATTATTTTGGGGGCCATAGTTTCAAATTTTTTTCCAGAAATTTGACATCTCTAGGCCAGGATGAGATCAATCAGATTGGAAGAGGGGGCACTCGTCTCTCGTGGAGGGCCAGGCTGAGCTGGAATTTTTTCTCCCCCTCCCAACCCCCTCCCTCTCCAAAGGGCTGCTTCCGCTGAGTGCCTGGTCGGAGTGGACCCCCTGCTCCTCCTGCCTGCCCATCCTCCAGCTCAGCCCCCAGGCAGCCTCCGTCCTCCTGGCTCAGTCCCACAGCTGGCCCCAGGAAGGATCCCCGGCCCCGCTGGAGTTGGTGTCCGTAAGGCATCGCTACCGCCTCTGCCTGGACCCCCAGACGGGCAGGCCCTGGGCAGGGGAGGCCGGACTCTGCTCGGAAGAGTTGCAGCAGGAGCAGCTGTGCCCGGACCCCTACGCCTGCCAAGGTGAGCGGCATGGAGGGTGTGTGTGTGTGTGTTTGGGGGGGGGCAGAGACAGCGGCCCAGAGAGAACCGGTGGGGGGATGAGAGGTCAGCAGTCAATGTGGAGCCCTCTGTCCTGTCAGGACTTCAGAAAGACACACTGGCTGGCCTTCCTTTCTGCCCCCCACCCCGAGTCTTCCTGTCATATGTAGAGGCAGCTGCATTTGGTAGAACAGTGGAGCCAAATGGGGTGGCCTCAGGGCAACTCTCCCCGCCCATGTTGCTTCTGCTGCTGAGGGTGCAAAGGCCCCTTTGTGGTCCTGAAACACCTCAAGGGGTGTGTGTGTGAATGTATGGGCAAATTGTATTGTTCTCCCCTGCCCTGTGACCCCTGGAGGTCATGGGGGGTCCTTCTAATTAAAAAAATGAGGTACGCAACCTGGAATGGTCCAAGGGGGAAAGTATGCACTCCCAGGACCTCTGGCTTTCCCCCCACCCCCCCCCCCGGCCCCAAAAGCACATCAATTGTGCTTCACGAGGCCAGGCCTGGGGTTTGTTCACATCCACCTGCCAGGTCCGTAACCCCTGGTCCCCTGTGCCTGCCACCCGGTCGTCCTTCCCCTGGGTCCAGAAGCGCCCTTAGAAACCCTGATCCTGAGGCAGGGGTGCCTGAGGAGCCTTGTGGCTCAGTGGTTAAATGCCTGCACGGTAGCTAAAACCATGCTCACGATGACCAGGGGTTCAATCCCAGGTAGCAGCCGGCTCATGGTTGACTCAGCCTTCCATCCTTCCGAGGTTGGTGAAATGAGGGGGGAGAGGGAAATGTGCAGCCTGCACACTGTAACTAAAAACTGTAAACCGCCCAGAGAGCGCTTGAAGTGCTATGGGGCGGGATAGAAGCAGCACACTTTGCTTTTGCTTTGGCTTTGGCTTTGGCTTTGCTAGGGTGGAGTGAGAGTGGCTGTGTGGGTTCCTCCCCTGCCTCCCCCCCCACAGATAAGGGGGTCTGTGCTCCTCACTCAGGGTGAGGTGGAAGCACCTGAGGCCAGAGCCAGCCAGCTGGACCTCTTTCTCCTCCTGCCTGCAAATGCTGGCGGGATGGGAAAGGGGGTGGCGCCCAGCAGGGCAGGCTGCCCGTGGGCCATGCATGGGCCTCCTCTCCCCTTCCAGGTGTCTGCCTCTGGGGCGAGTGGGGCCCCTGGGGCGCCTGCCGTGAGCCCTGCAGTGGGGGCTTCCGAGTGCGCCGGCGCTCCGCCCGCCATCCAGTTGACGAGCACCTCTGCCAGGGACCGACAGCCCAGTCGGAGAGCTGCAACACGGCTGCCTGCCCAGGTAGGACGGCTGCCTAAGGGTGGCCTGGAAGGGGCCACACCCCCTCTAGGGTGGCCAGGCTCCAGAGCACCGACTCCCAGGGCCCTCCAGCAGCCCAAGGGTGGCTCAGGCCGGGCGGTGTTGGGAGGCGGCAGGGTTGGAGAGCAAGGGGAATCCTTCCAGTGGGGGAGGCCGGCCCCACCCCTGCCTTGCTGTCCTCTGCTGAGACGCCCCGGGGGAGACAGAGGGGCTCCCCACCCCACCCCAAGGCCTTCCCCCAGCTGCAAACACACACGCACACACAAAATGACAACACATGGGCTTCTTCTTTTTTCTTTCTTCCTCCTGCCCCCCAGGTGAGGAATGCAAAGACCGGGGCAAAGTCCCCGCCCCCGGCTGTGCCAACGGCTGCCCCCGCACCTGCATGGACCTTTGGGAACACGTGGAGTGTCTGCAGAGAGAGTGCAGGCCAGGTGACGCCCCCCCTCCCCCGCCTTCCAGCCACCGGCACACCCACCCACGTGCACCTGCACACACACACACACACAAACCTGACTCCTTCCTAGGCTGTGTGCCCCTTGCCCCTGCCCCCAGCTCTGGTCTGGGTACTTGGAGGCCTGCCACCATTCCCACAGAGACCTTCGTGGTTCACCCCCTGAATCCAAAGCTCCAGCAGTGGAGCCTCATTGTGCCCTTGCGTGGGCCCTTCTGTCCTTGCCCTTGGCCGACTGACCACTGACCGGCCACGGGGGGCAGCTGTTCTTGGCAGAATTAGCTCCCCCAAAAAAGGAAAAGAGCACAAGAGCACCCTTTTGCTAGAGTTGGGAGATCATGTGAATAACCTGCATGTGTGTGTGTGTGTGTGTGTGTGTGTGTGTGTGTGTGTGTTTCAGGCTTATTTTGTATTGATTTCCGTGCAAGGAGGGGCCATGTGTTACACCTGAGAACTCAGAAATGCCCCTTGCCTGCTTAGCCCCCCCACTCACCCACTCCTCAGGTCCATTTTGCTCTCTGGGGCCATTCCCCTCACCTCCGCCTCTCTAGTGGTGGTGGCTAATGGGAGACGTAATCCCTGCCATTGGAAGGGATGCTATTTGCGGGAGCACCCCTCTCTTCTCCAGCGGGCACATCCTTTTTTCCCTTCTCCCACAGGGTGCCGGTGTGCCGAGGGGCAGCTTTTGCAGGACGGGGAGTGCGTGCCCATTGCAGCTTGCCGCTGTGGACTCCCTGCCGCCAATGCCTCCCTGGAGCTTCTACCTGGCCAAACTGCACGGTTGGATTGCCACCCCTGGTGAGACCTCTCTGCCTGTCCGTCCTCCTAGAGAGAGCTTCCCCCCGCCCAGTTCCTGGACTGTGGCCCCTGGCGCCTGGGTTGGGAGCTCATAAATGCTTGTGTCAGGAGGGAGGGACCACGGGCTCCCTTTCCAATTTAAGTGGCCCACTGTACTCGGAAAGGGACAGGGGCTGGAGGGGAGGGCAGGGGGTGAGTCCTCGAGGAGCGGCCCTCAGGTTCTCAGGTTGTGTAGAAAGCCACTGCTGGTTCCCCAGGTACCAAGGCAGGCCAAAGCTGGGCCTGGATTACAACTCCCCAGCATAAGCAGTGGGGAGGGGGGGTGTTATGGGAGTTGTAGTCCAACCACCTCTGGAGCTGCCCTGTGCCCTCCCCTGCCCTGTGTGCTACCTGTAGCTACCTGCAGCAGGGGACTCTCTGAGCTGTGCCCCAAAAAGTAGCTTTTCCACCCTGAGGGGACCCCACGGTTGGAATGGCAGGAGGCAGCTCCTGACGGCGGTGGGTTTTATGGGATGCCATGCCATCCATCATGGCTGGGTTCAGAGCAAGCGCCGTGCAGATGGTGTCATGCAGAAGGAGCCAACCATCCCGATCCCCCACCCTTCCCTTCCCCAGCCCTGCTGCCGGACCCCCCAAAATTCTCAGGATCTCTTCTGGTCTAGCTTTTTCTAACTGGCAGCTGCAGCCGGCATCCATCTGTCACGACAGCTCCACCTGGGCCAAGAGGTCTGTTGTGCCTCTTAAATCAAGGGGCACAGCTTCCATCTTCTCTCTCTCTCTCTCTCTCTCTCTCTCTCTCTGTGTGTGTGTGTCTGTGTCCTCAGCACTTGCGCGAATGGCAGCCTTGCCTGTCCGGAGCAGGAGTGTCCCTCCTACGGAGAATGGTCCTCCTGGAGCTCCTGCTCCACCACCTGCGGAGGGGGGAGCGCCCTCCGGCACCGCCCCTGCCACGAGAGCCCCGAGGGTGCGCCCTGCCTGGCTGATGCCATGGAGGAAGTGGCCCCCTGCAACCCACAGCCCTGCCCCGGTGAGTGCCAGGCTCACTCCTTCAGGGTGCCCAGTTCACCCAAACCAGCCAGCTGCCTGCTCCTGGCATCAGGCCAGCACACACTCCCACGACTGAACAGCGATGTTGAGGATGTTCAGAGGGAATCCTTCCCCCTCCTCTGTGGGGGGGGGTCTTCACCCCCCCTCCCACGAGAGCCTTGGTCTCTGGGCAAGAGTGAACCCAGAGTTGGCATCTCTAATTGCTGAGATGCCCTGACTAAAAACGAGGCACACAAGCCTTACAGGGAGCCCAGATCAGTGGCTGATGGCTGAAAGAGATACAAACACCCCATCCACTGCATTAAAGTATCAAGTGCCCTCTGCGGTTTTTGGCACGAAAGGCTTGGTTGTGTGGATGCCTTGTTTTGCTCCAAAGAGCCACAAAATGTGTAACCTCCTTGCAAGGGAAGAGAATGCTTTTGCAGTTCTGCCCAAGAGGAGACAGGCAGAGGGTGGCATCCTGAAATGCCCCACGCACCTAGGGTTCAAAGTTGGGTGGCTCCCTCCCTCTTCCAGCTTGCCCCTGATAAGTTTATGATGTTTCTTTAAAAATTGCCAATGCACCATCTGATAAGTTCAGGTGGTTCCTCAAAATTGCCACACTGAGAGTTAGTTATATAGCAAGGTATTTATTAGACATTCACAGGAATACAGAAATATAGAAAGTATATAGCAAGCCAGCATAACAAAACACAGATATGATTAGCAGAAATTCTTAAGCCTATTGCTTAAGGGTTAAGAGCTGCCTGGGTTGATCAATGCAGAGATCAATCCTTGCTGGTCTGGACAGGGTTCAAATGGTTTCCCATGATTTATATACTCGTCTGTATGGTCAGTATGATCTCAGACTGACGTTATCTTGTACGCCCCTTCACGTGCCCACACGTACCTACACGTGCCTGTTCATTAGCTCATAGCCAGTTGGCCGTCAGAAGTTAGAATGACCTGACCCTATTACCCAGTTTGTTTGATAGTTCCAAGTTGGTTCCTTATTCCTGGCTAACCGCCAAATGTTGTTCTAAGCAAAATGACACCCCTGCAATGTGCGATTATGCCAAGTCTTGCTGGGTCACTGAGACCTTATGCTTTCTCAGCACATTCGGGTCTGCTAATATTTTAATGCTTATAATAGTTTTGACTTTTCTCATGCTTATAAAATCATATCACCCCAAAAGGCATTCCAGGTGGGATGGGATTGGGGGACACACCTGGTTTTGCCATGATCACCTTTTCCTCTCCTTGCAGGCTCCTCCTGCCTGCTGAGCGAGTGGTCGGCCTGGAGCCCCTGTAGCGCCAGCTGTGGGGGAGGCGTCTCTGAGAGGAGCCGCAGCCCCCTCTCCCCCCCAGAGGAGCTGTGCCCCCTCCCGTTGCATCAGCACCACACCTGCAACGCCCAAAACTGCACCCCAGGTAGGTCGAGAAGAGACTCCCAGTCCTGTGGCTTCTGGGGCCACACTGCAGCAGAAAGGTTGCACTGGAAAATGGGCTTCCACCCCCCACTTCCCCACCCTGTGTATTCGCGAGCTGGGTTTGAGCATCAACTCAGATGGGGACCCCGACCGCCAACCAGAGCAGGTCCCTGAGGCTGGAGCTGAGGCTGGAGGGTTCAACAGGTAGACAACGCCCAGGGCCCTCCCTTTCTCATGTTGTGGCAGTGCCCGTGTGAACTGCCGGGGGGGAGGGAGTCGAGAGCCCCCCACCCCCAAATGATGGAGAGGAAGAAGAGGTGGGATGATGTCCCTTCCCGCCTTCACTCCTGGGGGTTGCTGGGAGGAGTTGAGCAGGGGGTTCCTTTGGCTGTGGCCTGCCCTTCCTTCCTTCCTTCCTTCCTTCTGCCCTTCCCAGAATGCCCAGGCACCCAAGTCTACGGCAGCTGTGCCAACGCCTGCCCACAAACCTGCTCGGACCTGCGCCCGCAGAATGAGTGCCTGCAGGAGGAATGCCAGCCAGGCTGTGCCTGCCCCACTGGCCAGGTGAGTAGTAGGGCCGTGGGAGCCCCCCCTTGCTTTTCCCAGGGGGAAACCGGACGGCCAGCCAGCCTGGGGACACAGGGTGGGGGTGGGGGGCTGGCAGCCTCTGAGCCTCCTCTGGGCCAGCAGGTGGTGCAGGACGGGGCGTGCGTCCCCCCGGAGGAGTGCCACTGCACGCTTGGCCCAGCACCAGCCACGCCCTGGGCAGCCAACCTGTCTGAAGAGGAGCGGGCGCAGGAGTACCCTCCGGGCGCAGCCGTTTGGCATGAATGCAACAGCTGGTGAGTAGGGCAACGGGCGGCAAGGCCACGCCATGGCCACGCCATATGGAGAAGATGGGGTGGTGGTGGCGAAACCGTGGGGCAGAGGAGGCAGGGAGTGTGGCTGGATGACAACTCCAGCTTGCCCCTGCCAGCGCAGCAGGTGGGGGTGGAGGTGGGGGATGATGGGCCTTCCGCTCAGGGGAGGACACTGGGAGGGATTCAGATTACCCCCACCCCACCCCTCGTTCGTGGTCTGTGGCTCCAGACCTGGATGTGTGCAAGGAAGGCACTTCCGAGAATCTCCTTGTCCCAGATGTGGCCCTCTCCTGGCCAGCAGGGTGGGTGGTGGCAGCAGGGGATTCTGGGGCTTGTGGTCCAAGGAAAGCAGACGGCTGGTCTCTGATTATTATGTCTCACTGTGGTGACAAGGATCTCTGGGGTGCCTGTCTGTGTGTGGTGCATGGGCATAGATGCCCCCCCCACAGTATCCTTACCACCACCCTGTGGGGGAGGTCGTGCTGAGAGAACGTGCCTGGCCCAGAGCCAGTCTTTGAGCTCTGTCCCTGAGTGGGGTGGGTGGGGCAGCCCACTGCTGTAACCACTCCTCTTCCTGGCTCTTTTTTTTTTTTGGGGGCACTGGTGGTGTCTTTTTGCCCTGCAGCATCTGCCAGAGAGGAGCCTTCACATGCACCCAGGAGGACTGCGATGGTAAGAGCTATGGCAGACACGCACACACACACACACACTCCCGTTCTCCTAGATGTTTCCTGGCTACCCAGGCTGGCCATACCCTTCTCCATGCATGCACGCCCCCCCCCACCCCCAGGCCCCAGCTCCTTGGCCCTTCTCTGCCACCCACCCAGGGAGGCGAGGAGGCCCTGCCTGTCGCTCTGGCCAGTCCACCCGGCCAGGCAGGCCTTGTGTGTGGGGGGGGGAGGCCTGGAGCGGAGCAGCAGCCGGTTGGGGCTCTGGGGCCGGTGTCTCCCATCTTAGGAAGGGCCCCCAAGGACAGGCCTTCCCATCCACTGCTGGAGCCAGCGGGCGGGCGGGCTCTCTAGGGCCTTGCCCCCACACCCTGGGCCCTTTGCCTGCCCCCCCTCCTCAGCCATGTGCTCCCCCCTCCTGCAGTGCCCTGCCTTTGGTCGGAGTGGTCGCCCTGGTCGCCCTGCTCTGCCACGTGCGGGGCCGGAGAGCGGCTCTCCCGGCGCCACCAGCTCCAGCCACGCCTCTACGGGGGTGCCGAGTGCCAGGGCCCGGCCGTGCGCTGGACCTCCTGCTCCCTCGCCGACTGTGGTGAGTCCGAGGAACCGTCCCTCTCTCCAGCACAGAGACCTCCAGAGCCTCTTCTTAGGGGCAGCCTGTCCAGTTGCTCCAAAAATAGATGCTTGTTGCTGCCACTGGAAGAAGGAACTTTTGTTTGATTGCTCTTCCTTTTCCCATTACTTGTTGCTTCCCATGGAGAGAAACGCACCCCTCCCCCCAGATAGATTAGAGAGTGGGGTAACCCTTCCTTGTGCCCGCTCAAAATGTCTCTGAAATCCCCTTTAACAGTAGGTTTTAAAAGAAAGTGGGTAATGTTATTCCCTCAACTCTTCTAAGAAGGTGATTCTGTTCCAGCTCCTGAGCGTTTATTTTGAGAGGGTGCCTTGGCTGTGCCCTCTTTGCCCCTCCAAAATGTGTGGTCAAACACTGCAGGAGGGAGCCATGTCCTTTGTGACTCCCTCCTCCCCATCTCTGGTCCTGCGGTAGGAAAAATTCTCTCCACCCCCCCCCGACTCCATGCCTCCCCCCCCCAGAAAGGGAAGCGGAGAGGTCATGGGAGGGGACAGCAGGGCCTGGACGTGTGCTCGTGGGGTGGTGGGGGTGGCTGAGGGAGATAAACTGGGATGGGTCAAGCGCCGGAGGGATTCCCTCGGTGGTCACTCGGTCCCTTTCTCTCTCCTCCCTCCCCCCCACCTCCTTTTGGGACACAGCCTGCCCGGAGGGTGAATCCTGGCTCCAGGCGGGGTCCTTGGCCCCCTGCGAGCGCACCTGCCGCCAGATCTACGCGGATCCCCCCCAGAACTGCAGCCAGGGAGCCGCCCAGGGTTGCCTCTGCCAGCCGGGGCGCTACCGGAACAGCAGCGGGCGCTGCGTGGTGGCCGCGCACTGCGAGTGCCAGCACAGGGGCCACACCTATGGGGTGAGTGGCAGCCTCTGGCGCCGGGGTGGTCCGCCTCTCTTGGGGAGAGAGGGGAACCCGCGTTCCTCCCCAAAGGCTTATTAAGGAGGGCTTCTGCCCCACCCCACCCCGCCTCATGCTGTGGGGAAACAGGGTTCCCCCTGGCCCCTCCTACATCCCCCCCTCTCTTTTTCTACAGGCTGGCGCCCAGTGGCAAGACGGGTGCGAATCATGCCACTGTGTGAACGGGAGGGCTGTGTGCGAGGATGGCTGCCCGCCCCTCACCTGTCTTGAGGTACTCCTCCAAAACACACCCCTACACACACACACCTACACACCTACACACCTACACACACACACACACACACACACACACACACACACACACACACACACACACACACACACACACACACACACACACACACACACACACACACACAGCACAGGCCACTGCCAAAGGGAATCTAAGATGGGTGGGAGTGTTTCCCCCTGGTGCCTTCTTGGTGTGGGCTGGACACGATGCTCCACAGGGTCCTTTCGAGGTCTGTGCTTCTGAGATGGTGGTGGTGGTGGTGGTGGTGGTGATGATGATGATAGTGACGATGATTCTCCAGTGTGCCTCCTTGACAGGGGCTGGAATCACTGACCCATAAGCCGTGCACCTCCAGTTGGGCACTTAGGAGGAGGAGGAGGAGGAGGAGGAGGAGGAGGAGGCCTCTACATCCAGGACCCTTGCCTTTAACACAGGCGTGGGCAGTTTTGACCAAGGGATATTTTTCAGCAGCTCGGGGGGGGGGGCATGCCAAAGGACAGGCAGCAGAGTGACTACAGTAATAAGCTATTTGATGCACAGTATTTATTTATTTATGGTGAAGTATCATAAATAATGAAACCCTTCTTAATCCCATAAATTAAATAAAAATCAGCACTTCCCCTACCCCGACACCATCTTTAATGAGAACATTACAAATGCAAGAAATGCCTGTTCAAACCATTGTTTTAAATTTCATTTATCTCTGAAAAATCACCTTCGTTCCACAGAGCTAATTAATTTAATAAAGTTGGCTGATTTCCTTGATTAGATAGCTTGATTAGTTTTTTTTTTAATTTTAAAAATAAATTGATTTTTAGGTGTATTTTCCCACGGTCTTAATAGAAGGTCTTTGGGGCTGGCTGAGGGATATACACTTCTTGCATGTTCAGAGGAACCAATTCCTCCTCCGACAGCAGAACAGCAGCTTGGGTCGTGTGTGTGTGTGTGTGTGTGTGTGTGTGTGTGTGTGTGTGTGTGTGTGTGTGTGTGTGTGTGTGTGTGTGTGTGTGTGTGTGTGTGTGTGTCTGCCTGCCTGCCCGCCCAGCCGAGCCCCACCTCTGCTTTCCTTCTCCAGGGAGAAGTGAAGGTGCAGGAGCCCCCCAACTGCTGCCCCGTCTGCCGGAAGGAGGTGCCTGGTATGTGGGATGGTGGAGGGGCTTTCCCGCCCCCCTCCTCACTGGTCAGCAAAAGCAACTTCTGCTGGGCGGGGGTGGGTGGGACCTCCGTTTCCAGGCTGCAAGATTTGTCCTACATGGCCTGGTGGCCTGGGACTCAGAGAGGCACCCACGCAGCTCCCCCCTGGCAAGATCAGTCTGTCCACCGAGGAAGACAGAGGACAGGGTGGGGGTGGGGGTGGGGTGGGGTGGGGGGTCAGCCGCTCTTCAAAAGCCAAGATCAGCAGAGCCAAGCCACCGGGGTCTGCTCAGGTAAAAGCATTCTTGCCCAGCCCCCACCCCACCCCCCTGCAAAAGGCAGCCCAAAACATTGGCCCTGGGGTCAAGGGTCCTTCCAGCTGGCTGTAACTCTGAGAGGAGATTTTGGCCCCCAAAACCACCACTTCTGCATCCCCATAGGCCTTGAGGGGGGTTGTCTATATTTGGCCCCTGCTTCTCAGCCCACCTGGCACGACCCCACAGCCCTTGTCCCCCCCCCCCAATAGAACAGCCTCCGCTGCCCCACTGCCGGCACTACACCGAGCGGCGCAACATCACCAAGGGCCCCTGCTCCCTGGCCGAGGTGGAGGTGAGCTACTGCAGCGGGTGGTGCCCCTCCCACACCAACGTCGTCCCTGAGGTAAGCTGGGCAGCCCCCCCCTCCTCCCCTCTCGGGGGTCCCGCCTTGGGATCCACAGC
The DNA here is from genome assembly GCA_029282475.1 of Phrynocephalus forsythii. Lineage (NCBI taxonomy): Eukaryota > Metazoa > Chordata > Lepidosauria > Squamata > Agamidae > Phrynocephalus > Phrynocephalus forsythii. The sequence goes on from JAPFRF010000009.1 coordinate 1,003,801, forward strand.
TGCTGGCCTTCTGGGGGCCTCAACCCTCTGCCACCCCCTCAGCCTCAGGCAGCCCTGGGTGTGTCTGTCTGGCCTGGTTGGTCCCGGTCTCGTCCGGTCCTGGGAGCTCAGCTGGCAGCGGCTGGGGGTGGTGGTGGTGGCGGCCAGGGATCCTGGGTGGGAGGCCGGGAGGGCCACGGCACCAGCCCAGTGGTCCAAGCGTCCAGCCCCCTTCCTGGGCCCTGCTTGCAGGAGCCGTACCTGCAGACCTTGTGCGAGTGCTGCAGTTACCGCCTGGACCCGGTCAGCCCCGTCCGGATCCTCAACCTGCAGTGCCGGGACGGTGAGACGGAGCCGGTGGTGCTGCCCATCATCCATGGCTGCGAGTGCAGCAGCTGCCAAAGTGAGCCCTGGGTGGTGCTCTCGGTTCCGGGGGGGGCAGGACTGGGGGAATGGGGAGAGGGGGCTCGGAGGCCCAGGAAGGGTAGGGCAACCATCCCCCTAGGCTGGCACCCTCTTTGCAGAATGGGCCACCAGGATGCTTCTGCGGTGTCCTCCAAACAGGGTAGGGGGCCAGCAGCTCCGCCCCTTTTTCCAGCAACTGGCCTCCTTTGGGGCTCCCTCACCCTGAATTATTCTGCAAAGAGGAGCCCCCCATTCACTGGCCAAGGACAGTCCATAAGGCTCTTTTGTCCCTCTTGGAGCTTAGCTCTCAGGAGAGATGCTGGGAGGATCTGACTGGCAGGGCGGAGGATTGACCTTCAACTGGTCCCCAAAGCAAAGAGAGGCCCACCCCACACATTGCCCTATAACTCCCAGCCTGCCCAAGCGCCAGGCCCAAGTGGCCACCCTCCTGGAGCGAGGCCCTTAGTGGCCCCCAAGCAGAGGGCTGTCTCTCTGGGCAAGGTCTCCACGAGAGAACCCCAGGAATGCTGCCCTCGGTGTCACGGGGCAAGAGAAGGGTCCCTTGAAGGGAGGCAGGAGGCAGCGCCTCCTCTGAAGCGTTCCCCCTGGGGGGGGCAGCCTGTGCCTCCCTGCGGGGGAAAGCCCTTCTCCCAAGGAGAAAAAACACCCAAGTGACGCGACTCAGGAGGTGCAGAGCTGAGCAGCGCCCACAGGCAGGAGGGAGGCAGGGAGCGTGGCATTTCTCCCCACACACACACACACACACCCTACACCCCCCCCACCCCGCAACTCTTTTGCAGCCAAGGTGCTCTTTCTCACCTGGGGGCACCCCTTGCTCCAGACCCGTAGGGGTTCAGAGCACGTCGCCCCAGCTTCTCACCCCCCCACCCCTTTTGCTTCCCTTCTTCTCTGTGGCAGGTGGAGACTTCTCCGAGCCCTGAGGAGGCCGTTGCCTGGAAGAGACCGAGCCAGCCCCTTCCCTCCTTCCCCTGCCGGCCCGAATGCAAGACACAACAACCCTCCCTTGGGAGGAGGGAGCCCCCCCCACCTCCCCCCCACACACACACGCAGAGCCTGCCTGGTTTTGCCATTTAATAAAATCACACTTGCAGCTGCTTGGCGAGAGTGTGCCTTTATTATTCTCCCTAGGAGCTGGTGGAGGAAACAACCGTGATGTTTGTCCTGAACACACACACACACACACACACACACACACACACACACACACACACACACACACACACACACACACACAGAGAGAGAGAGAGAGAGAGAGAGAGAGAGAGAGAGAACTGTCGATGCACCTCCAACACACACACACCTCACAATCTTTAGAAAAGACAAGTTTGGAGATCAAATCCTGATTAACTCCACAGCCTCAAGGAGATGAAAGGGGACCCTGGGGCCTGCCCCACACTTCTTCTTGCTGTGATGCCAACTCTCCACAGCCCCCATGGCACCCATCGATTCAAGGGAGGCTGCCTAACCGCCCATAAGGCGCTTCCTCTGGGGTTGGGGTTTAGGGTCCTTCTTCCTAGGCGCATCCTGCTTTTTGCCATCCAGACCGGGGTTGCCATGGAAGGTGGGGTTTCTTGGGGGGGGGTGTTTGGCCATGACAAGTCCCTTCCCCCCAGAACAGGGGTGGGGAGCCTTCAGCCCTCCAGATGTTTTGGACCACAACTCCCACAAGTCCTTTCTCATTGGCAACAGAAGCTTGGAATTCTGGGAGCTGCAGTCCAAAACAACTGCAGGGCTGAGGGCCTCCTGTGGGCCACAATGCCAGTCCCCCACCCCACCCCACCACAACTTCAGGTGTACATACAGAAGAGAGCAAAAGTGACCCAGACAAATTGGGAATGGCAGCTGGTGCCAGCTTTGATGCAGACCTCAGTGGACAGGGCACCAGCCATTAAAATATTACCTGTCACCCCTCAGGAAGCGTCATTAGGAGACAAAAAAGGAGAAAAAGATGAACGAGTCTCAACATGCTGTGAGCAAACCCTCTTGTGCTTACTGGGCATGGTCTGCCTGGCCCACGGATCAGACTGAAAGCCCTTTTACATGACCCCTGAGATCCGCTGGTAGCTTAAATTCAGATCCCCCCCAGCCAGATATCAGGTGGGTTTTGTTCCTCTTCCTGTGTTCCCACCCTTCCACACTCTGTTGCTTCTGTCTGCGGTGAGGGGAAGGAGAAAAAAGGGAGAAAAAATGCAGGCTCACCTCCGCCTGCCTTCGGAGCAGCCCCGTAGGGATTCCTGTCTGTTAAAGGGGCGGCGGGGACAACAAAAACAAACAGAAGGCGAGGAGAGCCTGGCATCCACAGCTTTACAATCCGCATTGGAATTTTTTTTACCTCCAGAGACCAGGTACTTGTAAAATGCGCTGGGGCGGGCTTAAGTGGGCATGGGCGTACTTTTATTTTTTTTAAAGTCCACTGCTGGTGGGAAAACAATTTTATGCTCTGGATCTGCAAGTGTTTTGCAGTGGATTTTAGGGGTTGTGTAAAAGCAGCCTGAGTTGCAGAGGCTCAAAAGAGGTGCAAAACAGTGCCGCCGCCGGGGGGATGTATCTGTTTCTTATGTTGATTTTAGAGAAGAAAAACAAGTGCCTGATAGGATGCATGGTAGGGAAAAAACAAACCAGACTCCTCTCTTTCTCTCTCACACACACAAGAGTCAGCAAAGAAAATGGATGAGTGGTAGATTTTAGATCCAAGGAAAGCCAAACTCCCCAGGAGGCGTAAGAAGTAGGTGGGAACTGCTTTCGCAAGAGGTGGCGAGTCTGAAAAAGTTACTTTAGTGTGCTGTAATTCCCAGGCTCTCCCGGCCAAGGCCACCACCAGGCTGGCCATGGAATTCTGGTAGTCCAACTTGGCAACGCTTTGGGACGACCAAGGCTTAAGAAAACGTTGGAAAGTCATCGGGGAAATTCAAACAGCTGAGCGTTTAATTGATGCTTCAGGACACCGTTTTATCTAATTTTTTTCCAAATCTATATCCTAGTTTTCGCTCCATAAAAACTCACAAGGCCATTTACATTGAAAAGACAACAAACAGAAAGCCACCTGCTCGCTGGCTCCTGTTCTGAGCCCCCCCCCAGCAATAAAAATATAAATACAACTCCCTTTCAAAGGCAAAGATGAACTGCTTGTTGCAGGCACCGAGAGAGAGAGCCACTGCCACTGTAGCTTATGGAGCACCAGAGGATTCAAAGGGTCCTTCCTCCTCCACCATCACTGCCACGGTCTTTCCCCGCCTCCCACGGCCTGTACAAAATGGGTTCTCTCCAGCATGCCACGTGCCACCACACAGGGGGTTGCAGAGGAGACGGCTGTGCTGGCGGCGGTGGGGTGGGGTAAGGCGAATCCACCAGCAAACCCACCACCGCCCCCGCCCCGCCTGTCCCCTTCCTTGCAGGGGGTTCCCCTCTGAGGCCTCCCCCCTCCCCCACCCCCGCCAGCCAGGGTCAGGGCAGGGGGAAGGGCAGGTGGAACTTCTGGTGCCGGAGGAGGTGGTTCTTGTGGACGAAGCTCTTCTCGCAGTCGCCGCAGGGGTAGGGCTTCTCCTCCAGGTGGGTCTTCTGGTGCTCCCGGAGGTAGACCCTCTCCCGGAAACTCCTGCCGCAGACCCAGCACACGAAGGGCTTCTCCCCCGAGTGGATCCGCTGGTGGACGGTCAGGCTGCTCTTCCCTCGGAAGCTCTTCCCGCACTCCCGGCAGGCGAAGGGCTTCTCCCCCGTGTGGATCCTCTCGTGGTACTTCAGGGTCCGCTTGGCCCGGAAGCTCTTCCCGCACTGCTGGCAGGGGAAGGGCTTCTCCCCCGAGTGGGTCCGCTGGTGGTCCCTCAGGTACATCTTCTCCCGGAAGCTCTTCCCGCACTCCCAGCAGGGGAAGGGCTTCTCCCCCGTGTGGATGCTCTGGTGGACGGTCAGGCTGCTCTTGTCCCGGAAGGTCTTCCCACAGTCCGGGCACGGGTAGGGCTTCTCCCCCAGGTGGATCCGCCGGTGGTACCGCAGGGTCTTTCTGTCCCGGAAGGTCTTGCCGCAGGCCTCGCAGGCAAAGGGCTTCTCCCCCGTGTGGACCCGCTGGTGGCTGATGAGGTTGCTCTTCTGCACGAACGTCTTGCCGCACTCGTTGCAGAGGTAGGGCTTGACCCCGGTGTGGATCCTCCGGTGGAGGGTGAAGTGGCTCCTCGTCCGGAAGCTCCGCCCGCAGTCCTCGCAGGGGTAGGGCCGCTCGCCCGCGTGGATCCGCTGGTGGTCCCGGAGGTAGTGCTTGTCCCGGAAGCTCTTCCCGCACTCCTGGCAGACACAGCGTTTCTCCCCCGTGTGGATCCGCTGGTGGACGATCAGTTTGCTCTTCTCCCGGAAGGACTTCCCGCACTCCCGGCAGGCAAAGGGCTTCTCCCCCGTGTGGATCCGCTCGTGGACCCGCAGGTCGCTCTTGTCCCGGAAGGCCTTCCCGCACTCGGCACAGGCGTGGGGCTTGTCCCCCAGGTGGATGCTACGCTGGTGCCGGTCCAGCTCCTTCTTCCCCCGGAAGCACTGCTCACACAGGGGGCACGGGTAGGGGCTCCCGGCCGGGACGGGGGCCTCCAGCCCGGGGAGCTGCTCCTCGGGCACCAGCGCCTCCTCAGCGCCTATCGGGGGCTCAATGATGCTTGGGCAGGAGGAGGACTCCTGGGGGCCTTTGGCCGGAACGGTTGAGGGCTCCGTGGGGCTGCCCTCGTCGTCTGAAGTGTTCCAGAACATTCCATTCGAGGAAAGGAGGTAGAGATCGTTTCCTGCAATGCAAGAAAAGCGTGGAAGTGAGGCTCTCTCCTTCTTGGTCACAAATTTAGAGCCTGGGAGAGGGGCCACCCCAGCAAGCACAGCTACTACCCCTGGAATCTACCCCACCCCCCAAAAATTACCCCCAGCTTTCCACACAGCCTCTCCCCTGCACCACCACCCACCACAACGGGAGAATGACACCCTCTGCAAAGCAGCCTGCAGTGGCCCCGGCCTTTGCTGTGTGTCTCAGTTCCAGAAAGAGGCCAATCTGGGAGCCAAGTGGTCTGGAAGGAGAGGGTGCTGAGGGGGTGGGGCTGAGGGTATTGCTTGTGAATGGCAGGAGTCACCCCCACCCCTGAAGCTTGTGTGGCAGGATCACTGGAGGAGAGCCAGGCTCTGGGAAACGGACATAGACAGGCTTCCCTGCCACCCGCCCGTGTTCCTGAGGGCACTCCTTGCCTCTTTGCCAGGTGCCACAGGACAAGGCACGTGCAGGAATGCCCTGGGATGGTGATGGCCTCCCTTGCAAGCAACGCCAGGGGCTGCAGCGTTTCAGGTGAACCTCAGCCGAAACAGCTGGACAGCAACCGTGGCGCTATGAAGGAAGCCCTCGCCTCGACTGACCATCCGTTCACCTGGATGGCAGGTCTTAGAGCAGAGACTGGGCAGCACCTCCCAACCCCAACAACACCCCAGTGGACTCTCTGCATCAAGCCGGCAGCGGGACTAGAGCCGGGAGTTCCCCATCTTGCATGCCCCATTGGTCTTGGACTGCAAATCCCAGTTACCTTATAACACTGGTTCCCAACCTGGGGGTCGGGACCTGTGGCAAGGTCTTCTGGGAGTCGCCGTCCAAGGGCACCTGGGGAACCAAGAGAGGGAGCCGCTGGACCCGAAGGATTGGGCAGGCCCCAGCCCAGCCAGGCGGCCTCTTCTGACAAGGAGGGTCAGCGGGAATCTCAAGGCAGGTCTTCCCGGGTGCCTTCGACCCACCAGGATCTGCGGAGGTTCCACCCCAGACCTAAGCTTCTGAATGAGGGGCTTCATTTACCCAGGGAAATCAGCATCCTGTAGTTCTCCATCATCACCTCCCAGTGCAGCTCCCTCTGCGAGTCCTCCAGCACCTCCCATTCCTCTGGAGAGAAAGAGATGGCCACATCCTCAAAGGTCAGCATCTCCTGCAAAGACAAACCGGCGGCCGGCCCTCAGTCCCGTCCGCTCGGAACAGAAGAGTCAGGCCCAAAGGATTCAAACAGGCACCTGGAGCAGGATAAGAACAATCACCACGGGGGGGGACCACCTGCCAATCCGCACAGCAAACAACCAGCCAACAACAAGGCATGTCGGCAGGGTGGGGTGGGGAGTGGAGAGGGTTTGACGTCTGAACCCTCTGGAGCCCCACCAATGGAGAGTCTTCCTGACTCTTAAGGCCTGCCACAGTCACACACACCCACCCACCCCCACACTGCCATCACCCTGAGAGAGACCTCCCTGGGGCCAAGCCCTCCAGTTCCCTTCAAGGGGACAGCAGGTGTTGTCCACCCGCAGCTTCGAGCCAAAAGGGAACCACTCCTGGGACCAGCCAAGCAAGAGCCCAATTCTCCCCCACCAGGAGGGAGGGCTTCCGGTCGGGAACTCAGAAAAGCCTTGCCTTGTCCCTTCCAAGGAAGCAACGTCCAGCTGTTAGGGGGACTCCCAGATATCCTTCCCGCCCCCGCCCCCCGGCCCAAATTCAGCCCTGGCATCTCTTTCCTGGGGCCTAGTGGCTGTTGCCTGTTTTCTTCTCATCTCCCATACCTGGCAATGCCCGCAGAGAGACGGCAGCAAAGTGTGCCGCTCATTAGAAGCTCCAAAGAGCTCCTTCAAATTGCAAGAGCTAACCCCCCACCACCACCACCACGAAAAGGGAAAGTGGGATTCAGGCAAGAATGGAGAGCACAAACTCATGTGGCGGGAGAGGGCATTCGAGGCCAGAAGGACACCCTAAAGCACGGGTGACACAAAAGAGATGCCATCAAGCCACCGGGTGTCGTCATCGCAGGGAGGCAAGGGCAGCGCCTTCCTTGCGGAACAGGTCGGCCCAGATGACCCAGTTTGGACCAAGGCAGGCAGGCACGCCTTCAGGGACGCAGCAGCTTTCTGCACCTCCACAGGCCCAGCCTTCTGTGCCTTGCCTCAGACACACACACACACACACACACACACACACACACACACACACACACACACACACACACACACACACACACGAATCTCTACTTTCACACACAGCAGAGGGTTAGCCGGTCCAGTCCCAGGCGGGGGTGGGGGGGGTGGGATGTTTCTGTCCCGCCCTTAGCCCAGCAAGAGGGGCCCTGTCAAGTGTCCCACCTGCGTCATGCCGCCTTCTGCCATCGCGCCCTGGCCCAGCGGGAAGCGTGGAGCTGTTTCCACTCAGGTGTGGCCGGTGGCTCAGCACGTGACCCCCGTGGGCCCGCAGACCTAGGGGGATCGGGAGAGGAACAAAGCCATTAAAATGACACTGAAATCACCCCCTGAGAAGCATTGCCTTTTCCCCTCTCGGCCGGGAGCTGTCTCGGATGGGGCTGACCAAGACCTATTCACCCGTTTCGGTCCTGCCGAGAGAGCCCATCGAGGGGAGGAGGGCATTATTAAATGAATCCTAACAAGTTTATCACAGGACTTCCAAGCAGCCAGGTGTCAGGAGATATTTAAATATGCTGAGACAGGCAGTAGAGGAAGGGAAAATCCTGCTTTGTTTTTAAATAAAGCATATACTTGGGGAAATATATTTCTTCCTGTGCAGAGAAACAGAAGAAAGCTTTGTGGGTTGACAGAAGTCTAGGCAAACAGAAAAAGATTTCAATTTATATTTTGAAAATTCAGCCACCCATTTGAGAGGGGCTACTTTCCCTCTTGGCTGAAATGGCTTTCAACAGACCGTGCTACCAATTCTCCATTGCAAGGATGTTTATGGGGCTCACAGGGAGTTCTCCTTGTTTATACTAAACCCAAAGGCAGGCCCTGTAGAAATGTTTTTGGAGACGAGACGTCCCTGCCAAGGAGCAGTCAGTCAGAACAAGGCCAGAGGTGGGCCACCTGGGCAAGTCGGTTTTCTGCCCCTGGGGTAGGGCTGGAGGCAGGCGCCAGGAGGGAAGCAGCGATGGCTGGGAGGCCACTTCCAGGATCGGAAATGGGTCTTTCGGGGACCCCACCACCACCGAAAGGCAACCGGTGGCCCAGGGAGGTCCTCCCAGGAGGGGCCAAACACTCCCCTCCATTCCTGCCCAGGTTTTTCTGCCCCAAAGACCCAGCTGGACTAAGGGGTCCCTTCCCAAGGCTCTGGGCGTTGGGGGTTGGAGGTGGGGGGGGGCGTTAGGCGGGGGCACCTGATGGGCGGCCCTGTCAAGGGGTCTGGGTGGGAGGGAGTGGGGATCGGACCAGCTTGATCCCTCTCCCCCCCCCAATTGGGACCCATCCTGCCCAGACTCTCGGCAGAGACCCTCTTTCCCCCACCCGCCCCCCAGCGGAGCCAGGCCCTCCCCCTTGCCAGCCGCTCGGCAATGGGGGGGAGAGGATGCCCCCCCGGACCCCTCGGTCGCCCCAGAGGATGCTGCTTGAAGGGGGGGGGACTGTGAAGCTCAGCTGCCCCCCTCGGCTCTCCCCAACCCTGGGCGACAAAAAGGCACGGGGCCGTGGGTGCCGCCCCCTCCTCCTCCTCCTGCCAGCCTCCGGGCCCTTCTTTGCAAAGGCGGGAGGGAGGGGAGGGAGGGGGCGGCCGGCGTCCTCTCCACCCCCCCCGGTCTCCCCAACTGCCCTCCTTCTTAAGGGAGGGGAGGGGAGGGGGGGCTCGCCTCTGCTGCTCCGGGGTCCTGGTTACCGGACGGGGGGGTGGCTAGAGAGGGAAGACCCCCCTCCCCTCCTTTGGCTTCCCACCTGCGCCTTCCCGCCCCCCCATTAAAGAACCTGCTCTTCCCTCCCCCCCCCCCCCGGTGCTCACCTTCCCCTGCCGCCCTTCCCGGGAAGGAGGAGGAGGAGGAGGAGGAGGAGGAGGAGGAAGGGGAGGAAGGAGCGCCCGCCCGCCCTCCTTTGTCTGTTCTGGGGCTGGCGGCTGGCATGCTCCCCCCACACACACACTCACACTCACACTCGCACTCGCACTCCGTCCCTCTCTATGGTGCCCCCCCCCAACACCGCTCCCCGGGCATGTCACTTCCTCCTCCAGCCTCTCGGCTGCCAAGGGAGCCTTTCCCTCGTTTTAACCCTCCCCGCGCCCGCCCCCCCCCCACCCTCACTCCCGCCCCCCCCACCCTCACTCCCGCCCCCACGGCGCCCCCTGACGGACGGGACGCCTGCCTGACCCCTCCCCCTCCCCCTCCGCCCCCCCCTCTCTTGCAAGTGCGCCCCCCCCGGCGGTGCACGAGGGTCGCAGGCGCGCGCGCGCACACACACACACACACACACACACACGCACACACACACACACACACACACACACACACACACACACACACACACACACCGCGGAGGCAGCGCCGCTCCTCCCGATGCGCGCACCGTCCCTGGACCGCCCGGCGGGAGGAAGAGCAGCCGGCAGGGGTTTTTTTGCGGGGGGGGATATCACCCCCTCCCCCGCCACGCCCTGATCCCAGGAAGAGACCCCCCTCCCCCCCCCGGCCGGAGAGCCCCCCCTTCTCTGTCTCTCTCCCGTCGATTCCATCCCGCGGAGCAACCGAGCGGGGGCCGGGTGGTGTGTGTGTGTGTGTGTGTGTGTGTGTGTGTGTGTGTGTGTGTGTGTGTGTGTGTGTGTGTGTGTGTGTGTGTCGGAGCGGGGCTCCTTCCCGGGCAGCGGAGGGGGAGTCGCCCGCCCGCCCCCCCCCAACGAAGGTGCCGCCTGCGGCGACGGCGGGCCGGGCTTTGGCGAGGGCTTTTCCTCTCGGATCCCGCCCGCTTGGCCCGGAGAGGGGGCCGCCGCCGTCTCCCTCCCGCCCCCTCGGGCGGTTCGGCGGCGCTCGGTGGCCTCTCGCCGGTTGCGCCGCTCCTCTTGGGCCCCGGCGGCGGCAGGGGCTGCCCGGCGGAGGACGAGGGGAGCCCCTCTCCTCCCTTTCAGCTTGAAAGCAGGAGGTGGTGGCCTCTCGGGCGGCTGCATTTCGCAAGGTACCAGCCAGGAAGCGACCCCTTTGCCTCCCTAACCCTCACACACACGCGCACGCACGCACGCACGCACACAATTCCTATAAGGGTTTTTTTTTTTTAAATTAAAAATACAGTCCTTCCGAAATCTGGCCCTTTCTCACATTTGTGGAGCCTGCCTTGGTGCCAGCACTGCCACAGTGTCCGGCAAGGGCACCCAGGAGCCAAAAAGAGAGAGAGGGGGAACCAGCCCACCAGGCCTCCTTTTCAGCTCCTCCTTCTGGTAGGGGCAGCTGTGCTGCAGCCCTGCCTTCTGCAAGTCCAGACAGCGACAGCAGCAGCTGCCTCACCTGGCTGCAAACAAAAGGCTGTTTGTCGGCTTCCTCCCCACCTCTGCTTGTTGCACCCCAGGGAAACCAGCATCCCCAGATACACCGTGGAAGAAGCCGCCCCCGGTTTTTCCCCCCTGCAGTGCTGTCATCCCCTTTAGACTGTCGGGATGCCTTTAAAGTGAAGAGGTACACAATGAAGCGGATTGTGGACACAAAACCGCGTGCCAATCCAAGAAGACATTAGCCTTAGAGGTGCCTCAGGATGCCTTGTTGTCTCCAGTGGAATAGTGGACGACGGAGCCCAGGCGTTGGTTCCAGCAAATGTTCAAGGAATCAGCCGTCCCTCCCGACAGACCCTGCTCACAGAACAAGCTTGGGCTGTGGGACTTGCCAGTTTCACAACATTTTCAAACGTCCTGGTTAATACAGTGTGCTCTGCCTGCTCTGGTGCCAGCAGTTAAAGTGCAGCACTGCAGTCAAGGCTCTGCTCACAACCAGAGTTTGATTCCAACAGGTTCTGGTTGGTTGTCTGAGGTTGACTAAGCATTCCATTCAGCCCAGTTTTTTAAAAATAAGTACCTTTTACCTGGAGGTGAGGTGGGGGTGGGGGGTGATGTGTTCCTTGCTAAATTATGTTGTAAACCACCCAGAGAGTACTTTTAGGTGCTATGGAGCGCGATACACAAATCAAAACAACAACAACACAATTCAAGACCAGATGCATTACAAATCCGTAAGTACCGTTGCTTTTTACTTTGCAGGAACAGGATTAATTTGTAGAAATTGCACCCACCCAAGAAGATAACCATTTGAAAACACTAATTAAAGGGGGGGGCTGGAGCTGTTTTGAAACTTAATCGTTTATTCCTTCATTTGCAGGCTGTCTTTCTTCTTGTTCTTTGCCTTTTCCTCGGGTGGTGTCGAGCGTTCAGCCTTTCCCTTCCTTCTCCAAGCGCTGGCGCAGGTGCTTCCGGCCGCGATGCGAGTCCACGCACCGCTAGGTGTCCGCATGCCACGGGAGGGCTCAGCACGCCCCTCTCTGTTCCAGGCGGGCAGAGCGTCTCCCTCGGGTGGCCCAGGGTCACCCTATCCAAGCACACACACCCCGGATTCCCCGGGAGCTGCCCCAGTGGACCCCAGTGTGGTAGTGGGGGGGGGGGCTCACACCCTCAGGGCTGTCCAGTTCTTGGCTGCTGCATTTAAGCCTGTCCTTGCTGGATTCTGCAGGAAAGGGGTCGGGTGAGGGAGGGCGTCAATGGGAGGCAGGACATGGCGCAGGCCAGGCACCCGGCCGTTGATCTTCTCTAGGTGGTTTTGGGCGGTTTTTCCCAGGTGGCCTTCTGTGGTCGTCCCTCGCCATTCACTGCCCTTGGTGTGGCTGCCACGGCTCCTTGTTACCTCCAGGGAAAGAGGGCCAGCCGTTTTCTCCCTTCTGGAGAGGCCGGTTGGCCGGGACCTCGCTGTCCAAGACGGGCCTCCACGGCCTCTTGCTGGAGCTACCCTGCGGAAGGAGGGGGGGTCAGCCGGGGGGGGGCTCCTCCGAGGTCCCCTCCTGCCCAGCCTTCGCCGTGTCGCTCCATACCTCTTCCTAAAGATAACTCCCTGCTCTGACAAGTTTCCTTGCAGAGCTTGGAGAAGGGGGGGGATGCTTTGGGCTACAAATCCCATGATCCCCCTCCCCATGTGTGTGTGGAGAGAGAGAGAGAGAGAGACGTTCCCAGTCCATGTTTGTGCCAAACGCACAGGGCTGTTTCTGCTCAATGCACTGGGAAGTGGGGACAAGAGATCCAGGCCCACCGTCATACTGCAGACCGTGCATGGGGTGCAGAAGGCGGCAGAGGAGGAGGAGGAAGAGGGTGGGGCGGGCCCGGTCCATGGGTCCAGTCAGCCCTGCAGCCGCCCCCACATGCCCAAGTGGAAATGCTGGCAGATGGGCCAAAGTGGACCTGGCAAGGGGGGTGGGGGCTGTGCTTTAATTGCCCAGGGTCTGAAAAGGTGGGCTGGCCCGGGCCAAGGGGCCACCAGGGGCTGCGTCAACCTCTGGAGCCTGCGCCTCCTCCTCCTTACCTGTGAGGACTGGGACCCTCGTCCTTCCTCCCCTCGTCCTGGGGCCGGTCGGCCGCCGTGCCATTTGGCCCACAGCAGCCTCGGCAGCGCTCGGTGGCCTGGGCTTCCTGATGGCCGTGGCCGTTCATCCCAGGGAAAGATTCATTCTAAGGAGGAAGACAGGAGGCCACGGGATCAGCCACGCCAGGCCCTTCCCATGGGAGCCCCCTCTTGCCCAAACCCACAGGCAGGGAGAGGTCTCCCAGCCACACCGACCCTCCCGGGGCGGCCCTGCCACAACGGGGCCGCTTCCCACCTGATGGCCTTCCGCGGGCGATCCCTGACGCAGCTTTCCCATGGGGGTGTAAGCGCCGGGGCGGGGGGATCCTTTGATTGGGGTCCTCTTGGGCGGTTTGGGTGGAGGGGGGCTGCCCAGGTGCCCCGAGTCCTCTCTGGCAGGCTGCGTTTGTCCGAAAGGAAGAGGAAAAGAGGTCAAAACTAGTAGCCCTAAACTGGCTTTGCAAACAGATGCTTAGTGGCTGGAGCTAGGTAGCTCCACAGGGTCTGCACAAGGTGGTTCATTTCCACTCTATAGAGTATGAAGAAGGGCAGCGGAGGAGATTCTGGTTTCATTTCTGAACAGCTGTTCATTGCCTCAGTTCCTTCAAGAAATGGCAGGACAGATGGACGGACGGACGGACGGATGGATGGATTTAAAATATTTTTATCTCACCTTTCTCCTTAAAAGGACCCAGTGTTGAATTAAAAATGAGTCAATATGCACAAAAGGGAAAAGAGAGGAGGGTACACCCGTAGGGGGGAAAGAGAATCACCCAGAAGGGGCCGTTTGCCCCAAATCCAAATGCTAGTTCAAGCTGAGAACCCAGAGTCCTTTTTCAGAGGAGGGTGCCGATTGTCTTGAAAGAAGGGCATGCTGAAGAACTGGCAGAGAGTCGTTGAACGGTGAAGTTGGGAAGGGCCCTCTTAAGGGCACCAAGTCCAACCCCCCCCTCCCCGAGGCTCCAGGCAGGAATACAAACCCAGGGATCCCTGCCAGGTGGATCTCTTTCGAATGCCTCCAGCGTGGGAGCCCTCACCACCACCTCTTGAGATAAACTGGCTCCATTGCCGTGGTGCTCCAACAGGATATATTTTTCTGATATTTTGCTTAAATCTGGCTTTATGTAACTTGAGCCCCTTGTTGTGCCGAAGAACGAATCCTGCCCCTCCTCTGCATGACAGCCCTTCAGATATTTGAAAAATCCTCTCTCGTGTCACCCTTCCGCCTTCTTTTCTGCTCTAGACTTAAACGTGCCCACTAGTCGTTCTTCCAGGGGCTTTCCTCCTGGGGGCTTGTTTTCAGGCCACCCCTCGTCATCCTGTGGTCACCCTCCTCCTCCTCCTCCTCCTCCTCCTCCCGCCAGCCTCTCCCTGGGAGTGTGTGGTCCAGAACGGGAGGGGGTGGGGGCGAGGGCTGTCTGATAAGGCACTATGGGGTAGCCAGTAGTGTCGCACCATAGGGAGGGGCACCTCCGCTCTTACCTCCCGGCTGCCCTCCGTGTGGTTGGGAAAGGGAGCCCCGCAGCATCCCCGGCAGGCGTCCCGTGCGGGGCTGGCCTCCCTCTTGTGCTGCGGGGCACCTTCTTCTTCTTGAAGCTCTTGCAGAACGCTCTGTGGAGGATCAGAAGAAGAAGAAGAACCGGGTCCGGTTGTGCCCTCCATGATTGGGGGCTCCAAGGTCATCACTCAGCAGCCATATAAAAGACGAAGGCATCCCCCCGCCGCCGCCGCCGCCACCGCCCCATGAGGCATGCAAGGGATGACGACTGCAAACAAGGCAGTTGGGAAAGGCAGGAAAGCCCTTGGGATGGACGAGAGGAACGGCCAGGGAAGAAAGCCCAGCCTGATGGAGCAATGCAGATGCTCAGGGCACACTCACCAGGTTGGTCATCAGGCCTCGGCTCAGGGCAGAAAGGCTGCCGGTCCGGTAGAAGGTGGGCTTGCTTCTCTGGGTGGCCCTGGACAACCTGAAACTGGCCACGTCTCCCTTGCGGGGGTCACCCTGTGTAAGGCAATAACGGCAGAGGTGTCCGAGGAGGCCTTGAAGAGCACGGCACCCTCGAGGCTCCAAGCTCAACTTTTGCTTTCCTTTCAAAAAACACAACTTCCAACTTGTCAAGGAGCTCTGGAATGAGAGGGCTGGAAGCCACATAACTCTGACCATGAGATGAAGAAGACCTCCTATTCATTTATTTAAAATATTTTTCCACACCTTCCTCCTTGAAAAGGACCCATGGTGGCTGGCCACACTGAAGGACAATATATAAAGTTGGAGACAATCAACAGTCGTTGACAACACGTTAAAGGCTATATTTAAAGCTAAGAACAAGTAGTGTGAAAAGGCATCTTGCAACATTTAAAAAGGCCATATTAAAGCTGAGAATAATAAGCAAGCAAATACTGTATAAAGGGGGGGGGAAATGCCACTCTGAGAGATGGAAAACAGAAACAGGGACCCCACAGGTCGCGCTGCAGCTCCAGACCAATTAGGAATAATGCACTGCACAATCCCTCTGTCGTGTGTGAAGAATAGGTTTTTGCTTCTTGATGCTCAGCCTCTACAAATAAGCCCTTCACCTTTATTAAGCCAAAAGCCCTGGCAGTCCATGCTCTGTGGCTGAGAGGTCTCTAGCTGGGGAGCCAGATGTTGGGGGGTTTGATTCCGCCACGGGGCCTTATTATTATTATTATTATTATTATTATTATTATTATTATTATTATTATTATTATTATTATTATTATTATTATTATTATTATTATTATTATTATTAATTACAGCCCGCTCACTGCATGCTTGGAAGGGAGATGCAGCCTGTTAAGAAGCAACCGAATGAGGTCCTACTGAGCCCCCCCCCCCGACACACACTCACACTTACAGAAAAGCCCCCTTTGCCCACGCATTGTACTGACCTCTGCCTCCCAAGTAGCACCTCTGAGCTCGGCTGCATGTCCCACATTGGTGGTGAGAGCCACAAGGGCCACGGCGGCAGGCAGAGCCCCCAGCAGCTGCCACCCCATCTCGGAGGGCCCGGCCAGAAGTGGAACGTCTCCCCCGGGGGTTGGGTGGGTGCCTCTACAGGGCAGGCTATCTGCCTTTTGGGCCCTCCTGATGAACGGCAGGGGAGGGAGAATCTAATCCACAGCTTCCAGGCGGTTAAACATTACCAAATGTTCTACACTGGGAACAAAGGCGGCAGGGGCGGCGGGTGTGGGGGGTAGTGGAGCAGGGGAAGGGGGTCTGCTGCCACTGCTGCTCTTCCCCAGGCCGGGGGGGGGGGAACCGTGCTCCTGGGGTTTTTCCATTTGACACAGAGAGGTGACCTCATCCTGGCAGAAGTTGAACTGCTGGACAGCTCAGGGAGTTCCAGGGGTTGGCTGTTCGATTCCCCCACTGGGCTTCCTTCGGAAGGGCTGGACTCAGTGATCCAGAGGGTCCCTCCTAGCTTTGAACTTGATGATGATGATGATGATGATGATGACGATGTTCCTAAATGTACTGCTGGATAGCTCAGTGAACTCTGGCAGAGGCTGGGAGTTCCGTTCCCCCACTGGGCCCTCCAAGACAGGAGCTGGACTCGAGGGTCCAGAGGGTCCCCCCCCCAGCCCTGCAATTCAAAGGCGGTTCTATTGTTATCATCATTAATAAGGAGATGCCCGTGGCCATGGGGAGGAGAGAAAATATATATAGTTGGGGAGAAAAGCGACCTGCTAAGGGTGACGTTTGGCTGCAGTACAGTAAGCACTGATCTGGTCTTGAGAGGGACCAGGACATCAAGAGCCGGGTGGATCCAAACTGCACTGGCCCTACCATGAGGCAGAGCGAGGCAGCTGCATCCCTCACCCCACACCCACCGGTATGGGCATCGTCATCAGCCCTCACCCCTTGGGTTCTGCCGCAAATTAAGCACGCAGACACCTCTTCTCATAACAAGCATTAAAGACGCTGCCAGGCCGGAGGACTGCTGACCAGGCAGAAAACTCTCCTGGCCCAGGAGAACTTCCTGATAGCTCATGCCACAGCAAAGATCATTTTCAAGTCAACATTGTTGGCCATCATCCTGTTGCTCATCTCAGGCAGAGAACAGATGTGTTCAGTCCCCCCCCCCCACACACACACACGTGGGCCAGTGAAGCTGCTCTAGTGGAGACGGCTAGGAGGACAGTGACCACTATTAAGTCTTTCAGCTAGAGAACCTTCTCTAGTAGCCCCTTTTGCTGACCATAAGTGTCCAGGTAGCTATCTTCTGTTTCAGCACCAATGGAAACAAGACAACATAATACGCATGGATTGCAACAACCCACAAAAACTCACTGTGAAACACCTTCCGTGGTCTCAAAGGTGGCCCGAGGCTTTGTGCTGTGCTTCTTTTGTTGGACGAACAAACGTATTTGTCATTCTTGGATAAATCGTTTTTATTTTAAATGAAAGGAGGAAGCCGTGTGCCCATTGAAAAAGGCAAACTCCAAACCACGCTACGGGTGATACCTTTAAGGGCCACTGGTAAAAAAATTTAAAAAAATGGAGAGGAGGTGCATGTGTGCACGCACAACCTCTGTCCCTCTGCTTGAAGGACTCGGGTGGGAAACCCAGCCCTCGGCTTCAGATCCAGCTTGACAACAACCCTGCGGCCTCGTCTACGACAGACGTGCCGGGCAAAAAACCTCTGGCCAAGAACCTTATACCTCCTGGCAAACCCCTGCTTGCCATGCTTGGATTTTTGGTACTTGCCTGAAAGAAGAAGGATTTAACCCAAGAAAGCTTACATATAGTGTATTTATTATTATTATTATTATTATTATTATTATTATCATCATCATCATCATCATCATCATCATCATCATCATCATCATCATCATCATCATCATCATCAGTTGCCTACCCATAAGGGTTTCCACCCAAAGCATAGCCTTGCATTTGTTCTTCTTTCCTGTCTGTACATGTCACTCAGGTCTTTCGCTTGCCCTGACGGAAAGCCCCCCCCCTTTTTTTGGTTCTTCTTTCTGGGTCTTTCTTGGCGAGTGCCCAGCTACACCCACAGAGCAGGTGGTCTCCAGGGGTGCTCCATGAGAGAGAGCACCCTCCACCATGAGAGAGGAGCTGACAAAACAGCTTCAAGGATCCCTGCTAAGCCTGCAGGCTGTGTTCATGTTTTGTTCTGTCATTAGTGTTTTGTTCCCTGGAGACCGTTACTTCACGAGCCGCTCGCTTCGCGGCTAGCCTTCTTTTCTGTCCGAATCGATCGTTTTAGTCCGCACGCCCCTCCATTTTAGCTTCTGTGCCGCCCCGACCACTCCCCCTTAACCGTGCTCCAACTGGGGCGAGTGGTGCCCTGGCTGCTGCCGGGAATCTTTCTGCTTCGCATCTTGCTTCGCTCCCAACATGACGTGTGGTCTCGGTTTTTGGCTTTTATTTCAAGTTTTTTAAAAATATATTCAAACAGGGATATCGATGCATCGCTATATTGTTTCATCGCTTTGCGCTGTTACTTCCTCGCTCGAGTAGCAGCGGCGGCGGCGGCGGGAGCAGGAGGAGCCGCTGCCGCCTCGCCCAGCCAGAGCAGGGCACCCGGGGCAGGCAGCGTGCAAGCGGCGGAGGGCGGGCAGTTGTGCCATGCGGGGCTCCCCCTGAGTAGCGGCGGCGGCGGCGGGGGGGGGGCTGCCAATGATGCCAGGAAACAGTTGAAATCAGTAGAGCCATTGCAACTGACAGTCCAGCATCAGTGCATCGATACGCCGTCGGTAGGAATTTTTTTAAAGGACGGATGGGAAATAACGAACGTTGAAAAGTGGCATGCAAATGCGAAGGGAGCACGTGAGGTTGTGCTCGAATCGGTCCTAAAACTGCAGCTCGTGAGTACTGAGAAACAGGGGTGGGAGCGAAGCGAGAACACGTGACCGCCACGTGACCGCCTCCGAATTCAAATCGAAGGCAATATCACTGCGGAGCGCCGCGCCTCGTGAAGTAAGGGCCTATAAATGTGTCCAACCTTTTCCCTATTTCAAGATCTTCTTTTTTGTTTCTCTGCTTGTTTTCCAGTCATCAGTACTTGTACAGCCAGGAGACTTTTTGTTGCATAGTCTCCTAACCCCCTCCGTCCCTCCAAAGACAATGAATGTACAAGACGGCTCCACTGATAAGCCCGCAATAACAGAGGGATTTGGAACACAGGGACCTGTTGAACGGTGGGTGCCTTGTTTTGAGCGCAAACATTCCTTCTCACCCACTTCATGTTCTGGCACCGTCGAGTGGCACCAGGTGTGGCTGCCCCAGCACCTTCAGCAGGACAGAGTCCTGGGACCTCATCCGTGCCACCTTGACCCCCAAGGCTAGAAAAGGTAAGTCAAAACTAGCCCGTTGAGGCATAATTAATATGCTCACAAAGTCCTTCTTGCGTTTGTCAAACAAAACCACTGGCCAGTTTTTAAATATCTTTTATTTATCATGCAATGATGGGGAACCCAGAAGGATTCCGGGGGCACTTGACATTTTGCGGGCTTGCATTCCAAAGGCTAAAACAGAGGCATGAAGGAAGCAGGTCAGCGGTGCAAGGGAGAACGTGGTCCTGGAACATCCCTCTAGGTTTCCTCCTGGTGTTGATGCCCAGCTTCCAAAACTGTAGGAGAAGAAGAGCGGGACGTTGAGAGGTGGCCAAGGGATCTTGCAGCCTCAATCAAAAAGTCTCCCTGAGCTGGTCCACCCTGGCGGTGCTGCTGGCCAGGAAACAGGAGGAGGTGTGTGTGTGGGGGGGGTCCTCACTGGCAGGTCTTTCCCCGTCCCACCCCATTTCCTTAGCCACCTGCCAGGTCCTCCCAGGCACCAGGGAGGCAGGCGGTTTCCCCGGACAAACCCACAAGCAGAGCCCTGTCGAGCCCGGCCCCAGCCAGACTCTGGGATTTGGGAAGGCCGGGCCTGGCGGGAACGGAGATTGTGGAGATCATTTGGGTCAATATTTGCACATGACTGCAGTAGGAGGGGAGGCACCATGCCCCCTCCCCCCCACCGCCCTGTCATCTGAGTCTTGTCAACACCACCATCACCCCTGTGCCGTTGTCTCCACGCCCAGCAAGGCCAGGAGAGAGAATGTCAGCAGAGCACTGGTACTGTCCTGTTCTATGGACTAAACACCCAGGATCCTCCGGAAAGCTGTGCTGGCGGGGGTTGGGGGGTTGCTGGGAGCTGTAACCTTTGAATTCCCCCCTCCCCTCAAATCATCTTATTCGGGAACCGTGTAGAGGAAGAGCTCCTACCATTTAAATGCCATGAAAGAGGGTGATGCGTGTGTGTGTGTGTGTGTGTGTGTGTGTGTGTGTGTGTGTGTGTGTGTGTGTCCCTCCCGCAGTTCTGTCCTTTTGGCGACCCTTCAGAAGTTCCCAAAAGGCTTTCCTCTACCTGCCTTCTAGACCATCTCAAGTTAGTGGTCAGCCCTTCGCCCCCACCCCATTAGAGCAAAAGGTGCCCCCAGGAGGTGCCATCGAGCATTTTTCTGGGTCCCTTCAATGGCTCTGTGCTTCTTCTTTTGCTGCTGCCACCGCTCAGTCCTTAAAACAAAGGCCGTTACTTCACGAAGTACTTCGCTTCGCAGCGGGATTGCCTTCGCTTTGAATGCGAAGGCGGTCACGTGGTCTCCCTTCGCCCCCACCCCTCTTTCTCTGTCCTCACCATGCGAAATTTTAGGATCGAATCCATTACTACCTCACGTGCTCCCTTCGCATTGGGAAGCTTACTTGCAACATCCGGTTTCTGCTTTCTTTTATTTTTTAAAAAAAATTACCACGGCGTATCGATGCATCAATACCCGGCTGTCATTTGCGGTCAGAGGCGCACAAGCCAGCGGTCAAGCCCTGCGCTCAAAGGCCCCTGCGGTTGTCCCGAGGACTTGTGGGCGGCCATCGTGTTTCCCTGAAGCAGAGCAGCTGGGTTGGTTTTTTTGGGGGGGGGGCGGGGCGGGAGAAGCTTCTCTCAGCTTCATCGCCCTGTGTGCCCGCCGCCGCTCTCTGGGTGGGGCGCGCGCAGGGGTGTCTTGCAGCGGCGGCACCGACACCCCCTCCCCCTCCCTCTGCGCAGCTTCGCCATCCCTTGCCAGCGGAGGGGCTCTGCTCACGTCACCCAGGGACGCTTGCCCCCTCTGTTGCCCCTGCCCCGTGTACAGAAAGCAAGATCAAAAGAACGGGTTAACCGAAATATCGATGCATCGGCATTTCGGAGAAAAAGTAAGTAAAAAATAAATAAATATATATATTAACTGGCCACACGTGACTTTGGATGCGAAGCGGGATGCGAAGCGAAAAGATTCCCGGCCTCCGGCAGGGGAATCTCTCTCGCCCGCTTGGAGCACGGTTTAGGGGGCGTGGTCGGGGTGGCGCCGCATCCAAAAAGGAGGAGCGTGCGGACTGAAACGATTGATTCGCACAGAAATTACGGCTCGACGCGCAGCGAGAGGTTCGTGAAGTAACGGCCAAAGTTGGTCTGCCCTCTGGTCCTTCCACTTATAACTTTGTGTTTATATATTTAGATGGTCCACCGTACAAGATGGCATTGACTTCATAAATACAATACACTGGTGTTTTCAATGTTAGCACCATCCATCATAATGGATTTTTTTCTTTAACTGCTCGCATTCTCTTTTAGCTTTGATGTTCCCTTTTATTGATGTAAGATGCCCCTTCTGCCTTGTAGTATATAGAATAATGACTAACTGTCCAAGGCCTAAAACACTCAACCAGACTTTGGGGCTTCTGTCCTGCCTGCCCGCCCTTGCCAACCTGAGGAAGAGTTCTGGGGAACTCACAGACTTTGTGGATGTGGACGGGATCCCCATACAGTCCTTAGTTCCCGCTTGTGGAGTTTTAGGGTGTTTAATCCCAAGCCTTATGGAGGGGTCATTTTAAGCGCCCCATAGTGTTCAGCCCCCATGGATGCCCCGGCACAAGGTCTGCTGCTGGGAGGCCCCAAAGACACGGCCTCTTCCCTCTGAAGCGTACCTTCCTTGCGGTCCAAGGCTAATATGTCAGCGATGCTTGTCTCCTTAATGGTCTCAACCTCTGTCCTCTCGGCTGAATGCCCAGCTTCCAAAACTGTAGGAGAAGAAGAGCGGGACGTTGAGAGGTGGCCAAGGGATCTTGCAGCCTCAATCAAAAAGTCTCCCTGAGCTGGTCCACCCTGGCGGTGCTGCTGGCCAGGAAACAGGAGGAGGTGTGTGTGTGTGGGGGTCCTCACTGGCAGGTCTTTCCCCGTCCCACCCCATTTCCTTAGCCACCTGCCAGGTCCTCCCAGGCACCAGGGAGGCAGGCGGTTTCCCCGGACAAACCCACAAGCAGAGCCCTGTCGAGCCCGGCCCCAGCCAGACTCTGGGATTTGGGAAGGCCGGGCCTGGCGGGAACGGAGATTGTGGAGATCATTTGGGTCAATATTTGCACATGACTGCAGTAGGAGGGGAGGCACCATGCCCCCTCCCCCCCACCGCCCTGTCATCTGAGTCTTGTCAACACCACCATCACCCCTGTGCCGTTGTCTCCACGCCCAGCAAGGCCAGGAGAGAGAATGTCAGCAGAGCACTGGTACTGTCCTGTTCTATGGACTAAACACCCAGGATCCTCCGGAAAGCTGTGCTGGCGGGGGTTGGGGGGTTGCTGGGAGCTGTAACCTTTGAATTCCCCCCTCCCCTCAAATCATCTTATTCGGGAACCGTGTAGAGGAAGAGCTCCTACCATTTAAATGCCATGAAAGAGGGTGATGCGTGTGTGTGTGTGTGTGTGTGTGTGTGTGTGTGTGTGTGTGTGTGTCCCTCCCCGCAGTTCTGTCCTTTTGGCGACCCTTCAGAAGTTCCCAAAAGGCTTTCCTCTACCTGCCTTCTAGACCATCTCAAGTTAGTGGTCAGCCCTTCGCCCCCACCCCATTAGAGCAAAAGGTGCCCCCAGGAGGTGCCATCGAGCATTTTTCTGGGTCCCTTCAATGGCTCTGTGCTTCTTCTTTTGCTGCTGCCACCGCTCAGTCCTTAAAACAAAGGCCGTTACTTCACGAAGTACTTCGCTTCGCAGCGGGATTGCCTTCGCTTTGAATGCGAAGGCGGTCACGTGGTCTCCCTTCGCCCCCACCCCTCTTTCTCTGTCCTCACCATGCGAAATTTTAGGATCGAATCCATTACTACCTCACGTGCTCCCTTCGCATTGGGAAGCTTACTTGCAACGTCCGGTTTCTGCTTTCTTTTATTTTTTAAAAAAAATTACCACGGCGTATCGATGCATCAATACCCGGCTGTCATTTGCGGTCAGAGGCGCACAAGCCAGCGGTCAAGCCCGGCGCTCAAAGGCCCCTGCGGTTGTCCCGAGGACTTGTGGGCGGCCATCGTGTTTCCCTGAAGCAGAGCAGCTGGGTTGGTTTTTTTGGGGGGGGCGGGGCGGGGAGAAGCTTCTCTCAGCTTCATCGCCCTGTGTGCCCCGCCGCCGCTCTCTGGGTGGGCGCGCGCAGGGGTGTCTTGCAGCGGCGGCACCGACACCCCCTCCCCCTCCCTCTGCGCAGCTTCGCCATCCCTTGCCAGCGGAGGGGCTCTGCTCACGTCACCCAGGGACGCTTGCCCCCCCTCTGTTGCCCCTGCCCCGTGTACAGAAAGCAAGATCAAAAGAACGGGTTAACCGAAATATCGATGCATCGGCATTTCGGAGAAAAAGTAAGTAAAAAATAAATAAATATATATATTAACTGGCCACACGTGACTTTGGATGCGAAGCGGGATGCGAAGCGAAAAAGATTCCCGGCCTCCGGCAGGGGAATCTCTCGCCCCGCTTGGAGCACGGTTTAGGGGGCGTGGTCGGGGTGGCGCCGCATCCAAAAAGGAGGAGCGTGCGGACTGAAACGATCGATTCGCACAGAAATTACGGCTCGACGCGCAGCGAGAGGTTCGTGAAGTAACGGCCAAAGTTGGTCTGCCCTCTGGTCCTTCCACTTATAACTTTGTGTTTATATATTTAGATGGTCCACCGTACAAGATGGCATTGACTTCATAAATACAATACACTGGTGTTTTCAATGTTAGCACCATCCATCATAATGGATTTTTTTCTTTAACTGCTCGCATTCTCTTTTAGCTTTGATGTTCCCTTTTATTGATGTAAGATGCCCCTTCTGCCTTGTAGTATATAGAATAATGACTAACTGTCCAAGGCCTAAAACACTCAACCAGACTTTGGGGCTTCTGTCCTGCCTGCCCGCCCTTGCCAACCTGAGGAAGAGTTCTGGGGAACTCACAGACTTTGTGGATGTGGACGGGATCCCCATACAGTCCTTAGTTCCCGCTTGTGGAGTTTTAGGGTGTTTAATCCCAAGCCTTATGGAGGGGTCATTTTAAGCGCCCCATAGTGTTCAGCCCCCATGGATGCCCCGGCACAAGGTCTGCTGCTGGGAGGCCCCAAAGACACGGCCTCTTCCCTCTGAAGCGTACCTTCCTTGCGGTCCAAGGCTAATATGTCAGCGATGCTTGTCTCCTTAATGGTCTCAACCTCTGTCCTCTCGGCTGAATGCTGTACCTGCTGGAGAAGAGAAGGCTATGACTGCAGCCATGCCACCCGGTCACTCACAGAGCCCAAGAGACAGGGTGGGACAAGGGTGCAATTCAGGCTTGAAAATGGAATAGCTACAGAGGCAGTCTTCAGAAAGGAAGGAAGGGAGGAAGGAAGGAAGGAAGGAAGGAAGGAAGGGAGAAAGAAAGAAAGAAAGAAAGAAAGAAAGAAAGAAAGAAAGAAAGAAAGAAAGAAAGAAAGAAAGAAAGAAAGAAAGAAAGAAAGAACCCCCCACCCGGGGAGGGGGGATGTTCGCACATGTCCAAGCAGGTGCAGGAGGAAGCTGCCCTTCTGACTTCCTTGTCAGAAGAACCTCCACAGACAGTCCTTCTTGTCTGAAACAATTATTTACGAGAAGCTGTCTGAGCACCTTCTTCCTGTAGCAAGGGGTGATTCTGCACTAGGCCAAAATCCAAAAGGAAGTTTTTAAAGGGCCGTTTGTCCTCAGGGTGATGCGAGGGGCCAAAGTCCTTCCAGAAGAGGACCAGGGAACATTTTAGAAGAGCAACAGAGGAGGGGAGGGACCCAAGAGGGAGCAGCAGGGAAAGGGGTGGTGGTGTTTGCTATGACCTGTGGAGGAGCTGGTTGTAAGCACGCCCATTCCCAATGGGTCCCCAGCTTTTTAAAAACTGTTTTTGGCTTCAAATAGCCAGGCTGAAAGGAGCTGTCCCTCCAACCCGCCATCAGGGATCCGATTCCTGGTAATTCCCAGTCAAAACAATGGAGACCCCCTACTTTAACAAACAAACACACCAACCCAGTCGCAATCAGCAAATACTGCCAGGGATTCCCACTGCAGAGCCATCTGCCTCTTCGTAATAAGGTCAGCAAAATACTCTTTGGCAGCTCCTGTGAGCAGGATGAGGCCATGCAAAAAAAAAAAAAAAAGTCCCGATCCTTCCTCTGTGAGATGCGCAGCCTGGGCCTTTCATCAGGCATCCCGTCTCCAAACCTTCACTGCCTTCCCATTTTGCAATTTGTGGAGATGGAGGGACTGAGACGGTTCACGGGAAGGTACGGAAGGAATTAAGACCGAGAGAACAATGTTAGGCAACTGCGCCCAAGGTGCCCTCAAAGCCTTGGGGGACCTCTCCCTCCCACCCCCGGTGGGCAGCAGGGCTGTGGGGGCCAGGAGGGATGTGCCAGCACTTCTGCATGACTGTCTAGTTATTGTGCATAAAGTGTCGCTGTGCCAATGTGCTCACACCCATGCACAAGCACACACACACCCCATGTTTGGACCGCTATTGATAGGTATTGTATTCAAATATAGTTTAAATAGCCATTGCCAATAAAGTGGTTATACCAATATATTCAATTGCACTCATATATTCTGCTTTAACACTCAGCAAAGCAAAGTCATTGTAGATAGAATGGCAATTTAAGTATAATCAATAAGCAGTCATTGTAGATAAAAGTGACTGGTTACTAATTACTTAAACATATATATACACATATGTATTTCTTTTAATAAGCCACAGAGCATAAGAAAATGGCTGGAGTTTGGTTCAAGAGCTTTGCTGAGTGTTAAAGCAGAATATATGAGTGCAATTGAATATATTGGTATAACCACTTTATTGGCAATGGCTATTTAAACTATATTTGAATACAATACCTATCACTATTAGTTAGGGAGGGCCAAGGGAGAGAAAGGAAGGCTTTCGGGGCTCAGGTGCTTCTTTTGCCCCCCCCCTTTTTTTTTCAGGAAAGGAAGCAGATCTCCTTGCAAGAGGGGCCTGCCCCTGAGGGAGGGGGCAGGAGGCTGAGCAGAGGGTGTGCTACATGCAGGCAGTTTATCAGCTGGGGAGGAGGGTTGAGCTCCTCCCTCCCAGGGCAGGGGCCAAGGACCAGGCTGCTCAGTGTAGGGTGGCTCCTTTTGCTTCGCTTGGACATCCAGCCCAGGTCGCTGGCCTCCCGAGCCATCGTTTGCACAGCCCCGGTCGGTCGCTGTGGGTGAAAAGGGAAGGGTGAGTCTCAAGAGACGCCCTGCGGCGCGATGGCACTTACCTGCGAGCCACTGATCGCGGAATAACAATGGGGTCTCCACCAGCAGGCCCGAGTCTGTGCATGAGAAGGGGGGGGGAGAGTGAGACAGAGGAAGAGGGTCAGAAGGGTCTCCAAAGAAGCAGCCATCCCCCTACCCATCAATTTCCCCCACCCACAGAGTTGAATGAGGACATGTTTGTGCTTGGGGGCACGGGAGGATTCCCCAAGTGGACCTGCCAATAGGTAGGAAGAGGAGCAGCAGGTCAGTGACAGCCGGGGGGGGGTGTCTACGTGGCGGCGGCATCGGCAGTGGTGACACAGGAAGGCAGCAATGATCAACGATAATAAAGAGTTATAAGTAAAATACCTGTAACAGATGACTTGGGGGGGGTATGAATGTACAACAAAATTACTTTTTCAAAAATATTGGGACAAATAGTTGCTAAGGCACCTCCTTGGTGTAGTTTTGGAAGAGGCAACTCTGGGCGCTTTTACACGACCCCTATAATCCGAGGCAAATGGCTCCCAGATGTGGAGCTTAAAATTGTTTTCCCACCAGCTCCAGGCTTTAAAAAAAATTAAGTACGACCATGCCCACCTAAGCGTGTCCCAGTGCATTTTCCAAGTACCTGGTCTCCGAAGTGAAAAATTTCTGATGTAGATTGCAAAGCAGTGAGTGCCAGGTTGTCCTCGCCTTCGTTTGGTTCCACCCCCCGCCCCTTTAAGAGACTGCAATGCTTCCCGGGGCAGCTCCCGAGGGCAGAGCGGAGGTGAGCCTGCATTCTTTTCTCCCTTTTTTTCTCCCTCCCCTCACACATACAGGAGCAAGGGAGTGCGGAGGGGTGGGAACACAGCAAGAGGAGCAAACCCCCAAGATCTCTGGTCTGAATTTAAGTTGCCAGCAGATATTAGGGGTCGTGTATATACACATTCTGTTAATGGGGGGCTAGGACACCAGGTCCAAAGCAAAAGAAGGTGTGATCGTGCATCTGCAAGGACACTAGACAGCTGCTTTTCTTGGTGGGATGGCGCAGAAGAGATAAAGAACACTTCTGTCCCCCCCCCTTTTGAACAGGCACCCTGAGCCCTGGGTGCCCACCTGCGGCTACTGGAGGGTGGGCGGGGGGACCAGGGGCTGGGCAGAAGACACCTCCGGGGCACCAGCTGCCTGGCAGTAAGACCCACCTCCAGAGTCGGGGCCCTGCAGCCTCAGGACCCCATTGCCCCTGGGGGACCAAATAACTTATCTCTGCCCTGACTTCTGCCTTCCCTTGCCAACCACCTCTCTGCCACCCAACCCCGCACCAAAATACCTCTTTCAACTCAGTAGAGCTCGCGTCTCTTTCGGCCATGACCATGGCAGCAAAAACCAAGAGGGCAGCCAAGACCAGCCAGAGGTTCTTCATGTTCGCTGAGCCCCAGCCTGGCTCTCTGTCTCCTCCAAAGCAGAAGCCGGGGGCCAATAAAAGGCAGGAGAGCCACAGCACCCCCTCCCTCTGACCCTGGACCTTGCCTCTCCCTTTCCGGGCACTGGCAGGTGCTGGGAAACTCCAGATTAATTGACTCCAAGGGCCAGCCAAGTGTCACCAGGAAATCCATGGCCAAGTGCCAAAGCCATCAGCTCACATTCCAGGATCAAAGAAAGAAAGAAAGAAAGAAAGAAAGAAAGCGCTTTTACACGACCCCTAAGATCCGCTGGCAACTTAAATTCGGACCAGAGATCTTGGGGGTTTGTCGCTCTTCCTGTGTTCCCACCCCTCTGCACTTCCTTGCTCCTGTCTGCGTGAGGGGAGGCAGAAAAAAAGGGAGAAAAGAATGCAGGCTCACCTCCGTCGGCCATTGCAGCCCCTGAAGCAGGCATTCCAGTCTCTTAAAGTCTCTTAAAGGGGCGGAGGGCAAAAAACAACAACACACAAGGCGAGGAGAGCCCGGCACTCACTGCTTTACATCCGCATCAGAAAATTTTCACTTCCGGAGACCAGGTACTTGGAAAATGCGCTGGGATGCACTTAGGTGGGCGTGGTCGCACTTAATTTTCTTTAAAGTCCAGAGCTGGTGGGAAAACGATTTTAAGCTCCGTATCTGGGAGCCTTTTGCCTTGGATTTTAGGGGTCGTGTAAAAGCGCCCAAAGAAAGAAAGAAAGAAAGAAAGGCTCAATGCTGGTTATGATAGATACTTTGTTTTCCACTTGTTCTGTCTCTCTTCCCTCCAAGCAAGGGGTCCACCAGCAGTGGTTAGAAAGTCATTCCTTTTAGGTGTTTTCATGCCCGAACCCTCCTGTTATCCTGCCTATCAAAATGCCACCTGTTTCTTAATAGCAGGGGCACATGGTATTTAATGGTTGCCTGTGAAGCCATGGCACCTTTATAGCATCACAGGACTTGCCAGGCCCTTGTGGCGGTGTGGACACTGGCAGCGTGTCCCTCTCACTAGCCAACAAGTCTTCAGCAGGATAGTATAACCAACACACAGGACAGGCACACTTTTTAAATTAACCTCTTATTTTTCTTGTGGCTGCATCCTGGTGGTGCATCTCGTCACACAGTGGTTAAAGTGCAGCCCAAACGGCTCATGACCCCGGTTCAATCCCAAGTAGCTGGCTGGAGGTTGACTCCATCTTCCATCCTTCTGTGGTTGGTAGACTGAGTAGTATCCAGCTCATGGGGGGGGGCATAAATAAAACTGTAAACTGCCCAGAGAGTGCTTTAAGTGCTATGGGGCAATATCAATGCAGAATGCTTGGGTTTTCTTTTTCTTTTCTAGTCTTTTTTCTGTTCCCTTGAAGGAGAGCAGCGTCAACGAGCATTGTGTGGGTCTTGCCACACACACAAGTCCATCACTGAAGGGATTTCCCCTCCCCGGGTTACCTTTGCCGCTATTACTTGAGCCGAGAGATGAAAGAATCACGCCAAAGTTCAGGTAACGGAGAAACGCTTTACTTCTTTGCAAAGAGGCTCTCAGCCGAATTGCTTCGGAAAGCTGAGGGCAATTTACATTCAAAAACATACAGGTTTTATAGAAAAAGATCCCCTTTACATCCTGTCTTTATCGCGAACAAACAGGGAAGCATCTGGGCTCAGAAAACGGACAAAACACATTTACAAATCATCTGGACAGTTCATTGACACGGGAAGGCATTAGTCTTGCACGACAGCGCCATCCAGCCTTATAATTCCTGGAAGCCCACTGCTGCGCTGCCAGATAAGTTTGACAGTTGGCAGTTTTGTGGCTTGGCAAAACAGGATGCAGGTTCAGGGAGATATGTCGTGCTTTGAGCCACAGTTTGATGTAGGGAGAAGAGGTGAATTAAGGGACACAGTTGAATCAAGGGATAGAACCACAATGACAGCTTATAAAATGTAAAGTATATTGACTAATTATCTCCATCATCACCTCCTTCTTCATCACTTCTGGCCTCTCTATGGGCCTTTTTACACGACTCCTAAGATCCGCTGGCCACTTAAATTCGAACCAGTGATCTTAGGGGCTTGTTGCTCTTCCTACTTCCCCACCCCTCCACACTTCCTGGCTGCTGGCTGCGTGAGGGGGGGTAGAGAAAAGGAAGAAAGATCGTGCCTCACCTCCCTTCTGGCTCTCCTTCTGGCTCTGGCTCTTGCTGGCAAGATTCCTGTCTCTGTAAAAGTAGCTCTTAAAGGGGTGGGAGCCAAAAAAACAACAAACAGAAGGGAGGAGAGCCCCGCACTCACTATCTTTACACCGCATCAAGGAATTTTCAGGACGGAAGAGCAGGTACTTGAAAGGTGCGCTGGGATGCGCTAAAGTGGGCGTGGTCGCACCTAATTTCCTGTAAACTCCGGAGCTGGTGGGGAAACATTTTTAAGCTCCAGAGCTGGGAGCCATTTGCCCCAGAGTTTAGGGGTCGTGTATAAACGCCCAAAGACTCCAGGTTCCCTGAGGGTGACTCTGGATGGAACCGCCTCGGTCTCCGTGATGTGCCCGGTTGCCGGCTGATGTGACCACCAGCATTGCTCCCACTGTACAGGCCATGCAAGGCTGCTCCCAGGACCAAGAGTGAAGAGTCATAACGAGAATGTAAAATTTATGAAATGATCAGAGAAGGTCTGGGGCTCCCGGAGACCACCGACCATCACCCCACAATGTCACAAGTACAACACAGAAAACCCGATTTAAAAAGAACATTCCATTCCTGAGACATCAGGAAAAATACTCTCATAGCCATTCAAGGGCAGGGAAGCGCCACCGCCAAGAATTATGGAATAAATCTATTTCCTGGACATTCAAAGAGCCAGACATGCAACTCAGATTCACCCTCCCTGAGTTGATAGTTTATATCTACTGTGGTCCTTGGCTCTTGAAGGAGACAGTCACAGATGATCGTCTCCACACCCCAGGACACCCCTCACACCCCAAAAATGGCTTCAGCTCTCTTACCTGCCTGGGCATCCTAGGCCTTAGCCTCCTTCCTAGTTCCCCTTTTTCCTCCCCCTCCCCCTTCTCCTTCTTTGGTCTACCTGCATCTGGGAACTCTCTCTCACACACTCCCTCTTCCTCTCAAACCACTCTCCCTGGGTCTGCTTGAGAACGTGTTCCTACACTGCTTCCTACCCCCCTCTTGGGTCACCATCTTGGGCACAGGATCATGGCATAAGGAGAGAACATGGCGGTTCCAGAGGATAGTCATGCCTTCCAGAAAGGACTCCAACAGTCGAAGGTCATGAATTCTTGCACGTCTGCAGATTATCTCCAGCCAGAAGGCTTCCATTGTCTCGCCTCCACATCTACCAGGAAGATGTCAAGAAATTGAGATTCTTTTGTTGATCCAGCCAGCCACCTATTGAGTTGATAATTACACAGATCCTTGGACAATGCCCACTCCCTTCCTCCTATTTTGTCACCTCTAATAGCCCATTGAAAGACTCAGAAGGCCAGGCCACACCTGGCAAGGACAGGTTAATCTGATATCCTATTTGAGGACTTGGGACCGCCTCAAGACCTCCCCCAGGAGACCCTCTGGATGGTTCCCATTGGATACTCCCTGAAGACCATCCTTTGCCCAACCCAGGGTTGTGCCCGCCTTGTGGGAGGGAAGGGGGAGGTATAAAAGTTTGTAACCATCTTGTCTCGGGGCAGAACATTCTCGCACTGCCCTGTCGTGGGATTGTTCGCCTACTGACTTTATTGGGCCCAATAAAACCAGTATTTTTCCTGGATCTCTCTCTGCTGGATTTCTTTATTGAGCATCTGGGAATCCAGTAGCCATCAGCTGGGCTTAGCCTTTGCTGGAAACTCAACAAGAGTGCCCACCCTGTGGTTTCCTCCCTGGCAGTTCTCTGAGCTTGCTCTGAGCCATGCTGGTATACCTTTCATTGCAGATTTCAATCAGCCACCCCAAAATTGGCATCCATCCTTGGAAAGGGCACCTTTGACTATATGGCCCGAGGTGTCCAGAGCTACGTCCACACTGCTTCTCCACCTGCCCTTTGCATTGGTCCCTGAGGACTTGCCCCAAACACAGTTTGCTGCCCCCTTTTGCTCCTCCTCGCTGCCCTTCTCACCCTCTCTGTTCATCCCCACTGGTTTTCCAGCCCTCCTGTTTCTACCAATTCACCGATTTGACCTTGCTTGATTTATTCTCGAAGGCTTTCACGGCCGGGATCTGATAGCTGTTGTGAGTTTTTCAGGTTGCTTGGCCATGTTCTGGAAGTCTGTGGCCGGCGTCTTCAGAGGGCAAGGAGGAGCTCTCCAGTCCCCAGTGGTTCTTTCCCCTGCAGTGCTTTTTTGTCCATTGGACCAGTGAACTCAGCTCGGAGCAAAGCGCTCCAGGAAGGGGGCTGAGGTGGGTGGGTTATGTCTGTTTTTGAAAATGGGATGTGTGATGAGGTTTGTACGCCCTCTTGTCCCAAATTATGGTTCAATTTAGATTGCACTATACAGAAAGAGAGAGGGGTCTGTGTAGTGTTTTTTATTTTTGAAAACATCTGCACCAGACCTGGTGGCACCAATAGCAACAAACCCTCAGTGCCTGACTTGGTCCTTGGTGTCAGTTAAGACACTTGGGGTTGCAACAATGACGGCCCAGCCATGCCCCCAGACGTGTTTAGTCTTCTTCGCTGGACTCCCAGGCAGACTCAGAGTGGCTCTCCTGCATGCCAGTATGGTTGCCCGGTGGGGCTACATTCATCAGCCCGGAATAGCAGCCCCTGCAAACAGGCCGGGTGCCTGCCCGCTGCCTGCCCCTGCGCCGGCCCGGCCCGGCCCTCTTCTCCTCTCTGGTATTGGGATTGGTGTTCAGCCTCAGGTCCTGCAGGGGAAGAGGGGAGATTGGCAGGAGGCCCAGGTGAGACGGTTTGCCCCTCTCTTGGCCTGAGGGCCACGACTCGGACGCCCAAGGGGCAAGGGCCTCAAAGGGAACCCTTTCCCTACCACCCAACGCCTCCCAGGCCTGCCAGACACAGAAACTGGGCTGCATGGTCAGTTTGGGGCAGTAAATCCAGGCAATCTTTTCAAGGGGGCCTTCCCCTATTTGCGCCCAAAGATATCTCTTGCTGAGCTCATTTTTCCTGGATCTCTCTCTGTCACTTCTTTGAAGCCGTCTAATGCTATTCCCACACCCAGAATTTTGTTTTTTACTCAAAGCAGTACAGCAGTTTGATTTGTTGCCTTATTAGAGGGGCAAAACAGAAATGCATGTAAGCACGAGACAAAAATGTTGTGGCATCCTAAAGACTAAGTGCTATATTTTAATCTGAGTCTTCATGGATCAAGTCTACTTCCTCAGACACAGGAGTGAAACCCTATGGCCGTGTGACATGTTTGTACACTGTCCCATGAGGAGGTAAGGAAACGAAGCAGCAGCAGTCAATCCTGCATGAAAGGGCTGCCAGACTGTGAATAATTCCAAGGACCAGTCTACAAAGTAGGGCAGCGTAGTTGATAGAAAAGGCAAAGGGTGTGAATTCATTTCATGCTGCTGGTAAGGACTTAATAACCCTGGATTGACCTTCAGTTCTTTACGTGGGTCTCCATCATTTGGGTAGATCTTATATGCACCCTTGCTCCTTCACATCTCATGCTGAAGGTTCTCCCACCCCCCAAAGGGTTAACATTTCAGCTGCCACCTTGTTTTTGTCTCTGGAATGGAATCTTAGATATCAAAAAAAGCAAAGTGTTCTGTTTATATATTGCCCCATAGTGCTTAAAGCAATCAATGGGAAATTTTCACAATGGAGAGAGGTGAAAAGCGGTGTGCCCCAGGGATCTGTCCTGGGACAGGTGCTTTTCAATCTGTTCATAAATGACCTGGAGACAGGGATAAACAGTGAGGTGGCCAAGTTTGCAGATGACACAAACTTTTCTGTGTGGTAAAAAACAGAGAAGATTGTGAAGAGCTCCAGAAGGATCTCTCCAAACTGGGGGAATGAGCTGGGAAATGGCAAATGTGTTTCAATGTAGCAAAATGTAAAGTAATGCATATTGGGGCCAAAAATCAAAACATTATCTATCAACGCATGGGCTCTGAGCTATCCATGATGGATCAGGAAAGAGATCTTGGTGTGCTGGTGGACAGCTCAATGAAGGTGTCTACCCAGTGTGTGGCAGCAGTGAAGAAGGCCAATTCCATGCTAGAGATGATCAAAAAGCGGACTGAAAATAAAACAGCCCACATTATAATGCCATTATACAAAACGATAGTAAGGCCACACCTGGAGTATCGTGTACAATTCTGGTCACCGCATTTCAAAAAAGACATAGTGTTATTTCTCTCTCCCTTTTTCTGGTTTTCTGGCTAGCTGGCTGGTGGAGAGAGGGCCAAGACTCTAATTCCAATTCTAGCCTCCTGGCCCTCCTGCTGGAAGTGCATGGAGTTTGAGGGAGGCTCCTCATTCCCTTCAAATCCAAGAAAATCTAGTGTGTTGACAAAGAAGGCACAGAAACCTGCCCAGGAGTTCCTGGCATTCAGGTTTCTGGGACAGAGCACCTTCCCTCTGAGGGTGAGAGAGGGGAGTTAGAGACATCCCCACATTCTTGGTCTGATACACTTGACATAAAAGACATTTTGATGTCCTGGTTTTGCTTCTAGAGATGTGACTAGCTGCTGTTGACTCCGACTGGTGAATCTTGTCCAACCTGCCTCTGGACCTCACTGGCCAGACCCCTGGGAGAAGGCAGTGATCCAGCCCTCACTAATTAGCTTCTGTCAATATTTGCCCTGAGCTGGAGAGCAACGACAGAGCTCCTTAATTCCTGGAAGGATCCCAGTGTCGGCCGGTCAATATCACGGGTAAGGGTGCTGTGCGCAACGGAGAGCCCCATGCGTCAAGCAGGAGGGCAGTCAGTCCCACTGGGGGCTCACTCCAAGCTGCCTCCTGTAACGCAAAGCTTTCACCTCAATCCCTGAGTCAGTCTTGAGGATCTCAAAATGGAGGTGCCTGTACATTCAGCCTTGTTTGTGTGGACAAGGAAGGGAGATTGACAGGACATGGCTTTGGAGCCATTCCTCGGGGTTTTTTCTCTGGATCCCTCTGGACAGGGACAGGCTGATGTCCTCTCCTCATGACTCTTCGCCCGCCCACCCTTGCTTGCCCTAGGGGACAAGGAAAGCTCATCCATGCCTGGCCATGCCTGAGCTCTGGGGGCAGGCTCTCCCTCCCCAGGCCCTAGGTTCCCCTTCCCCTTCCCCACGGGCACGTGTACCAGGCTGCCGAGTGCTGGATCGGACAGAGTGGACTCCTCGATGCCGCTGGTCCTTAGTGCTGGGTGTGGAGGAGGCTGTGGGAGGAGAAGGGGGGGGCATTAGAGAGAACGGAGGGTGTTGCTCCCTTGGGCCCTCTTGCTTAACCCTGCCAGCCGGTGTCCTGCCACCCGTGATGCCTGGCCCTTTCCGCCCTCACCCTCCTCCAACGTACCCGTCTGCTGGGCTCCACCAGAAGCGCCAAGGTGGCATTCTCAAAGGCCCGTGGTCTGTCCTCGGGCAGGAGCGGCTGTGGGAGGAACAGGGGCATGAGACCCAGTTCAGTTACCATGCAGCCCCCTCCCTCCCGGGGACCCCCGAAAGGCCAGCAGGAACCCTTCGGACAAGGAGGGGAGTGCGCTGAAAACGCCACCAGGTCAACACGTGCAGACTCAACACGGTGCCATGCCACGGGCACATTCAGCAAGGGGGAACACCCAGAGCCTTTGCTGCCCATCAACTATTTCCTGTTCCTCATACCTTGGCGTGAGATGTGTCCCAGACAGGCCGACGGCGGTTGACATGCCTGCGTGCTTGCCCTATATCTGCACAGCAAAAGTCAAAGAGGCCCCTCTGGCTCCACTTCCCAGCTCTTTTAAAGACATATTTAAAGGCTTCTGACTGAGAACCTCAGGCGTGGGAAGGAACTCCCTGCGGGCAGCTCTGCGGCAGAGCCCCCCCCCCCAGGCCCTTCTCTTCCACCCCCACCCACCCCAGACCCCATGACATCATTCTTCTGTGCTACCCTGTGGCTACTGCTGATGAAGAGCACCCAGTCGGGTTTCCCAGGCCTGGGAGATGTTCCAGGAATGGTTTGCCACAGCTGACCATCAGCCTTATTTCCACTGCCCAGCAGCAGGGATTTGAACCTGGGAGCCCTGGGCTGACTCTTTATATGCACTCCGGCACGCAGATTCTTTCTCTTCCTTAGCCTTGGAGATTGAAGCGGGTGGTGTGAGCCTTCCTGGAGATCCCTTCTTTGACCTGGAATGGGAAAACAATTTGAAGCGACCCACGGAGCTTACCGCGGACAGGAGGGTGTAGCACCCGACGCAGGGCTGATTCCCTCTGAGCGGCAGCCTCCTCCGTGTTTGCTCCTGCACAGAGAAAAATCCGTGCCTCAGGGTGCCGTGGCCTTGGCAGACGCCTGCAACAGCATCAGGGCCCACCGTCTCCTGGGCACGTGCCTGTGTGTGCTCCAGCGTGCACATCACTTAATTATTTATTTTTTTAGTTTGTTTCTAAACATTTCTCTGTTGCACCTTCATCTTGGAGATGATGCCTGGGTGGTGTCTGATGCATTGGATGGATCAAGGGGATAGAGAAGAAAATCTTTTGCCTCTCACAAAATACCAAAACCAGAAGTCATCCACCCAAATGGAGGGTTGGACGAGTGAGAAAAGACAAAAAGCAAATATTTCTTTACCCAGCGTGTTGCTAGTCTGTGGTAAAATCTTTGCCACTGGGGTGTGGTGACAGCATCTGGCCTAGCATACCTTTCACAGAGGATGGGGACGATTTATGGAGGAAAAGTCCATTGGAGGCAACAAGCCATGATGGGCAGACGTGTTCTCTCCAGGCTTAAAAGGAGGGTACCCCAAAATGCCAGATGCAAGAGGGAGGTACCAGGAGAGAGGGGCATCTGGTGGGGCGACTGGGGGAGACAGGAAGGTGGACTCGGTGGGCGTAATCGCGGAACAAAGTAGGACGTGAAGTAACCGCCTAACAAAAATTAAATAGGTCTCCCCCTGGAAAAAAATCTAAACCTTAACAGTAAAAGCAAGGGTTTTAAGCTGCCACCAAGTAAAATATTTCCATTTTAATGGACAAGTTTAAATACTTTAGAAGCCTGAGCAAATCAAAAGCCTCTGACTTGGCATGGAAAGAAATGTAACTCTGTTATAAGTTGAAGCTGCCTTGGGAGGGTATTCCAGATTTGGGTTGCCACCACAGAGAAGTCCCTTCTTCTCTAGATGGGGAATGCACTTCTTTTAGCGGGGAGCACTAAGGGAAGGATCCCCTTGGGTTATCCCGACTTTACAGGCAGGCTGAGATGTCTAAACCGGCACCAAGCAGGTTCCAGGGTGGCTGTGCAGAGAAGCACTGAAGACCACCTAGGGGAGACATTTCAAATGTTGTTCTCAACTTTAACCCAGTGTGTGTGGGGGGGAGAGAAGAGGGGGAGGGTTGTTTCAATGTTGTTCCACCATCACCAAAAACAAAATAAAGCACATCTCTAGTTATCTAGTTATGCTAGCCTCTTACGCTCTTTCCTTGTGTGTACAACATGTACAGCTTATCTCCATGCAGTAGTTTGCTCTTGTGAAATTACCAGTTACAGCACTGGCACTTTTGGTCATTTTTCCTGCTTTCCGGGCAACGCACGTCAAAAATCCTACAAAGATCCATGCTTTTTCATGTGATTTTTCTGCATTTTTGTACCTGTTCACCTCATGGCTTATTTTGTGATGGAGGAAACGTCTGACACCCAGTCCTTTGCTAGGAAAACACAGCCGAGATGGGCTCAGAAGCTTGTCTAAACCCTCCACTCACTTCCCTCTGGCTGGGAAGGGAGCGTCCTTGACCCTCTTCCCTAATCTAGGCAAGACTTCTGGTCCATTTCTCTGCTGCTGAGCACCGTGGAGGGTCCTTCTTGCTCTACCCCTCTTGCCCCCCACCCCACCCTCTCTTGCTCCTCATCGGACAAGGCTCACCTTCCTTCCCAAAGAGGCAGCAGCCGAGACAGCCGGCCCGAAGGCCAGGGCGGCAGCTACCAAGAGCAGCCAGGAGCACTTCATACTTTCCAGGCAGTCCCTGGTCACAGAATCGAGCCCCAAAGGGCAGCGGTGGCAGGAGGAGGGAGGGAGCCCCAACCAGGCACCCCGCGGCCCTGGACTATGACTCTCCCGGTCGTTTCAGGGGGGGGCTGGCCGCCACTGAGCCAACGGGCCGCTCAGGTTGCTTAATCATTAGCAAGGCTTAGGATTCCCTTGCCTCCAGGGGTGGAACCAAATAGAAATGAAGGCTATGGATCAAGCATATATCTGTATTAGTAACCCACAGGTATATTGACAGGCTTCATAGTAATATACATATCCCAAGCTGTACCCTGTATGGGATATTTTAGGCTATGCCTTGCAAAGTATAAGCCACACAAATTATATATTTAGAGGTAATGATGTTACTAAGCATACATATATATATATATTTCATTTATATTCACACATGTATTCTTTATTCCTGCAAACTTTGAGAAAGGGGGGCCCCTGTGGGATTGTTTTTCTGTGCTACTCGGAGCATTGTACAACTTAATTAGGCATAGTTGAGCCAAGAAAAGTCTTATCTCTCTCGGCTGAGAGAACAGCTGCTATCCATCAATTGTCAAACTCCAGGGTCATAAAACGCTTGCAGATCCGTGGAGCTCGGTACTAGCCAGTTCAAACAAACGCTCCAATTAAAATATTTAGCTGTTGCCAAAAGTGCAAAAATAATGATCAAGAATACCAATCAGTGTTTGATGTGTGTAACCTATGCATATGACGTAAGATGCAAATGGGAGGGGGAAGGAGCAGAAATGTAATTCTATAAGACCTGATGTTTGCTCTGGGTCCATTGGAATTGCCACTCGATCTGAGTAGAGTGAGAATTCCCTGGTTGACAACCAAATAAATCTTCACTTTCCTGAAGACCCAGACTGCTTTATTGCAACTGCATAGCCTTCCTTTTTTTGCCGGCAAAGGACCCAAGCTACAGCTATTGTAAATAGCTGGACATCATCGCCTTCAGAAACACACACACACACACACACACACACACACACACACACACACACACAGAGAGAGAGAGAGAGAGAGAGAGAGAGAGAGAGAGAGAGAGAGAGAGAGAGAGAGAGAGACTGGAAAGAGAACCTCAGGCAACCAAGCTGGGTCCCACTTTTCCTGTATTTTGGTGTTGAGAGTTTGCCTGATGATATCATTGTTCTAGAGTAGAAACAATACTTCTTGTTCAGTTTGTTATTCAGTATAATCATTGTATTTATCATTGCTATGCATCTGTGATATGTACTTATTTTTCTCTTATGTTTTCCAGAAGTTTCAAGCCTACACACATTCCAATTATCCAATACTTTGCTACATCTACATGTAGAGCACATATATTCATCATTAGTACTACCTCTTTTAATTGCTTTGTATTGAACATGCTATAATTTCCTTTGCACTTTGATTTTTAATTATCTCTTATTATGTAACATTGTTTGCATTTATTCTTGTAGTTTGTAGTTTAAAATGCTAAATGTGAATTTAGTATTTTTAATTTTCACGGGGAGGCATGTAACATAAATTGAGAGTGAGGAAAGCCTGTCTCAAAGGCAAAACGTTAACATATTTAATATTGAGCTGAAGGCCTGAACTGTTGTAGATCTGAGATCACGAGGGAATGTAAGCCAGGGCTGAAGATGCATTCAATCCAAGAAACAAGCGAAATCTGATTGGCCTAAAAGGATATGTGACTGTTTCTCTCATGCTGTGAACAGGGGGACAGAGACAGGGAGAAAAGGAGAAGGATTCTTTCTAGAATAGTTTCTGCATATGGACTAATGGACTGTTATTTATCATGTAGTTTGCATAAGGGATTTTAGGAGGCCCTGCCGCTAAAGCTTGCTTTAGACATTATAAAGTAAGGAAGGGAAATCATGTGTTATTATTTTCCAGTAAGCTAATATTCCTGTGAAATTCCATCTTTTTAATAAAAGCCTTTACTTAATATTCAAATGAAAGTGCCTATGATGAGTACTTGCTGAAAAATTATTTTAATAATCAATACAGCAGGGCCGGGTGATCAATAAAGGACCCACTTGGAAGCAATTAAGGGTAATTAACTCCTCCAGATAGTAGTTCTGGATAGAGGAGGAAAAACCCTGGTTTAAGCAAATTCCGTACCAGCCCTCTGTTAGAAAGTCCCAGGGTGACCAAGTGCAGAGCAGGCAGTGTGGGAGGTCTCCTCTTGTGGCCACATCCTTTCTTGCTCGCAGTCAGGCAGTCCAGGCTTCCCCACAGGGAGCCAAAGTGGGGGGAACGTGTGGGGGCAACCAGAGTCTTTTGGGAATAGCTTCAGCCCCTCTGGAAGAGCTGAACTACAGCCTGGTCCTGAAAGCCCTCCCGCATCTAAGCCCTCTCCGATTCCCCTTGACAGGAGGCACCAGACATCACTTGCCCATTTCTTTATTGTTCACATGTCATAGCCCATACGACAGACTCGGGGCAGGCAAATAACCAGGCACAGAGACAAAATACAGATACAAAATATGATCTTCTTTAAAATATACCTTAGGAGTATAAAAACCAAAC
This sequence comes from Phrynocephalus forsythii, assembly GCA_029282475.1. Lineage (NCBI taxonomy): Eukaryota > Metazoa > Chordata > Lepidosauria > Squamata > Agamidae > Phrynocephalus > Phrynocephalus forsythii. The sequence continues at coordinate 1,044,130 of JAPFRF010000009.1, forward strand.
ATTCTGAAAGCAGACTTCTGGCTTCCACTTCCTGCCATTCTCCAAAAGTTGCACAAATACGTGGGGTGTCCAGGCCCCAGGAGGAAGAGTGAGGCAATCCCACAGCTGGGCATCTGTCACCCAAGTGCCTGCAGCCATGCTGGCAGGGGAGGGTGGCAGGCGTGGGCAGCCAACACATCCGGAGAGCGTGAGGTAGGGGAAAGCAGCAGGATCCTCAGCCCATGGAGCAGCTCCGCCAGCACAGAGCCAGGAGACAGACAAGAGCTGGCTATCTTCCAGGTGGGCTCCTTTGCAGTGCAGCATCATGGGTTGTGTTGTTCACAGCTTCCTGGAGAAAGGCAGCCCCTGCAATGCCCAGACCCAGCCGACGGGTCCGCGTCCCAGTTTCTGTCTTCTGGCCCTTTGGGCGCCCTGCCCTCCCTCTCATCTGCCAGGGGCCTAGAGGTGGCCAGCGCTGGCTCACGCCACCCCTGGACCCAAGGGCGGCAGAAGGAGGCATGTCGAGGGCCAAAGCAGAGGTCTGCCAGCCACCGGGTCCTCCTGAATGCCCTCACAGGGAACCGCCTGCGTTGGGAGAGCGAGGAACAGAAGTCGGGCAGGATGGTGACTTGGGTGCCGGCATAGCTGAGGTGCCGCGCCTGGGCGGCCTGCAAAATGGCCGCCTTGTCAGCGAAGCGCAGCAGCCGGAACACAAGGGGCCGGGGCCTGCCGTTGGGGTCCCAGGCCACACCGCCGTGGACCCGGCGGGCACTCTCCACCTCCAGGGGCCGGGACTCTGCAGGCAACGCCAGCATCTCCGGGAGAGTCCTCTGCAAGAAGGAGAGGGGGTCGCTGCCCTCGGCCCCCTCCGGCAGGCCCAGCATCCGCAGGTTGTTGCGCCGCGAGCGGTTCTCCAGGGAACGGCACCGGCCCTCCATCCGCCTCACGTACTCGCTCAGGCTCCGGTTCTCCATGCGGAGGGTGGCCAGCTCCAGGCCCCAGCCCCGGGCCTCCTGCTCCAGCCGGTCCAGGTGGCTCTGCAGCTGGGCAACGTCCCTGCAGATGGCACTCATGTCCGCAGAGAGGCGGTCCAGCTTCCTGGACAGGACGGGCCCCACGTCCCCCTGCTCGGCTTTGCTCTCCAGAGACTTCCCGCTGCCACAGCTGTGGCGGGGTGAAGGCAGGCCAGGGCTGGGGCACTTCTTCTTGGAGGGCGTTCCTGGGTCCTCTTTCCCCTGGGATCCGGTACTGCAGGGCCTGGTGCCCGAAGGTGGACCATCCTCGTTCCTGGCTGGAATCGGAGGAGAAAGGTGTAAGAGAGAATGTGCGAGAGCCGTGCGAGAGCTTTGGCCCTTTGCCTTGCTTAACAGCAGCAGAAGCAACAACAACAGCAATAACAGCAGCAGCAGCAGCAGCTACAACAACAACAACAACAGGGCTCCCTCCTGCCCTCTCCTGCCAGCCGGGCAAGTCAATCTACCTGCTGCAACGCAAAAAGTTTGGAGGCAAAACCGGAGCAGATCAGGAGGTGAAAGGACGGGACGCTCAACACAAATTATTTCGACTTGTGTGCCCAGGAGTGCCTGGTTTTATGGCTCTGTCAAGTGGGTGTCTGCCCTCCGTCATGTCTGCTGCTTTCTCTGTGTCTGCAGCAGGTAGATTGTGAGATCCTACAGAACCACAGAGCCCCTGCTGGGAGGCTTCCACCCCAGCCACCAGTCACCTTCCAGCAGTTGGGCTCTATAAGGCCATGGAATCTGAAACATAGAACAGATTCTGGAATTCTGCAGGCAGCACCAATTTCTGGGCAGAATCTGTGAAGCTGCAAAACCTCAAGTGGTCCCAAAATGCTGCCCCCCCCTCCTGCCCAGAAGGGACAAGCGGAACTGCCCAACTTTCCCAAGGGAGCCCAAGCAGAGGCTTGTGATCTTGAGCTGCTCCTTTGCCAAGAAGGGGACAGACTCTGGGCTGCCTCGGCTCCTCCCGCTTGTCGGTCTGCGTCCAGCCCTTCTGCCTCACCTGTTGGGAAAGACCTTTTCACGCCACTCCTCTGTGCCTGGGGCTCGCTCGGCCTCCGTGCACAGGACGTGGGTGTGGGTGGGCTCCCGTTCGACAGCGGCAGGCAGCGGTTCCCTTCGGGGCTGCTCCCTTGGACACCGTCGGCAGGACTGGTGGGGGCAGGACCTGAGAGAGAAATGAGAGACTCAGCCGCCCACATTGGCTAAAGGAGAGTCCATGTGTGTGTGTGTGTGTGTGTGTGTGTGTGTGCACATGCACACACACACACACACGCCTGAGGTGGTTCATTTCCCTGAGGACTCGCAAGTGGTTAAGAGTGCAGTCCAAGGGCACCCCCCCACACACACACTTAGAAGGAGGAACCCACTGGCTTCGGCAGAACATACTTCCCAGCCTTTCCTTGGAGGACGGCAGTTTTAGAAACCAAGTGTCACCAGAACAAGGCTGCACCCCAAATAAATCCAGGGCAAGGCACCCCACTGGCTCTCGGCCAAGGGCAAGAACTTGTGTGTCTGTGTGTGTGTGTATGTGGGGGGAGTTGTTTCTGAACCCTCCTTCCTCCCAGCCCAAGCCCTGCGATGCCCAGCCAGCCTGGAATGAACATGTGTCCGTTTAGGAACACAGGCTGGAGAACGTAGCTGGGGCGAGGTGGTCTCACCCCACACAGTAATGGCATCCCCCCCCAGGTCCCGCGTCAAGCCTGCCTTTCCTTCCAGGAAGTCAAAAACCCACCCTGGTTCTCTCTCTCCTTCCTTACTTCCACACACCAACTCCCTTCCTTCCTTCCATTCAACTTTTCTCTTTCTTTCTTTCTTTCTTTTTTCTTTCTTTCTTTCTTTCTTTCTTTCTTTCTTTCTTTCTTTCTTTCCTTTCCTTTCCCCACCCACCCTCAGCAGTTGGGACCCAGGGGCTCCTCAGTCCAGCATTCCAACGGCTACACTGCCCCCGGCTGCTCCTGAGGAGCTGGAGAAGAGTCTCGCAGGACCCTCTGCAAGAGCCAAAGACGTTCCGTCTTGTAGAGATGGGAGCAGTTCTCCCTTGGGGATGAAAACTGCCAGGATTTACCTGACAGGCATCTTCCCCACATTCAGTGTCCCCAAGAAGGCTCTTATGTTCTTCTCATGTTCTTCTGACCCTGAAGGGCTGCCCCAAGGAGCAGGAGGCCCACACTGACTGACCTCCCGGGCTGCTCTTGACGGCCCCTCCCCATAGACTATTCAAGGGTGTGCCAGCAAGGCTGGCTCTGCTGGGGGGCCTCTCCTTCAGAGTGCAACCCCCCCCCCGAACTGTTGAAAGCACCACAAGGGGGAAAGAGAGGACAGAAGACTTTCTGGAGTGGATGGGCGGCCGATGCCTGCAAAGACCCTGAAGGGCCACGGGGCAGGTGGCAGCCATGCAATAAAAGGCAAGGCAAAGCAAAAAAAAAGGGGGGCACACCAACTACCTTGAGAGCTTCCTACTGTGAAACATAGACCGTTCTTGGGAGCGGACCATCAGGTTACAAACCATGATGAAGATGTATGCAATCTCCAGGCTTAAAACTGGGGTACTTCAAGGGCCAGATGCAGGGGATTGGTATCAAGAGACAGATATCTAGTCTTGTTCACTCCCAGACGCATCTGGTGGGGCCACTGTGAGATACAGGAAGCTGGACTAGATGGGCCTTTGGCCTGATCCAGCATTGGCTCTTCTTATGTTCTTATGTTCTAGAAGGGGCTTTGAGGTGGCAAACTGTGCAGGGCTGGGGGTTCTTGCTCCTGCTGTGGCTCTTCTGTGCTGTGAAGTCAGAAGCAAGCTCTCCAGGTATGTGGGATGTTTAAGGAGTGGTTTGATCAGTTCCACGTGCCACCACCACCCCGCCCCCAGTCAGCTTCCGTAGCCGAGCCGCAGGATTCAAGCACGGACCTTAATCCATCCCTCTCTTGACAAAACCACACTGGGCGTCCTTGGTCCCCACTGGGGCAGCTCACCTTCCCCGGACGCCCTCGTGGCCGCCTCTTCTTTCCTTGCTTGCTGGCACCTCCCTTCTGCAGCTGGGGAACGGCCGGCCGACAGGCTCCCTGGACTGGGTCCCCGTGCGGTGATCTCCTTGAGGCAACGGAGGAGGCCCCGGAGGGGGCTGCTCTCGCTCGTCCCTCCTGGGCAAAGACAGACACAAACCCATCCCTGAGATGGCCATGGCATCTGGCGGAACAATCTTTCAGGTGGCTGTGGCCAGTGGGGGATTCTGGGAATGGCTATCAAAAGAAGCTACGGTCCTTCCCCAAAACTCACACCAGAACCCAGGGCTGCTGCTTCCTGGCTAGTTCCTCACCTCCTTCCACGGAGGACGTGCCTCTGTGCGCATCCCATTCCTTCGGTGCTGAGTCGGTCCGGGTACTGCCAGCCTTCAAAGGACCAGCTGGCGTTTCACCCAGGGAGTGTGTAACACTCTGGGGGCAGCGATTACGGGTGGCCAGTTTCTGTTTAGCTGCAGGAGGCAAACACAAGATACGGGTCCTCTTGGTGTCTGAAAGTGGGCCCCAGAGGCTGCCGGGGGTGCAGAACTCAGCTCCAAAGCCCATCCATTGCCAAGAGTCAGCCTAAACCTGCCTCACAGGGAAAAGGCCATGGAGGGTAGCAGCCTTGAATGCCAGGCCATGCAAACACTATTACTGCTGCCACCACTGGTGCCACGGGTGGAAAATGGCCCTGGACTCCCCAGGCCATACCTGTCAAGTGTCCCGTTTTGGCTGGGACACTGCCGTTTTTCAGCCTTTTGCCCACCATCTTCCCAGAACATTTATTTTTCCCGGAAATGTCCCGGGCGGCAGCAGTTGACAGGGAGGCTTTTTGTTGACATAGTGGTGAGCAGCCAAGCACAGAAAACAGCGCTTGTGAAGCTGCCCCGGGTTTGGCTGGGGACTGGGTAGAGTGGGAACGAGCTGGTGCAGCTGCGGCTCAGCGGGGTTGGAGGGGCAAAGCAAGTGGTGTGTGTGTGTGCATGTGCATGCATGAGGGTGGGCATTTGTGTTTATGTGCATGTGTGCACTAGCGCACACGCATGCCTTGCACCTCTCTCCTCCCATCCTGGCCAGCGCCAGGGAAAACTTGACAGGTATGGCCTGGGCACAGCAAATGCCAGCAGCCCTCAAGGCCTGGGAGGGGGGAACAATTGCACAGGATGTGTGTTACCTTCCGCATGGGAACACTGAACCCGTCCTTCCAGGCAGCTCCACTTAGCATCCCTTTCCGATGTCCTTCCCAAGGGTGCCTGGGCTGAAGTGTCAGAACAACTCTGGGCACAGGCGGGGGTTGTTGCTGCTGCTGCTGCTGGGGCATCTTCTTGAGACCTTGGTGTACTCCAGGCATCCTCTGTTACAGCCACAAGAAAGGTAACCATAAACATATCTGCGATGTCAAGCCGATTCCACTTTAGGGTGAGCCTCCCCAAGTTTTCCAAGTAGGATGCACTCAGAGGTGGTTTATTAGACATTCCCTCCTTCTTTTACTGCTCTGGAACCATTCTGCAGTTCAGCCACCACTGCTCATGGAAGGACGGGCAGGGAACACACACATACCCAGCTGCACTTCTTCTGTGTCATCCCAGGTGTCCCCCCTCTGCCAGGAGGCAGAGGTGTGGGGACTCCCTCTCCCAACCCCGGGTGGCCTCGCCCACTGAGCAGCTTATGAATTGCATATGCATCCTGTGATGGGGGTTCCTGCATGGCAGGGGGTTGGACTGGATGACCGATGAGGTCTCTTCCAATTCTAGGATTCCATGATTCTATGTGAAGTCAGAGGAGGCCTTCCCGGTCTTTGCTTTAGCTGATGCATCTTTGCCCCGCCAGCAACCACTTCCAGCAGTTTGTCCTCCTCTGCGTGCCTGTGCGTGAAATGCCACTCTCCCCAGGAGTAAACAGATCTGTTTGAATTATGTTCAGAAAGGTGTTCGTGCCAATCAGCCAGAGATGTTGTGATGGGGGCAGAAAATGCCCCTCCCATGCGAAGGACCCCTGAAGAAAAAGGCCAAGGACCAGGTACCCAGGAGACCTCCCTCTTCCACCTCTCTTACTTGAAGTGCTCCCTGCCCCAGATCCCCAGGCCATCCCGTCCTGCTGAGCATTAGTGGTGGGGTGTGTGTGTGTGTGTGTGTGTGTGTGTGTGTCCGAGGGAAGGCGCTGGCTCAGGGCCCTCTCCTTTGAGCAGCCCTCTGCCCTGCGGATGGGGGAGGCTGGTGGTATACAGGGCTTCACTTCCACCAGGTCCAGTTCTTGGGCAGGAAATCCCCCTTCCTCCTCCGAAGGTTGCCTCCTCCTCCTCCTCCTCCAGGTTTCTACCACACTCTGGCCCCCAACCTCCTCTGTCTCACAGCCCTGACAGGTGTCTGGAAATACACACGTGCATCTTTTGGGTTCCTGCCCTGCCGTCCTCCCATAGCTGGGACCCAAAACGACTCATGACCAAACAGATCTGGATTTAAAAAGCAATCCGTTTTTGAAAAATATGCTTGAGTGGGGGAAGGGGGGAGCACTTCTAGGAAAACACAAGTCCACATGGAAACACTGTTGCACTAAAAGGCCATTTAAAAACATTTCCGAGCGGCTGTTCTTTGTTAGGAGGAATCCCAGGACTAATGCACTCAAAAGACGGTTCCTCAACGGCCAGTCCATTCCTGCCAACCTGGGAAGGGCTCACGGGCTGCAGGTGGGATCCGTGGCCATCACCTGCTTCTACCCAAGCAGCACCCGGGTCCGAGGAGCCACGCAAAGTTTCCACCCACCTAAAGGTTTTGCACCCCGTGCCACGCAGTGGGTCCTGGGGGGGTGGGGGGCTCCTTTGCATGGATCGGCTGTTTTGTGCAGCCCTTCACCTCCTGCTGGTTCCGCCACCCCAGTTCCCGAGACCCACCTTGGCTGCAGTTGGAGCAGGCCCCACTCCTGGGACCCTCCTGCTCTCTCTCCGTCTCGCTGCAGCTGGAGGAGGAAGAGGAGGAGGAGGAGGGGGAAGAAGAAGAGGAGGAGGCGCTGGGCGTGTCGAGGTAGCTGGGCCTTTGGATGGGAACCCCCTCCAGGCACGTCATCAACCTCCGGAGGGGAGAGCTTTCTGCGCGGGCACCGGAGCCGGTGCTGCCGGAAGGGCCGACTACAGGGAGGCGCTGGAGGGGGCTGCCGGCTGGACCGCCTAAAAAACAAAACAGGCCTCGTCCTCGTGCAGTAGAATGAGGACTGACATGGGAATGGTAGTCCAAAGGATTGCCTCTCAGATTACAATCTCCAGAATCCCCAGCCCATCGTGTTACACCCCAGGAGAAAGAGTCTGGGTTTTGGACTCCATGGTCCAGAGGGTGGGGGTCCCTTGCAGTCTTAAAATGAGGAGGAGGAGGAGGAGGAGGATCCTTAATGAAGGCAGTGAGTTAGGCCTGTGGCAGAGGCCTGTGTGGCCTTTTCTCTGCAACCCCCCACAAACACATCCTGACTTACCTCTTGCCTGCGGCCCCTGCAGCCGTCCCTCCCCCTCTCTCAGCCTCTGGGTGCAGGAGCTGCTTGCCGAGTGGGAAAGAGGGTTTCGACTCAGAGCAATCTCTTTCAAACAGTTCTCCAGGCCTTGAAGGGGTGGGATGCCGGAGGAAACAGCGCCTGCGAGGAGAAGGATGCAGAGCAGCTGAAGAGCAGGGTGGAGGCAGCAAGGCTCATTGTCATGAAAGCATAAGAACATAAGGACAGCCTTGCTGGAAGAGGCCATCATAGCCCATCCAGTCCAGCATTCTGTCTTACACGGCGGCTCACCATTTGCTTCAGGGTATTCCCAAGCAGATGTCCTCACCTGCTTATGATTCCCTGCAAGTGGCCTTGAGCTATCTCCTGCCTCTCTCTCCAACCCGGAGGTTGTCCTTAGGCATCCATCATCATAGCCATGGATATTGTCCTCCATGAACTTGTCCAATCCTTTCTTAAAGCTGTAAAGGCTGACAGCTGTCACCACTTCTTCTGGCAGGGAGTTCCACAGACCAGTGATCCTCTGGGTGAAAAAGGACTTTCTCTTATTTGTTTGAGATCTAGCACCCAAAAGTTTCATGGAGTGCCCCCTAGTTCTAGTTCTATGCTTACTGGATAAATTGGTTAAAATTCCATTTTTTTTAAACTGTGCTTTTTGCAGGACTTAAGAATTTCTAAAGCCTTAAGGATTTTTTAAAACTACAGCTGAAACACAATCAAAGTGAGAGGGAACAGGGTGTGGGCAAAGTAACTGAGTGTTCCCATCAGGTTCTTTGCTCCCTCCTTAAGTGCCCCTGTGCAAAATGCCTGGCTGAAGGAGGACTCACTATCCCCCCACGCTCCAGAGTTCAGGATCCGGAGGGAACGGCACCCTGTAGTCCAAGGGCGGTTAATGTGGGGCCCTCCAGACTACATCTCCCACCATCCTTCCCCACTGGCTATTCTAGGCTGGGGCTGATGGAACTTGCATCTTCCTAGCCTCTACCACGATCCCCATCGCTCGTGCAAACCACAGCTTCTAGTTCCATCCTCCTGAGTATGTTTCAATTGCACTCCCTCTCTGGGACCGATTTTCCTCCCATCTCTGCCTGCTCGGCCGTTCCCACAAAGGCCAGTGGACTGGAGCAGAGCACACATAGCAGGGCCAGGGCAAGCGGCCTCTCCCTCCGTGGGGGGCAGCCCCCCCCCGATGAATTCCTGATTCGGATTTGGAGTGGAAGAGAAGCCATGGCGCTGGCAAGCCGAGCCTTGCTCTCACCTCCCTCGTTCCTGGCCCACCTCCCGGCCTCGGGCGTCCACCGGTGGCGTCCGTCTGGGAAGCTGCCAAAGGAGGCTCTGAGGGCCGGGGACAAGGGCGGGTGGCCGGGGGAGCCCAGAGGGACCTCCTTGAGGCATCGCTCCAGGCCTTGCAAAGGAGTGCTGCCGGAACCACCTCCTGCAGGAACGAGAACAGGGTTTCATTCATTCATCTCTTTATCCTCTTCCTCGGGTGCCTTGCCGCTGGAAAACACAGCTGGGTTTGTGACATGACAGACATAATTATTAAAATGCCAAGCTCCATTTAAAACTCTTGGGGTGGCTTAAAAGGTTGGCGAGATGCACCTTGGCACCTTTGTATTTGAGCTGAAAGAGTTGGGGCTGGTGGGTGAGGGAGTCATCGGCTGCGTCTCCGCACCTCATTCCCTTGGAGCCTAGAGGTGGCAGGACGGAGTGGGTGCCCAGAGGCGGCTGCCCCTCCGTCCACTCCGCAGCCCCTCGTCCTGGCTAGCTGGGCCTCCAAGTGACAGGGGCGAGAGGAGGTGGTGGTGGTGGGGGATCCCCTCCCTCCTAGGCTTGCTCAAGTGGCACTTCTCCCCTGCCCCCGAATTCAACCCTGTCTTCTCCCTCCCCCTGCAGTCACCACCCTCCCCTTGGATGAATCAGGGCAAGGGGAGGTTTTCCAGGACTCCACGACGGAGGTGAAAGGATTCCAGGAAAACACACCCTCAGTGGCCTCACGGCAGCTTGAGGGATTCTTAAGATCATGCAGACACGAATGCCACCTATGAAGAACCCTACAAATACTGTATGTGTGTGCAAATTTCGTTTTCCCCTCTCCAGGGAGTGAGCCTGCTCAGCTGGAGATTTGGGTTGTCACCCGAGACAGCAAATGGCTCATCACCTTGCTCCTTCCTGGCCCACCTCCCGGCCTCGGGCGTCCACCGGTGGCATCTGTCTGGGGAGCTGCCGAAGGAGGAGCTGACCACGGGCGAAGGCGTCTGGATGGGGGAGCCCAGCGGGAGTTCCTGCAGGCACTTCTCCAGGCCTTGCAAAGGGGTGCTGCTCTCCCGGCCAAGCCCTGCAGAAATCGGGAGGGAGGTCGTTCAGCCAATTCCAACTTCCTCCACTTCAGGATGTCAACACTGGGGGGGGGGGATGACTTGAAAAGGGGCTTCTTTCCTTAGCTGGTTTTGGACGACAACTCCCAGCCCGGCCAGTAGCCCAACAGGCAGAGAAATTCTGGGTGTTGTTGTTCAAGGCAGAGAATAAATGGTTTCCCAAACGCTGGCGGAGGCATCCTTCATGCCTTTCAATTGAGTAGGAACCACCACCACCCTTATCCATAGGAGCAGCATTCAATGACTCATTTATCCACAGTGTGAAAATAGTAAAAATATTAAAAGGAAAAAATCCAAAAAAAGCTATTTTCACATATATTGCCAGAGGTGACCACTAGAAGGAGCCAGAGACCATGCTCTGAATAACTGCTAGCCTCTGGCGCTCTCTAGTGGCCTTTTCTGGCAGTGCATGAGCAAATAATTTCTCTGGGAGGTTGTTTATTTGTTCACTTTTAACCATGGCTTTTAATATACACAGGTGGTGGTTAGGCTTAGGGTTAGGCTTAGGGTGCTCTACCACCTTCTCAGGACCACCCTTCGGCATCCTTGTAAAAGTCTTTGAGGGTCCTTTGGGGAGCCTGGCCTAGGAGGGCCCTGTGTCCTCCAGGGGGAGGCTTTCAGGGAGAGGCACCGGGGCCACGGTACCCTGCCTCCACCATTTCACCCGGGAGGCCCCGGAGTGATCCCCATCAGGCCCAACAGTCTACATCGGCCAGGGAACGGCATCCACTACTTGAACTCCCGTGGGCTCAAGGCAAAGGGCGTTGCTCTCCTTGTCCCCACGGAATCCTCACAATGGCCCCATGAGGGAGGGGGGTGAGCCTGAGAGAGCGCGTGGCCGGCCAGTATTCAGCCAACAGAGAGCTATCCTAGCGGGCCTTGAGTTTGATGGGCACAACTGCCCACGGGGCTTTCTGTCGGCAGGGCACCCTCGGTGGGTCTGGGCCCCTCAAGAGCCCCCAACCTCCCTAGCCTCCGGCACCGATGCAGGCGCGCCTCTCACCGTCTCCCTTCCTGGCCCGTCTCCCTCTCTTGGGGGTCCCGCTGAGGAGCCTCTCCGGGGAGCTACCCAGGGAGGAGCTGACAGCTGGGGAGCAGGGGTGGCTCGGGGCATTCAGAGGGAGGCCCTTCAAGCACCGCACCAGGCTTTCCAAAGGGGTGCCTAGACCGAGAGAAGCAGAAAAAGGAAGGGTGCTGGAGAGGGGACGGAACCTGGGGGGGGGCAGCTCAATCCTCCTGCACAGACGTCCAAGACCAGGCTGGAACCTGCCCCCAGTTGGACACCCTCCTCCTTTGGTCCCAAAGAACCACTCCCGGGTCTTGCCCCCCCCCCAGATGCCCCAAACCTGCCCAGAAATATCTGGGCAAGCAGCTCTCTCCCAACCCTTTCTTCAGCCATTGAGTCCAATGGTCAGACCCCCGAGACAACTCGGACGGAGGCTTCCTCTTGCCCCCATTCATGGTCAGGCCGGGGAGGGGGGGCATAAGGCCAGGCCACCTTCTCCCCAATTGGGTGTCCTCCAGATGCACAGGGGGAAGGGGAGGGCAGAAGGTGCTGTCCACCCCACCCCTTTTGCCCCTGGGAGGCATCCAGTAGATTCAGCCTCCCGCAGGGATGCTCGGCCGTCCAAAGACACCCAGGGCCCAGACAGAGAGAGGGCTCTTGGGCAGCAGGGAGCCGTGCTCCTCCTGACCTCCCCGGGTGACTTGGGGCCTGGACTTCTGCAGTTCTGCTGCGTCTCGCCCTCGGTTGCTGCTCGCCGGCCCGGCAGGCCAAGGGAGGAGCTGTGGGTCTGGCCTCTCCCTGGTTCCTCGAGAAGGAAGGTCTTCCCTTGCTGGGCCTGTTGGAACAAGAACCCCCCGAGAGGTTGGAAGCGGAAGGCCTGCTGCCGCCTGGGCACCCACCGCGCTGGCTTCTGCCAAGGATTAGATTCAAAAGACCAACAACAACAACAACAACAACAACAACACCCCTGCCATCACAGACATGGGCATCTGGCCTGTTTCATTGGCCATGAGGTCTCCTGCATGCATGGCCTCCCTCTTCCTGGCATGGAGTGCGCTGCCGTGCCCCGGAAGGAGTAGGCCCCGGTCCACAGAAGCTGATGTCCCGTGAGGAGGCATCCTCAAGGGCCACTGCCCTTTCTAGAATGTTCCTGGCTGCCCACACCCTGAAAGACGTTCCTCTCCTTCGGTCTACCGTCCCTGATACAGCCCGTGTCACACTTTAAGGTTCTGTGGCAAATCTTTGCTTCCCGTTGATGAATCTTGCAAATACAGTTTCACAAAACAAATGTCTCATTTGCATCCACGTAACACACAACACAAACCATTAGAGCAACTACAAATTGCTACCATTTGCGTGCCCAGGACCTCAGCAACAGCACCAATACAGGAATCAATTGTAGAGTTTGCAAAAATTTCAAGAGCCACCCCCAAACTCCGGGCTTGGGTATATGTGTGAAATCCAAGAGATCTTCCTGCAACACCAGAAGATCATCAAAATCCAAAACCAAGTTGGCAATAAGGGCCTGGCTCCAGCCACTCTGGCCTCCTCAGCTGTCCCACTCTTTCTGAGATTCAAACCTCTTACTCCCAGCCCTTCTCTTACTTGGTCTCTCTCTCTCTCTCTCTCTCTCTCTCACACACACACACACACACACACACACACACACACACACACACACACACACACACACACACACACACACACACACACACACACACACACACACACACACACACACACTTTCGGCTGTAGCCATATTTCATAGGGGTTACACTGGCAAATGGGATACACCAAGATCTGTTCTTTACTCCTAATCCAGTGAGCTGAGCCAGAGACGTGGAGCTTTGTTGTTGTTGTTAAACTCCCAGAATCCCCCAGCCCACAACGTGTTTCCATCTCCAATTCTGCCTCCATGAAAGCAATGCCGCAGCTGCGCAGGGAATGGCTCCAAGGACATGCAGTGGCGGATCCAGGCAGCTGGTTCTGAAGAGCACCAAGGTGCAAAATAGAATAAAATTTAAAAATTCAGGCATCCTCTTACCACATGTGTTTGGGACTGGCAGGGTGTGGCTCTGGGAGGAGAGGGCGCCCATCTTCTCTGGCACGGCCCATTCCCTGTGCAGTTCTGGAGAGGAGGAGAAGGCCACGTCAACGGCGCGCTCCTACCCAGGGACCCAGCACCATGGCCATACTTTGCAAGGTCAAGACAGGAGGAGGTCTCTGCCCCAAGGACCCTACACAATATGTTGCTGCTTCACAAGAGAAAGGAGAGAGAGGAGCCAGAAGCCAGAGCAAATGGGGCAAAAGTGGGCCCATTTCAGGGTCATGATGGGCGGTTGTGGGGACCAAGGAGTGGTGCCTCGTGAGGTTGGCTGCACAGAGAGGGAGTGGGTTGGGGCCAGTTCCCCCCGAGGGCTTCAGGGCTCCGTGAGGACTCAAAGCCAGGACGTCCCTCCCATGCGTTCCTTTAAGGAGCCGCCTAAGCCAAAGAGAAGGGAAGGGTTCCGTCCCCAAGGGCTTTAGGGGCTTCCTTCTAGAGGATATTCCTCTGAACTGTTCCCCTCAAGCACCCCCTCCCCCAATAAAAATATCCCAAACCCTCCCCACCCCAAAACAGGGAAGGACAGGTCCTGGAAAGGCCACAATGGCAGCCGGCCCTCCCCAGAGCATCACCAAGTGACCAGAAAACCTGTTTCCCAATGCCCCGAGGGGATTTCTGCCCCCTTTGGGGGGGCACATACCTAGCCTTCTGTTTCGGCCCCCCTTCCTCATCTCGCCTCCTCCTCCTCCTCTCCTCTCGGGCCCTGTTTTGGAGGCACGGGGCTGCTTTGGGGTGGGGATTTCTTTCAAGCAGTTCAAGAGGCCGTGGAGTGGGCTGGTGGCCGGGCTCCATTCTGGTGGTGGTGGGGGAGAGGTGGCAGGGGAGGAGGAAGGAAGGAAGGCAAGAATGGGTGAGGGGTCCTGTGGACGGAGCCCAGGGCAAGGGGTGCTTTCAGGCAGCTTTGGGAACGACATCTCTCCACAAATGGCCAATTCCATCGATAGCCAGGAGGCTGTCAGCTCCCCACCACCTCTTGGCTGCAGCCCCTTCCCACACCAGGCCAGGGAACCCCCTCCCAGGAGGATTTGGCCTCACCCTCTGAATAGGGAACCCAGAGTCCCAGCTCCACCCGGCTTTCCACGCTGCTGCAAGAGGAACCCCTGTGTGGCAGGCTGCAGGGGAGGGAGCCTTCTTCGTCCTCCTCCTCCTCTTCCTCTCCTTCTTCTGAGGAGCCTTTCAGGCCTCGCAAGGGTAATTCCTCCTCTTTGGCCTCGGGCTCCCTTTTAACTGTTGTAGGAAAAAGCAAAAAAAAAAAAAAACCCATGAGGACTCCAAGACAGGGACAAGAGGACAGGGGAGGACAGCAGCCCCGTTGCCCCCACTCCCTCCCTCCCATCCATCCATCCATTCCTGCCAGGGACCGGATGTGGGACCCTCTCCCATGCCAAACGAATCCTCCATCCTGGAATCCAGGGTCTCATCAAGGGGCTTCAGGCAAGTCGTCCTAGGCAGGGAGACCTTCGCCCGGATACCCTCTAAGGGCGCTTATACACGACCCCTAAGCTCCGCTGCAAATGGCTCCCAGCTCCGGAGCTTAAAAATGTTTCCCCACAAGCTCCGGAGCTAACAGAAAATTAAGTGCGACCCCGCCCACCTAAGTGCGACCCAGCACACCTTTCAAGTACCTGCTCTGGGAGAGTGAAAAATTTTGATGCGGAGAGTGCCGGGCTCTCCTCGCTTCTTTTTGTTGTTGTTATTTTGCCTCCCGCCCCTTTAAGAGGAACCAGGAAGTGACGGGGGGGTCGGAGCACTCCGGAGGTAAGAGTGCATTCTTTTCTCCCTTTTTTTCTCCCTCCCCTCATGCAGACAGAACAAGGAAGTGCGGAGGGGGTGGGAACGCAGGGAGAGCGACAAACCCTCAAGATCTCTGGTCCGAATTTAAGGGACCAGCGGATCTTAGGGGTCGTGTAAAAAGGCCCTTAGAGGCCCAAGATGGCCGAGATGCCTGGCCTCGCTGGACCCCACCATCCAGGTCGATTCAAGCCTCAACAGAAAGAAGCGTCCTTACTTCTCACACCAAGGACGGCAGCCTCATCTGGCAGGCGTTGCTGGTCTGTGGCTCCAAGGCAGGCAAGGGCGTTCCTGGGTCCATCCGGGTGCCATAGCGGAGGGCTGCAGCTCATCCGCTCGGTTTTGACTGCAAGCACCCCAAAGAGAAACCCTGAGGCTCCACTAGAATCTCGCCAAGTCTCGGCAAAAACAGACAAATGCATTTGCACGCAACGAGGGGAATAATCGCAGCTTCTGCTTAAACTTTCTTCCTCTCCTCCCCAATCATGCTACTTAATGAGTGAGCCACGTCTTAAGCCTCGGTCCACTTCAACGGCCGCAGCCTCCGCTTACAAGACTTCCCGTTTTAGGCCTGTCCCCTGATGATCCCCTAAACCCAGAGTGAGGGCTCTCCATGTGGAGGCTTGCCTGATCCTCAATATTTGTCACTCGGTGGCAGAAGATCTGGACCTCAGCACTACTAGACCTTTGGTTATGAGTCCCCAGCTTTTACTGTTTTTACTTTCTCTGGGTGTGTTTTCTTAGTTTGCATTTTTTGCTCTTTTTCTGAGTTTTGCAATAATATTTATTGTTTTTTCAATCTAGCGAGCGCTAAAGCGTACCAGTGCTCGACCGGCATCTGAGCCCCAGTGATCCCACACCTGCACATACCCAGCAGATGGTCACTGCAATGAACCATAGTAGCCAATGTTGGCTACTGTGCGTGCTGCCTGGTGTTTTGCTGACTATTGCTCTTGAACTAACGCCTGAGAGGCTCCGCATCATGAAACCCCAGCCCACAGAGGGGGAAAGAGAAGAGAAACAAATATACCCCAGTTCATGAGGCACACAACTCTGTGGACACTTGGGGGCAGGGATAAGGCAACCTCTACCAGGAAAAAAAAGAAGACAGGACACCCCATAGCGCAGGGGTGTCCAAACTTCAGCCCTCCAGATGTTTTGGACCACAACTCCCACTGTCATTGGTAGTACAGGATTGGAATTCTGGGAGTTGTGGTCCAAAACATCTGGAAGACTGAAGTTTGGACACCCCTGCCATAGCGCCTAATGCACTCGCTGGGGACTTTACAAGTTAACGTTGAAGGCAACACGTTGCTTCCTTAAGCCAGCTACCTGGGACCGAACCCGGGACGTGAGCAGAGTTTTGGCGGCAGTACTGCAGTTCAGTAAATAAAAATAAAAAGATGTCTGCTTCTTGGGAGGAAAGCAATGGCAAACCTAGATAGCATCCTAAAGAGCAGAGACATCACTTTGCCAACTAAGGTCAGGATAGTCAAAGCTATGGTTTTTCCAGTAGTGATGTATGGAAGTGAAAGCTGGACTATAAAGAAGGCAGATCACCACAGAATTGATGCTTTTGAGCTGTGGTACTGGAGGAGAGTCTTGAGAGTCCCCTGAACTGCAAGGAGATCAAACCTATCAATTCTGAAAGAAATCAACCCCAAATGTTCACTGGAAGGACAGATTTTGAAGCTGAGGCTCCAGTACTTTGGCCACCTCATGAAGAGAGAGGACTCCTTGGAAAAGTCCCTGATGTTGGGAAAGATTGAAGGCAAAAGGAAAAGGGGACGCAGAGAATGAGATGGCTAGACAGTGTCATCGATGCAACCAATATGAATTTGACAAAACTCCGGGAGGCAGTGGAGGATAGGAAGGCCTGGCGAGCTCTGGTCCATGGGGTCACAAAGAGTCAGACACAACTGAACGACTGAACAACAACAACAACTGCAGTTCAACCAATGCACCCCAAGGCTCCTCAAGAAGAGTGTTATTGGGATGCTGGGGAAATTCCTGACAGGATCAGTGTATTGCTCTGGCTTTAAAGGAATGGAAGAGCTGCCCATTCCACGGCGGAGGACCTGGCTGCAGCAGAGAGGCCATGGAAGGAATACCCCATAGGCGCCCGTGAGCGAGGCCTTACCGGCTGCAGGGAGACGGCCATCCTTCCTGGGGGGTGCCATCGCAGTTCCGCCCCCCTCCGTGTTGGCAGCCTGGGCCACAGGGGGGCCAGGTCCTTCCTTGCCGGTGCTACCTGGGCGGTGGCCACACAGCTCTTCCTCCGAAGCTTCTATTTTAACTGTGTTCATAAAAGATGAAAACAGGACCACTTGAAGGAAACTAAATGGGCAACATTTGGAATATACGGAGCCTGAATCCTTAAGGCATACATTTCTCTTCTGATGAGGACAGATCCCACAATTTTGTATTAATCAACCAAGTGAGCGAGCCCCCATGCATGGCAACGTTCTCCCTTGGTTTCTTTTCCATGGCGCTAAACCAGGCAAATGCCCAGACTGCATCGTCTCTGTGATGCTGGGCAACCGGTCTTCTGTTCTATGGTTGGCTGTGGGGAGGTCAGTGTGGCCTTCATCGCCAAGCAGAGCCCTCAGGCACCAAACTTTGAAGGAAGGAGGTGCCTGGAAGGAAAACGTGCTGTGCGCTTCTAAGGCCAGAGTAACTGTATCAGAGATGTTGCACCTTTTGGGCAAGAGCTGCTGTGGTTGATGCCCAAAGGGAGGCCTTCACGCAGGGCTTTAGTCTGGAGCGGGAAGGGGGCCCCTGTCGGCAGCACCAAGAGTCCAGGTGGACGTCAGGGCACAGGCCAGTGGGCCTCGGTTTAGAAACATCCCTGCTGCCCCCGGACCCACCTCGGACGGGAAGAGATCCGCTCCCAACTCTCCTTCTCCCGGGCACTTGGGTCTCCGGCCAGCCCCCCATGGAAGACTTGCGGGACGCCTGGGAGGCATGTCGGGGCTGGTGGACAATCAGTTCCTTCAAGCCCTTCAACAGACCCTGGAGGGGCTTCTCCTCAGCGGCCCTTTCTGATGAAGAGGAAGGAGAGGCCAAGTCTGAGTGCAGGCAGTCCACTGAGCCCTCCCGACTCCTGGGGAAACAACACTCTCTAGAAGGCCAGGGGAACCCTGATGGGGGATCAGAACCTGGGGGGTGGGGTGGGGTGGGGCAGGAGAAAGAGGTCCTCCATCTCCCTGGAGATGGCGTGCTGCAAAACTACCGCCCAGCCTCCCTGAACGTCTTCCTTCGCAGCCTTCCTGTGCTGTTCTTTACTTGGGAAATCTCAAGACAGAAACCAAATCACACAAATGGCCAACAATTTTAAAGAAACACTACGCAAAAACCCCATAATCCATTAATAGCCATTTGTTTGAAAAACAATAACAAAACAGGCTTAACTTATAATGCCCACAGTTGCAGAAATAACCGGGGGGGGGGGGACGATCCTGCTTAAGTCTTTCATTGGCAGGACGGACCCCATCCCGCCCTGTGGCCACTGGACTTCCTGCTGGCCTCCCCAGCCTGGGACCTCCTTCTTTCCTCCCCCTCCAGGCTGCCAACACTTTGCAAGACTTCTCAACCTCTGGCTCAAGGGGGACAGAATCCGTTCTTCCTAAGAAGCAAATTTAGGGGCTTATTTCTGGTGGCAGATGTTACAATTGTCCAGATTATGGAGTGGGGTGGAGTGTGTGTGTGGGGGAGGGGACAATAAGTGATAGGGGTAATTAATAAATATGCTTCATATTTTTATAAGCTGTCATTGTAGATAAAATGGCAGTATATTGGTTCTATCCCTTGATTCAACTGTGTCCCTTAATTCACCTCTTCTCCCTACATCAAACTGTGGCTCAAAGCACGACATATCTCCCTGAACCTGCATCCTGTTTTGCCAAGCTACAAAATTGCCAACTGTCAAACTTATCTGACAGCGCAGCAGTGGGCTTCCAGGAATTATAAGGCTGGATGGCGCTGTCGTGCAAGACTGATGCCTTCCCATGTCAATGAACTATCAAGATGATTTGTAAACGATGTGCTAACAATGTGACTCTTTGATCTGTCTTTGATGTGTTTTGTCCGTTTTCTGAGCCCAGATGCTTCCCTGTTTGTTCGCGATAAAGACAGGATGTAAAGGGGATCTTTTTCTATAAAACCTGTATGTTTTTGAATGTAAATTGCCCTCAGCTTTCCGAAGCACTTCAGCTGAGAGCCTCTTTGCAAAGAAGTAAAGCGTTTCTCCATTACCTGAACTTTGGCGTGATTCTTTCATCTCTCGGCTCAAGTAACAGCGGCAAAGGTAACCCGGGGGGAATCCCTTCATCACTATATTCAGCCCTTCCAGATTTGTCCTTGATAAGGACACAGGAAGAAATTTAATGTTTTAGAGGGGCTCTGTTTCTAGCAATAATAAGCTAGTTCCACTGCTGAGGTCCAAGGAGTTGAAGCTGATCCTGCCCTCCCCAATTTGCAGACCTTACGCCAAGGACCTTTGGAAGGAGGAGCCTTTAGAGGCAATACCTTTGAGACCCTCCTTCCCGCCCCATAGCTCAGGCACTGGCCTCTCTTCCTGGGCAGGACTTCCTGTGGTGGGCCAAGGGGCCAAGGGGTGGCTGTCTTCCCTTTCCTTTGGGGAGTCTGGTCTGGATGGGTGGCCAGGCCCTGCAGAGGCCCCTGCTGGAAGAGAATCCTCAGAGAAATGCATCGGTCTGAGGCCAGAGAGGGATCGCCTGGAGAATGTCCCGTAAAACCACCGGGAGCTGGGGCCCCACCACCACCAGTGGCGACCTTGGGCTTCACCCACAACTTCCGTATTCTACCTGCTTGAACAAGACTTGTGGAATTTACGCTCTTGCATTGTTAGAACTAATTTTTAAACCTACAGTTCCCAGAATAACTGCGGATAGAATAGCTACAGAATATCCAGACTAGGAAATGATGTGAATTGGAAACTGGGAATGTCGTGCTTCCAAGACTTGTCCCTCAGAACATGTTTGGCCATTTCACTCTGCACTGTCCTCATGCTGGCCGCTTAAAAGTGGGTCCTTTCTAAGGAGAAAGATGGGATAAAAAATATTTTAATCAATTAATTAAAAGGCCCCACGGTAAATCTGGGAACAATTTATGGTGCCTTTAGAATAAGCAAGAAGGAACACAACAAGTTACATGCTAAACCTGACCATGAGTAACAAGAGTGCTTTACTTTTAAAGCCCCATAAGTGGGTAACAGAAAGGAATTATTTTCACAAAGTAACTTTCCAAGCTCTGCCAAGATCCATGGAGGCCATTCCCAATGCCTGGTTCTTCCCTGCCAGTTGCCAACTGGACAGCAAATTAAAAGGCCACTGGAGAGGGGGCCTGAGAGCCATGTTTCTCAGCTGGGCCCAAGACAATGGCAACTTTGCCCCCTGGACCGTACCTGGAGGGAGAGGCTGTCCTCCTGCTGTGGTCTGTCCCGTGGCTTTGGCGCTGCTGCTGCTGCTGCTGCTGCTGCTGGGGGATCAGTGTCCTGGTCCTGGTCCTGGTCCTGGTGGTGAGCAGAGGGGCTCCTGGGTCTGCCTGGGCGCCCCCTGGTCTTTGCAGGGACACTGTGGGCGAGGGGTCTCCCCACGGTGGCCTGGGCTTCAACTAAGCCGGGAACAAGGAACACCAGCTGAGACCAAAAACGGCAGCAGACCCGCCCAGTCCCCTTTGGCGGCAAAGGCCTTGCTCCCCTGGAGCTCACCATGGTAATGCAGGCCCCTAAATTCTAAAAGAAAACATGCATGCTGATACATGGGCTCCTCCATGGAGAGGGTGAAATCTCACACCTTTCAGGGGCTGTGGCACAAGTATCAGATCTGCTACCCCCGTTAGGAGAACAGGATGTGACACAAAAGCCCAGGTGTTGATCCACCTCCAGCACAGACCTCAGACGAGTTATCTTTTGGGCCTGGCCCAGCCCAGAGTTCCCATGACAATCCTGGCTGAAGCCTCCTGGGAGCAGTAACCCCCCCCCAAAGGAACACTGCTCTGTTACACTCAAGCACTGCATTGACTGTTAGCTCACGCTGCCATGGAGCCAGGATGCACCAAAAGCCTGGGTCTTCCAGAGCAAGAGAGACTGGACTGCGACAGCCTCATCAGCGAAACAGCTACCATCCTTTTGTTTGGAAACCATGGATGGACCATGTATTGTTTCTTGGCAGAAAGGATGTAACGGCACACCGCTGGGACAGCACTGGGCCACGCACCCAGATGCCTCACTCACCGGCAGGGCTCCTGGTGCAGGGCTCTGCCTCCCTGTTTGCTGGGGGGCTGCCCCGTTGCGCCCGGTTGTGCTCCTTCCACCCTGGGGCCAGATGCTCTTCTTCTCCCGTCACCTCCGCCTCAGGCTTGGCCCCACCTGAGCCAGCAAGGAAACAAGGGAAGGGCACTGGCTGTACTCTCAGCATTTGTAGTTCAGCAGGTCCACGGCATTTTAATATGGGTATAAATGCATTCTAATACCCTATTTGGCATGTAAAATCAAGGGACCAAATCAAAATATAAATTAATCAATTAATTCATGTAGCTCCACACAGGGAACCATGGGCTTTAGTCTGCCACACCTGAGGTGGGGTGTTCATGACGGGGGGGGGTGTTTTAGAGGCCATCGATTCACAGAGCCACCATACGCTGGAAGCAACGTGATGGCACACAAGGACAAAATATCTTTTCGTTTGCATTTCATAAAACAGTATTCTGCCGGGGACTTTCTGCGGGGGGGGGGGGGCAAGATCTCTGCCTCCATTGCTCCCTACTCAGCCGGCAGACCCACTTGAGAGGGACGGGTGGGAGAGCTCCCCCAGTGACGCCAGCGCACAAGGAAACCAACCTCCCTTTGGCCTCTGATGGGTCTTTTAACCTAAACCTGCAGGCGAAGCTTCACTGGGATGTTCCCTTCCAGAGCCTAGGAAAACCTACTCTGTTTTCTTACTCGGTGGGGATTCTGGGAGTGGTTTGGTGTGTGTGACTCAAATGCCTATTCCCAGGACTGTGAAGACATAATGGATGCTCTGGACGCACTTTCCCGCTGGGACAACCCATGCCCCCACCCCACCCTTGCAGCCTGAATCAGATGGCTGGGGTCTTTCTTGAGCAGACAAACCTGGCGCCTGGGACTCCACCCATTCTTCCTCGGTGCTGCTGGTGGGCGTTTCGGGACTGAAGGAGACATCCGCCAAGTCACCCGCGAGGCCGAGGAGATGCACGATTCCTGTTTGCCCTGCCACTTTGGCTGCGAGGACACAGTGGGGGAACAATGAGCCAGGGGCCTCCGAGGGGTCCTGGCGCTGCTGCAAGGCTCTTGGGCCTGAATTCCAAGAAGGAACAAGACTGCCCTCTGGGTTGTATAACTCATTTGACCTGAGAGGGGAAAGCAGTGGTGGGGAAGGAAAAGAGAACCTGCCCGCTCCTCCTTTTGATGCCTTCAGAAGCCAACGGCCTCGAGTTCAAAGGGGGAGACTCACCGGCAAGTGGCTGCAGGTTTGAAGGCTAAACCTTTTTACACTCCAGGGCAATGCTGCTGCATCCCTGGTAGGGCCAGGGCTGGTGGAGGGTGGAGGTGGCATCCCTGACCTGGGACTTTCTCATTTCCAAGGGCCGTGGCTGCCAGGCTGGCTGCTTATTTTGCAGCGACTTTTAGGATGCAGCTCTTGGAACCTCATTTTTAAGCCCGCAAGGTACATTTTCATGGCTGCTTTTTCCATACCGTTAAAACTTTGACCCTCCAGATGTTTTGGACCACAACTCCCACAGTCTTTTGCTATTGGAATACAGGCTTAGAATTCTGGGAGTTGTGGTCCAAAACATCAGGAGGGCCAAAGTCTGGACATGCCTGCTCGTTTTAGTACTCCATCCATTCAGAATCCCCCATCTTGACCTACCCTTCTGACTGCAAATCCCCAGGGATGGAGGGAGGAGAACTCCGGGGCAGCGGTAACCTAAGAAATCCCAGGCCCTGACACAGTAATGCCAAAAGAGCAGCCTCTGCCACCAATTCACGTGGGGCATCCTCATGCATCAGTGCATTTTCCCAGCGCACTGAACAGGACAATGCCCATCCTGGTGGACCATCCCTCCTGAATCCTCCTACGTTCCCTGAATGACGCTCCAGCCTATCCCTCAAAGAGAGAGAGAGAGAGAGAGAGAGAGAGAGATCATCCAGGGCAAGAGCATGAAGAAGAAGATGGTCACCCTCCAGGGTGGTGGTGTTCAAGGCGGTGACTCGTCTCCTTCCCTGCCAGCCTGGCTGTTCTCATTTACTTCCCACCAGCAAGACTCGTGCTGTTGAGGGCGGGACAACACAGGGCTCTTGTGTGCTTCTTTTGCCGTGAGATTTAGGAAGGAAATCAGGCTTAGAGGAGAAGGGACCCCTTGTCTCCACTGGGAGCCTTCCTTGGACTCATCCCATCGCCTCCTTCCCTCCCTCCCTCTCTCTCTCTCTCTCTCTTTCTCAGTTGTTGCTTCTCTCGTGAAAATACCGCAGCTGCCAACCATTTCACGGTGGCTCCTCCTAGGGGGCTGTGAGATGTCGGAGGAAGGCAATCTGTCCAAGAGTCCCTCGCTGATGAGACCAAAAAGAAAAAGGAGAGGCAGTTCATTGGATCCAGAAGGAAAGAGCCAGGACCGCCAAACAGTCCTTGCCCCATGTGCCTGGCTCGGTCTCGTCCGCCACTCCCTGCCCCCTAAACCACATCCTCATCACACTTTCTGGGTTGATCTGTGTGCAGGAAGATGCGGCTTCTGCGGAGGAAAGGGAAGTCCTGCCTGTTGCCCCACCGGGAGGTCTGGGGCCCCAGCCTGGTCCACTCACCCTCACCCTGTGGCTCCTCGGTGGTCCCCTCTGCTCCCTTGCCATTTGGATTGGCCACGGGGCCCAGGGGGGCCTTCGCGTGTCCATAGAGAAACTCCGGGATCTCTTTCACCAGCTTCATGAGGGCGCAAAGGTGGAAGCTGCTCCGACATGCATCTGCTTAAGAGAGGGAACAGAGGGGGGGAGGGGACAAAATTAGATGCCCCTCAAGATGCCCCAGGAGAGCGGGTTACTCACAAGGAAGCAGGGAGTGGTGACCAGAGAAGGGGCTCTGGAACTCTGGCCCGCCTTTTGGGGTCAGAGAGACTGCAAGTGGGGTCACCAGCGTGTGGTTAGTCTGTGGAACTCCCTGCCACAGGATGTGGTGATGGCATCTGGCCTGGATGCCTTCAAAAGGGGATTGGACAGATTCCTGGAGGAGTTCATCACAGGTTACAAACCATGATGGAGATGGATCATCTCCAGGCTTAAAACCGGGGTACTTCAAGGGCCAAATGCAGGGGAGTGCTATCAGGAGACAAAGATCTAGTCTCGTGCACTCCCAGAGGCATCTGGTGGGGCCACTGTGAGATACAGGAAGCTGGACTAGAATGGGCCCTTGGCCTGATCCAGCAGGGCTCTTCTTAGGTTCTTGTGTTCTTATGTTCAGGTGGGCAGCCTTTTCTCCCATGGGGCCTCCCAAAGGGAGGAGCTGGCCACTTGCAAGAGCTTGAACCCACTGAAAGCCCCTGGAGGTCTTCCAAGGTGCTCCCAGGCTCGGCTCGCTGGTCTCCCCTGCCCAAGGCTGAATGCCACCATGCCCTTGGCTCCATCCTCGGCCTCCCTGCCCATGAAGGAGACCGGCCCTCTGCTCTGCCACCCTTCCCTCGGGCTCTGAATCTCACCGTTCCCCTTGCCGGCGGTGGGGGTCACGTCCCCCTCTCTGTCGCCCCTCATTTCAGTCACATCCCAAGGCCCCTCCGTAGCTGCTGGGAACTCGGGATCCTCACCTAATAAGGCCACAGGTGGAAGACAACCATGACCACCCTTGGACACACAGGAATCTCATGGGCAACGTTGACCCCATTTGTGCGGGGGGGTGGGGGTGAGGAGGGCAACGTGAGAATGTATGAGATACTCATTTCTTCCCTTCCCCCAACCTCCGAACACAACAGGACCCCCACTCTTGGTCTGGCCTCTTGAAAGAGCACGGATGCTCTTGGGTCTCTTCCTGTCCCTGTCCCCCACCCTCCTCCACGAAGCAGACCCTGGGTGGGGGTGGGGGTAGTTTTTGAAGGAAAAGGAAGCAATAAAACTGGCTGGACCTGCAAGGAGCCGCCATCTGTTGTTTGAACCTGCAGTTGACCTGGAAATACTGCTAAAGGGGGGGGGGCAACGTCCTAAATCCCACAGGGCTTGAGAAAGGTGTTTGAAGCCCGAAAGGGGTCCAAAATGCTGGAAACGGATTTCCCAGGCTAGTCCAATGGGACATTTTTCTCAACTACTCTGCAAGGTGCCTTGGCCGCTCGGAATATAGTTTTGGGCAGACATCAGAGAAGGTCCTGCTAGTTAATCCTGAACTATTGGAAGTGCAGCGAAGAACCTTTGTTTTAAGCCCTTCGCCATAAAACTGTGGGAAAGCCATGTACGGATGGCCCTAAAAGGCTCCTGGGCAGAATCCTCCCCAGAACATTTTCCCATCCACACCAATATCTATCACCCGCGTCGGGGTATCTTACCAGGGGTGCCATCCTCTCTACCAGCTTGGCCAAAATTCTGCCCTGGCATGGCTCCTTCCAGCTGATGAACTAAACAGGAGACCTCTGCTGAGGGACGCGAATTACCTGCACACATACAGACAAAATGTGAACATTTATTCCTGCTCTTCCCAAGAAAGTTCCCAAACTCTTCCCAAACTCAGACAGGTCTGACCAAAACACGCCTCCCTTCCGCCTGGGCCCTGTCCTTCGGTGGGTGCCTCCCTAGGGTTGCCCTGGCGGTCTCTCTGCTGACCCCTCACCCTGTTTACTCACATTTCGCCCATGGTCCATGAGGACCCCAGGAACCTTTTCACACACCCCCACTGCCAAGTCAGCTGCCACCCCTCTTGCCAGGATCTTTTCCTGCCCATTTCCTATTCCCTTGGGGTCCCACAGAACGTGGTGGAGCTCTGCTCAAAACAAGGGGTACCCCTTCCAGCAAGCAGAGGGACAACCCCCGGTGAGGCCTTACTCAGAGAGACGAGCAAAGCACAGCTTTCCAACATCACATCCTTGTGGAGCTGCTTCTGCCACCCCTCCAGCAGGGACCACTCCTCGGCAGAGAAAGGGACAGCAATGTCTTGAAAGGTCACTAGCTCTGGTGCCACGAGGGGGGTGGACAAACCACTTTGTGCCTTCACCTGAGAGAGAGAGAGAGAGAGAGAGAGAGAGACAGAGAGAGAGAGAGAGAGAGAGAGAGAATTTAGCTGGGAACTTAGACCGACACCCTCCTCAAGTTTCAAGTAGCAATAGGGTCTGAATCGTGTGTGTCCCAGCCTAGCAAATGCACACACACACATGCTGTGACAACACCCTGCATTCAGGAGAAACACATATGTAAATCATCAGCCAATCCCAGCAGGAGGGCGGGGGAATGGTATGGTATAAAAAGGATGGAGCCTGGTCTGTGAGAGTTAGTTGAGTTTAGAGTTAAGAGTTGAGGGATGTTGAGAGCTAAGAGTGCTGAGACAGCACAGCTCTGTTAGAGTTCAGTCAGGCAGTAAGGGCTTTACTGTTTACTGGTTATTAAAGACAGGGAGGCTTGAAGAGTTGAATTAATCTATTTTATGTTTAAGGCAACACATACCAACATCAGTCATTATTGTATTTATTTATTTTCTCAATAAACTTCATTATTATTTTTATGTTATACATCTGAGTCTGTCCCAGTTCATAAGGCGACGATTTAAAAGGTGGCAGCAGTACCAAGTGGATATTGTGAAGATTATTACGTTGGTTCCCTACCCTTCACATTTTTCATCACAATCATACTTTTGACCTTTCCACATTTTGACTCCATTTTGCTCCATTAAAGTTTTGAATTCTGGTTTGAAACAAAAAGTTCATTTCACACCCTATAAGATTAATGTTTTTCCTCTCTGTGACTCCCAACTTCAAATCCTATTTGTGGAAAATCCCATCCTAATTTATGCCCTCACAACGGAAATGTTCCAGGATTCAGATATCTGTTAGTGAAGACTTAGAGGGCCTCTCCTGGGCCATTGCTCGATCTCTCCTTACCTCAAAATGGCGATGAGAGAATATTTCTCCTCCACTTAAATCTGGGAAAAGCTTACAAAAGCAAATGGAGCAGAAAAGGCAAGAGTGGTGGGGAGGCATCATTTTAAGAACATGAGCATAACAGAATGTTATGCTCATGTTCTTAAGCCTCATCCAAGAGAAAATCTTAAAACACATAAAAGAACAAACCTTGCTGAGAGAAAATCAGCATGGCTTCTGTAAGGGTAAATCTTGTCTGTCAAACCTTTTAGAATTTTTTGAAAAGGTCAACAGGCACGTGGATTTGGGTGAACTGGTGGATATAGTCTATCTGGATTTTCAAAAGGCTTTTGACACAGTCCCTCACAGTCCCAAAGGCTGCTGAGAAAATTGCACAGTCAGGGGATAAGAGGGCAGGTCCTCTTATGGATTGAGAACTGGTTGAGATCCCGGAAACAAAGAGTAGGTGTCAATGGGAAATTTTCACAATGGAGAGAAGTGAAAAGCGGTGTGCCCCAGGGCTCTGTCCTGGGACCAGTGCTTTTCAATCTGTTCATAAATGACCTGGAGACAGGGATAAACAGTGAGGTGGCCAAGTTTGCAGATGACACAAAACTTTTCCGTGTGGTGAAAACCAGAGAAGATTGTGAAGAGCTCCAGAAGGATCTCTCCAAACTGGGGGAATGGGCTGAGAAATGGCAAATGCGTTTTAATGTAACCAAATGTAAAGTAATGCATATTGGGGCAAAAAATCCAAGCTTCATCTATCAACTCATGGGCTCTGAGTTATCCGTGACAGATCAGGAAAGAGATCTTGGTGTGTTGGTGTACAGCTCCATGAAGGTGTCTCCCCAGTGTGTGGCAGCGGTGAAGAAGGCCAATTCCATACTAGGGATTATCAAAAAGGGGATTGAAAATAAAACAGCCAACATTATAATGCCATTATACAAAACAACAGTAAGGCCCCACCTGGAGTATTGTGTACAATTCTGGTCACCACATCTCAAGAAAGACATAGTGGAACTGGAAAAGGTGCAGAAGAGAGCGACTAAAATGATTACTGGGCTGGGGCACCTCCCTTATGAAGAAAGGCTAAAACGTTTGGGGCTCTTTAGTCTGGAAAAAAGGCGCTTGAGGGGGGATGTGATTGAGACATGCAAAATAATCCAGGGTATGAGTAAAGTGGATAGAGGGAAGCTCTTCTCCCTCTCTCAAAATACCAGAACTAGGGGACATACACTCAAATTGAGTGCTGGGAGAGTAAGAACTGACAAAAGAAAATATTTTTTCACCCAGCACGTTGTAAGTCTATGGAACTCCCTGCCACAGGATGTGGTGATGGCATCTGGCCTGGATGCCTTCAAAAGGGGATTGGACAGATTCCTGGAGGAAAAGTCCATCACAGGTTAAAACCATGAGGGAGATGGAGGCTTAAAACCAGGGTCCTTCAAGGACCAGATGCAGGGGAGTGATATCGGGAGACAGCTATTCAGTCTTGTGCGCTCCCAGAGGCATTTGGTGGGGCCACTGTGAGATACAGGAAGCTGGACTAGATGGGCCTTTGGCCTGATCCAGCATGGCTCTTCTTATGTTCTTATGTTCTTAATGTTTAAAACAAAAGACGGGACTGGCCGACACAACCACTGGTCTTCCAGCCCTATGGAGAGGCCGCTTTTCTCGTGGCTAATGCCCAGCTTTTGAACCCGTGCCTTCTATGACTAAGAAGGGGCATCTCCCTTTCCATCAGGGATTTTTTCCCAGCTGGATTCATACCTTAAATGGCTTTCTCCCGCTAGACCCCGTGGCTACCAAGAACTCCGTATCAGCCTCGTGGGAAAGGCAGCAGGAGACAGGGCGAGCGGCAAAGCCACCAGGGGACAGAGGTGGGTCCTGCGAAAGACACCACCACCTTGGACAGCTGCTGACACCTCCGCTGAGCGCGGCAAATGCCACCGCCACCTGACGAGAGCCGAACCGACAGCCTTCGCAGCACCGGCACCAGCTGCCGAGGACAAGTGAGCATTGATGGCCAGGAGGGATGCCGCCGTCATGTATCAGGCCTGGGTGCTGCCGGAAGGGGCCCTTCAGCCCTCCTGGTGGGTTCGGAAAGCTGTCCATCAGCGTCACTCACCTTCACCCTGATGGGGGACCCTGAGCCGGCCACGGGTCAGGCCGAGGGTTGACCAGGGGCAGCTCAGGTCCCTCCCGCCACCTCCCTTCTCTTCTCCAGCCTATTTTATCCATCGTCTATATTTTTCATATTATCCTCAGCAGTATTATAAACCATGGTCACTGTGGCTTAAGGGGTTTCACAGGAGCTAGCCCTCTCTACTCAGAAGTAGCTCACCCCCCACCCCACCTCCACCCCTTATCATGGAGACATGTACAACACGCCTCTGAGGAAGCAGCTTAATGCCACAACAAGGCTGCTAGTTCTTGGAGGACCGCAAGACTCTGTTGTTCTCAGATAAGCAGGAACTGCCTGCATGGTCCACTGCACTGGATGCAACCTCCCCATCCCAGCGGTGGGGCGTGGCCTTCCGCCACTGGGAAGCCTCCAGGTTTTGCTGCCAAGAAAATGGAGATGCATGGAAGGAAGGTCCTGCATCAGAATCGACCCAGACCTCCCCTGCCAAAAGCAGCCGGCACGCCCTTAACCTAGCAAGGAGATGGGCCAGAGTCCTAGCACTGCTGGGGAAAGTCCCTGGGGTGCATTGCGACCCCTAGATCCCCCTGGGTGGGCTGCGGGATTCTGGGAGCCACAGTCCAGAAACATATATATACTGCACATATATTTCCCATTTTCTGGAGCCTACTGTGGCATGCACAAAGGTGCTGTGGGAAATTTAGAATCATAGAATCACAGAGTTGGAAGTGACCTCCAGGGCCATCCAGTCCAACCCCCTGCCATGCAAATAGAGAAAAGCCTCTGTGTCCATCTCCCCTACGCTGTGCATCATTAGAAGAGTCGGCATCTTCCATCACATCCACCTTGAACTGTGTTTTTTCAAGGAACAAAAGTAAGCCATCAACTCAGTGCACAGGAGTATCAGCCTGCTTTTTTGGCCACCATCTCCGTGGACAAATCCTGCTTCTTCGCCATCATAGGGGCCCAGGCAGAAGTTCCCCAGTTTCACCTTGTGCCTCTCTAAACGCACAAAATGGATCCAGACGTCTGGCCTCTTCCTCAGCTGTCAATGCTCCTAGTGAAAACAAGGTCTAGCCCTTTATTTGCTCCTCTGGCATTTCTTTGGGGGACAGTGGCTGCTGCACGGCCGATTTTACACCTAATGCAGCCCGACTGGGTGGTCTTTGCCAAGGGAATCATTTAAATGGCACCTTCATTAATCTAGACCCTCCTTGGCTCTGCTTCCTGACCAACGCACAAGAACACCCCCGTCTTCATGGATCTTGCCAACCATGCACGGATCAGCCAAGTGGGCAGTAGTGGTCTGACTGCCAGGAAGCATAGGTGGACAGTCTCTCTCTCTCTCTCTCGCCTTTGGGATTTCTGAAGCAAAACCACAGAAGCAGCAGAGCAGAAAAAACATGCCTAAAGGTCGTATCTTTCCCCCCCTTATATTAGTTTTATTACTTTTTCAATTAAGGAATAAGGGATAAAAAGGGGAAAGGGTCTATAGGGAGAGAGGGGGGTGCAGCACAAATGATCAATTCCTAACATTATTAGCAGTTTGTCTGTGAAGATTCTCAGTCATCCAGGTGAGTTTATCTGGAAGTTGTGTCATGGCTACTGGACTTCTTTTTTGAGAGATAGAAACGTTTCACTGTTCATCCAAACAGCTTCATTGGTCTGAATACAGCTAGTGCAAGTCCTCCATCTTATAGTCAGCTTTGACCTCTTGTCACCCTGGTCTGAATTAGGCTCATAAGATGAACAATGGCCTGAACAGGCTCGTTAGGGAGACAATAGTATCCATAGCCTTAAGGTGAACAATGGCCTAAGGTGCTGACCAGGGTGACCAGGGTGACAAGAGGTCAAAGCTGACTATAAGATGGAGGGCTTGCACTAGCTGTATTCAGACCGATGAAGCTGTTTGGATGAATAGCGAAACGTTTCTATCTCTCAAAAAAGAAGTCCAGTAGCCATGACTCAACTTCCAGATTATTAGCAGTTATACCTCTAAACAATTTGGCATTTTTCATTTGAGATCATTCAAGCTTTCTCTAGGAAGCAGGAAAAATCACTGAGATTTCTGATATTATGATGCAGTCTTTGAAATAATGTTACCAACCACAATGAAAGTTTCCCAATACGAGGTTTGTTTTAAGGCCAACAAGCCCCAGAAAAAAGATACATTCTGGGATGCAACCAGTCTCAACCGAAACCTAAGCAACTCTCTCTTGGCTGCTGAATGAATTAGAACAAGGATGAGATGGGACAGAAACGTTTTAGCCCCATTGATTGCTCAGCCAGATTGGAGCCCAAGGCCCGATTCAATCTCAAAGCCCTCCTGCAAAATTTAAAAAAACTATTTTCACACGTGATTTAAAACACAAGTAGGAGAAACAACCACTGTGTCCTATGGTGGAAGCATTATGCATCAAAACTTGCCTAGCACTTATTCATCCAAAATCCAAACAGAAATCTCCAGCATTTGAGCTTTGGAGAATAAAGCAAGGAGCCATCCAGAAAAAAAAAAACCAAGAGGATGAGGCACACTCTTTGCTCCATGGCCTATTTTGCAATCTAAGAAAAAAAGAACATGGCCGCTGAGTGGCCTGAACCTGCCATGGCAACTGGACGAGAGAGGAGATGGGTCACCAGTGATCAAACTGACCCTCTCCCCCAAGGGTTCAGGGGTTGAGTTCACAGAAGGGGCATGTGTCTTATATCCCTCAACTCCTCCTGGTTCATTTTTCAGCTTCACAAACAAACAGCAACAAAACAGAATCCCTGTGAACACTTGCTTGGGAGTGTAACCAACAGGAAATGAAAGGTAATTTGGGCTCTTTAAAGCTGAACAGGTGGTTTTCTGGGCAAAGCTTTTGTGGACTGCAGCCCATTTAGGCAGACAGGAAGAGAGAGAGATTTTGCAGCTGGTCTATATACAAGTATACATTGCAAGGGTGGGACCCAAGCGAAAGAAGAGAAAGGCACAGCAAACGATAAAAAGAAACAGAGAAGATAAAAGGTTGGGTGAGCCAGTCGGAGAGGCAAAGTTTTGGATTAGCCAATACTTTTATTTGCTCACTGAACAATTATGAATAAGCAAAAAGCCAAGTGGGCTCCTCATCTACCACCCCAATAGCGCTTAAAGCACCCTTTGGGGTGGTTTGTAGTTTTTATACAGGAGACATATTGCTTCCCCAGTAAGCTGAGGGCTCATTTCACTGACTGTCCAGAATCAGCGGGTGGAACAGCATTATTAAGGCATGTCTTGGATATCCCGGGCATATTGATTCCCCAGACATCCCTGGCAATGCACACTTTGAGGTAAGCCTGTGGTTAAACTTCTCATGACATCTGTCTGAAAAGGGAGGCTGTTGTCCACAAAAGCATCTGTGAGCCTTAAAGGTGCTGCACTATTTCTGTCTGAGTGACGACATGCGCCAAAGCAAGCTCGGGCCTCTTTGAAAACTGTCCCAGGAAAGAACTCCAGAAGTTAACCTCTGAGGATTTGACGCCCCAAGGCTGACGGAGCCATGCTCAGGAAACACAGCTTTCCATCATCCCTGGGGAAAGCCCAGCAGCACGCTGCATGTGTCCTGCCACCCTCCTGGTCGCTTCCCCATGACAGAGCCAGGAAGATGCCCTGGACTGTGGCAGGGCCAGGGTAGAGAAAGCAGCCTGTCCCCGACATGGGCAGGTCCAAGGGAAGGGCATTTACAGCCGCCTGAGGCCCCTTTGTTTGGCACAGAGAGGAGGAAGGGAGGGGGCATGACCACCATCGCCAGTGCAGGATTCCACCTGCAAGTCACTAGCCCTCTGTTTTGGTCACCCATCTGTAAAATGGGCATAAAGGCAACCCACTGCTGCACAGAACTCTTCCAGGGGTCGATGCAAAGCAAGGAAAATATCCTTTAGGAATCAAAGGGGTCGTGTAAGCTGTGCTGACACCCCAGTCCCTTGTTCCAAGTCTGTAAAGACACAAAGACAGCATGCAGTCCAAGTGCACAGGCTGTTGTTCATCCGGTGTAGAGCAGAGCATGCCAAGGCCATCTGCAATTTTGGTAACCTTTCAAGCAAACTATTAACCCTAATTGCATTTTTAACACTGTCTTGGCACACGCATTTTCCCTGGTAAAACTGACCCTTACAAAAACACTAATCACGAACTACCTGCCTTTCCACCCCATTTCGTAAAACAAGTGGTGCTCTCTCTCTCTCTCACACACACACACACAAACACACAGAGGCAGGTGAGGTGTAGCAATATCATCAACTGTGACTATGAGCTGCCCTTGCACAAGAATTTCTCAGGATCCGGCTCCAGCCCAGCAGCCAGTCCTGTTCAGGTTGAAGTCCTGCAAGCCCCATAATATTAATCATGAAGCCCTCCAGCCAATTATTCCAACTTATGAGGCAGCTTGGACCAGTAACTTAAATGCACCTGTTTCCTAAAGACACCATACCTATTTTCTGAACAGGGGTACTATCTGAAGTTCAGGATCCCAGATCTCCACCCGGTGGGCCTCCTCCGCGTGATAAATGCTAGGCTGGAAGTGCCGGTGGGGGTGAGGCAATAAGGGAGGGGGAATGGCACCGAACCCCACTGGGAACCTTTCCATCTGTAGGAAGGCGACCCACTTCAGGGCGAATGCCTGACCCTCCGGGGAGTCCACCGGTCCTGCCTTCCTGAACCCACCCAAGAATTCCCAAAGGTTATTTTCGCGGTGGGGGGGGGGTGGCAGCTCCTGGAATCGGCGGGAGTCCCGAAGAAGGAACGTTTCCAAGCTCTGGCGACTGTGTCCCGGTCTCCACGGCAAGGGGTCCTTCGCGGCCCAAACCTGGTCTGGCCTGGGCCGGGCATCCTCCTTCCCGAAGAAGGACCGACGGGAGGAGCGCCAGACCAGGAACGTGTGAAGGGCACCAGGCGGGAGACCATCCTCCCTCGGCCCTCCCTCGTGCCTCCCTGCCTCCTGGGGGCCAAGGGTCGTCGTCCCCACGTTCAGGGAGGGCTGGCGCTCAAGGGGGTGCTGCCGGCGCGCCCAGACGCGTGTCGAGCGCGGTTCGTCTGCACGGGGGTGGGGGTGGGGGGTGGGGGCGCAGCACCGCAGCCCTACCTGGTGCGGCTCGCCTCCTCCCGCGCCGGCGGCACCCGCGGCCAGCTCCTGCCCGGGCCAGGAGAGCGGGGATCCCGGGCCGGGGCCGCTGCCGCCCCCCGCCGCCCCCTCGAGCTGCATCGCGGGCTCCTCGCCGCGGCTCTCCGCTGCCCGGACGGACGGACGGAGGCTGCCTGCCTGCCTGCCTTCCTTCCTTCCCCCGCGGAGGACGCTCCGGCTCGGAGGGACAGGGACCGGGACCGGGAGGGCATCCGGCCGCCGGGAAAGAAGAAGGGGGGCGCGCGCGAGAGAGAGAGAGAGACCCTCCGGGCTCACGTCCGCTCCGCCCGCCCGCCCCCTCCCTCCCTCCCTCCCTCCCTCCCCTGCGGGCCGGCGGGACTACAAGTCCCAGCAGCCTCTCTCTCCCGCCGCCTCCACCCCCACCCCCGAGAGCGAGATGCTCGCCTGCCCGTTGGAGAGCCCTGGCGACCACCCTCCTCCTCCTCCTCCTCCTCCTCCTCCTCCTCCTCCTCCTTCGGCCCCTGCTTAGGCCCGCGGCGATCCGCTGCAGCAGGAGGACAGGCAGCCGTTCGTCCGGCGACGCTTCCCCGGCCGGGATCCCACCGGGCGGAACCCACGGTGGCTGTTGTTGCCCCCGCTCGCCTCCCCTCGCCTCGCCCTCCTCCGCTTCGTTGCCCACCCCCCGCAGCCGGGCAGGCACGAATTACGACTAGAGGAAGGACGGATCGAACGGCACCCATCAGCCACACAAACACACACACACACACCTATTTTTCCTCCGGGGAGGCTTAAGAGTCCGTTGTGAGTTAATAGCGCTCAGTAACCTACTAAAGGTATCTCTTCTCATGGCATCCTCTTCTTCCTCCTTCTCGACACAACAACCCAGGCAGGTGGGACAGGCTGCCAGAAGGCAACTGGTCCGAAGGCCACCTGCTGAGTTTCTCGGCTCCCTGGTGGGGAGGAGCTGGAGCGCCCCCCGGCTCCAATCCGTGCCCGTTTGTTTGTTTGTTTGTTTGTTTGTTTGTTTGTTTGTTATTGCAAACGGTAGCCACACCACCTGGCCTGGGTGGCCCTGACCCACTAACAACTGATTCCCAAGGGCCACCAATGCTTCTGCCCTACGAAAGCGGGCACCGCTCCCCTTTACCTCCTCCTAGTAGTCCATCTCGCCCCCCCCACCTTGATTCATCTACACACATATTATTTTCACCCCACCTTTCTCCTTCAAAGGGACCCAAGGGGGCTTCCCATCCTTGCAAGGCCATGAGTCAGAGAAACCTGTAAACCTGCAACCCGGCGGCTTCCTCCCTTCAAGGGCAACATGTGGAGGAGGAGGAGGAGCGGCCGGAGGCAGCTCACCTCGGGGGAAAGCCGTCCCAAGGCCGGAGGGCGCATCATCATCATCATCATCATCATCATCGCCGCCGCCGCCGCCGCCTGCCAGGAGCATCCTTGGCGGGTCGCTCGCCCGCTTCGTCGCGCCCGCGCTCCTCCGGCCGGCAGGGGGCGCCGCGACGCGGGGACCCGACGCCTGCGGCATTGCGCATGCGTGCTGCCTCCGCGGCCGGGCCGGGCTCTTGCGGGAGGCGCCGGACAGGTTTGCCTGCGTTGCCTCCGCTGGACCAGTCCCTGGGGCGCATGCGCAGTGGCTTCTTCCCCTAGCGGTCACCGGCCATGGCTGAGTGGACTCCTGCCCAGGTGAGGGGCTTTAACCCCCCCCCGCGGCCCCTCCCGAAGGGGGCGGGGCGGAGTGAGTGGGGGGAGGCTCCAAAGCCCCAGCCCTTGGAGGCGGCGGCGGGGGGGGTGCAAAGGGGAGGGGGCAGCGCCTCTGGGGTGCAAGGGAGGGGCGGGGGCTGGAGGGGAGACACAAAAGCCTCCCGCCCCGCCCCCATTGGTTCTGGAGGGAGGGCGGGGTGGGAGTCGAGAGGGGGGAAGGGGGCTGAAACTGCTCCGGACACGCAGGAAAGAAGGCTCCTGAGCGGGTGCAGAGTGCACGGTGCAATGCACCAGTTGAGGCAGGAAAGAAGGCTCCTGAGCGGGTGCAGAGTGCACGGTGCAATGCACCAGTTGAGGCAGGAAAGAAGGCTCCTGAGCGGGTGCAGAGTGCACGGTGCAATGCACCAGTTGAGGCAGGAAAGAAGGCTTCTGAGCGGGTGCAGAGAGTGCAATGCACAGGTGCACGGTGCAATGCACCAGTTGAGGCAGGAAAGAAGGCTCCTGAGCGGGTGCAGAGTGCACGGTGCAATGCACCAGTTGAGGCAGGAAAGAAGGCTCCTGAGCGGGTGCAGAGTGCACGGTGCAATGCACCAGTTGAGGCAGGAAAGAAGGCTACTGAGCGTGTGCAGAGTGCCGCAGGGCATCTCTGGTGAGAAGGGGCTTTAGCCGTCACTCTGACGGCTAAAGCTACTGCTTGGCCTGCGTGCCCTCAGGTGTGTTTCCCTGGGCCAGGGAAGCCACCACGCCCGAGGGCACCCCCCCTTTGCCAGCTGCGCTCTCGCTGGGCATTGGGAGCGGCTGGAGAGAAGCGCCTCTGTGTCCCCCCTGTGGGTGGAGGGTAGCAATCCCCCCCCCCGTGCCTCTGGAGGCCTTGGAGGGCATCTGGAAGAGGGTCTGGGCAAGGAAGAGGAGGGTTGACCAATCAGGCAGGGGAGCACTCGGCAGCGTCCCATGGGATGCAAAGCCTGATGGCAATTTTCTTTCAAGCATCCTGAGAAGTCCACCTGGAATCCAATTCATTCCATCCCTTCAAGAGGAGGAGGTTCCCTGTAAGGAAGAACAGGTAGGCTGCGGAAAGATAGCGGCTGCCCCATTGCTGCCACCTGTGGGATGTGGCTTTACTGTCAAATAATTTTCCCTTCATGGCACCGCTCTCAGGGTTTTCTAGATATCAGGCATGCAGGAGTGGCTTCCTGGCCCCTCTTTCACCTGCCATCCTGGGGCCACCAAAGCTACACACTTGTCAGGGCATGTACACCTGTCAACCAGAGGCGCTCCAGGTGAGATTGGCTGGACCCCCTTCCAGAAGGCAGAGGGGAGGTTTGGTACCAAGGCCTCCAACTCACGGAGACGTGCCAACTGCACAATCTGTTGCAAGACGTTGGTTCTTGGTGCAAATTTATAATTATATCTGGCTTAATTTCGGCTCAGAGAATATGAAGCTCTGGATCTACCTAATTAACTTGTGCATTTTTAAGAGATGTGCTTTTTTTAAAAAAAAACTTTTTGGTTAATAAAAAGCCATGGCATTTCATCATGGCTAGTGTATAAAATGTGTGGCTGAAATACACAGAAGTAATGTAACAGCACAAAGCCTGAGAAAGAGAGAGTTAGTCCTTCTCCTCCTGGTTCTAGACAGGATTTTTCTCTCATATTGAGAGCTGTATTGACTCAAGCGACTAATGCAGGATACTTTGCCATCTGCCTGGAACCCAGTTTGTGATGGGGACCACGGTGTCCTTGGCATTTCCCACAATCCAGGCGGAGGCAGCATCCCCATCCAAGCCTCCTCCTTGGTCACACACCACTAATCTGGACAGCACCTTTATGTTGTTATGGGTTGAAAATGTTGCCATAGTTATCAAAGGCACCACTAACTCCCAACCACCGTTATTTGAATCTCTTGTGTGTCTTACGTGCTGTCGAGTCAGTTTCGACTTACTCGGTAAGGATTTCTTTTGTCAGTGAGATTGCATGGTCAAGCAGGTATTTGAACCCTTCTCTCCTGGGTCCTAGAACCAAGCTCTGTTCAGGGCCCTTCACTGGCTCTCCGCATGTATGTGGCATTAGGACCCAGTCATGAGTTGGCTAGCGCTCGTATTTCTGTATGACTCAGGGATGGCCCTCCAGGTGTTTGGACTCCATCTCCCATCAGCCCCAGCCAGCATGGCTCATGAGCAGTGATGAAGGACAATATAGTCCATCCACATCTGGAAGGCTTCGGGGTCTCCAGCTCTGGCTGCTCCATTTTTATGGCTCCGTTCATAGTCTTGTTCCTTCTTGTCTAGTCTTTCTGCTGCTTTCTCCCTTTTCTGGATGTCTCTTTCCTGAACACGTGTGTCTTGTCTGATTTTGGAAGTTGAGTAGGGTCAAACCTGGTTGGTGCCTGGATGGGAGAGCTTCCAGGGCTCCCCAGGGAGGATGAGACAAGAATTCTGCCTGAAGCCCTGGACAGCTGGTCTCTCTTGAGGTCCTTCAGCAGCTAGCCTTCCTTCTCCTCCTCCTCCTCCTCCTCCCCCCACCACCCCCAAAGTGCTGTTCCTTGACTCAGCCTGCTCTGTATCTCTTCTCACTCACAGCCTTGGGAGTGGGATGTGGAGACCCAGCACCTGGCCTCCTTCCAGCCCCCGCCCCTCTTTGACCAGGCGGCTGAGAGAGAGATCTACCCGACCGCCGAGATCTCCCTCTGGACGGTGGTGGCCGCCATCCAGGCCGTGGAGAGGAAGGTCGACTCCTACGCTGCGCGGCTGCTCAACCTGGAGGGCAGGACGGCCACCGCTGAGAAGAAGATCTTTGAGTGCGAGAAGACGGAGCTGGAGTTCAGCAACCACCTGGCCGCCCTGGGGACCCTCATCCAGGAGTACGGGCTGCTCCAGAGGAGGCTGGAGAACATGGAGAACCTGCTCAAGAACCGCAACTTCTGGATCCTGAGGCTCCCCCTCGGCCCCAAGGGGGAAGCCCCCAAGGTAAAAGAGAGAGCAGGGAGGAGGGTCCCCTGGCCTGGAGGGCTTGGCTGGGGAAGGTGGCTGGCGGCGGCGGGGGGGGGGGGAGTCGCTGTCCTGCAGCATCTGGAAGCCCCATGCTTTGCCTGCCATGTTTGTGGCCAGTGCTGACTCCAGCAGACCGGCTTTGTGACTCAGGAACTTCCGTTTGGCCCCTTGGGCTGGCTTAGGGCTCAAAGGGGGAGGGGGGTGCCACCAGAAAGGCATGGATGGAGATCTTTGTTTGTTGAGTGCAACATTCTGCTGAGGACTGTTGAAGACATCCAATGGAAGGTGCTTGCGGTGTTTCCGTGGCCAGAGGTCCAGGAACGCAGGTTCCCAGTCACAGGATTCCTGAGACGGCTCTCGGGGGGAATTGCCACCTGGCACATTCCCCACCACCACCACCACCACCTCTAGCTTTGTGTTGCATGCACCGTGGGCTCGGAGGCAGTGGGGCGCAGTGCTGTGGGAGGGAGGGAGGGAGGGAGGGAGGGGAGCAGAGGTTACCTGTGGGCAGGCTTCCCCATCCTTACTTAAAGCCCCACCTGTGTTCAGGCTTTCTTTTTGGGTGGCAGCGCTTTGAGCCTCAGGGTGGGCCGTTATTCTGCAAAAAAGGGGCGTGTCCTTCTGGAAGAAGATTGGAGAAGGTCATTTTTTAGAAGCAGCAGTATCTTCTGTTCCAACAAGAGGACCCAGTGGGCAGGGATGGGTGTGAAAGGCCTGCTGTGCCACTGAGCCAGGAAGGCCTCTGTCCATCCCAGGAAAGGAATCCCTGGCCCCAAGGCTACGCCATGTCTCTGGCAGAGGGCCAGACCCAGAGAGAGCCTCCAGTTCAGAGGAAGGAAACCTTCCCAGCACACGTTGACACAGAGGCAGCAGGGAAAAGCTGCTCCCTCCCTGTCTCAGTTGTGGGCTTCCAGGCCACTGTGGGCCGGGAGAGGCTGGACCAGCACCTCTCAGGAATGGCTCATCTCCAAGGAGGATGGGCCGTGTGTTTCTTTTGACCCTCAGCCCTTCCATCCCTGACTGGCACAGCTCCAAGAAGGGCCCCATACACTCCCCTCTTTCCTCCCAGGAGCCTGCAGGGAGTGGCATTCTGGAGCAGGAGTGTCGTTCTACGCAAGTCGTCAGAGGGCTGCCATCTTCCACCAGCAGCTTAGCAAATGAAATGCATTGTCCAGAAGGTGGAGGTGGTCTTGCCTGCAGATCTGACTGTCAGGGAGGGATGTCCCACTGTCCTCTTGGTCAGTCCCAGGTAGCTAAAACAAAAATCAGGTTGCACACAACAGCTCAAGGACCCGCCACTGAATCCCTGCAGCAATTCTGCACATCTGGCAGAGAAGAGCCGGTTGCATTCCTTGCTGCCAGTTTGAGAGTTAATGGCACAACTGGATTGGTTTTCTGAACCGTAGCAGTTTTGGACAACAACTCCCAGGATGCTGGGACTCTGGGACTTGGAGTCTAGAAAAGACATTTTTTCAAGTAGTGGAAGCAGAGGAGTTGCTTCACGTTTGGGGTCTCTGATTCCAGGTGCCCGTGACGGTCAGTGACACGGCAGTGAATTTCTCCCCGCAAGAGTGGGCCCACCTGGAAGAGTGGCAAAAGGAACTCTACAGGAACATCACCAAGGGACACTTCGAACCCTTGGTCTCCCTGGGTGAGAGAGCATGACTTCTCTGAATCAAAGCGGGTGGACGGGAGCGGGAGGGGGGTGCTTTAAAAAACCCAAAACCAGACAAATCAGCATGGAATCAAAATAATTTTACAACATTTTATTGTTGTTGAATTGGAGTATAATGTAAAAGCACAAGGGGGAAATGCAGTGTGTGGAGGCTTCGTGTGCCAGAACTCACCTCCGTGAAGGAGGTCTTTGCCGTTTGGTGGAAGGAAGGAGGGCAGAGACAAGGCCATCTTGGCCTCCCAGGGAACCCGGGTGGTGGGTTCCAGAGTCCTGGAGCAGCCGTGGAGAAAGCAGCTTCCCCGGCCAAACATCGGCATCATACAGTAAGTTGAAAGCAGCCCCCAAATTATAGTAGTCGCTGCCGGCCAGGCAGAATCCGGATGGGTTTGAAGGGGTTGTCAGGAGAGGCAGATGGGTGGGGGAGAGCCGATCTGTAAGGGCCTTTTCACACGCCCCCTAAGATCCGCTGGTCCCTTAAAATCGGACCAGAGATCTTGGGGGTTCGTTTCTGTTCCTGCGTCCCCACCCCTCAGCACTTCCTGCTCCTGTCGGCGTGAGGGGGAGGGGAAAAAAGGACAAAAGAAGCCTTTACTAACCTGCCGGTGCCGGTCGAACTTGCCACGAGCGGAGCCCGTTACTTCCTGGTTCCTTCTCAAGGGGCTCTTAAAGGGGCGGGAGGCAAAAACAAACAAACAGACAAGCGAGGAGAGCCCGGCACTCTTATCCGCATCAAGGAATTTTCATCTGCTGAGAGCAAGTACCTGAAAAGTGCGCTGGGATGCGCTTAGGTGGGCGTGGTCGCACTTAATTTTCTCTAAACTCCGGAGCTGGTGGGGAAACATTTCTAAGCTCCGGAGCTGGGAGCCATTTGCAGCGCAGCTTAGGGGTCGTGTATAAACGCCCTAAGTGAAGTAGGACTTTATTTAGAAACCCACCCATCCCATCAGACGTGGGGCTGACCCTCTTGCGCGCATCATGCTTCTGTGCCATGAGCAGCTCTAGTCCCATTGGAGAAACCCACCCGCCCTTTTGTGATCTACTCACACACACAGACGCGGCCATTTCCAAAGGGGACGTTCTCCCCCAGACGGAGCCCGCGGAACCTCCCCGCGTCATGGATCAGGTGTTTGTGGGAGAAAAGGGGTTCCCGACAGAACCGAGATCAGGTAAGGGGAGGGGGGATTGAGCAGTACGGAGGGCCAATGGCAGGGTCCCCCCCCAGGCAGCATTCCAAGGGTGTCTGTGGTATCATAGCCCCTGGGCCCACTTGAGTCAACTTTTCCGTGTGCACCTTGTTTGGGGTGGGTGGGGGTGGGGGTGGGCGTAGGGGTGGGGGGGGAGTGCCAGAGGATTCCCTGGTGATCTCCCTTCCCCTTCTCTGTCCCAGAAACAGAGGACTTGACCTGCAAGGATGACCTCTTGTCCTGGATCAAACAAGAGGAGCCCCCGGGCAAAGCCAAGTGGGAGCTGGAAGGGGCCCTCCCCCCCTTTGGTGAGTGGGGTTCCCTTCTACAGGTGGCTCTTTCCTTTGCGTGCCTCAGGAGGTGCTCCCTAACCTGCTTCCTAAACCGGAACGGCTGCCAGGGGTGGACGCCAGAAGAGCCCCTGCAGGACCCTCCGGCCCAAGGCCCCCTTTGCCCAGCACGGTTTTCCACGGGGACCAGCTGGTCCCGGGAGAGGTGATGATAGCTCCTGAGCCTAAAAGGAGCCTCTCGGCCTGAGCTCCCCAGCAGCTGAGGCACAGAGGCAGGCGAGGGCCAAAGGGCCAGATGTCCTTTGTGGCTGGTAGTAGCCACGGGTAGCCCTCCCTCCCTTCATTTGCCCCATAGCCCTTTAAAGCTGCCCAAGTTGGCAGCTGCTCTCCAGCAGGTAGGAGAACACCCTGCCCTTCAGCCGGGATGGGGGCTGGGGGGGGGGCGGCGGCGTTGCTTTACTCTGCCTTGGTGAGTCGGCTTCCTGGTCAAAGCCCTGCTGGGCCAAGCCTTGTTGACCAAAATCAAAAGGCTTTTGGAAGTGGGGGTCCAAATTCAAAATCATCTGGAGGGCAGGCAGCTAGTTCTCCTGGCTCACCTCTGACACAACTGGTTCAAGGCCCGTTTATTATTGATTGATTGATTGATTAGATTTCTGCATC
Source organism: Phrynocephalus forsythii (assembly GCA_029282475.1). NCBI lineage: Eukaryota > Metazoa > Chordata > Lepidosauria > Squamata > Agamidae > Phrynocephalus > Phrynocephalus forsythii. The sequence continues at coordinate 1,086,725 of JAPFRF010000009.1, forward strand.
ACGCCATCTAGCAACAGAGGTCATTTTGGCCCCTTGGTTCAGGGAGTCCGATTCCCTGAGTCACGACAGACGGTGGCCTAACCCACTGCTTCCAGACTGTTCCCAGGGTGGGCCAGAACTCTTGCCTTCTGGGACTAGAACTCCCATAGCTCCCCAACCAACCTAGGCCTCACTTCCCCAAGGTCTGGAATATCCATTGCTTATTCAAGTGGCAGGGCTCTCCCAGCTGGGCAGCACTCCCTAAAGGCCTGGTGGGGGCTCTTTTCTTAGCCTTGATTTCTCTCTGAAGGCCATCCATGCAGATGTCTTAATGGCCAATTATGCCAATGTCCTGAGGCTGTTAATTGTGTGTTGAGTGAAGAGGCATTGCCTTTTTAAACCAAGGAGATGCCCTGGAAGGAGGATGACTCTGAAACTGGAGAATGAATGTATTTATCTCCAGAGACAGAACCTGAAGGACATGATGGTAGCTGTAGTCCATCACACGTGGAGTGCAGCTGACTAGGAAAAGGGCTCCCACTTGCTGTGGATGGCGCCTGGGCTAAAGTGCTTGTGAATGAAGCAGCTGATCTCCAGGCCAAATGTTCTGCAGACACTTTCCCATTACAGGCAGGCACCTCCTTGGCAGGGACATTCTCATTGGGGGTGGGGAGGATCCCCTGGAACTGGGAGCCCTTCCATTGCAAAGCAGTAAGCACTGGCACCTCCTCCCAAATCGGCTGACAAATCCATTTGGGTCACCATTTGAATTAATTGTAACTATTGTGGGTTTTTTGCCCCACCCCAGATGACGGCACGGTGATCAAAAGTGAGACGCAACATCTCAGAGAAGGCCGGAAGCCCACCTTGCCCGGGCGTGGGGCACAGCCCCCTGGAATCCCTGTGAGTGGAGACGCTTTCCAGGCCCCAAAGCCAGAGGCCAGTTGTGAGCGTCTGGGCTGCCCTCCGGGACCGCAAGCCGCCTATCCCGTGCTGAGGCCTGAGGAGCCACCCTCGGGTGAGCGGCACTACCAGGACCTCGGGTCAGCCCAGCCGACGGCGCCCTGCCTGAAAGGTGCCCCTTTCCGCTGCATGAAGTGCCAGGAAGGGTTTGCCTGCGAGCAGCAGTTCTCTCTGCACCAGCGGATCCACTCCGAGGAGGAGCTGTACGGGGAAGGGGTCGTGCCGACGTCTGCGGACCCTGGTGCCCAGGCAGACCCGGGCCCTTTCTCGTGCGTAGACTATAAGGGGGGCTTTGGCGAGCCCCCCTTCTCCCCAGCAGCCATGCGGCCCTATGCCTGCTCCCTCTGCCCCAAGAGCTTCCGGCTGAAAACCAGCCTGCTCATCCACCAGAAGACCCACGCCCTGGGGAAGAGCGACAGTGCCTTTGTCTGCCGGGAGTGCGGCTGCGGCTTCAGCCACCAGGGGCAGCTCACGCGCCACCAGGCTGTCCACGCCGACCGGCCCCACCAGTGCTCGGAGTGCCACAAGGCTTTCAACCGCAAGTCCAGCCTGATGGTGCACCTGAAGACGCACCGGGAGCGCCCGCGGCCCTTCCACTGCCCCCAGTGCGCCAAGACGTTCATCCGCAAGCAGCACCTCGACGACCACCGCCGGACCCACACGGGGGAGAAGCCCTACCAGTGCCCCGAGTGCGAGAAGCGCTTTGCCGAGAAGTCCAAGCTGACCAACCACTACCGGATCCACACAGGGGAGCGGCCCTACCGCTGCGGGCAGTGCGACAAGCGCTTCGTGCGGGCCCACCACCTGGTCAAGCACCAGAGCAGCGTCCACCAGGCGGGGGCCAAGCTCTACGCCTGCCGGGATTGCGGGCAGAGCTTCGCCCACGCCCAGGCCTTCCTCAGCCACCAGGCCAGCCACGCCAACGGGGAGAGGCGCCACCGCTGCACCGAGTGCCTCAAGACCTTCGCCCGGAGGAAGTACCTGCTGGAGCACCAGCGCATGCACACGGGGGAGAACCCGTTCTCCTGCTCCCACTGCGGCAAGCGCTTCCGCTACAAGCAGTCTCTCAAGCACCACCTGCGCATGCACGGGGAGCCACCGCCGCCACCACCCACGCCAGGGCCCACGCAGGGCCCGGCCTTCAGTGGCACCCCAGAGAAACCTGCTCTCTTCCCAGCCAGCTCCGGAAGCGGAACCTGAGGAGAGCCTCGGGGAGAGCGGCGTTCCTCGGGCAGCGGCACAAGTCAGTGGTGGGAGCGTCTGATCCGGGTCACGACTTCGGCACGGACACCCTGGAGGCAGTTGAATGCAGGCGGGGAGGGCAGCATGGGGGGTCCCTCTCGGGACTGGCAGCCAGGAGGTCTTTTGGGGTCAGGCAAGGGCCAGCTTGTAAGGTGCCCTTTGGAGTCTCCTCCCCCCAATGTGTGGACACTGAGGTGGACGTGGATGGGGGGGCTCAGGGGTTTCTGGCTGCCACGGTTAACCCTCCTTTTACGAGTATTGACTTTGGCAGAACTTTGGGCAATGACGGAAAAACTCGAGCTGGTCTTCCCAGGGGTTTCAACATGGCAGCCTTCGACAGAGAAGGGAAATGACCCCCCCAAAAAATTGTGGTTTTGTGAATTGGTCTTCTTTGGCCCTCCTTATGGTGCGAAGGGAGGCGAAAGACACTGGACTGAGGCGCCTTAAATCCAACCAGGCAGTGTGCCAGGAAATGCCCGGTGGTTTGCAGACACCCAGGGGCCCATGTCCAGACCCAGGTGGGAGTGCTTCCTTTCCCTCGGCTGATGGTGAGCTGAGAGGTTCACCTTGGACTCGGTCCCACCTGTTGGGCGTGCCCCTTGCGATGAGGATGATGGACACCCACAGTGTTACAGACATGGCCTTCCAAAAGGCCAGGCGGCACAGGGAATCAGGAGATCCTGGGGCAGGGAGTGGGGATGGGGGTGGTGGTGAAAGACCAGATGATCGGAAGGCACCTGGGGGCTCCTGACCTCCCGGGCTCAGGGGTCCTGCTCAAGGCAAGGCATCCATGCCGTGAGGGAGGGCCTCTGGACGGCTGGCCTGCCAAGGCCCTCACGGCTTTCGCTGACCGTGCTGGGACGCTTTGGCCACCGTGGCTGCCCAACGTGGCTTCGGGGTCCTTCTTCCCCTGGTCCTTCCTGGATCATGGCCAAACACCCACTGCACTGAGAAGGATGCCCAGCTGGGCTAGTCCTGTTTTCCCGCCCGAGTCATGCTGTGCCAAAAAGCCACCGTCCGGCTGGCCTTTCGCTGGAGAAGGTCAATCTGTCTTGCTGCCCGTGGGCTTCTGCGCAGTTCCTGACCAACCAACCTTGGATTTCTTCTCTTGCCAACGAGACGAGAGCAGCCGTCTTGGGTAGCATTGGACCTCTGCTGGTGAGACTGACCACATGGCGTCTTGGGGGCTTTGAGACTTCCTTTGAACGTGCCGGCTCTGCCGTGCACCGCAAGAATCCTAGAGTTGGAAGAGACCTCGAGGGCCATCCAGTCCAACCCCCCTTGCCATGCAGGAACCTCCCCCCCTCCAATTAAAGTACCCCCCTACAGGAGGGCGCCCAGCCGCTGCTTAAAAACCTCCAAAGGTTTTTCTGGAGTCTATTCTGTGCCATCTGCATGCCACAGGGACGAGGTAGTACAGGAGGAGCGCCCAATCTGCCGGATCACTGCCGATTCACTTGCCCATTGCCTGAAAACCCTTAGAAATGTGTATTGATGCGCATTTTCCAGGGTGTGTTTTCCAGAACTTGTCACCCAAGGGGACCCCGAGACCATGCAGCATGTTAGCCTTCAGTATGTCCAGGTTTCTGGTTGCCCATGACATGGGGGAGGGGGCTTGGAACCAAACCCCTTGCAGTGTTCCTGTGGTCCTGCCGTATTCCTGTTCTTCTCTGCCTGGTCCAAGAATCTTTGGCCCAGACTGGTAGTGCCTGGCAGAACTGATCAAGGAACAAAGAAAAAAAACCAAAGAGAAAAGGAAGCTGCCATCTGGGATAAAAAAGGGACGTCAATACCACTGCAGACCTGCTTTGGACCACAACCCCCAGAATTCCAAGCCTGTACTACCAATGACAAAGAACTGTGGGTGTCGTGGTCCAAAACATCTGGAGTGCTGAAGGTTTGCCACCACTGCCCTAGAAGCACACGGGCCCCAGGAAGCCAGCTGGGAACTTGCCTCCTGCTGCAAGAAATGGTGGTTCTATCTTTTTAGTGTTTTTTTCAAAAACCAAGAGGGCATTAATAAAATATTTTTAATCACTCCTTTACATACAGGTCTTATTGTTTGAAGGCACAATCAATGCTTGGATGCTATACCACAACACAACTAGGGAGGGAGGGAGGGAGGGTATCTGTGCCAAGCGGGGGGGGGGCACCAGGTTGAGGATTAGGGTTATGTTATAGATCATCCTTCTTTGCAAGGCAGGCTCAGTTTAAGGGGAAGACAATGTGACCCTATAGAGCAGAGCAAAAGAGCCAGAGGCTCCTGTGAACTTTGGCCATCTAATAAGTCAAACAGTGTGAAGCAGCGCAACCCATTGCCACCAGTTGGGGGATGGATCCTTGGTTTGCCACAAGGAATGCAAGCACCCGCTCCTGGATTAGAGTCGTCGTACGGCAATGGAACCAATCACCTCAAGAGGTGGACCACCTCCAACCCTGGAGGCATTCAAGAGGCTGTGGATCCATGATCTGGATCCCTTTGTGGAGCAAAGGGTTGGGCTGGATCTGCCACCTTCCAGCGCCGCTCTACTATCAACGTGTGACTCTTGCTGCCACCCTGGGTGCTCCTGGGCGTTTGCCTGGGTGTGAATGTGTTTGGATACTGGGCCACGCTCTCTGTTCGCCTGTCACCAGAGCCGCACCCTCCTCTACCTAGGCCAATCTGCGTGCGAGCGAGCATGTGTGTGTGTGTGTGTGCGCACACCTTGAATGGCGCCAACCCTCATCTCCTCAACTGTTGCTGGTTTCCAGGCTGCCCAAACCCAATCAAAGCAAAAGGGACCCAGTACATCCACAGGAGTCAATATACGGGCGGGAGACAGTCTCAGGCTGTATAAAAAAGTAACTTTATTGCAGACAAGTTCTCCTCTCTTTCCACAGTGAAAAGGAGTCAGCTGTGCTCCCTCGCAGCTGTCCATGAAGTAGGTATCTTGTGAAATACAGTATAACTAGAATTCTTCCCTCTCCCCCCCCCCTGCCCATCAGTGTTGTGGGGAGGGGGGCAGCAACAGTCTCTGCCACCGTCTTGTGCTCTGGGTGGGTGATGAGACGCCAAAGAGGCAGACGGCAGGAGAAGGCATGGGAGAAGAGGAGGGGAAGGGGCCCTTTGGAGGGCTTGAGCCATGAAGGATGCCCGAGGTGGGGGCTGCTCTTCTTGAACAGGCAGGGATGCTGACCCCCCCCCGGTGGCAGTCGGTCCTAGGGTGTACTCTCTGTGGATCCACTTCTCCTCCCAGAACTTGAAAGCCTGTCCAACATTGGAGGAGGGGCAGGACCTGTTCTCCACCCTCCCAGAATGCACAGGGCGGCGCGCAACAATGGGCTCAAGCTATGGGAAAGTAAATTTAGGCTGAATTATCAGGGGAAATTTCCTAACTGTTAGAGCAGTAAGACGATGAGACCCTTAAAACAGCCCCCTCCTGGAGGGGTGGGGAAGCGCACCAAGTGCTCCAATATTGGAGGCAGTCAACACTGGGCGGCCCTCGGTCAGATCTGCACTTTGCACATTATTTCCCAAAGGGGACTACAGAGGACTGCAGACCAAACTCTGCTCACAGCCTGGGTTCAACCCAATAACATAATATCCTGCTTGCTGTGGGGTCACAGGGAGGGGGAACAAGGACCATGTCTAGTCTGCATTCTATACCACCCCTTCAAAGGAAAAGGTGGCACTCTTTTTTTTGGGGGACTGTTTCAAGTGCCAGTTGCAAAAACAGAAACTACAGAATCCTAGAGTTGGAAGAGACCTCGAGAGCCATCCAGTCCAATCCCCTTCCATGCAGAAAACCCCATCACTGGACTCCTGACAAATGGCCATCCAGCCTCCGCTTAAAAACCTCCAAAGAAAGAGACTCTACCATCCTCCTTTGTGGCAGCGTCTTCCACTGCCGAACAGCTCTAACTGTCATGAAGTTCTTCTTAATGTTCAAATGGAATCTCTTTGCCTGTAGTTTGAAACCACTGCCCCGAGTCCTAGTCTCTGAAGCCATGGGAAACAAACCTGTTCCCTCTTCAATATGACATTATTTCAAATATTTAAACATAGCTATCATATCCCCCCTCAGCCTTTTTTTGAAAGGCTAAACATTCCCAGTTGCCTAAGCCGTTCCTCGTAAGACATTTCTTCCAGACCTTCAACCATCCTGGTCACCCTCCTCTGGACCCACTTGAGGTTGTCAACATCCTTTTTAAATTGAGGTGCACAGAACTGGACACAGGACTCCAGGTGGGGTCTGACCAGAGCAGAATAGAGTGGCACTATCACTTCCCTTGATCTCTAGACACTATGGCTCTGTTGATGCAACCAAGAATCGTGTTGGCTTTCTTGGCCGCCACATCACACTGCTGACTCAGGTTCAATTTATGGTCCACCCAGACTCCCAGATAACCTTTCACATGTACTATTCTCCATCCCAGTGTCTCTTTCAACTTTCAATAATTTAAAAAAAACTGGAGAGGGCACAGTCCTTGCTGGGTTGTGGGGTAGTGAAACTGCCCCCACGGGCCTGCCCAAGGTCCATGGGTGGGGGGCCTTTCTGGAGCCATCCACAGTCTAGCATATGGATGACCGAGGCACTCTGCCATAGGGCAGTGCCATGACACCCACAGGGAGACACCTCTGTTAAGGTCCGGGTGTGCATAACCTGATTTATTTGCAACAGAACACAATTGTAAACCCCCTCCACCTCAGCCCATGCTGCGCCACACCAGTCTTGCAGCAAAATTCCGGAGGCACAGAAACAGGGAGGGTCTCCCGGTGCCCTTCCGCTCCTTCCTCATCCCACCTCCTCTATCTTCACGGAGGACACCTGGCTGCCGGCGGTGGGTCCCTGGGCGCCTGCAGAGAGGGGTGGGTGGACCCTCTGGTGCCGCCTGAGGCTCTGATGGCAGTGGAAACCCTTGTCGCAGGCCAGGCACTGGAACGGGCGCTCCCCGGCGTGGGTGCGCAGGGACTTCAGGAGGGGCTCCTTCTGGGCCAAGCCCTTTGGGCACTCAGCACCACCAGCCGGGCGCTCACCCGAATGGAGCACCTGGTGCCGGAGCAGCCAGGAGCGGCAGAGGAAGCTCTTGGCACAGTCCGGGCACTGGTGCAACCGTTCCCGGGAGTGACTGCGCAGGTGCTTCAGGAAGCAGGCCTTCTCAGGGAAGTTTGTGCCACAGCGCGCGCAGGAGTAGGCGTGCTCCCCGGCGTGGGTGCTCTGGTGCACTGTCAGGTTGGTGAGGCGGGTGAAGCTCTTGTGGCACTGGGCACACTGGTAGGGCTTCTCCCCCGTGTGGGTCCGCCGGTGCTCCACCAGGGTGGAGAGGCGGGTGAAGCGCTTGTGGCACTGGGCGCACTGGTAGGGCTTCTCCCCGTGTGGGTCCGCTGGTGCTCGAGCAGCGTGGAGAGGCGGGTGAAGCGCTTGAGGCACGTCGGGCAGAGGTAGGGCTTCTCGCCCGTGTGGGTGCGGTAGTGCGTGGTCAGCGAGGACTGGTGGACGAAGGCCTTGCCGCACTCGTGGCAGACGTAGGGCCGCTCGCCTGTGTGGGCACGCCGGTGCTGGGCCAAGTGCTCCTTCTGGCTGAAGCAGTGGCCGCACTCGGTACAGAGGAAGGGCCCCTCGGCACAGTCCTGCTGAGCCGGGCGGACCGCTGCTCTGCCCTCCGGCAAGCCAAAGTCCCCCTCCTGCGCGCCAGAAGCTGTCCTCTCCCGGGACCCCCATGTGGGCGCAGGCCCTGGATTGCTCCCGTCACTGGCTCCTTGGTCAAAGCTCTCCTCAGACCGGTCAGCCAGCGTCCAGTGAGGGTCTGCCTCACCAGAGGGTCTTGCCTCTGAAATCACAAGCGTCACCGTTAAAATCCACATCAGTCAACTCTGCCTGACAGGCTCAACACTTAGTCTGGGATCCTCTCTTTTGCCATGCTTATTGACCATTTCTATCCTCTATGACAGTGTTTTTCAACCACTGTTCCGTGGCACACTAGTGTGCCGCGAGATGTTGCCTGGTGTGCCGTTGGAAAAGCTGAAGAATATCAGCTTTGTGTTCAGCCAAACAGGCCCAGGTTGCGCACTGAATAAAGTATTTTATAATTTTTCATATTTCTGTTTACTTACTATTTCATAATAAAGTAATTATAAAATACTTTCTTTGTGTTTATTTGATTCCTATTCAAGAGAATTACTTTATATATAGTCAATATAGGCACAGAGTTAATTTTTTTTAACATTTTCTAATGGTGGTGTGCCTTGTGATTTTTTTCATGAAACAAGTGTGCCTTTGCCCAAAAAAGGTTGAAAAACACTATGTGACCTTGTATTGTGCAAGGTGGCCCAGGTGGCACAACTCTTTCTTCCCATATGGTTACGATGAGCCTGCGAGGTAGGTCGGGCCAAGACACAGCGATGGAGCCCAGGTAACCCGTTGAGTTTTAACCTGAAGCATGACACCTCCCCCCCACTGCTTCCTGGGGGAACTTCAGCACCAAACAGCGAATCCTGAAAATGTCTTTTCACAGGGCTAAATTAACCAAATTATTGGACCTTTTCACTTGTGAAAAGTAAACCTGGAAACATAGGCACGGCCTGGTGATCTCTGCGTGACCGTTTCTAGTGGCCAAAGAAAGTTTTTTTCCTGAGTCTCCAGAGCTTATCTATCTTGTGCAGCAAGTTGAAGATAAAAATATTTTTCATTTTGATGCTGCTTTTCTCCCAAACCAAGAACCAAGGTGAGCCACAAACTATTAAAAAGCAAACTAACTAAAAACCCATTAAATTGCACTAAAGAGCCATGAAACACGTAGCAGCCTTCAAACAAATTGTTAAAATGATTAAAAAACCCTCTAAAAGCACATGTAAATAAAACTGGTATCCAGCCCACTGGGATGAGAATCTGCCCATTTTGTGACTAGGCCACTGGCCGACCCACATCCTGGGAGCAGCCACAGAGAAGGCCCTCTCCCATCTGCCCATCAAACACAGCTGGGAAACGGGAGGGCGGGGTGGAGAGAAAGCATGCGCCCCACCCCCACCACCCCCACGGGCCATCCCAGGGCTGTTGCTGGGGTGCGTAGAGGCCTCCCGGGGAGCCAGAAGCTCGGAGCAGGAGGGGTCAAAGTGAGCTGGGAGTCAATACTGCCAGGCCAGGATTCTTTCTCTCTGCCATTTGGGGTCTGGGAACTCAGGGGATGGAAGAGGTCCTCCGGGCAAGGACGGAGGGCACAGAAGGAGAGAGTGAGAGAGCTGTTGCCCATTCAAGTTTTCCTTCAGGTTGTTACTCAAAAAAAGAATGCCAAACACACCCACCCCACTGCAGTCCAAGAATACATGGATTACCCCAAGTTGGAAACCACTGCTGAGGGTCCCAGACCTTGCTAGGGACACCCCTCCATCCTCTAGGGCTGGGAACAGGGATTACACCAGGCATGTCCAAACTTTGGCCCTCCAGATGTTTTGGACCGCAAATCCCCAGTCCCTTGATATTGACAATCTAAGCTTAGAATTCTGGAAGTTGTGGTCCAAAACATCAGGAGGGCCGAAGTTTGGTCATGCCTGGATTACACCGTTATGAAAGCCTGCTCTGACAGCAGAGACCATGCAGGGTCGGCCTTCCACCTCCTGACGCCCTTGGGTCCCACCCCAAAGCCCTCCGCCCTGACCCAGATCACCAAAGACAAGGCAGAAGTGGTTGCAAAGGGCAGCCACTCCAGAAGGGCTGGCTGTGCCTGCTCCCGGACCACCTCACCCGTGCTGGGATCCGCAGGGCACCCCTCCCTTCCTTCCGCATCAGGCTGACCATCCTGGTGGACGCAGGGATCCTCCCCTCGCTCGATCCGGGAGAGCACGTCTGGCTTGGAGATGGCATAGTCTGTCCGGAAGGAGGCGGCCAAGAAGAGAGCAGAAAAGCAAGGAGGCAGTCAGGTTTTTAAAAGGGCCAACAGCCACGTGGTCGTCTAAAGCCCAAGAAGGCAGGGAGCAGGTTATGCCTGCAATGCCCCTGGGGGTGAATTCCTCCAGTCAAGGGGAGCAAGAGGGGAGCAGGAGCCCTTGGCCTTTCACCCACCCCACTCCCTTCAGCCTCCGCAATCGCATCTCCTGCTCCGTTTCTGGAAGGAATTTCTCTCCCATCCATCAAGGGGTTGCTCGCTTTAAGGGGGCAACATTGCAGTGCAGCTGACGCGGCATGATTTCAGTTTTAAAACACGACAACAGCCCTGTAACAGCAGTCGGCAAGAATGTACAAGAAGAACACAACAGCAACTCAACCACCACCGCCCTTACCGAGCGAGACCAAGGACTCATAGTTGCTCCTCAGGACGTTCTTGTAGAGCTCCTTCTGCCACTCTTCCAGGTTCCCCCACTCCTGCTCGGAGAAGGCAGCCCCGTCATCAAAGGTGGACGGCACCTGCAAAGCACCCAGACTTCAGGTCCACGGGGCGGAGGGAAACCCCGGGAAGGAGCAGCAGCAGAGGGCCTGCTATCATCCGCAGGCTTCTCTTCCCCCCTCATGACTGAAACCCGGGTTCAACACCACAACCAGCCTCCTTCTAGGATCTCATGAGTCTATTGTGATAGATAGTCCCCTAAAGAGCTGTCCCTGCCACGCCCTCTCCAGAGGCTTCTGGTGCTCGCACCAGATTTTCCACTCAACGCAAAGTCCAGTTCCGTGATCTGGCAATTAGGAGTACATTTGTGAAGTAAAAGCAGCAGCCCCCACATAAACCACAGATGTCGCCAGGTTGCCTTGGGCCTGCCCCTTTCCCCTGGGCCGGCCCACCTCACAGGGTTGCTGTTCAGAGAGAAAGAAGACCACGTGGCCCCCTTTGAGCTCAAGGGGCAGGGGCAGAAAACAGGACAGGAGTGGTGAAATAAGTAAGGCTGTTTCAGGGCCTGCCCTTGGCACTGTCCGGCTGCAACCTCAGGACCACACGACACTGCCTGCGGCGGGTGGCCAGATGTATGTCTCCTCCTGCCAGCGCATCAAGGCTTCCGATTCCAACGCTCAAATTTGAAATAGGAAGACCCTGAACATCCGGACCCTTTCAAGGAAGAGCAACGTGCATTCATGAGCACGGGCATACCTGTGGAGTACCACCCTCTCCGGCTTGGGATGGAGCTTAATTTGCCAATGGTGATGGTTTAAAACACCCACCCAAAATCCTGGGACTTCCATGCCCTGTTTTTTAACCAGGCCACCTGAGGAAGTGTCCTTGAGAACTCAAAAGCTAGTACATTCTGTGCCCTCATGCTGCTCGTTTTTAACTATATGTATGGTCTGTCCCGTATGTTATATCTGTATTGTATTTTGAACTTGCTGACTTGATCAGTGCTGTAAGCCGCCCAGAGTTCCCTTGGGAAGATGGGCGGGGTATAAATCTAATAATAAATAAATAAATAAATAAATTTCAAGTCCACCATAACATAACAATACAGTAGGACCGCCGTATCCTTGGGGGATCGGTTCTGGGACACCCCCACACACACAGATAGTGAAATACATAGATAAGAGCAAACGCTCTTATCTGTGTTGAAGGTGGCAATGGGGTGGTGGGGTGCTTGGCTGAAAGCTTTTGTCCCCAGCCAGCCACCCTCCACTCTGCTGAGCTCGGTGGCCAGCCTGGGGGGGGGAGAGGGAGGGGTTTAGCAGCAGCGAGGAGGAAAAAGAGAAAGAAAACTTACTGCCATCACCGCCGCTGCCTGCCAGCCACCCTCTGGAGGGGGGGGGGAACAGGGACTTATGAGGACCCACCTGGACAACTGGCCTTTGAACTTCCTGCTTGGGTCCTGGGCAGCGGACCAGAACTTTGAGCTCAGTTTAAAACTTCCAGTCTGCGCCCGGGACCCGAGAAGGAAGTTCAAAGGCCGGTTGGCCAGGCAGGTCCTCTGGAAGTCCCCACCTCCGCCCTTCTGGAGGGTGGGTGGCCGGCAGTGGCAGCAGTAGGTTTTATTTATTTTTTCCCCTTCCCTCCTCACTGGTGCTCAGACCATCCCTGCACCCTCTCATCACCAACCAGGGATAAATGAATCTGTGGTGGGTGAATCAGCAGGTGCGGGGGGATCATACTGTACTGCTTACCTTTGAACTGTTTTCATGAGGAAAGAGGAAGGGGGGAGGGAGGGAGGGAGCTCTTTAGTTCGCAAGGGTCTTTTTGTTTGTTTTTGTTCTTACCTATAAATGTATTTATATTTCATCTGGTGCTCTGCAGATGGTCTGAAACAGCCTTATTTACTACACAGTCAAATTTTGTCTCTGATGGAAGAAAACTAGCAAAACCGCTGTGATTCTTTCCATTTTCTAAGTGGAAAACCAGTGCCTCAAATCCTGTGGCTTAGCACAGTGAGTCACTACTAGGGCCACAGAATCAGTGGGGATCGGAAGAAATTTCCACTGATTCAGTGGACCTACTCTACTTGCCACTTACTACACAAAGCAGCAGGCCTTCGATGGGTAACTTGACCAAGGCCGGACAGCAGAGCTGAGCTTTGAGACCTTCCGTCTGCCCGGCCACAGTTCAATGGATTGGTGGCTGCGATAAGCCCACCGAACCTGGCCGGCCGAGAGGTGGCTACCTTGGGAGCGTCTCCGTTGACTCCGGGCGGGAAGCGCAGGATCCAGAAGTTGCGGTTCTTGAGCAGGTTCTCCAGGTTCTCCAGCCGCCGCTGGAGCTGCCCGTACTCCTGGACGAGGGTCCCCAGGGCCGCCCACTTGCTCTCCAGCTGGTTCCCAAACTCCAGCTCTGTCTTCTCGCACTCAAAGATTTTCTTCTCGGCGGTGCCCGCCCTCCCCTCCAGGCTGAGCAGCCTCCCGGCCAGGGAGTCCACTTTGCTCTCCACGGCCTGGACGGCGGCCACCAGAGTCCACATGGAGACCTCAGGGGTTTGCCCAGACAACGAGGACGGCGGCCACTCGGGGCTGGCCGGGGGTGGCATCAGCGCCAGACCCCGGGGCTCGGCCTCCCGCTCTGGAGCCTGTTTCACGAGGAGAAAAAGGCAAAGCAAAGCTGCAGGTTGGCAGCTCAATTCCAGCAAGACCCCCCCAAAAGGACCCATCCTCCACAACAGGACACATTCTCAGAGTGAAGCCACCAGAAGGAAGCAAGCGGAGAGGCCGCCTTAATCTTAGGCCTGCGTGCTGGCCTTTTCGCTCCCAGGTGCCCTTCTCAGCCCTGGCCTGGGTGGATCTCAATCCACCATCCCCACCATCCTTTGACGGGGGACCAGTCCAAGTGGCAGCCCCCCCTCCCACCAGGCCCGCCCTCCCTCCCAAGAGAGGAAGGGCTTCTCATCTCCAACTCTGAACTTCTCTGCTGGCATTTCAATGGGAACACAAGCTTGGGAAGCACTGGCTTGAATGCAGTCTCACCCGAAAGGCTGTGGCTTTGCTTTCCCCTGCTGTTGTTGGTTTTTTTTTTAATTTAATTTAATTTAATTTTGCGACTTGAGGCGTTTTATACCTTGATGCGAGTTTGGCGGTTGTTAAGGGCAATGGAATTAACTCGGGCGAGGAAGGAGCAGCAGCCGAGGCGAGTCAACGTCCGGAGGGAAGGGGGGGGCAGGCTTAGTTGCAGGCGACCTGGTGGTGGGGGGGTGGGGGCGGCGGGGGGTGGGGGGCGGCAAGGGTCCTGCGGGGGGGGGTCCAGAGCATTCGGGGAGGCCTCAGCCCTGCCCGACGTCGCCAAAAGGGGCCTTTGGGGGCGGGTGGGTGGGGGTGGGGGGTGCAAGGAAGCGCCTGCTCCCGCGCACGCCCCCACCCAGTCCTTCCCCTCCACCGCCGCCGCCGCCAAGCGAGTGCCGAGTCCCCGCGGGTGCCCCCGGGCTCGAGGGGGGGGGGCGGGGCGGACAAGCGTTGGCGGAGCTCCTCCGGGAGGGAGGCGGCGGCGGCGGCGGCGGCCCCCAAGGTTCCTCCTCCTCCTCCCGGTGGATCGGGGCCTCGGGCGTCGCCTCCTTCCTCCCCGCCGCCCGAGGCCACGGCGGCTCCGGCTGCCCACCTTCCTTCCTTCCTTCCCGGGAGCAGGGCGCGCAGGGCGCACGGCGGCAGGAGGGCCGGGATACCACCACCCCCCACACACACACACCCCCCACCACCACCACCACCACCGGGGGGGGGAGAGAGAGAGGAAGGGCGCTCCCAGGGCTTTCCCCCGGGACGACGACTCACCTGGGCGGGCGGCGCCCACTCGGCCATGGCGCTCAACGGCGGCGAGGAAGGAGGAGGAAGAAGAGGACGAGGAGGAGGAACCGCGAGATCGGAGGGTCCGGAGCAGCCTCGGCACCGCCGCAGCCCCAGCGCGCGCCCGGGAGCCGGAGGAGGAGGAGGAGGAGGAGGAAGAAGAGGAGGAAGAAGAAGAAGAAGAAGAGGCCGGATCCCGCACCGCCGCCTGCGGGCCGCGGAAAGCGTTGCCGAGGGAGGGAGGGAGGGAGGGAGGCGGGGGTGGGCGAGTGGGGCGGGGGAGAGCAGAGCTACAAGGAAAGGCATTTGCTATAAACCCCAAACTTTGAAATTATGGAAATTTAAGCCTCCACCTTCACCCACAAAAAGAAGTGTCAGGAACCAGAATCACTCCCTTGCTATGCACCATAACGGGGGGGAGGCATTAGGAAACCCAAAGCGCCCGGGGCAATACGACAACATGCTTTGCTGCCAAATACTGAACAGGCCCTGCCTTTCTCACACTTGGTGCCGGTTTCCCACTAGGAAGCAGGTGGAGTTGGTGCTCAGGACCCCCCCCAACACACACACACACACACACACATGGGAGGTCCAGAACACCCAGGGACAGCTGCAGCCCTCTCCTCTTTCACAGCTGCAACGGGGCCACTGAGTTGCATGTGCCCCCTTTGCAGGCAACACAGCAGCACAGGAGGGCCACACACAGCCTAAGAGATGAGGGACAAACAGTCCCCCAAGGCTAATGGGATCAATGTGTACATTTGGGGGCCTAAAATGTATATCTTTGGTTAGCGCCCCATCCCTCCCACCCTGGGAAAGAAGAGGCACCTGCTCTCTCCACTTGTGGAATGCCAGGTTTGCTCCAGCTGCTGAAACATAAGGATGTTTCCCAGAATCTGGTTCTGGTTTTGATTCAAAACCCCCACCCTGAATCCTACATGTCTTTATTATTTTCATGTATACAAGCAGACACCCAGTGTATGATTATTGTTGTTGTTTTACTTTATATATTGTGGAGTCACAACGGAAAACAAGGAAAAGTTTTGCAAAATGATCGGAGAGGCTTCAGACACGCAGTGTATGATTATTGTTGTTGTTTTACTTTATATATCAAGCTGGGTCCTCCTTTTGATGGACCTTGGAAAGATGGAAGGCTGAGTCAACCCCTGAGCCTGTTGGGGTCAAACGCAGGTCATGAGCAGAGGCCTGGCTGCATTGCTGCAGTACAACCACTCTACTACAGGGCACAAACCCACTTGGAATATCCCTAAACAATTCCTTCGCAGAGTCTTCTCTTAATGAAATCCATAATCCCAAAGTAAAGCCAAGTGAACATAGAAACCCCGCTCTTTGCCTTTCATGAGACGAGAGGAAGCTGAATGAAAATCTTCCTTCTTCAAGAAAGGTTCAGTCAAGGGCAGCACTTTGTTGCCGGCGGCGGCAATAGGTTTCACAAACAGAAGGGACCGGGTCCAAGACAGGCTGGGGACTTCTGGCTGACGCTTCTTCTCCAAGGCTCCAGAGCAGCTGCTTCTGCTTTTAGCCTGATCCTGGGAGCATGTGCTCAGCACCCGACGCCTAGAGACAAATGCCCTTTTGAGAACGACTGCGTACAAGGAAGAGGCAGGATTAGAAAGTCAAGGGCACAGACTGAGCAGGGAGGCAGGTGGCAGATTATCTTCGTTCATGGTTCCTTAGCACACACTGTGAGCTCTGCCCTCCAGCCTGTGGGGGCCCAGACTGATTCTCGCCTTTATCCAAGAATCCAAACTCCGAAAGGGTGCTTCGTGGTCTGTCTCCCCAGTCCTCGTGAGGTGTAAGTAACCCACTGCTTGCCAACAGCAGCCCATGATCCAGGAAAGGCAGCCTGCGGCCCCAGAATCCCAGCCCCTTTGAGATGGCAGGGCTGCATGGATTGGCCACACTTGTCCTCCTCTCTATTTAAAGGGCAGGCGTGCCGTGTTCAGGCTACCTGCTTTCTTATAAGACCACCCACCATTGCAGATCTGCTCCAGGGGTCCTTGCCTCTTGACGCTTGTGGAAGGGCCACCAAAAAGAGGGGCTTGTCTAGGGTGGCACCCAAACTATGCCATGGCCTCTTGAGGGACTGGCACCTGCCAGCATCTTCGCTGCCCCTTCTACACCAGGTGTTCTATGCTCCCAGTGGCTTTGTATAACATTCTAGAGACCTGTCCTGCTTTTAATGGGTCTTAATATCTGTTTATTGATCCGTTATATATGCAAATTATTCTACTTTCCTCTGCACCCTTATGTCCTTCAGTGGGATTACAAATCCCTACAGGAACAAAGTTATCCACAGCAAAAAGGGGCAACAAATCCTCCCCTCCCCCCCAAAAAATGACTCAGATGAGACCCAGCAAATGATGACAGCTGATTAGGGTGACCTGAGGGCAGGCTGACACAACCCCTTCCGCCCCACCTTCTGCTGGCAAGGGCCTCCGTGTTCTGTTCTGCTTACCGACCTGCAGAGGGGATTGTGGTGCCCCTGGTCCTGATGCAAAGGCTGGAGAGGTTCCAAGACATCCCCCAGTTGGGGTGGGGGGTGGGCAAGAGATGACTGGCATCCAATGCAATCTCGAACCAGCCCAGGAGCCCCCTTCCTCTTCCTTTTGGACATCATCCTTCAGCACATTATCCCCCCCCCCAAAAAAAATCCCTCTCTTCCCAACTAGACAAATGGTTGACAGGAGTTTTAAAAACATCAAGCATTTCTGCCATTTTGAGCAGGACAGAGAAACATAATTTTAAGCACTCACGTGACTGTGGTTACCAGGGATATTTAAGCAATACTTTAAACCGACACAGGAGCACGTGCTTCCAAATTCCCCCCAGAAAGCAGCTCATGCAAGTCAGCAAAAGGTTGCGGCCTGTGGATTTTGCTGAGCGTTTAGGAAGGCTTTATTATACTACAGTATTTAGCTCCCAGTAAAACAAATCTTACTGCTACTTCCCACTCACATCCTTGGGGGTTTAAAATTCTTCTCCCGTTGTAAGGAATTTAAATTTATGGGGGTCCCGTGCCAGCGTGCCTGCGCTTCATGGGCTGCAAAAGACCAGTCTGAGTCTCAGGAGACGAGAAAAGAATTTATTGATTGATCAATCAAGGGACCTCCACACTTTTTGGTGGTGAGAAGTCCACCCAGAAAACGAAAGGAGATATTTTTATAAGGTTTTTCCAGCATTTTTTTTCTCTCCGCCCATCCGAATTTACGTCATATACATTTGTTACATGCATCAAACACTAATTGACATCTTTGGTACACTTGCCTAAAAGTTCTAACTGGTACGTTTGATCTCCTCCCCTCACAACCAGGGAGGGTAGGATCATCCTTATGTCCTTGGACATTTTGACAGTTACGAACACCAGACGTTGAGATAAGGCCTCCCTGGTACGCCTTGGACACACGTTAATTGCTAGTGTGTGATCCTCAAAGCTTTGGAACTTAATTGGATCCTTGAATTCATAATTGCCTTAGCTGACTTTGCGGAAGTTCCTTTCTCTATTCTAGCCGGAAAGGCTTGACCAAAGATTCTAAGTTTACAAGAATACACTGTAGATACATGTGTATGTGATACATATATGTCTATCTATATATATATACGTGGAGTGCTTAAGTGAATATAACTACATTATTCGTGTCACTAGTGTGGCTATATATATATATATGTATTGCTTAGAATACATTGTTGTTGAATACATGAGGGCTTGTCCATACCTGTGGTTAGTGAAGCAGCCATATATATTTATAAATATATAATTAGTCAAATGTCCTCCCTTACACTCGGCCCTGAACGGATTTCTGGAAATTTATGCCAGTAAATTTCCCAGAAAACGTCATGGACTTGTAAGGGACGAACAAAACATATCAAAGGTATATGTACAAAAGTGTGAACATTGCGTGAGCCCCCTATGTCATTCCTGGGGTGAGATGGTCTTCATGGCTCATGGAAGGACTTTCTATTTTCCTGACAAAAATTCAGGCAGGGCAGTCAGAAAAACATTCTCAGTCCTTTTTCCCCAAGGGGCTTATAGGCACAGTTCAAGAAAATGAATTATCATAAAATGATTTGTGGCGTCTCAAGTCAGGGGACGCATCAAATAGGTGAAGGCCAAGGGAATACCCCTTAATTCATTAGGGCACTTTCTAGAGTAAAATGTTAAGTTAACAGATGAAGTGTTGCCATGCTTGGGATGTAAGAAGACTTCCCCTGGTCGGACCCACAGACTGCACTGGATGGATATGTTCCACGGACCACAGCATTTAAGTTTCCCCTGTTGGAGAAATGCATCGTGGTCACAGCAGTATAAGGTGACCTCCCAGGCCATGTTGTACACTTCTCAAGGATCCCAAATTCTCAACTTTTGAAAGGGGGCTGGCATAAGAATTTTTGCTAATATTGTGATAGACTTGGATATCACGATCCCCCGTCCCAAAGCGATAATTAAACATGCTTTAAACAGCAGATTTGTTCATTACCTTATTTTAGGACCATCATGAAACCCAAATTAATTTGCCTGCCACAGCAGTGCACATGTGAGATCTTGTGTTTGTGTGTTTGGTAGTCAGGCTGAGAACCCTGAATTCTAACAAAGCACCACACTGTAGGTTCATTTTGCAAACCAAATACTTATAAGGAAAATATGCCCTTCTTAGCCCACCAAGGAAATATGTGGGCCAGGCTACTTTGCTAGGTTTTTTCCAACCTTATTTAGGTGTGTGTGGTGTGCATTCAAACTCAGATAATAGCAGGCTGTGCAGAATCACCCAGTTGTGTGTGCATTCTCAATTGATAGACATTTGCAATGATACTAAATAAAGGTAATATACATATCATGAAGGCTGAAAAAGGCATAAGACACATCTAGATGGTGCTTTAGAAAACCCACCTTGCGCCATACATTCTCATGGTAAAGTCATGAATGAGCCGTTGAAATCCAGTCAGAAATGTCTCTGTGGCTGATAGTTTACACACAAAAATCTGCCTCGTAAACATGGGGCCAAGATTAGTTCATCAGTGTCTTTGGTGAAGAAAATAATGTAGATATAGCTACTTCATAAAGCCACTTTTTTCTTAGGTATAAAGGCTCGTGAACACCCATGGGCACCAAAATGTCTCTCATTCAATACAAATTGCATAGAAAGGCAAGTCATAATCTCTGGCACTCAATGCTTTGTGAGTAAAAAGCATTTTCAGTGGCCAAGCATGATCATTACATAAAGCGGCACATCCAGAGAAGCACTTCAGTAAGAGTTTTCACAGTGACTATCAATAATAAACAATAAACACTATCATAATAGAGCCCAGGGTAATGTAAATATTTAAAGTTGCTCTGGAGCCTACCGTACGCAGGAGAAAAAAAAATAAGCGCTCACTTGTCGGATGCTGGGAGGCTGGTGTGTGCGTGTGTGGCAACACAAGTTCATGGTGATCCAGGGCACGCGCACAGGCATCAATGAAGGTCTGAAAGCAGTATTTAAACCCCAAGTCTCTGTCCCGGTGAAAAAGGGGTTAAATTGCAGACGTGAAGTCTGTTGGCCGCAATCCAAAACAAGAGTCAGTGGCTGTTTCAGACCCACTCTCTCCCCCCATAAACAAACAGAAAAGAAAAGAAAAGAAGGAAATGAGAGACAGGAAGACAGGATTTTAATCTGTCAACCTGAGTTGAAAGTGAATCCGCAGGCTGCTTTGGGACCCTCCAGTATCAAACACACGCTGTCATCTGGGGAAGGATGGGCAAGGATGCGGTGACCACAGGTCAGGTTCATGTTGTCGCCCGCCGTTCAGGGTGAAGTCATCTAAGGCATAGGGGCAATCTACAGCAGAGGGCAGAAGGCGTCACCGGTCAGGCCTCACTCCCTCTCGGTCGCGGAGTACGGGTCAGGCTGGGTGAAAAGGCTGACATCACTGGATCCTGGAGCCCACATCGATCGAACCCACGGAGGCGAAGTCATCATGAAGATGGCATCATCAAAGGCATCAAAGGCGGGGAGGAGGTCCAGGAGGGATGGCAGAATGGAGGGCAGGAGGGTCCCCATCTGAGCATCTACGACCGGCGGCGTCAGCTTTCCAAACCCGACCGACTCCGTGATCCAAAAATAAAGAACGGGTGGGCGTTTTTCCCAGAGCAGAAACCCGACCTCCAGGATGTACCTGGGTAAGGGAAGAACAAACACACGACCACAAACAAACACAGAACACAAACACACACGAAATGCCCCGCAGCTGTCTTTGTGCTGCAAGGCAGGGTGGCACAGTCTATCTGACAGTCTTAAAAACAGGAATGAGAGGAAAAAAATGTTGCAAAAGGTAGGATAAGGCTTCCGTTTTTGTAGAACCAGTCTGTGAATGGGGAAGCCAAAGTTTATGGTGAGGACGCATCTGTAGTCGGCCGTGTATGATGAGTGCTTGCAAGATGATCTCGCAGGATCTCACAAGCGAGGGCTCAGGCGTTCCCAAACAGGCACCTGAGATAGATCTCATCCCCAAAGTCAAATAGCTCTGCTACATGGGGACAATCAAAAATGGAACAGGCAAAAATGTCCCAGGGTCGCAAAGTGATCTCTGAGCATGAAGCAAAATGCGCCAGGGGAGATGGGCTTGGAATGTGGCGTGGTATAGTCTCGGAAAAAGTACGGCTGATACAGGATTGGGGAAAAATAGGAGCAGGCACCACATTCATATTACTACCAAGTCCCCAAGGGCACGGCGAATTCCCATTTGGAAATCGTGCAGAAATATATGTAATCCGGCATCCGTGAGATGAACACCGTCCCTCCTGAATAAGTCAGGCGGAGGGAGTGTCAAAGCTGGATGAGTAATCACATAGCCAGAATGCCGACGTAAAAATGCAGCAACTTTTTGATTTAAATGTTTCCTAGCCCTTTCAATCTTGAGGGGATTAGATGCCCCTCTCCATATGAGCCTAGGGAGCATGAAGGACCAAATGATTTTTGTATGTGGGTAAAGTTGCTTAAAAGTCCGCAAGTCAGCTATGATGCGGCGAGTCAGGGCCGGACCTCTCACCGTGGCCAGATCATTGCCTCCCAAATGGATGAGCAAAATATCAATTTCACATTCGCGAGCCATAAGGGTCGCGGTTTCAAGAACGAATCCCAGGACATTCCCTGATCCCTTTCCAAAGCACTTGAAGGGGCGGCCAAGGCATAAATTCACGCCCCACGCCGACATCCGGGCAAATCTAAACGCCCAGTATATAAAACTGTGCCCCAGAATTACAACACGGCGAGTCGTGCAATGAATTGGCCTTAAAATACGTAAAATATTCGCGCCCCCCGTCCAGCAATCGGAGGTGCACGTCGGGGCTGTGTGGTGGGTCGGGCAGGGTGGCCCTCTTCTGGTTGCTGGTTAGGATTTATAGAAGCCATGGCCCATACTATACACACACACACACGCAGACAGAGAGAAAAAATGGTAAAAGAGAATTAGTGTCTCTCTGCAAGGCTGCAAAGGCGCCAATCTGTCCTAGTGCGTGTCGGGGGCTGGTGTGTGTGTGTGTGCGAGGCAAGGCGAGCTCTTCTGGTTCGTCGCTCAAGAAAAAAATACATGCAAACACCCACAGTACACAGCCTCACACATGTTGGCATCTGCCATGGATTTAAAAATAGTGACGATGTCACCAGGTTCAAAAACAGCTAGTTCTCCATGCTGGCGCAAAAGGGTATAAAAAGGGTGAAGTTGCTGGCCTGTCAGCCTCACCTCAAAGTAAAAGTCAGGTGCTTGCAAAAGCCCCCATTCCCCCAAAAAACAAGAGAGAAAAAAAGAGGGGGAAGGCAGGAAGCCCTCTCCTAGTGTCTCTGCTGGCTGGTTAGGAGTGACACATGCCATGGCACAAACTGCTTGACCACACAGAGATAGAAGGAGAGGAAAAAAGGCTGATAGTAGTTTAATAGCTATCAAGTAACTAAGAGTCTATTTCCAGCAGGTGTTCTACTTGGAAAGGAAAGGGTTAAAAAAAAACTCAGACGGAAATAAGGCTAGGTGAGCATTATTAAGTCAAAAAGGAGAACGTCTGCTCGAGATTTTTAGGAATATAGGATGTGAAAGAGGTGTAAAAAAAATCAGGCTGGTTGCCAGCATGCTTGAAATTCCTGAGGGAAGAGGATGGGGTCAACTTTGTGAAGGGGAAGGAGGGGGTGAAGGCAGAAAAAGGAAGGCGGGGCAATGGACTTTTGAATTCTCCCCGCAGGCTGCTTTACACAGCCTGAGGCAGGAAGGTGAGCCCCTTCAATTACCCTGTAATTAGGTGCAAAAAAAAAAAAGGCACTAAACTAATTAAGGCAACCTATTATCCCTGTGGTTTGTGAAGTTATCTACTTAAGCCTAATTTGGGATGCATGGCTCTCGTACAAAGAAACAAGAGCCAGAGTGTGAGACCCGCGTTATTGATACGCCTTAAAAAAATGTCACAGGCGTTTCCAGCCAGAGTGTGAGAACAAGCAAAATGATTTTATTTTATGTTATTTTTACCTTTTGGCGGCTTTTAAGAACCCCTTCGTATTCTAAATAAAAAAAAACCTTGTCCTGCTCTCAAAAACCTGTTAGCAGCTGCTTTAAAAAGAGGAAGGGGAGTCCCTGCTTTGGACCACTTCCAGCACAGAAGTCTCAGGCCCTTCGTTTTCCTCATGGAGCTGACGTACTACAAGGGATTTGGATAAAGATTCCATATTCAGAGATTTAGACAAATTTTGTTGGGGAAATAGGAACTGTCTAAAAGCTTGGATTAAATAATGTAATGGGATACAAATAGAGTCTCTGCTTCTCAATTGCTGGAGCGTTCTGTGGGTTGCTGCCTCAGTCTGCCCATCATGAACCCTGCCCATTCTCGTCCCTGACTTACACTTTCCTTCTACCTCGTTTCCTTTAACTATTCCTTTTCTCTCTCTCTCTCTCTCTCTCTCTCTCTCTCTCTCTCTCTCTCCTTCTCTCTTCGTCTCTTTCTCTCCTTTCCTCTCCCCGTTCTAATGGCATCTCCAAGGTCCTGATCTAGGTAGGAGATGGGAGGAATTCTATCTTCAGTTGCTCCTAAGAATCTCCTTGTTCCAAATTAAATTGTCTTATGGTTCCAGCCAGGGCTTACTTGCAAGGGGGAGGGGGAAAGGCTGCCCTAAGCCTTTTAGGTGCAAAATCTTAAGGAATGATGTTATCACTTGGTTTTTAATTGCTAGCTTGCTGGGCTATGAGTACAAAAATGCTAGCTGTCTTTTCAGAGCACATAGTCGGTCTGAAAAGGGGTGGATGTTCATTTCACCCATGGGACCGCCGCGCAAAAAAAAAAAAAAAAAACGTATTTCTCAAACGCCCTGTGATGATTTCTTCACAAGCCAGGCTAAGTTATACAAAACATGCGGCTTGAGTATTCAAAAATATCTTCTTGCAGTGTTTATACTTCCCTGGTTTATAAAATTGGGGTCTTCTCATTTTGGGTGATTTTTACTGCCTCTGGACATATTAACAGGCAATACATGGCTTGCCACCCTCCCCTTTTTGAGGGCTAGAAACTTAATCTTTGGGATGTTAAAGTCCTGCCTTTGTCAGAGGGGACTTTCTTGAAATTTACATTTGTTGCATTCAATATCAAAATCAGGTCTCCTTATGGCAATGTGCCAATCTTGCCACAGGGTTCCTTAACAAAGGGCACAGAAGCTGAATTAAGTTATGCCCATCTACCTTTTTGTTAAAGGTTTAGTAGTATGCTCATAAATTCCCCCATACCAAACGGACTCACACTCAATTAATTACACATCAAGCACACACAACAGTTGATACTAAGATTTGATTTCCCTGCTTTTGACTATTAATAGTTCAGAAATAACGTACTAAAAATGCATTACTCAGATACCCTATGATTTTTTTCCTTGTAAAATATCCCTTCAGCTGGTAAATTTTGTTGCGTGACCAGCCAGTCACAAAATATGCGGGATGTTGTTTATCCCTGAGTATTCAAAAGTATTTTCTCACTGCCCATATTCCCCCTGGTATTATCAAGATTGCTGGAGGGTCTCCTAGTTGGCAGAGTTTTTAGTCTCTTATATTAATTA
The DNA here is from genome assembly GCA_029282475.1 of Phrynocephalus forsythii. NCBI lineage: Eukaryota > Metazoa > Chordata > Lepidosauria > Squamata > Agamidae > Phrynocephalus > Phrynocephalus forsythii. The sequence continues at coordinate 1,111,137 of JAPFRF010000009.1, forward strand.
ACTAAGCACGTCCTTGTACATTCACACACCTCTTGCTAGCAGGTCATAATTGGTCTGTCCTCCCTGAGGGCTAGAATCTTAATTTGAGATGGTAAAGTCCTGCCTCATCCTAGTTAGAGGGGTTCTTCTTAAAGCTTACTCATGTTCCATTTAATACTAAAATCATTACTTCTTGTGGCAGAATTCCAATGTTACCACATCGCACATCAAAAGGGGTGCATAAACTGCACTAATTTATCCCCATAGGCTTACTTTAAAGGTCTAACTGTGTTCCTATGATTTCTCCCACACAAGCATCAAACGGACTCACACCTCAACACTCAAATGCCCATCATACACGCCAACATGTGATTCAGCAACCATACACCACTCTCCCACATTTCTGTTTCCCCAGTTAACTGCGATCCCTTGCCTAAGAATAGATCTTTCTAACTTCTCTAAAATCAAACGAAGATGGTGGAACTCCGTTGGTATTGTGGGGCAAAGATTGCCAGTCTTTGCCCCTGCTTAAGACACAGGGAATGGCCACTTCCCTATGGTTACCCAAAAAGAATTCAACTTAACACCCACATATATATTTAAACATCAGTAAATCCTCTGAGGAAGCCAGAGCAGTGCTCTGCTTCTAATTCTTCAAACACTTGGGGAGGTGGACGCTAGGGCTACTACTGGGCCTACGCCCTTTCCACCCTTGGGGATTCAGGGTCTTTCAACCCGTCCCGTCCCCTGGTCCTTGGGATGCTAGGGACGCATTCGTCCCTTCTCGTCTCCAGACCTCCCCGGGGCCGACTCATAAGAATCCGCAATCTTCTCCACTCCACAGAGCTGTTAGATTCGAACTCACGCCACCCCACAACTAGTTTTCTCTTCTTACCAGATTTCTTTTGCGCAGTCCTCTTACAGTTCCTCCGTTGTTCTGCCGGCTTTGTTTTCTCCTTAAATAACAGTATTGTGTCCAATGCTGATAGAACAAGTCTCCTCTCAAAATCAGAGGGTCCGGACTAGATTTGTTCAAGGGTCAGCATGAATTCTCACTGTGATTTAAGTCAGACTCCCAAGAGCGCTGGGGCAGTGGCACTTTTCCCGGCATCTCCACCAGAAATGTAAGGAATTTAAATTTATGGGGGTCCCGTGCCAGCGTGCCTGCGCTTCATGGGCTGCAAAAGACCAGTCTGAGTCTCAGGAGGCGAGAAAAGAATTTATTGATTGATCAATCAAGGGACCTCCACACTTTTTGGTGGTGAGAAGTCCACCCAGAAAGCGAAAGGAGATATTTTTATAAGGTTTTTCCAGCATTTTTTTCTCTCCGCCCATCCAATTTACGTCATATACATTTGTTACATGCATCAAACACTAATTGACATCTTTGGTACACTTGCCTAAAAGTTCTAACTGGTACGTTTGATCTCCTCCCCTCACAACCAGGGAGGGTAGGATCATCCTTATGTCCTTGGACATTTTGACAGTCTACGAACACCAGGCGTTGAGATAAGGCCTCCTGGTACGCCTTGGACACACGTTAATTGCTAGTGTGTGATCCTCAAAGCTTTGGAACTTAATTGGATCCTTGAATTCATAATTGCCTTAGCTGACTTTGCGGAAGTTCCTTTCTCTATTCTAGCCGGAAAGGCTTGACCAAAGATTCTAAGTTTACAAGAATACACTGTAGATACATGTGTATGTGATACATATATGTCTATCTATATATATATACGTGGAGTGCTTAAGTGAATATAACTACATTATTCGTGTCACTAGTGTGGCTATATATATATATATGTATTGCTTAGAATACATTGTTGTTGAATACATGAGGGCTTGTCCATACCTGTGGTTAGTGAAGCAGCCATATATATTTATAAATATATAATTAGTCAAATGTCCTCCCTTACACCGTGAGATCCCAGGAGAGAAAAAAGGACAAAGGAAGCGCTTCACCATGCAGCACCTTGAGCTCCCAGCCTGTGAACGGCTGAGCAAAGCACATTTCCAAAGGGAAAGGATCTATTCTAAAAGAAATATTGTTAAACAATCCATCTGACACCGAATAAAGCCAACAGGTGCAAAGACCACTTGAATTTGACAGCACGTAGCAGCTTTTTACTACATAATAACAGATAAATTGATGTTTGGGCCCTTAAGTATAATTATTTTTGTTAACATATAGACAACTGTTACAAAGCCGGATGAGTGGCAAAAGCCACCTCTGGTGTCCCCAGGACTAATAAACCTCCTGCAGCCTTTTCTCCTCCCCAGAGGGCTGTGGGGCCCCTGAAAGCAATTGCATTCCTTGGGACTCTCATTTTATGGCCCCTGCCAATCGATCAAACTAAATGGGGATATGTTGGGTTTGAGGACTGAGGTGGCACAGGGAGAAGAGAACGCTAGACAGATCTCGCTACTCAGGTGTGTGTGTGTTTTTGTCACATATATAAGCTCCGGATTCTTCCTGGACCATCTGACCCCCCACTGCAGTAACTAGAACAAGGGGGAGGTGGAAGCCCGGAAGGGAGGATCAGTCGAGCGCATGCGCGCAGCCTCCGCCGCCCCTTCCCCCTCCTCTCTGGTGCTGGTGAGGGCCAGATCGGCCCCACTTCCCAAGTTAGCAGCGCCCCCTTTCGGTGGGAGGAAGGAATGCCTTGCCTCGCCGTTTTTTTTGGGGGAGGGAGCTGGAAAATTTGATTGACAGCCCGTGCCTTATTGGGACGCCTTGGGAGTCTCCAGTCTCCGGGCGGCTCACGAGACAGGCTGGGAAGCGAACTGGCTCAACAAGGCTGGGGAAAAGCCGTCTATTTAAACAAGGAAAAGCTAGCTTTCAAATACTGTACTGTTTTTAATGACGGTAGGCTGCCTTCAGTCCTCTGAAGGAGAAAGGTGCGGTAAAAATATGTTAAATAAATGAGCGAGGATGATTAAGCAATGCTGATGATGATGATGATTAAGCATTTGGGTGCCCCACTCCAGCCCGAGCTTTGGTGGCAACCTCAGGATGCCTAGAGGTGTGCCAAGGAGATGCAGAGGGGGCCCTAGCGTGGACCCCCCCACCCCCCCCCGGAGGACTCCTGGGTGGGCGCCGTGGCCCCCTTGGGGGGGCCCAGGTGCCTGCTTCGGGTGCTCAAGGCCCCACCCAGAACGGATCCTTGCACGGCTGGGGAACGTTTTGGTCGTCACGATAAGGGAGACGCTTCGCCTGGGAAGACCTCCGGACACAGCACTGGCCACCCAGTTCACCCAGGGGGCCACTGGCCAGTTCCAGGGGTTCAGAGGCACCCCAGGGAGCAGCGGCCAGTGGGAGTGCCAGGTCCCCTCTGGCGTTCTGTGCACACAGCAGCCAGGAGGGTGTCTGAGAGAACCTATAAGCAGGTACCCTTGATGAGTCACAATGGAAATGAAAAACAGGATTATAAAACTGGACACTATTCTTTAACCCTTTCAAAGCCAGCCAGAGACGCAGCCCAGGGAAGTTTCCCCGGGCTGATTATTTATTTCCATCATGCTCTTGGCTCATGAGAGGATTATTTTAAAGTCATCATCCTGGAACCCCAGGGATGGCCTTTTCTCTTCCCACTCGCCTCCTTATCCCCCCCCCCCCGCCGCGCGCCTGTATCATGGCTGCAGCCTCTGACCCTAGCTAGCCTTAGTCCCCTTCCCCTCCCTTCTCCCCCTTCTCTCTCTCTCTCTTTTTCCTTCCTCCTCCTTGTCCTTCTTCCTCTCTCTCTCTTCTGCTTCCTCCCTCTACCCCACTAACCCTGGGTGTGCTTTAACAAATTCCTACACTGCTTCTGTGCCTCTGGACCTCCACCATCTTGGGCATGAGCACATGGCAAGGGCGAACGGACACCATGATGACGGCTCCACACAAGGCTGCATTTTCCAGAGGTCGACTCCATTGTTCATCTTGGTCCCTGCACGTCTCCAGCAGCTGCATCCTGGATTAAAAGCAGCCAGAGGTATCCCATTGTCTTGACTTCTCACCTTTCAAGACTGCCTGGCAGGCTTCACTCCATTGACACTTTGGTTCCCCATTGATTTGTTCATGTTCCCTAATGACTCACTGTTCTCCCCCTATTGATTTACTGATTTTTCTCATGTTTGCCAGGACCTCAAAACAATACCCTGCTCCCCCTTATCATTGTCACACCCCTGATGGTCCATTAAGGGACAGATTAGGCCAGTCACACCTGGGCAGATGTCCAGCCCCGGATCATCAGGAATGCCTTCAGACCACCCGGGACCACCCCTGGACCAGCCTCCGGACTGCAACTATTGGACCATCCCTGCAGACTGCCCCCAGCCGCCCCCAGGGAGGCGCCGCCTTGGAGGGAGGGAAAGGGAAGGAAATAAACTGTGTTGCACCATTGTCTTCGGAGCGGAACATCTCAGCACTGTCCTGGGTGGGGTGTTCGCCTACTGCTCTTTTTATTGGGCCCAATAAAAGCAGTATTTTCCTGGATCTCTCTCCTGCTGGACTCTTTATTGGGAATAATTCTGAGGCCCAGCAGCATACAGCAGGAATAGCCTGCTGCAGACTCAACACCCTCTCAGGCTCCCAGGGAAGCAGGTCTTGGTTTACCTTGGCCTTTGCAGGTGGGGGCAAGGAAACACATTTTTCTCCCCCTGCCCCAGCCCTTCCTGGAGAGGGAGGCAAGGAGACATTCCCTTGTGTGGCCCTTCTTGAGTTGGTAGGAACAATTTCCACCAGTGCCCCAAATGATGGGGAAATGGAGCAGGTTTCATAAATCGCCCCAAAGGGTGGAGCCCCAGGTAGGATGGTCAGACAACTGGCCAGGCCTTTGGGAGTCTCCTTCTTTGGAGGTTTTTAAGCAGAGGCTGGATGGCCATCTGTCAGAAATACTGTGATGGGGGTTCCTGCATGGCAGGAGATTGGACTGGATGGCCCTCCTCGAGGTCTCTTCCGACTGTAGGATTCTAGGATTTGCTCCGAGTGCCTGTTTTGCCCTTCACAGCGAAAGGACCCACACATTGCCCAAGTGAAATATTTCAGTCAATGCAGAAACACAGAGTTGGAGTGAAGAAAGCATAGGGGGCTTTGAAACACCTCATTAAGGCACCTCGTTGTGCTGAGCCATGCCAAGCCATGAGGCCCACCGAGGCAGCATCCTTCCCTTATTGAAGAGCGTGCAACCGTGCTGTGAGTGATTCTGGAGATGACGTAGGCATAGGCTTATAAGAACTGAGCCCCTCTCGGAGGCTGGACACCTGATCTTATAATTTAGATAATCTTTTTAATTATTATAATATGTTTGACTGCTTTTGCAATTGATTGTGGCTTACACCAAACTTCTTTTAATCATTGTGAGAGGCCTGGTGAACTCACTGGGAGAAAGGCAGCCTAGATATTAAGCAAGCAAATAAATAAATATACATATTCATGCAGTGCATAATACATTTGTGATGCTTGCTGCCAGCACACTACGGAGTGAGGGGTGAGGAGAGGGGTCACATCGCTCAAAAACCAAGGAAGGGTCCCATGTAGCTATAGGGTTATAAAAAAACTTGAGAACAGTTTCCAGATGTCTTAGAAAACTCTCCCTTTTTTAGAAAGTGAGAAGTGGCTCCAGGGAGAAAGATAATCAGAAAAGTCGCCTGCTGCCCAGCAGCCCTAAGCCAGGCCCTCCTGAGGAAGCAACTGGCATTTAGAACAGGACATCCCAAGGGTCGATCTGGGAAGGGGAAACCACCACTGGGAGGGGGGTCAGGAAAGGTATCCCGACTGAAGCACTAGGAAGATACCACCCAGAGAACAGGTGGGTAGACTGTTTCCGGCCAACAGATGCCGGCCCTCTAAAGTTCATGGTGCCGACCCAGTCCAAAAGTTGCTGAGCAGCCCAAAAGGTGGCAGTTTCTGGGCTCCATCAGGAAGCACCTACGCCTCTGACAACCAGGCACAGCCAGGCCATCAAGGGCTCTGTGAGATCCCCAAGGCTAGCGAGCCTTGACGGTGCGTGGGAGCTGCCCCTTGAAAGGTGTGCTTCCGAAGGGACTACAGTGACTGTGCACACGCTCCTGGTGTCGACATGGCATACCTGACAAGGAGGTGACCTTCTATTTCCCCTGACCTTTTGCTTAGAGGCAGGGGCAAAGGGCAAAGGGCACATGTCCCCTATCTGAACAATTGTTTCTGTAAGTACTCCAATGCCTTGCTAGTAAACATGGATAAGAGAATAAAAACGGAGCCTTCTGGGAGGAACAACGCAGTCTGTACGTGCGTGTCTTCTCCGCTGGCTGGAAAAAGCACTTGTCTGGGCCTTTCTGTTCTTTGCTCTGTGGCCAAGGTCAGCCTGGCCTCAAACTTCTCCAGCGACTCCCCACATCAGTGCCAACCTTAGAAGGCTGGGGGTGGGGGCAGCTCCATCCATTGGGGGCAAGGAAAGCCGAGTCTACTGTCGACAGTGTGAGTCTGCAAGGAGCCACAAGGCCTCCTGTTGGTTTTACTGAAGAAGATGGACACGGACCGGCTACTTCCAGCACCCCCCAAGGGGAAAAAATGGATGTTCCCACCACAAGCCAAAAACACAAATCAGATACACAGCACAGGGTTGGAGAGGAAGCCACGTACACTAAAAGAGGGAGGGGAGGGAGGATGGGAGTCAATGAGGCCTGGTCAAACCCCCCAGTGATGGTATAGGTCAGGAGGAAGGGTACCTGAAGGCCAGCACCCTCTTGCCCCACAGCAGAACCCCAGCGGAACTCCTCTAGGGTTGCCCAAGCAGGGAAAGACCCCTTTCCTTGCCCCAGAGCACTCCTCCAGGTGTTTCCTCTCTGCACGTGCTGGCGCACCGGAGCCTGGGCTGCTCCTTTCTCCAGCTGGGCCTCCTGGGAAAGACCTTTTCCTTTTTCAACACACAAGCGATCTTTTTTCTAGACTGCCTTCTTATCAGTGGTGGGCAAGGGAGTGGTCCCGGGTCTTTCCACGCTGGGCGCGGCTCCTCCTCCTCGAAGAAAGGGAGCTAGGAACTGAGCTTCCCCGCCTTGTTTGGCCCCTCAAAGCTCACCACCTCAGACCCAGGACTCCCCTGGACACGGCAAGCCGTGTTACACTTTTTACAGTGGTACAGCTGGGTCCCAGAACGCTCCACGTTCCCCTTGTAGGAGAGCCACGAGCCGCAGATGTGGCACCGTCGGCTCCGCGCCCGGCCGTGGTTCTGCAGGTGCTCCATCAGCAGCCTTTCGTGCACAAAGGCCCGGTCGCACTGAGCGCACCGGAAAGGCCAGTCCTGCGAGTGCATGCGCTTGTGCTCCTCCAGGGCGTCCGGGCTGGTGAAGTAGACGTTGCACTCCAGGCAGCGGCGCACCTGGCCCGGCCCGTGCGTCTGCTGGTGGCGGTCAAAGGCGGCGGCGTCTGTAAAGCTCCGGCTGCAGGCGGAGCAGTGCAAGGGCCAGTCCACCGCGTGGATCCGTTCGTGCAGGCCCAGCGCCTTTGGGCTGGAGAAGCACAGGTTGCACTCCGTGCAGTGGAACTGCGCCCCCGGGAGGTGCTGGGTCAGGAGGTGCTGGGAGAGCTGGCCCTGGAAGGCAAAGCTCCGGTTGCACTCGCCGCACTGGAACTTCCGCTTGCGGCTGTACTGGTGGTCTGCCAGCGTCTCCGGGCGCACAAAGCCCTCGCTGCACATGCCGCACTGGACCAGGCAGCCCCTGGGGTGGGGCTCTCCACGCTCGGGGCCCTCCGTGGCATTTGGCAGAATGGCGGTGGCGCTGTGGGAAGCCAGAGGGGGCCACATGGTAGGCTGGCCTTCCTCCTCTGCAGGTGGGAGCAGCCGGGAGTGCCCTGCGGAGAGGCAAGCAAAGGAACCCCTCTTAAAAGGAGGCCGTCTCCGAGAAAAGACGGAAAGTGCCCACGTTTTCAGAACTCCCGAATCAGGATCAGAGGCTCCAGAGCTGGGAGGTGTGGAATCGACACCTTTAGCCACAGAGCAGATTTCAGCAACCTGGGAGTTCCTTCAGCGGGTAGAGGACAAGCCAGGGAGCATGGCGGCAGAGCCAGTGCCTCCCTAAATCATCCAGAGCTGGGTCCCTGGCCCATTTATTTCCCTCACGAAGCCAAGGACCAACCCTGGGCTCTTCTCCTGGCTTGCAGGCCAACTCCCACCAGGAGGAGACACCCCTAGGAACAGCCCTGTGCGTACAGGTCCCCCATTTTTCCCATGCGCTGCCGGTCCATGGGGGCATCTAGTGGAAGACGACTTCCTGGCCTGCCTGCAGTAGCCAGTATCCCCATGGAGATGGATCAGGGTGCCTGAGGGTGCCCACCGTGCCCCGTGCGAGACATTAAATTTAACATCAATACACAGTATATAACTGGAAAGGCATTTGAATCAATGGACGCACCAAACCCATACTGAGTGAATGGGCCTAGTCTAGCTGTAACGAGAGAGGAGACAGGAGAGCACTTTTCAAATACGTGAAAGGTAGTCGTCCTACAGAGGAGGTTCAGGATCTGTTCTCAATCTTCCCAGAGTGACGACACAAAATAATGGGCTCAAAGTTTCACGAAGCCGGATTTTGGTTGAGTATCGGGGGAAAAAATCTTAACTCTTCAAGTAGTATGACAACAGAACCTTTGACCTCATGGGGAGGCGGTGAGCACTCCAACACTGAAGGCATTCAGGAAACAATTGTACATCCATCGGCCAGATCTGCTTTTGACCTGGATTCCTGCCTTGAGCCCCAGGGGGTGGGGGTGGGGGTTGGACTCAAGGGCCTTCGAGGCTCCTTCCAACTCTGTAATTCTGGCTTACTCTGCTAAGTGACAAGAGAATCAGAGCAGTCAGAGAATCATGGTTTCTCTCATACCTTTTTTTGGACAGACCGTCAAATATTCCAGAATCCCCACCTCCCTTTCACAGCTCTGACCCAGCAGCTGCAGAAACACAGGGTGCAATGCCTTTCCACAAGGACTCACCAAACGAGGCCAGATCCTGCTGGTCCTCAGAGCACTGTTCTGCTTCTTCCTCTTCCTCTTCCTCTTCCTCTTCCTCCTCCTCCTCTTGCTTAATGCAGACAGGAACAAACAGATCTGGGTGAAAGACAAGCAAAGGGCACCCCTTTGTTACCCCAGAGCTGCCAAACAGCCCACAATCAATCCATCAACGAATCAACCCACCACTCAGACTTCTATACTGCCCATCTGGCAGCAAGGCCACCATAGAGAAAGCAGGAAGCCTGCAACGAGGCAAGCCCTGGCGATGCCTTCCACTCTTGGTGAGAGAAGATTGCTGGGCCCCAAAACCATGTTAGACGTCTAATGGCAGGGAGGAATTTGCAGTTGTTCAAGGGCAGCTGAACCATGACCGGCCTTGCCCCCAAACCAGCCCAGCTGCCCAGGGTCTTGCCCCCCTGTGTTTCCTGAGAGACCCTGGCGGGCTCTGGACCCCTCCGCACTCACCACTGCCAGAGCTTCCAGGGGACAAGGGCTCCTCCTTGATGCACGGCTCCTCCCTTTCCTGCTTGACCTGCAGTCCCACGTCCCGGTGGACCACCTGTGGCTCTTTGGAGAACAGAGACAATGATGCCCCCCAGCTGGGCTTCATGCCGGGAGGGGGCTCTGGGACCCTCGCCCAGCAGCCTTCAGGCGACACCACCCCCCCCTCTCGTGGCCACTCTCCCTCTTGTTACCAGAACGAGGGCCACATGGGTGCCACGTCCAGACCTGCTCCTGAGGAGGCCCCACTGGCACTCTAGTCTTTCACAGCCAGGAAAAGCAACTTTGCTCAGATCTAGGGGGCAAATCATCTCCCCCCAAACAGGGGCTGAATGGCCTGCCCACAATGAAGGAGAAAAGGAAGAAGAGAAACACCAAAGTTCCATTTTCAGTTTTGTGCAAAATGAAAAAAAGTGTTTGAGGATGCTGAATGCTGTGGGGAAGCTGCAGGTAATATTTGCAAAGGCAAACCCACTACGCCTGGAATCTTCCATGAGCAGCCACTCGTGTTTCCTGCCCCCAGGGCTGGCTGGGAGCTTTCTCTCTCAACAGGAAGTGAGAGGAAGCTAAGGCCTAGCTCAGCCTCTAACCACTCAGGTTGAGGTCTTTCTCCAAGGCTGGCCCACACTGAAGTGTGTGCAACATATATGCCTGTCTAACACAGGGACAAATTCTGGAATTAAGAATTATGGGACTTGTAGTCCAAGAAACCAAAAAAAAATCCCAATCACTACATGTAATTTAGAAAAAGTAGGGAGAACAAGACCTCACTGGAGGGGGGTGGGAATGGGATGTAAACACATCAGTAGAATAAATGCATGTCCATAATCACAAAGAAACATGGCAACCAGGAAAAGGGTACCTACAGCATCCTTCCTGTAAGAAACAGAGAAAACTCATGGGAAGGATGGAAGAGGCTGAAGCGAAGCAGGGCCGGTGGGGGGGGGACTCCCAATTTAGTGCTCTGAGACAAACTCACCTGGGAGGGGGCCCTCGCAGAGGTTCCCTTCACAATGATCGTCTTGGTCCACAAAATGCTGTGGGTCTTCCCTGACTTCCTCTCGACCCCAGGAAACGGCACCTATGGCGGCCACCGGGCAGTCTGCCCAGAGAGAAAGAGTAGGAGCTGCAGAAGGAACGGTCTCTGTCTGCCACACCTCCCCCCTCGCCCAAAGATCATCTGATTCATCAGTTCTGGGGAAGCTGCTGAGCCCCACCACCACCACCACCACGCTCCCTCTCTGTATGCTCTTCCACAAGGATGAGAGGGAAGAGCTTTGCAAAGCAATGAACATGGAGCATTAAAAGGTGGGAACAGCACTGATGTTGTCGGCTGAACCCCAGAGAGGAAGTTCCCCCTTTGCAGGTAAGCCAGAGGGATTCTAAGCGGTCACTGTCACAAATGAAAAAAAAAACATATTTATTTATTTATCTATTTATTCATTCCATTTATATACCAGCCATCTGGCAGAAAGTCACTCTGAGTGTTTTACAACACAAAACAAAGTGTACAAAATACAGATACAAAAATATAATAAAAACAAAAATATTACAAATGAAAATATAACTAAGTTTTATGGGTCTTGCAAGAGACCCTCTTCTCTTCCGTTTGCTCAGCAGTCCCTGCTGTTCCACTTTCAAAGCAAAATAAAACCAAGTGCTCTGCTTCTATATCACCCCACAGTGCTTCAAGTGCTCTCTGGACAGTTTACAACTGAATTCTGTAGGCTATGCACTGCCTTCCCCCAAGCAGGCTGGGCACTCATTTTACCAACCTCAGAAGGGTAGGAGGCTGAGTCAACCACGAGTCAGCTACTTGGGACTGAACCCCAGGCTGCGAGCACAGCTTTGGCTGCAGTACAGCCATTTAACCACTGCGTCCCCTTGCTGTCTCCACAAGGAAAGTGAAAAGAGCAATTTAAAAGGGGCGGGGTGTCTTTCCCCCTCAGCACCCGCTACACCTACCTCCATAGGTGGGGTCCACAGGCATTTCCCTTCCTTCCAGGTTTTCTGGGTCCCTCACACATGGGTCCTCTCCTAGTTCCATTTGGGACAAGACCTTGGGTTGGGAAACGGCATCATCTGATGACAGGAAGGGAGGGAGGGAAGGAGGAGGGAGGTCAGAGAAAAGCCACCTCTTCTGGGACTGAAGCTTCACTGAAAGAGCAGAAGGTAGCTGTGGAGCAGTGGCTGGGGGCATGCATTCAGACTCCCAGGTGCAGAGGATGGAAGGACAGAGTCCAAAACATCAGTGGGGTGGGGGTGGGGGGGGGGGGAGGAGCGGGCGCAGCCAAGTTCTCACCCAAGGAGACCAGCATCTCGTAGTTGCTTCTCATGACCGCTCTGTAGAGTTCCTTCTGCTCCTGCTCCAGGTTCCTCCATTCCCGCTCACTGAAGTCAACAGAGGTACTGCCGAAGGTCACGGGCACCTGGGAAGTCAGGAATGACACGCTTAGGAGCGGCTCCCTTGGCTCAGCACACAGGCAGGCACCTCACTCACCACCACTTCAACATTTAAGTGCCCAGCAGGCAAAAGCAAAAACAAAGGATGCCAACATTATTGGAAGAAGCAAAAGAGACAGGTCGCATGGGAACCATGATTAGCCCTTTATAAATACCCTGAAGACACACTTGGATCTGAGACTGAACCTAGGATCTTGACCTGCAGCTCTCTTCCTTCCTAGTCTGGAAGATCTTCACTGTCACCAGGGGAGGAGGGAGAAGGCAATTTCCTGCTGTGTGAATGAGCCTCAAGCTCATATATTTGCTCTCCCCACACACGAAATACTTTACCTGCTGCAGCTTTTAATGAGACACACGTTTGCCAATTTGGGGTGGTGGTGGTGGAGAGCTAATCAAAAGCAAAGTTCATGGTTTCAAGAAAATTACAAACGGTGTGTCACTGAAACTGGAATCAGAAAATTCTCATCACTTTTGTGGCTGCCCTTAAGAAGGGACAAGAGGACATTGTCACACATCTTGTGGAGGAAAACTAAATGCCACCAGGCCTGTCTCTTTTACAAAGAAACAGGTTGGCCTTAGGCAGGTTTCAGAGGTTTAGTAGGAAAACTGCATGGTTGTCCTGCAGCTTTTACACTGCATTTTGTACCGTCAAGTTGAAACTGACTTACAGCATCCTCAATGGGGCTTTCATGATGAGCTCTTTAGAAGGGGCCCCTATGAATACGGCAAAATTTGTCTCTAAAGACTGATTCCTCTAAAGGAGGAACGTTAATTGCCATGTAAACCTAAGGGTAGCCCATTTCAACTGCAAAGCTACTGTACATGCCTCTGTTAAGAAGCAGGGATTACTGAAATTGCAGGGAGATTGCAAGACCTGTTACTATTTGTGCAGCCTGGACTACATATATCTCTGCATGGTCCCCCCCCCTCCCGACTGTACTCTGGGTGAGGCCCACTGTGGGGGCCCCATTACCTTTGGGATCTCTCCTTTGATGCCAGGCGGGAATCTCAGGATCCAGAAGTTCTGGTTCTTCAGCAGGTTCTCCAGGTGGTCGAGCCTCCTCTGGAGAAGGCCGTTCTCTTCGATCAGGGTCCCCAGCGCAGCCAGCTTGCTCTCCAACTGGTGGCCCATGTCCACCACAGTCTTCTCACAGCCGGCCCACTTCTGCTCAGCAGCCGTCATCCTCCGCTCCAGACGAAGCAGCCGGGCCTCATGAGAAGGGGTTGACTTGTCCATGGCTTCGGCCGCAGCCCCCTCTGTGGCTTGCCCCGACTCTGGCCCTCTTCCGCTCAAGGAGAGCTGTCCGGTCACTGTGGGTGGCAAAGGCAGTGGAGGGCTAGACCTCAAGGCCTTTTGCCCCATAGCCCGACAGGAAGATGGAGACCCTTGATGAAACCATCCCCACCCCACCGCCACCTGGGAACTGCTTGCGCCTGCCCCTAAGTGCACACAGTACTTCTGCCTTTATACAGTTTTCAAAGAGGTACCCAGGGCAATGTTTCAGCACCTATAACCACCGTAAGGCCGAGTTCGGGCACCATAAAGATTAACAGGTTTATTTATTCAGCATCAGCTGCGGAGCCTAGCATTTACCAATATAAAAAAGCCGGGCAAAACGTCAGTGCTTCCAAGGAGCCTAAGGAAGCCCTATGGCCGGGATGCCCCCTTTTGGCCCCTGCCTGCCTTGGGGGGGGGGCGCTCCGGGCTGTGGCCTGCCTGGCTTGCCTGCCTTTCCTCCGCCAGATGGACCCGACCTCCCGGAACGCGGGGAGGGAAATTTGGGGGGGGGGAGGGAAAGGGAAAGGGGGGCCGCCCGGGAGCTCTTCTCCCTCTACCCCCCCTCCCACCCCCACCCCCCAAAGCAGCCCCGGGGAGCCTGGGAGGGCCGCTCCTGCTGCCGGGGGTCTTGCCATATCTTGCATCGCCCCCAACCCCCACCCCCACGCACAGACACCCGCCGCGGGGTCCCTCCACCCCCAGGGCTCCAGGAGGTGTGTGTGTCTGGGGGAGGGGGGACGACGACGACCCGGTGTGTGTCATGGAGGGGGGGGAGATGCGTGGAGCCCCACCCTGCATCCCGAAAGCCACCCGCCAGGATGGGGCCGGGAGGGTCCAGGGAGAGCGGGGCGGGGGGGGGAGGAAGGAAAGTGGGGGGGGTCAGAGGGTAAGCCCCACCCCCGGAGAAGATCCCCCCCCTCCTCAGGACAAGGGACACGCGGCTGGGGGGTGGGGGTGGGGGTGGGGCGAAGGGGTCCCGAAGGAAGGCGGGCAGGGGTCGGGACCCCCTCCCTCCCTGCCACCCGGATGGAGCGATGCCCAGCCCGGGAGGGGGGGGTCCCTGCCTGACCCCCCACACACACACACCACCACCACCCATGCTCCCAACCCCCACCCCCACCCAAAGGCCCGCGGGCTCTGTGTCTCTCTCCCCCCCCCCACCCCCCGGCCGGGACCCTCACCCCCTGGTGCGCCGGGAGGGGCTCCGCCTCCGCCTCCGCCCCCCCCCCGCCGCCTTTTGTCTCTCCGGCAGGCAGGAAAGAACAGCTCTCTCTCCCCTCCCCTCCGGTCTCCGCTGGGCCGGCACTTCTGCGCGTGCGCCCTCGGACAGGGCAGGCGAGAGGCCGCTCGGGAAAGGCGCTTCCGCTCCCACCTCTTTCCCCACCCTTAGCGCCCCCTCGCGCGCCACCTGCCGGCCGGGAGGGGAAGGACGTCGAATGGGCGGGAAGAAAAAGGAGGGGGCGCACGGGGGTTCGGAGAACTACAACTCCCAGAATTCCTCGGGAAGCAGGACCCGGAGAGCTGCAGGGAAGGGGGGAGTTGAATTTTAGGAGTTGCAGCCCAAAAACATAAAAGAGGGGCAGGCGTTTTTGCTTCCCCGGTCTTCCCAGACTGGGGAAAAAGTAACGTTTCCCCGTCCATGGACGCCCTGCGTCTTCCCTTTGCCGACCAGGACAGGAGCAGCCACTGATCCCAGTCCTTCCCAGTTCCCCAAAGGGGAGACTCCCAGTCGCAAATGTCACGCGCCTAGCCTGCAAGAGGAGCCGTTGTTGGGCAATGCCAAGCCCCAGGGGAGCAGTGGGGAGACCCCCGGGCTGGAGCAGCGCCAGGCTCAGGGAATCCTGGAGGGGCAACTTCTAACACCTACTCTTTGTTTCCTGGATCTCAACCAGTTCTCAATCCAGAAGAGGACCTGCCCTCTTAGCCCCTGACTGCAATTTCCTTGGCAGCCTTTGGTGAGGGACTGTGATAAAAACCTTCTGAAAATCAAGATAGACAATATTTAAATAAGCTTTTATTATTTTCCTTTATATTGCTATCCATATGTTCCTCGAAGTCTTTCTTTGCCTCTCTTATCATCTTCTTACATTTCTTTTGCCAGAGTTTGTGTTCCTTTTTATTTTCCTCATCTGGGGAGGATTTTCGTTTACAGAAAGACCTCTCCTTGTGCTTTAGAGCCTCTCTAACTCCACTCATTAACCATGCAAGTGCCCTCTTGGACTTAGAGGAGCTCTTCTTTCTTTGCTGTATGCACTTGTGCTGGGCCTCTATTGCTGTTGTTTTAAACAGTCTCAATGCACTCTGGGAAGTTTGGATTCTTTTTACCTCCCCTTTCAATTTCTTTCTAACTAGTTTCCTCATCTGAGGGAAGTCCACCCTTCGGAAATCAAGGGTTTTTGTGTCTGATTTGCTCGACACTCTTCCCCCGACATGCATGGCAAAGGAGATTGCAGCACGGACACTGTTCCCCAGAGGCTCAGTGACATTCACATCCCTGACCAGGTCCTGAGTATC
This sequence comes from Phrynocephalus forsythii, assembly GCA_029282475.1. Classification (NCBI taxonomy): domain Eukaryota; kingdom Metazoa; phylum Chordata; class Lepidosauria; order Squamata; family Agamidae; genus Phrynocephalus; species Phrynocephalus forsythii. The sequence continues at coordinate 1,126,835 of JAPFRF010000009.1, forward strand.
GCACAGTATTAGATCCAGAGTTGCCTGTTCTCGGGTGGGCTCCATGACAAGTTGCTCTAAGGTACATTCATTCAGCATGTCGAGAAACCCGGTTTCTCGTTCTTGCCCCGAGCTCGCATTGGCCCAGTCAATGTGGGGATAATTGAAGTCCCCCATGATTCTGGGGTCCTGGCTAATGGGGGACCTTGCCTTGAAGCGTACTTCCTGGTCCTACTGCAAGTCCTCCTGAAAACAGAACGAAGACCTGATGGCCTGAGGGCTCACTGACATCCTGCACAACCCCTGTATGCAACACCTCCCCTGAAGAGATATTGCCACCCCAGGCGTGCTTGGTGCTGCGCTCTCTCTTGGCCTGTGTGGTGTGGCGAAGGTTCTGGAGATGGGTCCCCTTTTTGTTGGGGGTGCGGATGGGAAAGTCTTCCCCAGTGGGGGCCGTCCAGCTCTTTACAGCAGAACAACTGCCAAAGGCGGGCAGGGTATTTTTCCGCTGCTCCAGAGCTCTGCCTCTCTGCCCTTGGGCCGACCCTCTCCCCTGGTGGTGACCAAAGTTTTTCATACTTTGTACAGCACATGGCACACCGCCGCTACTGAGGTCACAAGCAGAGGCGTGCTTAGGAATGTGGTTTGGCGCAGCACTGAATGTACACACAGACACAGAGACGCCAAAAGGCAACCTTTGGTGCAGGTAGATTTTATTTTCCTTGGCCATTTACGTTCAGCCAACTTGCTGGATCATTTGTGTGAAGAACACACCCAGAGAGTGAGCGTGATCCAGTGGGCATCCTATTGGCCAAAGGGAAACCCACCTCCTGGTCACCACCGAGCTATGATCCACCCCACGGGGATGTTGCCAGGATCCAGGAGAGAAGGCGGCAGCCGAGTGCCACACCCTGAAACTCAGTGGAAGAAAAGTGGGATACCAGTGTTATTGCTGGAGACACAAAGACCTGCGGAAGAGGCAGTCCTCCTGCTCGTAGGCTTAAAAAAACAACGAAAGGAGGGTGAGAAGAAAGACACCCGACCAAATCTAAAACACACAGAATGCCTCCCTGCCTCCCTTCTATATTTCCAGGGCACCCCCTCCCCTCCATCACATGCAATTAAAACAATATTTTCCAAAAAATATATATTAAAAAACTCCTTCTAGAAATGGAATGTCTCCCTACTGCAAAAGGAAATAATGACTCATATAATTAGTCTCTGGCCAGTCGGAAAGGGCATTTCAGGAAGATATACTGGAGTCGGCATGTAAGCAGCGGAATTGCAGCGGACCCAGTGGTGTCACTGAGACAACTCCTGCCGGTGCAGCCCGTCCCACCTCCCTCCTCTCCTACCTCTAGGGCTCATCCAGCATTTTCCCATAATGCGTGCCCGGCTCGGTTCTCTGTTTGTGGGAAAGCAATTCAACCCTAGTACCGTGGAAGAAGGAAGGGGCCCCGGCCGGAGTCCCAGGGGCCTTTTGCACCTGCTCCCAAGGGAAAGGAGGCTGTGCTGGACGCCGGAGCTTGCCCCGATGTGCCAATGGTATTCGGAGTCATAACGGCAGATATGGGTACCAGAAAATGGGTCCAATTCAACTCATGCCCTGGATTGAATCCTGTTGTGCCAACTCTGCACATGTAAACCCTTGATAATGTCACCAATCACCAGGTATAATCTCCAAGATCAAGTTTCATATCCCACCCTAGCAGGGTCCAAGGCCCCCTACAGCTGCTTTTCAACCTGGAGGAACCTTTGGGAGCCTCCAAGCAGGGGAGATTTCAACGTCAGAATGCCCCCTCTGCACTCATATTTTGCTATCTGGCATTTTCCAAACAGTAAAATTCTCCCCCATCGCAACCTAGGGCTCCCAAGGGCTTCCCCGGGTCAAAGGCGTTCAGGAGGTGCCTTGGAACCTAAAAGGGGGCTGATAGGAAACTTGAAATGAAAGTCAGCAGCTGATGACATCGCCCACGTTTATAGGCAGAGTTGCGCAACAAGATCCCAGCCACTGAGTTTTATTTCTGAGAAGAGGTACACCCTTCAGTCACGCAAGGCAAATACAGTAGGAAAGCAATATCTGTGGAGGACTCTTCCAACTATGTCACCCCCTACCACCACATTGATACCAGAGACTGCAGATATAGTGAACCCTAGTGTTGGCAAACCTGTGGCACGCGGAGCCCTTTCTGTGGGCACGCAACATCGCCCGCTCACAGCCACGGCACTTCCCCTCTCTGCTCGGAGCATGCCACTGTGCTCCGTGCAGAGAGCTGGGCGAAGGGGAGGCAGCGGCTTGTGGGCTTGTTCGTAGCCCCAGCTTACTCTCCAGCCAAGCCGCTCTGGGCATCCCAAAAAGCAGCGTGGCTAAAGAGTAAACAGGGGCTATGAAGAAGCCCACAAGCTGCCACCACACACCCCCGGCCCAGGGCAGAGAGGCAGATGGGGTGCTACTCTTCAGGAGAGTGTGGATCAAAGAGCAGGGTTTTGAATTTCCTGTGGCCACAGTGGGCTGCTGTGGCCGCAAGAAATTCACAAGCCTGCTCTTTGATCCTCAATTTCCCAAAGGGTAGCACCCAAAGCATTTGTAACCCAGGGTACCACTGCATTCAGGTCAAATGGCTGTATTAGCACTTTACAAAAATTAAGTGGTTTTTGAATTGCAGTTTGGACACTCGGTCTCTAAAAGGTTCGCCATCACTGCTATATAGCATAGCAGCCTCTGGTTCCCCCTAGCGGCCCATTCTGGTAATGCTTCTTGGAAATACATATTTCTGGGAGTATTATTTTTTATTTTATAATTTCAGATAATTGAAACCACAGGTGCCGATCCTGCACTCCTACTGTAGCTATCCCAACCGCCACACTCCCAAGGCCTTCATTATAGGGCATACATTTGTTATACATCCAAATTTTAAGGATTAAAAAAAAACAATCAAAACAGAATACAGCAGCTCCCTTGATCTAAAATCAATCTGTACATCGACCACTATACCCAGCCCAACATAAACATCACCCAAACTAGATCAGTTAGAAGTTGCCTGATCCCTAGCTATTTCTAACACCATTACACCCTAGAGCACCTCAGAAAGAAAACGTAACATCAGCAGAAACCTTCAAGGTTTCTCAACACTTACATTCATTCACAAGACTTTTTCTAAGCATATGTTGGACGCACCATTAAGACCCTTTCTGTGGCCATATTTCAGGCTGAGAGACCATGAACCGAAATCTTCGTCAGCCAGGTCCGTGGGTGGAACGTCTGCTCCTGATTGACTACTCCTAGAGCATTAGCCAACTGTTCCCGGATGCAGTTCTGGGGTTCCCCAGTCCCAAAAGCCACCAAGCCTCTGCCACCTCCCTGGTGCTTCTCAGTCTGCAGAGAATTAACATGAAAGGGGCTGCCAACCACATGAACCAAGTCTGCCAAAGAGCCGCTCTCCTCCTCTTCTTCCTCCATGCAAGAGCAGAGGAGACACTTGGCTCTTGCTCTGTGCAGCCAAATCCATGAGGGCAGCTTCCAAAGCCAAGCAGCCCTGAGCAAAGGGGCATTTCACGGGTGGCCCGTTAGTTTTCAAAACGGCACAGAGGCAGGCTCTCCTTTGGAGCAAGGGTGAGGACGGCCCGGTCAAAAGGCGACCCCTCCGGAGCACGTCCCGGACTCGGCTTCTCCCACCGGCCCCGAGGAGGAGGACGAGGACGAGGAGGAGACGACGCTGCAGCAGTGTTGCAGGAGACGCTGCCGGCAGGAGAAAGCCTTGGGGCAGCGGCTGCACTGGTAGGGCTTCTCGCCCGTGTGCGTCCGGAGGTGCTTCTGGAGGTGGTGCTTCTGCATGAAGCTCTTGGGGCAGGCAGGGCACTGGTGGGGCCGCTCGCGGGTGTGGGTCCGCTGGTGCTTGATGAGGTGGTGGCGCCGGATGAAGTGCTTGCCGCAGACGGAGCAGCGGAAAGGGCGCTCGCCGGTGTGGATGCGGTAGTGGTTGGTCAGCTTGCTCTTGTCCGTGAAGCTCTTCTCGCAGGCCGAGCACTGGTAGGGCCGGGCCCCCGTGTGGCTCATCTGGTGCCGCAGCAGGTGGTCTGAGCGGCCAAAGCGCCGGGGGCAGAAACGGCAGGCCAGCCGGTCCTTGCCACCCAGCTCGGCCGCCGCCTCCAAGTGGCTGCTCTCGTGGACCAGCAGGTTGACGCGCAGGCGGAAGCGCTGCTGGCACCAGGGGCAGGCCCAGGCTTTCTCCCCGCTGGGAGGGGGAGGCGGGGGCCCCTCCCCTGCTTCCGGTGGGCATCCCCGGCGGGTGCAGGAGGCGGCTGTCGCTCCCGGAGGGAGAGGACAGGCAGCTCCCTGGAGACCCCAGGCTGCTGTGGCTCTGCGGGGGGTCTTGAAGTCCCACCGCAAACCCCAAAGGCCTCCCGCAGTCCGGGCAGGAGTAGGACCTCCCGGCTGCCTCCCCGTGCTTTTGCCACTCCGCCAGACTGGCAGCCAGGGGGCTGAAACCTCTCGGCTCTCCCGAAGGGAATCCCAGCCATAGTTCGGAGCAAAGCCCACCTTTTCCCAGGAGGAGACTTTCCTGGGCGGCTCCCATCGGCATCCACAACTCGCGGGTTCCAGCCTCCTTCTCTTGCTTGGCCTTCATCAGCTCCTTGTCCACAGGGAGGGCTGGGGAGGGGAAAAAACAGAGAGGCTGATGATCTGGTTCTGACACTCTGGTGTAACCCTGTCCATACCTCAGCACAGAGGGAATGCCCACCCCCACCCCCACCCCCAAGTAGGGGTGCAATGCGGAGATGCTAATTTCTCTGGCTACCCTGAGATTTTGCAAGTGGCCACAAGGAAAGGTCTCAAGCTTCTGCTTCTCAGGATGCGATCCAGGCCTTTTTAGAGCACGCCCTGCTCCCATCGCTGCAGCCTGAAGGTGACCCAGCGCAAGTCCTCCCATGGCAAACCAACCAAGTGGGGTACCCGTTCGGTGTGCCATGCACCCACAGACAAAAATGAGTGGGTCAGTGGAACATGAAAAATGTCGGCATGTGCAAAATTCTGTCTCCCTATTGATTTGCAAAGTTGGAGGGGAAGGTAACTCTTTGAACAGCTGTTACCAGGATCCCTGCAGAGGATGCTGGGAATTAAAGGCCCAAACTTGAATGATTCCAAGTTCATCCACTTCATTCCGACCACAACACTCTTAAGGCTTTTAGGGTTGAGTCTCAGGTTCTCCCTTCCATAACCTCTGAAGTGTTTTGGGATCCTCACAATACATTTTCAAGCTCAAGAGTTAGGGGTGAAAACCTTGTCTTTCCAGGTTTCTGGAAATCTGATCACCATCAGATTTGAAAATAAAACGGTCAGGAGCAAACTAGCCTGAAATGAATCAGGGATGCGGCCTCATTATAGTAGCTGGTTCTTGTCCCTTCGCCCAAGAAGTGTGGCATTGCAGGGCTAGAGAAAGAGCCGGAAAGCATGTCATCTCCAGGGGCCACCGCCCAGTTATTCTGCCTGGAAGCCTGAGACCCTTTGGGGAACGGGAAGACAGAGCCACACGAGAAGCACATAAAGCGGCAAGACAATGTGGGCCAAGGGGGTGTTTTTCTCTCCCTGCTGCAGGACCGAGAGATCAGCCCGCCTTCACTCAACGGGGGGGGGGGGAGGCAAAGAGCAGGTGGGAGGAAGGCGTACTTTGGGCCAGCTGTGCTGTTCTCCTGGACTCCTCAGGGCTAAGGCCAGGGGCAAACACCCTCGTTAACACCAAGCCCCCGGCCCTTCTGGACAGAGCTGGAGGGAGCCCAGCAGGAGAGATTCCCCCAGCCTCTCTTTTGGGGTTTCAAAAGACTCCTTTCTTCTCTTCATATACGAACAAGGACAGAAAGAGGCCTTCTCTAGGAAGAAACAGGGGCTTTGCTCTAGCTAAGATAGATAATGGCTATATACAGTGGTAGCTCAACTTAAGAGCAATTCGATTTAAGAGCGGAAAACTGTTGGCATTTTAACTGCCGCCTTACAGATTTTAGATATGGTCGGCTCAACTTACAAATATATTTTTTTCATTTTTTCATTTTTAACTGATTTTTTCAATTTTTTACATAGGCACCCCGACTTTAGAATAGTTCAGCTTAACAGCATGCATTCAGAATGGATTAAATTCGTAAGTCGATTTATCACTGTACTTCAATCATTGCTCAGTCCTAATATAATACATCATATTGCATTTCATTGCAGTGAGGAGGTTGAGACGAGGAGGAGGAGTTGCACTCGGATCAGGAAAGAGACCAAGCCTGCCCCTAGACACACCCCTTGGGTAGTCTCTTCACCAACTGCCTGAGGCCAAATCAAGTCTTCCAGTTTTCCAAGACCCAAAGATTTTGGCAGCGGGGGGGGGGAGGGGGACATTTCATCTAACAAGCTCATTCCAGCCTAGATGCTTGAGTAGAAGGACAGCAGAGAAGCATAAAACCTTCCAAAACCAGGCAGGGGAGAGGTGGGCTGTAGGAAGGGTCACCCATCGCTTGGTCTTCTAAGACCCATCACTGCTGTCGACGGCGCACGGGTTCGAGCACAGGGGACCTTGTTCATACCCGACGGAAGAGGCAAATCCAGGCCACTGGGGAGGAGGGGGGATCCACAGGTTTGGATGCCAAAGCTGAAAAGTCCCCAGCAGTGGCAAATTGGTGGCAAGGGTTAGGGATGTCAAGAGGGCACCCTGACTGACAGACAGAAGTTGAAGAAAGCAGAGAGGGGCTAGATTCTTCAGGGCCAAGTCCGTTGGCAACCATTTCCTCATTTGCTTTCTGCCACAGCTGTATTCGCTCCCTCCTAAAGAACTAAGGCATTGTAGGAGACAGGAGGGGCGTCACCACGAGCTCAGGTCCACAGGGATGGAGATCAGCCTATCCACACCCAGCCTGTTTATCTATAAGAACATAAGAAGAGCCCTGCTGGATCAGGCCAAGGGCCCATCTAGTCCAGTTCCCAGTCTCTGGGAACTCATGAGACTACAGATCTGTCACCTGACACCACTCTCCTGCATCTGGCCTTTGAAGTACCCTGTTTTTTTACAGACTGGAGATGACACATTCCCATCACGGCTTGTAACCTGGGATGGACTTTTCCTCCAGGAATCTGTCCAATCCCCTTTTGAAGGCATTCAGGGCAGATGCCCTCACCACTTCCTGTGGCAGGAGTTCCACAGACTAACAACACGCTGGGTCAAGAAGTATCCAGGCATGCCTCCTCCAGAATCTCCCTGGAAAGATTGCATACGGTGCCAGAAGCACTCCACACTTTGGACAATTGCCATTTGCAGTTTCTGACTCAGGTGCCTACTGGACTTGTTTTTGTAGGTATTTCCCCTCCAAATGGAGAACACTCTCCCTGCTCCTTTTTCAAGGCCAGATAATCTTTCCCTGATTCCCAGGATTCAAAACCCCGTTTTAAATCTTCCAGCCAGCTCCTTTCTGAAAACACCAATGCATCCTCAGCGGCTGGCCACTTAGGAAACCGTCTGTCCCTTTGAAGGAGGGGAGGCTCTGAGGCTGCACAATTAACTAACGCTACTTGGCCAGCAGGGACCTCACGGGGAAGGTCAATGCAAAGAGCCCCAGTGGGCAGCCCAAGACCTTCCCCGGCCTGATGGTCCTTCAGATACATTGGACTGTCACTTCCCTCGTTCCTCACCCAGCATGGCAAGTTCCCCTGCTTTAAGATTGTCAGAGACAGAGGGTTCTCCTGCTGTAAGGAACCGAGAGACCACTTCTTATCAGATGGGCCAGTCCATCGGTTGCCTTTAATTCTGGGTAAAGCAGTTTTCTCATTTTGTCAGAATCCAGGTGGTGCAAAGTGCCCTTAATAACCAAGGCACCAGGACCCAGCCAACAGGAACAGGGTGAATAGTCCAAACCTCCACCCGGACCAACCCACCTGGACAGGAGCACAGGAACTGAAGGCTGCACACCAGGAAGGGAACCAGATACGTAGCATCCAGGGCACGAGGGACAGGAGTCAGGGACAGGCGCAAAGGAACCGGAGCTAAAGGGCACCAAGGCCCGTGAACACCCACCGCACGGCCCAAGGCCTCTGTCGTTGAGCCACTCCGTCCTCCTCTCGGGTGAACCTCACGAGAGCCCAGGCAGAGGATGCCTCTGCAAGCACAGGGCGCGTCCCTGGGACCAACCTGACCTTGCAACCATTAACGAGGGCAATGAAGCAGAGGCATCTCTCGGCTACTGCCCCGAGCCTCACACCTTGACTCTTTGATCATGAACAGACAACCTTTTTCAGTCCTCTTCCAAAGGCTGAAGCTATTTTGCCATCCTTATCGATGATGAAAACTTTGCACGTACACGCACACACACACATGCACAGGCACACAGGTGTCCATACTTCTGCCCCCCAAAAAAGCAAACTGCCCACAGAACTATTTTTCGTATCTCTAGGTTTATTTCTCATTTTCCACAGAACAAAAACAAAACAAAAAACCCCAGAAAAAATATATAAAAGTGTTCCATTTTGACAAAACGGTATTTACAGAAAGATGAACGGGTGCCCCATCTCTGGACCAACACTCCTCTGTCTTGACCATTTGGAAGTGGAAAACCTTCTGGTTAGTCGAGGGAGACATCAGGGGAAAGACGGCTACAGTATTGAACACTCCAAACAAGACAGAAAAGACAATCCCAGAAGCGCCCTGTTACTCCCCGCGCCCTTGTTTTAGCGACGCTGGACAATCCCTAGACATCCTCTTTTTTAAAAAAAAATCATAAATCAAACTGCTCTCAAGTACCAGAGCCTACAGGACCTTCAACTCGGAGAGCCCATTTCTGAGGTAACGGTCTCTTTGCCCCACCCCGTGCTCCCTTCTCCACATGCGGGCAGGCCAGGAGAAGTGGGGTGGGTGGGGTGGGTTGTGGGGGTGGGGGCGAACGGGCACCTGGCCCCGGGGGGGGGGACACCCTAGATGAAGATGGCATCCAGGAGGGCCTCCCGAACGGCGGTGCCCATCAGGCGGTTCTGCTCCCGCAGGTGGATCTTCTGGTGCTGCAGGAGGTGCTGCTTCTGGGTGAAGCTCTTGTCGCACTCGCCGCAGCGGTAGGGACGCTCCCCGGTGTGGATCCGCTGGTGCCGGATCAGGTCCGAGGGGTGGCTGAAGGCCTTGCCGCAGTACAAGCAGGCCAGGGAGCTGCCCCCCCGGCCCGAGTGCAGCCTCTGGTGGGTGACCAGGCTCTTCTTCTGCGAGAAGCTCTCCGGGCACCGGCTGCACTTGTAGGGCCGCTCCCGCCCGTGGCCCTTGGGGTGCTGCCGGTAAGAGGACTTGAGGTTGAAGGTCTTCACGCACTTGGTGGCGCTGCCGAAGGGCTTGTCTCCCGCCGGCCCCCGGGGAAGGGCCTTGAGGTTGTGGCTCTGCTTGAAGGTCTCCTCGCAGGCCACGGAGGTGTAGGCTCCTCCTCCGGTGTGGATCCGCTGGTGGAGGGTGAACTGCTGCTTGTAAGTGAAGCTTTTCTCACACTGTGGCCTGTAGCCCATCCCGGCAGCGTGGCTCTGCTGGTGGAGCAGGAGGCTTTTCTGAAGCCGGAAACTTTTCCCACATTCGGGGCACTGGAAGAGTTTTTCGCCTGGGCGGTCGCGCTGGTACGCCGCCACGGGGCTGCCGCCGCTGCCACCGCCACTGAAGCCTCCCTCCCCTGCCAGAGGCTCCTCCATCTGACTCTCCGGGTGCCTTCGCGGGTGCATCAGGGCGCTGTAGCGATTCCCAAGGGCGGCAGGTCCCTGGTGGGGGCCGGGGAGGAGGGCTTCGTCCGTGCACTGGAGGCCCAAGCTCTCACAGAGGGCTCTCTGAGCCTGAAGGACTTCTGCTTTGAAAGCAAGCCCATCATCTGCCAGAGATAGAGAAAACAGATTTGTGTGGGCCACTCCAAACCTGGATATCCTCAGCCAACTCCTTTTTTAAAAATAAAATAAAATCCTAAAAGGTGCCCAGGTGTCCCCTCCCCCAAGCCAGTCGGTGCAGCTCTTCAGAGGGACAAGTGCCTCTTCTGATCAGCCCCAGGGGCACAGGCACGTGCCTCTCTGCAAAAACCCATTTTGTCCCCCAAGCCTGAGGGCTCCTGCCTGAGCCCTGGCTGAGGGCCCCTTCCTCCCCTCCTCCTCCTCCTCCTCCTCCTCCTCCTCCTCCTCCTCCTCCTCCTCCTCCTGCCTCCTCCTCCTCCGGCCTCCCCAGGACCATGGCCCTCTGCCTCTCCACGAGCACCACACGGCACCTTTTCCGAGGGCGTCAAGGCTGCCCTTCGCTTCTCCTCACCATCGCCTGAGGAGGCCCACTTGTGCACAAAGGCAGCCCCCCTCCCTCCCAAGTCCTGCCCCCCCCAATTATGACAATGAGCCCCATTACTTCCTGCTTTGACACCCACCTTAAAAATGTCACTGGCTTGGGCCAAAAACCCCAGTGCAGAAAGCACCCCCCTGCTAAGAAGGGACCCTGGCAAAGGGGCCCCTGGTCGCCTCTGCCTCGCAGCTTACAAGGAGCACTGGCTTTCCCAGTCACCTTGCCCAAAGCACCTCTCTCCGTTCTCAGGGGTAGCCCCCCCCCTCAATCAAGGTCTCACCCCCCCCCCCCAGCAACCAGCCTGCCATCCTTTCCGAGTCAAGGGCCAGGACGGACCTGCCACCTCCCCGCTCCCACCCGCAGCAAAGGCTATCTTCTGGGTGCCTTTGCACCAGACCCCAACAGACTATATAGAGGCGGGGAAAGCCAAGAGACGTGGTGAGCGACCACCCCACCTAGAAGCAGCAGCTGCCGCTAGACGCGAGCAAGAAACAAGCAAGAAAGGGGGAAGGAGGAGGCAGTCGCCGTGGTCTTACATGAAGGAAGGGCCTTGCGCCTGCCGCTCTCCCAGCGTCTCCGCTCAGCCTCGCCCGCTGGCTCTGCTCATCTTCCCAGCCCATTTCTTTGTCCAGGTGGGCCTCTAAACCAGCCTCTCCCCCAGTCCGCGCTCAGGACTCCAGAGAGCCCTCCTCCAAGCCTCGGCCATCTGTGCTGGGGAAGGCCAGGAGGCACCCTCCGGGCCCAGCTTTGCTCTGGCAGCGCACTGGGCTTGGATTGCCTCTGCTACAAAAAACAGGTCGGCCTCTGGTTCCTGAAACCACTGCGCCCGTCTCGGCCCCTCCTTCCTCCTCTGCTAGCCAAAGGGGACCAATAAAATAAAGTAAAATAATTCCCCGCCCCATCTCTAGACTGCTGACGGTATGACACCGGCTGGGCCAAGAGGAAGCCCTGCGCATCGGATGGGGTCGTGGTGGTGGTGGCTCCTTGCATGTATTTTCTCTAGGGGTGCTGGTTCTGGATGAGACTGAGAAAGGTCACTTGGCTCAGTGGCCCCTGGAGACCACAGGACAAGACCGCAGAGTTCCCGTTTATGCCTGAGGAGGCCGAGGGGGGGGGCGCTGGGGGGGGGGAAACAGGCAACATCCCATTCCTTGGCTTGAAACTGAACCACGTGAGGAAAGACCTACAACAACCAGGCTTGCCCACCCCACAGTCAGCCTTCCCCTGCCTCCGTGCTCAGGGGTGCACCCCAGACCCTCTGATGAGGACGCACGGCAGCGGGGCTCAAGCCCCTGACCAGGCCAGAGCCATCCTTGGCCCCCATTCCCTCGTGCCCATCCTCTGCCAGCCGCGTGGAAGAAACAGAGCTGTAGCGCGAAAGCAGCCTGACGAGGCTCCTACCATTCTCTACCTTCTCACACAACCAACCCGGGTGGAGGGGAGGGAGGGAGGGGGGTGGGGGCTCAGCAGAGGAGACCACCCCAAGCCCAGCGACAATGCCTAGGTAGGCCAGCCAACTACCACCACCCCCCCACGGCGCCCGCCATTCACCTGCCCAGTCAGGCCCTCCCCAGCTGGCAGGAATAGTAATCCCAGCTTGCATTAAAAAACAACCACAACGTAACAGATCAAGGCCTGTGGCCACAGATGTCATCCTCAGTGAAACCACGCAAGACCCCGAGAAGACAAAAGGGGGCAGAGCGGGGTTCCCGTGTGCCTGCGGGGTCACCTGCCCACCTCATCACTGGGCTGTGAAAAGCCATGCTCCATCGTCAGGGTTTGCCCACTTGGGGCATCAGGACGGGGCTTTCCTTCACCCAGATTGGGGGTGCAGTGGAACACCGCTGGCTGGCCCTCCCTGCATGGGCCCCCGGCCCCCAACCCCTAGCTTGCTGGGCAAGAAACTCAGTCAACAAGGAAGCCAGTGACTGGCTTGCTTATTTATTTCCTTATGTGTTTTTAAATGTATAGGTGCGGTTCACAACATAGGGCACAAAGATCATGTCAGCTGGGGAATCTCAAAGGCGCGAGCACCGCTGGGTGTGCTTGTATGGGCACCCTCGGCCACCAAGAGGACAGCAGCCAGAAAGGCATGGGGCAGAGGCTCACAGAGACAAGCGGAACAGGGCCACCACCCCCCGGAATGAGGTTTCAGCCCCCTGGCTAAAAGGCGGAAATGTCCCTCCCAAGGGGTGGGGCGGGGAGTTTGTTGTTGCAAAGAAAGAGTCCAGGGATAGAACGCCTTGAGGACTTCAAAGGGAGCCGGCACGCAGGATCCCGGTTCAGAGAGTGGCACCAGGGAGCCCAGAAGGCAAATGTCGAGACTAACGGGCAGTGGCTGAACCAGAGGGAAGAGATCTGGCTGGACAACCCAAGGCAGCCTCCCGCTGCCCTTCTGTCCGGTCCTTCACCCACTAAAAAGCCTTTGTACCTTCCCTCTTGCTTTACAGGGGAGCCAATTGTTGTTTGGTTCAGGGCAGAAAAGGTTTCCTGTTTCTGGAGGATGGGACGCCACTTGGCAGTCAGGAGGACTGCTCCGTTCCGCCCAGAGGTCCCGACCTGGGCACCTCCAATACAAGAACGCTGCTGGCAGGACTTGGAAAAGCGGCACAGGCCGAGACGGACATTCTAGAATTACACACCCACGAGGGACGTGCGCTTGGGGGCTGGGGAGAAGCCATGTGAATTCTACCCAGGCACCTATGACCAAAGCCCCCTGATAGGAATGAAAAGAGCAAGAGCTTTCTCTTGGCAGCCGAGCCCTGAGCGCTGGACACGCCTGCGGTGCTGAACCTTCTGTGTTTTACATTACGGCATTCAAGTCATGCCTTGTGGCAAAAGGAGCGGCCCTTCAGCTCCGCAGGGCAGGCCTGGGGCTCCCAGCTCAAGCATAGCAAGGCAGACAACAGAAAGAACCAGGCGGCCTCAGGCGGGAACACTGAGAGGGCACCAGGGTGGGGATGGTGCGGGTTGAGGAGAGACAGAAAGAGACCCCATCACACACCTTTCTGAAGCACTGGCAGTCTGACACACCCTCCGCCCCCCCTCCCCAAGCAGCACGGAGAATGGCGCCTCCCTTCCCCAAGTGCCAGGCACATCACTCACCCGTACTTGGCTTCATGTGCAGCTCGCCTTCCTCAGAGACTTCGGGGCCCTCCAGGTTCACCTCTTGGTCCCGTTTCCCTTGGGAGCCCAAGGATGGGGCGGCTGCTCCAAAGTCTGTCCCAACAGAAAGGCCATTAGGAAAGAGCTCCCCTGTGGGCCAACACTCCCCCCCCCACGACCACCCCCACCCCCACCCAGGCAGCTGCCTTCCACCTTCCTCTGGAGAGGGGGGCCTCTGCCCCACAGGGCTCCTTCTGCGGACTGCATGGCAGACCACGGCCAAGGCAGTTTTGACTCCTGCAATAAGGCTGGAAAAGACAACACTTAGATTGGGGCTTTTCCTCCCTTTCAGAACTCCTGAAAGCACTGAGTCCTTAGATGTTCTTGGACTCTAACTCCCTTCACCACCAGCACGCCTGGCCAATGCTCCAAGGGGGTGACAGAGGGGGAGGGGGAGGAGGAAGAGGAGGAGGAGGCAGAGGTAGCCTAACCACATCTGGAGGGCCACAGGTTGTCAGTCCCGTACTTCTAGTCTTGCTTTCAATTAGTTAAAAGAAAGGATTTATCATCTTATTGCACAAGTGGATCCCCCTCTGGCAGCTGCATCAGCTTATCAACAGAGATCTTCCTTTTTAAAACTCTGTATTAGGGATGGGCACCTTACAAAACAACAATACACTGTTTTGTTGTTTCAAAAGCTTATGAAATGTTAAGAAACGAAACGAAACAGCAAACAACATTTTGTCAAGAAATGAAATGAAACACCATTTTTTATTTCCAGAAATGAAATGATTCGTCTTCCTCGCGCCTTAGCTGTTGATAGCTAGCTTATTTCCGACCTTGATCCAGGAGCTAAGCTCTGCTGCCTCTCTGAGCTGTGAACATGGCAGTTTTAGGACCACGAGGATGAATGGATCGCATTTCCCTTCCCTTCCCTGTACCTGTGCCTGCAAGCTGATTTAAACTGTTTAAACTTTCCTGATTAGGTAGGATTGGAGGTTATTTTTGATGTGTTCCTTCCTTCCCTTCCTTTGCCAATCAGCTGTTGAGCTTATTTCTCCAATCTGATTTGAGCCATGAGGTTTCCTGCTTGTTTACAGAGGGTTCTTTCTTTGAAAGCAAATTGATTGGAAGATTTAAGGAGGATCTTTGATTTAAAGCTATTTAAACTCAGGCAGTGGGCTCCCTGTTAAATAAAAAAAAAACAGAAAGCTCCCCATTATTTATAGCCTTATGAATCATTTCATTTCATTTTATTTTGTGGAAAAAAATTCTTTTTTAAAAATTCATTATTAACTAAACGAAATGAAGACTGAAATGAAACAAAACAAAATGCTAGATTTCCATTTTGTGCCCATCTCGACTCTGTATGGTTCTTATCCAAGTGGATTCCCTAGGCAGCATTCTCCTTAGAGGAAAAAATGTGCATTTTGATCAACACTGAAGAATCAACAAAGAGATGAGAGGGATCTTGTACTCACCGGCACGAGGTGCTCCAGGGGCAACCCTTCCTTCAGCTGGGTCTGGGTCTCCATCCCCTTGCACGTTTTCTCCTGCTTCCATTTGGGAGGCCACACCTGGCCTAAAAACCAACGCTTCTGTTTTGAGAGACACAAGCGAGAGGGTGGTTATGGGAGAGGGACCTACATGAAGTTCTCCCTGAGAGTTCGCTGGCCCCACAGCCTCCTCCAAGACGAACCTCCGTTTCTCAATAATGAAAATCTAGAAAATCTCTTCTATGTTGTTGTTATAGGTAACCCCACCAATGAGCTCTCTCTAAAATGTCCTGTCCGCCACTGCTCAGCTCCTGCCAACTCGAAACTTGTTCACAGGGAAGATATCATCGGACCACCCTTCCTCACTCTCCAGTCCTTCCTGGCCCAACTTTATCATGTTGTTCCCATAAGCTTCTCACCTGGGCTGGGATCTGAAGAAATCTCTCTCCCCTTAGAGACCTCCTGCTCCTCTTCCTCACAGGGGCGCTGCCCTTGTTCAATCCGGGACAGAAGATCAGGTTTAGCAATGGCATAGTCTGTCGAAGAAGAAGAAGAAGAAGAAGAAGAAGATGGCACTCTTTCTGCCTGCTCCTTGCAATGAACAGGAAAAATCTCTATTGATGGGACTGGGGGAGTGGGGGGGGGGAATGTGCTAATGAGATTAGCCTAGGGCTGGCAGATGTGGGGGGAGAGGGGGAGGGGGAGAGATTTCGATGTGATACGCAGCTTCTGCAAAAGGTGACCTGTTGTTCTGGTGGCTTCTAAGAGTGGTAATTAAGCTTTCATGGCCAAAACATTTTGATGGAGGATGGTGAGAGAGAAAGAGAAAAGGGCCAAGGGCTCAGGGAGGTCTAGGGTAAGTGGATCATGGACCAGATGCCTGCCCTCCCACCCACCCTCCCTGCCCCTTGCCTGACTAGAGGAAGGCCTGCTGCTCCCACCTGCAATCAAAGCCTCCCCCCCCCCACAGCCAGGTGCCCCCTCCCCTTACCCAGCGAGACCAAGGACTCGTAGTTGCTCTTCATGATGTTCTTGTAGAGCTCCTTCTGCCACTCCTCCAGGTTCCCCCACTCCTGCTCGGAGAAGAAGGCCGAGTTGTCCTCAAAAGTCACCGGCACCTGGAAATCAAGAGAGGCAGGGGCTTGGACCACCGAGGAGTGCCAGGTGCAACCCCTGGGCCCCTTCTGCAGCCCCTTCCCCAAGCTAGCCGCCCCTGCACTGCTTGGAGACGATCCCTTGGTCCACTCTTCCCCAGCCTGCAGCTGGAACGCAAGGAAAAGGGGAGGAGGAGGAGCTCACGAAGGAGGGGGCAATCCGGCATGCCCCACACCCTAACACTGCCCCCAACAAGGAGATTTGCCAGCCATGCATTCCCCGGTTGCTCTACTTGGGCAATATTTAGAAATCATTCAAGCAAGGTAACAGGGGACCTCCTCATGTTCCAGGGCCCTCACTGGCAAGTCTCACCTCAAACCCAATGGCACATAAAGTGTTGCCTACTAAAAAGAAGAGGTAAAAACAGGACTACATCTTTTCTATTTGAAAAACAAATTTCAGAGATAGGCAGCACAAATGCCAAAAAAAAAAAAACCACCCAATGACAGCGGCAGGAGCACCACCTCTCTAGGCAAGCTTATCTCAGTGCTAATCAGGCTCAGTTCGTGTACAAAGTCTACGAGAGGAGCACGCGTTGGGTGAGAGGAAGAGAGAAAAGCCACCACAAAAGGAAGCATGGACTGAAAGCATCCTGTTTGAAATGCCATTCTGCAGGCTCCTTAGGGAAGAGCATGGCCTTACTTGGAAAGGGTCCGAGAACATTTACAGCTTTTTGAAAAATGAGAGCAAACATTACAGATAATTGCTAATGGAACAGTTACTCTCCAACAGGGAACACACACAGCTCTTCCACAATCACTCTTCAAATCATCTCTAAATCAGCCTGCAATAACCAGACGCCCCCCAGATGTCCCCAGCCACCAGGAAACAAATATATTGCCCCAGTACTGGCAAAAAAAAACACAAAAACACAACTGCTCTCAAAAATGAGGGCTTCCTTGAAAGGAGACGCCCAGACTCCACACCTGCTGCTGAAAACCTCCCAGAATGGAAGCACTCTGGAAGAGGGAGGGAGCAGGTGTGTCACAGTCCATCTGTACCATGGGTCCTCTTCCTGGGGCATCCCTCCTTAAGGTCTGGCCACCCATGGATCCCCAGAGTATATAGGATATGAGCTAAGCTGCTAGTCCCCGTGGCTGTGACCTTCAGGTTAACCCTAGGCAGCCTCCGCAAAAGGCTCTGGCCTCCAAAAGGGAAGCATGCCACTCACAAGACTCGTTTACTGCCCTAATGCTGCTGCTTGTTAAGCATTTCAAGGCATCACACAAACAACCACCTGCACTAGTGGGCTTGAAAACAGAAACGGGGATCTTTAAACCAGGGGTCCCTCACTGCCAGGCTGCAGACCAGTCCCGGGCCACGGCCTGTTAGCAACCGGGCTGCACAGCCACCAAGGCTCCCTATGAGGCATGCACACTTCTCTCCCCCCACACCCCCCATGCAGGGCATTTCCTCTCCCATGCACCCATTGCAACAGTCTTTGTTTGGGTCGCAGTGGGACCAGGGGAGGGGGAGTTGTGCATGCACACACGCCACCTCGACAAGAAGCAGCCCCACCCATACTGCCTGGTCTCTGGTGCTAAAAAGGTTGGTGACCACTGCTTTAGGCAATCAACAGAGAAGCAAACTTGGGGCCGTAGCTGAAACCTTCTCCTCCCCCAGGTACAAAGCCTGACCCAGCAAGCTCTAGGACCAAGGGGCTGTGAACACGCCCAGCACCAGCAGCTTCTTGGGGTGGGGGTGGGGTGGACCTCAACCCCACCTGGTGGAGGAGCACTGGTTCACGAAGCAAAGCCCTGACTCCGCCACAGTAGATCTGAGAGGACCCAGCATGGCTCTGGGACTTTGGAACTCTTTCCCACTGGAGGCCAGGATGGATTCATCTTTCCTGTCCTCCCACAAGCAGGCAAAGAACTTCCTCTTCAGGCATGCTTTCCCTCAGAGACTGGCTGCCTGAGTGGGGCTTTTTTAATTCGATGCTTCTGCCTTGCTACTTTTATTGTGGTTTTGCTGTTGCTTTGCTTACCATTTTTAGTGTGGTATTTGCTTGATTCACACACACACACACACACACACACACACACACACACACACACACACACACACACACACACACACACACACACACACACACAGTATTTATATGCTTACTGTGTTTGACTTCAAATGTTCTCTTTTAATGGTGTAAACGGCCTTGAGTCCATTTAAAGAGAAAAGGTGGGGCAAAACTATTTTAAATAAAAAAATGTAAGCAACATCTTGAGAGTGGCTCATCTGATGCTCCTGTCCCATAATGTCTTACTACCTCAAGCAAGACATCTGTTGAGTTAGGTTTAATGGGTGTGAAAGTCATTCCCTCAAAGGACCCCAAACCTAACCTCTGTCTCCCTCGGGATCTCCAGACCTTTCCCTTAAAACATTAAACTCTACTGGCGGCTGGGCTGAACATCTCAACTCTCTTTCTTCACTCATGAAGATTGAGGGGAAACTCTACTGCTTTAAGGAGAATCAGATAAAATGTCCCTAGTTTCTAGGACTTGGGGAACCCTCTGGCTGAACAGAACAAGTCTTCTGTTATAATGAAGCAGCACAGTATTAATTCTGTGCCTCCTGTTGTTAAATTAAATAGAATTACTCAGCACCCAACACATCACAAGTGCTAAGAAAAACAAGCTCCTTGCACACCCTCCAACATTTACTTAAGGGTGAAATTGTCACAACCTGAAAATGGGGGTGGGGGTGGGAGTGGGGAGCCTTGGAAGCATAGTTTTACTAAAATTAAAACAAGAGCTCAAACTCTTCTGAAACATGCAGTCTGAAACTCTAAAGCATTTGCTTAAGCCACACGGCTGCAAGAACCAAGACCTAGAAAACCTCATACAGTCACCCCCCCCCCCACCATTTCGTGGTTCAGGTACTGTGGTCCCACTACAGTCCCACTACATCGCGGGATTGCAGTACCTGCACCGCGGGGGAGGGGGGCGGTCAGGCTGCTCCATGCGCCCCCCGCCCACCTCCAAGAAGCCTCAGGGGTGCGCGCAGGGTGGGGGAGATCGTATTGCTCCCCGCCACCCTCCCAGGCCCCTTCGAGAAGCCTCGGAGCCGCGCAGGGGGTGGCGGGGGGTTATCGGGTCGCTCCGCGCCACCACCCCCCGAGTCCCTCCGAGAAGTCTCAGGGCCATGCGGGGGGCGGGGGGGGGCACAATCTCCATTGAAATGCATTGAGTCAATGGATTTCAATGGAGAAATTTTCCCCACTGGAAAGCATTGAGCCAATGTTTTCCAATGGGGAAAATTTTCTCCATTGAAATGCATTGGCAATGCATTTCAATGGAGATGGCCCCGGAGGAGAAGTCTTGGGAGGCGCGGGTGGGCGGCGGCGCCGCTGCTGGTGCACACTGCCCCAAGACTTCTCGGACAGGCGCGCGATTGCCCCCCCCAGCTGCCCCCAGGCCCCACACCCGCTTCCGCATATCACAGATTTTCATGGATCGCGGGTGGGGTGGGTCCCTAACCCCCGCGATCGGTGGGGGGTTACTGTATTGTCATCGTGTAGCAGGGCTGGCTTCACCCACTGAAGCTCTACTAAGCTTTTCTCCAGCTTTTCTCACTCTACCCTCAGAAACACCATATGAGGTAGGTCAGGCTAAGCTCAAGGTCACCCAATGGGTTTTCATGCCCAAGTTAGGACTGCAGCTCAGATCTCCAATGGCCTAGTAGTGTGACACTACAACCGTTGGAACACACCAGCTTATACGGACAGCAAGATGCATTGCTAACCTCTTTATACTCACCGAACCACCATGTGGTACAGACACAACTCTGTGCATCCCATCTGCAGAGAGAACTCCCTCAGCTACAGTCCAGTGCAAGAGCTCTAAAACTACCAACTGTGGTTCAAACCTAAAACAAGCATGCAAGACCCACTTCCCTGTGGGGCTCAAACTGCAAAGCGAGAGCACACTCCCCAACGCCTAGGTTACCAAACCTCTTGTGCTCAGTGATCTTCAGCCAACTATGAATTGCCACACCCCTGAGAAGCTTGTCGTAACCATTACAGTATTGTAGCAAGGCCAAACAAAAGCCAGCGCTTCACAGCATCTGTCCCACACGTACTGCCGCAAAGCATTCTTACTTTGGGAGTTTCTCCTTTGGAGCCTGGAGGGAGCCTCAGGATCCAGAAGTTCTGATTCTTCAGCAGGTTCTCCATGTTCTCCAGCCGCCGCTGGAGCAGCCCGTACTCCTGGATCAGGGTCCCCAAGGCTGTCAACTTGCACTCCATCTGATTGCCAAAATCCACCACGGCATTCTCACAGTCAACGTATTTCTTCTCATTGGTCATCATTCTCCGCTCCAGGTTGAGCAGCCGGGTGGCATGAGAATCCACCTTTCTTTCCACCGCTTGGATGGCAGCCACCACGGTCCACAGGGAGAGGTCGGCCATGTTTTGCCTGGCATCTCGGACAAAACTCTGCTCAGGCAGCAAAGGCACGGGCTGACGAGGTTCCATGTTGCAACGCTGAAGCTGTTCACAACAAAAGCCATGAGAATCCCCCTCCCCAAAAGGCCACGGATTTTGTCTTGCAATCTTCTCTCCTGCAAATGCACAGCCTAGGACATAGTCTTAACCTTGTAAATTTAGCACTCTTAGCTTAATACTCATGAGATAACTTTTCTGTCTATAACTTACCAAGCCACCAAAGATATCTTACTGGTGAGGTACCCAAAAACAATGCGGTGGAAACTAGACATGAATTAGGGTTACCTGTGAATCAGACCCCTAAAATGCAGCAACAGCTTCACAACAATGACTTCTACTGTTTCAGGTCATAGTGTGGCTAGCTCAATACTGGGAATTAAATGGCATCCAGATGCCACGCAACTGTGGGTGTCACCCATCAGGCCACCCCACATCCTTTGGGGTTGTTTCTGACCAGGGCACGAACAGGCCATATATTAAGGGGTCGGCCACCTTTTTAACAAAAGCAGAAGAATAGAGGCAAAGAGGGATGGAATTATTATTTTATTTACCTATTATTTAAATTTAGATACCACCCATTTGACTGCAAGGCCACTCTGGTCAGTTCAAAGTGCAATAAAATAACAAGCCCTTTAAATAAATTCACAAGTAACAACTGATGACAATCAAGTTAAAAGGATTGCTCAGCTTAAAAACAAACAAAGCAGGTGCAAAGACAGAAGGCCCTTTACCTAGAGTGGTTTTTATGGGACAGAGGATCTCAGCAGCCGGGGCTTCCCTCACTGTTCCATGACAGCAGTGGCGTTCACAGCTTCCTTTGTACAATCTAGCCGCAACTGAGGAAGAGAAGAGGTGAAGGAGGTGAGACAGGCTGAAGAGAAGTGGCTGTTCTGGAGAGGGCCTCCCTTGGAATCAACTCCCCAAGCCCCCCCCTGGGGTCCCCCTTCCTGGGGGGCCTCGCCCCTCCGCAGCCCGGTAAGTAGTGGCACCCCCGCAGCTGGAAGGCGCCCACTCTTGCGCCAAGGGAAGCCTGGGCCCTCCTGCCCTCCATGCATGGGCCCAGCCGGCCCCCCTGCGGGATCTTTGGCCCTGGCATTTGGGGGGGAGGAGGGCTGTCCACGGGGTCGAGCAAGACCCCTCCGCCTCCTCCTCCTCCTCCTCCTCCCAGGGGGTGGGTGCTCCCTCCCTCCCAAGCCCACCCACCCACCCACCCAGGAAAGCCAGCCTTCTTGCACTTGGCCTGGGCAGGGGAAGAAAATCCCCCTCTCCGAACAACGCCTCCCCTCCCCAATCCACCCACCCACCCACCCACCCACGCACGCACGCACGCACGCAAGCGCTGCCCTCCCCTCCCCCCCTTCCTTCCCTCCCTCCCTCCCTCCCTCCCTCTCGAGTGTCGGGAGGGGGAGGGGTCGCTCTTCCCTCCCTCCCTCCCCCCCCCCCCCCCCCCCCCCCCCCCTCCCTCCCTCCCTCCCTCCGACGGAAGGCGGGGGCGGACGGAGCGAGGGGCGCCCCTTTCTCCCTCCCCCCACCCTCCAGGAGAAACCATATCCCGAAGCCGCCCCCTCCCCACCCCGAGGGGCCCGTAGGGGGGGAGGGGCCAATCCACGGCAGGAGCGGTGGGGGGGGTTAGGGGGAAGAGGGGGAGGGGCGCCATTTTCCCCCTCAGAAGGGAGGGAGGGAGGGAGGGAGGGAGGGAGAGGGAGGTTCCCCCCCGCCCCGCCCCGCCCCGCCCCGCCCCGGCCAGCCTCACCTAAGGCGGTGGCAGCGAATGTGGCCCCCTCCCGCCCCCCCCCCACCCCTCTCGGCGGCGGCGGCCTCCTCCTCCTTTTGTTCCCCTCCCCCTCCCTGGGCGGAAAGGGGGCGGGACCGCCGCGCGGGCCAATCAGGCTCCGTCTGCTCCCTCAGGGGAGGGGGGGGGTGGGGTGGGGGAGGGGAAGGGCAGGCGGGGCGGCCTCCGAACGAAGGGGGGGGCGGGAAAGGCAGAGGCGGCGGCGGCGCCCCCCCCGTCCGACTCCGGGGAGCGGGAGAGAGAGGGGAGGGGGGGGAAAGGAGGGAGGGAGGCGGACGCCGGGGGGGGGAGAGAAAAGCGAGCCGCTCACCGGGACCCTCTCGCTCCCTTCTCCGCCGCGCATGCGCCGTCCGTAGCTTTAAAGACAAGAAAAGCCTCACGGCGCCTGCGCGGCGGCGCCCATTCAGTCCAAGAGAGCGCCTTCCGGGCCGCCGAGGTCGCCACAGCGCCCCCTGTGCGCGGAGGACCCCCCCCCTGCAAGGCGGCCGCCTGCCCGCCTGCCCGCCTGCCCTTGCCTTGAAGGGGGTGGACGGTGCGCGCGAAGGGTGGGGGTGGGGGGCGTGCAAGGACTCCCAGCAGGCAGCCTTGGCGTGGGACGAGGGGAGAAGACTCCTGGCATGCATTCCTAGAAGAGTCCCTTTGGGGGGGGGGGTGGAGGGTGCACTTTCCAGAATCCTTGCTTTGGGCAGCTGTAGTAGTCCCCAAAAGTAACTTTTCCAATTCCTGCTTTTGAGTAACGCCAACCACTCGTGGAACGGCCCTGCGGAGGGGACTCCACATTTCCATATCCCACCATTCCTGGAGGGCAGAATGCAGATTATTCTGCAGCCCCATCGGAACAAAACTCAAAAATATGGACTTTGGCAACCAAGCTAGGAGGTGCAGCCTTGCAGCCTTTCATAAGAACCTAAGAAGAGCCCCCTGCTGGATCAGGCCAAAGGCCCATCTAGTCCAGCTTCCTGGATCTCCCAGTGGCCCCACCAGATGCGTTTGGGAACCCATGAGACTAGATCTCTGTCTCCTGATACCACTCCCTTGCATCTGGTCCTTGAAGTACCCTGGTTTAAAGCCTGGAGATTTCACATCTCCATCATGGTTTGTAACCTGGGATGGACTTTTCCTCCAGGAATCTGTCCAATCCCCTTTTGAAGGCATCCAGGACAGATGCCTTCACCACCTCCTGTGTCAGGGAGTTCCACAGACCAACAATGTGCTGGGTGGAAAAAAAATTTATTTTCGTCTGTTCTCGCTCTCCTAGCCCTCAATATGAGTTGGTGTCCCCTAGTTCTGGTATTTTGTGAGAGGGAGAAGAGTGCCCCTCTAAAACACTTTACTTTCAGTTCCCTCAAGGTATTTCTGGATGATATTCTGCACACTCTCAAGTTTATGGAGCCAGTAAAAGAATAAACCTTGTCTGCAAAGTAGGTACAGAACACCACAGGCAAACCACAGGACAATTCAGGGCAGTCCAAAAGGTGGGCGACTGGCTCTGTCTTCTTCCACCACCACCCCAATCTGCCACCCACCTGCCAGGGTGGCGGGGATGCCAAGCCCTGGGCATGAGGCATGGTTGCATTCGCTAAATCTCATGGCCCACTGATCGGCTCCTGAGTGTAAGATTTTGCAGAAGCAGCAAAGAACTCTCACACCACAAGCAAACAAGCACGTGCCACACCCACCGACTGTTCAGCTTCAGTGGAATGTGTGCAGGCTAATCTTGTACAAGATGAAGTGGTCTTATTTGCAACCACCAGCTCCCTACCTCTAAAATGTGCCAGCCAGGTGTATTGCAGCAATACAGGAAAACATGGAATGTATGGAGGTATACAGAACTCTTTGTGTTTATGCATACCTTGTTAAAGAAGGTGGCATGCAAATACTTAATTGTTTTCCCCAAGGTGAGGGACATGATTTAGGGAAGTGACCACTCCTATAGCTCATCATTTTGCCGGCAGAAATGAACAGGGACAAACTGGCTCGCACCCTTTGGGGCTTTCCTAAGCTTCTGATCTAGCCAGTGAATCTCAACCTTTGGTCTTCCATTCCCAGAAACCCCACAGGTTACCAGGCCAGTGGTGAGAATTTCTGGGAGCTTCAGTTCAACACATACAGCAGGAGCAAAAGAAGAGAACCGATCATCTGGGGACACCGTCACGGAACACAAGACAACCCTGAATAAAAGGAAGCCCCAGCTGCAGGGCAGAACACAAGACTGAGCGAGTGAAATCCACAATCTCTTAACAAGGAGAAGCTGGAGAAGTGGTGCCAGGCAGAGCACCTGTACCTGGGCAGGACGGACCCACGGCCAGGCTCAGGTGGAGGAGGAGGGCGGTTCATGCCCGCAGGTGGCTTACTACTCACTGCAAGCAGGGCCCAGAGAGGGGCATAAGAACCTAAGAGGAGCCATGCTGGATCAGGCCAAAGGCCCATCAAGTCCAGCAGGGGGCTCAAGGGCAAATGACTAGAAAGAACCATGGAATCTCCCCAGGGTACTGCCATGGCAAACCTTTATGTGAACACCTCACAGGCCTCAGAAATGCTCTTGAGCTTGTTTTATGCTGCAAGTTATGGGACAGCAAATCACCTGGAGCAGAAAGAAGAAACCATTGGGGTCCCATAGACAGCCCCCATGGGTGGTATTTCCCCCACCCACCAAGGCCAGGCTCTGCTTCCTTCTTAGTAGTTACAGATCTGTATCATGAAGAAGAAAAGATCAGAACATTCTAATGTTCTGCAAAATGCCCCAGAAGATGCCTCTGTTTGGGCCGTGCGCAATGGGCTGTAGAGTCTCTCCTTACTGTAAGCCGCCTTGGGTCCTTTTCCTATTTCCAAGGAGAAATACTCATAAATAAATAATAAAGGTCTTTTTTTTAATGGCAAAACTAAAGGGGGGTGCCACGGGCTTTGCTGCCCAGGTGGAGCCTTCCCCCCCTCAGGACTCAACCTGCCCAGGGCCGCATCCCTGCCTGCCTCCACCCTTCCTGCCACCTGCCATCAGGGGCAAATTAAACAAATTCAAACCTGCACGGCTTGCTTACCAAATAAATCAGACTCCACATTTATTATCAAAAAGAAGAGAACGGGGAAAGGGAGGCAGGAGCAAGGCGAAGAGTTTTGGGTCTGGCGAGCATCAACGGAGCCAACAGGTGTGGTTAGTTGGATTCTGGAACCTGTCATTTACTTCAAGGAAAGAGACCGTGTGCCTGGGTCCCTGGGGGGGAGGTGCAGAGGAACCCCTGGAAAAGGTATCCTCCCTTGCTTTCTCATACACACGCTCCACCCCACCCCCTGTCGGTTCTCTGTCCCTGATTCCAGGCCTTGGGGGGGGTGGCGGGAGCCTGGGGCAGCCCTCATTCCCCCACGTGTGTCCGCAAGTGGTATTTGAGGGACTGCTTGTAGCGGAAGCACTTGGCGCACTCCGTGCAGGGGTAGGGCCGCTCGCCCGTGTGGGCCCGCTGGTGCTCCAAGAGGTGGTGCTTCTGGGTGAAATTCTTCCCGCACTCGGCGCAGTGGTACGGCCGCTCCCCGGTGTGGATGCGCTGGTGTTCCAGGAGGTGGTGCTTCCGGATGAAGCCCTTGCCGCACTCGCCGCAGGCGTGGGGCCGCTCGCGGGTGTGGACGCGGTAGTGGTTGGTCAGCTTGGACTTCTCGCTGAAGGTCTTGT
Organism: Phrynocephalus forsythii; assembly: GCA_029282475.1. Taxonomy (NCBI): domain Eukaryota; kingdom Metazoa; phylum Chordata; class Lepidosauria; order Squamata; family Agamidae; genus Phrynocephalus; species Phrynocephalus forsythii. The sequence continues at coordinate 1,152,774 of JAPFRF010000009.1, forward strand.
CGCACTGGCTGCACTTGTAGGGCCGCTCGCCCGTGTGAGTCCGCTGGTGGCGCAGGAGGTGCGAGGGGCGGCTGAATGCCTTGCCGCACTGCGGGCAGATGAAGGAGAGCTCGCTCTTCCCCGCATGTACCCGCTGGTGCATGGCCAGAGAGATCTGCAGCCGGAAGCTCTTCCGGCACTCGCCGCAGGAGTAGGGCCGCTCGCCCACGTGCGTGATCTGGTGCTTGCTCAGGCTGGACTTGTGGCTGAAGCTGCTCTCGCACTCGCTGCACTTGTAAGGCTTCCCCGGGGCTGGAGGGGGCCGGGCCTGCGGCTTGAGTCCCCCCCGCTTGTCCGGATAGGCCTGTCCCCGGCGGGGCGGAGGGGCCACCCCCCGGCGGGCAGTGTGAAGCCGCTGGTGGAGCAGGAACTGCTGCTTGATGCGGAAGCTGAGGTCGCAGGCGTGGCACTCGTAGGGGCCCTCCTTGAGATGGTTGCGCTGGTGGATGATGTAGTTTATGCGGAGCATGAAGCTCTTGCCGCACTCCGGGCAGACGTATGGCCTCTCCCGCGTCCGGTTCCTCTGCTGGAGGGTGACCGGCCGGGCCTCGGCGCCACTGTCTCTCTCGCACAGGGGAGCGCAGATCCCCACGCTGGCTCTGGGAGGCTTCACGGGGCGCTGGTCATCCCGCATGGCTTCCACGTTGCAGTTCAAGGAGCAAGGGGGCTCAGCCCTGGAAGAGAACAGCCCCCGTGGCTCTAAGCTGACAGGGTCTTCTTCCTCCTCCTCTTCTTCTTCCTCCTCCTCCTCTCCTCCTCCTCCTCCTCCTCCTCCTCTTCCTCCTCCTCTTCCTCCTCCTCCATTTTGATGACAATGCTATCATCTTGTTGAAGACAGGGGAAGAAATAACACAGAGCATTACATACTTCTATCAACAACAAGAGAAACACTAAGAATCTCAAAATTTCTTAAGAAATTTCTTAGAAAACGGTCAGCCCTTCTGCACGCAGAAATCCTAGGATTCTGCAGTTGAACAGATATCACCCCACCAGTTCTGCAACACAAAGGCATCACTCTTGGTCAGAATCCACAACTGACTTGGGGGATGGCCAGATTACACACCACCACCGGCACTGGCACCGCCGCCGCCACCACCACCAGCACAGCAAAGGAGGGAGTAAGGAGAGGGGAAGAGGCAGACCCCTGGAGAGCAGAAGGCTTCCGATCAGGAGAGGGAGGGGACCGCTGCACCATGAGATTGGCTGCAGGTGCAACTGGTCCCTCCAGGACAGAGAAGCCTCTCCCGGCCAAGCCTGGTTGAAGTCAAGGGGAGCTGTGCGGTCCACACAAAATAAAACACAAAGGCAAAAATAGGCAAGGCCTTAATAGGCCACTCTAAAAACCTTCCATGTAAGAGAGAAGCCTGGCTGGCAAAATCCATCTTGCCAAGAACTGCTGGATGTAACACCTAAGAAGAGCAACTTTCCTGGACAAATACATCTTGCCGTATATGTTTGGAGTTGAAGGTCTTCGCGTGGGACACGCACCTAAGGAAGTGGTGTTTTAATCCACGGAAACCCATTTACTGTACGATGATTCTGTAGGGTCCTATAAAGATAGTGCCTCAGTTGGGCTTCCTAGCCAGGTTTCTTTCTTTTTTTCACACATTTTATTGAGCATACAAATAATTAAATATAGAAAATCAAACCAAGGACACACACAACATGACAAGAGGAAAAAAGGAGAAAAGAAGAAAAGGAAAAAGGGTACCATAAAATATACATCCACAATTTATCTATAATAAGACATGTCTCACTTGGTGATTCTCTCTCATTGACATATTATTACCTATTTATCCTCTGATTTTATCTCACTTTAGACTAGATTACTTTAGTTTTCCACCAGTCATAAAAAAGGTCCCAACTAGCACTGAAAATTGATTCTGTTTGTCCTTTTAATATTTTGGTTAATCTATCCATTTCTGCACATTCTGCTATTTTTTTAATAATCGTCTCATCCGTTGGGAGATTTTCAGATTTCCAGCTCTGGGCCCATGTTATTCTAGCTGCTGTTAAGATATGTAGCAGTAAATAAGACTTTTGTTTATCTATCACATTTGGCAATAAGCCTAACAAAAATATTTCCGGTTTAAATTCTAATTGTATTTTTAAAACTTCCTTAGCCCATGTATATATTTTCACCCAATAAATTTTGGCTTTATCACAAGTCCACCAAGCATGATAATAAGTACCTTCATGATCTTTGCATTTCCAACACTTATTTGAAACACTAGGGGCGTTTATACACGACCCCTAAGCTGCGCTGCAAATGGCTCCCAGCTCCGGAGCTTAGAAATGTTTACCCACCAGCTCCGGAGTTTGGAGACAATTAAGTGCGACCACGCCCCCATAAGCGCGACCCAGCGCATTTTTCATGTACCTGCTCTCGGAGGGTGAAAAAAATTTGATGCGGATAAGAGTGCCGGGCTCTCCTGGCTTGTCTGTTGTTTTTTTGCCTCCCCCCCTTTAAGAGCTCCTTGAGACAGAACCAGGAAGTAACCCTAAATAACGGGGGCTCTTGGCAAGTTCGACCAGCACCAGCAGGTTAGTAAAGGCTTCTTTTGTCCTTTTTTTCCCTCCCTCCCCTCACGCTGACAGGAGCAGGAAGTGCTGAGGGGTGGGGACGCAGGAACAGAAACGAACCCCCAAGATCTCTGGTCCGAATTTAAGGGACCAGCGGATGTTAGGGGTCATGTGAAAAGGCCCTAGGAAACATTTTAGCAAGTTTTGCTGGTGGCATATGCCATCTATAAAACATTTTTTCTTTATATGTAGTGGCCAAGGTTAATTTAAGATTAAACATCCATAATTGCTGCCTAGCCAGGTTGCTTCGCATCCCTCACCAGACAGCTCGCCCGAGGTGGGACATCCGGTGGACAGCAAGAAGGAGCTGGAAGGCCAAGACTCCGAGGCAGAGCCTGGGAAAGTTGTTTGCAGAAGGGGCCACCCTGGACTCCCCGGGGCCCGGAGGCAGAGGGACAGCTCTCCCCGGCTAGCCTCTTGCAAAAAGCCCTTGCGGTCTCCAGAAGAACGCCTCCTTGTCCCACGCTGGGGTTGTGCGGGGGGGGGGAGCGATGGCGGATGGTACAGCCCCCCTTGGCCCAGGGAGACACCTCAGGTAGGCGAGACATTGGGAGGAGTGGCTGGGCCGAAGCTCTGGGGTCCCATCCCCAAACGCTCACCTGCGCAGCTGCCGTGCTGGACGGTGACCCTCTTGATCTCCCCGTAGCTCACGTCGTCCTCGCCGGCTTCTTCCAGGTGGTTTCCCGCCAGGTGTCCCAGCGGGGTGGCTGCACTGTATGGACTTCCACAGGGGGGCTCTCGGTCCGTGCCTGGGAAATCCCCCTCTGAGCTCCCTGAGGTCTGGTGGTGCTCCAGGTCATCCGGGCAGTCGTCCGAATGGGGCTCCTCAGTTTTGATCACCACCCTCAGGCCTGCTGCAGGGGCAAACAGTCAAGAGAGGAGAGGGGCTTTTAGACGCAGGGAGCAGCCCCAAGCAGGCACCGCGGCCGACCGGCCTGCGTGGATCTCGATGGAACGGAACTCACTGGATTATGTATCCTTTGTCAGCTTCAGCTTTGCTCTGAGTCTGTCCAACTTGAAAAATGCCTCAACAGGGCTTGTAAAGGTAACTTTAAAAGTAACTAGAAAAGCTGCTGGTTCCACCAAAAAGGAACTGACTTAATTACTTGTTACTTAATGGCAGCACTGTTTAACAGGAGTGGGGCTCTGACATGCCCCTGCCCCTTCACATCTACCCAGACCGAGTCTTACTCTTAACACTGGCCGTTACTTCACGAAGTACATCGCTTCACAGCGGGATTGCCTTCGCTTTGAATGCGATGGCGGTCACGTGGTCTTCCTTTGCTCCCACCCCTCTTTCTCTGTCCTCACGTGGCGAATTTTTAGGACCGAATCCATTACTACCTCACGTGCTCCCTTCGCATTGGAAAGCTGATTTGCAATGTCCGGTTTCAGCTTTCTTTTATTTTTAAAGCCAAGCTCCTCTCTTTCCGTACTTCCCTCTCCAGGCCTCTGAAAAAGAGAACCACTCCCCACAAAAGATCATCCCCCAAATAAACCCGTTAGTTCTAAACAGGACACCTGACTTTCCCCTTTTTGGCTTTTGAAACTCTGGCCAAATAGACGGGGGCTCCACAGACTGAAGTTTAATTCAGATTTGACTGTGTCCATGCTGAAAGGAGAGTGTTACCCGTTTCCTGATTGTCTTACTGACACATATCGGTAGGTAGGCAGGTAGGTACTGGACCTTTATATTGCCTATACAGTAAACAGCTACTCTGGGTGGCGTACATAAAAGGCAGCCTAAACAGGATGTTATGGTTGGTATCAGTGGCACTGGTATTGTGGTTGTGGCCCTACTTGGAAACTGGGATTTTGTCTGTTAGTCATGTATTTCTAATTTCAAGGATTGACTGCAGGAATATTCTCTGTGTGGAGTGGGCCTGGAAGGCAGCATTGCAGCTTCAGTTAATTTAGAAAGTAGCTGCTTCAATGCTACCACCAATGGGCAGGCAGCCAGATTATCATCTAAAGCTCATTTCCAAAAAGCTTAACAGATCAGACTGACCCACAGGAATAAAACCCCACATTCTCAGCTGGGCAAGGTGGATCAATGCAGAAAACAGGCAACCAACTCTTCATCAGGGGAAATAGTAAAAGAATAAAGGTTGGGGAGGAACAGAGAAATCCAAATGGGATTCAGCCACAGAGCGGACAAGCAGCACCATGCAGTCCTGCTATACAAAGGTGGCTGCTGGGCATTGCATTTGTGAAGACGGGCAGGTCCAGGAGAAAGGAACATTAAGGCAGAAGCAGCAAAAAAAGCAAAAGCAAAGTGTTCTGCTTATATACCGCCCCATACCACTTCAAGTAGTCTCTGGGAGGTTTACAGTTTTTAATTACAGTATGCAGGCTAAACATTGCCCCCCCCAACCCAGCAAGCTGGGTACTCATTTTACCAACCTAGGAAGGATGGAAGGCTGAGCCAACCTTGAGCCTGCTACCTGGGATTGAACCCCAGGTCGTGAGCACAGTTTTACCTGCAGGACAGGCCTTTAACCACTGCGCCATGGGGCTCCAAACCATCTCATCTAAAGCTAATTCAGTTGCCTCTGCAGTGGACTTTCAAACCTGACTCCTGGTGCAGGTCCTGCAGAGGCGGTCACCCCACCTTCCCTTCCCTTCCCAGGCCCAGCCCCCCCCCCCCGGCCCAGCTGGGTGCCACGTCGTACCTGCCGTGGGATCCGGAAGGCTGCTGTGCTCTTCCGAGTCCTGCTCGTCACCAAGGCACGAGTCAGTCCCCGCCTCCGTCTGGGCCAAAACACCCGGCTTCGAGATTGCATAGTCTGTTAGAGAGAGAGAAAATGGGGGTGTCATGGTTTCTGGATCGCCCAGGGACCATCCCCCCCTCCCACGGAGAGAAAACCAATTCAAATGGGTTTGTGCAAGAGAGGTTGGCTATCAGCCTCCCTCCTTCCTTCCACCTATCCATCTATCCCTTCCTTCCTTCTGTCCATCATCAGTTCCTTCCTCCCTTCCTCCCTTCCTCCCTCCCTTCCTTCTTTCCTTGCAGAGGCAAACCCCGGTACAGTCAGCCTGAAACTCAAAGGGGGAGAGCCTCCCTCCTTCCCCGAAAACCAGTCGAGGGGGCCCCAGCGGGCGCCTCAAGCCTTACCCAGCGAGATCAATGACTCGTGGTTCCCCTTCATCAGGTTCTTGTAGAGCTCCTTCTGCCATTCCTCCAGCTTCTCCCACTCTTTGTCGTTGAAGTAGACGGACACGTCGTCAAAGGTCACGGGCACCTGGAACCCCAAAAGTGGCACGCTGAGCCTGGCACTCACTGCGCCCCCCCCCCCGGGCGGGCTCCTGTCCTCAACCGGTCTCATCCAGGATGGAGCGGAGGCTCTCAGGTGCCAAGGCTTTCTCCCCGTCACCTGCTGGCTGCAAACCGGCTGCTTACTCCCAACCAGCGAAGCCCTGCCCGGACGATTCTTTCTGCACTGCCACCTCCTTTTCTCCGGTTGGAATGGAGGAGGAGTGACACCCACAGGGCCCCACTTTCTTGGTAGAACACCGATCTGGAAGGTTGAATCCAAGCGCCCAACAGGGAAACCAAGACGGAAATCCACAACAAATGCACACACACCCTGCGCCTTCTCCACGGCAGTGCGCCAGTGCATTGCAATGAGAATCGGACTCTTTGGGCAAGGGGGTTTGTCATGCCAAGGAGAGCTTCTCAGGAATCAGACGAGATCTCTGACCCTGAGGAGCCACAGGCTGAGGATTTGGGCTTCATTAAGACGGAGGGCTTCCTGCAGCCCCATCACGGCAGAGAAACTTTGGAATCGGGCAACTAGCCATCCGGCACAGCTTAGGCTAATTTACATCACAGTGCTTTGTTTCTCTTTAATTGAACTTATATTATTTCTCTGCCCCCTTTCTCCCATTAAGGCACTCACAATGGCTCGCAATAATTAAAAACAAGTAATGCTCAACAGGATAATCAATAGATAGTTTAAAAACCAATCAAAGGATAATATATACAGTATTTTAAAAAGTGACACAAACCCTAAAACACTGCTTAAAAAGCGACACAAACCCTAAAACACCATACACGGTGTGAACAAAGTAGATAAGGATAGATAGTAGATAGACAGTAGATAGGGGCATTCCATGAAACTTTTGGGTGCTAGATCTCAAACAAATAAGAGAAAGTACTTTTTCACCCAGAGGATCACTAGTCCGTGGAACTCCCTGCCAGAAGAAGTACTGACAGCTGTCAGCCTTGACAGCTTTGAGAAAGGATTGGACATGTTCATGGTGAACAAGGGTCTCCATGGCTATCCTGATGGATGCCTAAGGACAACCTCTGGGTTGGAGAGAGAGGCAGGATACCTCTCAATGCCATTTGCAGGGAATCTTAAGCAGGGGAAGACATCCGCTTGGGAATACCCTGAAGCCAAATGGTGAGCCGCTGTGTGAGACAGAATGCTGGACTGGATGGGCTGTGATGGCCTGTTCCAGCAAGGCTGTCCTTATGTTCTTATGTTCTTAGAAGCGGACTGGAGACAAGATCATGACTGCCTTCTAGCATCCTACAACGAGCCTGCCTCTGATGCCCAGCATATCTGTTCAAAATAAGTTTAACACAAAATGTCTTTGCCTGATTCCGGATGGACAAGAAGGAAGGGACCGACTTTGGGGAAGGCTAGCCACAACGTGGGCGCATGGTCTGGCAGTTTCATGGGCGAGCTGCAACCCGGCCGTGGGGTGAAGGCTCCGGGCAAGGCGACCAAGGGCAGGAGCCCAAGAAGGACCGCCCAGGGGCATGAGGCTCTCCTGCACCAAACGCTCTGGGCACCCCTTCTTAGCATGTCTCCTCTAAAAAAAAAACCCCTCCACCCAGCCCTAAGCAGTACATTTCACTAGACTGAGGATGACGTATTTCCCAGGCACAGAGCACAGGATGGCCAGCCTGGCTCATCAAACACCTGAGAAGAACCCCCTCCGTCTGCAACCTCAACTCCTTAATAATAAAGGACGTACATTAAACGGACACACGAATTAGGAACCACTTAGTCCAAGTGGCAGAAGCTGCCATTTCCATGGTGCAGAAATCCCACCTCTAGATAAATAAAACCATTTTCTAGTTTTAACCTCGCCTTCAAGTAGATTTTTAAAAACAAGAGATTTGGCCTCTTCTGCATAAGCCAAATATTTCTATAAACCATTTCTCAGCCACAAGCACAGAAGTAAACGGAAGTGAAACGGAGGTTTAAGGCACATATAATCTCCTCCTTAATGCCACTGTTAAGTCTCAAGCCCCAGCCACGCCCTGCCCTGAGACTGCAGGTGGATCTCAGGCCCCAGTCCATCCAGCCTGTTCCCTTCAGCCTGCTCCTTCGAGATTTTGCAGGAGCAAACTGTGAGAGGCCAGCTGGAAGGTTCCGTCTACTCTCCTTTCTGAGCCATCCCAACCACCAGATTGTCAGGTGGTTCCAGAACTGAGCCGGACAGGTAGGAAGGAGTTCCTTTCACTTCCCTTCACTCTTCCTGATCAACCCTCTCTGAGCTTCACTGGAAGGATGAATTAATCCACTGCCCTGCCCTTTCTCGGAAATGAAATTTCCGTTTACTCAGCAAACCTCAAAACGAAAGAGGAGCCCCTGAGGGGGAATCAGAACCAGGACCTGTGCACTCTTCCTTCCTTCAGAGTTTCCGCAAAGGGCCAAGTCACCAACTCTGAGGACCTCTCTGATTTCAGGGCATCTGATCAGCAGCAGTTGCCACATCTTGCCACAGCCCCTCAGAGAGATGGCAATGGACACCAGCAAGGCCTCGTTTGGCCATTTCGGGACACTGCCCTTCAAGAAGGATGTGGATAAACGGGGAACAAGCTCAGAGGAGGGCGACCAGGATGATTAAAGGGCTGGAAACCAAGACTCATGAGGAAAGAGAGAAAGAACTGAGCCTGTTTAGCTATGAGAAAAGGAGAAAGAAGGGAGATAGGAGAGGGCTCCTCCAAAGACCTAGAAGGACTGTCCACAGAGGAGGGGCAGGATCTGTTGTTCTCCATCATCTCTGAGTGCAGGACATACAACAATAGGCTCAACTTAACACGAAGACAGATTTCGGTTGAATATGGGGAATAGCTTCCTGACTGTGAGAGGAGCATGACAACGGAACCCTTGACCTCGAGAGGTGGAGGCATTCAAGAGAAATTTGGGCAACCCCTTGGCGGAGAGCCTTTGATTGAGATTCCTGCCTTGAGCAAGGGGTGTGAGTGGCCCTCGATAGCCTCGGAGGCCCCTTCCAACTTCATGATGCTTTGAGTCTATGATTGTACTAAGCTGAGCTCACCCCCCACTCAGTTACCTTGGGGGTTTCCCCCTTGGAGCCCGGGGGGAGCCTGAGGATCCAGAAGTTCCGGTTCTTGAGCAGGTTCTCCATGTTCTCCAGCCTTCTCTGGAGCAGCCCGTACTCCTGGATCAGGGTCCCCAAGGCAGCCCACTTGTTCTCCAGCTGGTTCCCGATTTCCAAGGCCGTCTTTTCACAGTCTGTAATCTTCTTCTCGGCTGTTCCCGTCCTGCCCTCCAAATCCAACAGCCGCGTCGCGTGAGAATCCACCTTCTGCTCCATCGCTTGGAAGGAGGCGATGAAGGTGAGTGAGATCTCAGCCGTCTGTGTTTCTCTTTCCAATGTTTGGTCAGGGTCGGCGGAGAGACGGGAAGGATCCAGTTCTGGCGCCTGCTGACATGGAGAGAGAAGGAAACCATGAAAGGGCTGCCCTGATGAGCCGCTGGTACCCTCACACATTCAGTCTACTCCTTGGAACACCCCAGAACACTGAAACAGACCAGAAAAGGCTGACTCATTCATTTCGCCAACAGCGAAACACTTCGGTTGCTAGTGTTGATGCCAGTGTTGATGAGACTTGCATTTGTTAATGGTTTGAGCAGTCCAGGATATTAGACCATCCTTTCACATTGGTGTAATGTCCTGGACCAGCAAACACGGTTCCTCAGTTTGGACAAAACAGCAAACCAAGAATCGTGGAAGTCTTCCTCCAGGACTCATCAGCCAAGAGGCAGCCTTCTCCAGGCAGCCTCCTCTGACCTGGAGAAGAGAAGCAAGTGCAGATGAGCATTCGGGTGGCGAGCCTCCTGCCTCTGGAGCCACAGGGAACCTCCGCTGGGCATGAGTGGCTGTGCCGACTGGCAGTGACTCAGGATGGGATATGCCAACCTTTCCCGACACAGACCTTATCTCACTCGTGAACCCAGCCCCACAGCCTTCATTCAGTGAACCTCCACCTCCAGCCGCTCTCTCGGGGAAAATGAGTGAAACAACCACGCAACAGGATTAAGAGAACGTGTCCCAAGGATTATTGAGACAATTGGAGACAGCTGAGTACAGCTGCTTCATAGGAGATTTCACAATGCAAAAGTACGCCTTGGGGTATCACCGGCCTGGAGATGCTAGGGGACTCCTGCTATGGGGACACTCGATGCAGCCCTTCTGAGTGCACGGGCAAGGCTCGCTCACCACCAGTTGCAGCGTCACACACAAGAAGAGCAGACCTGCCAGCAATGGAGGGACAGGCTTGTGCACATCCAGTGTTTGGAGCCAGGTTGCCAGCCACCCACTACCCCCCCATCATGGGCACAAAAGGGCCCTGTAGGCGTTCATATGGGGACAAGGGGGCAGATCTGTTTATTTATTTATGTGACTTAAATACCACCCCATTAGCGCACAGCACAGTTCTGAGTGGTTTCCATAAAAACAGCAAAAGTCATTTTTACAAAATGAGTCTTAATAAAGAAATACAGCAGCTACGTTTCTGTGTGAGGAACACAGCAGAGCTTGGAAACCTTCGGGAAGGGAACTACAACCCCCCCTGCATCCTTCTGGAGAGGACTGCTGTAGCCCAGAATAACGCTCTCATGCTGGATCTCCACTATCAACTACACTGCAGATGTTCTCATAAGATCATAACGACTGTGTGTGCTTGTGGATTTGACTTATATCTGGTCTGCCCTGGCTCAGGAGACATTCGAAGGAGAAACGGCACAGAAAATCATCATTGCCATCATCCTCAGGCATAAGCATGGGCCGATCCCCCCTACCCTGCCAAAGCTGCCTTTTGTCCACATTTCTGACAGAAAGCCGAATGCCACCTCCCCCCCCCTTGAGATGACCAGCAGGGCACAGAAGGGATGGTGCTAGCCTTCCTGCGTTTTATCTCTGGCACTTAGTGGGCAAAGAGGAGTAAATTTGACTGCAGGTGCTAAGGAGACAGACAGTCCATATGGCAAAGCTGGGGTGAAGATTCCAGGAATTGCAGTTTTGAAAAAAGGAACCTTTTCGATTGTTGCTCCAGAGGCAGGAGATTTGCAGGTGCTCTGGACACCTTGTTTGGCTCCAAATGCTTTTTAAAATAAGCAAGAGGGGAAGAAAAAGAACAGGATCAGAAATGAAAGGGCAAAACTATTCCCTGACACTGTCAATGTCAATAGCAGCTCCTATTGTTTTGTTATCCAAAATGATTGTTGTTGCTGCTGCTGTTGTTTTTAATTACTGGTGTTATATTCTTTTTAAGTTGTTTGAAACCTTTTACAGAAGACTGACAGGTCAACCCAGCTAATGAAGAATAAAATAAAGGAACGTGATTGAACCTTTTGTTGAAGCGCCCAAAGTCTTGCTGTAATTTAACATCTCATTAAGCTTCCCTTCCTAAAGTTAATGTGTTGACAACAGTGGCCAAGGCAACAAGCTCCCAGTTCCAGGAAATGCCCCCAAAATCAGAGCAGGCCATTAAACCCAATGTTTTATTTCCTAATTTGCAAGGAAAGCCCAAGGAGAACACCTCTCCCTGATACCTCTGGAGGGGGGAGGACACACATGCATATATATTACCCCAGGGTTTCTCCACCAAGGGGACACATACCCCTGGTTGGATATTCAAGGCATCAGGAGGGAGCAGATTCCTAGCAGGACCTCCCATTTCCATGTCCTCCTGCCAGGGTGACATGCCTTCTCCAACTGACCTTTCCTGCCAGGGTTGATCCATCTGTGCCCTTTGGGCATGTTAGGAGACTCCCTGGACCTTCCTTTATATCTCCTCCTCCTCCCTGCCACCAGCTGACCACAAACAATAAAACACAATAACAGAATGCACACTTGGCCCCTACCTCTTGCATTTGTTTTTTGGATTGTTGTTTTTTTGGCTTGGTGGGGTTCAGGTTCTTTTGTGGAATTGTGGGAGATGATGTTATATGGAAGGCTGAGACCCACTAAGAAGAATTCATAACTCTATAACACAGTGGTTCTCAATCTATGGGTCCCCAGATGTTCTTGGACTGCAACTCCTAGAAATCCTGGCCAGCTCAGCTAGTGATGAAGCTTTCTGGGAGTCGCAGTCCTGCTATAACAGAAAGAATTAAACCCATCTGCCCTTCCTCACCAGGAAGTCCCCTCCCCCTGCTCTCTTTGAAACTGCCCCCCCCCCAATGCTGGATAAGCCCCAGGCTCTCCAACAGAGGCTTAGATCTTGGAGAAAACCTATAGTGTGAAGAGGCCTCTGCCAGGTTTAGTGGTGGTGGTGTTGATTTGTCTGTTAATTAAGCCACGACTAAGTATTGCCCAACTGAGAACGAAGCCCTGCTAGAAATCTGCATGATGAGATTGGAGGTGTGTCGGTGGGCTGGGGGCCAGGCCCAATCTCCCCCTTGCCCTCAGCCACCTTATGCTTCTCCGGGGAGGCTCAGGGAGTCGTTCTCCTCTCCCCCACCACCACCCTGGTTCCCCCAGGGGGACCCACAGAACCTCACTGGCAACCTTGACTGCCTCCAGAGAGGGGCCTTGGTTTCCCCCTCCAGCCTTTCTACTGCCAGGGATCCTTGCACCGCCCCTAGACCCTGTTCCTTCCTATCCAAACCTTGCCCTGCAAGGGAAGACACCAGGTGGCGGAGCTGCCCGATGCCCGTGGGCTGCTCGTGGTAGGAGAGCATCCGTTTGAAGCACCCTCGGAATCATAGAGAGCTCTGGAGGTCCTCACCCGACACCAGTCCAATCCCCGACCGATGCATGAAACCACCACCCCACCACAGGCACGGCTTCCCCTACACGGGGAGACCTCCATGGGCTGTGTCGTGGAACTGCCAGTGCCACGAAGGACCACGGCCAGCCTTTTGCCAGAGTCCCTCGCTTAACCTTTGAACTGGCCTTTTTCAGGACCCAGAGAAAACAAAACTGCTCCCACATCTGGCTCTGGGAATAGCGACCTTTGGCCCTCCAAATATCTTGGACTTCAGGCCCCACAATCCCTGGACTTTGGCTTCTAGAAGATGTAGTCCCAGATCCCTGCAAAGCCAGAAGTTTTGTACGAATGCTTCTCTAAACCAGTGTTTTTCAACCTTTTTTGGGCAAAGGCACACTTGTTTCATGAAAAAAATCACAAGTCCCATTAGAAAATGTTAAAAAATTTAACTCTGTGCCTATATTGACCAGAAGTTTTGTACGCGGAACATGAAAAACACTTCTCTAAACAACAGGACTTCAAATGTTTGAGGACAGGTCAGTCCTTCAGGCATCAGAACCTGAGGCCGGGAGTTCACTTTCTCTCTCCCCCCCCACCGCCACCTCCACCAGACCTCCTTAACAGGGGCTGGACTCTGTGGTCCAGAGGGTCCCTTTTAGATAAATGTGAGGGTGACGATGGCTAGGAGATCCCCTTCTTAAAAGAAGGCCAGGGAACGGGTGCGCCTTCAAACATCAATGCACTTCAGCCATAAAGAAATATTACAGTACAGTACTGGTATCTCTTTGGGGGGGAGGGCAGAGGTCCCTACTCTGGACTATAAGGTCCTCTCTACTCCAGGCTGAGCATCCATCAGCATTCTTCATAAGACTTCCTTCCACCAGCAGGTTTACTGTGTTCACCGTTTCCCGCTCGTCTAGCTTGCCGATATGAAAGGGTCAGGAGGACACACCTGAGTAAAACTGCTGGACAGGCCAGTGGTTGAGGCCTCTTTCTCCACTGGGCCTCCTTGAGAGGGAAAGGATGATCCAGAGGGTCTTTTCTAGATCCACAGTTTAAAGCTTTATTATTATTATTATTATTATTATTATTATTATTATTATTATTATTATTATTATTATTATTATTATTATTATTATTATTATTTAACCACACAGCTATCTATGCTGGATTTTATATCACCAATCACTAGTCAAACGCTTCCCAAGCATTTAGGACTCAGTGATGTATTGGCGAATTATACGAGCAGTTCCCAGTAAGGTGGCTTTCTGCAACTGACTGATGGTAACGTTGTCAACTCCAATTTCTTCTAAATATTTGCTTAGCTCCTTGGACACTGCACCCAGCGTGCCTATTTATTTTATTATTATTATTATTATTATTATTATTAAATTAATTAGCCCTGCTCCGTGCCATAATCTGGAAGCCATGCTTCTGCAGAACCTCCCAGGAGGTGGCCTAGGACAACAAGGCACAGGCAGGCCGGCTGCCACCATGAGTGTTGTTTATATCAAGAGCGGGAACAAAACACAGGAGGAGCTGCAACGCCATCAGTCGGTCTCCTTGCCTCTGGCGGCCTGGTCAGAGACGCATCACCACCGCCCCCACCCACCCACCCATTGCAACACCCCCTTCTCATCTCTAAACTGAGGGGGTGGCGGTGGCTGTGGGGCGGTGGGGGGGGCAGGGGAGAGGGGACACGCTATGGGCCTGCTGGATGGTGGTGGTGGTGGTGGTGGTGGTGGTGGGCCCAACTGTCAACAGGAGGAGCGCAGGGCCAGTGGGCAAGGACCACCACAAGCCCTGCCGGCAGCACCCCCCCCAAACCCATCATTTCTTAGGGCACCAGGCTCCTTCTCTTTCAGGCACCCAAAGATAAGCATGTGTGGGTGTGTGGGGGGGGGCACCAAAGGGGGCGGGGGGGGGAGGGAGGGAAGGCCACTCCTGTACTGGCGGTGGCTCAAGCCCAGCAGCCCTGTTCTTTCCCCCAATTGGGGGGGGTTGGCAACCGATAACCCCCCCTTTCTTCCTTGCCTCCCCCATCTCTCTCTGCCTGCTTGCCTGCCTCCCTCCCTCCCGCAGGAAGAAAAAGGCGGCGGCGGCGGCGGCGGGACGAGGCGGCCGATCAGCACCACCGCCCCGCTGGACTGGGGGTGGCGCAACCCCAGCAGCCCTGAAGGAAGGAAGGCGAGGGGGGGGGGGGAGGGATAACCCTCGCGGGACTGGCTGCGAACAAAGCGCGGGGTAAACAAACGGGGAGGGGTGGGGGTTGCCGCTCCCTCCTCCTTCCCTTTTCCCGCGGGCGAGGAGGGGGCGGCGGCCTGGGCACGAAGGGGTCAGCGGGGGATCAGGGGCGCCGGCCAAGGCAGGGCGAGGCGACCCCGGACCCAAGGGGGAAGGGGGAAGGGGGGGGAAAGGGGGGGGGTGGGGGGAAAGAGAATGCGGGACTGGACTGGGAACAAAGCGCGGGGTAAACAAACGGGGGTCACACACATAACCCCCCCCCACGCACACACACACACACACGGAGATCCAGCCTGCGAGGGGTCAGAGCCCCCTTCCCTCCTCTCCCCCCCCTCCGCTCCCGAGGGGGAGGCCGCCGCCCCCTCCTCCTCCTCCCCCTCCGCCCCCCCGGGGGTGGCCGCAAGCAGCAGCAGCAGCAGCAGAAGGAGCCGGAGCTGCCTTTTGACAGCCGCCGCCCGCCGCCGGGAAGGGAGGGAGGGAGGGGGCGCCCCGGGGGAGACACGCCGTCACCCCCCCACCCGCGCGCACAACAAGGCGGTAACACCCCCTCCCCCGACAGACACGCGCGCACACACACACGCGGCAGGGGGAAGCCCCCCCCGCCGCCGCTTCTTCCCGGGACCCCGGAGCCCTTGCTCCCCACACCCGCCCCGCCATGCACCAGCTGCCCCCCCCCCACACACACACACCCCCGCCCGGGAGCCCCCCTCGCAGGTAACCGGGGGGGGGGCGACCCACCCGGACACCCCCTCCCCCCCTTCTCCCGCGCCTGTCAAAAGAAAGCGCCCTCTGCCCCCCCCTCCGGGCAGGACAGGACGGGGCGGGCGGGGCTCACCTGGGCGGGCGCGGGGGCCCCCTCCATGGCCCTTTGTGGCGCCCCCCCCCCACTCTCTCTCTCCCTCCGTCCGTCCGTCCGTCCGTCCGTCTGTCCGGGGCGCCTTCCTTCCAGCCGCCGCAACGAGGCTCCTTCCAGCCGGGCGGGCTTGGTGGGGGTGGGGGTTGGGGGGCGCCGCCGCTGGGTCCTCCCGCCCGCCGGTTCTCTGCCGGGAGCTGCTGCTGCTGCTGCTGCTGCTGCTGCTGCTGCGGGGGGTTGCGGTGCGGGGCGGTGCGGGGCGGGCGCGGGGGGGGGCTCGTTGCTTGCCCGCACTGGCGTCGCCTCCTCCTCCTCCTCCTCCTCCTCCCCCCTCCCTCCCCCTCCCTCGCTGGCTTCTCGCTCGCTCGCTCGCGCGCCCGCTGGCGGGTCTGTCCCAGCGGCGCGGCGGCTGCGCTAGGGGGCGCGCATGCGCACACCGCCGCCCGGCCCGCTCCCGGCTGGCCAGGCCGAGCCGACGACCGCCTGCCGCTGCGCCACCATCGCCGCCGCCGCCGCCGCCGCCCCCCCACCTCCACCTCCACGGGCCCATAGAGGGAGGGAGCCCGAGGCGGAAGGCGGCGCCCCCACTTCCGGTTCCCATGCGCACGGCAGTGGAGTGGAGCGGGGCGGCGGGTGGGCAGGA
The DNA here is from genome assembly GCA_029282475.1 of Phrynocephalus forsythii. NCBI lineage: Eukaryota > Metazoa > Chordata > Lepidosauria > Squamata > Agamidae > Phrynocephalus > Phrynocephalus forsythii. Next base: position 1,169,115 of record JAPFRF010000009.1, read on the forward strand.
TGGGGCGGAGGAGGGTCACCTGCGAGGTGGGGAGGATCCCCGTTTTGCAACCTGTCCCACCCCCACCCCCCACTCCCCACCCCACCCCCATCCGGCTACGCGCTCCTTCGGGCAGCTGGCAGGCAAAGTTGCCTTTCGGCAGGGAAGAGTGAAATCCAGATATCATACTTACTGAGCAATAAACGCCTGGCGTAGAAATAGAGCAAATGGTGGTAGCCTAATAAGAAAAGAAAAGCACGGCGCCAGCAGGCAGGAGCCTTAAGGCGCCCCCCCCCGTCAAAGGCGAAGAGAGAGGATGCCCCCCCCGCGAGAAGGCTCCTTGTGGGCTGCTGAGGGAGGGGACCAGGCGCAGCTTCGGGGGGGGTACACAGCGGAGAAGACCCCCCCCTCTCTCTCTCTGGTTAGTAGAGGACCTCCTGCCCCCTCCAGGGTCCTGGCAACCCAAAGGAACCAAGCCTGAGAGGACCCGGTGGTTACAGGTCAATGTTTATATAAGGAAAGACCCGGCAACCAGGAGCGAATCCTTAGAAATAGGAGGAACCCACATCCTGAATCTTAGCCGAGGACGATGCAGGCACCCAGGGGAAGTGGCTCCGGACTGGAGAAGTGGGATTGACCTTAATTCACATTCAGCCCCAGGCCTGGCTGCTGCATTCTGCACCCACCCGTGGCCACCCTGTGCCTGAATGCACCCCCCCAGGGCCACGCCCCATCATCAACAGCCAGGCTGTGCTCTTGCAAATTCAAGGTCGTGCCTTCCTTTATGAAATGAACCCATCACCCCTCCGGTGGTTCCCAGCTTTTGTTACACTATTATCTTTTGTGGGATGTCGTACTAGGAGAAATCTCTCAGCATATCTTGTCAGAGGGCAATGGCAATGACTGGAAGTACAAACTGTTCCTGTTGCTTGCCATCAACTCAGCAATGAGTGGGTACATATAGCAACATATACACTGACAAATAGATGATTTAGACAACTTAATAATAATAATATCATTATTTATTTTAAAAAAACAGCAACAAGTTGACAAAACTATCAAGAAGAGTGTTCTGGAACCTTAAAGCCTAGCCTGCTTTCCTGAGCAGCAGCTTCCAGGGACTGTGTTTGCTTTTTATTTGAAGCAGAGAGGGCCACCTGAGAAGGCCAGGGCTGAAGAGGAAGGAAGGAAGGAAAGAGTAAAAAAAAGGCACCCCCCAGGCCTGCCCACCCACCCATCCCACCTGGGATGCTTATCTTACGAGCTGCTGTTGAACAAGCTGCCACTGGGAGATGACAAGAGTTGTTCTTAGCATAGATAAGCAGATTCACCCAAGTGGGATGAGATAAAACCCCATGAGAGGGCAGGCATCACTCCCACACCCTTCCATGCTTTCATTTGTTTGCTGGATGGCCCCTGTTCAAGCAAGGAGTTTTTTCACAGACCCACACCCTGGCCTTTGTTGTATTGTTATTGTAATCCACTTTCTCATCTTCAGTTCACCTCAAGGTCACTCCCTTCCTTCTTGGATCCTGAAAAATCCCTTCCTAGGGACCCCAGGGTGGATCTGCTTATCAGTGCTAAGAAGATGTTCCTAAAAAGATACTTGTTGGTTAGATATAAGCAGGGGAGGGGTGTGCCTCTTTCTGTCTGGTGCTCTTCCCTTCTGCTCCATCTCCATTCCTCCCAGTCATGGGCAGATGATAAATACTTCCCTATCTGATGAAACCAGCTGCTTTTCACACAAAAATCCGATGCCAGGATACAACTGGGTTGGCTTGTCTGTCCCACAAAGGTCACAGCTGGATTTGTCGCTAGCTGGACAATGCAGGAACTGAATTGTCGAAGGCTTATCACGGCAGGGAGCTGGTAGCTGTTGTGAGTTTTTCAGGCTGTTTGGCCCTGTGTTCTGGAAGTTTTTCTTCCTGACATTTCACCAGACTCTGGCCGGCATCTTCAGAGGGCAAGGAGCTCAAGGAACTAGGCAGGAGAGCAATGCAGGAAATGTCCATTATCTTTATTGATTTATTACTTATTTATTTTAGATATTTTCACCTTGCCTTTCTCCTTGGAAAGGAACCAAGGCAGCTTATTAATAATTGCAAGCCTTTCTCATTTGTCGGACACCTTTTGTCCCGCCAGCCTCCAGAAAAGAAAAGATTAAAGTACAATTATTGCAGCAACAACGAAAACCCAAACATCCAATTTGGAGTGCAGAGAAAAGACTGGAATCCTTCGCTAAAGGCACAGCTCATCGTTTAAAAACAAAACAAGACAGATCAGGTGCGGGGGCGCAGAAGCCAGTTTCAAACTCCTCCCGGCAGGGGTCGCTGAATTAAGGGTTCGCTCTACCTTCATGTCTCTATAGTCCAAGCCCTCCTTGACGCCGGTGGTTTCCCTTTCACCTGCCCGACTTCACTAAGAAACCAGAAGTGTTTATAAATTTTAATGGGAGTCCTTGAGCACCCTCTTCTCCCTTTGGTCGCCTCCTCTATGATCCAGAGAAGCAGAGCGCCCAAGTGGCACAAGGCAATCCGGCGGGGTTTCTCAGCAGCGGCCCCTGCAGGGCGGAGGGCGGCTGGAAGCTCCTGTTTTGTGATCATCGCTCAGTCTAACCTGGGGAAGGATGTGCTGTATCCAGGGGTCCTCGAGGTTTTTAAACAGCGGGCCGGTCCACCACCCCTCAGACACCACTGGGGGCCGGACCACAGGGGAGGGAGGGGCAAGTTGGGCCACCACCACCCCACGATCAGCCCATGAGCAGTGCATCTCCCGGGGCCCCGCAAATGCCTCCTGCTCCGGGTTGTGCCACTGCTGGGATCCCTCTGCTGCGCCTCCTCCTTCTCCTTCTCATACAGTGGCAGCGGCTGGAGCAGCTCTCCTTCCTTCCTTCATTGCATCGGGAAGGAGGTGGCAACCCAGGCAAGCTCACGCCCCTCATCCCCTTCTAGGCGGCCACTCAGGATGAGGAGCAGCAGCCGCAGCAAGGCTGGCACCACTGCACACAGATCCAGCTGTGCGCCCTGGCCATCATGCCCTTGCTGCACCCGGGAGGGAAAGCTGCCTTCTCTCTTGGCCCAGCCCGGCCGGGCCTGACTTGATGCACCACAAGTGAGGGAGGGAACGAGCAAGGGCTGGGAACTTCAGCAATAGAAGCAGCTGTGGATGCGAAGCAGGGGGGGAGGTGGGGGGTCTGAAATTGGTCTCGGGGGCCGGATTCAGGACCCTGAGGGGCCGCATCTGGCCCCCGGGCCTTAGGTTGAGGACCCCTGGCTGTATCTGTTCTTTGCAGGAAGATGGGGCATAGAATAGGGAAGTTCCTTTCCACTTTTTTTTTTTTTGCAGAGGAGGGGGGGGGACCAGAAACCTCCCAGAATCCCTCCTTCAAAAATGGGTTCAAACTGGTGCAGCAATCTAGCTTGAAAAGTGGTGGGGGTGTCAGGATGTATTTCTTGCCAATGGTGGCCTATGGGGGTGGGGAAGGCATAAGAGGAAAGGTGTCCCTTAGAGGCCCCACCCATGGGAAGACGTTTTGTTTTGAATGCAGTTCCATGTCCAAATCTTTGCTGGCAATAAAAAAGTGTCAGGGTAGAAGGCCTTGGCTGCCCCTCCCTGTGCAAGTTCTCTGTTTACAGGAAGCTTTACTTCCAGAGAGAAATTTTCCATGGGATTTTTCACCTATAGACCAAGTGACGTGGTCCTCTCTTCCACCTACTGGTACTTCCGTTGCATGAGCAGACCTGTCTGGCAACTTGTGTGAATGCACTCAAGTGGATAGGACCCTGGCTTAGGGTTCAGTGGGGGATTCTTCAGATCTAGGACTATAGCAGATCTTAGAACACAACCACGATGGACCAAGAACGCCCTCTTTCACAAACAGGGGCCTGTTCTGTAATCTCTCAGCTCCAGAGCTTGTAAGAGTTCCTTTCTTGGACATACAGTATCTCCCAGAATCCCCAAGCCAGTCCACCTGGGGAGGAGGAGGTGAACCCAGGATGGGTTATGAGATGTCATACACAGCTCTTTGAAAAATCCAAGAGACGGAAACAGGCAAGAGCACTCAGTAGGAATGACCAGGAAATGACCTGTATTATCTATAGCATATGCCACCTAGGCAGTTGCCTAAAGATAGGGCTGGCCTTGTTATAAGTGATACCAATTAGACAAAAACATATACAGTACATCTACATACCATATGTAACATCTGCATGGAACCACTAGGAGAGGTCATCAGGAGGTTTGGGCTGAGGAGTCAGCAATATGCTGACGATACACTCAGCTCTACCTTTCATTTTCCACCAATCCAGGTGAGGCAGTTTCTGTGCTGAACTCTTGTCTGGACCAGATAATGGACTGGATGAGGGTTAATAAATTGAAACTCAATTCCATCCCTTCCAAGGGACGGAAGTGCTGTTAGTGGGTGCTCTGGAACATAGTGGGTGCTCTCATGGAACATAGCAGGTTGGGAGAAGAAAAAGCATGATCTTGATTTTATAGACCTTCTGTCCAGGTATATCATTTTCCTGCAGGAAACCTGGTCTTTAAAAAAACCTAGTATTGCTGGCTTTGTCTCCTATCACCTGCCTGCTTTTAAAACTAACAAGATGGGTCGCTATCAAACAGGCCTAAGGTTGCCTGGTGAAGCTTTCCCCCTCTTTTGTTGTGCCGCCTCTCACTATCCAGTCCCTCTTTGCATTTCAAAACAGCGAATCTCATAGCCTTATGCTGAATGTATATATCTCTCCCCTTGGTTCTTCCTCCATAGATCACTGGATGGAAGGGCACTGTTGAACAAGTACTGGTGTCATATCCCTCTATTTCCCTCCTTATTGCAGGTGACCTTAATTCAATATTAGAAGCGAACAACCCATATCTCGCAAAATATATGAATTGGGACATGGAGGAGATGATCCCCCCCCCACTCTCCTGGGCGCTAGGAAGTCCAAGGATTCAGTAATTAAAGAGAATGCTTCTTCAATTGTTTACCTATGTTCTAGTTATGACCTTTTTATTCTGAATGGTTCCCCTGGGAGTGCTACATCAGGTGACTTCACCTCCCCCCCCGGGTTAAGTGTGGTTGATTATATTCTAATTTCCTCTGGCCTCCTCATAAAGATTTCTGATTTTGTGATTAGCCCCCCCCCATATTGATAGTGATTATCTTCCAGTGCAGGTGTCAATACTGAAATCCCTCATGGAAACTGATACCAGGGATCTCTCCTTAAATCTTTTCTTACGTCCCAAGTGGACGCCAAGAACCTTACTGGCCTTTGAACAATGGCCCAGATTACCAGAAACCAGCCACCAGTATCTAACAATCCAATTGACTAACTCTTCTGAAGCTGCTATTCAAGCATATTCCTTGATCACCCAAAGTTTAACCCAGATGCTCAGCTCCACTTGTCCCTCTATAGGTAACAACGGCCCAGCCTCCTGGTTTGATACGGAATGCTGGGTTGCGAAACATAAGGTGATACAATTATTCCATCTTCTCCGAACCCAACCTTCTCCTGAGCAACTGGCCCTTTACTTCACAACTAGAAAGACCTGCCAGTTATTTCTGGAAGAGAAGCGACATAATTTTGCTCTGAATAAATGGTCCAGACTGCTTGAAGCCATTTCTTCTAAGAACAGCAGAGTCTTTTGGCAATTGGTTTCCCGTTCTAACCCACTTTCCTCCCCAACCAACTCCTGCTCTATTTCTCCCACTGCCTGGGTAAAACAATATACCAAAATTTTTGCTGCCTCAGATTTGGTTTTTACATCCACTCATTTGACCTCTGACCTCCCTTCCTGGCCCCCAGTTCTGAAAGATGAAATACTAGAATAAATAAGTTCCTTGAAACCTAGGAAAGCTGTGGGACATGACGAGGTCCTATGTGAAATTTTAATTAATGACCCTAGTTGGTGGGCAGCTCCCATGGCTAATCTATTCACCTTGATTTATCAAACTGGGACATTACCTGACTCTTAGCTATCCTCAATTCTAGTCCCAAATTTTAAAAAAAGATGATCCTTCTTCCCCAACTAATTGCAGACTGATTAGTCTGCTTTCTACAACATGACAACTTTATGCCAGGCACCTACTAAAATGTTTAACAGATTGGGCCTGGGAAAAGTGTCTTTCCGGTAATGAACAAACTGGCTTCCGTCTGGGATCCTCAACCTTAGATCATGTACTCGTACTCATAGAATCATAGGGTTGGAAGAGACCTCAAGGTTATTATCCCTTCTTGCTGGAAAATACTCAGTTCACTTTAAGGGCAAACTCTATGCAGCCTTCATTGATTTGTGGGGTGCCTTTGACTCAATCAACAGAGAACTTTTATGGAACAAATGAGCTTCCTAGGGAATTGATCCTCATTTGCTCTTTTTAATTAGAAAACTTCACTCTTCTAATTCTTGCCAGGTATGGACTAGTCGTAGTGGCACCCTTTCAGATAGGATTCCAATAGCTAAAGGTGTGCATCAGGGCTGTATACTAGCTCTGCTACTATTTAATCTTTTTCTAGCTGACTTACACCCTGTTATCCCAATATGAACAGTTTGCCCCACTACCCACACTGCTCTATGCCAATGACTCGGTTTTTCTTTATATTTCCAGAATTGGGCTGTGACACCTCTTGACAGCATTTCAAACCTACTGTGCATCCAATGATTTGATAATCAATTCAGAGAAAACTAAAATATTGGTCTTTTCAAAATCCTGGAACCTGGTACCCTGGAGTATCAATAGCCCTATCGAGCAAGCTAAATCATTTAAATACTGTCTTGATTGGACTTTACATAGAAATTCGGCAATATCACTCACAACACTTCCCCTAAATGCAGTCGCCCACTTCCATTATAATAGCAGCAACCAGTATATCCCTGCAGCTCTTAAAAGTTTTACAGAGAAAGACCATGGTCCAATTCCTGTATGGTGTCCCACTTTGGATCAAAATGGCCAATGAGAAAGTAGACCTGGTTGTGGCCTCCTTTTTAAGACATATTTTACAGTAGGTGTCCCTAATATGATTAAACTATCAACTATGAGCCTTGAGTTGGGTATCCACTTACCTTCGACCATGGCATGGTCCTTGGCATTTAAATACTGGTTAAGCCTTTACTATAATACTACTCCTGGTTCCTAAAGGCGTTTATACACGACCCCTAAGCTCCGCCGCAAATGGCTGCAAGGTCCGGACCTTAAAAATGTTTACCCACCAGCTCCGGACTTTGCAGACAATTAAGTGCGACCCCGCCCACTTTAGCGCGACCAAACAGCAGTTTTCTTGTACCTGCTTTTTGGATGTGACAAATATTTGATCCGGTGTAAGGATAGTGAGTGCGGGGCTCTCCTGGCTTCTGTTTGTTCTTTTTTTGCGCCCCGTCCCTTTAAGAGATCTGAATGCTGCCGGGAACAAAACGGAGGTAAACCGGCATTCTTTTCTTTCTTTTTTCTCCCTCCCTCAGGCAGCCAGCAACCAGGAAGTGCGGAGGGGGGTGGGGACAGAGGAAGAGCGAGGAACCCCTAAGATCTCTGGTCCGAATTTAAGTGGCCAGCGGATCTTAGGGGGTCGTGTAAAAAGGCCCTTAGTGTATGATCTTTTAAGAGTCCCTTTTACTTCCACTTGGGGCAGTCCTTTTGTAATTAAACTTCAAAGCTTACATTTTACTCTCGACTCTTTGCAGATATTGAACAGAGCTCATCTGATCATAAAGACAAGATTACTGGAAGTAGAAACACAGCCACTTACCTCTAGTCTAAATTCAGTCCGCTCCCCATGTTATTTTAATTTACCCCCTCTCTTTTGGACAAGACTTGTATTATTTTCACAAGTCAGTAAACTCAAACAAGATGGGTGCCTATGTTAGCTAGACTTAACATCTCTCCTTCTTCAGTTTTGTCTGGAAGATACCACAATATCCCTCTCACCCAGAGGATTTGTAACTTTTGCCACTTAGAACCTAACACATTCTCCCACATCTTGTGTCATTGACCGGGACACAATAAGCTATGCAAACTCTTCTTGGAGCAAATCCTCCTTGATTTCCCAGGCCCTCTACTGGCTTTCTCCTCCAGGACAATTCTGAACTAGTCACTGCTTGGGTGGCTGAATTTCTAACACTGTATTTTTTTTTAAAAAAGAGCAACACTCTGTGAACTTTAGTTAGACCATTGGTGAGATTTGTTTTATAGTGTAACTGTTTAGTCTTTATTTGTGCACTTCCTTTCTTTTAATGCCATTAAAGGTTTATGGAATGGAATGAAATCATACTTCAGTAGATCCACCATCCAAAGTCCAGTTGGGATTTTACTCCCATGTGTGAGCAAAATTCAACAAATCACAGAATTAGTCTGTCTATGCCTTTGACCTGGTTTGCTACTTTTGCTTTATTTTTGCATTATTACACAGTGTCATCTTGATTTTTGATTTGTTTTGTTTTGTTTGACTCAGGTTGTTAATAACTTTAAAAAGTGTAAGTGGGATATATAATTGTATCTCTATCAAATCCCCCGCCCCTTCCAAAAAAATAAAAATAAACACCCACACACAAATCTTGTAGCCAAGAAGACAGGAAAATGTGTCAGGATACTAAACTAGGAGCCACAAAACTATTGCTGAAATGTCCAGATCTTGGGAAAATCAATTTCTGGACCCTCCATCACAGGACCCTCCATCCGGCATCATCTGGTGGTCAAGCTAGCCAGCAGACTCAAAAAAGACATAGTGGAACTGGAAAAGGTGCAGAAGAGAGTGACTAAAATGATTACTGGGCTGGGAAATCTCCCTAGTGAGGAAAGGCTAAAACATTTGGGGCTCTTTAGTCTTGAAAAAAGGTGCCTGAGGGGGGATATGATTGAGACGTACAAAATAATGCAGGGCATGAGTAAAGTGGATAGAGGGACACTCTCCTCCCTCTCACAAAATACCAGAACTAGAGGACATCCACACAAATTGAGGGCTGGGAGAGTGAGAACATACAAAAGAAAATATTTTTCTCACCCAGCATGTTGTTAGTCTGTGGAACTCCCTGCCACAGGATGTGGTGATGGCATCTGGCCTGGATGCCTTCAAAAGGGGATTGGACAGATTCCTGGAGGAAAAAGTCAATCACAGGTGACAAACCATGATGGGGAGATGTGTCATCTCCAGGCTTAAAACTGGGATCCTTCAAGGACCAGATGCAGGGGAGTGGTAGCAGGAGATAGATATCTAGTCTCATGCACTCCCAGAGGCATCTGGTGGGGCCACTGTGAGATACAGGAAGCTGGATTAGATGGGCCTTTGGCCTGATCCAGTATTGGCTCTTCTTATGTTCTTATAGACTCTCCCTGCGGGTGGTCACGTAGAACAGGTATCTGCCCAAGCCACCCTCAGGGGAGAGAATGGCAAGAGGCACAGACCACAGTTTGGTGTCTTCTGTGACTAAGAAACAATTGCAAACAAGACCTGGAAAAAGCAGTTATTTTTGTTTGGGGGGGGATTAAAAAAACAACAAAAATACCCTTTCTCTGCTGGGCATAATTAGAAGTTAAATAGATCATCCAGGGAAGGTGGAGGCGTATTTACACCTCTGGTCAGCAAACCTTCAAAATCTAGAGAGAGCTCATGAAAACGTGGAGAGAATGGCTGGGATTTTTGGACTTCTTGGTGTAAAAATCCCGTAATTCTTTGTTGTGGGTGTTGTGCCTGCCTTGCACATATCATACCATGGCTAAAAGGGGGGGGCAACACGGAGGACAAGGCCAAAACCAGGAGCAGTTGAGATCTCCCCAGGCCTAGCTTTGCCTCACTTCCTGTTGAGAAGAAAACTCCGAGCTATTACCACAGGAGGAAAAGGAACTGAGCTTAGCTAAGCCTTCAAGGTTTAGGCCTTTTCTCCCAAACGGGCCCGGTCTAGGTGTCTGTAAGATGTGTGCATGCCAGGCACAGCTTCTAGAATGGAGAATTATGGGATGTGGTCCCAACACCCCATCCTGAGTAGACCTCTTTTTTTCTCCTGGCTTCATGAGGAAGAACCCGACTCCCTGCCTCCAGCTGCAGGAGCCCAAAGCAGATTCCTCCCACCTTCCAGATGGGGCTGGACTACACCTCCCAGAATCCCCCACCCGCCTTCTGGGAGAGGGAGTCTTGGACCATCCAGAAGGTGCCAGCTGGAGGGAGGTTAGCATGGCATTAGAGAGAGAAGATCCAAGGGCAGGCAGTTCTGAGTCTCTGGCCCCACCAGGTCTTCCCCTGCAGCATCTCATCATGGGATGTTTATGGGGGGAACATCTCCTGCCTCAAACAGGGCCGGCCGGCCGTTCTCCACCCTTTTGTTCTGCCTCGCTGGCTGGGGAGGAGCGGCCTCTGCAGCGGGTGACCTTCCGGCCAGGCCACGTCCCCCTCGTGGAGGCGCTGGTGGCCCACCAGGTGCTGTTTGCGGGTGAAGCTTTTCTGGCAGAGGGGGCACCGGTAGGGCCTCTCCCCCGTGTGCAGCCGCCCGTGGGTGGCCAGGTGCTCCTTGCGAATGAAGGTCTTCCCGCACTCGCCGCAGGCGTATGGCCTCTCCCCCGTGTGGATCATTTGGTGCCGCAGGAAATTGGAGTGGTGGTTGAACCCGCGCCCACACTCGCCACAGATGTAGGAACTGGCCTGCCCGCCCGCCCCTCCTCCTCCTCCTCCCGCCGTGGCGGCATGGGTCCTCTGGTGCAGGTGCAGGTGGATCTTCAGGCGGAAGCTTTTCTTGCACTCTGGGCAGGTGTGCAGCCGCTCGCCCGAGTGCCACAGGCGATGCTTGCTCAGGCTGGCCTGGTGAGGAAAGCAGCGGCCGCATTCAGGGCAGGGGTAAACTTTGGCCCCAGGCTGGAGGGCAGTAGGGGGCCCTTCCTGGGGCTCCGGAGAGACCCTGGGGTGGGTCTGTTGGTGCAGGGCACACTGCTCCTCATACAGGAAGCTCTTCCCGCAGTCCGGGCAGACGTACGGGGCCTCGCCGGGAAGAGCCCCTTCTGGAATGATGATGGTGGTGAAATTTCCAAAGCCTCCCCCGCATTCAGACGGCTCCTCAAGGACACCTCCGATGGTAACCACCTGCCCGCCGACACGTGCCAAGCCTTCCTCGGGGAAGCGGAACGCGGCCTGATCCAGCACCTCCGGCAAGGCGCTAGAGATGCCCACCTCTGTCCCAGGAGGCGCCTGGTTCGAGGAGGCAGCGTCTGGAAGGAGAAAAGAGGAGAAACGTAGCTGGGCAGAGCTGCTTTGCAGCACATTCCCCCCAAAGGGTGACCGCAGGACTGTTGAGTTGCATTTATACAAGCAGGCGGTATGTAAATGTTAAATAAAGTAAAAAGTAAAGTAAAAGTTGTGAGGATAAAAGAGTCAAGCCACTTGGATTCCCCTTCAGCTCACTGGAGGGAAGTCAGGCTATAAACACCATTCACGAACCAACAGTCAACAACATGACTGTGTGCCAGGGAATATCCACGGCTGATTCCTTCTAACTTTGCAAGTTGGTCAAAAGGCTTTCTAAATTGTTAAACTGAATGGCCAAAGCCCTGCAGTGATTGGTGACAAGATCAGACAAGCACAGAGCTTTCCATGGTGAAACTACGGCAAAGTTAAGATTTTACTGTGGACATTTTCTGTGGGACACGGAGTCAGGCAACATAGTCAGTCCTAAGAGGAAACACCAGGGGTGACTTCTCAACTTGCAGCTGTTCAGTGCCTAAAATCAGGAGACTTGCATTCCATCCACGGTCTTAGCTCACAGGATTACTGCCCGTGTGTTTGCTTATTTACTTACTTTCTTGTGTTCATTTACATTCTGCCTTCCTCCTAGCAATTCACCAAGAATCTTCAAACACATGCATTGAAACCTTTAAAAATATGGTATGTCAGAATAGTGCTATATTGAGTATACTGAAAAACCCTCAGAATGATTTAAAAAAAACAGTTACTGGAGAAAAGCCCTTTTAAGATTTTGGTTTGTTTTTTAAGGCATCTCCCTTCCTTAGAACCTCTTCTTTTGCTGCAGTGGATTCATTAAACATCTTCTTTAAAAGGAGGTTCTTTGCATTGACAGCCAAACGGTTGCAAGAAATGGGTTAAACAGACTCCCCCAAAAGGATCGTTACAGCAGAATGATAGATGAAAATAGTAAAATGTTTGCCTAGGCAGCTACAAATCAATGTCTGTCTGTCTTCAACAGGAGGTTCTTTGGGGCTGTCTTTCTGTCCAGCAGGGTCCTATTATTCTCACTTTTAATAACAAGCCCCGTTATGGATCTGGTGAATTAGAACACTGTCTGGACATTTAAACAAGACTTAAATTTGGCACTGTTTCAGTGCTTTGCTCTTCGTCTCCAGGCTCCAGCATTAAGAATGATACTTTTCATGCAGCTTCCTGCCCGCCCACCTGATATACAAAGGTATAAAAAGAATGAAATAAGGTTGCCGCTAGATTTGCCAAGGAGCAGAGAGGAGCGGAGATCACCTGTGACTGTGGACAGCCCTCCACAGGTAGGAGCCCTTGCCGCCCCTGCTGCTTTTCCAACCACCAAGGGTGCTATTATTTATTACTACTGCTTCTTTATTATCAATCAGTACTACAGTAATTGGCCAGAATGCCATCCTTCCGATTCTATCCTTCCTTCTTTACATAATTCAGTATTTCAATGTACTGTACTGTACTACATAGCGGTAGGTTCCAGGCACTGGATCTACAAAAAAAGATGCAGAACAATTACCACTTGGTCTAGCCAGCGGCCCTCACTAAGCCTCCAGAGAAGGTGAATTAGCTTCCATGAAAATTTGCAGCCACAGCACCAAATGGGTGTGTGTGTGTGTGGGGGTGTCCATTCCCAGTTCAGAGCCACAGCTGCCTGTGTTGTAACTCACCAGGGTTGTGGTCTGCAGGTGGTCCCTTTTCCTCTGAGTTCCATTCACCCGCCATAGAAGGAACAATCTCGCGCCTGATAAAAGCCACCGAGTCATGGACAGCAGCTGAGAATTCTAAGCATCAAGAGGTAGAAGAAAGAATGCTTTAGGATTATCTCCTTTCCCCATAAAGACAGACAAACCAACCATCGTTTGGAGATTAAAAAAAAAAGTGTTACCAAGCAGAAGGATTTAAAAGATGCTTTTCCTAAGCCAACCTTCTTCACCCGGCCCCTTTCAGGTGTGTTGGGTGGCAGCATCTGGAGGGGGTGGGCTTGGGGCAATGGTCCTCTCACCCAACACCTCGGAGAGGCACCTGGTTTGGACCAACCTAACCGGAGTTGTCCCTCTGCCGTGGCTACCTCAGCGGTGAAAGCACCCCACCCTTTCTTGAAAACCCTGTCCTCCACTAGATGCATTGAGACTCCGAATTCCACGCCCACGCTCCCACCGCCATACTCCCTTACAGAGGCACCGGTGTCCTTGTTCAAACTAGCTAGCGTTGGATGTATGTGGCTTCTCCTCGAGGCATTTCTAAGTACTGGGAGGGGGGGGTTGGCAGCAAGGAGGATGGTGTAAGCCACCTGTTCACCTGGGGGAAGGGGGCATGAATCCCAGCCCCGAGAAGTCACCTGTGCTGACGTCCCCGGCGGCCTCGTCTTCCTCTGAATGGCCCTGACCGTCCACGTGGGGTCCCTCTCCACCACCCTCAAGTCTGGTGAGCAAGTCAGGCTTGGTGACGGCAAGATCTGGGTTTGGAGAAAGGGCAGACAGGCCTGTCTCTGCGACGGCTTCCAGAGAGGACTCCCGGGGGGCGGTGTCTTCTCCCCCCCCAAAAAAAAAACTTCTTGTGAAATGCAAGATAGCAATCAAATAAGAAACAGACACATCATCAACCTGGACCAAATGTGTATGGACTGTTCCACGTGAGCCACAGCCTGCACAACAAAACAAATTCAAGTGTGAAAAACATTTTGGCATTTGGGCTTTCTTTGCTCGCTTGTCTTATTAAACTCAGTGAGCAGTTCATGGCCAGGGTTTTGTTGCTTGTCTCCCAGATGTTCTTGGACTGCAACTCCCAGAAGTTTTCACTGCTAGCTGTGCTGGTAGGGATTTCTGGGAGTTGTAGTCCAAAAACATCCCATGGTTGGTACCAAATGTTCTAGCCCAAAGGGGACCACCTTGTTAGTTGGATGACACTTCCTCTCAAGTGAGGCATGGAAGACATTCAGGAGTAGACCGGTAGCCACCTGGGCGTGCAGGGATAGACTGCGTCCAAACCTGGAGGCTCAATTGAGCTGTCACAGCTCAGAGCCACTGATGAGGCCTTCTATGGTGGAACCTCAAGGGCAGCCTTTGGGGCACTTCCCAGGTGCAGTCTGCCACCCAGGCATGGATGTGACTGAGAAGCCCAGGGAAATTTCATCCCAGCCACTGCTGCTCCCAGACAAAACCTTCTCTCTCTCTTTCTCTCTCTCTCTCTTTCTCTCTCTTTCTCTGGAAGCTGGGCTTTGGGGCCCAAATGAACGAGGGAAGCCCTTTGAGCGGCTGGAGGTTCTCTTTACCCATTGAGACCAAGGGCTCGTTGTTCTCCTTCACTATGTCCTTGTAAGGCTCGTTCTGTCCCCCTTCTGGGTTCTCTCCTTCTTGCTCCGAGAAGTAGATTGAGACCTCGTCAAAGGACGCCAGCACCTGGAATGGGAAGCAGACTCAGGTTGCAATGGCACCAGGTGGGAAGGAACAGCAGCAGGACCTGGGGCACTTTTACACAACCTCTAAAATCCGTCTGCAACTTAAATTCGGACCAGACATCATGGGAGTTTGTCCCTCTTCCTGTGTTCCCACCCTTCCGACCTCCATTGCTCCTGTCTGCAGCAAGGGGAGGGACAAAAAAAAGGGAGAAAAGCTCACCTCTGTTTGAGCAGCCCGGAGGGATTCCTGTCTCTTAAAGGGGTGGCGGGGACAAAAAAAAAAAAACAAAAGGCTCCCAGCCCGGCATCCACAGTTTTACAATCCACACCGGAAGATTTTTTACCTCTGGAGACCAGGTATTTGAAAAGTGGGCTGGCACGCGCTTAGGTGGGCGTGGTCATACTTTATTTTGTTTAAAGTCCGCAACTGGTGGGAAAAAATTTTTAAGCTCCGGATCTGGGAACCCTTTGCCTGGGATTTTAGGGGTCGTGTAAAAGCGCCCTTAGATGCATTTCATTTCAGTTCATTTTTGGAACTCCAGGTCCCTAAACTGGGTGGGGAATTCTGAGTTTTTAGTAGTAGTAGTAGTAGTAGTAGTAGTAGTAGTAGTAGTAGTAGTAGTAGTAGTAGTAGTAGTAATCGTTGATGTGGCAATACCAGCAGACACAAGAGTCAGCAGCAAAGAGTTAGAAAACATAACCAAATATCAGGACTTAGAAATAGAAACAAAAACAATACAGTACCAACATCTGAAAAACCGCAGCATTGACAAGATCAACATTGGTCAACTACAAATGGTGGCATTATAAGGAACAACATATATTCTACAAAGCTATCTCCAGTCATTCTAGGCTCTTAGAAAGAGCTCGACCATCGGAGAAGGCCAACTCCAGCTGAACACCTGGCAGCTGTGTTGTTTACCAGATAATTAATAAAGAGAGGGACTTGTTCAAACTCAACGAAAGCCCTCACACATATACACACAACCTTCCCTCCAGGACCCACCAACCTTGGGGTTCCCCCCCTTGGGGCCCGGAGGTGGACGGAGGATCCAGAAGTTGCGGTTCTTGAGCAGGTTCTCCATGTTCTCCAGCCGCCGCTGGAGCTGCCCGTACTCCTGGACGAGGGTCCCCAGGGCGGCCAGGTGGTGGCCAAACTCCGCCATGGCCTTCTCGGTGCCCGAGAGCTTCTTCTCTGCCAGGCCTGCCCTCCGCTCCAGGGTCAGCAGCCGCCCGGCATGGGCGTCCACCTTCCTCTCCACTGCTTGCATGGCAGCCACCATGGTCCACAGGGAGATCTCTGTAGCTTGACGGTGAGTGTCTTCCACCTCCTGTGCTTCCTCCTCCTCCTCCTCCTCCTCCTCCTCGCACCTCCCTGCCTCTGGGCGGAAGCAAGAATTCCCAGGCGACCTGGGTTGCAGAGAGGCCACACGCCAGTCCAAAACCTGCAGGGGAGAAGAGACAGGGGCAGAAGTGCTGGTGGTGCAGGGAGCTTCACTCAACGAAACAGGATGCCAGGTGGAATTGTATTTATTTGGGACTACAACTCCCATGAGCCCCCAGCTCTGGAGTTCCTGCTGGGAACCTTAAACCTTACTTAAGGAGCCGCCTGGCACAGTGGTTGAACTGCAGCACTCCTGCAGTCAAGACTCTGCTCCAGATCGGAGTTCAATCCCGACAGGCTCCAGTTGGCTGGAAGTGCTGCTCCCTGGCCTTTTTGCACTGGGCTGGGCTAGGAAAAGACTGCTGTTGGGATTCCAACTCTTCCAGGAGGGAGGGAGGTCCTGGGCAGACACCACTGCCCTGTGGCACCTGGGTGTCCAGGGCCAGCCCTCATGGCCCATCTTCCCCTTCCTCCGGCCCTGAAATAGGCAGCAGCATCAATCGGTCAGCCCCGAAGGAGGCACCTTTTGTCCTTTTACAAAAAACAAACAAACCCAAAACCCTTTTATTTCCCCAACACAAGCGCGGAGCAGCCTTTAAGTCCGGGTGAGAGACCTTGGCCGGGCTGCAGTGCTCCACCTGTTGCAGCCGGCGGCGCCCACGGCCCTCTGAGCTTGTGCAAAGCGCCAGGGATCCTACGCTCCCACCCCACCCCCACCCCGCAGCCCGCAGCCCGGGCAGGTGGGCAGAGAGGACAGGCGGGGGGCGGTGCGGGGGGGGCCTGCCTCGACCCGGAGAGCCCCCGCCGGAGGAGGAGGAGGGCTGCACCGCCTCCCCTGCCCTCCTCGGAGCACCCGGGAGGAAGCGGGGCTGGCTTGCGCTGCCCGGAGCCCCTCCCTCCCGACCTGCTGCTGCGGCTGCTGATGCTGATGATGATGATGATGATGCTGGGCGGCAGGAGGATCCCAGGGCGGCGGCGGCGGCGGCGGCGGAGCCTCCTCCATCGCGCGCGCGGCCGCCAACAAGAGAGAGAGGCAGGCGGGCAGGCGGGCAGGCAGGAGGGCGCGCAGGCGGGCGTGGCGGTCCGGAGGGGGGGGCGCGCGCACCGCGATCCAAAGCCGGGCCGGCGAGCCCGAAGGAGGGAAGGAAGGAAGGAAGGAGGGTCGCAGGGCTCGCCCTCCCTCCCTCCGTCCGCCCGTCCGTCCGTCCGCGTCCGTCCGTCCTCCGACGGGGGTTGGGGGGGGGCAGCAGACGGAGGCGGAGAAGGGAAGAGGAGGAGCTGCGCACCCGCAGCAAGCCGGCCGCGGAGTCTTTGGGGGGGGAGAGAGAGAGAGAGAGCAGGACCGCCGACCCCCCCTCGGGCATCCTACTAGAGGGAGGAGGAGGAGGAGGAGGAGGAGGAGGCAAAGGCTCAGGATCGGGGCGCACCAGCGAAGGGAGCGAGCCAACCCGGTCCTCGCCGGCGGCAGCCTCCCCCCACCCCCGCGCGCGCCCCCGCCATCCCTCTGCACATGTTCGAAGACCTCGCGTCTGGCAACTCGCCGCAGGCCAAGCCGGAATCCCCGTTCGCGGGGCCGCCTCCCGCCCGCCCGCCTTCCAAAAGCGCTCCTTGCCTGCCCGGGGGCCGGGAAGGGAGGCGGGTCCGGTTGGTTGTCCTCCCGGAGCTCCAGGCGGCCTCCGGGGCTCCAACCCCCCCCGCGCGCCTCCCCCCCACCGGGAGATTTCAGGCGCTCCCCTTGAAAAGCCACCTGATGGAGATGGAGATGGAGATGGGGGGAGCAGGAAAAGAGGAAGATAGGAGATGGACTGGCCCCATGAGGGCAGCCCCAGCCTAACCTCTGCAGAGCTGAGTCTCCGGTTCGAAGATGCATAGAACAGGGAAGTTGGAAGGGGCCCTTTAGGCCATCATCATCCATTCCTCCCCCCCCCTCCATGCAGGAATTGGGTGGCCATACCTCCAAAGTGATGTGAGGATGGCACATCAGCACCAAAGAAGGAGTTCCAGGCCTGGGGCAGATTCTGCAGCCAGATGGTCTCTCTGCACTCTTTCAGCACCGAGGCCCATTTTTGGGCTCTGATCTCCCCTCGGCTGGATTCCGCTGTGTGTTATGCTCAATGAGATGCACGGCTGAGGAGGGATTTGAACCCAGGCCTCTAGGACCCTCTTGCACAACCTTTGCCAGGTCACCCTTTCTCTCTGCCTGACCTGCTTTGCAGGAGAAGAGAAAGTGAACCACGTTGTTGAATTGATACCTACAGACACACACATAGGTGCCAGCATCCTATAAAAACCACCACAGCCACTCGCTAAAATCCTCGTTGTACTTCATGGCTTCCCTGCAAAGGAGAATCTCTTCCTTCACACACACACCGCTGAAAAGACAAGAGTGGGTGGGTGGGTTTAAAAAGGTACATGTTCAGCTGCTCCTAAGAAGCTTGCGATGAAAGCACCAGATGTACCCAAAGGGGAGAAGGGAACTTGGCCACCTTGAGCCCGCCACGTGGAAAGACTTGTCTTCTGCACCTCCGTGTCCCAGGAATGTGGAGCTGTGGCTGATCCTAGAGAGCTTCCCTGGCTGAAACCATTGCCCAACAAGTTTAGAGGAGGAGCTGCCCTTGGCCAGGTATCGGGGTCTCCTGTGGTTTAGGGCACTCTCAGCCAACATCATGGTCCCCAGCATGTGGGGCAGAATGCTCGCTGGAGGGCATGGAACTGGTAGACGACGCCTTAAATGTCTCACTTACCTGGAAAGCCCTACTAGGGTCACTGTAGGTTGGTTCCAGCTTGACGGCACATAAGAAACGTCAGCACCAGCACCTTGCCGTAGACGTGGACGGCCACTGGCAGCCTTCCCCTTGCAATTGAGGCAGTAGGACGCCTGCCAGGGCTGCCACCACCACCACCACGGCTGCTGCATTCCACGCCAGCTACACCTCCCCGACTGCATTCAAGGGAAGACCCATGTGTCGCAGTCCGCCTCAGTTTTAGAACCCCCTATGCAGAATCCTACCTATCTGCCTGGCACCTTCAGCATTTGCTGGTTGAGACCTCAGGTGGAGTAAACAAACACACAAACAAAAGTGTTTGAAAATATGCCACGTTTTCAATTCTCTTGTATTTTCTAAAGCTTTTTCACACACACACACACCCCGGTGTATTGCATGTCTTATTTGCTTCCTCATGTCTATGCAGAAAGCTACTTTTTATCGTGACTCTTAGAAATAAAACCATCCAGCCAATCTAGGGAGAAATGTTCTCGTAAGGCTTCAGGGTGTACTTGTCCCTTGCCAGCCAGCAGTCGGGAGCTTCTTAGTGGGGGCCTCCTGTGGCTGAAGATCACAAGCAGAAGGGTGCAGTGGGGTGCAGTGGGGGGCTTCCATTTGGAGGATCTGGCCGGCTGCATAATGCTGGCCTTGGTGACCCTTTGGCTGGACGGAGCCTGCTGGATCTTGGGGTGTGGGGGGTGTTCATGGGACCCCAGGGACATTTTCTGGGCTTCTCTTCGGAACCACCATGGCACGGCCAGAGAGACTCAGCGGGGGCTGCCAAGGCAGACACCTTCCCTTCTTCTCTCACACATCATCTGGCCTTCAAGCGTTGTGGGGCCACCTTTGCCAGGAATCCTTCCCTCCTCCCTTCCCGTGCGGCAGGTGCACCCACCCCCCTGATGCCGCTGCTCCTCACTCCTGGCCCTGACCTCTCTCTCTCTCTCTCTCTCTCTCTCTCTCTTTCCTGCCGGCCAACATCTTGTTAGAAGTGCCCCCAGGAGGGCTGTTTGTGGGGTGCCCGGACGTGTCACTCCCATGTGGGACCCCCTGCCTGGGACTGGAGGTGCTGACAGCTGCACAAGTTGCTGCCTTGGATGGTGTCCACCACGGGAGGGGCTGGTCCATCAAGGCAACAGGAGCTGGCTCATCAGGCACCCTAACCCCTCCCGCCCCTAATTAGAAAGGATGGCCTCTCTCTCCCACAGGGAAGGCCATCGTGGCCATTCCCCGTTTCCTCTTCCTCCCCAGCCACACCCTTTTCTTTTCCACCCCCCGTGGATTTCGCCCCAGGACCCTCCCAACCTCGGAAGAAGGTCTCTGTTTGGGTCCCACAGGCAGGTCCCCAGAGGCCTCCTCTGGGCTGGCCAAGCCAGAGCAGGGCTCGGGGCAGGAGGGGCTTTGTAGCATTTGGGCGCTTTTCCCCACCTTCATTTCGGCGGGTCTAGCCCAGTTCTTTCTCAATCTTCACCCCCACCCCCACCCCCACCTCCTGGGGAACCCAAGGGACCGGGTAGCCTGCCACCCACCTCCTCCTGGCTGGCCGCCGTTTGCTGCCCATGCCTGGCTCCAGCGGAGGAGGCGTCAAGGCAACGTGGCGGCTCCCCCAGGAGACAGGTGAGCATCCCAGAGGGTGAGGCTGGACTAATCCCCGTCTTGGGCTTCTGTGTTGCTGCTCTCGGCTTTCCTGCAGAGCGGGAGGAACCCCCAGACGTCCACCTGGGAGGGGGTCCCGCCCAGAGAGCTCTTTTCATGGAGCCTCTCCATTTAGACTTCGGGCTCAGCATTTCGCTTCCAGCCCTGCCTTTCCGTTATCATTTGTTGAGGCTACTAGATCTTTTAAAAACAGCTCTTGTCACACGTTTGCTCTTTGGTGATACAGTATAGAGTATTTTAGCATTCTGTTGTGAAGTTTTCTTTTTAAAACCTCTGCAAAGCGCCCAGAATACTGCTTTGACACAAACTGGCCGGTACGTGAGCAGAAGTCGTAATCGACCCCTATATTTCGCGACCTCCCCAGAGACGACACGGATGCCCGAAGAGACACACTGTATTGGGCGGCTTTGCCAAGGAAGGTGTTACAGAAAGAAACCAAACGCAGCCACAGACCAAACAACACCTGACGTCACACAGAGGAAAAGCTGGCTCTTCACAGTCACCACCGCAGCTGACACTGAGCTCCACGACACTGAGATGCTTATATAATTCAACCAATATTTACAGAGATGCCATTTGTAAATAAAAACAATAACAACAGCAACAGCAACGACAACAACACAAAGAAGACAAGAGGGGCGGTGGAGGCAGGGGCAGCTGTTCTCGGGCGCCCTGGAGTGTGTGAGGCGGTTGAGGCACAGGCAGCTCCTGCTGTCACATCACACTGCGAAACAACACGACACCACGGGCCCTCGGCAGTGGGAGGAACACCAGATGTGTTCACACGACCAGGCAGGAGAACCAAACAGCAGTTAGGGGGGATGGAAAATAAAAACACACACCTTTACAAACAACAATTAACTGGGAAAAGATGAGTTCTGATTTCAGCTCCACATAAGTGCTTAAGAGGGCCAGGGACTTGGGGGCAGGGACAGAAGGGGGAGCAGTTCACTGCTGCTTGGGGAGGTCAGGGATGGGGGGGGTCAGAGGAGATCTGGAAGAGCAGCAGCTGATCCAGGCTGCCACTTGGCACCTCCACCTGCCAGGCTCCTGCCCCCACCCCCACCCCACCCCCACGCTTTGCTGGATTGTGGCCGTCTGCCTGCTGATGGCAGTAGGGGGCAAGAAATGCACATGTCAAATTCCCCTTGTTGCTCCTGCCTCCCCTCTGCAGCCCACAAACAATTCACACACAACTCTTCTCCACAGGAGGGAGCAGACTTGGACGTGGCTGGCCCACAGAGACGCCACCGAAGCCTGCCCGAGTGCCATTCCTGTCCTTCCGTCTGGGCAGGCACGGGAAATAGCTTAGGCATGGGTATGATGCCAACCCAAGAGGGCTCCCTTCTCTCATCCCCCAGCAGGCCTGGGGGCGTGAGAGCAGGCGTGGGGAGGGGGTGCAAACACAGCCTGCTCTTCAGCCAGCCAGGGAGGGCGCACGCACGCAGGATCACGGCTAGGGCTGCTCCGGCTTCAAGCCCAAGAGGCCCGCTGGCGTCCCGGCCGCCAGGTGGTGGGTGACGACGGGGTTGCGGGTGTGGATTTTCTGGTGGCAGTTCAGGGACTCCTTGTAGCGGAAGTTCTTCCCGCAGGTGGCGCACTGGTAGGGGGTCTCGCCCGTGTGGACGCGCCAGTGCTTGAGCAGGTGGTCCCTGCGAATGAAGCTCTTGCCGCACTCGGTGCACTGGTAGGGCCTCTCGCCCGTGTGGATCCGCTGGTGCCGGACGGCCTTGGAGAGGTCTCGGAAGTCCTTGCCGCAGTACGTGCAGGTCAGGGGCCCGTCCCCCTTCCCCGTGTGCAGCTTCTGGTGGAGCAGCAAGCTCACCTCCAGCTTGAAGCTCTCTTTGCACTGGCCGCAGGTGTATGGCCGCTCCACCATGTGGTTGCCCGGGCGCTTCCCGGCGCCACCGGGCTTGGAGGCGGAGCTCCTCTGGGGCTCTGGGCGCTTGGGGGCCTTGGGGCGGGCCAGGGCGGGTGCTCTCTGTAGAATGAGAGGGGCGGCCTTGGCCTTCAGGCCCCCCCTCCTCCTCCTCCTCCTCCTCCTCCTCCTCCAGGGTCCAGGGCGGGATAGGTGCCTCCTCCCCCGTGGCTCCTCTGGTGGCTGGTGAAGAGCGGCTTGTCCAGGAAACCCTCCCCGCACTCGCAGCAGATGTAGGGCCCCGTGTGGGCTTCCGGGGCCAGCGGGGAGGGGCCGTCTCTCCTCGAGTCGCCCACTGTGCAGCGAGCAGAGCGCCGCAAGCTGTTGCCGCCGCCGCCAGTGCCAGTGCCAGTGGGAGGCTTCCTGGGCGGGAGGGCCGAGACCACCGTCTGGCTCTGGCAGAGGAGCTCCTCTCCGGGGCCCTGGAAAACCTCCGTCCACTTGCGTGGGAACATCCCCGGCAGCTCCAAGCTTTCGGGATCTTCCTCCAGGAGTCGCGGAGCACCTGCAGGAGCCAAGCAGAAGGGGCAGGTCAGCGGCATTCTGGGAAAAAGAGCGGGACCGTCTCCGTCGGCAGCCACGGGAACTCCCTTCGGGTAGAGAAGGGACCTCCCCCCACCCCCACCCTGGTCAGAACGTCTTCCTGACCACCAACACGGCAGTTCAAAAGTCAAGAGGGGCAAGTAAGACTGGTCACCAAAGGGGAATTTGTCAAAGAATCACAACCAGAGTGCATCTCTTGGGCGCTCCTTGTTAAGAGAGGTTGCCAGCCGTCTGCCAACTGGATGTGTTCTGGGTCAGTTAAAACAAACAAGCAAACCCAAGAAAACCACTTGTGCTGAGAGGCTGCCAGGACAGCGATCCCACCGGGCTGCTCCCTGTGCATGTGTGCCTACGCCCCCCTCCATGTCCTCTCCTCAGGGCAGCCATGGTGTGTGTGTGTGTGCATATGTGTGTGACAATCTAGGAGGCTCACCAGATGTACCCACTTTCTCTAAGGACAAAGCAAGGCAATGCAGGTTCAAACGCTAGAGCGCTCACTCCTGAAATGCAAGGGAATGCCCCCTCCCCACACACGAGGGGTGGTGCAAGATCCTGGGCGCCTCTCTCAGACCTCTGGGGCCCAAACACCCGCCTCCCTCTGGGCCTCTCTGCAAAGCTGGCCGCCTGATTGATCTTCAAGCCACCCAGGGCTTCAGGGGGGCTGCCTTCCCATCTCGACTGGGACCAGACGTGCTCTGAGGTTTTCTTTCCTCTTCTGCTCATTCCCCTTCGCCAGCTCCCCTTTTCAAGTGCTGGGTCTGAAAAAGGGAGCAGGACCCCCACCCACCCACCCAAAAAGCCTGCACACCATTTCTGAAATTAAGTTGGTCACCTTGCGATGGAATTCAGAGTGGGCTGTTGTTGGCAGCCCAGTGCAGCTGCTGCTACCTTCTGCAATTCAGCACACCGACACCCCAAGGGATTTGTCCCAGGCAGCAAGGAAAGACTGAGCACCAGCAAGGACAAACCTCAGGCCCACCCCCTTCCCAGCCCTTCTGCTCTGGATTGGTTCGGTCAGAGAAAGAAAGGCCCAGCAGCAACTGGCACGGAGGATGACGCTGCCCTGCCCTCGCTCCAAATCCAGGGGGTGGGAGCGCTCTGCAGGCAGCTGCCTCTCCCTCCTCCAGGTGCCCCCCCCGGCCCGGCCTGGCTGTCTCTCTCCATCCCTTGAAGAGAAGAAGCATCCCTGTTTGCTCTGGGGGTGGCCGCCCCAGGGTCAACTCCTGAGGAGACCCCTCCAGGCCTCACCTCTGTCCAAAACACCCACAGCAGCGTCTCCAGGGGGCTCGTCCAGGTCCCCCATGCCTTTGACAAGGGGCATCTCCTCCTGCTCCATCCAGGAGCTGTCGTGAAGGGCAGAAATGGGAGACCCTGGGGAAAGGAGAGAAGAAGGGGAGGTGGAAGACTTCAGAAGATCATGCCAAGCATTCACGCACCCTGACAGCATTTCAGAAATCCAGGCAGGTGACAGGTAGAACTTTGGGGCTGGGACACCCCCACACACACACACACCAGGGATCTCTAGGCAGCACCAGCAAAGATCCCTGGCAGAAGGCCTGCTGATCACAGCGCACAAGACTGGCCGGGGTGGGGTGGGGTGGGGATCCAAGGCTCTGCTCCTGGAACAGAGCAGCTTCCTCGGTTCACTGTCGAAGTTCAAGGCACAGCAACTAATCACATGCTAGGATAGGACTCAGCATCCACCTCCTGGGTTCAGAGCCATCCAGTACGTTTCCAGCGCTTGGGAGCTGTGAAGAATGCTTGCCTGCCTCTCTGATCCGCCTCACTCGCACCATCACACACTCGCCAGTTGACGGTGCAGTGACTCACCCAGGGTGGACTCCCTAAGGGGTTCTCTTTCCTCACCATCCCCTTCGCCTCCAACATCGGCCTGGTCAAGCCGAGCCAGCAGGTCCGGTTTGGAAAGGGCAGCATCTGAGGAGGAGGAGGAGGAAACATCCTGTTTAGCAGAGTGCAGGGCCTTCTTACAGGCACCCTTGAAACTCCTCCGTGGCAGGGAACCTGCTTTGCTCCCGTAAGGCCCCAGATTTAGTCCCAAAGGGCCTGCCCAGCAAGGCTGGGGAAAGACTCCTGCCAGGTGAGCGCCATGCATGCGGCCAGCCTGTCCTGCCCTCTTTGGCCCCAGAGTCTGGGCCATGCGGGCAAAGCAAGGACAGTCAGCCACGGGGCAAGCCTTCCTAGTGCAGTGGCCACAAGGAGGGAGCCCGAGGCTCTACACTTACCCACGGAGACCACCGCCTTGTAGTTGGACCTCATGATGTAGCGGTAGAGGTCCTTCTGCCCTTCGCCCAGACTCTTCCACTCTTGCTCAGAGAAACTGCAGGAGGTGTCCTCAAAGAGCAGAGGGACCTGCGTTTGGAGAAGAGAGACGTCATGCCCCTGCTGTGCCCCTGGCAGAGACTTCCTATATGCACACCGGCCTCGGTGTTTCCAGGGAGGGAAGCACCACGTGGAAGCAGCAGGTGGGTGATGGGCCCCCTCCCCTCCTGCCCAGGCTGCCCATCAACGCCTGCCTTGCCCTGGCCCCAGCCCTTTCCCTGTGACCTCCCGGAACCCTTGACCCCTGATTGAGGCCACATCTTTTGTCCTCTTCCATCTGCCCTCACCACCCCCCACCCCTGTTCGACACATCCCAGTGAGGGACCAATCCACTCGGGGCCCCTTTCCCTGCTCCCTGCCTGAAAGAATTACAACTCCCTTTGGGAAAAGGTCATGACCCAGAGACCTGAGCGGGTAGCCAGAAATTTTGTCATGCCTACTTGTGCAGGGAGGCTCCAATGGGATAAATGAGATTTCCTTGCTTAGCCTGGAAACAGGATATTCTTGGGCATCCTATCTCCCAAACAGGTCAGCAGGAACTGAGCTCTAGGCCTGGCATGATCTGGCACTCTTGATAAGCTCAGAGGGTCTTGATAACTCCAGAGGGTCTACAGGAAGTCTCTTTCTGTCAGTGATTATCCATCCCCTTCTCCTGTTGCCTACTGAACGGATGATCAATAAAAAGACTTGTTGCCCTGTGAGGGCAGGGCTCTCCTCTCAGGGCGTTTATACACGACCCCTAAGCTCCGCTGCAAATGGCTGCAAGCTCCGGAGCTTAAAAATGTTTCCCCACCAGCTCCGGAGTTAACAGGAAATTAAGTGCGACCATGCCCACTTTAGCGCGACCCAGCACACTTTTCTTGTACCTTCTCTTTGGAGGTGAAAAATCTTTGATGCGGTGCAACGATAGTGAGTGCGGGGCTCTCCTCACTTCTGTTTGCTGCATTTTGGCTCCCGCCCCTTTAAGAGCTACTTTTACAGAAACGAGGGGGTTGGACTTGATGGCCTTACAGAGACAGAGGCAGAAGATGTGAGTGGCATGCTTTTCTTTCTCTTTTTCTCCCTCCCTCACACAGCCAGCAACCAGGAAGTATGGAGGGGGGTGAGGAAAGAGGAAGAGCGACGAACCCATAAGATCTCTGGTCCGAATTTAAGTGGCCAGCGGATCTTAGGGGTCGTGTAAAAAGGCCCTCAGAGAACCTGCCTGTGTGTCCGCTTCATCTCTACACTTGCCCACCCTCCTCACCTTGGGGACTTCCCCTTTGGAGCCCGGAGGGAGACGGAGGATCCAGAAGTTGCGGTTCTTGAGCAGGTTCTCCATGTTCTCCAGCCGCCGCTGGAGCTGCCCGTACTCCTGGATCAGGGTCCCCAGGGCCGCCCACTTGCTCTCCAGCTGGTTCCCAAACTCCACTGCTGTCTTCTCGCAGCCGTCCAGCTTGGTCTCGGCCAGGCCCATCCGCCCCTCCAGGCTCATGAGCTGGGCAGCGTACGAGTCCACTTTACTCTCCACGGCCTGGATCTCAGCCACCACCGTCAGGGAGAGCTCTGATGCTTCGGGGAGCATGTCCCCCATGGGGGTCGGCTCAGCCAGGCTGAGGGGTTGAGGCTCTGCTGCCGCCATGGGCTGGGGTTCCACGTTCCACTGAAGAGCCTACCGGCAAGGACAGAAAAGGAGAAGCGGTCAACCTCCCCAGCAAGCTCTCCTGCAGCTTCTCACCCATGAAACTCCCCCCACGCGCACACCTCCCATGATCCCTCCGCCAGCTTGGCCAGGCAGGCTGGAGGATTCTGGAAGATAGACTCCAAAAAAGCTGCAGCTTTTGCAAGATCCCCTCTACGCCTGCCCAAGCATTTAAAGGCAGGCTCCGGATGGAGCTTTAGAGGGTCGTGCGGGGAGAGGACCAGCAATTTTCTTGGCCAAGATATCCAAAAAGGGATGTCTCAGCAGTTATTTCAGATACGGTACTTCTGCTCCTGCTAGATGAGGAGGAGGGACACAGAAAGCCGTGAATCCTACTTGAGTGCTTAACAGCTTGCCCTTCCAGCCCTCAGGATCTAATTCACATCAGGTTTGAAGCCTACTGCCAATGCCGTAAGGATCAGACGTTCAGGATGATGAACTTTATGCTAGATGGGAAATGTTGCATGTGGGCCCTGCCCTGCTAGCAGTCCATACATGAGAAAACGGTAGATATTTTTGGTGGGCAAAAATAAATGTGTGTGTGTGTGCACGCGCATGGAGTTAGGGTTAGGGGAAGATCTCTATTGTTATGATTGTTACAAAAAGAGGGGTCTTGGGCCCCCAGAAACGACCCCACCTCCTTCTTCAAGGGGTTGCAATCTTCAGAACATACAATTTTAGGGTTGAACTCTGTTCTCTCAGGATTTCAGCTCTCTTTCTCATTCCCTGTACCTTAGCTTTTGATATAATCTGCTAACCCCTCTGCCAAATGCAAGTATCATTAGTATGAAGAACTATTTTTTTAGTTTGTATATAATTTAGCCTTACCCAGGGAACAACTGTGGGACCAGTTAAGGAATGCCCAAGTTTAATTTGCCTCTTCTGTGTCCTTATGTTTTTAAAATTAGGGACCTGCAGGGATCGGGATGTGAGGGAAGGAAATGCCCACACTGCTTACTTTTATTTAGGAATTTATATCCCATCCCTGTATCACAAGATCTCGCCGGGTGGGGGTGGGGTGGGCTGCCCTCCTGACTGGACCGGCAGGCAGCACCCAAGGGGACAGACGGGCGCCCTCAGGGGCATCACCTCCATGAGCCAGCCAAGTCCTTTTTGTGTCCACGGAGGTACATCGCACTCCACATTTGCCTCTGTGTGGAAAAAGCTGAAGCAGGTGTTAAAGATGGGCTGGTTGACATTACTGTATATTGTGAGGCCTTCTCCACTGGAAGGAGGTCCGTCAGTCTCTCTCCCCCCCACCCCACCCCGGCCATCTCAGACCACAGAGGCTAGACAGCAGAGAGGGTTCTCTGCCCCCCAACATGGCCAGGGCTCCTGCTTGCAGCGCAAAAGGCCTTCTGCACTCACTCTGCTCTCCCTCCTGGTCACTGGCAGGGCCAAGGTGGGCCACCAGGCTGAGAAGCGCCTAGCAGCCCAGCGCATCAGGCCCTCGGCTACCCTGCAGCCAACCAGAGGCACGCTCCCTTCCCTCGTTCACTGCAGGTCTGCAGAAGTGCCAGGAGGCACCGGGTGGAGGAACCACTCATCATCTCAGAAGAGCGGTTTCCCATTGGTTCTCCGTTGGGTCCTCTGCCTCAAGGCCAGGGCCTGCATTGCCCCCCCCCAAAAGTTTCCAAACCCTCCGGAACCAAGACACTCAAAGGATTGCTGTTCC
The DNA here is from genome assembly GCA_029282475.1 of Phrynocephalus forsythii. Taxonomy (NCBI): domain Eukaryota; kingdom Metazoa; phylum Chordata; class Lepidosauria; order Squamata; family Agamidae; genus Phrynocephalus; species Phrynocephalus forsythii. Next base: position 1,197,648 of record JAPFRF010000009.1, read on the forward strand.
CACAGATGACAACTGGTTCTGTCAGGGGTCCTACTCCGTGTGCCCCACCATTGGAAGCCTTGTGAGTGACGAGTGCAGGATTCAACCTTCTCTCTGACGGCATTTCAACAACACAGACCCTTTTGCTCAATTGGTTTGCCTCTTGAGGATTGATGGGTAGCCTTGGGATATTTGGACAGTGGCATGTAACTGAACACTGTTCCCAATCAGCTTCAGATGGAATGCTCGTGTTTTTATGAGATCGAATAGCTTTTATAGGAAGAGCTACCTTTTGTGGTTGTGCTTGTTTTGGGTTTTATTATCTAAGCTGCCTTGGGGATTACAAATCAAAAGGCAGGTCTGAAACAGTTTTACACCATCAATAAGGCAGGTCTGAAACCATTTTATACAACCAACAGAAAAAAAATAATCCTCCTCATATCATCTAGAAATACAGTACTGCCTTGTTGTAGAACAGGAGGGGACCCTTCCTTGGTGGGTCGAGCGGAGGGCCACGGACTCCCAGCATTCTTTGCAAAGGTCCCAGCAACCCCCAGGCGGCCTATTTAGTAGAGAAAACAGGATGGGATGCTGTGCTAACAGCAAGAGGCCAAGGCAATGAGGCACATGATCTCATTGAAGCTCATGTTTTAGGGAAGAAATGCTTGCCCTTCATGAACTAAACTCCCAGGTTGGTCTGCTGCTTCTTGGCAGGGCTTTCTTTAATCTTTTGAATTTTTAAGGACCAGGCTGAAGTGCAGGTCCGCATGGAACCTCTGGGGACCTCACTGATGAAGAAAGGAGAGCATGTGAGGGCCAAGTTATTAATAAGAATTATGTCTCCCCAGTCTTGCTTCTTGCATCTTTGACCCAGAAATGGGCCATTGGCCCATGAACTATTTTTCCTCCCTGCTCTGACTATGAGATTCCCAACAATACAAGATAGGCAGCCAAGACGGTCCACGCTTCAAATTAGAGAAATGGAGAACATTGTTCATCATTTACACTTCTCCCAAACAACTGGCAAACCCTTCAAGGACTGGCACAAAGTGAGAGCAGAGATCGGCTTTTGATCCCCAAGAACCGCAGCAGAAGGAGATCTGGGTCCGTAGCTCAGCCCTTCCCAACAAGGCCAAAAGAAAAGTGCACTCTGAGCACAGCAGACCCTGCAGTTATGCAGGAGGAGCATGGCTCTGATCACAGCAAAGGAAACACCCTGACGGCTGGTTTGGTCTGAGGGCATGATCCCCCCCCACACACACACACAAATAGGAGGGACTTGCTTTCATTCCAAAAGGTGTACAAACTCAGAATACCAAGTTACCGGCAAAGGGCCGTGGATGTACCTTCTGTGACACTCCTGCTGAACAACGGTATGCACAACTGGGATAAAATTTACTTCCATAAAGATAAGGGTTTGTGGCAGAAATATTAGACTGTGCTTTTGCTCCTGAAGAAATGTGGCCTTGGAGCAACATATCTAGACTGCTCCAGCAGAGTCAGATCATTTGTCCATCTAGTCTCTAGGCTATTCCTACTAGACTACAGGTGTTCTCTGTACAGGCTTCTCAGGATTGATCCTGCTTGAATGGGACAGAGAGTAAACCGGGGTCTTTCTGCATACAAATCATGCGTGCTCTGTAACTGAATTACAGATCCTCCTGTTTCCATTTTGGCTGGCTTGACTTAAAACAGAATGTGACAAACGGGAAAAGGATTTTGATGATAATGAAAAGCCAGGCAAGTCCTGAAGAAGACAAGAATTAAAAAATGAAAGCCAACACTAGTTATATGCAGAGAAAAGAAAACTGCAGGTTATATGCAGAGATAAGAAAACCACACTGACTGTTAAGTGAATTCTGCCTTCCCTGAAGAGGAGAGAGAGCACAAAAGGCTTATATAAGAGAAGCAGGGTAGGCTTTGATTTAGCATTTGGAGGCATCAAACAGAGATCTATGCCTAATGTGGCTAGAGCATCACCCACCGAGGAAGATTACAAGGAATAACTTGGCAGTCTTTCTTCAATAAGACTCTACAGAAGTCTGGCAAAATCCCTGTTTTTCCGCATCATGAGGGGACATAAAATCATTTCCAAGGCCTAGGCTTTTGGGCAGGAGGAGAAAACAACCTGTGCAGCCAGCCTTCCAGCGTGCTACGGCTCCTAAGCACCAGGTCTGTAGGTCTGCACAGGAGGAGCAAAGGGCAACCTCACTTCTCCCTCAGCATCGCCTATTTAGAACAGGCTGAAGAGATGATGCAGCAACCTTGCTAAAGGGATACAGTTCCAGAGAGAGGCCAGAACCTCCAAGCCCTTTTTATGCCCCCACCCATGGATTTGTGGAACAACAACATGTAAGAAATGCATGTGTCATCTAGTCCAGGGCTCCCTGTAGCTTATAGTGGGAAAGTAGAAAGCGCTTCCTAGAGGCCATCCTTCCCTCTTCAGATCCGTCCATTACCAGAGAGGAAAGGATCACAACTGTCATTTTCAGAGGCTTCTGTCGATTACCGGGAGTTATGAGAAGGCGGCTCCCCCCACCCACCCCCAAATAGACACCTGCTCCTGACTCCTGCGGGCCTGACAGGCCATCCACAAACCCACCAAAACAAACAGCCACTCCTTGTATTTGCAGGGATCAGAAGCTGAGTCCATACCTGCCCCCCCCCCAGCATGCAAGGAGACCATCTGAAGGTGGAGGGGCTGGGATTTAGGGGTGCGGGGGGGGGAGGGAGGGAGGGAGAAAGAGTCAGGCAGGGCTGCAGCCTCCGCCCTGTTGCTTTGGCTGGAAGGAATTGGGGGGGGGCGGCAGGGGGCGTCCAGTCCTGTTGCAACGCCTGAGGCCGGGTGAGATTGGGGCCGCGGGGGGGGGATGAGAAAGAGAGGCCACCGAGCAGCTAAGGCGTTTGGGTCTTTTTTGAAGCCGAAGAAGAGAGAGAGAGAGAGAGAGAGAGGTCCCCCATTTCGCCCAAGCCAAGCCCCCCCCCACCCCTCAGTAACAATCCCACCCTCCGTCCCCAGCTTGGGCTGCCTTGGGGGTCATTTCCTCCCACCGCCACCGCCCCCCCTGGAGAGGAAGGGGCCCCTCCGAGCAGCCCCCCTCAACCCCCGGGGCTGACGGAAGGCTGCCTCTTAACCCCCACCCCACCCTCGAGCAGCCCCCCCCCAAAAAAATCCTCCCACCCACCCACCCAGGGGCACCGGGGGGGGGCAAACAGAGAGAGAGAGAGCTCCCCCCCCCGCCGCCCTGCCGCCGCCGCCAAAGGTCTCCCTCCTCCTCCTCCTCCTCCTCCTCCTCCTCCTCCTCGGCGGCCCCCCCTCCCCTCTTCGCCCCCCCCCTGCCTCCCCCCCCCGCCGCCTTCCCGGCGCCCACCTGGGGGGGGCTCCACTCGGCCATGGCCCGTCGTCGTCGCCGCCGCCGTGGCTCCGGGGGGGGGCGCGTCTCTGGCGGAAGGGGTCGGGCGGGGGGGGGCGCGCGAAGGGGGGGGAGCGACCGAGTCTGACCACCCACCGGGGCGGGGCGGGGGGGGGGCCGAGGCGACTGACAGGAGGGCGGGCGGCGGGGGCGCCGGGACACCTTCCAGGAAGCGCCTCTCGCAGCAGCAGCAGCAGCAGCAGCAGCAGCAACGCCGCCGCCACGGAGCCAGAGCGCCGCCTCCTGCTCGCAGCGCCCCCTGCCGCCCGGAGGTCCCGCCTGCCTCCCAGTCTCCCATCACCAGCAGCAGCAGCAGCAGCAGCAGCAGCGGCGGCGGCGGCGGCGGCGGGGGGCTGGCATTCCAACCCCCCCCCCGCCACCCCCACCCCCCACACACACCATTGCCCTTCCTTTGGGGCAGGTGGGCAAGGCGAGGCTGGCCACAGGCCCTGGGTCCGAATCCACAAGCCCAAGGCTGGGCCTTTGGCACCCAGTCCCGACTCCCCACGGAAAACAAGCTCTCCCACACCTCATACCCCACACCCCCATAAAGGGGAGGAAAAAGGGTGGGTGGTTGGGTTTATTCATTTATTCATTTGTTTTTACAGCTGATCTGCTGCCCACTACCCAAAGTCTTACAATTAAAATAGACAATTAAAACTTTAAAAAAAAAAAAACCTCCAGAGCCTGGCTCAGTTCTTGCAAATCCAATCCTCTGGCTTCCTTTAGGCAAAAATAAAAAAAAAAAAAAAAATAAAGAAAAAGGAAGACAAAAACATTGTGGTCCCTCAAAGACAAACAACTTTACAGTGGTACCTCTTAAAATGAATTTAATTCATTCCACAGGTCAATTTGTTTTAAGAAAATTTTGTCTTTCGAAACCTGGTTTCCCCTAGGAATACATTGTCTAACCCTTTCCAGCGGCTAGAATAAAGAAAAAAATAACTGGATTTTTTGAACCAGCGCAAGTGGGTATGTTAGGGCAGTAAGGTCACTTTGGCCCACAAGGAATCCCTTCACGGGAACCTCTCTGCCTCCAGGCTCACGTTAATCTTGGGTCAATTAAACACCAACCGGGATTGCTGGTCTGTTGCCATCCAGCCTGGTGCCCGAGAGCCTTCCTACTGGCACGGGCTGAGGGGTTCTCCCTGGTCCGACGTTGGACAAATCCAGGGCAGTGAGCTTAAAGCAGCTCAGCATTTCCCCTGAGTCTTCCTCAGCTAATGGGCCAACCAGAGAGTTAAGGAGCTCTACACCAACACCATGTATTTCTCAGGATCTCATTCCCTGGCTCACCATGTCGTGATTTAGGCTTTGCCCCATGCCCGGGGTGGGTGGGGGATGGGTGATATTGGGGAGGGGGAGTTGACAGGCAGCCTGGTCCATATTTGTCCGGGTCAGACCATTGCATGGCAAGGTTCAGACTCCTGGTGCTGTTCTCCTCTCCACAAGATGGTGGCCAATTCAGATTTATTATCTGCCTCCAGAAATGACGGGCATCTGATGGGTTTTATTCTCACTCCTCTGGGGGATTTTCTGGCGGATGAACTGAAAAGCCCATGGCTTCCCTTTGGAACGGTGAGGTGTGAGGGGCTGCTAAGTTCCCCAGAGCTGGGGTTCTTCAGGGCCAAGGTGAGTCCATGAATTAAGGCAGAATGGAAGTGGCTGAGGAGCCACTGTGAAGCTGAATTAACTCATCAGAGAATATACCTAGTACAGATTTTATCATCATCACCATCATCATCTGTCAAGTGAATTTCTAAGTTAATGGTGCCCCTTTTGGGGGAGTTCAAAACAGAACGCTTTGAATTGGCTTGTTGTGACTCTTTTCTTGCCCAACGGCTACCCTGGCCGGCTGTTTTCCAAGCTGCCCGGGGGGGGGGCAGGAACTGAGCTGCCAACCTCTGGGTCTGCACGCAGGTAGGACGGCAACACACCAAGCATGTACTGGCACCTGTTGTTGTGTGGTGATCAGGGAAGCAAAGGAGAGCTTTGTTTGCTGACTCCATGTGGCATCTTTATAACTTGCTTTCCCAAGATCATTGCCATTATAAGAAAGAAAGAAAGAAAGAAAGAAAGAAAGAAAGAAAGAAAGAAAGAAAGAAAGAAAGAAAGAAAGAAAAGATTTATCCACACATTCCTGGTTTAGGTGGACCAGCCTTGCACTTCAGAAGGGTTGCCCTAAGGAGCTACAGACATGGTGCAGGACAGGATCTCTGCATGAAATCATAGAATCATAGAATCCTAGAGTTGGAAGAGACCTCGAGGGCCATCCAGTCCAACCCCCTGCCATGCAGGAACCCCCAATATTTCTGACAGACGGCCATCCAGCCACTGCTTCAAAACCTCCAAAGAAGGAGACTCCACCACCCGCCTTTGTGGCAGCATATTCCACTGCCGAACAGCTTTAACTGTCATGAAGTTCTTCCTAATGTTCAAATGGAATCTCTTTGCCTGTTGTTTGAAACCATTGCCCCGAGTCCTAGTCTCTGAAGCCATGGAAAACAAACCTGTTCCCTCTTCAATATGACATCCTTTCAAATATTTAAATATGGCTATCATATCCCCCCCTCAGCCTTCTTTTTGAAAGGCTAAACATTCCCAGTTCCTTAAGCTGTTCCTCGTAAGACATTTCTTCCAGACCCTCAACCATCCTGGTTGCCCTCCTCTGCACCGGCTCGAGGTTGTCAACATCCTTTTTAAACTGAGGCACACAGAACCGAACACAGTACTCCAGATGGGATCTGACCAGAGCAGAATAAAGTGGTACTATCACTTCCCTTGATCTAGACACTATGCTTCTGTTGATGCAACCAAGAATCATGTTGGCTTTCCTGGCGGCCGCATCCCACTGCTGACTGATGTTCAATTTGTGGTCCACCAAGACTCCCAGATTCCCTTCACAGGTACTATCCTCCAGCCAGGTATCTCCCATCCTATATCTGTGCAATTCATTCTTTTTACCTAGATTTACTACCCTACATTTCCCTCTGTTGAAACCCATTCCGTTAGCTTTGGCCCAGCACACTAATCTGTCAAGGACCCATTGATAGGTAGAGATGCAAAAAGACCCTTCATTTACAGTAAATGCAATCGAGAGAAGCAAGGAGAGGGCAGGTGAGCCTGCAATGCCTGCCCGGGGGGGGGGTCCCGGCCGGGGCCGCTTTCGGTACCCTGGAAGGGCGCCCAGGTGCGGGGATGCGCCCGGGTGTCACCTGGTTTGTGCCTCCCAGCCTCCCTCCCAGCCCCTCCCCCTCCTTGGCCGCCGTGGGAGGGGGGGGCTCTTTCTTCAATGAGCCCTTCTTGTGAGTGTGTCTCCCCCCAACCCAACCCCCCCCACTCCTTTCCCATTGGCGGACCCGCTGCCCAATCCCGGCCAGGAAGACATCCCGAGCAGGCCGTCCGCGCCAATGGGAGAGGGGGGCACTTAGAGGGGAGGGGGGGGCGCTGGCCGGGAGAGCGGGGGCGGCGGCGGATGCAGGCGTCGGAGGAGCATCCCTGGCGCAGGAGAGGCGGCCGCTCCTCCTCCTCCTCCTCCTCCTCCTCCTCCTCTCGCAGCTCCCTCCCTCGCCCCCCCAACCCCCCAACCCCCACCCCCGGCCTTTCTCTGCCTCTCTCCTCCTCCCCCCCCCCACCCCAAACCCCGCGGGATCCCGGGCAGGCTCCCCTTCCTCCCCCGGGCCGCCCGCCAGCCATGCGCCCCAAAGGCCGCGGACCCCCAGACCCCGGGCCAGGTAAGGGCCCCGCGAGGGGGGGGGAGAAAGAAGGGGGGGGGGGAGGCCGAGCGCCCCTGAGCACGTGCAGAGGGCCCAGCCTGGGGGTCGGAAGAGGGGGCGGCGGTGGCGGGGAAGGGTTGGGGGGGGGCGGTGGGGAGGCCCCTGACCCGGATCGGGATCGGGGGGGGGGGAGATACACGCCCCCCCCACCCCCAGTTATCACAGCATGGCTCCTGCCGCGGATATTGGGAGTCGTAGTACAGCGGGGGGTGGGGGTGGGGGGTGGGGGGGCTTGCTCTTATTCCTAGTGCGGGGCTTGGCCTGGAAAAGGGGAGCGAGCGAGCGCGCGGGGGGGGGCATCCCTTGGCTTTGCCAGTCGCCACTGGGTGGGTGGGGGGGGCTTCCCTTTTCCTGCTGCTGGCGCTTCCTTTGGGAAAGGGCTACCCCCCCCTCCCCCTCCCGCTTCCCCCCCCCCCCAGCCAGGCGCTGGCCCAGCTGCTAGGAACCCCCCCCCGCCTTTCCCCAGCATTTCTGGATGAGAACCGAGGGGGTCTGCGAGGCCCCAGGGACTGTGTGTGTGTGGTGGTGGGGGGCTCCACTTGCAAGGGCAGTGGCCGCCAGCCTCCCCCTCCTGAGATCTCCAGGGCAGCAGGTACAGCAAGCTGGTAAGGAAGTCTAAGCTGCAACACTTCCGGAAGCCCCAGGGCAGCCCTCAGAAAATTATTATATTTTTTTCCTGGACCAGCAGAGAAACTGCAGGCACCAGAATCCTCTGGATTCATAGCTACCCCTACTTCCCTTTTATACTTGTCTAACAGTCTACTTGTTAGCAACTGTTACCAGTCGGTTGCCTGCATTTAGTTGGTTTGGTCTGAATCTGCCGTGTTTGTTGTTTCACTGCCCTGTGGTCAACTGTCCAGCGTAGCCCTGAGCCAGATGGGCGGAATATAAATCAGATCCATCAGTCAACATAAAAGCTGCAGGGGTTCTGGACTACATTTCTGGGAGACGTCCTTTGCCTCTCTACCGTACACGTCAACTGTTCCTGCATGTTTTGTTTTGTTCTGCTTTTTGTTTTGGTCCAGGAGAGAAGAAGCATGGTAAAAGAGTTAAGGAAGAAGGCGAACTATCACAGACGCACCCACAGACCAAGGGCGATGCCCGTCCTTCGCCTGGGCAAGGAGGGGAAGATGGGCTTTGTTGTCCAGGACCAGGGCGGAGCCCCTCAGAACCAGAGAAGGGAGGCTCTGAAGCTGCCAGGGAGGAGGGGCACCAGGCGGGGCACAGGCTGGGGCACGGCCCCAGCCCCCCGGCCTTTGGGATGTGCCGGCCCCCGATGGGCGAGATGCCCCACTGGTGCCTGGAGTGTGGGAAGAACTTTGGCCGGAAAGCGGAACTGGAGAAGCACCAGCTGAACCACGCGGGGCCCTGCTCGTACATCTGCGGAGACTGCGGGAGGAGCTTCTTGGACCACGTGGCGCTCGTCGCGGGGCAGGGAGCCTGCGGGGCCGGGAGCAGCTTCCACCCCCCAGGCTGCCGGAGGAGGGTTTCGCCTTTCTCGGCGAGCGAGACGGTGGTCCAGCGGAAGGAGCGGAAGGAGCTCTCCCTGCAAGAGAAGGTCCACGTCCTGGAGGTCCTGGAGGGGCCCAAGGTCTCCCAGAGCGAGCTGGCCAAAAGGTTCGGCGTCTCCCAACCGCAGATCTGCCGCATCATCAAGAACAAAGAGCGGATCCTGGCCGAATGGTGCAAGAACGCCCACCCGGGTCGCAAGCGCAAGCTGGAGGACAAGCGCCCAGCTGGCAACGCAGCCCTCTGGCAGTGGTTCCAGCGCCGCTGCGCCTCCACCGACGAGGATGGGGTGCTGGCACGAGAGGCCGCCGGGCGTCTGTCAGAGGGAAGGAACTGGCCCGAGGCGGTGGACCCTGGGTGGGGCTGGCCGAGCGGCTTCAAAGCCCGGCAGGCACAGGTGGCGGCGGCAGAGCGCTTTCCGGTCGGAAAGGAGAACGGGGAGCCGGCAGGAGAGGAGTCCTGGGAAAAGGCGGTCTTCCCTGGGATGCTGAGCACATACGAGCCCCGCAATATCTATGCCTGTGGGGAGGTGGGCCTCCTTTTTAGGGCCACCCCAGAGGAGGTGGCCGAGGGGAGTCGGCAGGACCAGCTGACCGTTCTCCTGTGCTCCAACATGGACGCCTCCGATAAACGGGATGTCCTGCTGGTCGGAAAGGCCCGGAGGCCGCCCGGCTTCCCAGGGGGCCAGGGCCAGGGGTCGGCGCCTGCAGCCTACGAAGCCAGCCCCAAGGCCTGGATGACGGCCCCCATCTTCACCGAGTGGCTTCGGACATTCAACGAGGAAATGCGGCGCCAGGGGAGGCACGTGGCCCTTTGCTTGGTCCCGTGCGCGGCCCACCCCGCGGCTGAGCTCTCCAACGTCCGGATGGTCTTCCTGCCCCCTCGCCCGTCCCGGCCCCACCCTCTGGAGCAAGAGGTGGCCCAGAGCTTTAAGTGCCACTATCGCAGGAGGCTGCTCGTCCGCCGCCTGGCCGGGTTCCACGCCGAGGCCTCCCGGCCGACCAGCAGCCTCTCCGAGCCGCTCAGCCTTTGGGACGCCATGCACCTGGTCGTCCAGGCCTGGTCTGAGGTTTGCCCGCAGGCAATAAGGAGTGGCTTCCAGGCCGCCGGCTTCAGCACGAGCCCTCCCTTCCCGGCCCCCCCTGCAGCAGTGATCCAAGCCCTCGGCTTCAGGAGCCAAGAGCAGTTCCAGCAGTTTGTGCAGGTAGATGACGGGCTGGAGTGCTTCGGCAACCAGGAGGATGCCACGGGGATCCAAGGGGGTCCACAGGGGTCCGAGATTGCCCATGGCACAGCAGAAGAGGCGGTGGAGGAGGAGGAGGAGGAGGAGGAGGAGGAAGAGGCGACAACGATGGCCGAGAGCCTGCCTCTGCCTCCCTGCCCCACTCGGGCAGAAGTCACGGAGAGCCTAGCCAAGCTGAGGCGGTACTTAGAGTGCCACTCGGTGCCGTCGGCCACATTCCAGGCCTTCTACAAGCTGGAGGACGTGGTCCATGAGATGCTGCTGGCTAGCAGGCAGGCCTCCGGGGCCGAAGCTTTGGTCAAGGAATGACTTGGTGCCAGGAGGCAACCGGCGCGGTTTTTTAGGGCATGCCCAGTTCACATGCAAAGTCATTTTGGCCTGGACGATGGTCTCTTCCTGTCCCTGAAATCTGTGCCGCAGTCACGTTATTTGATCAATTCACGTTGGGCCTGGCCGGAGGATGATCCACCCCCACCAGTACCATCACCCTGAACTGAAAGCCTGCTGGAAGGGGCGCTCTGCTGGGTGGAGCCTCTGCGCCCACTGGGCATGGGCTTCCAGGACCCAAGAGAAGATTCTTGGGACAGAGATGATGCCTTCCTTCCCAACTGGAGGGTTCTCGGCAGGGTTGAGCATCTCCCCCAAGGGTGTGTGTGTCTGTGCAAAGAAGCAGCGGGGGCCTTTGGGTGGGAGACCCTCAGGGCGCTTCTCTCTTCTGCTGGTGTGGAGAAGGTCTGGGGAGGAATTCCCTCCTCCAGGACGGCCATTAACTGGCCACCGGCCACACCGGTTGGGAGGGTCCAAGGGCTCTATCCTCCATGATGGCCAGATAACGAATCTATGCCATCCTTCCTGCTACAGGAGCTGGTCTTGGCAAGCTGGCAGGCAGGGTGCAAACTGTTCCTCTCTCACCCACACCCACACCCCCCCACACACATTTTCTTCTCCAAGTCTTACATGTTACCTTCCACATTAAAACATTTTAAAGGCCTGATGGCACTTGAAATGAAAGGAAGACCCCAAAACACAGCTGGATGGGCACAGCCTGTAACCCGGCGGTCTCTGCAGCATGGCGTGGAGCCATTTGTCCAGCCAAGAGCACTGTAGGGTCCTGCGTTCCCCCTGTAGAGCCAGAGGTCCAAAGTGATGCCTCTGGTCCTGTGTGGGTTGCCTTGGCATTGTGTAAGTGGTAGCTGGGCCTGGATCTGCTTTGTCCCCCTGGAGATGGCTTTATTTGGGTCCACTGGCCCCGAAAGACATCCCATGCACTGTGTGTTGTTCAGGCAGGACCTGGTCACTAACTTTCTCTCCTGGAGGAGGAGCCCAGACCTGGAAAATGTTACTTGCTTGGACTACAGCTCCCAGAATTCTCCGGTAAGCTGTGCAGCAGCCAAAAAAGCATGTTTTTCTTCCCTTTCCTGATAATGCGAGGCCGAAGAATCAGAACCACTTCCTTCAAGAGTAACCCACGTGTGGTTCCCAAGTAGAAGAGGAACCCTTGGTGGTAGCAGTAGGTCCGCGTAGTGTCGTTATTCTGTGACCTCTGCCACTTGCTCCTTTTCCGTTCTGCGCGGAGACTAAACTCATCCCTCTGTGAACTAATCTGTAAAGGCTGTGACTATTCAAATCTACAGGTAACCAATAAAGTGTTTGTGTCCAAACCAGTGCAGAGGCGTGTGGGGGCCTTGATGTTTTTTGTACATGGTGAACAAGACACCCCTGCAACACCTTGGAGAGAAAGATCAGGGTGGGCTTTGGGGTGTCGGCAGGTGGGCTTTGACCCGTCCTGGGAGAGGCGCCATGAAGCAGGGCCAGGCCGCCTCTGAAGTGCCTGGGGGATCCTGTTTTTTTTTTTTTAGTTCTCCTAGAACCGAGAGGGCTGCCCTTGTCCTCCCTGCTTGAACGTGATGCAGTCAGATACTGATGGAGGGAAAGAGGTGATGATGGCAGAAAGTGGCTCCCCCCATCCACCACAGCCAAGGTGACTGCCTGGCAAACTCCCCTGCCTGCCCTGGTGGCTACTCTCCCAAAAGTACTTTTTTTCCAGAAGCTGGCACACACACACACACACACGGTTCCTCTGTGCCACCCATGTTGCCTTCTTATTTATTCCCAGCTCAAGGGCAGCCAAGTACCTCTTCCACGTTCTTTCCAGGAGCTTGTGGGTTTCAAATGTTGCTAGGCACCAAGATGCAGGGACACACACAGAGGTCCACTCTCCTGCCACCTGGCCCATAGCAGCAAGGCAGCCGTCACCAAGGCCCCAGCCCCCCCCCTCCACCGTTGCAGGAATACGGCCAGCTGCCCTGGTGTCCTCCTGGCCCAGCCCCATTCCTGCCTGGTCCACACCAGAGAGGCTGCCAGGGAAGAAACCCAAAAGAGCTGTCTGCCAGAGCACAGGGGCGTGTGGCTCCAACACGCCACGGGGGCTCCTCTTGGGGACCAGGGTTTGTGGGACCCCCCCCTTTGCTCTCCAAGGGGCCAACGTGCCTTAGAAGAGCCCCAAGGAGGGGCCAAGGCAGTTTCTGTAAACCCTCCCTCCCCCCAAGAAAAGCTGCCCTGACCTCTTGGGCAGGTGCAAAACGGAGCCCCTTCCTTGCACGAGGAGATGTCCTGCCCGCCGTAAGGAAAAAGGGGGGAACAACTGGGATCTCAGTTCAAATCCAGGCTTTATTGAATGTGGCTTTCTCCTTGTATGCCTAAGCACAATGTCAGACGAAAGAAGCCAGAAACTCTCAGAGGGCGTCCGCAAACAATGGGGGCAAAAAAATGATCTTTGGGAAGAGCTGGTTAAGAAAAACACGTGGGTGGGTGGGAGGTGTCTTGGTCAAGGCAGCTGCAGACAACCGCAGCACAAGAGGCGGGCCAACACTATGGGGAGGTTAATGGTTTGGACTGCAACTCCCAGAATGCTGACTTGGGAGCTGTAGTTTTAAAAAAACACCTGACCCAAAATTTTCCACAGTGGTTCTGGAGTAGCATTACGGAAATTTGCAAGTGACTTGGGTTTCAAAACGGCAAGAACCAGGCCAGCTGCTGTGCTTTTGCTGGCTGGATCACTCAGCCTCCGACTGAGGAGCCAGAGGCTGGGAGTTCTAGAATCTTCCACTGGACCTCCTTGGGGGAAGGCCCTGGGTGGCCTTGGGGGGGGGGCAAGGGGCACAGTCGTCTCAGGGCATCCCCAGAAGAAGGGGAGGGGAACCCACTCTCTGAGCATTACCTACCTAGAAAGGGTTGCCATGAGACAGAAGTCAAATAAGAAGAGTGCACAATTATTATTCTCCTTTCAAGACGGCTCTCCTCCTGCCCATATTTTTCCTCTCAAGAGCCCTGCAAGGTAGGGCCTGCCAGGTCATCCGGCAAGCGTCATGGCTGACTCATCGGGGGGTCCTTCCACCCCATTTTGTAAAACAGAAAACACTACATGTCCCACACCTCATTCGGATGATTGCAACCAATGCAGTCAGGACTCCGTGACAACACCTCTGAATGGGTGGCTGAGAGGGGTCTGATTTGCACCTTCTCCTGTGCAGTATATAAAAACGAAATGTCCCTTGGTGTGCTGGCTGGCACTGATGTGGACGTGTGGTGTGCACCCAATCACACACGCCAGGGAGTAAGCGCCTGCTGCCGTGCCACTTCACAGAGGAACGCGCGCTCTGTAGGTTCAGTGGCACCTCCGAAGGGGAGAGCAGCCTCAGCCCAGCTGTTGGCTTACGTGTGCATGCGCGTGTGCCTTCGACTGGTGACCTGTCATGGCAGACGGACAGTAACCAACACGGCCCCAGTTGCATGCTGAAATGCACATCTGTTGGCTAGCTGGGGATGTGCCCGGCACCTCGTTAAGCTGGCAGCAATTTAAGTCCTGCAGTTTAACTTTCATGCAAGTCATTTATCCAATGTGATGTTTTTAAGGGAAGAAAGGAAGGCTGGTAGTTTGTGCCACCTGCTTAGTTCACCCAGCAGGAGGAGGGGGAGGCCTAACGGGAAGGAGCGGAATCCCAGGCCAATTGGCTCCGGGCACTTTCTGCCTTGGGAGTTCGAACTCCGGCACGGAAGCCTCCCTTCCAAGCTGCCAGAGAAGAGCCAGAATAAGACGGCGGGATGAGCAGAAGAACAAGGGGACTCTGCTGCTCCCAAGTTATTCCTCACGCGTCTTCCACCACCATCACCACCACTCCCACCCTGGCAACTTTCTCAATAAGGGAACAAATTCCCATTGGACCTTGGGCTTGGTTTCCCGAGAGACACCCTTACACTGAATAAACTTTTCTAGTTCTTTGATCTGTTCTAAGCCTGAGTCGTCTTCTGTTCTCTTGGCTTCACTTCCTCTTTCGACTGAGAGATATTTAAATAAATAATAATAGAAAATGCGGGCTGGTGCCCCTGGCTCCTCTGCAGGCAGCTCAGTGGGGGAGTTCCAGCCCCCAGCTCCTCCTGGCCCCACCGCCACCAAGCCCTCTAGGCTCTAGTGGGTCCCCCGATGTTCTTGGACTACAACTCCCAGGAATCCTGGCTAGTGCTACCTGGGGACCCCAGGTGAGGGACGGCTGAGCTATCCCTGCATTAGGTTCCTGTTGGGAGCATCCATTCTGGGCATCATTAAAGCAGCGACCACTTTTATGGGGCTGCCCCAGGTCCTGAACACTCACTGTTGCTAGGTGAAAGAGTGTAGGGATGTGGGTATGTTTGGATTTTATGTCAGTTTTAAATGAGTGTAAGTGATGTTTTGGCATGTGAATGTTGGAGTATGTGTATGGATGGTTTGTTTTTAAATTGTAGATTTTACGTCTTGGATTTTTATGCTGGGTTGTGTGAATGACTGACTGGATGGCACTTTTAATCTCGTTGTATTTATACAATGACAATAAATTGCATTCCTATTCCTATTCCTATTCCTATTCCTATTCCTGTGAGAAAGCCTGCCAGCCCTGAGCTTGGAACCATGCTAGACCTGGTGGGAGGATACATCCTTTGTCTGAGAGGCTCTGGCCTCAGCAGAAGGGGAAGCAAAATCAGAATCCAGCACAAGGCTTCAGGATCTTCTTGGCCAGAAGATTAACTTTATAGGACTGCAATGGTTTTTCATCTTGCAAACATTCACACCCACCCGCACCATCCTGGAAACAAATGTCACCAAGGCTGCAGGGAAGCCCCAAAGGAGGTGTATTCGTTCGCCCCTTTCCTTCTTGCTTGCAAAAAAGGGAGATGAAGCTGTGTGGATGAGCAGCGAAACATTTCTCTCTCTCAAGAAAAAGAAGTCCAGTTGCCATGACTCAGCTTCCAGGTAGAAAGCAGTCGGATGGGGCCACAAGTCACCTCCAAACCAGCACAACCTGACTGACAACATGGAGAAGAAACAGCCTTCTAGTCTACTGGACGAGACCAGCCAACGTACCAAACCTTTGGAGAGCAGGGCTGCTCTGCTTTTCAAAACCATTCCTCTATTGCCTCGAGAGTAGGCGGGCTTTCCTCCTAGAGGCCACAGAATCGTGGGACAGCCGATCTGGAAGGGAGCTGTCCTGTCCCCCTCCTCTGCCACCAAAGCAAGAGCCCCATGGCTTGAAACCCCTGAGAGAGGGGGCCACGGGGATTCTCTTGAAACCCCCTCCAATGCAGGAGAGCCCACGGCATAACGTCGGCCATGGTTGCAGGCGGCCCAAGTCCTGTGCTCCTGGGCAGGCGGGGTGTCCTGCCGGCAGGTGCCCTTCAGGAGACGGCCTGCGGTCCTTGGGGGAGCCTCAGCAAGGCCCTTCGGGGGGGGGCAGCATAGCTCCCATTACCCGTTCCTACAATCTCAGGGGGGAAAGAAAACCACTCGAAAGGCCTCTTGGACGTGCGTGCAGAGGATTGTCCTCCTAATGCATTTATTATAAACCCTGAGCTGACTCCTTAGGCCGGGCAAAGGACCTACCATCCCAAATGCCTGAAAACTAGGAACCGTTTTAAAAATAATAATAATAATAATAATAATAATAATTGATCCTGGGTCAAAAGAGGGAAAAGGTGTGTCAGAGCCTGTAGATCTGGATGAACTGCAGCCCCCATCGGCCCCTGCCAATGAGAATATGACGGGAGTTGTAGTCCAGTAACACATGAAAGGCCCACAGCACCCCTACCTCTGCACTACATGGTCCACCAGGCAGGGCACCTGGTTCTCGGGGAGCTTGGGGGGCACTTGGGTTGTTCCCCAAAGGATCGCAGCTTCCTTCAAAACAGCTGGTATTCTGGTAAAGGCAGGATGCAAAGCCATACAGAACTCCATGTAACTTATCTGTGTATATATGTAATAGAGCTGTTTTGTTTTAAATAAGTTCTGACTTTGTCTGTTTCTGCTTCTATCTATGTAATTGTTCAATGAGTATTTGCTTCCGCTGGCAGAGCAAATTGCAAAACACTTTGACAGAAGCAAGGATGCTCCCCTTCCGCATGTTAAGCCTCAAAACAGCCCTGCGAGGTAGGTCGAGGTTGAAGCAGGGAGGGTGACGGCAGGCAGGGCTCCAAGGTGGTCCAAGGCGTTTCATGGCTGAGCAGGGCCGAGAAGGTGGGGGTCCTCCCCATATGTTCCAGGAGAACATTCTAGACAGGCACCTGACGGGAACAGAGCCCAAGGAAGACGGGCCAGGCCTTCGGGATGGTTACTTTCCTCAACCGCTGCTCCCAAAAGTAAGGCTTCTGAGCCCCAGGACTGTGGCGCAACTCGGGAGCCTTTACATCCTGCAGCTCGACCCAAGAGGGGCTCCGAGGAGAGTTCCTGCCCCCAAAGGGGTGCCCCTTCCAGGACCTGCCCACTTCTCACGTGAACCAGGTGCAAGGGGCCGGTCACGACGCGTGGCTCTTCCGATGCATGGTGAGGTACTTGGCCTGCGTGAATTTCCTCTCGCAATCGGGGCAGGCCACGAGCCGCTTCTTGGGCGGCCGGCCCCGCTGGCCGGCCGTGGGCTGCGCCTCGTTCACGCCGGCCCCTTTGCTCCGGGGCCTGGGCCTGGCTTTTCTCGGGTGGGGCGGGAGAGGCAGGGGGGAGATCTGCTCGGGCAGGCTCCCTCCGCTCGGGAGGTCCATCCCTTTGGCCGGCGGGTTCTCCTCCTGGTGGGTCTTCAGGTGGGCCTGCATGATCCTCTCGTCCCGGAAGCGCTTCGGGCAGCGGGGGCAGCGGAAGGGCTTCTCCTGCATCTCCCGGGCCCTCTTCAGCGCCAGGGCCTGGGTGTCGCCGGCTGCCAGCAGGTGCTGCTCGCTGCGGTGGACCCGCTGGTGGCTCTTGAGGTGCTGGAGCTGGCTGCAGGCCTTGTCGCAGAGGAGGCAGCGGTAGGGGCGCTCCCCGGTGTGCATGCGGTTGTGGATGGTCAGGGTGGCCTGGTTGCGGAAGGTCTTGCCGCACTCGGCGCAGAGGTAGGGCCGCTCGCCCGTGTGGACGCGCAGGTGGCTGATGAGGGGCTGCTTCTGGGCGTAGCGTTTGCCACAGGTGGTGCAGGCGAAGGGCTTCTCGCCCGTGTGCACGCGCTGGTGGCTCTCCACGTGGTGCTTCTGGCTGAAGCGCTTCCCGCACTGCGCGCAGGCGAAGGGCCGCTCCCCGACGTGCACCTTCAGGTGGGCCACCAGGATCTGCTTGAGGCGGAAGCTGCGCCCGCACTCCGGGCAGGCGAAGGGCCGCTCGGTGGAGTGGGTCCCCTGGTGCTTCCGCAGGTCCTGGCGCTTGTTGAAGCTCTTCCCGCACTGGGGGCAGGTGTGGGGCTTCTTGGGGCCTCGGGGCGGCCCCCAGCTGGCGCAGGAGCTGCAGCTTGGCCGTCAGGCACTTGGTGGTGGCCCCCCTGGCGGCCACCTCGCCCGCCGCCGCTGGCTCCTTCGGGCGCAGGTGGGTCTTCAGGTGTCGCTTGAGGTCCCCCATGGAAGGGAAGCCCTTGGAGCAGAGGTGGCACCGGAAGGGGCGCTCCCCCGTGTGGGTCCGGATGTGGATGGTCATGGCCACGTTGCTGAGGAAGCTCTTGCCACACTCTGGGCACTTGGGGGGGTTCTGCCTCAGGGGCATCCGTGGGGAGCCACCCTCCTCCTTCTCGGGCAGCGGAGGAGCGTGGCTTGCTCTCCGTGCACACATCTTCTCATCCCCAGGAGTGCGCCGCCTCTTTCTCCTCCTCCGGTGCCGGGATTTACCCTGCGGGAGGGGGCTGGGCTCCTTGCCCTCTGCTGCTGCCACCGCCTCCTCCTCCTCCTCCTCGATCCTGATTCCATCTCCTGCTGGGAAGAAGAGAAGAGAGCGCAGGCGGCCATCACGGATCGGGCAAGAGAAGCTCCTCAGCCCAGAGGAAGCCTCCTCCCCTGGGGCAGGCAGCCAGGCACGTGCACACACACACACACACACACACACACACACCCAACCGAGCAAGAGTGGCAACTTGCACCCCAGGCAGCCCCTTCTCAAAGCCCGGCTGGCACTTGGCCTGGCCTGAAAAGCCACCCCCCCCTTTTTGCAGGCTGTTGCTTTTCCTCCGAAGGGAGGTTCCCCCAGCCCAGGAGCTGTTTTTGTCACTCTCTTCTGCACCTTTTTTCCAGTTCCGTCATGCCTTTTTTTGAGATGCAGTGACCAGAAGAGTATGCAATACTCCAGGTGCGGCCTTACCACTGCTTTGTATAATGACACTACAATACGGGCTGTTTTATTTTTATTTTCTGCTGCTGCCGCCGCTGCCGCTGCCTGTGGGGAGGGTGGAGTCCCTCTGCTGCTCTTAGCCGCCCACCTCTGTGCCCGGGTGCCAATCTCCCCAGCTTGTGGGCCAGGCTATCCCCTCCGGCCAAGGCCCAGCCGGCTCCCTGCAATGGCCACGCAGCTGAGGGCAGTGCCCCAAAGATCCCACTGGAAGCATCGGCCTTTCCTACCTGACTGCTGCCCATTTGAACGGTGAGCGCACCCTTTCCCTTTTATGCTGTTGTTATCATTCCTGTGAACCACCCCATGTGACCCCTTTGCTCAGAGGGCTGGTAGAGGAACCAAATAAATCAAATCAAATCAACATATATATATATATATATATATATATATATATATATATATATATATATATATATATATATATATATATATATATATATATATATATATATATATATATATATATATATATATATATATATATATATATATATGTTTTAAATAGATTTTCACGGGTATAGGTATGCATGTTAGGGTGGATTCGGGTTTCTTCCCGTGTAGAAATCTGGTTGTTTTGGCGACGTTTTGACGAGGTCTCACTCGTCATCTTCAGGCTGTTTACATGCTGGCTGTTTACATCCCACCAGCATGTAAACAGCCTGAAGATGACGAGTGAGACCGTCAAACGTCGCCAAAACAACCAGATTTCTACACGGGAAGAAACCCGAATCCACCCTAACATGCATACCTATACCCGTGAAAATCTACGTAAAACAAATATCCGACCTCTACGGGAGGAAACCTTCCAGCTGACCAGAACCTACGAGAAACTAGAAGTCCGAAGAGCCACCATCTTATGTGACATTGCATTCCTACGCAACTGCCGAGACAAAAATGTGATCCCCACAAGCTTCCAACTGAAATTCCACTCAAAAACCCCATCCAGCGAAAGGATCCTGAAAAGAACAGAACTAGCCCTAATCAGAAGCGAACTACACAGGAAAAGATACCTACTAGATCAAACCAACAGAGATCTACTCACTCTCCACCTCAAACTCAGCAACAAAATCCACCCAACACTCTGGAACAAATCCAAGCAACTCGCCGCCTGGAGAGCTGAAACAGAGACCTCCCACAAGACAGACACACACACCAACAAACTCCACAAACTGGAAAAACGCCAGAAGCCCAACCCCCACACAACAACCCATGAAACAAACAGTTCACAACATATCAGACAGGACACTCACCATCGCAGAGACCAAAGTCCTTTCCAAAGGATTCAACTTTGCAGTCGCCCCCAGACACATCCCCACCGAAAACATCATATGCGGAGTGGAAGCCAGCCTAACCAAAATCAACCCAGATGAAGCCAACAAAATCAGACTCGAAGTCACCAATGTCCTCTGCTCCAGCAAACCACCCAGAAGCAATTTACACAAAGAAGAACAAAAAGCCCTCACCAACCTGAGGAAAGACCACAACATAATCATTCTCCCAGCAGACAAAGGCAATGCCACAGTGGTGATGAACACATCCGACTACCAAGCCAAATTATCCAACCTACTACAAGACCCTGCTTACATACCTTTGAACACAGACCCCACCACCTACCTGGAAAAAACCACCAAAGCCAAAATAAAAGCCTCTCCCTTAAGTGAAGAAATCAAGCCAAGCATCATCCCCAGAGAGAAATCATCCAGATGCCCCAAGCTCTACGGCCTCCCCAAGATTCACAAAGAAGGAACACCTCTCAGACCCATAGTCAGCTCCATAGGCTCACCTCTACAAAACCTCGCCAAATTTCTTGCCAAACAACTCCAGCCCTATGCAGAATCCATCACTTCATACGTACAAAACTCGTTCCACTTCATAGAAATTATAAAGAAACAAGACCTACAACCCAATGACCTACTCGTGAGCTTCGATGTTGTTTCGCTCTTCACACAAGTGCCCATTCAAGAAGCCTTGACAGCTATCCACAACAAATACAACCCCCCCAAGCACATCCTAGATCTGACCAACCACTGCCTAACCAACACATACTTCATCCACAATGGACAAAGATACAAACAGATAGAAGGAGCACCCATGGGATCACCCCTCTCACCGGTCATCGCAAACCTATATATGGAACACTTTGAAACCAACGCGTTACAGAAGTCCGAACATAAACCCAAACTCTGGCTCAGATATGTTGACGACACCTTTGTTATCTGGCCACACGGGAAAGATAAACTGAACAACTTCCTCACACATCTCAACAGCCTACACCCCAAAATACAATTCACTATGGAAATAGAAGCCAACAACCAACTTCCCTTCCTGGACGTCCTAATCTACAAAAAACCTGACGGCTCCTTAGGACATACCATCTACCAGAAAAAAACACATACTAACCGCTACTTAAATGCACAATCACACCACCACCCTGCACAGATCAACTCCGTAGCAAAAACCCTCATCTCCAGAACCAAACGCCTCGCTGACAAAGACCACCTAAAAACTGAATTACACACTCTCTCGAATGTTTTAATTGCGAACGGATTCCAAAAAACACCATCACCAAACTAATCCAAAAGGAAACACCCCCAAGAACCAAGAAACAGAAGAGAACAACGGCACCGCCCTCCTCCCTTACATCAAAGGCACCACAGACAAAATCAGCAAAATTCTCCACAAACACAATATCAAGACAGCCTTTTGCACCGACCAAAAAATAGCCAACATTTTAAGAAACCCCAAAGACAAGATTGAGCTAGAAAACCAAGGAGTCTACGAAATACCATGCAAAGTCTGTCCAGCCACATACATCGGACAGACAAACAGGAGAATAAGCGCACGCATCGCAGAACACAAGAACGCAGTCAAAAAGAAGAAAAATCTTCCTCTCTCTTCCAGCACATAAAAACAACAGGTCATGAAATTGACTTTGAAAGAACCAAACTCATCTCCAAAACTGAACACTTCAACAGTCGAATAATCATGGAAGCCATTGAAATAGAGAAACACCCAAACAACATGAATAAACGTGATGACACCTCCCGCTTGCCTGACATCTGGAAACTAGCCCTGGTCAACAGACGAGCCTCTGTCACAAAGACTGACACCAGGTCCAAAAGGACACAAGATGCCACCACCTTCCATCCACACCAAACACAAACCCAGACCCTTCCCACAGATGAAACGAAACCACCATCCAATAACAAAACCACGACTGCACCATCTACTGCGGCACCCCACTCCAGTCACCACATGGAGCACACTCACACACCCCAAAAAAACATTGGGAGACCACAGACACGTAGCCAGACCAAAATGAATTCACAAGACACAGGACCCCACTCCACCAAAGCCCAGGATACTGCCAGAACCTACCAGCCATCTAACCCACCAGCATGTAAACAGCCTGAAGATGACGAGTGAGACCTCGTCGAAACGTCGCCAAAACAACCAGATTTCTACACGGGAAGAAACCCGAATCCACCTAACATGCATATATATATATATATATATATATATATATATATATATATATATATATATATATATATATATATATATATATATATATATATATATATATATATATTGTGGCGGGGGACCTTCAATCCCTGGAACACACCTTTTCCCCACTCGGCCAAGGGTGGCGGTGGGGGGGGGGATGTTAGGCACTCTCCATTGGAAGAGCGCCTAAGCGCTGTGCTTCAAAGGGACTGAATGGCAGGAGCCGCCAAGTCCCCCCCCCCAGCACTCTCTAGAAAAGTGAGCCATTCTGCAGCATGCACACACACACACACACAGTTTTCATCCTGTTTCCCAACCACAGGCACCGACACGATCTGAACGCCCCAGGAGGGGACAGCTGAGCCGCTCGTGGCCCTTGTCTCTCTGCCGGGGACGATGGCCTCTCCTGTGTGACTAACCGGGGTGGAGGAGCAGCAGGTGGGCCCCCACCCTCTCCGGCGACCCACTCACCCAGCCAGGGACTCTGGGGTCTCTTCCGCAGGGGGGTCTCCTGGGCCTCGTCCATGGACGGGTCCTCGTCTCTCTCTATTCTGCAGATCAGCTTGGGCTTGGCGGAGAGGCAGCCTGTCGCAGGGAGAGAGGAAGCTGGCCTAACGTCACCCACCTCGTGCCCATCGAACTACAGACACTGCACGGGGTGTGTGTGTGTGTGTGTGTGTGTGTGCGTGCGCGCATGGAGCATGAGCACCCTGCCTGCGAGAACCCCCCCCCCAAGGGAGGTCCCAGATCTCCTCCAAATTCAGCAGCTGAGCAGGGCTTGCTTGGGGCTTCTCTTCTGGAACCTCAAAGCTCCCCCCCCACTTGGTTCTCTGTTCTCTGCCCCCCCTCCCCTGTCCTGTCGGGCGGAGAGCCATGTGGTTGAGGGAGGTCCTGCTCCAAGCCCCACACTCCCCAAACGCTTCCAGGCAAGCTGTGTGGGGGAGGAGGGGGACATGAGAGGCAGGCCCTCCAAAAGAGCCTGTCCTCCCTTCAGCGGCTGACTCTCAGCTTCCTCTCTGGAGACTGAACAAGGCAACAAGACGATTGTTGGTGCAACCTTATCCAGGTCGAAGGAACGGCTCCCGGCAGCCCCCACTCCCCCCCCAAAAAAAAAACCCTTGGCCCCAGCCACGGGATGACGCCAGGCCCTTACCCAAGGAGGCCACCGCCTCGTAGTTCTCCACCATCACCGCCCGGTAGAGGTCCTTCTGCCATTCCGCCAGCTCCGTCCACTCTCCCCGCGTAAAATAGACCGCCACGTCATCGAACATCACCTGCGGTGACAAGGAAGCCAAGTGGTAGGACACGGCCTCTTCCCTGGCCCCTCTGAAGACTCAGGGGCACCTCAGCCGGCCCACCCTCCTGGCAATGGGGGAAGAGCCCGCTGCCTCCCTCTTGGGCAGGAACAACCAGCCGGAGGGGACAGAGCCAGGGCAAAAGGTACAGAATTATACGCTGCCGTCCCCCAAATCCCCTGCAAACACAGCTCCTGCCAGGGCCCAAGGGGTGCGCTGGGCAGATGGCCTGAGGGCCCACCGGCTGGCCCGAGTGGAAGGCAGATGTGCCCCGTGGCAGACACATGGCCTCCCTGTGGAGCAGAGCCAAGGAAACCTCGGGCTCCTTCCCAGCTGGAGAAAAGGACAGAGGCATCTCTCTGCCCTGGATGTCTGGACAGAGGCCGTGGTTCCCAACCCTTGGGCAACCCAGGCGTCATCCTTGGACTACAACTCCCAGGAACCACCAGCAGTGCTGGCCAAGAACACGTGGGCCACCTGAGGTTGGGAATCCCTGGATTAAAGGATGAACCGAAGGGTCGAGACCCATAGCAGTGCCCTGTTGAGAAACTGAAGAGCGTGAAGTCTTTTGGCCCTCAAGGCTCTGCTTTTCTCCCCGTGATCTCAGGCTTGAACCTAATTTACAAATTAAGTTACTATTTCAGAATACAGCTCTCACGATCCCCTGACCTCTGTCATCTCTGCCCAGGGTTGAAGGATTTCAGGAGTCATAATCTGTCAATACAATTTTCTCAGGCCCTGATTTTTCCCTGTTCCGCAAATTTCCCTTCATGACTCTTAAACACAGTGAATGATGGGGTGTTTCTTGAATTACACAGACTGGGGTTTGCTCTGCACCAGGATGACGGAAGAAGAATCACAAATGACAGAAGGGTCACAATCCTGCTCACAGGCAAACCTGGATGAGCGGCCTTTGTTTAGCTCAGGTCTAGGCAAATAGGAAGGCTGGGCAGGTGCTAGGTGGCGGCAGCAATGGGTTCCTCACCTGGGAAAGGAGGGGATGGATCAGGAAAAGCCAACCCTTAGCAAAAGAGGATCAGGCCTTGGCCAGGATCTACAGACCGCGGCAAAACAAGCAAGACACTCTCCAACCCCGTCAACCCACTCAATGACGGCAATACCTGGTGGATGAGGGGAATGCTGTGGATGTTGTTTATCTTGATTTCAGTAAGGCCTTCCAAAAGGTTCCCCATGACATACTTGCAAACAAGTTAGTAGACTGTGGGATAGATAACACTACCATTAGGTGGATTTGTAATTGGTTGACTGATCGTAACCAAAGGGTGATCGTAAATGGCTTCTCCTCAGCATGGAGAGAGGTGACCAGTGGGGTCCCCCAGAGTTCTGTCCAGTGCTATTCAAAAACTTCATTAATGACTTGGACAAAGGAATACAGAGTAGACTGATTCTCAGTCATCCAGGTGAGTTTATCTGGAAGTTGAGTCATGGCAACTGGACTTCTTTTTCTTGAGAGATTGAAACGTTTCGCTGTTCATCCAAACAGCTGAGCAGCGAAGTGTTTCGATCTCTCAAGAAAAAGAAGTCCGGTTGCCATGATTCAACTTCCAGAACAACTCTATGATTCTATAAATATGTTGCAACCGTCAGCACAAAACCAACTCAGCAACCACCAGAGGTCGGGAGGGGCTCCTCTCTCACTTTTGCTGTTTGGCTGTGATAGCTCGGCCAACAGGTCTCACCTGATGGTGGTACATGTACCGTGTCTGTCTGTGTGTTGTGGGGTGGGGGAAATAGGAGGTAGGGTCAGCGTGCAGAATTCGTTTAGGTGGTTTTCTAACAAATACAGCGGACCCTCGTATAACAAACGGTTTGTATAACATAAAATCTGTACAACATAAAAAAATCCTGAGATAAGGGAACTTTGCTTAACAGAATTGTCTATGGGACAAATCCATACAACATAAAAATGGTTGCGATTAGGATTACTCTGTTTTCAGTGCATTCCTGTGGGAAATTTGTATAAAGGAAAATTTGCTTAACATAATTTCATTTGGAACAAATTAATTCCTTTATACAAGGTACCACTGTAGTAAGAATTGGCCTTGCTTGAGTTTTCATGTCCACTGAAACTTTTAATATCTCGTGTCTTTGTGTTTTTAGAGTGAGGAGGAGTGGTGCAGACAAGTTGGTTAAACTGCAGTCAAAACTCTGCTCACAACCTGAGTTCAACCCCAACGAGCTCAGGTAACCGGCTCAAGGTTGACTCAGCCTTCCAACCTGTCAAGGTCTGCAAATTGAATACTCAGCTTGCTAGGGAAGGGGTAGCAAAGTGTAGCTCGCATAACTAAATTGTGAATGGCCCAGAGAGAGCCTTAAGCGCTACAGGGCAGGATATAAGAAGCACACTTTGCTTTTGTGTGTTTAAGTTGCCCTCCCAGTAATATTCAGGCTTAATATTAACATTATCACAAGTAAATTCATCTCTGTTTCCAAGCAGCAACAGAATAGATTGGTTCTGTGCTACTGCAATGTTTTATGTCCTTAAAACAAACACAAATGATAATTATAGTAATGGCATTAATAACTGAATGCATGTTAATATCCTGCAGCAGCAACAAAGGAAGCCCTATGACACTCGAAAGATGAACGGGCTTCTCTCACCCTTCCTTAGCAGGAGCAAGAGCTCTTAGCCTATAAAACCCACCCAGCATAATTACATTTCCAAGGCTGATCCATCATCTAAATTAAAGACATTAGATACCATCTATATGAAGGCGGTCATAATCGTTTTCCCTCCAGTCTGCAGAAAAAGGAATATTATATATCTGGAGGAAATGGCTGCAGCCCTCCATCCATAATCTCTCCCTGATCTCTCTGTACAGAATCTTCTATAATTAAAACTCCTCCATTTTGTCCAGCTGACATCATGCAACCCACAGCTCGTGTTCTGCATTTCCATTTTGTTCTTCTGCTGGGTGGGGGAGGGGTGGGGGATCCTAAACTCTGGTGTATTGGGATCCTGATATTCCGGTACTGCAACTGCTCAAGATGGCAGGAGCAATAGCACTGCAGGTGTCTATTTTAAAAAAAATCTATAAAATATAAAAAAATACCAAAAGTATATCCTCACACAATGTGTCCTTTCCTTAGAAGGCATAATTACCTAATATGCCATTTCAATTAACCCACTTGCCAGGGATTAGAGGACAGCCAGGTGGTTGACGTGCTTAATTTTAATGGATCTCTGCCCCAGATTTTTAAGGATGGCTAGAATGCGGATATAAGTAGCCCGCTTGGCTGTCTTAATCATGTGCCAAAGACATGTTTAAAATGTCTCTGTTGAAGATGAAGGCAAAAAAAAAAATACACCCAGTCCACTGGTGGGTGTGTGGGTGGGTGTGGGTGTGGGCTGTGTTTTGTTGCAAAGTGTGTGGCCTGAGAGGGGGTTGCATCTTTTAGAAACACCCCTTTCACCTCAGAAAAGATCAGCATTTGAGGCTAAGAACACCTGCAGGATTGGACCTTGGCTTTCTCCCCCACGTGTCCACGGCTTACGTGACAAGGTGTATTTTAATAAATGGGAGGAAGTCTGCAGACAGGGCCCTCTTCTTCCATGCACGGTAATAGGCCTAGGAGAGCCCCACCACTCATTTCCTCCTGCCTCTGAATTCAAAGACAGGCTGCCTCCCAGCTCTGAGCCTTTGCCCTCCTCCTCTCTATTGTCTGCTGAAAGCAGTTTGTCTGTGGAGGCTTTTGCCACACTTATCCACAGCTTGCTGTTGAATCTGTTCAACTGTAAGTGCTGAGTTGTTTTTATTCTTCCTCTTACCAAAGTCTCAGAGGGAGTTCAGGTCTCAAGGGTGAGGCTGGAACTGGGGGATCATGAGAATGGAATAACGTGGGGAACATGAAGCTATTCGGCACCCCCAAATGCCTTCCTTTTCTGTTGCTCAGCTCGAGGAATTCAACCCAAAAAACCCAACACTTGGTCACGCCTCCCACCTCCCGTGTAGCACGGCACTTGCACTGGACGTGCCCAGGGTCAGTTCCACAGTCTCGGTGGCACTCTCTACGCACACTCTTGGCCTCGGCAGTCAGAGTTTGACAAGGTTGCCTTCTCAGATGGCAATGACCAGATTCTGGGAGGTGTCAGGCAAAAAAAAAGGGAAGGGGGACTTTTCCAGATTCTGGGAAGGTGGTGGTGGACAGCAAAAGTGCTTGATAGACGAGAGAGCTTGGGGCGACTCCATTCAGATCCCCACTTGGCCACAAAACAGGCTGGTGTTCCAAAGAAAGTAACTTTTGCAAACTCTGGGAACAAATGCTCCAGGGAAGCAACCCACAGCAACACTGCCACCCAGGGAAGTGCCAAGAAGACCCCCAGACACCCTCTCCAAGATAGCTTCAGAATTTGTCTGTACATCCACATTTCAAATGCTTCCAGCATAATTCATCTGTTAAGGGTCCAAGTTTCACCACCATAGAGAAGTATACTAAACTCATAGAAGTAGAGTATTCAAGTATGAAATCGGATAGATAAGTCTCAGTTTGTCAAGACTTTCCTCATTTTCTGGAATGAATTTATAGCTTGTCCAATTCTACAATGGATTTCACATGAAGAACCCCAGCTATATTTGAAAAAGCATCCCTACTATTTATAAGATGATACCCTCTTGATTAAGGGGTGTGGTGGCTAAGTGGGCTAGAGCACTGAAAACTGTCAGCTACAAAGTTGGCAGCTCAGCGGTTCGAATCCCGGGTGCCACGCAGCGGAGTGAGATCCCGCTGTTAACCCCAGCTCCTGCCAACCTAGCAGTATGAAAGCATCTAAATACAAGCAGATAAATAGGTACCGCCGTAAAAAGTGGGAAGGTAAAACTGCTTCCTTGCAGCCATGCCGGCCACGTGGCCACGGACTTGCACAACACTGGCTCTTCAGCTTGAATACTGAGATGAGCACCACCCCTAGAGTTGGACATGACTAGCACGCATGTGTGTGTGTGTGTGGGGGAACCTTTACCCTTATCTTACTCTCTGGATTATATATCACTGTCAGTCTTGAGAAGGTTCTGCATACTATTTTGTTTTTTACTGGTAACCATCTTCTTCACGTTAAGTCGCAATCCCGTGGCACTGCTTTCTGCAGCAACAGAATCCAATAATCCTTGCAAATCTGCCAGACTACTTGCAAGCAGGACAGTGCTGTCAATGTATCTAATAATGCTATTAAGAAGAACTCTGTTCACCTTCACACCTTGGTTCTTTCCTTCAAGAGCATCCCAGAAAATTGTTTCGTTAATAGATATTAAAAAGTAGAGGTGAGAGAATACAATCTTGATGAAGACCTTTTGTAATTGACATCTCTTCTGATATTTGACCATCTGTCCCAGTGGTTCTCAACCTGTGGGTCCCCAGACATTCCTGAACTGCAACTCCCAGAAATCCTGGCCTGCTCAGCTAGTGATGAAGACTTCTGGGAGTTGCAGTCCAGAAACGTCTGGGGACCCACAGGTTGAGAACCACTGATCTATCTGGACACCAGCACGCTGATTCCAATACAATTTCCTAATCTGATATCAAGATTGTCCAAGCCCAGTTCTTAAGAATATTAATAATAATATTAATAATCATGTTTAACTTAGTCAAATGCTTTTTCTTAATGAATGAAGCAAAAGAATTTGACATTAACATTAAGACATCGCTGAACTAACATCTGAAGACTAAATAATGCCTCCTGCATTCCAGAGCCATTCCTGAATCCTAATTGGGTATCTCCAATGCTCTCTTCACACTTTCTGTATACAGTATTCTTAAATGCAGAACTTTTAAAAATAACTTCATGATGTGACTCATCAAACTGATTGTCCAGTATTCATTACTACTTTTTGCATTTGGTTTCTTTGGGAGTGGTATAAAAGTGGATTTGAGCCAGTCCCGTGGGATGGTTCCACTTCTATAGATGCTGTTATATAAATCAACCAGAAGGGAAAGGGGGGGGATTGTTCCTCCTTAAGTAATTTCAAAACTTCCATCCTGTATGTACTTTATCAGGGCCTGGTACTCTGCCACACGTTGATAATTTAATGGCATGTTCTACCTCTTCCCTCATGATATCCAGGGCCGGCGCGCCCATTAAGGTGAACTAGGCAGTTGCCTGGGGCGCCAAATGGAAAGAGGGCACTGGCCAGCCTGCCCCCCCCCGCTGCTGGCCACCACCGTCCGCCACCGTCTGCCCATCGCCGCCCGCCCGCGCCCGCCCGCCCGCGCGTCCATCGCCACCCACTCCCGCCCCCGCCTCCCCGCCCCTCCGCCGCCCTCTGCCCTGCCCCCCCACCCCCGCCCACCCCACCCCTCACCTAGGGCGCAAAAAAACATAGCGCCGGGCCTGATGATATCTACATCATCATCTAACTTGACTCCGTGGTCAATCCTTCTGTTATCCTTAAAGAGATTTTCTATATATTCCCCCCACTCCTGCAGTTTCTCTTCTCTACCAGTTATGTGATATATTTTAAGATGGATTGTTATCCACTCATTGCTGCTTTTGTTCACAAATCCCTTCTCAGAAGGCCCACTTCATGGGTAAGAAAAATAAGAAACCTGCTCTGGCCATGGTGACACATGCCCTAGTGACGTCCTGGCTGGACTACTGTAATGTGCTGTATGTGGGGCTACCAATGGAAAGTCTCAGGAAACTCCAATGGGTCCAAAATGCAGCGGCCAGATTGCTGACTGGGGCAGGGTACAGAGATCCCATTTCACCCCTGTTAAAGCAGCTCCACCGGCTGCCAATCAGCTATCTGGCACAATTCAAAGTGCTGACCTTAACTTGCAAAGCACTATACAACCTGGGTCCTAGCTACCTCAAAGATCGAGTCTCACTATATGAACCTACTTGGGTGTTAAAGTCATCAGGAGAGGCCCTTCTCTCCATCCCGCCACCTTCACAGGTACGTCTCATGGGAACCCGTGAAAGGGCCTTCTCGACTGCTTCTGCGCCCAGACTCTGGAACTCCCTCCCACTGGAAGCCAGGACTGCCCCATCCCTCCTGTCTTTCCGGAAACAGGCAAAGACGTTCCTCTTCAGGCAAGCTTTCCCCGAATGAGGGACTTCCTACTATGTGACCTTTATATGGATTACCATACATGACTGCAGCGACTGATGTCATAAGAACACTAGTGTTTTCCAGGTTGCTTTCCACCCCCCTCCTAACGGATTTTTCTTTTCTTCTTGCCTGCTCTTTGTAGCTCTGCTGTTACCTTTGAATGCTCCAAGATGCCTCTTCAAGCCCCCTGTTCTTAACTTGAGTATGTCTTCAATGTTCTGGACTGCATATTGTCCCTCATTACTGTAAGCCACCTGGGGCCCTTTTCCAAGGAGATCAGTAGGGTAAAAATATTCTAAATAAATAAATTTCCCATAAATGCTGTTAAAGCTGGGAGGGACACATTCACACACATGAAACCATGAGAACATCAGGAGAGATATCCTTGTTTCCGTCACCATTTTGCCCATCCCGGGACCCTCCTTATGGCGAGGAATGGTTGCTCTGGCCTCCTTCATGCCACAGGACTTGCTGGGATCTCTCTCTCTCACACACACACACGCACCTTCCTCATAAAACTCCTGGACTGCTCAGTGGCTTTAGGCATCTGGCCACGGTTGGGAGTTCGATGCCGCCTTGGGCCTCCTTGACAGGGTCTGGACTCGATGGCCCAGCCCCCAGGGGGTCCCTTCCAGCCCTGATGAGATCCCAGGCCTAGTGGATGGAGACCGTCCTCACGGGGGGGGGGATGCACTGGCGGTGCAAAGCACCCCACGGCCATTCCCTGAGCACCCTCATCGTTCCCCCATCCGGGGACGAAAGCCCCACGCCCTTCGCGGACACCCTCCTGGCTACTACTTGCCAGCCAAGGAGGAGCTGCCATGGACCTGGGGAGAACAGCCCCCAAAAAGAACCCCAGGTTTCCCTTCAGCCCGAAGCAGAACTGGAGGGGCGGGGGGGGGCAATTCTTTTTCTTGGCACTCCAGTCGCTTGGACTCCCCCCTCCCTCCCTCCCGTCCAGGCTGGACAGTGGGAGGGGGAAAAACAGCCTGTTACAGCTTTTGGACTACAACTCCCAGAACACTGCAGGCACCAGAACCCCAAACACCCACCTGCTCCCCTCTGGCCTTCTTCCTCGGAATTCCGCGCCCCCCCTCCCCCACCCGCCGCGGAAAACAGCCCAATGGCTTGAATGAATCTTTCCCAGGAGTGACGAGAGCCCCCCCCCGCCCCCCTCCTCGCCTGCGGAACGGCCGGCCACTTGGCGGACGGTTTCAACAACCTTCACCTTCCCAGTCCCAGCCACCCCCCACCCCCTGGATGGTGGTGGTGGTGGTCGGGGGGGGCCATGGCGGCTTCTTCCTCCGGATTCTCACCCAGGCTCTCACCTCGAGAGCCCCCCCCCCCAAAAAAAGCCCCTCCGGTCCTGCCTTCCTCTTCTGTGCGCCAGGGAGGAGAGACGGTGCCCAGCTGGGCGCTCTGCACGTGCCCAGAGGCACTCTGCTCGCGGCACGACAGAACGGAGGAAATCCCTCCCGGGCCAAGGCGGAAAGGGGGGTGGGGGTGGGGGCTCTCGGGAAACCCACCCCCCACTACTCTCCAGCGGGAGAGGAGGAGGAGGAGGAGGAAGAAGAGCCCCCTTCCCTCCCCCATCCAGGAGCAGCCACTTCTTCTTCCCTTCTTCTTCTTCTTCTTACCTGGGCAGGGAGCCCCGCGGCCATCTCGGCCCGGCACCGGGGGGGGGGGGACGCGCAGGCGGAACAAAAGGCAGGGCTGGGTGGGGGCGCGATCAGGATCAGGCCCCCTCCCTCCCCCCCTCCCTCCCTCCCTCCTTGGCCGGAGCGGAGCGGAGCCGAGCTGGCGAGCCGGGAGGAGGCAGCCCTGGAGGCGCGCTCCCAATTTCCCCCCCCAATCCACCCCCCAGACCCAGCCTCCCCCCCCCGCGCGCTCCCGCCCTCCCCGGGAAGGGTGCATGCGGGGAAATGGAGTCCAGGCGGGGGGAAGGGAGGGCGCCGCCCCCCCTCCCTCCAAGCCCGCGGGCTTCTCCTGCCTCTGCCGGTGGACTACAACTCCCATGCTGGCTGGAAAGCGGGGGTCACATTGTTGTAGTCCAAAGAAACCCCCCACCCCCACCCCCTCTTCAAGCCTGATGGGTGGAGAGGGGGATGCCCCACAGGACAGGCGGTGGTTGTTGCTCCCCCCCGCTCTTTTTCGCTTTGGGGACTACAACTCCCAGCACCCCGAGAGAGGGAGGGGAGGGGGGGGTGGGGGTGGGGTCATCGTTCGGGGCGTTCCTCTTGCAACAAGTTTTCGGCGCCGCTGCCGCTTCGCTTTATCCCGGGCAGGCTGTGGCTCTCGTTGGGGCCGCCCAGGGTTGTTGGTTGTTGGTTTTTTTTTGGGGGGGGGGTTGCCCGTTTTGCTTCCAGGCGCTAAACCTCCCCCCTCCCGTGCGTCCCGACGACCCCCGAGCTCTGCCGCCTTGCGCGCGCACACACACCCCTAACCCCAACGCCCCCCCTTGTCCCCTGGAGGAGCTCTATTTGGGGGGTCCCTGGAGCGTGCATTGGTAGTAGGCACATCCGCCGCCTTCGGTAGGCAGATGATGCAGCGAAGATGATGAAAACACGGGAACGGGGGTGGTGAAAGGAGTTGAGCTTCCTTCTTGCCTCCAAAACGCCTGCCGGCGGCGACTGCAGCCCCCAGAGATCAGCAAGAGGCGCAACATCCGTGATCAGCCCGGAGGAGGACTCAGGGCGACCCGTGGGAAGAAGAACATCTGGAAGAGGAAAAGGCCTCCGCCTCCCCCCCCCCGCCGCCGAACGCAGAGGGCCCCCCCCCCCCTCGTTCCCGGGATCCCCTCCCTTTCCAAGAGCCCCGTGCGGTTGTGAAAGGCAGGCAGGAAAAAGAAAGAGAGAGAGAGAGAGAGAGGCCCTTGACTGGAGAAGGGGAGGACCAGCATCCCATGGATGGCCAACCGAGGGGATGGCCAACAACAACAAGGAGGTCCTGGACAAAAGCGTCCCACCCAACTTACCTCCTTTGGAAGCCAAGATCACCCAACCAAAGCTGTCAATCAATACAGTACTTCGGCCTGGCTCTGCCCGCTGGCTCAGAAAGCCCCCAGTGGCATAAGGAGGAGACCCCCCCCCCCGCCGCCGCCATCTGAAGGGACCCTGGAATGACTGGGATGGGTCACTCAAAGGAGCTGCCAGGAGAAAGCCGTGGAGAGCGAGCCTCGGTCCCCAAAGGGACATGACACGGAATGGGTAGAAGAAGAGAAACAAACTGATATTTTTGGAGAGGGTTTTCCTTGGCAACTGGCAAGGAGGTCTGTGTAACCCCTGCACTCTTCTTCAGTGGGGGTTATTCCAGGACAGATCACCACCAGGTTTTTTAAAGATGTGGACTAGAATCGCTTCTGGGCCCTCTGGTGGGATTGCCACCTGTCAACTGCTTCTGGGTCCTTTCTGCTTGGAAGACCCTGAAAAGGGTCACCCTGAGTCAGAAGTGACTTGACAAAACACAAGAAAAGCTGACCGGACAGCTCAGTGGTTTAGATCTCTGGCCAGTGATGGACTACGTATGATGCAGGAGAACAGGTCTCCAATTCCTTATTGGCCACAGAAACCCACAAAGGTGGCGCGATCACAGCAAACCTATCCTTGAACATCTCATACTGTACACAGTACTTATTTTTTTTTAACAAAAACACACTCTTCCCCATTATTATTCAATAAAAGTTGGAATAAGTCAGAAGTTCAGAACTGATCAGGGAGCTCAGAACAACTCTTGTCCCACTGCTCTCTCTCTCTTTCTCTCACCGTGTGCATTTTCTGGGGTTGGGTTGGGACATGCCTCAACGGAGGAGACCGTCTCCTCGGTTGACATCCCCACCCCACCCTGTCCATCCTGTGATGACTTAAAGTCACAGGCAGGCTAGTAGGGAGGAGATGCTCCTACAGATCTGTGGGTCCAAAGCTTTTTAAGGCCCTAGAAGTCAGCGCCAACATCTTCAAGTAGGCTCAGAGCTCAAGGGGAAGGTGGTGGAGCTCCTTCAGATGTGACGAAATATACACTGGAGTCAGAAACAGCTGGACTTAATTTACTTTTTTTGCAGGAACTGTTTTGCTTGGATCCTCAGGCAGGGTTGCACTCCTGGGCACAAGGACCACCTACCAAAATAAGCCTTCGTTTTACCGGGATCCCACTTGGGAGTGCTTGGGTCTCACCCAGCCTCTGTCTGACTCCAGGTTCGTGGCTGAGCAGCTACCTGGCCCCCACTGGACTCAAAGGAGGAAGAGAAACAGTTCAAAGACAGTCTGCATAGCACGTCCCTTCATGCCCCTTGACCGTCCTAAGGGAAGTCAGAGGAGACCGAGAGTCCAAGATCCTATCAAGGATGGCAACGCAATTTTTTTTCAGGACTGTACAATCGGAGGTTCTTCCTGTTGGGAGTTTAATTAATCCAAACCATCCATTTACATGAGTAAATCCACTCTTGTCCAAAGCCTTAAGCCGCTCTGAAAAGGTTAGGCAAGTTGCCTTTGCAGAAAACGCACTGGCTGTTTTTCTTCAGCAGGACTTGCCTTCGAACACCTGGAATTCTTTTCAGCCTGCTCAGGCCAGAGCAAGAGGGGAAACCAAGCCCACCCATCACCGCCTGGCTGGAAGCCATTTCAGAAACCGAGACACAGGAAGACGTAACCTCTTCTGAGCAGGAGGAGATCAGGCATGTGGTTCTCCTCATTTGTGGGAGAAACTTCCATCTTTGGAAGGAAAGGCCGCCAGTTCTGCTCAAGTCAGCTCTGCCACCCTGGGCAGTTTTCCCACGCTGAGCCACCTCTGCATCACACACGGGCATGTCTTGGTCCCGTCCACGTGCCAAGGGCCAAGCACCACCCCTGGGATCCCACAGCCAGTCCAGCCGGGGCACCCTAAGCCCTGTCCAAGTGTGCCCATCCCAACCAAAGCATTGCTCGGCCCTCCACAGATCAGATCGCTCACTGCTTCTTTCATCCATGCCTATCAATTTAAACCAGGACCTGGCAGGCACACTTTCATTAACCTAAGAGAACCTAACACCCACTGCCTCTTCAGGGCGTGGTTTATGCCAGGGTGCTGCTGAAATCTGTGTGAATGATCCAGTGGATTCAGTAGGTCAACAATGCGGCCGACTCTCATTCAGGCCAATTATGCTGCTAACGGCACAACAGCCCCCTTGCTCATGAAAAGACTTGGCTCTATTCCAGGGCACTGGTTATTCTGGACAGGACCGTCACCTGCCACCACCTGGCTGGGAATTCTAGAGGTTTTCCCATGCAAAAATCCCCACTTCCAGCCACCTTTTTACAGGCCCAAGGGGACAACAAAGTCTTGAGTGAAGTGGGGCAGCCATTGTCCCTGGTCTTGAGCGGAGGGGGAAGGGGGGTCTGCTTTAGTAGCCTAGGCTGTCTTGGGTCCTTTGGGGGAGAAAGGCAAAGGATAAATGATCAAATGAATGCAAGGATTGGCCTTATAGGGCCCTTCCAACTTCACGGTTCTCTGATGCTCTCTTCAGTTGGCTCACATTGAAACGCTGCCTTGGGTCCTTTCAAGGAGAAAGACGGAGTAGCAATATTTTACATAAATAAGGTTTGCCAGGATGCAAGCTCCTTGCTGTTTCTTCCCCACTGCTCCTTGGTGCCTCAGGCTGTGCAAGAGAAGGGGGTGGTAATCCTTGTCTCTCGTGAGAGGAAGAAGGCACACGTGCACACCACCAGACAACACAAGAGCCACACGACAAAGACGGCTTTGTCTCTCTCTCTTTTTATTGTCTTTAGACTAGGTTGTAAAAAGATCCACGTAACAGCCGCCAAAGCACCCCCCCACACACACACCCTTCACAGACCAGCTTGGAACCCATCGCTCCTTGGGAATTTCTCCTTCCCACACACCAAGGTGACTGGGGTCAGGAGCGACCTGTCCCCTCCCTCCACTGTCCAACTGGCATACAACACATGGTGTCCAAGGCAGAACAAGCCAGCAGGATGTGTGCAACGCACAGGGTGAGGCCAGCTGCCTCCACGGGCCAGGGAGACTTCCCCTGACGTTGCCACCAGTGGCTTTGTCCAGCGGGGAGTGCAGTTCAGCCTCAGCCCCAGCCCCAAGACCCGTCGGAGGGCTATTCTGAAACAGGCTGGGCTAGCCAAGGGCTTCCAGTGCACCACAGTGATTGCACTGGCCGCACCTACCACACAAGCTATGTTCCACTCTGGTGCGGTTCAGGCTTCAAAAGGGGCTAGAAACAACCCTGCAAGGCAGGATTAGGCCCTCACTGTCTAGCCAAGTTTCCTCTCTCCTGGCCCAGGGGGCTGTGTTCTCTGTCCGATGCTGGTCACACACAAGAAAACACAGGCTGTGCCATCAGGAGAGCAGAGCAGCCTGGCCCCCTGATCCTGGGCAACCGAGAGCTGCACAAAGACAGGAAAAAAAAAAACCAAGAAAAAAAGTAAGCCAGGGGTTGTGGGAGGAGCATGGAGATTTCTGCCTGCAGGGGAGGGGCCGGGACCCCAACTGGAAAATATACATGCACGCAACCAAAGGAGTGGGGGAGGGTCTGGGGATGGAGAGATGTTTGCACCGACAGGTGTGGGGCTGCAGGCAGAGCCCCTCAACAGGCCCACCGTGCCACCCGCCACCTGCTGGTGGAGCCCTCCGCGCCAGCCCTGAGGGCGGGTAGGCTGGGTGAGGTGAGGGGCAGCTGTGGGGCACCGGGCAGTTCCTGCCAACCTCAGGACGAGCTGACCAACAGCTACACCAGAAGAAGGCCCCACAGCCCACGCTGCCTGTCCAAGGCCGGCAAAGACCAGTCGCCCTCTGGGAACGGAATAGCAAGAAGCACCTCCACGAGCCCCCCCAACCGCGGTGCCTGACAGCTGCCTCTTTCCCCCTTGCTCGCCTCCGTCAGGCCTGGAGCCACCCTGCCGGCCACGGGGCAGGTTCCTTTCCTCCGGGGAGGTGGTGAGCCGTCGGGTCCTTGCCCTCTGAGCCGGCCGGCAGGACGCTGTCCGTGAAGGTGCAGGCCTGTGCCATCCTCTGCCCTGCCGTGCCGGCTGGAGTGGGCGCCTCCTCTCCCACCACCTGGCAAGCCAGTGGCGACCGACAGCAGGAAGAGGAAGAGGAAGAGGAGGAGGAGGAGGAGGAGTCGTCTTCTGGGACGGAGAAACATGATGTCACAAGGGATAAAGAGAACTTTATTTAAATAAACATTTGTCAACATCTTTTTACAAATTACAAGTCCCCAGGTCCAAATCCTCCTCTTCTTCTTCTTCTCCTGCCTCCTCCTCCTCCTCCTCCTCCTCCTCCTCCTCCTCTTCCTCCTCCTCCTCTTCCTTGGTGGCGACAGCGACAGCTGCCGGAGGAGTTTTAGGTCCCGAAGCTGCCGGTCGGCCCCTTGAGTAGGTCCACCAGGATGTCCAGGAGCTGACTGTGCTGGTGCTGAAGATCCCCCGGGAGGGCCGCCATCTCGTAGCACAGGCAGGCCTCGACCATTCTGGAGAGGGCCAGGCGGAAGTCCCGCAGGAGCCGGATGGTGTAGGAGTCCCCCTCCAGCACCAGGAGGTCGCTGTCGGCCAGCGACACCGTGGCCCGCCAGCCGTCGTCTTGGGGGAAGGGAGAGAGAGAGAGAGAGAGAGAGAGAGAGAGAGAGGCAGGTGGTCAAGAGAGCTCCTCCGGGAAGCTCCCTGCCTCTGAAACAAGGCAGGATATGGGGCGGGGGTGGGGGTGGAGTGAGCCCCTAAGATCGGAGTGCTGCATATGGTGCTGGAGAGATCCCCGTGACCCGGCAGCAGCGCAGCCATGCCCCGAGGGCCTCTGTGCAGTTCAACCCAAGAGGGACCAGAGCCAAGAAACCCGGAAGCTCCCCTGCCCCCCCCCCAGTGAACCTGTGGGGTGGGGGTGGGGGCAGCAGCCGAAGGGGAGACGGAAGGGGACCTGAGGCAGCCCTCGTGGGAGAACTGGGGCAACCGAGCACCGCCTGCTCAGGGGAACCATGGACGCAGCCTTTCCTTCTCCGAGACATCAGCCGCCCTCGGCTTCTGCCCCTGTTTCTACAAATCTTAACACAGAGCGAGGAGGGGGAAAGCGGTTCCCTCCTCCTCCCCCCACCCCTTTCTATACCCAGGTTCACCCCCATCCCCCACCCCCAATGAACTGAGACCGGCTGCCTAGCCAGGAGCATCCCCCCAGTGGACAGAGCATTGCCCTGGGTGTCTTGGCTGCTTTGACACTCTGGCACCAAGGAGATGCCTGCAAGGGACTCCCGGGTTCACACAACACCCACAAGCAGGCCGGAAGTGTGGGTGAAACCCTTCCAAGGCTTCGGAGCCGAGCAGAGCCAGCAGAGTGATTACCAGGCGAGGCTATGAAGTGAGGCCTGAGTGTCTCAGCAGGAAGCCCTGCTGGGAGGGGCTCGGTGGGGGGTGGGGGCTCCCTGCCAAACCTCCAAGCCCCAGGCGTGGATGCAGCACCCCAAGGAGGCACCCTTGGTGGACATTCAAGCCCCTACGACCGCCACACAGTGAAGGGAAAAGAAGTTTTCTTGCATGCCATTGCTGCAAATGTCCCTCCACCCCCACCTCCCCTTGCTAGGCCTTGGCAGGTCAAGCGTGTCGCTGGCCCTCCTGTCCTCGCAAAAGGAGGGAGCCCCGGGGTGGTGCTCACCTCGCACGTGGATGTCTGTATCTGTCATGAGCAAAACGGCCAAGGGGTGCACCTGCGAGGAGTCACGCACAAACACCCCTCCGTTGGATTTGACCGCCATGAAGTAGGTCAGCCAGCGGCTGTAGAGCTTCGATGCTTCTCTGCAGGGAGAGGAGAGGGCCGGAGTCAGGCCAGGGGGCTGGGGGCTGGGGGAGAGCAGGCTTCCCAGCGGGATCAGAAGCCCCCCCCCCGCTGCACCAAGGAGGTACCCCCCCGGGGTCTCACCGATTGATCGTCGACTTGTGCAGGAGAACTGTTCCGGCCTTGGTCCGGTAGGTGTAGCTGTTGGGTTTGAACTTTCCCTGCCTGGTTACTTTGCCCTGCCTCACCTGGGGAGACAGACGGACGGACAGGGGACATGGCTTCATGAAAATGTGTGGCAAAGGGGTGACTCTCAAGGGGGACGGGGCCTCTCTGCCAGAGGCACACGCTCGGTGGCCCTGCACGGGAGGGAGGGTGCTGGCGCCTCACCCAAAGGCCCGGGGAAACCAGCAAGACTTTTCTGGGCTCCCAAGATTCATCCATAGCCCCCCCCCCCCCAATGCTTCTGGTTAAGGTAAGAAACCTCTCTCTTCTG
This sequence comes from Phrynocephalus forsythii, assembly GCA_029282475.1. NCBI lineage: Eukaryota > Metazoa > Chordata > Lepidosauria > Squamata > Agamidae > Phrynocephalus > Phrynocephalus forsythii. The sequence continues at coordinate 1,237,337 of JAPFRF010000009.1, forward strand.
AAAGGGGGGAGGGGCTGTGAATACTCCCCTCTGCCCACGTGCTAGATCCACGATCCTGGGGCAGGTTCAGCATGGATTCTGCCGACGGCAGCATCCCCACCTGGCCCAGCTGAAGCCGGTGACCTTACCTGGATGAGATTGGGATACAGCCCGGCCATCAGGACGCCTTTCACCAGTTCCTCTTCCTCGCTGTACTGGTTGCACATGGAGGAGGGCAGGAGACAGTCCATGGGGGCGGGCACCAGGTAGGCCTCGTAGAGGTTTTCGGAGAACTGCTTCACGAGGCCTGCAAGGGGCCAGAGCGGACGGTCAAGGCTCAAGCAAGTGCCTGGCTGCCCCCCACCCCCCACCCCCATCCTCCTCCTGCGTGCATTCTCTTGTGCGGCAGAGCGGGCCAGGGGCCAGGCAGGAGCGGCAAGGAGGCCCCTTGAGCTAGGCTGCCGGGCCAAGCAGAGCAATTCATAGCTCTGGGCTTCTTTCCCTTCCAAACCCAGGGGCCAGCTTGGGGCCCATCCTCAGCTTCCCACCCCAGAGGCCATGACGCTCCAAAGCCGCTCCTTCTCCTCCTCCTCCTCCTCCAGGGCCGGGCAGGGGCCTTTGGAGGCCCAGAGGTGCATGCCTATGGCCTTAGCCCACACCCCTGCCTAAACAAAAGAGAGCTCTGTTTTATACAATGCAAATGATTGCAAGAGAAGCGATCCCACTACCACTGAGATATTCCACCGTGGAATATAGACAATTTTTAGGTATCTTTCAAAATTCACATAACACATAAAAGACAGACTCAAAGTCCTAGTGCCCCCCCCCCACCCCAGGACCTTTAAACGTACCTACTTTTGCCTATAATCACAGTCTTTTATCTATCCTGGAAATCAGGAACGTAGGGCAAGCTATTAATGGCCAGCTTGGGTCCCTGGGCCCAGCAGGAGAGACTCACCATTAATAAAGCGGAGGCTGGGCGCATACAGGAGGTAATCCTGCAGGTAGTTGTCCCGAGCACGGCTGTCCCTGCGGCGCAGGACGTCCTCCCAGCCGGCCACTGCCCGAACGAAGGCCAAGTGGTCGCTGCCGCTCTCTCTGCTCAGGATGGCCTTTGCCTGGGGGGAAAGAGGGCGGTCACTCAGGAAGGGTGCAGGGCCCCCCCCTCTCTTTCTGTGGGCTGCCTCCACCCGATACCTCCGCTGGCTCTGCTGGTGCTCCTCACCTTGTCCACCTCCGTCCGGTTCTGCAGGCTGCTGCTGAAGGGGTCCCGTGTCAGGCAGGAGACAATGACCAGGAGTGGGTGGATGCAGCGGTAGATGGAGGCCAACACAATGGCCTTGGCCAGCCGCGGGTCGGTGGAGATTTGCGCCAGGCGCTTGCCCAATGTGGTCAGGGCCTCCCGGTGGTCCAGCACACCTGAAAAGGGCCTCAGTATCAGCCAAGGGGGCTTGGGGAGGAAGGAGGCAGGGAGGGAGGGAGGGAGATCCAACGAGCTAGGCCCAAGAGTGGGTCCCTTTTCCCCTTCCGCCCAGCCCTGCTCCAGGCACCAGGACCCACAGCCCAGGAGGTGGCTCTGCCTGCCACGCCAGCTGTCCACTCCCCTGTGGCTCACCAATCTCCTGCAGCAGGATCACGGCCTCGTCCACCGCTTTGATGTCGGGACTGTCCAGGGCTTTAGAGAGAAATTCCACAGCCTGCGAACAAAAGGCAAAGCACCCTCCATGAGGCCTCGCCAAGGAGAAGGTGGGGCTCCAGCACCCGCAGCTGACAGAAGAAGGACGGAAGGCTCACCTTCCTCCAGGTCTGAACAGCTCACTGCCTGCTCTGGATCTAAACCCCCTTTCCAAAGACCTCAAGAGGGAAGGGGCTTAGATCCAGAGCAGGCACTGGGATGGGCCAGACAGACTAACCGATCCAATGGCTTAGCAGGAAGGGCCTTCCAGGTAAGGACCTTCAAGTCGTGAGCCAGAATTACCCCTCGGGTTTTTTTGTCAGCTGTTTATCAAACCCGAAGGTGTGCCCGTGTTCTACAATAAGATGGGGAGCATCCAAGTCAAACACTGCGGGCAAAATCCATGTAATTACCAGCAGGCAGAGGGCTCTCCTGCAACCTGACAAGGCTTTGGGGGCTGCCGTGGAGAGGCAGGCACCCCCCCCCCGTCTCCACAGCTGCTTGAGGGGAAATCGGGGTGTTCTGGCCATCGCTTGGCAGAGCAAGAACCGACAAAAGAAGAGACAGCGGGGCCAAGGAAGTGTCCTGTTTTCCTGCCTTCCGACAGCCCGGACCCTTTTCTTGGTCAAGGAGCCCCAGGAGATGGGAAAGTGTGTGTGTGTGGGGGGGGAGAGGGGGCTGGCAGATGCCCCAAAGAACCCAACAAGGCAAGGGGATCCCTCTCACCGAGAGACGGGCCACCTACCGTTTTCTCTGGCATGTGGATCTTGGCCTGAACCACCAGGTTCTCCAAGGGAGTGCGGAGGATCTCAGGAACCTGGAAGGTGGGCATCCTGTCCAGGCGGCTGCGAGAGAAGAGGTGGTAGGCAAAGCCCGACTGGCAGCGCCCGGCACGCCCTCGCCTCTGGATGACGTTCGACTTGGACACCCACACTGTCTCCAGGCAGGAGACCTGCGGGGGGGGGTTGGGGTTGGGGGAGAAAGAGGAAGTCAGGGTCCCAGCCAGTCACCTCCACCTGGCCTGGACCCAAGAGGGCCGCCAGCACCCTCAGAGAGGATCGTGTTCCAAGGCACGGCAGCGACTGCGGTGCAAGAAGGGCACCCTCAGGATCCCCCCCCTTGTCCTCCCCCAGAAAAGAACTGGAGAAACTAGTTGAAGGGAACACCAGGCTTTGCAGTGGTTTCCTGACATGTCTGAGAACGTGAGGCAGAAGAAGAAGAAGCAGGACGAATCCCCGTCAGCCTCCCACTCGCTAAGACACCCACCGTGGTCCCCACATTTGTTTCTTCCTTTATCAGAACCAGCTTGGTTCAAAAGACGTCTGAGGTTGGCTCACTGGTGGGGAGTTGGGCCAGCGGCAGAGAGGGTCAGCTCTGGGGCCCAGCGTCTGTTCAGGATCCCCAGGGACAGGATGGGTCCAGGGTGGCCCGTAGGGGAGCGGAGCGAGGCCTCCGAGGCCGACTGACCTTGGTCTTGAGGTCGTAGCGCTCCTCCTTGTGGGTGCCGCTGTCCACCACGTGGACAATGTCGTTGATGGTGATGGAGGTCTCGGCAATGTTGGTGGCCAGGACAATCTTCCGCACGCCAGGAGGAGGCCGTGGGAAGATGCTCTGCTGATCCATCATGGGAATGTTGGAATGAACTAAAGGGGGGAAGAGGAGGAGGAGGAAGAGGAGGAGGAGGAAGAGGAGAGTCACCATGTCTCCCATCTTCCCCACTACACGTGCTCCCACCCCCTCCACTGCCCCCCCCTCCGACCCGAGGCAAGGCGGGAGAGATGGGAACGGCCTCCTGACCTGGCAAGACGAGGTATCGGCTGTTGTGAGATCCCAGGGTCTCCAAGAGGCGCTGCTGCACTCCTTTGATCTCCTGCCAGCCGGGGAGGAAGCACAGGATCCCGCCTGCAATGAACAAGGCGAAGAAACCCCACTGCCTCGATGGTCCCTGGACCTGGTGCTCCCCCTGGGAAGGGGGCCTCCTGTCAGGGACAGACAACACTCCTGGCCTGCTCTGACTTCTCCTGGGCGTCAAGAAGGGAAAGAGGGCGCTTCCAACAGGGCTGCGTGAGGACCTGCACATGCTCGGTTTGGGCGGCCATCCCCCTTCCCTGCTGGATTCCTGGTTTCAACCAGGTCTGCGAGCATTCTGCCTCCTAGGCCCTGTTGCTTTCCCCAGCAACCCCCACTGCCCGTCCCCTAAAAACACCACCTTCCATCCCTGCTCCTGCGGCCCTGCTCTCTCCGTCAGCCTGGACTCCTCCAGGAACGGTTTGAAGGCAGGGAAGGAGCCCAGTGAGGCCCCCCCCGCCACGCTCTCCCAGCCTAGGGGGGCATCCCGGGCATCCCTCCACCGACCTGGATCTCCGTGGGCATCGATCTGAAGGATAAGGTCTGTGATCAGCTCAAGGTCAAGGACACACTCCTCGTCGGATTGCTGGGGAAGAAAAGAGCAAGGATCAGCGTCCAGGAACAGGGGTCCTGCACGGAGCACAGCGGTCGCTCATGGAGGAGTTCCAGCAAGCCAGCTCTGCTCAGAGAGAGAGAGAGAGAGAGAGAGAGAGAGAGAGAGAGAGAGAGAGAGAGAGAGAAACGGAAGGAGCCCCAGTCGCCAGCCCATGCCGGGGTCAAATGGGCCCTTCTTCGGGCAGGTGTCCTGGCGCGATCCTCTGTCCCTTCTGCTTTAGGGCTGGCATTCAGGCTTCTGCCTTATCCTTTATGGTCTACAGGTACTCAAGCATCAGCTCCACCCAGACGCCCACTCCCATGCCAAACCCTTGCAACATTTGACACATCCTCCTTACACCCACCCTGAATTTCACTAGAAGGGCGTCCTGATTCTTACTTCCTGCATGTATGTATGTGGGGGAACCCTTCTGTTTACCTAGGATTAGATGTGTTAAACATGATTGGCACTTCCTTCTCCCAACTATGGATCATCAATTGAATCAGATGGATCCAAGGCCAGGCATAGGGCGAAGCTACACATTGGGAGGGTGAAGCTACAGGCACTATTAGAGCGCAAGTCTCATTGCTGCTCTTTCGTGCTACCAATGCTGCCCTGGCAAGGAGCAGGGGGGGCATTACTGCAGTGGTTCTGACTTGTATACTACTGCCCTCCTCACCCTTGCCACTAACTGGGTGCTCTGGAAGATGGCAGGCTGAGTCAACCTTGAGGGGGCGACCTGAGCCCACCAGGATACAAAATCAGGTTGTGAGGAGAGGCCTAGCTCTTGTACTGCTGCTCAGCCACTCCATTGTGGTGCCCACTTGTAGCAGTACGCTGTAGCGTTTACTTCTGGAGGATGTTAAAATATAAAGGAAGGATGCATCAGTGCTCTACTGATTTGACTGAGAAAAACTGAACAGTAGCCTGCTTTTCTTTCGTTTTGGAGATATGCGGTCAAAACCAATTTCCTCCGTCGATTTGTTGTTGTTGTTGTTTTAAAAAAATGCTTTGCCAAAAAGTCTTCCCCTAGGCAGAGCAACCCTTCTGTGGTTTTATGTCTCCCCATTTCCAGTCATGACGCCTTACAAACCTTTTATTCCACGTGGATTTGGGGCTCGTCTATCTGGATTTTCTCATCTCACCTGAGAAAACATAGGGGATAAGAGGGCAGGTCCTCTTATGGATTGAGAACTGTGGTGCTGGTGGGAATGAGGCTGCAAGGTTCACTCAGGGCAGGAGCTCAGCCACAGCCAAGGAGCCTCCATGGGCCCAAAGGGGCAACAGGCACACGAGGCTCCCGCGTGGTGGGCTCCCTTGGTTCACTATAACAACATCTTTTAAGGCCAAGGTCCCCCCCCCCTTCTAGGAATGACAGTAGGAGCACCGTATCTACAGATTCACTTTATCTGCTGCCCGCCTCCCCAAGAAATACACATTTCTGAATTGCATTTACCAGAACTAGCCAACAGAGGGAACCAGAGACTAAGATCTAGAGGAGGTTCCTCTAGGCCAGGGGTCCTCAAAGTTTTCAAACAGTGGGCCGGTCCACCACCACCCAGACACCACTGGGGGCCGGATCACAGTCCAAAAGCAGCTGCGGAGGCTGGCTTGCTCACAAAACAGGGGGTAGGTGGGGGTTGCAAGGTTCACTCAGGGCAGGAGGTCCCAGGGGGGGCCGGATTCAGGACCTTGGGGGGCCGCATCCGGCCCCAGGGCCTTAGGTTGAGGACCCCTGCTCTAGGCACATGGTTTCAGAATCTGAGGTGGGTGAGCCGGCAAGGAACGGCTTGGATACCAGGACCCTACGGCATACCAGCATTTGATTCCTTTAAATTAACATAATATTTTATCTATTTTAAATCTACTTAGTGAACTTATGTTACTGGGCAACTGACTATTTTTCCCAACAAGAGAAAAGTAATCGGAACGGCTTGAAGTCCTAACAACCTTTCGAAACAGAAAAGTCCTGCCGGTGGCGCCCTCCCTCCCTGCGAGGTGCTCCCGCCTGCCCCTCACCTTGATCTCGTAGTGCCGGGACCGGTTGCGCCCGAGCATGGCGGTGATCTCCTCCAGGTAGTACTCCTTCACGGGGTACATGAAGCCTGGCACCTTGACCACCGGGCAGTCCCCAAAGTACTGGGAGAAACGCTTGTTGTCGCCCGTGGCGCTCATCAGCACCAGCCGCAGATGGGGGTTCTGCCGCTGGACGCCCTTCAGCAGGATCAGCAGGAAGTCGGTGTTGACGTCACGCTCGTGCACCTCGTCCACAATGACGTGGCTCACCCCTTCGAGGCGGGGGTTGCCCTGCAGCTTCCGGAGGAGGATGCCGACGGTGCAGAAGAGCAGGGCCCCTCCCCGGGCGGGGGGCTTGCTCTCCAGCCGCACCTGGTAGCCCACGTTCTTCCTCATGCTGGAGCCCACCTCCTGGGCCACCCGCTGGGCCACCGAGATGGCGCTGATCCGCCGGGGCTGGGTGATGACCATGTTGCACTGGGCCCCGCGCCCTTCCAGGATGTAGTGCTCCAGCATCAGCTGGGGGATGCGGGTGGTCTTCCCGCAGCCTGTGTCCCCGGCAATCACCACCACCGGGTTCTGCTCCATGGCCGAGAGGATGGCTTCCCGGTGGGAATCCACCGGCAGCGGGTGGCTCTCTTGCCAGGCGCTGCCCCTCCTCCGCCACAGCGCCAGCAGGTTCTGGCTGAGGCGCAGCTCTTCCGACTCGGAGAGAGGGATGTAGGTCTTGCCCGTGATCGCATCGCTGAGGGCGCCCGGCTCCTTGCTCAGGTTCATCCTGTCGTCGGCCAGCCGAGGCCGCGTCTCCTGAGTGTCCACCGGGTACTGGAAGGGAAGGGAAGGGTCAGCCAAAGAAAACACCCGCCCTCCTCTTGGGCTTCCCTGGCTGCACACGCAAGATGGCCGTTGGATCTAATCCTGTACAGAAGGAGCAGGGCTGGTCCTCGATCATCCCAGAGCACAGGGCACGTAATAAGGGGCCCAAGCTGCCAAGGGGGGGGGGCAGATTCTGACTGAAGGTCGGGGGGGGAACGCTTAACTGTTAGAGCAAATACCACAATGGAACCAGCGTCCTGGAGAGGTGGCGAGTGCTGGGGGCCTTCAAGAGAAAACCAGACCACCCTCTCTGCCAGATTGGCTTCCGTCTGGATCCCAGCCTCGAGCAAAGGGGTTGGACTGAACAGCCTGAGAGGGCCCTTCCCACTCCATTATTTCTGGATTCTACTCAGAGGTCTTTTGCTGTGGGACAAATTTAACCACACCGACCTGCTCTACTCATTTCCTAGGGAAGAGGCCTTCAAAGGCTGCCATTTGTGTCCTGAAAGGGTGGAGTCTTCCTATTCCTAACCTTCCCTCAAAGGACTGGAAGAAGGAATGGGCTCCCTCGAGCAGCCCAGCACCCCCGCCGGTGCCAGGTGGGGGTAGTGGCGGTGGCGGTGGCAGCTGCTCTTACGTGATTCAGGTAGTTCTCGATCTTGCGGAGGGTGGCCTCGGGGACTTTGATGTGACAGGGCTTCCGCTGGTTCTCGCCCAGTTCCCGGAGGGAGGTCATGTTGTACATGGCATGGCTCAGGGGGTTGTTGTTCTTGTCCACCAAGCCCAGGCTCTGGAAAGGGAAACGTGGACACAGTAAGGCTGGGCAGCAGCAGCGGCGGCAGGGACCAACAGCCCTCAGGAAACGATTCCTCATGCACAAGGCCAGAATCGTTTCTGTCCAAAGGGTGGGGTGGGGGCTTCTCCTTTCTTGGCGAGGGAGTGCCAGAAGGGGTCTGTGTGAGAGACTGGAGAATCTGAGCTTGTTAGTGGAAGAGCTCAGGGGGTTGAGACAATGCCAATTCCCCCACTCTGCTCCTGGCCAGCCGGGCCAGCCTGTGTGGTATCCCCAGAGCCCTCCAGGCAGAGGGACGGGACGGCCACCTCTGGCCGGTTGAGAGCCAGAAAACCTTGGGAAGGGACAGCATTGCCTGGCTTGGACCTTAAGGGGACGGCATCATCATTACGGGCATGAATGCAGGGATTGCAGGAGGGGCAGCCGACTTGACCTCCCCGGAGGAGGAGAGACGGGGAAGGGAGGGAAGGGGCTACTCGGCAGGCCGTTCCTCGCTGTGTGGGTGGGCTGCCCTGGACAGAGAGCCTGTGCTGTCCCGGAGCCTCTGTGTGCTGCTCCTCCCCTGTTTTGTGGCGTGCCGGCCCGGAGCCTGGGAGCCCCTCCTTCACCTTCAGCTTCTGGCAGGCCAGGGCGGCCGCTTTGTTCTCCGCTTCCACCTTGCGCCGGCCCTTGGCAGCAAACGTCATGGGGGAGGGCCAGCGCAGCGTCAGCTTGCACAGCTTGGTCTTGGTGCCCACCGTCCGGAACTGCATGTACTCCTGGCGGGAGCAGAGGAGGGTTAGCTGAGCCCACCGTCTCTCCGGCTGTAGCATTATTAGCCGGCGGCCTACTCTCCACATTTCTTGCTCAGAGCCAGGCAGGCTCAGTTTCTCTGCCTGCTGGTTACTTTAGGGGCAGCCTTCTTCCCGGCGGGGGGGGGGCTCCCTCCCTCCTCCTCCCTCCTCCCTCCCTCCAGTCTGCACAGGCCAAGAGGTCATTCCGGTGAAAACTCACCTTGACCGTAGAGGAAGATGTGGCGATCTGGATCACCTGTGCCAGGAGGTTCTTGGGCAGAGGAAACTGGGTCAGCGCCCGGAGAGCAGTGCTATCGTCTGTCATTTCAAGAGAGAACCCATCCCTGCAGCAGCAAAGAACAGGCACACCCCTAGAACAACTGTTTTCCAAGGCCGCTACTCCCGGCAGGCCACTGCACCTGTCCGACTGCACCTAACGCCGTGCCTTCTGGAACAATCAATCAGCCCCTGTGACGCCAAGCATGGTGGCACCTAAGCCCTTACAATCCCATTTTATGACTGGGAGTTCAGCTTGACTTAGGAGATGTATACGTACGTGGATAGGCACCTAGGCACATGAGAACACACGTACATGACAGTGCTCTGAAGGGAGGCTTAGAAGAGCGGGTAATGGAGATGTGGAGGCAGAGAAAAGTGAGCGGAGGACCCTGGAGGGCAGCGTTCTGTCCCCACCAGCAGCCACACCTGCTCTTACCCCGAAGGCAAGGGAGAAACGGTCTTTGGGGCTTCCAACTCTCTCTTTGAAGGCATCGGCACTCGCTCTCGGGTGTTCTGGCCCGTAAAAGGGGAGCTGACATTCCTAACCCGTAGATGCACAAGGATGTGCATTGGACGGACGGGTGGCCGAACGGCGCCCAGCTCAGAGCAGTGCAAGCAGGCGCCTGGCTACCCAAGGGCAACGTCATCCTTCTGAGCCAGGAAGGGGTTGCATCACAGTGACGCACAGAGACTGTGAGCACTCTAGAACACAGCCAGCGTTATTCCACGCCTCCTGGAGCCCATCAAGCCCTCTGGGGGAAAAGAAGGCCCTGAGGGGAAGGCGGCGCTTCTGGGCTGCTTGGCGAGGGGTAGCAGGCTTTTCTCCCCCCTCCCATTCTCAGGAAAGGCCTCTGATCCTCCTTAGTGTTTCTGTTTCGGGAGGGAAACGGGCTCTTGATTCCACCACCCCCGCCTCCCACTCGCTACCCCCCCCAGGTGCTGGAGGGAATGGTGTCAGATCAACCCACCCACAAGCACACAGAGTGAACCCATAAGTGGTAACCTTGTGGATGTCGGAATGGGTGCATAGGGGCACCTTCAGGCAGAGATCCTACTTCTGTTACCTTTAAGCACCCTAATGTGCCCCGCGGTGCAGTGGTTAAATGCCTGTCCTGCAGGTAAAACTGTGCTCAGGACCTGGGGTTCAATCCCAGGTAGGAGGCTCATAGGTTGACTCAGCCTTCCATCCTTCCCAGGTTGGTAAAATGGGTACCCTGCTTGCTTGGGGGGGGCAATGTGTAGCCTGCATTACTGTAATTAAAACTGTAAACCGCCCAGAGGCTACTTGGATGGTACGGGGCGGTATATAAGCAGAACGCTTTGCTTTGCTTTGCTTTAGGCAGGGATTGGGGAAAGGGCCTTTGGGGGGGGGGGCTGCCGCCTACGAGCTGCCCTCCTCCCAGTTCTGCCTTTGGGCCAACCTCCAAGGCCTGCGGTCACCAGAGGCTGCCACCCTGGGTAAGATCTCTGCCTGAGGCCTCCTCCGAGCCGCCACTGCCCAAGAGAAAAGCCCGCCTTCCCAACGCCCAGGAGCAGCCGGGCGTGGGCCTTTGCGGGGGGGGGGGTGTTTCCTACCTCGTCTCCCTGGGAGGGGTACGGGCCTCCGGGTGCGTCATCGACAGGTACTCGGACACGTCAATGGTGTCCTCCTCCAGCTCCCCCTCCTCCAGCTCCCCTTCCTCCAGCTCCCCCTCCTCCAGCTCTTCCTTCCGGACGGGCTTGGGCAGCCGATTGTGCTGCTCCAGGGGCTGGAGGGGCTCGTCGGGCTCCATCCGCCGCCAGCAGGTGGAAAGGTCGGCCAGCGAGGGCCCGGACTTGGAGCGCCAGCGGCCCTCGGAGCACCACCGCTCGTCGGGGCAGCCCAGCTGCTCGGCCAGGATGCGGTACTTGGCAGCGTCAAAGAGTTCGTTGCGGGGCCCCAGCAGGCCCCAACCCTGGCAGGCAGAAAGACAAGGGGGAGGGGTCACCACCATAGCGGAGTGGGGTGGGGAGGCGCTGGGAAAGGAGGCAGGGGTGGGCGGGGGGGCAAGGGTCGCCCAAAACGCCCTTCCTCCTCCTCACAGGGCTTGGCATGCCTTGCAGGACCTCTCAGGCTTTGCGGAGGACAGGGGCCCAGCTACGCCTGGCTGGCACCATCCGGGAAGTGACTTCAGCCCTTCCCGCCTAGACTGGGTGTTTCATAAGACCCGTAGCTTTTGGGAGTGGGGGGGGGATGGGACTAAAGGAGGTGGTGGTCCCTGATCTTTCCCCTGCATGATCAGAACTGAGAGGGCTGAAAATGATCACTGCTGGAGGTGGGGGGGGGAGGGGGAAAGGAGGAGGAGGAGGAAGAAGGCTGTTTGGACGGAGGCAGAGTTGTGCGTGCCTTAGAGGGAATGCCAGTCCTCCTGCCTGCGAAGCCTCGCTGGTTCTTGTCCTCCTGCAAGAGGGCTAAGTGCCACTCCAGCCACCCAGCTCCACCTCCCTCTTGCACCGTTTACTTCACTCTCCTCCGCCACACCTGCCCCTCCTCACCGTCCCATCCGCAGAGGATCGGCTCCAGCCAGAGGTGCAGGATTCGGGCACAAGGGAACCTCTGCCCCACCCTTAAGGTCTAGGCTGCTCGTAGGAGTGACCGCCGCCTGTCTCTCCACATCAGGCCAGTATTTGTAACTGACGGAGGAAGCAGCCACGTGGATCGACCACAGAGGCAGGCCTGGGTCTCTCTTGAGGTGTGGCCACCCCGCGAAGGGGAGGACAAAGGGAAGAACAGCCCCTCCCCCACTTCCCCATCCCAATCACCTTGAAGAGTTGGCAAGCGGCAGCAGCGGCCTGTCGCTCGGCATCGATCTTCTTGGTCCCGTAGCCTTCCACTTCCACATTCTTGGGCCACTTGATGAGCAGCGTGACTTTCTAGGGGGTGGGGGGTGGAGAGAGGAAGCAAGGCCGTCAACCAAGATTCCCAGTTGCTTTGAGCTCCCTGTTTCTTTTAACTGCGCATGAACGCACCATCTCCTGGCAAGGCCTCTCCCTGCAGCTTCAAGAAGAGCCACCTGCCAGAAGCCATGCCCTGGGGAGACCCCCGTCACCCTCTGGATGCTCCTGCCCCTCGCCTGGCTCTTGCCATCCACGTCTGGTGCCACCCCTTTTTTTCAACCCCGCTCCCTCTGGCCATGCTCAGAGTTCACTCTTCTCAGAGCGCCACCCCCCGACTTTGGAACCAACTTCCTCCTGAGATTTGCTTGGCCCCACTCGCTGTCTGTTTTTAAGAAACATCTTAAGACGTGGCTATTTAGGAAGGCTTTCCCTGGTTATTAGTTTTAGCCGTTATGTCTTGCTGCTCATTTCCTCTCCTGTGTATTCTGGTCTATTTCCGCTCTTATTGATCCTGATAAGTAATGGCGAACCTTTAAGAGACTGAGTGCCCAAACTGCAATTCAAAACCCACTAATTCTTTGCAAAGTGCCAATACAGCAATTTAACCTGAATACAGGTGACTGTGAAGGGGCGATGTCGGGTGCCCACAGAAAGGACTCAAGAGTGCAACCTTTGGCACACTCATGCCATAGGTTCGCCAACACTGATCTTGATTATCTTGGTGTTGTTACTTTGTTGTATTGTAATTTTTAAATATATTATTATGTTTAATGGATATATCTGTTTGTGTAACCCTGTAAACCGCCCAGAGTGGCCTTTGTTGCCAGATGGTGTGATATACAAGTCTAATAAATAAATAAATAAATAACCAACCTTTTTCCGTGGCCCATTAGTATGGATGTACACCAACTTGTCTCTTGCATGAGAGATTCCAAGGGCCCGTCCTATAACACTGTTGAGTAAATTCTTAGGCTGCGGAAATTCCTTCAACAAATCCCTTGAATCTGAAAGGAAAAAGGGGGAGGACATTCAGCTGTGAAATGTCACTGGTATTTCACAGCCAAGTCCGTGCAATTACTCCAAATTAGGATCTGCGTGAAATCAGCTCTCCTCCCAATTTGGCAGAGGGTGTCCCGTTCAAAACCTAACTGGCTTCCCCGTAGATTGAGGCACAAGTAAACAGGCATCCCTTCCTAATTTCTACTCTGAACTGCCTTGTGAGCAGAGAGTAAGAAAATTTCCTGGTTGCACAGAGACACAATAAACTTTAAAAATATGAAAGCATGGGGCATCGCTCACTATTTTGCTTTGAAATGGAATGTCACTCCACACACGTACGTGCTCAAGTAGCTTAGAGGTGGTCAAGAGAAATGCATTCCAGGTTACAGTGATTCACCTCTCAGATACATGTTGTAATTACTACAGTATAGCAACAACTGAAACTGTGAATAGTGAAGAAGGGGAAGTGAAAGTAACTCACCTACTTGCATTGTCCTATCTAAGAGGAAAGCAAGAAGGAAAAGATCCACAATAAAACAACCAATGGGATAAAGAGGTGGGTTATCTCCAACCACTCACTCCCACAAAACCCACAGGGAAGCACACAAGGGACAGCTGAGACATCCTTCAGCCACATCACACACTGGCAATGACCTCATATCTACACTGGCCCTCCAGAAGTCTCCCACCCAGGCACATTTATGCACAGAACAGGAGCTGTTTGAAATGGGAAGATTTTTTTTTTTTGCTGACGGACCACGTCTTCTGATCCATGGAGTCCAGCCTCAGTAAGCACACAGTTAGCCATCAGAGGACAGCGGGGAAAGAAAAATATAAAGGGAAATGGAAATAAAAAGGGGGCCCCTCAGGTGTTCTCCACTGCCCTCGAGATGACATAATGGTGATCCTGACATGATGCTGACAGATCTCTTTTGGGTATCAGATAGATATCAAGATATACAGAAAAACTGCTTGACACTTACGAGGTTAGTTGCACACACTTTTCATGGACTGCAGTCCACTTGTGGAGTGTGAGAAAAGTTGTCCACAGAGCTTTATCTAGAGAAGCTTGGGCAAATAAAGCTTGCCTGCCTTCCAAGTGCCACAGGAAGACTGGCTGGTTTTGCTGCAGGAGACTAACAAAATTCCCACCTGATTCAGGGAAGGTTAGGCCAAGCTTCCCAATCCAGCCAGAATACAAGGCAGTTGGCTTGCATTCTCACTTGGTGCTTTCAGACCCACTGCACGATTTAGTGAAGCCTTATAAAAGAAAAACAACACCCCCCCAAAAAAACCCAAGTCCAGTCACTTTACTGGAACAAGCTTTGGTTTGACTCCCTATAGAAGAGTCCCTTATGGTGGCCTTCCCTTGAAAAATAGACCAAGAATGAACAAAGAAAAAGACATGACTCTCACGTCAGTGGCAAAACAGAGCCACATATGATACACAAGCACCTGAACTGGAAGAAACAAACACTTGCTGGAGGTAGGGGTGGGCAGGAAATCCAGGGTGCCTCGAGAGAAAAGGATCCGCCCAATTAGCACTGCAGCACTTAGTTAAGACACTGCCCCAAAAGTACACGGAGGCAGACAACATTCTCAAAAGTTAACTACAGTATTGCAAATGAAGTATTTCTTCAGGTGTCCACACTGCACTTTATATCACAAAAACAGAATGTGAACACAAAAAAATTAGCAAGGTATAAGTGCTACCCACATCCAGCGTGGGAGAAAAAAGCCCAACAAATATACAGTATTTCTTTTGGGTTTTCTGGCTCGCCATGGTCCAGCTGCCCCCCCTCCCCAGCTGTGGTGTCTTCTGTCAGACAGCAACCTGGTGCTGACCAAAACCACCCTTCCTTATCCATCTCAGCAGGTTAAATAGGCAGGATTTGATTGAAGCAAAAAGACATTGGGAGGAGGCCCCAGGGTGCATTGGGTGGTGGTCATTCTGCTCTAGTCAGACCCCAGCTGGAGTACTGTGTCCAATTCTGGGCACCTCAATTTAAAAAGGATGTTGACAACCTTGAGCGGGTGCAGAGGAGGGCGACCAGGATGGTTGAGGGTCTGGAGGAAATGTCTTATGAGGAACGGCTTAGGGAGATGGGAATGTTTAGCCTTTCAAAAAGAAGACTGAGAGGGGATATGATAGCTATGTTTAAATATTTGAAAGGATGTCATATTGAAGAGGGAACAGGTTTGTTTTCCATGGCTTCAGAGACTAGGACTCGGGGCAATGGTTTCAAACTACAGGAAAAGAGGGTGCCATAGAGGGTGGTGGAGTCTTCTTCTTCGGAGGTTTTTAAGCAGAGGCTGGATGGCCATCTGTCGGGAGTCCTGTGATGGGGGTTCCTGCATGGCAGGGGGTTGGACTGGATGGCCCTCCTTGAGATCTCTTCCAACTCTAGGATTCTATGAACAGGGATTCCATTTGGACACGAGGAAGAACTTCCTGGCGGCTAGAGCTCTTTGGCAGTGGAATACCTCGGGGGCATCGGATTCACCCCAAAGTCCCCTGGAAGCGGACCGAGGGCACCCTTCGTGCTGGAGGCCCCGCTCGCCTCCTTTCCTGGGTCCAGGCGGAGCAGCAGCCGGGGGGGGGGGGGCTGGCTGGCTGGCTGGCAGGAGGCGGCGGCGACCTTGCGCCTCAGCCAAGGAGACTCCCCCGCCCCGGACTACAAACTCCAGTATCCCCCTCCTCGGCCCCGCCGGTTGCCCGGCCGGAGGGAAGGCCTCACCGGCGCCTGAGCGGGGGTTCGCCCACGGCCTTCGGGCGGCCGCCGCCTCTTCCTCCTCCTCCTCCTCCTCCTGCGGGCAGCCTCCCATGGCGGCGGCGGCGGCGTCGTGGTCGCCCTCCGGCTCCTCCGGCTGCGCCCCGGCCCCGCTCGCCCGCTCGCCGAGGGGCCTCCGCCACGGGACCCCTCCGCCTCCGCCTCCGCCTCCGCACGGGCCGGGCCGAGCCCTTTTGGCGAGCGGCCCCACCGCCCCGGCCAGCAGCGCCCGCAAGAAACCCCCGGCGGCCGCCATGAGGGAAGAGCGAGCGCCCGGCAGGCCACTTCCGGCCCCGGAAGAGGAAGAGGCAGAGGAGACGAGTCGGCCGGAGGGAAGGAAGGAAGGGCCGCCGCCACCCGGGCGGGAAGAGGAGGAGGAGGAGGAGGAGGAGGAGGAGGGAAATTCCCTAGCGCCCCCTGGAGGGCGCCTGGGAGAACGGCAGGCCGCTCCCTCGCGGGAAGGAGAACGGCAACGGCGGCGGCGGCGGGGGGGGGGGCGCAAGCTGGGTGTCCAAGGCCCAAGCCCTCCCTCGGGAAGGAGCCCCTCTGTCATGCCAAGGGGGGGGGTGTGAGCAGCCCCCCTCCCCCTCTGCCACAGCCAGGGTGTCCCGATTCACCCCAGGAGGAGGGGGGCTGATGGAGCACAGGGCATCCCCCAACACTAGCCCCCAAAGTCAGCCCGTGCGCCCCCCCGCTCTCCACGCCCAGAAGCTTGTGCCGCTCACAACTGGCCATGCCCATCCCCCCACACACACACACCCAGCCCCAGCCTCCATGCAAGGGGCCCTTGCATAAATGTCTCAGAGAGCCCTTGAGCCAGAGCTGACCCGGGTGCAAGGCCTCTCTCTGGCTGGTGAACATCAGCCCCTCTGGCAACTCTTGCAGGAAGCGGGCATGGGCAGGCATCCCAGGTAAGAGAGCCGTGATGGAAAGAGGGCCCTTGCAGAGAGAAGCAAGCCAAGAGCCAAATCGCTTCTGCTACCCCCTTGGCCGTCCTGTCAGCACCCAAGTTCCAGTTGGATAATACGAAGCCCCACAGACCCCACAGGAACCAGTGCAAGGTGCCCAAGGAACAGCTCCCACGCCTTGCTGTCAGATGCCCATGCGTAGAGCAGAGGGTGCCATGGCCATTATGCATTATGAAAATACATAACGGGGCAACAGGGTCCTCACCAGGCCCATCGGAGCTGCCAGGGTCTGCCACAGTGCACAATGCGAGAAGCGTGGCACACGAGGGTCACTAGAGTCCCACACCACGTAGCACAGTCACACATACATGCAGAGGCACACCATTTTGCCTACAAGGGTGCCTGGCTGAGCATGTGATGGCGAGGAACAAGACTGAACAGGGGGCAGGGGTCCCTACAACACAGGGGCTTCCCTGGTTCAGCTTTTTCCTGCTCTCAAGATTCCCTAGAGCAGCATTTCCCAACCCATGGGCCCAAAGACATTCCTACACTACGGCTCCCCAAAGCCTTCACCGCTAGCGTTGCAGCCTGAGGCTTCTGGGAGTTGCAGTCCAAGAACACCTTGGCCCGCCAAAGGTGGGAACCCCTGCCCAAGAGGAAATCTGGAGGTGAACAACCCAAAGGCACAGCAATGCTTCAGCTGCCGCCACGGGGCACATGGGCCGGGAGAGATGGGCCTCCTGCTGGCTGTTTTAACATCCCCATTCCACTTTGAGAAACAAGTCCGGCTTTTCTGAGCAGGAGGTGCCATGGAGGACGGCTGTCAAGGGGTGTCTCCCATTCAGCCATTGGGAAAGGCAGCTGGGGGGTAAGCAAAGGAGCCAACCCACGAGAGGCAGCAGCCCAGTCCAAGAGAAAGCTTGTGAAGACAAAACACAGCAGCCAAAGTCAGTGCAAGCTCCCACCACGGGTACGAGGAGAAAAGCAGAAGCAGCCAAAGGGCCGGGCACCAAGCGATCGACCCACGGGCACCACCAATGGGACACTTACCTCTTCCTGCAGAAACAGGGCCAAAAGGGGGGGACAGTCTATTTGCCCAGCGGGAGAGCCGATTCCATGGGCCAAAACTAGCAGGTGAGGACAGACCAGCCATCCTTTCTGGACACCAGCACACACCACCAACAGACTCGCCTTTTATAAAACAACCGAGCTCTATCGGCTGGAGAGGACTGAAATTTCTGCTCTTAACACGGGGGGTGGGGTGGGGGTGCCTGGCCTGTACCTTCTTCCTGCTACGGACAAACCCCACAAAGCGCTTTCTGGCTGTGTAAACAAGCACATTGCTGTCAGCACAAACCATCATGAAGCAAAACCAAAAGTCTTTCCTCTGCGTCCAACTGGAGAAAGAAGAGCCAGAAGTGCAGTGCAGGGACAAAATTCATGGACAGAACTGCCAAAACGCTGGCAGTGGCTGCTCAGGGTGGATGGCTGGGGACTGGGTGGTTTGTCTGCCCCGGGTGTGTGTGCCTGTGTATAAGAAATACCACCTTTTGGAAGGACAGAACAAGGAGTGAGACAAAAGAGGGGAAGGAAGAGGAGGAGGAGAAAGACTGGACATATCGGGGAAATCAGGAATGTTAGGGAAACAGGGAGGATGTAGGAGAAACACTGGCTTGGGCTTGGCTTTAGGTGCAGAAAGCTTCCCCAGTTGGAGCAGGCGATGAGGAAGGAGGGCCCACTGGGTCTCCCCCGCTGTCTCCAAACCTCTGCAAGAGAAGACAGAAGGAGCAGCATGTGGGGAAACCTTAGGAAAGAAGAGCAACTTGGACCACCTTGCTTTCAGGCGAAAAGGAAAAAGCTGGAGAACAGCAACACAGAACGGAAGGAGAACACCAAGAACGTCTAAGAAGCAGCATCTCAGGAGGGCGAGTGGTCTGTCACGGAAAGGTCGGGAGAGTATCCACGTTCTTTACATTTTAAGCCATTGGCCTCTTTAGTCAACACCACAAATCATTAGCTTTTAAAAAATGTTCTGTTTTGTTCTCCAGCTGTGGCATGGGCAGCCACTCATGCCTCCAAGGGGACAGGCCCCACCTCGATGGAACCCCTGCCTGGGCAGACTGGGAGGGGAGGGCCTCTTCGTTCTCCAACCCCCCATCCCTGCCAGATAATCCATGACAAACCACCAGCCTCCTCTGGGAGAGGCCCTTCGCTTGGGCTCTCTTCACACCCTCCAACGTTACCTTTTCGGCTGTGTCTGATTCAGCCAGGGCCACTCACACTTAGGGAAACAGTCCTTGAAAGGCAGGGCCCTTGGAAACCATCCATGGTGCATCTAGTCTAGGCCCTGCATGAGATGCCATATTTCTTCCGAGTAGAAGCAGAAATGTCTCCCTCTCCATTCCTGCTGCCAGAGATTCCTTCTCGGAATGCTTCCTTCCTGCTCAGGCACCTCCTCTAAAGTTCAACAGCCGGAGCCCAGCAAGAACGAAAAGTGGGGCTGCTCTTGGCCGGAGCCATTAAGGTGGAGAACCAAAAGCTAAAGGAAGATTTTGGGGGCACCTCAGGGAGAAAATGAGATCTTGAAAAGATCCTGATCACTGTCCGCTCAGCCCTGATGGCAGAAGTCCTACTGAAAACAGTGGGACAACTCAGACAGGGGAGGGGTGTGTGTCCCTTTTAAGGCTGTTTCAAATCGGGTGCACAACCAACCAAACCTAATCTCATTGGGAATGCCAGTGAAAAAAACTAGTGCACGGATAAGGACGAAGACTTGCAGAGTGCTCAAGACTTCTGCATAAACCAGGCATGTCCAAACGTCAGCCCTCCTGATGTTTTGGACCACAACTCCCAGAATTCTAAGCTTAGATTGCCAGTGACAAAGGACTGTGGGAGTTGTGGTCCAAAACATCTGGAGGGTCAAAGTTTTGACATGCCTGGTATAAACTGAAGTGATGGAAGGTGGCATGGGCCTTTTCAGGAACCCTTCATGATCAGTCTAGTTATGGCAAAGCTACAATGCCAGTCCTTCACATCACAAGCATGAGCAGAGAGATACAGGTTTACGGAGAACTGTAGTCATGTTTGTTGTTTCTTGTGCACTGTCCAAATGCACTTTGACTGGATGCCTGACTGCATCTACAGGCTTCACCTTCCTGAGGCAGCCTTCCTCCAGCTGCGTTAGATGACAACCCAGGCTGGGGGAAGACTCGTGTTGCAGCCCAGCCTAGCCCAGCCCACCTAGAGGGGAGCGGCAACGAAAGGCTGAATTAAGGCATGAGATGGTTCCACAGAGAGGACATTCCTCCTCTCAACACCCACTGTTCTCCTTGCTTCAGATGACCCTTATGGAAAAGAACCTGCCCAAGCCAGCAAGGGCAGGACCAGGCCTGGAAGAATTGTGGTAGAATTCTTTGGTAGAATCCAAAGGATTGGTAGAATTCTGCCCAGAGTTCCCTACATGACCTCAGTGGGAAGCTCGCCTTAGCAATGGCCTGATGGATGGAAGGGATGGTGGAGAAAGCCACGTAGAGTCTGCAGGAACCGTTTAGACCGGAAAGAGTCATCTAGCACCTCTAAGATGAGCTGGCTTTTAGTTTTCCCAAACGTCTGTGTGTCGAAGGACACTTCTTCAGGTGAAAGAGGATGAGTCCTTGGACACACGGAAGAGGGTGGCAAATAAAATCTAGTCTGCCTTAGAGGTGCCCCGTTGCCTTTTCCAGGCTCTGTCAGTGGTGGCCAAAGAAAGGGACTGTCCCCACCTCCGTCTCGTTTGAGGGCTCGGCGTCCAGGCCTTCAGAAAGGGCGCTCCCCCCTTCCCCCCCCCCTCTGCTTCTTACCTCTTCTACATGAATTCAGGGAGAACATCTCCGGCAGCGCGGGCAGGTTCAGTTCCTGGGAAAAGAAAGCGGTGAGGAGACAGAGGGCAGGAGGCATCAAGGAGAGCCTTGAGAACCGCCTTCCACCCATTAGCCAGAGCGATCCTCCTCCTCCTTCTCTTGAGAGCAGCTGCCTGTGCGGCCTTGCGCCCAGCAGGGCAGCCCAACCCATCACCTTGGTGCACAACGAGGACTTCTGCTCTCACTCTCTGTTCCGTCAATACCCTGCCCTTCACCCTGATTTTCATGCATGATCTTCAGAGACATCCAGCAAGCTTTACTATGCCTCATTTGCATGCCAAGGCTCGGTCCCCACAACTCTGTAGGGAGAAATCCAGCCACTTCCTGCCCATCTTTCACACAATCTTCCTCAACTCCTAACCCAGTAATAGCGAATCTTTTACAGACCGAGTGCTGAAACTGCGATTCAAAACCCACTAATTTTCTGCAAAGTGCCAATACAGCAACCTGAATACAGGTGGCTGTGAAGGGGCGATGTCTGGTGCCCACAAAAAGGGCTCCATGCCATAGGTTTGACAACAATGTCCTAACCCATCAGATTAAACTCAATGCCTAAATACAGAATCAGTACAGGTATCGGCCACGGGAATTGAGGCATTCTGGGAGATGTAGTCAAAAAGTCCCTGCCCACCTTCTGGAAAGCTCTTAGCTTTTTAGGGAGGCGTTCGGTGACCAGTAAGGTTTTTAAGTCTTGTGTTTTGTGTAGTTCTGCTGGGTGCCTTTTCAGTTTCTTACCTTTTATTTATTATTTTTATTTTTCTTATACTTATATATATTTTGTTCCGGCTGCTAATTCTTGGTTGCTGTGGTTGTTGTTGTGTTTTGTTTTAGGTATTATATACACCACCTCGAGTTCCCTTTGGGAAGCAGGTGGTATATAAATCCTTATATAAATAAATATCCCCCCGCCACTCACACTCTAGCTGAAGGATGGGGGTGAGGGAGCCTTCCTGCTATGACATTTGGGCCCACCATGGAAGTGAGCATAGGGGACTTGAATGGTTGAGATGAGAGGAATCCCCAGGGCCACCTTAGTCCAGCCATTTCCAAACCGGGGGTCCCCAGGGGTTCTTGGACTGCAACTCCCAGAAGCCTTCAGCAATAACTTAGCTGGCCGGGGTTTCTGGACATTGCAGTCCAAGAACACCCGGGGATCTGCCCTCTCCCAAGGAAGGCACTTGGTACAGTAGCAAAAGCATCCCTGACAGAAGGCTGCCTAATCTCCATTCCCACTCTCCCTGGTGGGAGTCCCTCCTCTTCGTGGGCAGCTCTTACCGTAAGGGAGACCTTTGCAACCGTGGCTCAAAACCTGGCTATTTCTGTCTTTCAGTTTGAGACCTACCCACCAGGGGTACAAAAAAACCCACCCCTTCCCCATGACAACAGCTCTTCAAAAGACATGAAGAGGGCCACCATCCAGCCTTCCCTGCCTCGGCTGCTCCAGGCTCAAGATACCCAACTCCCTCGGCCATCCCCCTGCTGGGACTGTGGATCTAGTCTAGGCCCTTGACCCTCTCAGGTGCCTTCCATGGTCCAGCTTGCCCGGGGGCCTTCTTCAACTGCACGGCTGCTTCCTTCCTGCTTCACAGCACTGAGCAAGGGGGGGGGGCTGGCCAGGATGGCCTTAAGAGGCCCCTTCCAGCCCGATGGTTCTATGTTCCAGTTTCAGACGTCCAGCGGGAGAACCTTGGCTTCCCTCTGGCTGGGGGCTTTCCTGCGACGGCCTCAGCCCAGTTTTGCCCCTTTGGTTCCCAGGCCCTTCGTAGCAGCAGCACCCTCCCGGGTAAAGCTAAGAGCATGGAGAGTTGACCGGGCAGGGGTGGGGGGGGGGTTGTAAAGCACAAAAGAAACAGGAAACAGTCTTGGCATCATCCTACTGGAAATAGCCTGTTGAGAATACTCTCCACAATATATTGTAATATTTAATTGGTTGATCATTATTTTGTTTATTATATTTTATGCATTTTGATATTGCAATACAGTACATTCTTATGATTTAAAAATAATAATTAAGATGGCATATTTCAATAGCTAAGAACAAAAAGGCCTGAGGAGAAGGCTCCTTTCCTGGGCAGGGTGTGGATTCTGCATTCTGTCCTGACAGAGGTGCCTCCAAATTCCTCTATCTGAGATTCAGCCCAACTGGAAGAATGTTAAGAAATACTGTTTAATCAAAGCTTTAGCACTGAAAGCCACATAGTATGGGTGAAGAAGACTTACATACACGGACTTGTATTTAAAAGAAGATAAATCTTGTGTCTATGGAAGGGTCCAAGGCCTTCTTGACTGCGTTGCTACTGAGCTGGCATTGAGGGACACATTTTAAAATACAAGAGCACATTAATCCCTTGTAACCTGCCCTAACATCAAGGGAATGGATGGTAAGAAATTGACGACAGGCTCCTCTTTCTTTTGCCTGGCTGTTGCTTCTCCACTAGCTGCTGCTCTCTTAAGTGCAGACTACAAAGGCTAGGAACATCTCCCCCACCAGCCACCACAGACAACAAGGAGGATTAATCCACCACCAAATTGATGCTGTAGCTGTGGGGTACAGACTGGGCCTCTGGAGGCCTGCGCACAAGTCCCTATTTATTTATTTATTTATTGGATTTCTATACTGCGCTATGTAACCAAAAAGGCCAACTCCTAGTCAACGAAACACATTCAGGAGGTGGGAATGGACGACCCACTCCTGAAATACCTCATTTGCCTTGAAAGCCCTGTTGGGGTGACGGTTAGGCCAGTTCCAACTTGATGGCACATCACTCACTCAAGCTTCCTAAGTGGAAGCTCCATGAGCAGTAACTGCTGCCATTCGTAGACTACTTCACCAAACCAAGGCTTAGTAGAGGTGGTCCTTATTTTTGCATCGGGAAGTTGAGCATGGCAAAGAACTGAAATTTTGCTGTATAGCTAGTCACTCTCTTGTGCTACTTCTGTTTTAAAAGACATCCATATTATGATATACATATTTACTGGTTTGGTAGGCTTCTACTTCATTTTAAAAGTGTGGCTTATTATATCCTGCTCTGTAGATCTTAAAGCTTTGTCTACCATTTTAAAATCGGATTATGCGGGCCACACATGTTTTAAAAACAAGTATAACAGATTTTGAGGAAAGCACAGTCTTGCTAACATACAACAGACACGCGATCATGTTCCTAAGTACCAAGCTACATCCTTTATAAATGCATACTTTGCGAGGGCATGCTTGCCTGCGGCAGTAAACATTGTAGCTGCAGAGGTGGGCATGTTCACTTCCCACCATCTCTCACTCCCAAGGGAACTCAGCATCTCCAGGGAGCCCCCTCTCATTCCAAAGAGCAGGTTCAGGAAGAGGAACTCAGAGCACAGGTACCTGTGGTCCTCATCCACTCACAAGGGGGTGATTTTCTTTTGTGACTTACAAAACCCCAGAGTGTGGATGGGCATCTGTGAGCTAAGGAGGTGGAAAGTAGATAAAAAGACCTTTTTTTTCTGGCTAGGTTAAAAGTAGATTTAAACGACTCTTTGTTTTGATCCTTTCAATCTGTCTTTTTTATCATGCATGATCCTGATGGCTTCCTGATCCTTTCCAACTTTATGGTCACCTCTCACCTCTTGTAATTTTTTTTTAAATGGCACACTGCCTATCCATGCATGTAAGATAACACAGTACAGTACTTTCTTTGGCTCTAACCAGGAACATGGGCATTGAGTAGATGTCTGTTTAGGTCCCACTCTGAAGTATTTGGCCTAGTCCTCTGAAGCCCAGTGTTCTTCCATGAACTGAAGAACTGAGCTACCAGTTAACATGCTCCATTGTTAGGCCAGGATATTTTGGACTACGCATCCCAGAATCCCCCTTGCAGCACAGACACGCTATGAAGATTCTGGAGAGTAGAATAAGAACAACCAATTTTCTCAAGAGTTCACTGAGAGCTCAATGCCTGATTCACATTTATGCTGCATTTATCAAAATCCAAAGAACGTAAAACATCCCAATAAAAAGAAGTGACTGCTTTTGGAGCTCTAAACTACAGAAAAACTAACAGCTGAGTGCACCCAGAAAACCTGAAAGGAATGATCTTAAGAAAACCGAACTGCACCCAGAACAATTTCAATTTGCTTTGACCGCCTTTCAACCTGGAGATCTTTCTTGACTCCTCTGAGACAAATTTACAAAGTCTCAGAGTTCTATTCAAAAACTTTTCTTCATAATGACATGTGTTCCAGCTCTCCCTTCAAATCTGAACCAGTGGGACAAACAATTCAACTAAACCAAGATAATGAGGCAGATATATAGATATTTTATGGATTTGGGATACTGGGTAGTCTTGGAATTCAGGTAACAGGGACTCTGTAGTCAGAACAAACAGGTGAGTGCTCTGACCTACATACAGTGCAGAGTTTGACATGGTAGGATAACATGCAACTCTCCCCAAGCGTCAAGGGAGCCAGTTTAAAGCCCTGCAGGTAAGCTTTCTGGGCACCTGTGAGAAGGCTCAGAAGCCTCTGCTAGCGGTTTAGGCCAGGTTAGGACCTGCCAGCAACTAAATCATTTCCCTTCAGGACCTCTCCGTCTCTTCCTCTTGAGGTCTGCGGTTTGCTCTGCAGGGATTTTACAGACTCCAACCGGCCCCCAACCATTCATCTGGATGCTGAATCTATATGTGCCCCCCCCAGTCGGCTGGCCTTCCTCCTCCTCCTCCTCCTCGTGGACTCCCAGACGGGATGCCCGTCCGCTTGGTGGCCGGAGGCGCCCTTCCTTCTTGGCACCTGTTACTTCCTCCTCCTCCTCCTCCTCCTCCTCCAAGGCCAGCGGGATCCTCAAAAGTGACCTGCCAGTTTTGGGGGCTTTCCGCTGCTGGAGGGGGGGGGAGCAGGGGGAGAAGGCAAAAGCAGGGGGGGCGCTCCTAGGAGCTCCTTCCAGTTCCATCGCGGCCATGCTCCGGACTGCCCCTTCCTCCCACCTGCATCCATGGGGGGGGGGGCTTCTTCCATCATCATCATCATCATCACCACCACCACCACCCTCCTCCTCCCACCCTCCTGCGTCGGAGGTCGCAACCCCCCCACACACACTCTCCTCCCCCTGGGCATCCTTGCTGGATGGCGAGGAGGAGCCGCGGAGGGTGTGGCCCTTTCCTTGAGGGGGAAGGGGTGTTTCCTCCTAAACCTCCCCACGCCGCCTTTCCACGCCTCCCTCCCTCCCCCCCCCTCTGCGCGCGCGCCCACCACGCCTCCCTCCCTCCCTGTCTCCTTTTATTTATTTATTATTTATTCAATTTATTTCCATACCGCCCGCCTTCCCCAAGGAACTCCGGCCGGTTCACCAGAGGGAGAGCAGGGGCGACCGGACGAGACCCTCCCCCCCCGGCCCCCTCCTTTCTTCCGCGCTGCACAAAAAGCGGCCCCCGCGCGCCTCTCAGTCCCCGCCGGGCCCTCCCCCCTCCTTCCCCCTCATCATCCTCATCCTCATCCTCATCCTTCTCATCCTCCTCCTCCTCCTCCGCCTGCCGGCTTTCTCCCTCCGCCACACAACGGCGCCCTCTCCCCCGCCCCCTCCGCGCGCGCTCCCCACCGTCTCTCACTGCGGGGGCGCCTTCCTTTCCTCGCCTTCGCCTCCCCAGGAGATGAAGGGGGGGGAGGACGCCGCCCCCCGCCTCCGCCCCGCCTCCGCCTCCCCCCCCCGCCCCGCCGCGACGCCTCCGAGCCGCCCCGAGCGAGCGAGCGAGCGGCCCTCCCCGGCCCTCCCCCCCCCCCCCCCCCCTCTCCTTTCTCCGAAGGCACCGACCTCCTTTTCCCGCGGCGGCTCCTCTTCTCCCGCTCTCGGCGGCGGCGGCGGCGGCGGCGGCGGCGGAAAGAGAGAAAGCGGGCCGGCGGGATGGAAGGGAAGGAAGGAAGGAAGGAAGGAAGGAGGGATGGATGGCTGGCCGGCCGGTCCGCGGATTTCCCTCTCAGGCGCCGGGACTCCAACTCCCGGCAAGCCCCGCGGCTTCCGGGCCCTGACGCAGGCGGAGGTGAGGTCAGGCCGGGCCGGGCCCCGGGCCCCGCCCCCGTCACCACGGCAACGGGGCCGCGCCAATCAACGGGCGGAGCGGCGGGGGGGGGGGAGAGGAGGAGGAGGAGGAGGCGGGGCCGGAGGGAGAAACACGGGGCCCCTCGGAAGGCCGCGGGCGGGTGAGAGAAACGCGCCCCCCCCTCACCTCCGTCCCCTCCCCCCCACCCCCGGTGTGTGTGTGTGTGTGTGTGTGTGTGTGTGTGTGTGTGTGTGTGTGTGTGTGTGTGTGTGTGTGTGTGTGTGTGTGTGTGTGTGTGTGTGTGTGTGTGTGATGTGTGTGTGTGTGTGTGTGTGTGTGTGTGTGTGTGTGTGTGTGTGTGTGTGTGTGTGTCCCCTGGCCCTCCTTCCCTCCTCCGCCACCCCCTTCCCTCCTTCCGCTCCTGGGGTGCCGGCTGGCCTCTTTCCCTGTTGGGCTGCCGCCTGCCCGCCTCCCTCCCTCCCCAGCGGAGAAATCCAACCGGTCGGGTCGGGTGTCTCTCTTCACCGCTTCTCTCCCTCGCCGCCGCCCCCTCCCCAACCCCCCACCCCCCCCCCACAGAGTCCGGCGGGGTCTCCCAGCCTCCTCCTCCTCTTCCGCCCCCGCCCCCGCCCCCCCCTCGGTGGGGAAGGGGCGGCCCCGGCCCTTGGGTGGGGGGGGGGGGTGGGGGACCACCGCGGGCCCTTCTCTTCAATCCGGAGCCACGGGCGCTCCTGCAAAACCGGCGCAGGAAAACCCGAGACCTTTTTGCACGGCGGGGCCCTGGACGGGCTCCGGGGAGGAGGGCCTGGCTCGGCCGGCGCAGCGGAGAGGCCTCGGCCACCGAATCCCCTCCACCCCCAAGGAAGGAAGGAAGGAAGGAAGGAAGGCAGGAAGGCAGGCCCACAAAGAGGTTGGCCTGGGGACAAAGTTAGAAGCCGGAGGTAGAGGACGTTCCGGTTTTGGTTTTGTTTTTTTTTTTTTTTAAAGGCGAGGCATGCCTATTTGGATCCCCTCTGCTGCCCTTGATCCTGCTGTTCCTCGGTTTAAAATATTTTTAACCTGCTTTCCTGCTTGGAGAAGACCCAAGGTAACTTACAACACTGAAAGGCGGCATGCAAAGTTGGAGACAAGCAGTATGCAACTACTGTACGGTAGCCCCTCAGTTCATTACAATGGCTCTACCTCAGTAAATCCATATCCCCTTCCAGTGTATCCATACAGGGTGAAGAGTATAAATGGAAATCCCTCATAATGGATTTTTCATTTCTTTTTGTGTGCTCTTTGTACCTTTTAATGTTGTATTTTAATTCCCTCTTCTTAACTTGAATACCGTATGTCTTAAAATGTTCCAGGCTGTATATTGCCCCTCATTATTGGAAGCCCCCTTGGGTCCTTTTCCAAGGAGAAAGTTGGGGTAAAAATATTCTATAAATAAATAAGTAAGTAAGTAAGTAAGTAAGTGGTTTGCTATCTAAGGACCTATACCAAAATGACAGGTAAAGCTGCCTTCTGGGACCACATAGGCTAACCTATATTATGATGCATGAGTGTGAACCGCCCAGGGTAGCCTTTGGGCTAAATGGCACAGTATAAAATACAATAAATATCCTAATAAATATCTACACAGTATATGTAAGTGTTTTTGGACAGTATCCCACTTCTTCAGAGGCATAAGGGTTGCTTGTGATCTTACATGCTCTGCCCCTGTTTCTTTCACAATAGTTGGGCAAAAGGGAACAAGGCAGTTGAAGCTTTTTCCTGGCTTGGCAATTGGGGAAATGTACTACATTTCTTCAAAAGGGAACTACAAAAGACACAGGAACAGGAGCTATAGGTTATGGCATATTTTGTTAAAATCTAGGAATTGCTTAGCGTATGTAGCAATGCAACCCTGTACAGCTATGGTGAAGTAAGATGTACCAAGTTCAATTACAGTAATTACTTCCCAAGTAACTGTATATAGAGAGTGAATCTCCTGCTACATTTATGCAGAAGTCTTTTAAGAATTCTGGGAATATCCTAGCAGTTTAGTTTTAACAGGTTATTTGCTTAAAATCAAGTCCGCCTTGGACAGTCTTACTTCTAGACAAGTGCATTCAGGAGTCTAGGCTAAATGAGGAATAGCTATAGTGTATCCCAAAATATAAAATATTTTGATTTTTGTAGTGCCCATGTTTAATTGTCATTATTGAATTACTGAAGTGGGGCCTCTTCAGAGAGTTGATGAACTATTTCTCACCCCTTTTTAATGCATCTCAGCCTTTGACTTTCCTAGTTAATTAAACTGTGCTCTCTTCACAATTCTTGCCATTTTCATTTGTTCTGAGTAAATTTCTGTGTTCCTGCCTGCATCCCCAAATGTATGACTGTACATTTAAAATGTTCTTCAAGGCTAAATGTGGCTGTATATGAAGTGGGAAGTGCTTCTCTCAATGACCTCATTGTGGACCCCAGTGCAGTGTTGCCGCTGTTTCGGACCTTTAGAAATGGACGGGAAGCCTGCAGGAGTCACATGAAGGTAAGAGCAAGAAATTGTGCAACAGACCCGTATCTCAAAAGTATAACAGCAGCAGAAGCAACAGTATTTTGGCCCATTTAAGACTAACAGTGTAAATAGCCTGCCATAATTCATTTGCTATTGCTTTGTTTTTGTGATACATGCTACAACAGACTAACATAGTGGACTTTTTGAAAACTGTCTGAGATTATTTCACATAAAAGACTTCACATTACATCTATTCTAAAAGGTACCAAAGCAGTGACTGTACGTTAGGCTGAAAAATCAGATGCTTAAAGAGTGCTGAAGTGTGTGTGTTATCCTGTGGTTATTTATCTTCTGTTTTATTAATATTCCTCTGGGTTTCAGTCATATTTGGAGGAAAACACAAGGCTTAAAGTTTGAGGCCTTTGCTCACTCAGTGCTACAGAGGTGTGTGGGAAAGCCTAAGCATCTTGAGCTACTGGACTTGTAAAGGGGTAGTGTTTTATCTTGTAAACTTAGTGCCTGCCATGTTAAGTTCTTCTTAACACATGAGTGAGAGGAAGTGCCACATGTGTTGGCCAGACACATTCCCTCCTCTGACTACCTGTGACATGGTGGCATATACCATTTTGTGGAACTGTTTAAACAATGAACTTTTCAGAATGTAAACAGAAATATTGTTTGTCAATGTTTACAAATACTGTACTTACATTTCTGTGCATTCTGTTATGCATTTCATGCATGGCTCTTTATATGTGTAAGAAATATTATGACATCTGAATCAAAGAATATGTTATATAGTGACAACATGCTTTTAAATTAAGTGTACCAACTCCATTAACCCTGATAATTAACATGTTTAACTGCATTAGGATTTAATGGCATTTGCACAATTATTTTAAAACTTTTGTGTCACTTATATGCTTTTTGAAGAAATCAACAAAGTAAACTAAAATCACAGTGTAAAACTACAACAAAAGTAATAGAAGCACTAAAAGAGTAAATATGAAATACTCTGCCACCAGCAGGAAGAAAATGTACTACTGTACACTAAAATGATTACCAGATTAAGACCAGTTTTAAGGGCATGCTTTATTTGGACATAAGGCATACAAGAATTTTTTTCCCGGAGGGCTATATCCTTATTTTGGTTGTGTTTGATTTTTCGAATCGTGGCTATTTGTTACTTTTTAAATTCAAAATGCTGGTTCTAGCCTACAGAGGTCTAAATGGCTGTAGTCCAAGCTGTCTCAAGGACTGTGTCTCCATTTATGAGCCTGTTTGCATGTTAAGATCATTCATCAGGAGATGCTAGTTCTACCACCTTGGTGGGGACCCAGGAGAGGGCCTTCTCTGTGGCAGCTCCCAGACTCTGGAGCTAGTCTCTCCCACTGGAGGCCAGGCTGGCAACCTTATGTTTCAGGCAGGCTTTCCCTTAGCAATTACTTGTGCTGTACCTTTACTGCTTTGAATTTGATTTTCGTGTTGGTTCTACTGTTTTTAGTGTGCCATTTGTTGGGTCTTTTTTAGTATTTGCATACTTTGTTTTTAGCTTTAAATTTTATCTGGTAGCTGTTGTAAGCCACCTTGGGTCCTTATAAGGAGACAGTTAGGGTAAAAATATTTTAAATAAATACGTAATGAATGCTGCCTCGCTGGGTGCTACAATGCCTAATGAGCTGGGCCCTTTTCCATATAATGCTGTAAGATGACCCTGAACTCCCTATTCTCAAACTTGAATATGTCTAAATTGTTCTAGACTGTATATTCCTCCTCATTATTGCAAGCCGCCTTGGGTCCTTTTCCAAGGAGAAAGGTGGGGTAAAAATACTCTAAATAAATAAAAATAAAAATAGCTTGGTTCAAGTGTGGATTAAGACTCCCCTGACCGCATAGTGCATATTTTGTGATGTGCATAGGTGTATAACTTGCATTTGTGAAAGGTGTGTGTGTATGTGTGTGGCGAGAATTTGTTGCAAAAGCTTCACCTTTAGAATTCCAGCCTGTGACCCCGTCTGTCAGCTTGGGAACGGGCAAGAGCTGCGCATGCGCCGGTTATAGGCGTTGCAAAGCGGCGGCTGAGGTGGTCCGAGTGCGCAGGCGCCAGCGGAGTCCCCGTGAGATTCGTTTTCGAGGGGGTTATGCGCATGCGCATTGCTTGAGTTACGCCGCCGGGGAGGGCGTGGCGGGGCCGGCGGCGGAGCGAACGTGTTTTTGCGCATGATCCTCCGTGGAGACCTCTGTTCACAGGCTAGGCGGGAGAAAGGGGGAGGGAGGGAGGGAGGGAGGGAGGGAGGCAGTGGGAGTGCGCATGCGCGGAGGCGGCCGCCCTCTGTCTGTCTGTGTGAGGTACTGTGTCAGCGCCGCCTGTGGTGTTTGGGCGCGCAGGCGGCCTGCGAGGGAAGGGGGGGAGGAGGAGGGGGGGTCTGTAGAAAGACTTCCGGCGCATGCGCGCGACTCGCGGCTGAGGGGACGGTCGCCTGGGCGCGCTCGGTCTCGCGGCGGCGGCGGCGGCGGCGGCCGGGGGGTCTGTTTTCGGGCGGGGAGGCGCCCCGATGGAGAGCCCCGGCCCGCCCTGAGGCGCCGCCCGCCCGCCCTCTCTCTCCCTTCCCGATCTCCCCCCCCTCCGCCTCCGCCTCCTCATGGCGGCCGCGCCCGCCCCCCCTCCGGGCACCGCCGCCGCCGCCCCCCGATGGCGGCTCCTTCTCCTCCTGGTGAGGAGGGAGGCGGAGGCGGAGGGCGGTCGCGAGGGGGGGCCCGCCTTCCTCCTCCTCCTCCTCCTCCTCCTCCTCCTCCTCTTCTTCTTCCTCCTCGCCGTGGCCGCCGCCGCCGCCGGGCCGCCCGGGAGGAGGCCGCGCGGTCGCGTCAGTGGGCGCTGGGGCGGCGGGCGCGGAGCCTGGGGCGGCGGCTGCGGGCGATCCAGGCCCGGCAGGTGGAGCGGCACGTCGGGCAGCAGCTGGCCGCCCTGGCGGGGAACCCCCGGCAAGAGGAGAAGGAGAAGGAGAAGGAGGAGGGGACGCCGCCGAGGCCAACAGCAGCCACGACAGCAGTAGCCGCCTCCGCCTCCGCCGCCACCGGGTCCCGGTCCCCTTCTTGGGCGCCGAGGAGCTGCGCCGGTTGGCCGCCAACGCCACCGCCCGACTCCGCGCCGCCCAGCGCGCCTGCGACTCCGACGCCACCGACAGCGCCAGCCTGGCCTCCTCCTCCTCGTCGTCGTCTTCCTCCTCCTCCTCCTCCGGCGCGGCGGCCTCCTCTTCCTCCTCTTCCTCTCCTCTTCTTCCTCCTCCTCGGACAGCGAGGGCCCCGACCCGCCGCCGGCCCCCACCCGCCCGCCGACGCCGCCGGGTGAGTCGCCTTCCTCGCTCGGTCGCCGCCGCCTCGGTGGCCCTCTGCGCTCTCGCCGGCGACCCCCCCCCGCCCCCCCCAGGGGAGCTGGGCCGCTTCCTGGCCCTCCCAGGACAAGGAGGCCCCCTCAGAGGGTTTCGCCCTGGGGGGGGGTGGGGGTGGGGGGTCTGGAGCGGCTCAGGCGGCGCTTCCCTGCAGCTGTGGGGCCCCTCGGGTTCGGACCGTTTGCAAAGGTCCCTCCCGACCGGGTTGCCCCGTGAGAGAGGAGATGGGGAGGGGGGTCCCTGCCGCCCTTGACCCGTTGGCCAGCCCCAGGCTGACGGATTGGGCATGGAAGGGGCGCCTCTTGGGGCGCCTGGGACCGAGCCCACTCGGGTGGCCCGCCTGCATGCCCCACTCAGGTGTGTTTGTGTGTGTGTGTGTGTGGGTAAGTACACATGATGCAGGGCAAGGGACGAGCTGCGCCTTCTCCCCTTTCTGAGTCAATCCCAGCCTGTGACTTGCTTCACCCCTGCTTTTCATTTTTGAACCTTCTCCTCGGAGAGGCCAAGAGGTGGGAAGCCACCAGGCAACGTGGCAGAAACTGCGACACAACGTGGCCAAAAGCACAGGGCAAGATGGTGGCAACAGAGAACCCGTCAGGGGCACCGGGCAGTGGAGAGGTTCCTTCCCCAAATGACCCCTCTGTGAGAGGGACAAAGGGGGGGGGGAAGCACATTCCTCAGGAGGCTGCTTTCTCTCCCTTGTGTTCACACAGGCTGATAATCCAGGACTTGTCTTGAATTCTGTCCCATTCAGCAAGCCTGAGGGAGTTTCTTCACCTACAGGAGAAACAGACATGACTTGTGTTATTCTCTGGATTGCTTCATAATCCTGATTCCATGCCAACCCCCTTGCCCAGCAGTCTTGTCCGAGCGCAGGCCTCTTCAGCTTGTTTGTGGGGTGTGTGAGAGAATGTTTTGCTTCTGTATTTATGTGGGTAATGGAGGTCTTTTGCTGAGGGGAGGTGCTTTGCTTCTCGCTTGACTTTTTTTTTTACACTTTGTGTGTGGCCTGTACATTTTTAGGATGTGTTTATCTAGAGATGTTTGTGTTCTGTTGGTTTGTGGAGGTTTTTGCCATAGATTGTAATTTGCCATATGTTTGTGGGTTTGTTTGTTTAAGCAAGGCTTGTTGGGAGAGTTTGATGTGCTGACTTTTGCCTATCTTGTGTGCTTGTGTTAATGAGTGTGCTTGGCTTTCCTTGGAGTGGACAGTTATTTATTCACAGCGTGCATTTCATCAGTATGTGTTTTCCAACATCCCTTCTTTAAAATGCATGTTTTGCTATTTATGAGATGAATATGCTGCACTTAGACTTAGAGGTTCATTTCTCTGAATTGTTGAAGGAGAAGTGTTGCAAGATGATTTTTGCCAGGGCTGGTGATGAGAAATAGAGGATGCAGGTGACAGGAGTTTAGCTCTGGCTCCATTAGGGACCTACCCTTTCATGCTTTTGTACTACTCCTGTGGCCCACAAACACAAAGATGTGCACATGTAGGTTTCATACACACTCAGAACTGCCTTTGAGTTACTGACTCGCACCACTGCTTTGTTGTTTCCTGTTGTTGATTTGTTTAGAAAAGGGGGCTCATGGTTACTTGGGCGGTGCCATCTGTGGAACGTAATTGCGCATGAGACTATGACCCCTTCCCTCACCCAAGAAACCAACACAGGAGCACAGGAACAAACAGGAATATGTCAGGTTCTGGTTTAACCACATAGTGGCCAGAATCCTGTTTAACCATAAACTTGAATGGGATGCTAGGCATGCTTTCCTACTCATGCAGGTAAATATTCATGACCCACGTGCACACAGGACTCTAATCACTCCACTTCAATCCAGAAATTGTGTAGAGAGCACAGAGCCCGTGGAGGTACTGCAACTTCAAATACCAACAGGAATTTGACTCGCCATGCTTGAAATAATTCACAAGTTAACTTTACACAGGGGTGTCAACTTGACAGTTTGTGTCAAGTTTGGGATTGGGTCAGACAAACCATAGTTAGGTTAAATAATTCCCAATTTGTTTTCTGTAGAAACCAGATCATTGTATCCTATGTGTTAAACCAGGGGTCCTCAAAGTTTTCAACCAGCGGGCCGGTCCACCACCACCCAGATACCACTGGGGGCCGGATCACAGTCCAAAAGCAGCTGCGGAGGTTGGCTTGCTCACAAAACGGGGGAGGTGGGGGGGTTGCAATTGGTCCCAGGGGCCGGATTCAGGACCTTGGGGGGTCGCATCCGGCCCTGGGGCCTTAGGTTGAGGACCCCTGTGTTAAACCATAGCAATATGCATTGGGCTGCAAAGAAGCAATTCTTATGCTGTGAAGTTTAAGAATATGAAGTCCAAGTAAAATGTGTTATACATTTTACAAATAATTGTTTATTTCAGTGTCTTTGAACCTTTTTAAATTCATCAGCCTGTTGACTGAAGAGGTAATTTTTAAAAAATGCAACTGGAAAAAGGACACATGTGGATGATCTAAGATTTGTGTATAGTTTTAATTGATTTTTAAATATTAATTATGTTTTAATTCTATTCCTTTAAAATTGTGAACCACCTTGGGTCCCTGGATCAGAAGAATAGAGGCCTTTTTAAAATAATAAGTTGTCTGAATTGGCAAATGCTTTTCTCAGAGATAAAGGTTTTCAGAGTATTACATCACGACTCTTTCTTCGTGATGTCAGGGTTATTCACATCTTATTGCCATTTTTCATGGAACTTTGTCTGCAAAGATGGAGGGTTTTTTTGTTTACTATATTATTATACTTTCTTATTGCATTGACTCAGGCAGGTAAAATTGAGGCAGTGTAAACTAGTATAACATACTGTAAAATTACCATAATATCAGTGACAAAACATAACCCAGCTTTTTCAAGAGAAAGAGCAAGAATCTAGTTGAAGAAGTTTGAATAGGAAATAGAATAAGATCACTGGAAACTAATCAGCCTCCGCCACCAGTTACCCATGGCTGTGTTTACCGTTTCACCAGAATCACCTTGTTTTCTGTGTGTGATACAAAATTGTGAAGTCTAGAGCTGATCCTAGCCCTTGGTGGAGGCATTCTCCAACAACGATACAACAAACATTGTTCCTTGTGAAGCCTGCCCCATTTTGTCCTGGAGATCCAAGGTGAAGGTTGCTCTGATGTATAAATCCAGAACTTAAATAGATGGATGTGTTGCTTTCTGTTTCATTGGAATCAAACAGGATTGGACAGCCACATGGCAGATACCCCTGTGATTTTTATTCCTGCATGGAGGAGGGGTTTGGGTTTGATCGTCTTATAGGTTCCTTCCAACTTCACTATTCTGTGATTCTTTGAGGATTGGAATAACGTTTCCAGATTTCATGAGCACTGTGATAGGGGCATGTTGTGCCCGTTGTAATTTTTGAACACTTTTAAAGGCTGTCCCCATATATAGTGTGCTAGAATAATTAAGTGTGAAGTAATGTATTTTCCATCTATAAAACACCCCCATGTATAAGACAACCCTCACTTTTCCATTCCACAGTTACACTTCGTAACCATGGGGTTCTCTCCACAGTTTACGCCTGTGTATAAGACTACCCTCAAGTTTTAGTCTAACAATTTTGGGGAAAATATAGTCTTATACAGTACATGGGAAATTTTATTTATTTATTTACTAATTTTTGCATTTCTAGACCACCTGATTTCCCAGAAGGGACTCGTACGGTTCTCAACGAAAGGCAAATATCAAACAATAAGGCAAAATGAAAAATAAAATAAAATAAACAGTGGACATATAAAAGCCAATAACATACAAAAACATGGCAAGAGGCAAACACAGGGTGGCAGGAGAAATAACAAACGGGGGACAAAGTACTGTAATGAGCATCCAGGAGAGTGTGCAGTTACTGTAAGTATCCAGTAGAAGCTTGTGTCCTTGGGTGGATTGAAGCACCTGGCTGCACAGACCAAGGCTGGGAGTTTTGTCTCCCACTGTGACTCCTGGAAGAAGTGCTCGCTGCATCACCCAGAGGATGGGGGGCTGATGAGGTTCTGTGGCCTTAGGCAAGCGGCAGGGCCCCAAAGCACCACCAGAAGAAAGACCCTTCTGAGTATTTTATATCTAGTAAGACCTGTAAGGGTGAGAATTGGGTGAACAATGTGTAAGTTAAGCCATTCTACTCTTGCCTATTTGCTTTTTTGGTTGGGAAGGCCAGGGAGCAAAACAAACGGGGGGGGGGAGAAGAGAAGGACAAATAATTGGGTCATACAGTATATTGAATCAAGCCCGAATGCTCTCTCTCTCTCTCTCTCTCTCTCTCTCTCTCTCTCTCTCTCTCTCTCTCTCTCTCTCTCTCTCTCTCTCTCTCTCAGCAAAATTAACTCATTTGCACAGATATACCAGACTTGCAGACTGCATGAGATTTATCACCTCCAGAGACAAAGACCAGTATCTTTCGTTGTCACATTCTCCCATAATTTACACTGACTCTCCCTGTATAAAACTAGCACCTATTATTCCCTTTGGCAAGCACCAAATTGCTCTCTTGATGCTTAAAAGGTGAACCCATCTGATGCTTCTTACTGATGACCATTCAGTAAAACACCAACTATTGCCTTTTGTTTTGAGCAGTTTAGATCTGTTTATGTTGAGTGTTACTGTAGTTGCATAATTTCCTTCAATTTGAGCAAAACATTGTTCACCTTTCTTGCTATAATTGAGGTGAATAATTTTGTGATTCTTTGTTAGAAGAGGAGACCAGGGAGATTAATGGAGGATAGCTGCAGTGTGACATACAGGCTGGCGGGTGAGTCTTCAGGAAAAGTGAAGGTCATCTATGCTTTTCTCAGTCTTTTGAAACCTTTCATTTTCATGTGAGATAAAACAAGGTTCATTTGTGGACTACTTAAAATCTACTGCCTGAGCAAATTACATTTCCTCGGAAAAGATTTTTTTAAAAATCTGATTGGATTATATTCACTGAGAAAATCACTGTGTGGAGGTCAGTGATTTATGTGCACTGTATCTTAGAGAACCTGGGAGATCACAGAGCGGGTTGGATGAGGTTGCTGCTGAGATTGAAAAAAGATTGTAAGCGAGCTTTTCTGCTGTTGCTATAGAACTGGCGTAATCATCTCATTAATTAATCCAGTGATGTTTTGGCCTAAAACATTTAGTAGTGATGATTAGGATGACAAGGTTGTTTTAGGCAGCTGTTTCTGTTTTTGAAGCTTTGCTCTAGCAACATCATCTCCTTTTTTGCTAAGCTGCTGTTTTCTGCCGTGGACGTTACAGGATACCCACTGTCATGCTTGATGTCCACAATCCCTTGAAGCTCACAGTTATTTCCCATTAGGCACATCTTGATTTCCTGTCAAGCTGAGGTAGCAACCTCTGGTCTATTGTGCAGTCTGTAGTGGAGTGACCTCAAACTGACAATGCAATAACTAACTTGATTCCAATAGGGTAAAATAACAAAGAGTATTGAGCTGCCATTAAGAAGACTCTCTGGTTTGTTATAGCATGAGCTTTTGTGGATACAGAACCCATTTCCCCAGAGGCCAAGAGGCTCTATGAGTACAAAAGATTGTGATGTAGTAAATATGCCAATCTTAAAGGTTTCATGTGGTGCCTTGTTATTTTTCTGCAATATACAATACTTAATGCAGTTTCCCTATAGGAATTGCACTAGAGCAAGAGCAATAAGGGGTTTCTAGAAAATTCTAAACTGTTGCTGTAAATAGAGCATGATCTGATTTGGCATGCCCGGTCTACTTATATCTACCTTTGGGCTCTGCTCCTCCTACCAAGTGTAGGGGTGTTGAGCAAAAAACTGCCTCTCATTAGTATCCATGTGCTCCAGCCTAGTTGAGTGAAGCAATATTAACTCTTGGGAGAGAAGCCTGAATGACCTCCTTCCAGCCTGTTTATCCGTTGAAGTGCTGAGTTCCCAGCACTAGCCCTCCAGACAGTCCTGTGCCTCTTGAAGGCTGCCCGTTACCTCTACTAGTGTGTGTGGGGGGTGACAACTGCAAGGGTTGTGGCGTCACCCCAAGAAGCTGTTCCCTCCAGCCTGTTATCCCCGCAAGGAGGTCTGAAAGGGCTGCTGCTGCTGCAGCGTGAGATTCATAGGCTGCTTTGATTATATACCGCTGGAGAGGTAAAT
Organism: Phrynocephalus forsythii; assembly: GCA_029282475.1. Lineage (NCBI taxonomy): Eukaryota > Metazoa > Chordata > Lepidosauria > Squamata > Agamidae > Phrynocephalus > Phrynocephalus forsythii. The sequence continues at coordinate 1,275,556 of JAPFRF010000009.1, forward strand.
AAATAAATAAATAATGGAGTTGGAAGGGCTTATAAGGCCATCAGGTCCAATTCCCTGCTTAATGCAGGAATCAGAGAGTATCAAAGCAAATCTGACAGATGGTTGTCTGTTTTTTTCTGTTTCGTGCCTCCAGTGTTGGAGCATTCACTGCAGGTAGTTAACCTTCTGGCAGTCAGCGTCATTTGAATTTGGTTCCTCTTAATTTGTATAGTATTTAGCACAATGTTATGTGGTTTATGAATAATAGTTGTAAAAACTATCTTCCTGATCTAAGAGAATTATTTACAACTTAATTATGCCCTAGCCTAATTAGCCACTGCCTAATTAGTGCCCTAGTGGCATTTCCAGTGTTTACAGTCATATGGTAGAAAGTATGTTTCACCGAGCAAATGACATTAATTCATGTCGGGGGGGGGGGAGTTGAATACCCGAATATCATTATAGAAAAGAGAAGGTTCTTGCTTTATAAAGTACCGTCCAATGTCAGGCACTGGTGTATAATTGAAAATATTTTTCCTTCCAATATTCTATAGTAGGGATACACAGCACAGTGCTAGTAAAGTAATGGCATAAGATGCAGGAGGCTTGGGTTCAGTCCCTGCTTAGCCATGGGAATTGTGGGTTCGCGGAACTGGTAAAGGCACTCCTTTCTCACCTTAAAAACCCTGTTAGGGTCACTATAAGTGCGTTCAAACTTGACAGCACATGGCAAGAAAATTCTACAGCAACATCTGTTCTGGTCTGCACATCAGCAGGGCCATAATCATTCTAGTGCCGAATGGGTAGACTTTGCTGCTGTCCCTGGGTTATTAGGGCATGCCATCTTTGCAATATGCCTGGTTGTCTTGTGAGGTTAGTTTAAACGATATTGCATGTGCAAAGCTGAGGAAAGGGAGCTTGCCGTTCTGTTTCCCCACGTCCACAGACTCACTCACTAAATCAGCCTCATGCTGGCGCTTCGTAGAGGCAGCACTCCTTGACAATCTTGAGTGGGAAGGGGCTTCAGGCAATCACATCAGCCATTGACAGTCCGTGAGAGAGTTTCCACGGACATCCAGGACCCCGGGTCGAACAGGCAAACTGTGTTCGTCCATTTTTGGAAGTATAAAATTCAGCTCAAAAGCCTTCCACTTGTAGATGAAATCTGGGTTGTTTGGTAGGTGGAATAGAATAGAAATAGAAACTAGGCAATTTTTAGGTTAACAAAACTGTAGTTAATTTCAGTTCTGTGTTACATAAGAAAAAAATAGTCAACATTGTAAATAAACGTAAGCCACCTTGGGTCCTTTCCAAGGAGAAAGGTGGGTTTAAAAATATTCTGAATTGTTGTTGTCGTTGTTGTTGTTCAGTCGTTCAGTCATGTCCGACTCTTCGTGACCCCATGGACCAGAGCTTGCCAGGCCTTCCTATCCTCCACTGCCTCCCGGAGTTTTGTCAAATTCATTTTGGTTGCATCGATGACACCGTCCAACCATCTCATTCTCTGTCGTCCTCTTTTCCTTTTGCCTTTGATTTTTCCCAGCATCAGGGACTTTTCCAGGGAGTCCTCTCTTCTCATGAGGTGGCCAAAGTACTGGAGCCTCAGCTTCAAAATCTGTCCTTCCAGTGAACATTCGGGGTTGATTTCTTTCAGGATGGATAGGTTTGATCTCCTTGCAGTCCAGGGAACTCTCAAGACTCTCCTCCAGCACCACAGCTCAAAAGCATCAATTCTGCGGCGATCAGCCTTCTTTATAGTCCAGCTCTCACTTCCATACATCACTACTGGAAAAACCATAGCTTTAACCATCCTGACCTTAGTTGGCAAAGTGATGTCTCTGCTCTTTTAGGATGCTATCTAGGTTTGCCATTGCTTTCCTCCCAAGAAGCAGGCGTCTTTTTATTTCGTTGCTGCAGTCGCCATCTGCAGTGATCAAGGAGCCCAAGAAAATAAACTCTGTCATTGCCTCCATTTCTTCCCCTTCTATTTGCCAGGAGGTGATGGGACCAGTGGCCATGATCTTAGTTTTTTTAATGTTGAGCTTCAGCCCATTTTTTTCACTCTCCTCTTTCACCCTCATTAAGAGGTTCTTTAATTCTTCCTCACTCTCTGCTATTAGAGTAGTATCATCTGCGTATCTGAGGTTGTTGATATTTCTTCCGGCAATCTTAATTCCGGCTTGTGATTCATCCAGACCGGCCTTTCTCATGATGTACTCTGCATATAAGTTAAATAGGCAAGGTGACAGTATACAGCCTTGTCGTACTCCTTTCCCAATTCCAAACCAGTCAGTTGTTCCATATCCAGTTCTGACGGTTGCTGCTTGTCCCACATATAGATTTCTTAGGAGACAGATAAGGTGGTCAGGCACTCCCATTCCTTTAAGGACTTGCCATAGTTTGTTGTGGTCTACACAGTCGAAGGCTTTGGCATAGTCAATGAAGCAGAAGTAGATGTTTTTCTGGAACTCTCTGGCTTTCTCCATAATCCAGCGCATGTTGGCGATTTGATCTCTAGTTCCTCTGCCCCTTCGAAATCCAGCTTGTAGTTCTGGAAGTTCTCTTTCCACATACTGCTGAAGCCTGCCTTGTAGAATTTTGAGCATAACCTTGCTAGCATGTGAAATGAGTGCAATTGTGCGATATTTGGAGCATTCTTTGGCATTTCCTTTCTTTGGAATTGGGATGTAGACCGATCTTTTCCAGTCCTCTGGCCACTGCTGGGTTTTCCAAATTTGCTGGCATATCGTATGCAGCACCTTTTTACAGCATCCTCTTTTAAGATTTTAAAGAGTTCAATTGGAATGCCATCACCTCCACTGGCCTTGTTGTTTGCAATGCTTTCTAAGGCCCACTTGACTTCACTTTCCAGGATGTCTGGCTCCAGGTCAGCAATTACGCTATCTTGGTTATCAGGGACATCCAGATCTTTCTGATAGAATTCTTCTGTATATTCTTGCCATCTCTTCTTGATCTCTTCTGCTTCAGTTAGGTCCCTACCATTTTTGTCCTTTATCATATCCAGAAATACCCCTTTAATATCTCCAATTTTCTTGAACAGATCTCTGGTTTTTCCTTTTCTGTTGTTTTCCTCTATTTCTTAGCACTGTTCATTCAAGAAGGCCACCCTGTCTCTCCTTGCTATTCTTTGGAAGTCTGCATTCAATTTTCTGTATCTTTCCCTTTCTCCCTTGCATTTTGCGTCCCTTCTCTCCTCCGCTATTTGTAGGGCCTCGTTGGACAACCACTTTGCTTTCTTGCATTTTCTTTTCTTTGGAATATTTTTTCATTGCAGCCTCCTGTACAATGTTGCAAGCCTCCACCCATAGTTCTTCAGGTGTTCTGTCCACCAAATCTAGTTCCTTGAATCTATTCTTCATTTCCACTGTGTATTCATATGGGATTTGACTTAGGTTATACCTGACTGGCCCAGTGATCTTCCTTACTTTCTTCAGTTTAAGTTTGAATTTTGAAATAAGAAGCTGATGATCTGAGCCACAGTCAGCACCAGGTCTTGTTTTTGCTGACTGTATAGAGCTCCTCCATCTTTGGCTGCAGAGAACATAGTCAATCTGATTCCGGTATTGTCCATCTGGTGATGTCCATGTGTAGAGTCGCCTTTTGTGTTGTTGGAAAAGAGTGTTTGCAATGACCAGCTTGTTCTCTTGACAAAACTCAATTAGCCTTTGCCCTGCTTCATTTGGAACTCCAAGGCCAAACTTGCCAGTTATTCCTTTTATCACTTGACTCCCTACTTTAGCATTCCAATCCCCTATGATGAGAAGAACATCTTTCTTTGGTGTCAGTTCTAGAAGTTCTTGTAAGTCTTCATAAAATTGGTCAATCTCAGACTCTTCAGCACCGGTAGTTGGTGCATAAACTTGGATTACTGTGATGTTCAAAGGACTGCCTTGGAATCATACCGAGATCATTCTATCATTTTTTTAGGTTGTATCCCAGCACTGCTTTTCTCACTCTATTGTTGACTATGAAGGCTACTCCATTTCTTCTGTGGGATTCTTGCCCACAGTAGTAGATGTGATAGTCATCTGAACTGAATTCACCCATTCCTGTCCATTTAAGTTCACTGATGCCCAGGATGTCAATGTTTATTCTTTCCATCTCACGTTTGACCACATCCAGCTTACCCTGGTTCATAGATCTCACATTCCAGGTTCCTATGCAGTATATTTCTTTGCAACATTGGACTTTCCTTTCTCTTCCAGGCAGGTCTGCAGCTGAGTGTCCTTTCGGCTTTGGCCCAGCCACTTCATTAGCTCTGGAGCTACTTGTACTTGTCCTCCGCTCTTCCTCAGTAGCATGTTGGACACCTTCCGACCTGAGGGGCTCATCTTCCAGCGTCATATCTTTTAGCCTTTTGTTTCTGTCCATGGAATTTTCTTGGCAGGGATACTGGGGTGGCTTGCCAGTTCCTACCCCAGGAAGTCTTATTACAGGCCTCATTGTCACCAGTGTAATTAGCCTTACAATGATGAAAGCACAGTTCAGCCTGTTTTATTTTGTAGCCTCACTGATCAACTGGGACACAAAAGTAGAAATGTGCCCCATTTATAAGATATTCCCTGATTTTTTAAATTGGATTTTTATACCGCCCAATTGGCAGGAGGCATAATATTCTGAATAGATAAATAATAATAATAATAATAAATAAAGGATAGAGACTAAATTCTCTTCTCTGAGTAGTAGAATAAGACCATCTTTATACCCATAGAAAGGGCTTGCAGAGGAGGGTCAGTCCTCGCTTCACTGAAAAGCAGGCTAGTAAAAGAATAGAGAAATGTGGTGGGGGATCCCAGAGGAAATCAAAGCCCCCCCCATTTCACCATGTTAGGTTGGGGGGAGGACACTTGGCTTCCCTCAGCAACTGTATAGGGCAGCAAGGGGGCTGAAGGTGGGACACAGCAGTCGACTCCGCTTGCCCTACCAAGCTCCTTGTCGATTCAGTGTGCCAGGCCCTTTGTCAGAATACAGGGCTGTTTTATGCATTGCAACTACCTGAGTTAACGATCTTTGGAGACGGCTGTTTCTAGGAGGCGTGAGTGGGAAAGCTCTATATGAGGACGGCTAAGTGGTGTGGTTTGTGTCCTTCAGTCCATGTGCTTGGATTTAAGAAAGTCATCTTGGCTATATGAATATGTCTTAATTGCACTGGATTGTATATTATTCCTCATTACTGTAAGCTGCCTTGGGTCCTTTTCAAGGAGAAAGGCGGGGTAAAAATACCCTAAAATAAAATAAATAAAAAGACAAGAATTCTTTGTCTCTAGCTCCTCAGCTAGGTTTCTGATTCAGTGAGCTGTCTGTCCAGAGGTGGTCTCTCTCTCTCTCTCTCTCTCCCCGCTCCCCTTAGTTACAAGCCTATGATTTTGTATACTAGTTGAAGTGTGTAAAAGTGGTACAGTAGTAGCAACATGCGGATAACTTGCTTTTCAGATGGCGCCTAGCAGAGCGGCAGTGGGCAGTGGAGAGAGCAGCCATTATCTGTCGCTGGACATGGCTACAGGCTCAAGTTTCAGACTTGGAGTATCGCATAAGGCAGCAAACAGATGTTTACAAGCAACTCCGTGCAAACAAGGTAAGGTCGTGTCATTCTTTCCAGAATAATTACATTCACTTCTTCTGCTGGTGTTCTAGATTCTTAGGTCATAGACCAAAAACGTTTCAGCAAAACTGTCACAAGTATTCATTACAAGTTTAAGTCATAAATAATTGCCTCCCTAATTATGACCAAATGAACCCTGAGCTGGATCAAGCCCCACTGTGCAAAATACTTCAAAGCCCAACTAGATTTAATTTTTGGTTCATGCATGTAAAAGGCTTGAGAAACTATGAAGGACTCTGCATCCCACCTCCCTGCAACTTTCTGGCTGTGTCGTCTTGGACACTTTTTCAGGGGATGTTAGAGGTATGAGCGAGGGAAGCATGAATATCCTCCTCCAGCTGCTGTTTTCTGGGTACTAAAGAAATAATTCTTGTTTAACCTATGCCATTTGTGTTCTGTGCCACAACAAAAATGTATGCTCCCACTGTGGCTACAAAAGATGCAGGAAACCAAAGTATAACATCTAAAACAAGGAATAACAAGGTAGTTTTGATTTAAACAAAATTTAAATCATTTTGATTTAAATCAGGGTTTAAATTTTGAAAAAGAATCAGATTATTTTTACAATTTAAATAATGATTAATTATTAACTTAATTATTATTAATAATGCAAGAGAATGAACAAACTGAAAAAATCAAGAGAACAAAATCAAGCACCTTAAAGTTAGAAATGCTAATTGTGAGGGAAGCCCCCTTGAAGGGGCTGTGAGCAGGAGAGTGACACCTGCACTCCAGGAGAGAAAGGGAGGGAGGGAGGAGGAGGAGGAGGGAAGGGCTAAGGCCCCGTTTAAGACAGAAAGGGAGCTAGAAAAAGCAGGAAACCCAAACCAATCAGCAGTGGTGGAGGTGGGGTTTGGAGAGTGTGAAAAGGGGACACCACGTGTCTTGCCCCCAGACTGGGACTGGGTTTGGAGGGGAAACCCATGGACGGGCAACTGGGAGCAGAGGATGAAGCCAGGGCCCGAGGTGGAAAGCTATAGAGGCCGTGCCCATCTCCAAGGTTGTTCCTGTTGGGGTGAACAGGATACCTGCGAGTACAACCGTAAGAGAAAGGAACTCAGGCAGGAACTGGGCTGGGAACCATGGCTGGCCAAGGAGGAGGAGGAGGAGGAGGAGGAGGAAAGAACCGGGAAGATATTTATCGGGAGGAGTCTGACTTTGAGAGACGATGATCCCCCTTCAAGTCTCGCCACCAGAGGCGTCCTGGGCCCAAACTCACTTTGGAGATTGGGGTGCAAGTGGGGGGCGAACCTCTACGAGAAGGAGGGGAAGGAAAGTGGTGGAATCAAATCTCTCCTAGAATAGGAGGGTGGTCTGGACTTTTCTGTGTTTACTCCATCTTATGAATCTAAGAGCAATCCCTTTACTGTTGATGTTAAAGATGTTGGAACTGTTATCAAGGAAAGGACCTCCCTCATTGTGGAAGAGCAAAATAAAACACCCATTTGTTCTTTTAAAAATATGTCTTTATTGGATCCTGAAGGGCGGGTTGCCTGGGAAAAGCAAGAACCCTCACACTAATCGTTGTTAAAAGCTTGGATTAAGAAAAAAAAGCAAGCTTAGATTCCTATGAAGATGTGAGAATTGGAAGAACAGACGCCATCATTTCAGATACACAGATGCCCCCATATTACTGGCAGAAAGCAGAAATGACGTGCCCATGCCTCCGAGAAGCTCTGCTCGATCTAAGTGTTGCCCACCCAGAGGAGGGGGCCATGCTCTAGGTTCAGTTATTAGTCTTCTAAGAGGAAAAAAAAGCCAGACATCATCATTATCATCATGTATTTAACTACTATTAGGCACTAGGCAGAGATGTGTAAAACAGGGCAGTCCGTGTTTGGAGGCATAGAACCAAATGTGTTTAGAAAGAAGAGGATTTGGGTTTGTGCATGTGCAATGCATTTTATAAGGAAGGCAAAAGGAGGGGATTCTTGAGCTGTGCCATTTGCCACTTTTGCAGCCTCTTAGGACATAAGTATGAACTGGGTTGCACTTGTTTCCTGGCATTTCTGCAGAGTAAGAATTTTGAAGGGAAAATTCCAGCCGCCACCACCATTGTGAAAACTATATTTTCTTTTCCCCATGTTTTGGTTTGATTTGCGCCTGGCCTAGTTTAAATATGAGTAATCATGGTCTTTATTGAAATAGCTGAGCTGTACAGTCCCAACAAGACTGAAAACTCTGAGGGCTTGCTTTTATTTGTTGTGAATTGAGTTTAAAATGCTCTTGTTCATTGGTAAGAAATGCACTCGCACATGGGAATAAGTTCTGTCTTATGACTTAGGGTCCCATTGTCTTGGATGACCTCCAGCGCAGCGATATGATGAAGCAGCAGAGTCAGCTCAGCTCTGCAGCAATGATGAATTCTAGGAAAAACCAACCGCTGCCACCCTCCTCTTCCCACCTGAAGGCGTCTGCTGGAAGCATGCAGTGTCAGGTGTCTCCCTGCATCCCTCCCTACCTCCTGCAGAATGCTGAGAAGCAGGTCAGTGCACAGTGAAGCCATGTGGTTCTATTGCAATGAGCAGCATTAATGCAGAAACCGGTGTTGCCTCTGGTTTTTAAAACACATCGTCTTGACACCCAGTAATTACATAACATGCTCTTGATTATTGGCTGCCTAGAAATATAATGTTAGGAAAATGGGTACACCTGTGGTTTTTAATTTAAGTTGATGTTGGTTTTAAAGACCTCAGAATTTGATCGTAATGCAGCCTGGCCTGACATTAAACTGATGTAAGGTCTTGTTACATGCTGTGTGCGTAATGCTGTGAAAGGTCTTGATACGTGCTGGTTCATACAGAGCTGACTTGCATTCCAGCTGACCTTCCTTTCACTTCCTGTTATTTCATTGATTGAGCACGCATTCTGAAACAGATGACTGATTATTTTACAAAATGAATGATTTGGCACGCACAGGGTGGGGTTTCTGGTAAACCTTGCCCTGACCTTTTTGTTGGTGCATCTGATTTGCCAGAGGGGCTAAACGAGACAGCTTTGGGGTTTTTATTGCCTAAGCTGGGTTGGGGAGACATCAGGCTCCCAGAGTCTGCCTGCCTTGTCATCTTTTTGAGATCCGTACTGTTGGCCAGTTGAAGTCTGATGGGAAAGGAAATTCACTCGGTACTATTTCTGATGGGAACTGGTTTTGATTTGTTCTGAATACTGGAAGTGAGCAGTTTTTCTGCTTGCAGTTTCAGAAGCTTTCTGGTTTTCAGTAATATAGTGTGTAGTAGAGAAGCGATTTTGTTGTTGCTTTTGCTAAATAAGTGGGAATCAGAAACTCTTCCTCACCTGCTGCAAATGATGCAGAGAACTTCCAAGGCACCCCAAACTTACCTTCTGTCTATAGATTGCTGCTTGTCTTTAAACAGTTTTAACTGTGTCCTAGCCAAACTGTGACGTAACCTCTTAATACGGCGGCATCTCCATATTCGCTGATTGGCCATCTGTGGATTCCGTTATCTGCGGCTGATGAGCAGTCGGTGTTGGGGCTGCTGCACTGACCAGAGAGCGGACTGGGCGGCACAGCGCCGCCCCCCACTGGCCAGTGCCGCAGAGTGGAACAGCGCTGGGCCCAGGCCAGAGCGAGCTGGAGCAGCATGCTTGACGCTGCCGTGAAGAACAATTGGCGTAGCCTTTTCCTCCCCACTGGTGCAAATCGAGCCGCTTTGGAGTCACCCCGCAGGAGGCCTCTGCATGCGTCCAGTGACGACGCCCCACTGCCCAAGAGTGGGAGTTGCGCGTGCCCCTAAGGTGCTCAGGCAGGGCAGAGGGGTGCTGGGCCCAGAGCAGAGCCATCCAGAGCAGTGTGCTTGGCGCTGCCAGGAAGCGCAATTGGGATGGTTGCTTCCTCCCTGCCTGCATGAATTGAGCCCCTGTGGAGCTGCTCCCTGGGAGGCCAGCGCCTGCACCCAACGAGGATGCCCTGCTGCCTGGGAGCAGGAGCCCCACGCGCCCCAGAGGAGGAGAAAGAAGATGAAGAAGCAGTGGAGGAGGTGGCACCGCGGCTGCCGGAGGCTGAGCGCTGGGCTTCGCTGCCCCCAGAGGCTGTGGGAGTGGGTGAGAGGAGAAAGGGGGGGGATGGAGGGACCTGATCCTCCACCAGTTGGCATCAGAGGAAGCCTCTGCAGATGTGCATTGAGCCGGGAGGGCAGCTTGACCGCCCAGCCCTTTGTGCTGCCCAGTTTTCGCCCCGGTTCCACCCCCACCACCAATGTCGCCACTGTCACCCTCGAATAAGAGTGTGCACTCTTATTTGTGGATTTTGGTATCCATGGGGTGCCCCCAGAACTGACACCCCGGAGATGGGGGGGATTCTTATCCCAAAGACCTGTATCATACTCAGAGTATGATGTTTCTATCTGTGCATTCTTTGTGACAATTTGTGGGCTTTTGCGTTTCGATTGCATAGGTAGAGTAACATGTTGAAGAGTGGCCGATAAATCTTAGGTTGTATTAGGATTTGGAGCAAGCTACAAAACGTTCCCCCTGCCCCCCCGAAATTTGTCACTAACTCCTTCATATGAGTCTTCAGCAGTCTTACATTTCTTGTCAGACTGTTTCCAGGGATGCTCATTATTTTTCCTTCACTGTTTCTACACCAAATCTGGCTTATTCTCAAGTGTACATTTTTTCTTTTCTTTTGGCAGTCTCAGATTCCATTGCTGTCTGGTAGTTGTTCAGCCTGTGTTGATGGCATCTTGTGAATTAGCAACTGGTAATTCTGTTCAGTTGTGCTCTTACTCTTGCCATAGTCCTTTTGCATCAGTGAACCGTAAGAAAATAGCTGGCCTTCTATGGGGAGGCCTATTGAACCAGTGGAAGGAAGAGAGGTTACATTTGGAGAAGTCATGCAAGTTCCCTTGAGGGAACTCAACTGCATAATTTGTGGTAGATACCTGACAGGGAAAATGTTGAAGGTGTTGCAATAATGACTTTGCATTGGCGTTGGCAACAGAGGTTTTAGGAAAGGGTTGAACTCCCATAAGAAGGGGCAAAGTGGACATTTTGCTCTGATTGAGTGCCCCTAGGAGCAGCCTAGATGCCCTAAGCACACCTGATCTCACCTGATTTCAGAAGCTAAGCAGGGTCGGCCCTGGTTAGTGCTTGGATGTGTGACCACCAGGGAATACCAGGTGCTGTAGCCGCCTGGAGTAGGAACTGGCAAGCCACTCCAGTATTCCTGCCAAGAAAACTCCATGGACATGGAGTCACGAAGAGTCGGTCATGACTGTAATGACATAACACACAGAGACAAGAAACTCCAGAGTAAAAATTTATTTATTTATTTGAGTATTTTACCCTACCTTTCTCCTTGGAAAAGGACCCAAGGTGGCTTACATTAAGGAGAGACTATATAGTCGATTACAAATAAGACACAATCAGTTTGAGAAACAGGGAATTGAGGGGCATCTTACAGCATTATAAAGCAATATTATAAGGCTAACAATTGATAACATAGTGTCAATGCAATCACACAATTAGAGATATAAACACAACTTTATTAGGGACTATAAACACAGAGTCTGTGTAACCATTTATGGTAGATTCATAAAATGAGTGCTATGCCAAATTAAAATCTTATATTAAATTGGGGTTTATGGAGAGGATTACTTGAAAAAGGCTGCTTATCTATCTGTCAGCTAACAGCCTTGTCCTACTATCAGGAAGGAGCCTGTGTGGCCCCCTAGAACCACATTCAGGCCGTAAAGTTGAGCATATTGCCTCGGTGTCATGGCATTTGGAGCCACATTCTGCGAGCAGCTGCTTCGTCCGATGGAACCTTGCCTGCTGCCCTTGTTGTGCAAATGCTTCAAGTGTGCCTGTTAATTCAAGTCAAGTTTATGTACAGAATTTGGGGCCAGCCCTACGTATGTCTGCTCTGAAGTAAATATTTTTGGTTCAGCCAAGCCCACTCATGTGTGGCAACCTTTGGTTAGGAGCTCTTAAAAGACTGAAATGAATGTTTAATCACTCATGATGCCACATTCTCTGCTTAATTATTTATGGGTGAACCAAATGCCTGAAGGCATAGGGACATGTGGTTTATGCTATAGTGTTCCATGATGGGTTTTATTTTTATTTCCTATGGAGTATCTTTTTGTGGTATCTTCTCTACAGGACCTGGCTGTTTAAGTGCTGAAAACAGATAGCTAAGCTTTCTGGGGTTTCTTTCGGATGTGAAAGAAGGAAAAACGTGAATAAGGACTATAGGATGTGGAAAGTGCCTTCTTTAAAAATTACTTAACAGAAAAAAATGCCTGACAGCTTTTGTTTCAATATTTATATCTGTGCAGCTAAGTGGAGGAGCAATTCTGTTTCTGTGTATTTTTGAACTCTTCCTCTTAGGACCTTGAGTATAGCATGATGAAAATTAATTAATGTGTTTAAAGCTATTGGGGAGAAGTGAACCCTTGAGAGACTTTGAAAATGTTGGTTTTATGCTGAAAGGATTTCAGTGTCGGAGAGTTCTATTTAGTGTTACTCAATTAATTTAGTGGCATCTTTGGCTGAAATGCAGTCATTATTGAGAAAAGCAAAATCCTGATGTGTCTGTCTGAAATTGTGGATATATGTAAAAGTAAATGCATTTTTTTCATTCTAAGTCAGAGGTCTGTGACTTGAGGACTTCTTCCTTTTTGTACACAAAGTGGTTCTGGATTATCCCGGCTGAGATGGGGAATTACTTGGAGTTTTGTTAAACTGCTGATTTTGTATTCTGTTCTTCCCCTCTCTCTATGTCCGGTCTGCCAACAAGCCTTCTGATTCATTTTGTTGCAAGACTTGCTTCAGTTTGAGATTGTATTTTTCTCTTGCAGAATTCTCACCTTGCGCAGTCTTTCAGAAACCTTGTGCGTCGAAATTCCTCATGTGCACCCATCAATGGGTCTCCAGAGCCCCCCAAAGCCTGCAAATCGCCCCACCAAGTCAACGGAATAAGTAACTGGTTAGTCCTCCTTTTCTTACAGGTTGATCAGTGTGTTGGTTTGGAAATTTGTCTTCTTGAGTAAATGTGATTGTTCTGTGCCAGTTTATGGGGGGGGGGAGTGAAGTGGGGGTTTCTGAGAATTGATCCCTCTGTTTGGACTGTAATTTTAAGTAGTTTCAGGCCTGTACCAAGGTTTCGTGTCACGTCTTGTCAGAAACATTATGCATTCAGGTGCAAGAGTTTGGTCATCTGGGATTGCTCACTTTACTTTATTTGAAAATTATATACCACCAGATTGTCTAAAAACAACTCACGCCTTCTATGCAATAATGTAGAAAGCAAAAACTGTTTAAAGAAAGCATATCTTCAAGGCAGAAGGCACTTGGTTTCTTGTCAAGTTCATTGCCTCAGGGTATTTTTCATCTTGGAACTGGAGAGTTAGAAGGGGCCCTCTGGATCATCATCGGGTCCCTGAGGAAATCAAAATCCCAACCTCTAGAAGCACATTGGAGTAATATGCAGATTTTATTCTCTTTCCCCCAAAACAAAATCCCACAACTATAAATACAATCTGTTGGCATTCGAAGGGGTCGCAGCATGGAATTTAAACCTCCAGGGTTTGAATTTATTGTATTTACCCCTGTTTTGTCACGGGGGTTATGGAGCAGCCTTTTCTCATGGGCCTGAGAGAAAGGCATTCCGTTGATCTGTAAGAAGGGAAGGTGGTTGGCCTGAGACTTAATTGTCATCAGTGAAACGTAGGCAAACCCCAGTGATTATGTTCATCGGTGTCAAGGCTGCTTGAGTTGGTCTCTGATCTCCGTGTCTCCTCAGCGGGAAAGGATGGTTGCACTGCCCAGGACTCCTCTCAGGCACCTTTGCGTTCAAGGCCCCAAAGGGTTAATATAGAAGTGGAAAGATTAGGGGGGATCTTTGTTAGAAGGAAGGTCCTGCTCTTCTGTACATCCTCCTCCCTGATGGGAGGGCAGTGAAGATGATCTGCTTGCCTTGGACCTAGTCCAGGCTTTCAGTTCCAGCTTGTTGATGTTCAGCAATTCAAGAGCCTCTTTTAAGTTCTGTTATTGTTTTTGTTACAGTTCATCTTGCCTTAGATATTTTTATGGGTTTTTGTTAATGCTTGGAACTGCAAACATTTTTTTAAGCAAATGCCTGCCTTTCAAGTTTTCTTTTTATGCTCGAGTGTTCCTGAACTCTCAAGGGTTGCAAAGTCACACCATTAGTTTGATGGTATGTGGCCTGTTGAAGAAATATAGGTGTGTTCATTGCAAACAAATTACAGTACTGGTGAATCTGAAGCCCAGCAGAAGCAATGCTTGAGATTCTGAGATGGCAGAAGTACAGTATCTTATTTACAGTGGACGTGAAGGATTGGGTTTTTTGTTAAAAGATGGTGCTGTCCTTGTGGGGTTTCTCTTGATGGTTCCTGTGGGGAACAGGGGGTTGCTCTGGGTGGCTTTGTCTTGGTCCGATCCAGCTTCAAGGTTCTTTGAATGTTAACTGAACAGTCTTGGATTAAAAATACAGTCTTGAATTACTTGTACCTTTAGGTCCTCCACTTCTTGGGATTTCCTGCCATTCTTGGATGGAAGACATGTTCAGTTTCATGATTTTGTAAGGAATGTGTGGAAATACTTTTAATCCAAGACCCTTGATCTGGGTCAGAAATTGACTTGGCTGTTTTACATACGGCCCCTTTTGATGGAAGGAAATAACCTAAATGTGATCTGTATCAAACTTTCCCCTGGTGAGCGAGCATTGGCAGGGCGCCTTGTCTCCAGCTGTTTGTCTTCTCTTTAACCTGGTGCAGCAGGGCTGCCCAGGAGGAACCTTTTGGGCACAAATTATACTCACCATCTTACTGCCTGCTGTCAGGACGAGCTCTGTAGTGGACTGTGATGCAGAATAAACACAGCAGTGTTTTACTTTTCCTTTCAAGCTTTTGAGCTAGAAGACATTTAATGTTGATGAAACTTTCTAATCCTTGGCTGTAGCGATGCCTTTGCCAAGGTATTCAAGGGTGTGCGTGCACCGACAAAACAGAGCCCATAGTAAAATAAATAAAATAATAAAAAATAAAAAATAAATAAATAAATAGTACTAAAGTCCACAATCTGCATTGTTCACAGTTTCTGGTACAATAAGCTTTGTAAGTGCAATAAGCCTTGTAAGAAAACAAAAGTGAGGGAAAGACCTTAATAATCAGTCATGAAGCTTGCTGGGTGGCCCTGCCTATGCTGCCTTGGACTTTCTGACCTTATAGGCTTGTTTAGAATAAATGGAAGGAGGAAGGCCCTGCGTTTGAGTAAAGCAGATGGTTCAAGAGGAAACAGACGGGGAAAGCAGTGCAGGAAGGAGAGGAACCCGGTGGCTGAAGAGCCTGGGAGTTTGAGTTGGCTGAAACATGTCTTGTTTGCAGCCGTCACAACCCAGAATCGTGATAATTCCCAACCCCCACTTGGAGTGGAACCAGGAAGAGGAGGATCAAACATGAAGTCTTAACTTGAGATTGATCATGATTAAATTTGAGGTTCCGCAGATTTAAGCAAATCTGCTGTGAACACACAGTAAACGGATGGACCGTGCTATTAAGTAGCTGGGATTCATGTCCAGTATTCTTGTAGTAGCACAGGGAACAACTTGATAGGCCTGATAAATGATGGATGGTTTGGCTGCCCACTGCTTGCCATGACATACATTTTCATGGGGCTGTGCTTTTGTCTCAGTTCTTCATTCTCCCTTCCCAGGGCTCCTTGGAGAATGTTGCTTACCTAGTGGACCTGGTGTGGTACCTAGAATCTCTTTTTATAAGGGGAATAAGAGGGAGTTATTAAGTGAGTGGAACAGTGGGCATAATAAACGTTCTGAAGGATGGTGGACTGGGACGAATGTCATGGTTTTCCGAGGTTTGCAGAGAGGAACGTGGAGGGCATTGTTTCCTTTGGCCGTCATCATCTCAAAAAAGACGTAGTGGAACTGGAAAAGGTGCAGAACAGAGCGATTAAAATGATGACTGGGCTGGGGGAATCTCCCTTATGAGGAAAGGCTGAAACATTTGGGGCTCTTTAGTCTGGAAAAAAGGCGCCTGAGGTGGGGGGATATGATTGAGACGTACAAAATAATGCAGGGCATGAGTAAAGTGGATAGAGGGACGCTCTTCTCCCTTTCACAAAATACCAGAACTAGGGGACATACACTCAAACTGAGGGCTGGGAGAGTCAGAACAGACAAAAGAAAATATTTTTTCACCCAGCGTGTTGTTAGCCTTTGGAACTCCCTGCCACAGGAGGTGGTGATGGCCTCTGGCCTGGATGGCTTCAAAAAGGGATTGGACAGATTCCTGGAGGAGAAGTCCATCCCAGGTGACAAGCCATGATGGAGATGTGTCATCTCCAGGCTTAAAACCGGGCTACTTCAAGGACCAGATGCAGGGGAGTGGGATCAGGAGTCAGAGGTCTAGTCTTGTGCGCTCCCAGAGGCATCTTGTGGGGCCACAATGTGAGATACAGGAAGCTGGACTAGATGGGCCTTTGGCCTGATCCAGCAGCGCTCTTCTTATGTTCTTAAGTTCATATCCTGTTGCTTAGCACAAGAAAATGTGTATCTTTGGGTCCATTCCTCACCAGCAAATAAAGAGCTGTTGCTGCTGTTTGGGGTGTGCCTGTGCACACACACTGGCTTCGTACGTGTGTGTATACTCCTGAGAATTTCTGTTTAGCAACAGGCGGGAAATGCCCAGCATCATTTCAGCCATTTTTGTAACACCCATCTACCCATATAGCTTTGGATCCAAAAGTATGCTTCTGGTACCAAAAAAAACCCACAATGTAACTGTAGTGGAAAAATTTTGGAAGTGAAGAATGATTGTAATTCCAGAGGGAGATGCCTCCACTTGGGCAGACTCAAAGGAAAGAGTTCACAGCTCCGTGTTTCTGAGAACCCCCCTCCCCCTCGCTTGCTGGAATGTATGTGGCCTTTATTTTTTCATGCTCATTGTCCCTGGTGTACTTGATCATTGCAGGGTGAAAATTCTTCCACTCACTCTTGTTGTTAAAGTCCTAGAAAAGCCCTTTCATTACCTCCCACCTGTGCCTCTGTGGATCTGAGACATGGTTGAATCCAAAGCAGTTTTATGAACTGCTCCTTTGGTATATAGTTCAGGCCTGCCCAACAGGTAGACCGGGAGCTACCAGTAGCCCTTGAAGGGTTCAAAAGTAACCCACCAGCCATCAGTAAAAAATGTGAGGGGATAAGTTCTCCACCCCTCCCTCCCCCATTCCAAGGACCACCACTGCCCCAGCAAAGCTCTGGGTCTTCCAGCCCACGGTCTCAGTGGAGCAGGGCAATTGAAGGGCCACGGCGCAGTCCCCTGCGCTCCCTACCGGCCAGATGATTGGCGTGCCACTGTCTCGTGACCAATTGAGTTGTTGGTGCAGAGCGGAGGAAGGGGAGTGGAGGGGACAGTGAGGGGCGGGGTCATGGGCGTGCCCACCTCCTTTGCGTGCATGGTCAGCCTTACCATAGGAATGTATTGAAATTTGTTCCCTCCAGAAAGAATTAATTGATTTTTCAATACGTTCCTATGAGAAACCGTTGCTCTACTTACAATTTTTTTTACTTATGAGCATATGCTCAGAACAGATAAAATTCATAAGTAGAGGTTTTAGTGTAGTAGCCCTAAGGCACTTTCATCTGGAAAAAGTAGATCCCGGCCTGTTCAAAGTTGGATAGCCCTGGTATAGTTGTTTTAAAATTCACCTCCCTCCCCCTCTTTTTTTTTGTGCTGAAAAAGCTCCCCCAAGATTAAGAGGAGAGTCCCTACGGAGCATCCTGTTTGGTTTCAGCTGTTTCCGTCTCTCATTGCAATCCTCTAAGACACAGTATCTGTAACTTGAGAAAGTCCAGGTGTGACATGAAGTTGTACAAGAGACAGTGAATGGACATGGGTGTTGTCTGGGTTTGTTGAAACGTTCACTGTCAGTTCCATTCACATATTAGGTGGTTTGTTTGTTTGTGTGTTGGACCTTTCTGATTTTGACTGGGGTAGTTACATCAACATTGGGGCATAAAAAAACTAAAATAAACATGAATTCTTCTAGAAAAAAAGAAAACTGGGTAGATCTGCTGTGATGAATAAAGAACAGAAACTGTGTGTCGCGAGGTAGTTTTCTGAAAGGCAGTATTGATTTTTGAGGTTCTTCTTTGGGAGAATTCTCAGTGTTGGGATTTCTTTCTTTTGGCTGTGCAGTTTCGCAACAGGCTCCACTAGCAACTCCCAGGATGGTGTGAATGCTGACAAGATCCTCCAGAAACCAAAGCAGCGGAACAACGCCCTGCCTCCTGATGTTGCTGCCGCCGCCGCCACCACCACCACCACTGCCTTTGACAACAGCTGTGTTGCTGCCAGAATCCGTCCAATTTGCAGATACAGGAAGCGCAGGCTGGTGAGAGTCAGTGCCATCTCTCACCTCAGTAGGAAGGTGGGTGTGAGGTTTCCACTCTGCTGTTGTTGCACGAGAAGGGATATTGAAGCCATATTCTTAATGTTGCATTTCAAGAGACACCAAATGGCATATTCTCTCTGGAGTGTGAAGGGGAGGTTGCTGCCTTTCCCTTGACCTTTGGTCAGCAGCCAGGGTAGCTGCTGAAGATCTGAGAAACCAAACTGTCCCGTAAAAGGGGCAATAAGGAAGCCATGTTCTTCAAAAGCGCACAATGACAATGTCCCTTTGTGCATGGTGTGGCAGAGCTCTCTGTGTTGCGAATACAGTTGGAGTGGAGACGCTAAGTGTCTGCCTGGATGTTGTTCACCTTCAGATCCCATCAGCCCTAGTTAACCTGCCCACAGGTGAGGTCAGTTGGACAGGGCAGTCCAGGGAGATCTAGGAGGGCCACACCCTGCTGGATTTCTGGACAGGAATCCAGACAGATGCTGTCCTCCTTAGTGGATAGTGCCTCTGTTAGGAACATCCGCACCTGACCCGTGCCTGCCTTTCAGCTACAGGTCTAGAAGTCCGTTTGGGTTGCATTCTGCTTGGCCGTTGGTTGGATGTTTCCTCCCTCGCGTTGAGAAGCACTTGCAGCAGATGCAAGGCCAAACTCCTCACGTCCATATTGGTCATTTCAGCCGGTTTGGAGCATCAATTGCCTTATGTTGAGTCAAGCTCTAGCCTTATTTTTCTCTTTGTCATTTGTATTCTGCTTTTCTTCCCATCAGTTCAAAGCAGTGTCCCTGACTCTTTGTTCTCACCAAGGGGTTGGGTTGGGCTGGGAGAGTGTGACATCCAGCCAGTGAGTGAGGATTTGAATCCAGCCTCTTCCCCCCCCCCCACCCACGGCCTTCTAGTCCACCAAGAGTGTTGATGTTAAACTTCCATGGGAGAGGGTTCAGAGTAATAATCCACAGTGCCACCAGAGCATTTTTTTTCTCAGCCTACTGTATACAGCCTTTTGATTGCCAGTAGCTGGGACTGAGCCTGCCTGCAGTCTGGAGTGCTCTGCCCAGAGTTACAGCACCCTCCAGCTGTCACGTGGTTCTGTTACTTGAAATGTTCTGAAGGCAGTTGGTAAGACCGGTGTGATCTGAAAGCAAGCGGGCAGTGCAGGCGGTTCTTTTTCCAGGATTCCATCTCTGACATTCCCCAACCAGAAGCCCCATTTCTGGCTTTCTTGCCTCATTAGTCAGACAACGTGTATTTGAACCAGTTTTTTTTTCTCCTTGTTAGGATTGTTTTTATTTGGTTATGTTATTTTTTCAGTTCTGTAGCTCCTGGGATTGCTGTAAGCCACCCAAAGTCTTCCACTTGTATTCCTTGGTGCCATTTTTGGCTACATGAGAATAAGCAGCCAGAATGTGGGTTGGCCATTAGAGTAGTTAATTCACTGCATACCCGGTGCTCTCGTAAGAGTTGCCTGGATTTATCTGAAACCCGTCTGTCCAAATAACTTGGGTGGGGTGTCTTCAAGAATGTTTGATCTATGATTTTTTTAAAAAAAGAAGAAGAAGGGAAAGTTAGTCATAATTTCCTTACAAGATTCTGACTGGAGTGTTTTACTATTCCGCTACCTTTTGAAGTATGCTTGCAGGGGGAAATTGGTGCTTTTAAATGAGCGTTTTCGACTGGAAACAGAGAGAATGGTCACATATATCTTTGAACTCACATTCTAAGTTTGTTTTCCATTACAGGAGCCATTGTGATTTAGCTCTTTAAAGATGGAAGGGCCAGAAGCCTGCATGCAATTGAAAGGGAGGGAGGGAGGGAGGGAGGGCTGTGCTTGGTGCTGCTTACTGTTAAATCTCTGGCCCCCACGATCTGTTCATTTTTCTTTGATCTTTGCCGTGTTAGTGTTTCCAAACAAGAAGCGAAACGTTTCACACCACTGATTGGTACATTTCCTTTTTGAAGGAAACCACTGGGCGTTGGAGTTTTGGACCTCATTTTTTAAAAACTCCTCCTTGTTACAGCTTCAGAGGCCCCTTAGCCTGAAGTGCCACTGCGAACAGCCCAATTCCTGCATCTTGTGTGACTGCAAGGCTCCTGTCCGGACCATAGACCCAGAGACCATGTCTTTACAGGAGCGAGTGGCTCTGCTGGACTCTGGCTTCCATCCCATACTGTCTTTTTCTCATGGTGAGTTAAAAATCACAGCCTCTTCATGTGACATGAGAAAATCTTGGAGACAGAACAGTTTTTTACATCTTGTGTCTGAAGAAGCTGAGGGAGAAGGAGGTGGGGAGAGAAAGAGAGAGAGAGTGTGTGTGTGTGAGAGAAAAGTCAAGTCAATTCTGACTTGTGATGACTCTTTTCAGGGTTATCTGAAGTAGCTTCCCATGCTCTTCTTCTGCTGGTAATTCTGGAGGACTGTCCAGCTTGCCTACGACCACACAGGCTGGCTTTTCTCCCTGGCAGCTCAGGGGGGAATCGAACTACCAGACTCTGGTTCTGCAGTCAGAGACTTAAACCAGTTACAGTATGTGAAGTCCTGTGCCAGTTCTTTTAAAGGATTAAACTGGGGTGTCATAAGATTCTGTGCAACAAAGGAAGAGAGAAGTCTAGAATGTATGCGTCAGTAAGTACTAAGGAATGTACCTTTGCAGTGTGTTTCAATGCCTCTTGTTTTGCTCTGTGTGTTTTTTAAACAGGCAACCCACTTCATTTGCACTTTCAAGCCCTTCTAAGAGAGGACCACAGACTAAACCACAAGGTCAAGAACCCCAAAACCCTTCATTGTGGGTTGAAAGACCTTACTAACAACCTTGGCTGCCCTCCCCTCTCTGCATCTGGTAAGTTATCTCATCTGTATGGACAATATTGTTTAACACTTGGGAGAAGGCCGCATCCTCTTTTGGAGATGAAATACCCCTGCGTGCAGGAGGGTGTTGCTTTGTTTAACCATGTTCACCTGCACCGAACGACATGGTCTTTAGTCCAGTAAACATTATTCAGATCAAAACCTTTTAGTTTCTAGGATGCCATGAGGCTTGTTATTGTTCCACCACTTCTGTGGGAAATTGATCAGATATTCAGATGTTGCAGAATTAGCAAGTCATCGGGTTGCCCAGAAAAACCTGAAATCCTATTGAGTTAATCTCCTCTTGTGTTTTTTTCCTAGATTCTCCACTGAAAGGATCACCTGGTCGCCCTCACACCCATAAGCCTGGTTCTCTGCGCCCGATGTCATCTCTGTGCCTAGAAAACACTCCCACTCCGCCCTCTGTGGCTGTTGGCAACTCGCCATTGGTGAGTGGAAGCAGATCATCTCCATCAAGCAGATCTTCTGCAGGCCGAAAGAATGTCCGGCTAGGGAAACCCCGTGTGGAGACCTCTGTGCTCTGGGTTTTGCTCTGTGGAATTTTGGTGTTCGACACAGACTGCTGTGAAAAAGACAAAACAGGGATTTATTTTTTAGGATGCTAAGAATGTTGTTGGTTTGGAGAAATGACCGTGAAGAAAGACAAAGCCAAAGGGTTAAATAGAAAGAAATCATGAAACACACAAAATGCGAAAAGCTTGACTATCTTGCAGAAGCGTGTGAAGTGAAAAGCATAAATGGTTGCAACTGATTCTTGCTGGTAGAATGAATGTGAAAAAATGTGCCAGGAGAAGAATGTCTTATAGGCTGAAGAACCCGAGGGCTGGATTTGGATGCAACATACTCTTCGTTAGATCTGCTGCAAAAGTAACCAGTGTCAAAAACAGCTATGCTGTCATACAACCTCTAGAAGGAAAAGAACGAGGCAAAGGGAGCGCCAGGGTAGTCTGGGCGTCACCGTGTTGGGCCAGGACTCGGTTCAGATCCCCGCTGGGCCGTGAACCCTACAGCACGATGTGGCCGTCCTTTCTCAGCCTGACCCCGATCCAACTGGATTCTTGTGAGAATAAAACTGGGAAGAAGAGAGCCCCGCTGAGCTCATGGAAAACGAACAGGGCATATGAATGTAACAGATAAACAAGCGTGCTGCTGGATGCAGTCATAGAGTTGAGGTGTTAGAAGTCCCTCTCTGGATCATGGAGCCCAGACCCCTCTCAACGCAGGAAGTCCACACCCTGGGCAGCCCTGGCAGATGCCTGCTCAATCTCCGTTTAAAAGTCTCCAGGGAGGGAGAGTATGCCGCCCTCCTGCTCAGTCAGCTTCATTGTCAGATGGGGTACACTGTTCTTCCTAACAATTAGTTAAATCTTCTCTCTTTTGCTTACTTCTGGTCTTCTCTTCCTGAGCTGCAAAAGTGAATTTTTTTTGGGGGGGGGGAAGCAGAGGATTTTATTATCTTCTTTATACTCTCAAGTTTTTCTTCACTAAATGACACACATTCAAGAGAGCAAAGCTTCTGCTTAAAAGATATTCCATTCTCTTAACCTTGAATTGTCTCCTAATTAATTTGCTTCTCTGTTCCAAGTAGATCCCTCACAGAATTCAGATTTTGCTTTTAAAAATAAAGTTTTTGAAATATTCAGGGCACTGTGCTGAAATAAAATGAACAGTTGTATAAGTGACTTCTTTTTTTTTTCAAATGGCAAGCCCTGAAGGTGGAATAAAAATGTCCAGTACACAAAAAGACTCTTTACATCCCTTTTTTCATCTTTGTTTTGGTGGAATATTCCCATGTCCTTCCATTCTGAGCATTGCGTCATTTCCGCCCCCCCCCCACCACACACACAAATTGTATTGTTTGTGTCCTTTTTTAGTCCTTACAAGTTTTCTCTAGTGAAATTTTTAAAAGACCTGCTCTGAATTGGAGAGATCTTTTGCCCTCTCCGGCAACTCATTTGATCATGGAGGTATGTGTCAGTCCAGTGGGTAAAATGTAGAGTGTGCCTGTCATGTTCGCAGGACCTTGATATCCTGTTTCCATTACGTTGAATTGGGCTTGGAGGGGCGACTGTAGTATTTTGGGGTCATCTGTCTGCTGTCCCATCCTTTCACGTCTCTCTCTCTCTCTCTCTTCCCATTCCCTTCCAAATGGAAGGTTGGTGTGGATAATAGCAGAGGTTTTGAAGGCATGTCAATATCCACTCATGGCACTGCGTTTTTGTGTGCAGACCCATCTTGAATTATGCGGTGGGTGTGGGTGTGTGGTTGATCCAGTCAGATCCTGGCCGTTTTATTTCTCCACAAGAGCAACGGCAGAATTGAGGACTCCACTTAACTAGCAATGGGCTGGTTGTACTCGTGGTTGATGGCAGACAGGAAGAGAGATGACTGAGCCATAATGTGTGGCTGATGACCTTTGTTTGGTTTCAGCAACCCGCCAAGAAGAAAAAAGTGGAGTGTTGTTATGATATCAACAACATTGTGATTCCCGTCTCAATGGCTGCGGCTACGCGGGTGGAGAAGCTGCAGTATAAGGAGATCGTAACCCCAAGGTGGGTAACACGGAGGGACCTTGGGTCAGATGGTGCGGTAGATACAGTAAATGAAATAAATAACATGGGGGACCTGGGGGCTTTCTGGGTTTACAGGAGAGCTGGAACGTGTCTGTTGAGGCAGGAAAAGACAGCATGTCACGCAGAAAGAGGAACAGCTACTACCCCAAGATATCCCGCTGCCCTCGAGGCAGGAGTGAAACTGCAAACGGCCTCGTGAAAGAAATAGCTCTTGGTTGTCAAGAGCAAAGCTGCCCTCGTGTGGGAGGCTCTGAGAGAAGCTGGCCGTCTCTTTGGGGTAGTCAGCAAACAGAGCCGGTGAGCTCAAGGCTTCCTGCGAGAAGAGAGCCACAGCAAGAGACAGGGGTGAACTTGCCATTCCCAACCCCTGCATTTTAGGGGAAGCTTGTGATTTCTTTTGCTCCAAAGCTCGCCAAGGGGGGTGGCGGAGCCTCCGTATACCCCCCCCCCCGCAGGAGATGACACGGGCTTGCTTCATCTTTGGCGGCAGTTCCAAATTTGGGAGTGCCCTGTGCTGCATAGGTTGGCATGCCTCCAATTCTGAGGGAGGGGGCACAGTGGTTGCTCTCTCTCCCCACCCCCTCCGCCACCGCCCCCAGCTTAGAACCAGAGAGAGGACTGAGAAGTGTTTCACCACCTTTTGAATCCTAGCACAGAGTCAGTGACCAGACCTTCCCCCCAGAAAAAGAGTGAAGGAATCAGGCAGCAAGGACACGTATGGTTGGTCAGAAAGGTTTGCCAAGCACACCTGGATCCTCAGAGAGTGGACCGGAGTGAAAGCAGGACCTCTATGATATGTTCTGGGCATGAGGGCTTGGAAGTTTCTTTATAGAAGGTCTCTTAGATTTTTCTGGCCATTTTTCTCCTTCCTGTATTAATAAAAATAAGAAAATGAGTCAGCAGTTAAGTGGAAAATCATAGGTGGCATCTAGGTCAGTGAATCCAAACTTCATTGTGGCAATGGGCATCACCCCATATTTTAGCGTGTGATGCTGGAAGAATTGGATAACCATTAATAAGGGAGGGTTTCTTTGAGCCATACCAGAGAAGAAGTGTATATACACTCACTTCCCCTTTGGTGCATTGTAAAAGGGGGAGATCTTTTAATCAGTGGATATTTAGCTGGGTTTTTTTTTTGTTTGTTTTGTGAAATTGAGAATTAGAGAAGTGGAACTTGCAGGACTTGCATATGGACCAGAAGCCCTGAAAAGCCAGTTTTTGAAAAGGGTTTGGTGTTGGCATTCCCTGGCTGGCATGGATGAGGCAGAGTGTGCTGATCTTGATGAAAAAAAGAGATTTCCCAGGAAAGGAGACATCTTAGTGTCTTGCAGTTTTTTTTAAAAAGACACGTTAAAGTCAACTGAATTTATGTAGTGTAAACCTCTGTGAAGTATTGTGGGTTACAGCCTAAGCTTATGTGAAATATAGCCACCATAACACTCCTGTTGTTTTTTTAGCAATGAACTTGATTTGAGAGCGGCACATGCAGGGATTCTCTTCATCAAAAGTGGGCTTTTTTTGTTACTTTCTGTTTATTGTTTGTTTGCTTGCTTTTGGCAGCTGGAGGTTGGTGAATCCCCAAGAGCTGAAGAAGACTTTAGGGGAAACAGACTCGGAGGTAAGGGAGACGTTGTCTGCTTGTTCTCATGCTTGGAGTTGTGTGTCTCTTTCTCGGTTGATTAAATTTGTTGGGTTCTTGATCCTCAGGGCTCCTACAACTTCATTTCTTTGCTGTGTCAAAGCTCTTTGCAATGCTACTCTACATCAGTGCTCCCCAACCTTTTTGTCCCCACGGACCGGTAAATGTTTGATGATTTTCCGTGGCCCGGGGCTGGGGGTTGGGAGGGGGAGATGGGGGTCCGGGGGTCGGGCGGGGGGGAAGGGGAGGGGGTGGGGTGGGGGAGGGGGGGGGGGGGGTGCGGGGGGCTTGGAGCGTGTGCCTTGCGGGGGGCACGGGAGCGGCGGCAGCGGCGGCGCTCGCCGGCTGGGGGCATCGGGCGTGCCGCTTCCCCGCGCACGGGCGGGTGGGGTGGAGCCTGGGGCTCCTGGGCAGGCGGGCCTCCGCCTCCTCCTCCTGTTGGCGGCCGCGGCGGCCACGGCAGCCGCCCGGGTTTTGGGTCCCCGCGCGCCCCCGGAGAGGCCAGTGTCCTTTCCTCAGCCCTCCCCCGACACACACACACACACACACACACACACACACACACACACACACACACACACACACACACACACCTGGCCACCTCTCAGGGAGGCGGGCAAAGTTCACCCCGCGCCGCGCGCGCCCTCCCCCGCCACCAAGACTTGCCCCCCCTCCCGCCGGGTCTCCGGGCCGAGCAGGGGGAGCCCGAGCGCCTCCCGCCGCCGCCGCCTCTCTCACCTGCTGCTGGGCAGGGAGCCCGAGCTCTGGCCAGGCGTAAAACTTGTCCGCTCTCCCGGGGAGGCGGCGAGGCGGCCGCTGGGGACTGGCGGAACCCGCCCCGCCCCGAAGGGGCTGCAACGAGGGCGGTAGCGCCTCCTCCTCCTCCTCCTCCCGCCGCCGCCGCCGGAGGAGCAGCAGCAGCAGCTGGGACAATTGCGGCGGGTGGTTACCGTGGGGGTCGCGGCGGCGCGAAAACACCCAGGCCGGCCCGCGACGCTCAAAACGCCCGGGGAGGAGGAGGGGCACCCACCTCCTCTTCAAGGGGCCCCCACGCTGCGGCGGCGGTGCGCGCGCATGCGGGGCTCGCCAGCGCCTCCCGCGCACGCCCCCTCCTCCCCGCCGGCCCCTGCGCGCCCGGCCCCCAGCTTCCTCCTGCTGCTGCTGCTGCTGGTGGTGGAGGGTGAGGAGGAGGAGGGCGGAGGAGGAGGAGGAGGAGGATGCGCCGCCGCCGCCGCCACCGGCGGCGGGCAGAGTAGGAAAGCAACGGCAAAGGCGGCGGCGGCGGCTCCTCCTGCGCTCCTCCAGCCTTCCTCCTCCACCGGCCGCCCGCGGGAGAGAAGAGGAGGAGGAGGAGGGCGGCGGAGGAAAAGGGGAGGAGCCTCCCCGGCCTCCCCAGGCGGCCCGGTACTGACCGGTCCGCGGACCGGGGGTTGGGGACCACTGCTCTACATGACTTCCCATTCTTGTGATTCCAAATGTTTATTTCCTCTTGTTCCTCCTTCAAAGGAAGGAATAAAGTATAGCCGTTTTGTGAGTTAAATCAGAGGGTTATAAAGAGACTTGTGTATCCAGACAAAAAAAAATCTTATGGAGGCAAAACCTCATGAGAAAGGTCCTCTCTTCCTTCTTCCTAATATTCTATGGATAAATTCATCAGCATTATTTTCTCCTTCTCAAAAATCATGACCGGTCCCAAGTCTCCTTGACTGGTGTGTCCCATGAAATAATTGCACCAAAACTTCCTGAAAGGGCCTGCTTCATACCTTCGTGGGTGTGGCTTTAGTTAGCTCTTCCTCCTCTCCTGAGGTCACTTGTTCTTCCTGTGTCACGCTCTCCAGGTTTTGCAACCTGCTTTGCTGGTTTGTCTGTATCTGCCCCCCCGCCCCGATTTTTCTCTGGCCTTCATTCCTGCATTTTCCCATGGGGCAGTGGCCCAAAAAGCAGGCATCAGGAGGATGGCTCAACGTCTGGGGGTGGGGGTTGCTGCCTGGATTCCTTCCAACAGGGTGCTTCCCAAGGGAAAAGCCGAGTAAGGAAAGTGGCCTCCTGTGTGCCCCTGCTACCCAAAGGCATCCATCCACCTTTAGGAGGCTTCCCCTCCTGAGACAAAGGTGCACCATGTCAGGCATTGCTTCCATGTGGGTGGAAGGGAGCCTCTGCCAGCAGCAGCCTTAGCCTTAGCCTTAGCCTTGTCCTTGTCTGGTGAGTCCAGGGTTTGCTGGAGCAGAAGCTTTCTGTGGATGAGAAATCCCCTCTGCTGCTTAAACCCAGCAGAACGCAAAGCCAACAGTGTCCGTGGGTGGCACAAAAAGAACAGTCCACGCAGTCTGGGTGGCCTCCTTCGCTGCCCAGGGGGAGCCAGAAGGGACCTGACCCCCACGAAGGGCTCCCGTGGAAGCCTCTCCTCCCATTCTCCCCCCGGCCTGGCACAGAATGGCGTTTTTGCTGTTGAGCTCCCTCTTCTGTGCCTCACAACGTCCCCACAATGTCACCTCTTGCTTGACTTTCTTGTAGTAGTTTGGTGTGTTTTTTGTCTGTCCTACTCTTTTTGTCTGTCTGGGAAATTCCTTTTATTCCTGTGGTTGCTTTAACCTCTTCTTTCTAAAGGCTGGCTTTGTCTGCTTGTCCGTTTGTTGACCGAGCAGGTCCATGGGGTGGGGAATGGGGTGTGTGTGAAATGTCTGTGACATGTTATTGTTCTCTCCAGTTTGCTTATTGGTTGCCCCCTGTGGGCCAGGGAAGGTGGGGAAGACGACAACAGCCTCAGTCTGGACATTTCTTCGGCTTCCTTGAGCCTGCTGAGCACGTGACTCTCTTTTCCTCTAGGAGGTGGAAAATACCTCTGACGAGGCGTATCTGAGCCACCACCAAAAATATGAGCAGCTGGAACGATCCCGTTGGGATTCCTGGGCAGGAGGAGCCCTCCCCCCCAGGCGAGCAAACAGGTACCTGCTCCACCATCACTCTTGTCTTGTAGAGGCCTCACAAACTGTATCAATTAATTTGATTCTGTCTAGATTAAGAGCATAGTGCTAGCATTGGCTAAGAGGATTAGGCTTCTGACATGAACAAGCTGCAGTCAGTTCTGCCTCCGCCCTGAGCATAGGGGAGGGAAGGTTGCTGCGCAGCAGAGCATCTGTTTCTGCTTTATCAAGTCCCATCACCTTTTTTTTCAGCCGTGCATAAATTCTCTGTAATATTCATGGCTTTTTCATGTTGCTGAATGTAAGATGCTTTCAGCCTGCCAGATACTCAAGTGCAGTGAAAAGTCAGGTGGATTTTGCCTGCCACTTTTTTTTCTACATGGGGTCCCACCATTTCTTAAA
Source organism: Phrynocephalus forsythii (assembly GCA_029282475.1). Lineage (NCBI taxonomy): Eukaryota > Metazoa > Chordata > Lepidosauria > Squamata > Agamidae > Phrynocephalus > Phrynocephalus forsythii. The sequence continues at coordinate 1,303,958 of JAPFRF010000009.1, forward strand.
AAGAGATAAGTGACATAGTTGCTGATGACTGTATTTCTGAATGGCATGATGGGGAAATGCGTTCCCTCCAGGCTGAAAAGGAGGGTACCTGAAAGTGCCAGGCGCAGGGGAGTGGCACCAAGAGGCCGGTCTCTAGGGGCATCTGGTGAGATCCAGGAAGCTGGACTAGATGGGCCCTTGGCCTGATCCAGCAGGGCTCTGCTTATGTTCTCATGTTTGAGTTTTACATAGGCAGGACTTGTTTCTCACATCTTGTTTTTCACTGTATGGGTCCCTGGCAGTGAAACATGTTCTTGTTTTAGGAGCGCCAACAAAGCAGACGGCCGATGGGTCCCCCCGCCAGGCTCCCCAGATGCCACATCCCCTCTCCTTAACTACGTCCCAGGTTCAAGCTCTCCCACCTGGTCTCTCAGCCCAGAGCCTCCTGGGTCTCTGAAGCCTCTGTTCCTGAAGGGTCGAGGGAGAGGTGGTCTCTCCTTGAGTGAAGACACACGTTTCTCCATCTCAGAGATGGAGGATGATATCCAGGTGAGGTTCCCTTCTGTGCACAGAGTTCTCCAGCTTCTTCAGCTGCTCTTCCTAGCCCGAGCAGGTAATGAAGGACATGAGGAGCCAGCTGGTGGTGTTTGGGTTGTCTGCATTGCTGACCAAATGGAGTATTTATTTCCAAATGGAACATGTAAGAGTTGAAAGGATGCTGCTAGCATCTTAAATGTGCTGAACAATGCTGGAGATCTCATGAATTTTGGTTCTGAATGCATTGATGCAACATGGAGGTTCCCTCTCTTGCCATCAGGATGTTCTGTACTACCGGAGGGGTAGCAGATTGAGTCTTGTAGGAATAAAAGGATTCCAACTGCTGTTTCCCTTTGAAGGACCAAAGGAGACATGGATCCTAGGCAGAGTTATCTGCAGGTTGGCTACAGCTAAGCAAGGAGAACTTATCTCTCAAAGAGGTCACAGTGATCGAGTTCTTGGTTTCCCAAGATGGATGCTGACAAACCATAATTTGTTTCTATCTCTGACTTTTTGTTAGCTCAGGGATTGTGCCATGTGTGAGCTGCCATGCTAAGATATGAAATCCAGAGCTTCAAAAATTAATAGAGGAAACTAATTACAGTTACTGTTCCAAACCATGCTCCCAAACAGCTGCCCATTCTAGTGTTTCAATTGCATCGTTTTGCTTCCGTGCTTCTGAAAAGCAATTGAAATGCTTGCCTTCAGTTACCTAAAACGGCACCATCCGAACACTACAAGCCTCCCAGTCTGTGTTGGTATTGCCTCAACAGAGCACGAGGCACCACATGATATTCCTGCCCTCCCTATAGAGAGGCCACCTTAGAACGAGAAAAGTAGCGTTGAAAGTTAGGGGCGCCACAAATGGAGTGATCCTTCCTCTTGAAGCTACGGTCATCATGTTGGACTTTGGATATTAGGGATACTGCTAAGCCCTTTTCAAAGCACAATGGGCAATGGGTGTGCAAGGCCAGTTCCTGCACAGCTGGAGGCCTGTTCCTGCCATTAGCACCGGCTGCAGTTTGTCACGGCCTTCAGCTTGGAGTCTGGTTGCCAATCGGCTGGCTGGGAGACCTGCTCTTTCTGTGGAAAACCTTTGATTACTCTGAAGGAAGGGAAATGCACGTTATCAGCCTGGCAAATCAGCAGCTGGAGGTCGTGGTGGGGAGATACGTGCTATTTAATTCTTTGAAATCTCATGCCCTCTGCTTGGATTTGTGATCTAAACTGATAGCCAGCAAGATAGAATATTTTCATGACCCCCCCTTTGCCCCCCCCCCATGATACAAAGCCTTCTGTGCCTATGAAACCCTAACCCTTGTCCTCTTCTTTTTAGAACGTGCAGCTGTGGGAGCCCCGGACATTCCCTCTCTCAGATGCTGAGTGTCGGGCGCTTCAGGGCCCGTGTGCAGCCCTCGGCCAGCAGTCAATCACTGTTCAGCAGTGGGACCCGGGAAGCCACCGGGGCTTGAGGACTAACCGTATTAACTCGGACACGTCTAATCCCAGGGAGCTGCTTATGTGCCATTGGCCAATGGAGCCAGACCGGAGCAAGCCGCGGAAGAAGTCTGGGAGCCAGCCCTGCCTCCTGCCTGTGCTCCTCAACAACAGATGAGCTCTTGGGCCCTGGATCACATCTGGAAGAGTTGCACCCATACCTGATAGCTTGGTATCAGGGAGCTTGGCCAGCCAGCAGGCCTGGCAGAGCAGTGGCGGCGGCCGCCACAAGAAGATCCAGCTGTGAACTTAAGCCAGCAAGGGCCAGAGAGGCCACAGAGAGGTGCTGGGCTTCTGTAGAGTGGGAAGGGGGCGCCACATGGAAAATCCCCTTGGCAGGCTGATTCTGGGAGGAAGACCCCCCCCAAGTGCCGCACTGGTGAGAAGGCCGGGCACTGCTGCTGGGCGGGCGGAGCGTCCCAGGGCCACCTGGAGCAGTCCAGCAGTGGGAAAACGGCCTGCGTGGGGTGGTGGGTGGAGGGTGAGCTGTTTCGATGCAGAGGCTTCTTGGGAAGGCCACCAGTCCAACAGAACTCCTCCACCACCACCACCTGAGGTTGGTTTGACAGTTGTTAGGCAGAAATGTGGATGGTGGGAATTTGCTCGCACCCTCTGGTCCCAGAGGCACAAAAAGGCCAAGGGAGTATTTAATAGGAAAGAGAGCTAGTACGCACAGGCATTAAAGATTTGCCTGTACAGGAAGATGGGGTTTTCTCTACTAACTGCGTATGTTTTTTTTTAATGTTTGAAGGTAGTTACGAAAGCAGCACTTTTCTAGCATACAAATCATATTCTCTTGGCCTTGCAGACATGCTGTTGTTGCTGAAAATAACACCAGATCATAATTAGGTTTTTTTACATCTCTACCACAAAAGCTGCAAATCATGTTCATTTTACAGATATTCTCATTTATCTCCCCAATAAAATAAAATAGGGTGGGTAGTACAGGCCTTCCAGTGGCCATTTATGCTTTTATCAGGCAGTATTCAGTATAAGCAAATGACGAAGGGAGTGAGTGCTTCCGTCTTCCCCTCTCCCACACAAGCATCTGTCTTCATTGGGAATAATATTGAGTTTAAAAAAAACCTCTTGAATTGAAACCACGTTACGCTGTATAGTACCCCAGTTGGCCCAGTTTTCTGCCCAAAGAGAAGTTGTACCTAGGTGTGAGCCTACGTTATGATGGAATAGAACGGCCCAGGAACCAACTTTCATTGACAGTTTAGAGCAGGGCAACAGGTGGGTAAGGATTTACGGAAGGAACAGAGAAGGCCTTTCGGGCACTGCCCTGCTGTGCCCCCCTCCCTCTTCTGTACATTTTTCTTTGATTCAGGCAATGCTTGGCATTTTCCCTTAGAATGCCTTAAGGAAACACTGCTTAGGTCTCAGGTAATAGCTTTGGGAACCGTGACCACCCCTCTTTTGCCCAGGTAGTGTTGGATGAATACACTGTGACTTACTTAAACGTGCCCTCCAGAGGCACAGAGAGGCTCCTTCAGCCTTTGCCTCCTGCCCTCTGCCTGCCGGGGTCATTCTGGGCTTTTCGGTCTTGAAATGAAGACAGACTGGGACTGTAGGTCAAGGATTTCCATTTGACGTAGAATCCATTTATATTCCAGTGTCCAGTGTCATAGGACCAAGTCTAAGCTACTTAAGTAAGTGTAACGTGTGAGGCAGAAGGGAAAAGGTATGAATAGCCCTCTCAGGCAACTAGGACATGCACAGAGGTTTTAGAGCAATTGGAGATTAAACCTAGATTGGAAATCACATTGAGATAATACATTTTCATGTCCTCCTCCTCCTCCTCCTCCTCCCCCTGAACAAGTTTTCAAAAGAGTTTGTAATATCGAACGCCATCTGATCATACTTGGGTTTTTAAAACAAATGGAAACTTGGTGAAGAAACAGAACATTTGTGAAGCCACCATGGTCTACTTGGGAGACATTTTGAGTAATTCTGTAAGCTCTTTCTTCTGTTGTGCATTTTTATACTTTGCACCTGATGATGACTTTTAATAATGATTTCAGTCAGGGAAGGCTCATTTCCAGAAATTTTTTTAATGCATGTTTTACAAACCACCCGTGAAGAAGAAAAAAATAAACTAGCTGATTCATAGGAATGCCCTCGCTAAGCTTCTTGTCTCTTTTTTTGGGTGTACTTTAACTTCGTTGTCCTACTATCTTACTTAGGGGTACGTATAGTTGCTAAAAGTTGCATTACTTTTATTGATTCCCATTACCCAGTAAGCATAAATGAATGTTTTAAATGTGAAAATATTCTCAAGCCTTGAGTCATCTTAAAGCGAACAGCAATGGCAGCAGCAGCAGCCATGGAACATAAGGCAGCCTGGCCAGTGGAATGGGTTCTTGTGTTGTCTGTGTCGGGTGGCGTGCTTCGGTGAAAAAGGCACAGCTGAGAAGGAAGCAGAGAGCAGAAGAAATGAGATCCACCCAGTGGTAAGGCTGGGATTAGTTTGGACGTATGGTGCACACCGAAGAGCAGCCACATCATCACCCTTTTGGAGGGTATCATGCGCCCAGTTGCAAATTTCACACCAGGCTTCCCCAGAAATTGAGGGAACGCCTTGTGCAACTCCTCTTTCATTTGCACTGTGCTGGCATCAAATCTGTATTTCAGCCCCCTTGAACATGATCTGAGGAGTCTGCTGCTCTTATTTCAGGAAGTATATGTCCCTCCTCAAACCCGTGGCCTGAAGACGTTGGCGGTCGTGTTTGTGTGAGGTGAGGTCAGTTCTGCACCTACAAGTCTTGTGTTCATGTCTCTGCACCCCACCCCACCCCACCCCTGCAATTAGTACATCAGACAGACTTGTATTTTCATTAGGTAGGCGGGAATGAGAAATAGAAACTGACTCGGAGAAGAAAGCAAGAAATTTACCCCTGACATCCCCCGCATGAAATACCCCAAAAGCATTTATGATGAGCTTAAGAACGGATATCTCGGAGGGTACACAAGAGCAAAATCGAATTGGAAGGTGGGGGAGGGAGACTACTGAACAAGGGATACTACTAAAGGAGGAAACTGCTGAAAGATCTGAGTTCTCTTTTGTATTTGGAAGACTTAGTCTATGTAGACTGAAGGTCGGAGTACTTGGGCACAGAAGAAGTTGCAATAGATTAATGGAGCTGAGTTATAAGGGTGGCAGCACCTACCATAATGACCTAGGAAAAGCAAGGTCTGTTAATATTTGTGCAGAACAAGTCTATGGAGAATCAGGGAGCCCAGCTGTAAAAATAAGGAAATCAGCAAATGGTTGCTTTTTGCACTAAGAGTCCAATCTATAGTGTATATAGGTCAGGTTGCCAACATTTTTAATGAATTTTGCAAAAGTAGATTCAGTGAGCCAGTTCAGGTCTAATCCTGGCTTTTTACTCAGGGAACTAGTACTGCCCCACTCTAGGTTATTCACTCATTTCTTTAAACCTCCTGCTGCTTTAGGCACTGAAATCCAAGTTGACGTTTTTGAAACCTAGTACAGTAGCCAAAAGGTTCACAGGATCAAGGGGAAATTTGGTGGGTTGATGCCCCTTTAAATGATGTCGATTCAGTGGGTCTATTCTAGTGCCATCTGCTACACTAAATAAGGTTTTGGCCAGCTTCTCATTAGATCAAAACTGGGAAACGGGTGGGTGGCTGAAGGTGGATGCACAGGGAGGCTGGCTTTGGGCTCAAAGGGCAACAGGACTCGATGCGACCTTTTTAGTGATTCAAGGAACTTCCCAACAGGACCCCTGAATGTTGATTTCCGTGCCCGTGAATGCGTGCGCTTCAGGTTGCAACAGTCCTGCATCTGTTTTTAAGTGGAACCAACCGCAGCCCTGACGGAGGACGTCGCAGGAGGAGGCCCTGGCGCCACGGCCAACCTTTGCATGGCAGATGCGCTTTGCCGAGATCCACCCCCACCCCCTTGCCCTTTGCTCCGCTATCTCACCCCCCCCGCCCCATGGCTAGCGACCTCCTTTGTCCCATGCCCTTTGCAGAGGCGGGCCCGCCAGTGGCTTTCCTGGACGGCAATGCATCTCCTGGGATCTCTCCCCTACCCTACCCCCCACCCCCGCCGCTGCTGCTGCTGCTGCTCCTTCTTCTCCCGGAGGGCCAGGCGGGCAGGGAGCCGGTGGTCGGCAATGGCCCTGTGGCCAAGCCGGCCGGGGGAAGGGGGTTGGGGGCGGGGGTTGGGAGCAGGGGGGCCTTCTGGGAGCTGTAGTCGGCCAAAGGAACGCTGCCAAGCCCGGCCGTGGGAGATGAAGCGGTGCCACAAGGCAGGCAGGCAGGCAGGCAGGCAGCCCACCCCCCACCACCCCACCCCGCAGGCGCTTCCTCCTCTGGCCCGGCTCTACCCCCCTCCCTCCCTCCCTCCCTCTTCCAAGGCATGTGGGGGGGGGGGGGAGGCGGCTGCTGCTCCTGCTTTGTTTGGCTTCCCCGCCGGCCAGGAGGGGGTGTGGACTGGGGGGGGGCAGGAGGAGGACAAGGGGCTGGTCAGGGGGCTTTGGGGGAGGGGGCCTGGAAGGAAGATGAGTGTCCCCCCACCCCCAGGATTCCCCTTCCTTCCTTCCTTCCTTCCTTCCTCTTCCCGGCTGGGAGCCAGCCAGGCAGGCAGGCAGGCAGGAGGAGGCGCCGCCGCCGCCAAGCCTTCTGGGGCCGCGCGCTCTGAGCCCCGGTGGCCTCCCGAGCCCGGAGCCCCCCCCTGCCTGCCCGCCCCCCCCCCTTCCTCCACTCCCGCCGCCGAGAGACCACAAAGGTCAGGGGAGAGGCAGCCGCGGGGCAGCGCTTGGCCGCGCAGGCGCAGAGAGCGGCGGGCGGGCGGGCGAAAGAGGCCGGGCGAAAAGGGGGCGGTCCCGAGGCGGACCAATCCCAGGCGCCGGGCGGAGGGGGCGGGTTCAGGCCCGTCCCCTGGCGCATGCGCGGGCGCGAGTCTCCTGGAGGGAAGGGAGGGGAGTCCCCCGGCGGGGCGAGGAGGAGCGCGCCCTTCGCGCATGCGCCGGGCCCGCCCACCTCCACCGCCACCTCCTCCTCCCAGCCAGCGCCAGGAGCCGGCGTCCCGCGCGCGCGGAGCCGCGTGAGGAGGCGAGAGCGAGTGGGAGGCGGGCTCCCTTGCGCGTGCGCGCGGAGCGGGGCGGGCGGGGGGCCGGAGAGGGAGGAGGAGGAGGAGGAGGAGGGAGAGGCGGGGGGGGGCGGCGGTGTGGCATCAGCCGCCGCCGCGGCGGCGTCCCGCGGGCTCTGCGCATGCGCGGCGCCAGGAGGGAGGGAGGCGGCGGGGGGCCCCGGCGGTGGCGGCGGCGGCGGCGGCGAGGAGGAGGGGGAGGGGCGGGGGGAGGAGGAGGAGGAGGAGGAGGAAGGCGAGGGAGGCCCGGGAGGGCTAGCATGGCGGCGGCGGCGGCGGCAGCCACGGCCACGGCGGGGCCACGGCAGGAGCCACGGCGGCAGGGGCCACGGGGACAGCCCTGCCCGCGGGAGGAGGAGGAGGAGGAGGAGGACGGGATCGGGATCGGCGGCGGCGGCGGCGGCACCGAACGCGGGGGTCTCCTCCTGCCCCTCCTCCTCCTCGGCTGCTCCTTGCCCGGGGGGGACCCCTCTCCCTGGGGGAGGAGGAGGGGGAGGGGAGGAGGAGGGGGCCCCCCCGGGTCCACGGCCTCCTCCTCGCCGCCTCCTCCTCCTCCTCCTCCTCCGCGGCCCCCCCTCCGGCCCCCCCGCCGCCGCCTCCCTCGCCCTCGTCCTCGTCCCTGTCGCGGCGGAAGGACGGAGGCCCCGCCGGCAAGTTCTGGGAGAGCCCCGAGACGGTGGCGCAGCTGGAGACCCCCCGCGCCTGGCTCGGCAAGCACTACAAGAAGGTGAGGAAGAAGAGGAAGAGGAGGAAGAGAGACCCACCCCCACCCCCACCCCCACCCCCCACTGTCTCGGAGAGGGGGAGGGGTATAACGACGACGCCCCCTTCCCTCCCTCCCTCCCTCCCCGCCAAGCCTTGCCCACGGGTCCGGTACCCGCCAAGCCCCCACCACCCACCCACCCTGAGACCCTACACACACACACACACACACACACACACACACACACACACACACACACACACACACACACACACACACACACACACACACACACACACACACACACACACACACACACACACACACACACACACACACACACACACACACACACACACACACCCACACACACCTGTGCCTCTCTTCTGGCGTGGGTTTTGTGCTCCTGCCTAGAAATGTACACTTTCCAGCAATGTGGAAGCCCTTGTGTGGATGTGGATGTGTGTGTGGGGGGGGGGGAAGGAACCATTGGAGAAAGAAGGAGCAGTGTGTGCCTGCGGGGGGGGGGTTTATACACCTCTATGCCTGCTTGTTCTCTCAAGATCTAAAACCTCTGGAGACTTTGCTGAAAGGCAGTGGGGGGGGGGGAGGAAACTGTCTCTCTCTCTCTCTCCCCCCCCCGAGTTTTCTCCAAGCCCCTGCCCCAAGTTTCCTGCACATTTATACCTCTCCTTTGTGGGTGCTTTCACCCAAGCCGCCACCCCCCCCCCCGTAAGAGGGTGTTTACCTATGAAGCCCGTGGGGCAGAAAGGAAACAAAGCCTCGTTTCTGGGGGTGGGGGGTGGCTGCCTATAGGAGACCCACATGTTCCTTCATGGACACGCGTGGCAGGCTGTGGGTGGGTGGGTGGGCCACGCTCTGCTTTCTCCGGATCCATCCCCCTCTGCTTTGCCCCCTGGAAGTGGCACCCGGGTAGCCTGTGGGGAGGAAGAGGAAGAGCCCTCCTTTCCCCATCTCTGCTCGAAGGGCTGCCCTTGCAGGGATTGGGGGGCGGCGGGGGGGGCAACAGCGGCAGCGCCTGGGCTTCCCCTGGGAAGAAAGAGCTAACAAAGGGCCACCTGTCCCCTCAATCAGCCGCAGCCGCCTGGGCGTCTGGTGCAGCCAAACCGGATCGTGCTTTTAAAAGCCCCCCCCCCCACACACAAGCCACCATGCAGCCAAGATTTGCCCTTATCAGATTGGGAGGCCACGGGTTAGGGTTATCTCCCATGGATTTATAGACAAAAGCCGTCCGGGTGATGCCAGCATGGGAGGCGTGTTTTGCGTCCGGGGTTATGCAAGCCGAAAGGGATTTCATTGAGCTCTTGGCAAAGCTGACCCCCCCCCCCTGGTCTCTTCCGCTGCTAGAAGTTGAAGTTCACTCCAAACCAAACAAAGCCACCACGTGCCTCACGGAACTCTTAAGCAGGCTTCTCCCTTTTTTTTTTTCTGAGACCACTTAGCCCAGTAAAATATAAAGCATGCAGAGAGCAGGTACATTGTACACTTCCAGGCCATTAATTCTGTTAACAGCCTAGGAGGAGAACATGATGGATGGTCATGGTAGGGGTGAAAAAGAGCAGCTGAAACCTAAAATCATATATTTTAGGAAGGAATTTTTAGAAGGCTTGTTCGGATATCATTTATTTTTGATAGTGTTTTCATCTGCATGAGATGCTTGTCAGATTCGCTGATGGCACTAAAAGAGGGTGGAATAGCCAATGTCATGGAAGACAGAACCAAAATTCCAAATGATCTTTATAAGCTAGAGCCCAGGCTGCATTAACAGAAGTAGACTTTCCAATTCCTGTGAGGTGTTGGCCAAATTCAGCAGTTGATTCAGTAGTAGATCTCTTCTTCTTTGGGGCCAACAGTGGGACATTGGCCTCTGCAATGGGTGGAAGTTGCACAAGGGTGCTATGGGTTCTCTCTTTATTTCAGGGATGCTCCTTCTTCCCAGAACGGGAACTCAGGGCGGTTTACAACGAAAAAGTTAAAAGCAGAAAGTTATCAGAGCAGGGACAAATCCTATGGGAAGGATAGGCGGGATTAAAAAACAAAAAACAAACAAACCTACTCTAGTCATTATTAAAGGCGTCAGTAAAGAGTAAGGTTTTTAAAGGTTATTGCTTATGAAGGCAATATTGCTACTAAATAGTGCCCAGAGGTGACTGATTTGGAAGTGTGTCTTATGTGGTACATTATTACACCACATGTAATGGCAAGTTAGGTTGCTGGCAAGATAGGTTGTGGGTGCTATAAGGAAAAAGTAGTTTCAACTCTGTATTCCACCTAAATTAAAACGTCTCATATTGGGTCTAAATTACCTAAATTAAATTAAATTAAATTCCACCTAAATTAAAACGTCTCATATTGTAAGTCTATGGAACTCCCTGCCACAGGATGAGGTGATGGCATCTGGCCTGGATGCCTTCAAAAGGGGATTGGACAGATTCCTAGAGGAAAAGTCCATCACGGGTTACAAACCATGATGGAGATGTGTAATCTCTAGGCTTTAAACCAGGGTACTTCAAGGCCCAGATGCAGGGGAGTGGTACCAGGAGACAGATATCTAGTCTCATGTGCTCCCAAACGCATCTGGTGGGGCCACTGTGAGATACAGGAAGCTGGACTAGATGGGCCTTTGGCCTGATCCAGCATGGCTCTTCTTATGTTCTTATGGGTTATGAAGACCTGCTGGTCTCACTTCAGCAGTTGTCTAAAGGTCTAGAATCATAAGCAGTTGACTGCAGAAAGAGTGACTTGTGTTAAATTGCTGTACTGTGTTGTGGTAACTTGGATGTTTTTTGGAATCTGAGCCAGCTGTACTGACTTTCTAGATAGTAGTCTGGTGCTTCTTGAAGACCGTGTGGTGAAAGGGCCAGCAGAGAGACTGCCAGAAAGAGGGGATGGAACAAGTGTGTGCTTATTTGCTCATGCTGTGATGCTTTGAAGCAGAAACTTGGGAACGTGTGGATTGCCACGTGGTTTTGGACAAGAGCTCCAGCATCCCTGGCTACTGACTGTTTTGGTCAAGGCTGGTCAGGATTGGAGCCAAAGAACCACAGTATTAAAAAAAAATCCAATAAATAAATAAAAAATAAAAGTAAAGCGAAAACAAGAGCATTATGGTGCTTGCAGGTTTATTTCACTTTGTGCTTTTGTGGGTTGATGGTAAGACCCACTTGCTGTAAATGTAAACACAATGTAAACAAAGTCAAACCCTTGTTTCCATTTCGGAAAGTGCATTGATCTCATCCAGTGGAAGTATCAGTGAACAGTGGATTGTTGGCGGTTAGGGTCGGTCCTGGCAGGGAGACTGTGGAATGCTTGCAATGTGAAGGAGATACATTAAAATGACTCTGAGCTAGAATTTTCTGGTGAGAAACCACTTGATTAAATTGAATCTTTCTTAGTACTGTAGTGATTTAAACCATCTGCACCTTAATACACCCCTGTTTTGCTTGCATTCATGTGTGCATAAGAGCAGCGTACAATAACCCCCCACCTATCGCGGGGGTTAGGGACCCACCCGACCCGCGATACATGAAAATCCGTGATATGCGGAAGCGGGGCGGGGGGCGATCAGAGGGGTGGGGGGCGGCGGGGAGCGATGCGATCGCTCCCCGTTCCCCCCTGCAGGTACTGCGATCCCGCAATATAGTGGGACCGCAGTACCTGAACCGCGAAATGGCGGGGGGGTGACTGTATACCCCTAGGTTCATGCACTGAAGTAGCAGGTGACCATCCAAGGCTTTTCTTCATGGGACCCATTGCCAGCCTTTAAACATTTGAGGTTGCTGCTCTGAGCTTCCTAGGCTGGATGTTGAAGCCAGTTTCTGTCTAGATTGCAAAATGGTGAGACTGCCAGTTATATAGTAAGACGGATACGATTCAGATTCTTGGCCAAAAGCTTCAGATCATGACTGGTCTCATAGCTTTTGGGCTCCTTCCTACGGTGCAGCCCAGTGAGGTGGTGTTTTCGGCCACTAAAGAAGCACGCGTGCTGCAGGATGATTGATTGATACGTCATGACATCACACCCCTATGAAAGCACATTACACCCCTACTAAAGAAGCTCCACTGGCTGCCAATCACTTACCGGGCACAATTCAAAGTGCTGACCTTGCCCTACAAAGCAGTATACAACCTGGGTCTTAGCTACCCCAAAAGATCGACTCTCACAGTATGAAGCAGCTGGGGTGTTAAGGTCATCAGGAAAGGCCCTTCTCCCCATCCCACCACCCTCAAAGGCACGTCTCAGTGGGGTAAAATAAATAAATAAATAAATAGTGTATAAAAGCATCATCAATTGCTGCAGTTGTCTGTCTAGATAGAATTGTGGGCTTTCCTTACAATGTTCGTTGCCTTGAGATAAATGAGAGTGAGCTTGAAATCCAAGTATTGTACATTTATGAAAAGACCAAGCCGCGAAGTGCCATTGGCCAGTTGTAGCTGTATTTCTGGGAATTGGCTTATAGAAAGGAATGTTTACGAAGGGCCCTGTCTCTCACCCAGACCCCTGGGGTGCTGAGAGGCCCCTCTCCTCCACTTAGACCCCCATGTGTCTGGAAACACTCCACCTCCGGGTCACACTCAGTGACAAATGTGAGTAAAGCCTGCCTCTCTGGAGTCAGTAAACGCTGTGGATTCCCCTTGGGCGGTATGGCATTTGCTTTGCAGGGCCATCGTGGCCCCCTCCAGCAGACAAGCCGGCTTCCTTCATCAAGGGACTGATGCAGTGGGGAAGGGAAAGAATCTGAGAGTCAAGGGTGGGTGGGTGGGTGGATGGGAAGGGATTGGTGAGTGAGTGCAGTTCCACTGATTTTGCAATGAGGAAATAATGACGATTGGGGTTGGGAAGTTAGATGAGGGACTCCTGGGAAAAAGGATCTTTGGAATTGAATTGAGAAATGATAAAACAAAATGCTTCTTTGCTCTTAATAGCGCCAGCTTGTGGATTTTTGCACTGGATTAAAAAAAAAAACAGTGGACGCACTCCGTGTGTGGCACATGGTTATCACCTTTGTGCATTTGATAGATGTTGCCTCTAAGAAGAATGTGTGATGTAAATGGGTGCCTTAATACTTGTACCTAATAGTGTGCCCTTTTTAGAAAATAACCAGTGCAGCTGTAACATTACCCTTGCCAGTGGTCTATGTCTGCTGAGCCTGATGGTCATCTTTGAAATCCCCACCGTGAGTTGAATCGATAAAACCAGCTTAAAGGAACTTGGCAAATGTGGAGTGTGCAGGAGCAGCCAAACTCCCTGTTGAGTACCTAGCTGTCAGCATATTTCATAATAATTGCAAGAGCTAGGATTAAAAGCTGAAAAACGAGACCTGAACTAACCTTAACTTGTGGTGTTACGTTGTTACATGTTGTCAGTGACTTTCCAGATGTGAAAAGATAGCAGGAGGACTGATTGGGCAAACGTTTTCGTTTCAGTACGTTCAAGCAGATGCTCCGACCAACAAAACCTTGGCTGGCCTTGTGGTGCAGCTGCTGCAGTTTCAGGAAGATGCCTTCGGAAAACACGTTGCCAATCCTGCCTTCACAAAGTTCCCGGTGAGTAGTTAAGAGGTAGAAAGGTCTTCTTCAGCGGCTCCAGCGTTGTCCTTCGCCCTGAGTGCCTGGGCCTCTTGCTGCTGCTGCTGCTGCTGCTGCCGCCGCCTCCGGAGACCTTGCCAACATTCTGAGCAGAAGGCTGGGTGTGAACATCTCCACCCTCTTTTTCCTGCAAGGTCAGCCCCTCCACCCCCTCCGTTTTATGGTTTTTCTAGACACGAGTGAGAACCACCGGGTGTCGCTGGCCTCTTAGCCTGGATCCCTTTACAACCCCTTAAAAACCAGCTAGGAATTTGCGGGAATGGTCCTGGGAACACAGTCCAACCCGAGTCCATGATCAAGAAGGTCCCCTGATCCTGCTGTAGAGAACAGAATAGAACAACACTTTATGGTCATTGTACAAGTACAGTGGTACCTCGGATAAAAACGGTAATTCGTTCTCCGAGGTTAGTCGTTATCCGAAACACGTGGTTATCCGAAACGCAGTTTCCCATAGGAATGAATGGGAAACCGTTTAATCCGTTCTGGAGCCTAGAAAAAAGGCATAGACACCTGGTTTTTGCTCAAAACTCTTTATAAAGTGCACTTTAAAGGTACAGATGCAATGCCACCCAGGATAACTCTTTTTTACTGAAGCATGCTGGAAATTCGTTATCTGAGGCAGACCTATACTTAGAAATTTTGATTTGTTATCCGAGGCAGCCCATAGGGAAAATTCGTTATCAGAGGCAGTCCTATACCCGAAAATTTGCAGTTGTTATCCAAATTATTTGTCATCCGGGGCATTTGTTATCTGAGGTATCACTGTACAACGAAATTTAAGAAGTGCCGTCCAGTCTGCACATAATTCATTCCCAATACTGTATAAAAATTCCAAAACACACAAAAAAACTGCCATTTAAAACAAGCATCCATACATATAATCCATACACATACAGAGACTTAGAATGCAGTCCAGGGGCAAGCGGAGAGGCCTCCATGGGCAAGGACTAGGTGGACTTGTCATGTTTATATTCTGCCCCTCCTCCTGACAACTCTTCCCTACTTAATTAGAACAACAACCCGGTAAGGTCAGGCTAGCTCATGGAGTGGTGCTGGCCCACAGCCATCCAGTCAGCCTCAGGGCCCAGTGGAGTCCAGCAGGCTAGTGATTGTCTTTCCACACACACAAGGCAGGTGCTGCTGCTGGTAGCCTAGTGGTGCCCTGGCCATTTCGTTTGTGCTGATGCATGCCATTTGCTCCTTGTTTCTTGTGCTGATACAACGGGATCCAGTTCCACCCCCTTGGAAGCTCCTTGTCACAAGCAACCGTTTAATTTTTTTTATCTGAAGAAAAGCAGGGTAAAAAAATGATTGAGTAAGGAGGCTTTCACCTTTCTCCTATGATATTTTGTAAGGTTGAAAGTGGTTCATAAGCTGCTTTAAAAATTATTTATGCCCTGCCTTCCTTCTGATAGCGATAATCTTCTAAATAAATCACATTCTTGTTGGGAATTTAACAAACTAGCTAGAGCATTCATTATTGTTTTAACTGCTATGGATTCTCAGACCGGGCCTTTGTTCTTTAAGCTTTTAGATCCGCATTCATTACGAAGACTTTGGTTTCCTTTGGTGCCCAAGCAGGGACAAAGGAAACACCAAAGATCAAACACAGCATGCACAAACACTGAGTCAGTGTCCAGTGACGAGTGGGACTTGAAATGTCAGATCAGGGGCACAGGGAAGCATCTGTATTTTTTAAATCCCCGCCTGGACACCGTGTGCCTTCAGTAGTTTTCATGGCGGACTTGCAGGGTTGCTTGCCCCTGACTTGATGGTCTGCTTTTGGATGTCATATTTATTTTTGTCCTTTCTTTTAGGCAAAGTGCTTCATGGATTTCAAAGCTGGAGGCACACTCTGCCACATTCTCGGTGCTGCTTACAAGTACAGAAATGAGCAAGGATGGTGAGTCCCAAAATCTGTTTTATTTAATCTTTTCCCACACGATTTCCATCTCCTGTCAAAGTGTAGGCCAAGCGGGTGACATCCTGCCTGCCTGCCTGCCTGCCAGACAGTTTTTCAAGCAGCAGCTGAGAATCCATTTACTTTTAGTTGCTTTGATTGAAGTCTGACTTCTTGATATTAAAGAAGTGTAGTTTTGTATTTCTCTGCTTTTATAGTACTGTCATTATATGTGACACCAAAGAGATAACTGAACTAGACGAGTATAAAATCTGGCAATTTGCTTTTCTTTTGACAATTGAGTTCTCGCAGCCTACGCTAGCAGCCCTGGCTCTCACTGGGGACTTGTTTTCATGATGCCTGATCATCACTGGATGGAAATCAAGGCACCTGTGACTCTTGTTTCTTCCTTAGAATTTACAAATAGTCTGAGCAGTCGCTGCTTTGAACAGAGTACTGGCTTATCGGCTGGGCCCAAATTTTCATTGCCCAGGCCCCGATTTGTGCTTTTATTTATTTCTTTAAAATATTTTTACCCTGCCTTTCTCCATGTAAGCAGGCGGATTACAACATTGAAGGACAACATACAACAAACAATGAGCATACAACAGTTGTTAACACATTAAAAGCATGGCCAAACTTTAGCCCTCCAGATATTTTGGACCACAACTCCCACAGTCCTTTGTCATTGGCATTCTAAGCTTAGAATTCTGGGAGTTGTGGTCCAAAACATCAGGAGGGCTGAGGTTTGAACAATGAGTGTGAAGAGTCATCTCGCATCCTTAAAAATATAATATTAAAGCTAAGAACGTTCAGTAAACAAACATGTGTGCATATTTACAAACTACTCTCCAGCCACCTCATGCTAGGGATGATTTCAGACATGGACCGACCCTGTGATATAAACTGAAGCTATTTCTGTTGATTTGGGGGGGGGGCACTTGGAGGATTCCTTTTTGGGCAGTCTTCCCCAAAGAGGTGTCAGGTTTAACATTTCAAGTGTCGAATTGCATTCCTGCATTCAGCAAATACGGCCTTGCCTGGTTGCCAGTGGAATCCTCCTAAGTCTCTTACTCTCTTGAGCCAAGCGTTGCTATGCAGCTACCCTAGGAATAAAGTGTTCTGCTTATATACTGCCCCATACCACTACAAGTAGTCTCTGGGCGGTTTACAATTTTTAATTACAGTGTGCAGGCTACACATTGCCCCCCCCCAGCAAGCTGGGTACGCATTTTACCGATCTCGGAAAGATGGAAGGCTGAGTGAACCTTGAGCCTGCTACCTGGGATTGAACCCCAGGTCATGAGCTGCAGTACAGGCATTTAACCACTGCGCCACGAGGCTCCTACCTACCTAGCTGTATGTTGTGTAACCTTGTATCTAACAGTGCCAAAGAAGACCGAGGTTCTGTTGTTCTTCCAAGTATTTTACATTTTTTTTCCTTTGCAGGCGGAGATTTGACTTGCAGAACCCTTCCCGCATGGATCGAAATGTGGAGATGTTTATGAACATTGAAAAAACACTAGTGCAGGCAAGAATTCTGCTAATAATGTTTGTTAGCTTTTAAGGATCATTCTGACTTTCATCCATGGAAGAATTGCAGATCTTTCTGTGGCCATCACTTGAAATGAATGTCTGGATTTGTAGCCTGCTCCCTTTTGCCCTGATTTGAAAATAAAGTCCAGCCAAAAATGCAGGGAGGAGAAGAGGAAGTGTTATGGAGGATGATGTGTTGGAGTATAAAACATTGAGGGTTAACACTCAGAGGGTAGTTTTGGTCTTATGAAAGGAAGAGTCCTCCTGGCCTTTGTATCATCTGCCTTCTCAGCAGTCTGGTGAGATGGATCGCTTTCAAGCGTGAGATACTGACACAAAGTGAAAGGGATTTACTCGAGACCAGTTGCAGCAGTGCTAAACAAGCATCTATTTGATATCCAAAGTAGTATTACCGTGTTTCCCCAAAAATAAGACACTGTCTTATATTTATTTTTCCCCAAGAAGATAGACTAGGGATTATTTTCAGGGTAGGTCTTATTTTCAGGGAAACAGGAACTGCAAGCAAACATGATACAGAGTATGGTAACTTTGGTGGCCCAAGCGAAGGGGGGGGAAGGACCATGGATGGAAAGGGAGGGACAGGGGCAATGTGGTGGGTGTGTGGGTGTGTGTGCGTGCGTGCAGGCACAGCCACACCCATCGCTAGGTCTTATTATTAGGGTAGGGCTTATATTTAGCTAATGCATAGAAATGCTTCTAGGGCTTATTTTTGGGGTAGGTCTTATTTTTGGGGAAACAGGGTATACAGTACATTATTTTTTAAAAAAATTTCCCAGTGGATAAGAAAAAACAATGCCTTTGAAGAACTAGTTGCGTTATCAAGAGCTAATCTCATGCAGTCAATTTACTGGATCTGATGTGTTCCCCCTCCTCCTTACATTGTTTGCTCTTCTAGAATAACTGTCTGAGCAGGCCAATCATCTACCTCGTTCCAGAAATTGAGCTGAAGCTTGCTAATAAGCTGAAGGACATTGTCAAACGTTATCAGGTAAAGAGATGCAGCAGAAGTATAACGTCGAGAGAAGGGCACGTGCTCTTCTCTCTGGGCAGAACGGACGTAGCAGTGGAAGAGCGTCGTCTCGCTTCCGGGGTGCATTCCTGTAAAGGAGACGGCAGCTAGGTCTCATCTGTTTCACACAGATTTGGGAATCTGTAGCTGTTTTTAAATCTACGTGGAATCTTTTATATGAGTTGAATATAGCAACCGTTAAATTTCGTTGTTCCTGCAAGGGGGCAATGACAATAAAGATTCCTATTTCCTATCCTCTCCTGTTGAGGGAGGTGGGGTCTATTGAACCCGAGGAAGAGAACGTCAACAAGGGATGTGTTCACCACCTTCAAATCTGCGCAGGGCTGTCACATGGAGGGTTGGAGCAGCCGCTCCAGAGGGCAGGGCTCAGAGGAGAAAACAAGCGAAGCAAAGTGTTCTGCTTGTATACGGCCCCATCCCACTTCCAGTAGGCATCCCTGCTTATGGGGAGATTCTCACTGCGCATGAGCAGCTTCCTGAGCACGAGGACTCTTCGCTGGGGGAGTGCTCCCCCCATAAAAATGCCTCCATGGGAAGTTTCAAGTAGTACCAGGATTCTGTTTGTTTGTAGTATGAATGTTTTAAGTATTTAGACCAGTGTTGGAGAACCTGTGGCACGGGTGCCAAAGGTGGCCCTCGGAGCCCTCCCTGTGGGCACCCGACATCATCCCTTCACAGCTGCCTAGATTCAGGTTAAATGGCTGTATTGGCACTTTGCAAAAAATTACGGGGTTTTGAATCGCAGTTTGGGCACTCGGTCAGTCTCCAGTTTGGGTTTGGCTGAAGTGCCACATGAAAAACCTAGCAGGAGGGAGTAAAGCTAGGATGTAGCTGCCCCCCTCTTCACAACTCTGTTGAATTAATGGCAGGTTCTCTGTCCTAAGCAGGGCAGGCTGTCTGTGAGGGCTGATATTTTTTCCTGGGTCTGCTCCTTGCTCTGTGAGAAACTTCTGAGCTTGAAAGATGGAGGAGAAGGAACAAGTCAGGAGGTGGCAATGGACACTGCTCCCTGGAGCTGACTCATCTTGGAATGCAGGGGTTGCTTCTCCTATAAACAAAGCTGAAACGGAGTCTAAATACAGTGGTACCTTGTATAAAAGAATTAATTTGTTCCAGATGAAATTATGTTAAGCAAGTTTTCCTTTATACAAATTCCCATAAGAATCCATTGAAAACGGAGTGATCTCATTTTTATGTTGTACGGATTCTCCCATAGGCGATTATGTTAAGCAAATTTCCCCTCTCTCCGGAATTGTTTATGTTGTACAGATTTTATTTTATACAAGCTGTTTGTTATACAAGGGTCCATTGTGTGTGGTAGCTTCAGCTTTTTAGTAAGTTTTCTGAAAGATTTCTACCATCTACTCTTAGGTTTCAACTGGGATGTGGAGTTGGAGTTTTCCTGGGAAATATAGCAGAAAAAAAAGAAAATTAAAAAGCGAGAGAGAGACAGGAATGTTGTGGCACCTTGATGTCTGCTGTACTGTATTTTAATGTGGGCTTTCATGGGGAAGGCCCATTTCCTCAGACTTTAGAGTGAAACTGTAATGTCTGGATGGGGATTCTTCCTCTTAAGTAAAGAGCTCCTTCCGCATAGTCTGATACATTTGCATTTGCTCTCTCTTAGGGCATACTCACGGAAGACAAGTCTAAGGCTACCCACCATGTTTATCCTGTTCCTACCTCATTGGATGAAGGTAAAAAGTGTTTGCTTGGAATTCTTTTGCCACACCTTTTGAAATCCTCAGTGAGAGCTACCAGGAGCATCTTTTGGCCCAAAAGTGGGATTGAATTATTTTAAACAGGGGTTGATTTTGTGTCTGTCCTTTTAATCTTGTGAGATCTTGTCAGCTATCTGGGTCAGTGTAAGGCCCTTTGCTGGCAAGTCTCAGGTGCCACTAAGTTTGAGTCCATGCTGGATTCATTGTAAACAAATAGGAGCAAAACCGCCTGCTTTCCTGCCACATACCGCTTGCAGTCTTCATTTTGTGGAGGGAGGTGTCTTCTGGTGGAGAGAGGGCAAAGACAGCAGGGAAAAAATTTGTGCCCGTTACATTAAATGAGTTCACTTAACATATGGGGCCAGACATTTTTTTAAGGGTCTGGAAGAGAAGGGTGGTGTGATTATCTGAGAACCAGACATATTAGAGGCTGCCAAGGGGTGGGTGGGTGGGTGGGTGGATATTATGGGATAATGCACAGCCTTCTCAACGAGCAGCTTCTCCCATGGTCCGCTGTGTTCTGATGTTAGTTGCTTCTCCCCCACCCCACCCCAAAGCCTCCTCTCCCTGCTGAAGCAGCTGTGCTCTGCTACCCAGTAGAGATGACCTCAGTAAGAGGGCTCTTCTTGCACGGAAAAATCCCCAGGTCTCCTGCATGCTGCCCAGTGGGGAAGATGGGCTGCTTTTGAGAAGGAAAAAGAGCTTTACATGCCATTGGTCTTGGGCTGCGGAGGTAGAAGGAAGCACCTTTCCCCCTTTCTCATTATGTGACCCCCCCACCCCCCGGTGACCCCTGCCTTTTCTCCTCCATCTTGTCAAGTGCTCTTTGACCTCAAGCCCCTGTCTCCTCTTTGCCTCTGTATCCTTGCAAGCCCACCTCCTTAGAGATGGGGACGTTTGCTCCCGATGAGTGTGCTAAAGTAAAGATTCTTGCTCATTGATAGCAGGGTAAACACGTTCATGCCCAGCAAAGCAAAAGCAAAGCACAAAATGTGCTGCTTATATACCACCTCATAATGCTTAATGCAGTTTCTGGGTGGATTACAGTTGAATTCAGCAGGCTATACACCCCCCCCCAAAAAAAGCAAACTGGGTACTCATTTTACTAACGTCAGAAGGACCGAAGGTTGAGTCAACCACAAGCTAGCTGCCTGGGATTGAACTCCTTTATGGCTTTAGTACAGCTGTTTAACCATTGTGCCATGAGTTTCTTAAACAGAAAATAGTCTAATCACATATACACTTAATAGTCTAATCACATGTACACTTTTATTTATTTATTTATTTATTTATTTATTCATTCATTCCATTTATATATTACCCATCTGGCTACACTCTGAGTGGTTTGCAATTACAAAGAATACAATTGCAAGTTATAATAATACCAGAGAAAAACAGTTAATTGTAGCAAAATAAAATCCAGATTGCATATAGTGGCCAGATTAAAAAACACAACCAGT
This sequence comes from Phrynocephalus forsythii, assembly GCA_029282475.1. Lineage (NCBI taxonomy): Eukaryota > Metazoa > Chordata > Lepidosauria > Squamata > Agamidae > Phrynocephalus > Phrynocephalus forsythii. The sequence continues at coordinate 1,325,074 of JAPFRF010000009.1, forward strand.
AATAAACGGCTAGATTTAGAAAAAAAAATTCGCTGCTGTGGTTTCTATGGGAAGTGCCTTGATTCCTCTTGCCTCCACTTCTAGTGGCTAATATGCAGCCCTTGGCACAAAGTGCCTCGTACCCAGCCAGCCCTGAGTGGGCGTCTCTAGGAGAGAGAGTGTGTGTGCAGTAGTAGGTTTTAGAACCAGGGCCTCAGTTTCACTGTATTTTGCCCCCTGGCCCATCCAGCCTGGAGATGAAGAGGCGGCTGCAGAGGTCTAGCAGCAAATATGAGCAGGGCAGTGGAGTCATCACTCCATGTCTCCGCCAGGGGGCAGCATTCCCCAGGGTTTGCCTGCCCCTCGGCCCTGGTGCCTCCTCCTCCTCTCCCCCCCCCCCCCCAATATCAAGGTTTTGCATTCAGCAGCATCCGTTTGGGATTCTGTGCTGACTTTTTCGCGATTAGTTTTCCCCGTCTGAAAGTAATTGCTCCGTTTGAATAACTATTTCCGGTCTGAATGCTAACTCTGCTCTCTGTTCCTAACTTGAGAATATCTCTGGGCTGTATATTGCCCTTCATTATTGTAACCCACCTTGGGTCCTTTCTCCAAGGAGAAAGGCGGGGTAAAAATATTCCAAATAAATAATAAATAAAAGGCTTGAATGACATGGAGGTGCCCGGTGAAAGTGGCTGTTTGTGCTGGGCTCACTCGTTTTCTCCGTCTACCCAGGCCCCCAAGTGTGACTTTTGCAGCCACTCTAGGAAGAGGTTCTAATGCATTTCTGCATTTTAATCTATTATGTTACATCACTTCTCTTTTTCTTTGGGCAGAAGAAGAGACTGATCCTCCTGAGTCTTGTTTGATACCCTTTTATCCTTGTCCCAGATCTTTATTATTTATTTATTTATTTATTTATTTATTTATTTATTTATTTATTTATTTGAATATTTTTACCCTGCCTTTCTCCTTGGAAAAGGACCCAAGGTGGCTTACAATAAGGAGGGGCAATATACAGCCCAGAACATTTAAGACATATTCAAGTTAAGGAGTTAGAAGAGGCATCTTAGAACATTAAAAGGTAACATTAAAGCTTCAAAGCAGTTGCGTATCCCGGTTTTGTTCTTGTGCAAAGGGGCTTGCGGTTTCCAAGCCGTCAGGCAGAGGGGTTCCTTGACGCTGCTGATGCGGATGCTGTCTCCATAGTGTCTGTTCCTTTCCTGCCACCACCACCACCGCCATCCCTCTCGGAAGGCCTACTTGACCTTGACATTCTGCTGGGTCAGCCCCTTCCTCCTCCTCCTCCCCAGGGAGGGGGAATGAAATGTCTCACTCCAGAAATAGCTTTTCCACTTTCTAGGAATGAAGTGTCAGGTGAAAGCTACCTTACACTTCCTTTATTTGGGAGTAAGCATGCAGCAGCTTCTTTTAAAAAAAAATAATTGCATTGCAAGGTTACCAGAAAAAAGGCACTTGGCGAGATATTCAGAGAACGAGTGAGAGGGAGCCAATGTTCTGACTGAGCGCAGCCTGCTTCTGTCCCTCTGTGCTGCCTGGTAATGCTGGGGGCGGGGGGAGACCCGGGAGCTTGAATGAAAGGAGCTGACGGGAGAAAACTGCACAACAGGCTTCAGGGCCCAGAAGGAAGGGCACAAGGAGGAGCTGGCTGTGTGTGCACACATGCACGTGTGTGCGCAGCTACTGGTTGCCTCCCTCCTCTCTGAACTCTCTGTGACCTGCAATTCCTTTCCCCCTCTTCCTCTCTGCTGCTTCAGCCTTTCTCCCACCTCCTCGTCCACTGATTCCAGTGTTTTTGTCAAAATAATGAAGCAGAGCTAAAACTGTACAAACCTGCATCTCTTCATTGACATGAAACCATTTCAAGTTACAGCCATCTGAAATACTTCAGGTAAATTCCAGTGGGGGGGGGAGACAAAAACATGTGACATCTTAAAGACTAATTATTATATTTTAATGTGAGCTTTCATGGATCTGTCCACAAAAGCTCACCTGAAAATATAATGGCTAGTCTTTAAGAGGCCACATGCTTTTGTCCCCCCCCCAACACACTTTCGCCCCCTGTTTGGACTTTGTCAAATACACCTGTACAGGCTAACACAGCTGCCGCGTCTAAAGCTTCTGAAATAGTCAAGCAATCGTTCAGAAGTCCTGCTTGTTCATAGTATGATTGTTGTCAATTAAATCCTGTATTGAATACTTCTGACGTGTTCAAGGTGAGCTCAGAAGTTCGAAATTGCACAGTGCAAATACAGTACTCAAGCATCCTCAGGATCCCATTAAGTATAAAATGGCCTTAATGTGGAAATGCTGCTGTAACCCTAATTTAGAATGCCTGTCCTCTTCAGGAAGCACCAGTTTTCTCGTACTGTACATTGGGAACATAATAAAACCGCAAGAATAAAATAACTCAAGGGACATTTAAGAACTAGTTAGCAACTTAAATAAACAAACAAACAAACAAACAAACAAACAAATAAATAAACTTGCTGAGTAGGGTTTTTTAAAAGACAGTTAGGTGGAGCTGGATGGGAGGTTTTCAGAAAACTATTGCCCTCGTTATTGCAAAAGCAACAGGTGCTCAGTCTCCAAATTATTCCTAGACTGAATATTAACATATAATAAAGCAAAGTGTTCTGAGTACAAGTAGTCTCTGGGCGGTTTTTTTTACAGAAAACATTGCCCCCAGCAAGCTGGGTAAGCCGGAAGGATGGAAAGTGTGAGCTGGCTGGGATTGAAATGCCAGTTTTACTTGCAGGACAGGCATTTAACCACTGCGCCACGAGTCAGATTTAAAAAAAAAAAAACCTGAAGCCAAGAAAGCTGCAATGCCTTTAGCCTCAATTAGGCACCGTGCCTTATGAAATAAAGCCTCCTATAGAGTCCTGCTAGCACAGCAGCCTTGCCCAGAGCTGAATGGCAAGGCACCTCCGACTCGCCCTGTCTCCACAAGGTGTGTTCTTCCCCCCCCCTTTTTTTTTTGGTCCAGAGTAAAGTCTGATGCTGCTTCAGCCTGCTTCTGTTCCCCCTCCTTTGCTACCTCTCCTGTCTCCCTTGCATGGCGTGTGTCTACACAGGCTCAGATGTGAGCTGGTCCATTCAGCCTCCTGCGAACAGTTGCTGCCCTCTGGGCAGTTGGCTCTTTCTCTCCTCCCCCTCGGAACCGCTGCGTTGGGACGTTCTCTTACGGCAGCTGGCCTCTCCTGCAGACTCTTCCCCCTCCTTGTCTTTGGAAGGGCCAATGTGAATCTCCTATTGATACTCGTAAAGCTGCGTTCTCTTCAGCTGAATCGTTTTCTGACCCTGGCGACCTACCTTTCTTTTGCAGAAGAGTGGTTAAGGCCTGTGATGAAAAGGGACAAGCAGGTTCTTGTGCACTGGGGCTACTATCCAGACAGGTGAGAAGGGGGGGGCTCGGGAGCTGTGGTCCTTCTCTCCCCCTCCCACCCTCCCAAATACAGTCCCCTTGTGGTTCTCGTTTTGAAGACTGAAGGAATAAGCTCTATCTCAGCTGGTTGAAAATAAAGGTGTGCCCCCCCCCGTGCTTACTGTTGCCTAGAAATTGCCATTGCATCCACCTCTCGTTAGGATAATGAAATGTGTTGTTTTTTGAAAATGCAGAATGGGTTCAGAGGTAACACTGGACATTTATTTGCACTAACTCTAGTTTGGGCTTCAGGTCACCTTTAGTCCCCCAGAAGGCATGTCTTGTTTCCTGTGGTTCCCTTGTTCACCTTCCTTGACCATCCTTATATTGACGGTTCCCAGCCTTGGGCTCCTCCATTCATTCTTATTTATTGGACGGATTTCAGCTCCTTTTCATCTCAAGCCATGCCCACGGCTGGAGGTCATGGGAGTTACAACTCCAGAACACAAGAGCACCCCCAATTTGAAAAATCTCTGTTGGTGTTGTCCTGTCACCCAGACAGTGCGAGGCCTGATTCGGGTCCTCTTTGAACAGGCCCTTGCAAATTGCTTGGGCGTAGCTTTCATTGGAGAAGGTTGGTTCAGATGCTACAACAGACCGGCTTGGCTTTGCAAGAGGGGTTTTGTCTGAACTCTTTCCTGTTTAAAAATGCATGGAAATGAAGACCTTGAGAAACCCACACAAAATGGCAGCCCGGACTGTCTTTTGCAGCTGACTGAAGCTTCCTCTCTCAGCCACACCGTGAGCTCCTTTTAGAATGCCATTGCCTCCCTTGTGCTGCAGTCGGTTGGGCCTTGGGGGGGGGCAGTAGTGTTTCCAGTGAAATGGTGGCTGGCAAAGGCTCTTCTTACTCAAGGCCCAGGGTTTCTGCTCTCTTTCTCGAGAAGACTTCACAGCAGGTTCACTCTAGTAGTCCCAGTTCTCACCTGCGATGCGACATATTTCCCGGCAATATTGTGGATACCTGTAATGGTAACCACACTTTGTTCTTTTCAGAGGGTGGCTGGCTTGGATTAGTTTCTCTAGCTGCCTTGTGGTCCGATTTCTTAGGAGAAATGTCAGGTTTTAAAAGGACGTTGCACTGAGTGCGGTGGTGCATCATCACTGCGTCTGCTCCTGCTGTTGCTTGAATGGCCAAATGGCACAAAGGATCAGTTTGCATCTTTGTGTTGCCTTTCCTTTCAAGCTATGACACTTGGGTCCACGCAGCAGATCTAGAGGCTGAAGTCGAAGACCCCCCAATTCCTGAAAAGCCCTGGAAGGTAAGTCGGGGAGGATCTCCTCTGGAGTTCCTCTGAAGCGGCAGTTCATTCAGAACAGTCTCCCCTACCTCCATCCTGAATGACATTTGTCTTGGAAAGAACACAGGGGTGTGTTTCTTCCACATATACAAAAGTGGATATGGGTAGGGCAAGCACTGAGAAAATTAACAGCGGTGAAAGCTTTTTTCTTACTTAAAGCGTCCAAGTTGGAAGAAATATTAGTACTGTAATTCCTCCACCATTTGAAGTAAAGTGAGGGGGACTCTTCTTGCTTATTCACTAGTCCTAGTGTTTGGTTTATCCCAAAAAACTCTCTGTGTAAGCATGAAACATCACATTAACATATGAACGTTAGTCTTTAAGGTGCCACATGTTTGTGTCTTTTGTTTTGTTTTGTTTTTTGCTTTTCTTTGATTTTTGCCTGAAATATTTTTAAAATGTGAGATATCTTAAAAACCCTTATACAGCTGCACAAAGGACAGGTTGAAGAAGCAGAAAAAGAAGCCTTTGAAAAGTCAACATAGTAGAAACTAAGCTGGAGAAAAATCTTGGCCCATTTCCCCGAGGGTTGTTTTCTGCAGCTGAGGTGTGACGGCCATGAGCACCTTAGAGCCAGGCTGACCCAGAGAAGCCATAGCTGGAGCACAGGCAGAGCTTTCCACTTGCCGTGTGGCTTTCTGGATGACCAGAGTTCTCGGGCTGAAGGAGGAATGTTGACGGGAGTGGCATCGGTGAAATGATCTTGCCTGAGGGAACATCTGGGATCTTTGTGCCTGCTTCCGTCCTCACCGCTGCCACTCCCCCAACACGTCTTTCCTCCTGTCTGGCCTCCTGTCTGAAAGAGAGCTGCAGGACGCAATGTGGGCCAGCTTTTAGCCTCGACTCAGGAGGCCTGTTGCACCCAATTGACAGCGTCCTTCTGCAGAGGAAAAAAAGAGAGAGAGAGAGAGAGAAAAGGGTCAGAGGAGGGAGTGGTAGAGAGAGAGAGAGAGAGAGAGAGAGGAGGAGGAGGAGGAGGAGGAGGAGGGTGTGTGAAGGGACAAGGAGTCCTGCAACCAAAGGACAGCCCTGCCAGCTTTCCCTTGCTCCACCTCCACCTGCGATCCTTCACTCAGGGGTAATACAGACGGTGACAGATGGCTTTGTTTTGTTTTTTCTTTTACAACAAAGTCTTACTGTTTTTGGGGCTGACATCGTTTATAAAGGACCTAACAGTGAAAAGAAGAGCTTGTTTGTTAGGCAGGACGAGGTCAGGTTGATCAAAGGTTTGGAGCACATATTAATTACGGCAGGATTCCTGATTTCCAAATTGGAGCCTGCCGAATCTGGAGGCGGCGCTGGGTGGGAAGCCTGATTAACGATCTGTGCGCAGAAGCAGTTGGAGGCCAATCTCATATGCTGGGTGGGGGAGAGATGAAGAAATTGTTACAGGGGAGAAGTGTTTCTTCTCACATAATTGTTCTGTTCATTTGTGTGACAACATGAAGCATTCTGAAATGTGGTTTCTGGATTCGTTTCTCACAAGTCAGGAGGAGGTCCTGCTTCTTCCCCCAGGCTGTATGGAAGGCAGTGCCGGTGGTCATTGTCCTCTGCTAGAACCTGATATCACCAAGGCCAATGTCTTTTCCAGCTCAGATGTTTTATGGGGCTTGGCATGGTATGGGGGTGGTAAAACGCTAGTCCTTACAACTTGACCTGGGTTTAATCCAGAGCAGAGCATTTCCATTTGAATCTCACTGAGATTATCACTGGCGTTTGATTTGCAGCCATCAATTGCTTTGAAATATTTCCCCACATTCTCCTCCCGATCAAAGCATTAGCCACAATGTACTTAGTAGTACTTAGATCCCCTGGATGCTTGAGGATGCTTGAGGACGAGATTCTGGGACCATCTCTGGCACATTTATTTATTATTTATTTAATGTCTTGCTTTGGAAATACTTGTTTGCCTCCACCTGCTGCTGCTGCAGGCTCAGTGGTCATTTCTTGGCTTCCAAAGGGTGCTCTCTGAGTTACAGAGCAATAATTATCCCTCTCTTGGAAGAACCTGCTAGTAAAAATTTGGAAAGGGGTTCAAAAACATTTCTTTCCCCGTTTGCCCGGAAAAATGCAGTTCTAAAGATATATAAATCTCAGGGGGGAAGTCTGTGCCTTTGCAGCCGGTCAAAAAAGCAACCCAAAAGTGTCAGGAGCAAGGTCTGTGTTGGTTCCTCTTAAAAGCACCCTGTATCCAAAGAGACCGGTATTGTGGGTTCAAGGAGGGAGGGGATTGCTTTAAGGCACAGAAGGCATGGGAGCTTCAGTAAGAGGAGGAGGAGGAGGAGTGGGGGAGACAGGACCCTCCTTGCAAGAGAAGCAGGTGTAGAAAGCAGGGGCATCAAGACAGCTATGTGGGGTGTCAAATTATTTTAATTTTTTTGCATGTTCTTACAAATTCGGGGGAAACATGACTGTTTCGGGTACATATTTCCAGAGGATCCCTCACCCAGAGTCCGCCCTGCACGTGGGGGGGTGGTCATCAGCTCAAGAGGCTTGCCGTCAGTGGACCCTCCTTTTTGCTTCTGTAGGTCCACGCCAAGTGGATTCTGGACACGGGCGTGTTCAACGAGTGGATGAACGAAGAGGATTACGAGGTGGACGAGAACAGGAAGGTGGTCAGCTTTCGCCAGCGGATCTACCTGAAGAACGAAGAGGCAAGCGCTCTCTTTCTTTTCTGGGGTCATTGCGTCTCTTGGTATGTTTGTTTCCGTGAAGGAGGCTTCGATTGGAGGCCGACCGAGGCCTGAGAAGTGGCTGCCTGGTTCTGGGCCCGGGCGAGGCGGATCCCCCTCCATCTCCCTTTTTTCTCTGGGAACCGAACGGGCCTTCCTCCACTTACTTCCCCATTCCCACCCACCCCCTTGAGATTTTTATTTCTCCTTTCACCTGGATGTTATTTGAGCTCTTGTTCCTTTCGTGGGGCCACTTCTTAGTGTCCTTGGATTCTGTGTCGGAGCCTGAGCCAGTCTCCTCGTGGAGCTTCTCTCTCGCCTTTCTCCCCATGTGGCACTTGTCCGTGGCTCACAACGCTTGAAACAGACACATCCAAACTTTAAAAATGCAGCTAGATTTAACGTGACATCTCAAATCTCCCCGTCAACAGCAAGTGAAGCGCCGCCCTCTCCATGCATACTCGGCCTCCCGCAGCCTGGTAAAAGGCTTCAATGGCTGCTCAGCCACCCTCAAGGGCCGAGGAGGGGGGGTTTCACCATGGGGTGTGTGTGCTGTTTTTCAAAGGTCAGCTTGAGAGGGTTCTGCCAGGCAGGCCGTGCGCTCCGTGGCTGGCCCTTTGCAAAGGGACACAGGTGTTCTCCGCTGCCTACGTGACCCAGGTGGTGAAACGATAAAGTCCTACTTTGTTCTGATTGCACATTGAAGTGCAAACATGGATGTGGAGAAATCATGGCTAAGGGGCCTGTCTCCGTGTTTTGGATTTAATCAGTCCTTTTGAAAACAAATAGCATTGGGGCATGACCTCCCCAAGGATGTTCATTGTGTCTATCCCATGTTTCCGATATCGGTTTCTCTTTTTGATGGCTTCGGCCGTCGTTCTCTTTGTAATTATTCAGCCCCTACGGACATAACATTTATAAGTGTAGACACAGGCTTTGCAGAGGATTTTAAAACAAAGACTGTGGATGGAGGTGTTTTGAAAGCTATGTGATGACACGTGAACATCCCTAGGCACAGAAGGGGGTGAAGGCAGAGCATTGGGGGGGGGGGGACACCATTGAACCAAATGCATCCTCAAGAGTGTGCAGGTTCTGGGGGCTGGCGTGGCAGCCAAGAACTGCATCAGCATCTTAGAACAGGAGAACAATGAAGTCAGAAGTCCACTTCTGCTTTTGGAGACCTTTTTCTTTTAGCAAAGCTTCTAAAAGTGAGCCTGCAAGGTCCCTCAGCTTGACTTAATGCAGGATCCAGGTAGGGTGTCATTCTCCCAACTACCAGACTGGTATGTAATAGAGATCAGAGAGCAAAATAGCACCGAGGCCAGTGTCTCCCTTTCCCTTTTGTTGGGGACATTCAGTGGCGGCAACAATGTTGTGGGTGGGTGGCCAAAATCGGGCAGCACAGGGCTGAATCGGGCCGGTATTGGAGGGCGTCTCAACGCTACACAGGTGACCTGGGTTTGCTTTCTCAGCAGCCAGTCCGCAGCCCTGAGCGGCGAGACCGGAAGGCAGCCGCCGGTGCCAGGAAAAGGAAGCACTCTCCGTCACCACCCCCTCCTCCCACCCTGGTCGAATCGAGGAAAAAAGCTGGAAAAAAGGGGTAAGTCAGATGGGGCTCCTGCCGCTTGAGACAACCTTCCTTTCTGAAGGGTTGAGTGGTTGGGGGGGGGAGGGGCAGAGAGAGAGAGAAAAAGAGAGAGAGAGATGAGCCAGCATCTCCGCCCGGGTGGGTGCTCGTGGCAGCCTGCTTACGCGCCAGCTCCTTGAGTGGAGGGCATGAATCTTTAATGCTGCCCGTTGAGCCCTGCTCCTTGATCATTTGAGGGGAAGGTGCCCCCCGCGAGTGGAAGGAGGCCTGGTGCAGTCATTACTTCCAAGCTAACGAGTGCTTCACAGCTGACATGCAGAGTCCCTTAATAAGCTAATTCCCTTTTTTATGTGGCAAGGACTGTCCTGATATCAACTGACTGACTAAGTTGGGGGGAAAGTCTAATTGTGTTATTATTGAACTTAAAAATGCAGTTGCTTCTTTGTAGGACTTGAGGTAAACGACTGCACGGTGCATTATTTATCGATAAATTTATAGTCTGAAAATAGTTAATAGCTACCGTTGACGTTGTTGCAACATAGAGTTCAAAGAGTAAAAGATGATCACTTCAGACAGAAGGCTGTTAAGGTACTTGAAGTTTGGAAGCCCCGGGTTGTATCTTTAATATCTCGCTGGCCGTCTTGTGAAGGAACTCCACGAGACCAGCTGCTTCCTCATTAGAAACCCTGTATGGGGTAGAAGGGAAACCTCACTGCCCAAAGCATCTCCTCTTTAGCTGTTGTGAAAAGTTGAAGACAGTACCTTGAGTAGAAATAACTCAACTGCGAGTTTATGGCCGGCAGAGTCCGGACAACATTCATGTTCTCTGGGTTGTGGACTTAGATGTTGGAGGACAAAGTCACACTCCAAGCTTTTGCACCCGTTGCAAGCACCCAGGTCAGGGAGAAGCTTCAGGAATGGAATGAGTTGGATGCTAGAAAGACAACGGCACACACAGCCTTGCCAAAGTTTCCAGCGCACAAGTGGTTGTTTTGTGGTGGGTCCAGAGTCATCCTGTCTCCTCCTCTTTTATAAGACCAGATGATCAGGCAAGCCCCTGTGGCCACGAAACACTAGCCTCCTCCTGGCACCCTCGTGGCTCTGTGGCATTAAACCTGAGACGGTTTTGTTTTCCAGTTGGTAGCAGGTTCGGTCCTGCTTGGGCACTGCCTTCAATGCCCGGTGGTAAAGTTCGGCAGCAAAGGGTAAAAGGGGTTCTCTTTCCTCCAAAACAGATGACTTGCAAGGCTACTTCCAAACCGATTCCCTTCAACATTCTGTAGCATGCAATTTCTTGAAATTTGGGGTACAATGTGTAAAAACCTGAGAGAGCAGCACAGTGGCTGACTCTTTTTTGTCTCTGCAGTGTTGCTTATTCCTATGAATTTTAGTTAATGACTTTATTCAATTTGCATATGCGTAATAACAGCTGTTCTGAAGCAACGGTTACCCACAATGTGGTTGGAATGATGCCTGTATGTGGGATGGAAGGTCTCTTCCTTCCAGGCTGGAAGCATAGGGCAAATGCCTCTCAGACTGTATAGGTACTTGCTATCTGTAATATTAATGCTGTATTTATTTGTGTAAAACTTATTTGCACGATTCTTACCTTAAATTACCAACATATATTACCAAGATCACTAACAAAGTTAGATAGCATACAACATTCAGATGAACATACAGTATTCATCATAGAGTAATGTTTTTCCCCCTCATATCTGTCAGCCTTTTTGTTAGAGAAGGCACTCCCACTGATATATTTTCTTAATGCCCAACGTGCTTATGTGTACTTCAGGGCAGTTTCGTGTTTCAGATGGAGGGCCCTTCCTTGTTGCAAAAAGCACGAAAGCCTCCATAGAATTGTGTGAAACAGACCCGAATGCAGGCCTGCTTGCCTTCCCGCACATAACCTGAGGGGCTGCCTCTCCTGAATCCTCCTGCCCTAGAGAGAGAGAGAGAGAGAGTTGCCTCTGTGGGGGCCGACTGGGGCTTATTTCCTTGGGAGAGCATGGAGTGGGGGGGGGATGTGGGGAACGGCCAGCCCAGGAGTTTGACCTGTGTGGTCAATCCCTCACAGGCAAGGGGGCCTTTATGGGAAGAGACGAGGAGGCCAAAAAGAAGAGGATGAGCAGGATGACCTCACCAAGGACATGGAGGATCCAACCCCGGTGCCTAATGTCGAAGAAGTGGTCCTCCCTAAAAACGGTACGTCGGGACGGATCTTAACCCTGTCATCCAGGGGTCTCCAAACTTTTTGCAAGAAGGGCCAGATTTGGTGAGGTGAAAATGTGTGGGGGGCCGACCATTCAGCTGATTTGGCCCCCAGGCCAGACTTTGGACAAGCTTCTAAGACACGCAAGGAGGCAGGGAGGATGCTGCAACAACAGACTCAGGAACAGGTAGGCTGGGAAGGTAGGCTGGGAGGACGGACGGAGGCAGGGAGGGCAGGTAAACAGTAAAACTGCAAGCTGACGCCTCCATCCTGTATGGGGAGGGGCCAGCTGGTGGAGATGCATGACAGGCTGAGCAGGTGGAGAGAAGAGGCTGTGGGCCACGCAAAATTGGTAAACGGGCCGCATTTGGCCCCCGGGCCGGACTTTGGGCATGCCTGCTGTGATCCAACTGGGTCGGGCCCTTCCCTGTCCGAGGCCTTGGTGAGCCTCCTGGCTCTGCCTGGCTCTGCCCTTGTTTTGTGCTTGATGTTTCAGTAGAACATTAACGAGGAGGGAGGTGTTTTTTTTGTTGTTGTTGTTTTTTTGGCCCGGGGCCCACCGCCATCTTGCCTCATCGCCTTTGTTTTTCCTTGTTTTGTCCTTTATTACTTGTTTTTATTGCTGTAAGCTGCCCAGAGTTCCCGTTGGGAAGATGGGCGGGATACAAGTTTAACAAACAAACAAACAAACAAATAAATAAATAAATAAAGAGAGAGAGAGAGAGAGAGAGAGAGACGGAACTCTCCTTGCTGCTTGCCCTGGGCCAGGAAGGGGCTGGTGGGCAGGCCCTCACGTCCGTCTCCTGGAGGCCTGCGGGATCCACCGCCCTGTTTTGTCTCAGAACGAGTCCCGTCATTTAAAGCCACTTAGCTAGCAAAGAGGTGGGCTTGGGGGGTCTGGTTTTGCCATGAACCTCTGCCCGCTCTTGTGGCAGGCTCAGAGGAATCTCCTGGAGGGACCTGTCTCTCCTCACACCATCACGTTCTCTTGCTGTTCCTCCCCCCCCCCAGGAAAGGCCAGAATTGAGCCCTTGAGTTTAATCTGCTCATTTGCCATTTTTGTAGATTTCCCCACCCCCTCGGTGGGTGGGTGGGGGGTTAGGGAGGCCAACCTTTTACATTTCCTACTTGAAAGTGTTTATAAAAGCCAAAGTGCAAACTGTTCAAGTCACAGTTCAGTGTAACCCAGGAAGGAACAGTTGGACCAGCCTCTAGCTGTTTTATTTGTGAATTTTTTTATCCCTCTTGCAGCCAGCCAGACGCTCCCCTTCTGCCCATGGCTTCCCTCTCCCTTCTAAAACTGCCTTGTGGGTTTCATTTTCTGACTCATCAGCGCCTCACAGTTGTCTGTTCAGCACCAGCTTAGAGGTTCTTTCCCCCAAATGGTTTTGATGGTGGTTGCTTCAGGGCATTTTTTAAAAAAGCACCAGCTCTCTATTTATTGTGATGTTCAGCAAACACTCCTGGAAAAGGCACACGCTTCCCCAGCGCAGGGGAAGCTGCAACCGATGCGGCCGTACCCCTTGGCGGACCCCACCAGCCCGACATGTTTGGCTCCAGCTGTCCCTGAGTCTTCTTACCTACCATCATCCAGTTTCTTGCAAATGGAAATCGGGTGCTGGAGGTTGTGCAGGATGAGTGCCAGGAGGCTTGCATAGCAGGGGCTCACTAGAATACGATCAACCCTGAGCCAAGAGGCCTTTTCCAGAACTGAAGTGAAGGAAGGAAGAGGAGCCTGGTGGAAGAGCAAGTGCCCACCTGTTTGGATTTCAGGAGGTGTGTCCTCAGACGGCAGCTCTCATGCAGCTCTCTTCAGATCAGTAAAGTCCTGGGGGCTCCCAGGAGCCTGGGAGGGAGCAGGCGCCTTGCCTTCACACCATCACCCAGGGTCTCCACCTTGCCTTGCATGCAGCAGAGGACAGGGAAGCAGCCGGCTCCTGCCTCTTCTTTTATGTCCACGTTTTGCAACAGGAAGAAAAGTGTTCGGCTGATAGATCCCATTAATGTGATTTTTCACTTGGATGCTAAAACATCTTACTGTTCAATAAAGTGTGGGGGTCTGGGAAAGGAGAGTGAGGATGCGGCTGCTGATGTCATCGCCACCACAAGAGCCACTGCCTGTAGCCCAGTTGAGTTCCTTCCCTTTGTGTAGAGCTTCAGCAACCGGATCACAAGGCGGGAAGGGGGCAGCGGCAGAGAAGAAGTCCCTCTGCTGTCTGCCCCAGCAGGGTCAGGGTGCTGTTCTTAGCATTGCCGCCTGGATAATGGACGCGAGCTGCGCACACTCAGAATCAAAGGCTGCAGCCTTATTGCCCTGTTTTGGCATGCAGAGCAAACAAGATGGAAGACTTGGGGTGCCTGTTCCTAAAGGAATAAACTGGTTTTTCTCCATATTGGCTCCTCTGTCTTCAAGGCATAGGAAAGCTTTGCTTGAGAACAAAGTGGTTCAGCATTCCAAGCCGTTGTTGTTGTTGTTGATGATGATGATGCTAATTTTATTTAGCGATTGCCCTTGTATATCACACTGGTCAGTGCTGGGCACTAACTCTGAGCGATTTACATCCAAAGTAACGTAGACACAAAGATCTCAATTAACAACCTGAGAAATAAACCCCAAATGAAACAAATAAAGCAACCGCCCTCTGATAAAAGAAAAACCCAAATGGAGGCAAGCAGGAGTCTTCAAGGTTGTCAGCCCAAAAAACACTGAGAGAGATTGTTCTCAAAGGGTTTCCGTGAATACAACCTTGCTCTGAGCCTTCTCTTTTGGGCTGCCAGGGAGGGGGCCGGATGGAGCTGCCATGGGAGAGCCTAGCAAAGGGAAGGGGCCACGACCGAGAAGGCCCTGTTTCTAGGAAGTGGCTTTTCAAAGTAGCCAACTTTGGCTATCAGAAGCCCTTCCTCATCCTTAGGAAGGTCTTCTGATAGTCCCTCGCTCGGTATAGCTCCCTATTCGGGGACACGTTGCCTAGTGCTGTGAACCCATGCACAAAGGCTTCCCCCAATGAGCCTGAGCTGGTTCACTGTCTCTCAGCCTTGCTTTGCCCAGAGGACAGAGGATAAAATGGGACAAGCATCTTAAGTTCATCATTTACCTCTTCATCTTTGAAAGACCCTGCAAAGTTCCAAAGTAGATTTACCCGACCCAAGTGTCACTTCTCCTCTCTGAAGCCCTGGGTGAAAAGATACATTTCGTACTCTGGAGACCAACAGGCCGATTGTGCAGTTCTGTTGTTCTCAGTTCATTGGCGAAAGAGGGGGTGGGGGGGGCCTGGAGTTTTGGCGTCCTCAGCTTGATTCATCTCCCATCTTGCTTAATCTTTCTCCAGTAAATCCAAAGAAAGACAGTGAAAACACGCCTGTGAAAGGAGGGACGGTTGCAGACCTAGGTAAGCTTTGCGTTCTCATTTTGCTCTTGCATGGCACCTGCTTTCTCCTTCCTGTAATTCATGAAGGCAGCATTTTTTATCGAGCTGGTCCCCCAGCCTGACCCGAGGGTCACCACCATTGCCCACCGAAGCCCATTCCCCAGCAGGCTCTCTTAGACTGCAGAAGGAGGCAGAGAAAAGGCACCATCTGTAAAGAGGCCACCCAACAACCAGGGGCCCTTTTTTTACTGTCGTCTCTAGCAGTTGGGCATTTCAAAAATTGTGGAGTAATTAAGGCGAGGACCAATCCTGGCTAATATTGGCAACACAACCTGGCAATGCATCCTTTCCCTCACAAAAAAAACCCTTGTTCTATTGAAGAAGTGTTCACAGTGATCTCTCCTGTGGAAGAGGACTACTGACATGTAACAGAATCTGATGGGTAAAAAACCCCGCATTGTTTCCAAATGCACGATTGAGCTGCCTTTTTGGTCTTTTCAGAAGTACAAGCAAGCACCCGGAACACTTGAGACCTTCCCCAGCCCCAGTAGCCCAGGCAGGCTGACCCTCGGTGGGGCTGGGGGGTGGCTGAAGGTGGGATGATGGGAAGCCCGAGGCGGGAGCAGCCCAGAGGTGCCTCGTAGGCCTCCCTTGGGATGATGGCGATGCGTGGGTGAACTGTTGGGAGCGGTGTCGCAGGGGAAGGGATCCCACCTCTCTCTGTCCTTGTGTTTCAGATGAACAGGAGGAAGAGGCCCTGGCTTCGGGAGGAAAGGTAACCATCCGCTCTTCCCAGGGAAATCATGCCTAGGAAGAGAGCTCGGCATCTCCCTCTCCCTCTGCTGCCCATGCCTTGTTTTCAGCAGGGACCTCTCGGCCCAGGGATCCCCTGGGGAAGGTCCCTTGCTGGAGGAAAGCTTGTGAGGCTGAGCCCTGGAAGGGTCCCAGAAGGAGCTCTTCACAGTGGGGTCCCTCTCACGCCACCTGCATACAAACAGTTGGTGCTGGAAGGAGGGAGGGAGGGGGGAAGACTTTTCTCCCTGTCCCATTCAGTCTGCTTCTCCCCCCCCCAGCGGAAGGCTTCACCAGTTGGTTTACTTACTATTTGCTTGTTGATTTTAATTTATATGCCACCTTTTCTCCCAGTAAGGGGACTCAAGACGGCTCACCTTGCAGTAGTCAAAGGAACAAAATTAAGAACCACATAAGCCAGTGATTAAAAAGCAATTAAATTGCATGCTAATTAAAATACAATTTAATAATTAAAAGCCAATAAACATGAAACATTATCTTTAAGAAGGCTTTCAGGGTTTCCGGCTGTCGACCAAAGGCGGGGATTGGGCCGCCTGACCTCCCAAGGGAAAGGATTCCGTAACCTCGGAGCAGCCACAGAGAAGTCCCTGTCTTGTGTCCCTATCAAACGTTCCCAGAATGGGACTGAGAGGAGGGCCACCTTGACCACCTGAAATGCCAAGAAGGCTGTTGGGGGGTCCTTCGGGTGGCCTGGTCCCAAGCTGTGCAGGTCTTGTATAGTCAATGACCAACACTTGGAATTGAGCCTGGGAACAGGCTGGTAGCCGGGGGGGGGCACTGATGCTCCCTAAACCCAGCCCCCTGTCAGTAGCCTGGCTGCTGAATTTTGCGCCAGCTGGCGTTTCCACACCATCTCCAGTGGTTCAGTCGTGTTTTGCAAGGTTTGCTTTTCTTCTTTCTAGCGTTCCGTCCGTCCACTCGCTGGCTTCTAAGAGAACGTTGGTGTCTTTCCTTCTGCAGGAGGATGACGATCCCAACAAAGGGGACCAGAGCCGCTCAGTTGACCCTGGAGAAGACAATGTCACGGAACAGACCAATCACATCATCATCCCCAGCTATGCATCTTGGTTTGACTACAACTGGTACGTGACAGATCCAGGGGAGGGAGGGAAAGTCACAGTCGGACTGGGCCTGCAGACAGAATTTTCAGCCACGCCATCCATGCAGTGGGTGGATTTTTATTCTTTCCGGGCCCTGAATTGTGTCCCCAAAGCTACGTCGAGGCAGGCCTTGGTTCACGGTTCTCTGGAAGAGCCGCTCATGTGGCTCCGGGAGACCACTTGGGTTGCCTGGAAAGGGCAGCCCACTGGGATGACACCGATGTCCAGCTTTTGGGGACCTTCTTACCTCTCAGAAGCAGAGGCTTCTGGGACAGACGGGCCACCCCATAGGCCCTATTCGGCCCTCTGTGGGGCAGAGATTTCTCCATTCTGCTTTAAGTGAAAGGTGGCACGCTTCTGGTCCCCAGGCTGACCAGATGGTCGGTAACAGAAAGGGATTTTGTGGAGTACAAGACCAGAGATGAGGATCAGGCCTTCCTCTTGTTCCCAGCCCCAATCAGAGGCTGCACGTTTTATGGGGTTTTTTTAGGCTAATTCTATTTCTACACAGGAAATCTTGGTGAAAGTCCACCACCACTACCCCCATCAAATGCTTTCCCCTTGTTTTGTGTCCATCTGTGGCACTAGAAATATTCACGGCAACACCGCCTCAGCCTCTTGGCTCCTTCTCTGCTGTGGTGGGGCTGGTTCTTTTACAGAGACAGGATTAAAATTTTGCCTGTGGTTGTTCCTGGCGTGAAATGTGCTTTCCTGATGCTTGCAGATGCACCTAGCCTAGCATAATAGCTCTCTGGGGAGAGTGCTTTTCATATCTGAAGTCAGCTCACCGCTCCTAACTAGGCGAGACGTGTCCCTCAAATGGAATATAAATTGGCCTGGCCTAATTGCTGTTCTGAGACTGGCGTCATTTTGCTGCCGGAAAGGAGGAGGAATCTCTCCATCTGTCTCCACCTGTTGCCCTCCTTTAAATGGCACGTCTCTTAAATGTTAAACAGCGTGTTGCGGAACTGAAGATGCTAAGGCATTTATTTATTTATTTATTTATTTATTTATTTATTTATTTATTTATTTATTTATTTATTTATTTAACTCGCTCACTCGATTTATATATGGCCGAGCCGTCTGCTGGGCTACTCTGGGCAATGTGCAACAATCAATGCAACAAATGTAAAAAAGGGAAAGGAAAGGTTCCCCCCGCACATGTGTGCTAGTTGTGACTGACTCTAAGGGGCGGTGCTCATCTCCGTATTCAAGCCGAAGAGCCAGTGTTGTGCAGGTCCGTGACCGGCACGGCTGCAAGGAAACACTGTTTTACCTTCCTGCTTTTTACGGCGGTACCTATTTATCTACTTGCATTTTACATGCTTTCAAACTGCTAGGTTGGCAGGAGCTGGGGTGAACAGCGGGAGCTTGCTCCACTGCGTGGCACCCGGGATTCGAGCTGCCGAGCTGCTGACTCAACAAACATACAACAAATGTACAACAAACATACAACAAATGTAGTGCAGGATGAAATAAACGATATAACTTAATATAAAATAGTAAACTAAAAATAAATATGAAGAAACAATAAGAAACCTCATAATCAAAATAGGAAGATCGGGAGATGAAGCACAGCCAAAGGGGAGTAATATGAAAAAATATTTTAATGTGCATTACTAAAACTGGCCATGATACTTAATCTGTGGACACAGGGCTCCCACTTAGCATTTGCTATTATCCACAGATTTCACTATCTGCTCCCCACCCCACCCCCGAAACCAACTCGGTGGCTCTCTGTACGCCTGTTTCAAGCGGCGGGCGTGTGTGTGTGTGTGTAGTTGTATCAGGTGTATCCTGCTCTGACTGTACGCTGTATGTTTTCTTCTAGCATCCATGTCATAGAGCGCCGTGCTCTTCCGGAATTCTTCAATGGGAAAAACAAATCGAAGACGCCGGAAATGTAAGTCAAAGCGTGGGGGGGTGGGACCAGCCATGTGGCATCAGGGCCGCTTTGCTTTTCACTGGTTCCTTTTCAGTGCCATCGGTTGCCCGAGGCTGTTACGTTAGAGGTGGAGGTAGAACGCCATGCATTCCCGTAGACCCGTTTGGGGTGCACGGCGCTTGCCTGCTTGCTCCTTGCTCCCCCCCTCGTGCGAGAGCATCCCTGGGGAGGGTCTCCCCGGATGGGAATTCCATCTGCGTTGGCGTCTCCGCTCACCTCTAGTGAGCTCAGAGCAGAATCTTCAGGCCGGCTTCCGAGCGTGGCTGCAAAAGGAGGCTTCTTTTGGCGGCTTGTGGAAATAGTGTCGCCGATGGGAACCAGTGGTCCCTTAACGAATTGGAAATTGCTTAACAGAATCACCTATGGCAGGCATGTCCAGACTTCGGCCCGCCAGATGTTTTGGACCACAGCTCCCAGAATTCTAAGCCTGTGTTTCCAATGGCAAAGGACTGGGGGAGTTGTGGTCCAAAACATATGGAGAGCTGAAGTTTGGACATGCCTGACCTATGGGGTGAATCCGTACAACAGAAAAACAGTCGTGATTAGGGACTAATCCGTTTTCAATGCCATTCCTATGGGAAATTTGTACAAAGGAAAATTTTCTTAGCAGAATCTCATTTGGAACGAATTAATTCTGTTATACTGTTCAAGGTACCGCTGTATATCTGTGTTGCGGTTACTGTCTTCAGGCGAGGCTCAGTGGTTGCGGGATGCTCGGCCATGTCCGTTTGCTCCCCTGCGCACCTGCCCTGTGCCAGAACACGGCCTGATGTGCACGTTGAAGAGCTCCCTCCACCAAGGCACCTTGATGCTGCCCCTACTGCTCCGTATCTCCCTTCCGCAGCCCCTCCAACAGCTGCCGTGGGGTGGGGTGGGGGGTTGTCCTAAAGCACGTTGCCCCGTGCCTCCACTGGGCAGCCTGGTAGTTCCGCCCAGGAGTTCATGTTGCCGAGGGTCAGTGCGAATGCACGGATGGAGCCTCCTCAGAGGGAATTTGTGTTGGCCTGCAAGGCAGCCCTTTCCTGGGGGGCGGGGGGGGGGCTTGAGGAGCTTCCTGAGTTCCTCCTCCTCCTCCTCCTCCTCCTCCATTTGCGCTTTTTGGGAGAAAGCAGGTTCAGGAGCTGAGCGTTCGAGGCTTTGTTCATCTGCTGGTTTCCCAAACAGCAGACCCTGCAAACTCAACCGAAAGAGTCACACAAATGAACGTTGACAAGAGAGGCAGGGTAATTTTTTTCCATGCTGTGCCCCACCGCATGCGATGGCAGAATCAGACTTGGTGCCCCAAGCAGGACGAAGGGTCGCTCAGCTTGGCTCGCGAGCAGCACTCGGCTTTGTCTAGAATAGAGAGTGGAGTGAGAAAACCTCACAGGTCTCTTCTGCAGTCAGGCTTGGACGGGCGCAGTTTTGTATTTTGCTACCGAGGACCGAAGATGTTTTATAGTTACAGAATCAGCAGCGTCAGCAGCCACGTGCAGGGCTTTTCTAAGAAGGCTCCGGAAGCTCTAGACCCCTGCGGTTCTCACGGGTCGGTTGTCAAGAGCTGACCCTGTACCGAGTGCATTACCATGGTAAAACGCCAAATTTGTACAAGTGTTCATTATTATTATTATTATCATCATTGCTGGAAGAGAGCTTGAAGGAAAATCCACTGTGCAGTGTCGGAGATCTTTTCAGCAAGGCCCTAAAATGCCAGGGCTCTTGCTCCTCTCTGTGTGCTCCCTTTTTGAGGAGGTTTAAACTGTGATTTGCTGCCAAGGGGAGCCTCTGAGCTGAGACTAATCGGGGGAGCAGTATTTTTACCCCTCCTTTGGCAAACACTTCCAGGGGCCCTTGGCTTCTTGGCCGTGGGCCATGACGGTAGCCTTCTTTGCTTTCGGAAACAAACGGGACTTTGTGGTCATCTCGGGGGCCATGGCTGCACTCAGGGCAGGCTTGCTATCCCGACATGGCTGGCAGGAGGACACACAACCTTTTGGCCTTCCTGCTTTTGCGCCAGTCGCGTCGTCACTGTCACGGGTTGGGCACCCACTGGAGAATGCCTCGTTCCCTGGTTCGGTCGCCACAGATTTATTTTATTTTATTGCCCATTAATGCATGGCTGATGACCCCCTTTTTAGGGCGAAGCAGAGAACAGAATATTCGCCTCCTCCAAAAAGGGCCAGCAGCCCATGCATTATTGATTTGAGAAGAGCACCCTTGCCCAGCCATTAAAGGCTCAGTGTGAAACCTGGTATTTGATCGTCTGAACAGGGACTCTGTTTCTGGTTATTCCGAGATTGCAGCTCTGAGAACAAGCAGGTTCTGGCTTCACCCCTGGTCCCACAGACCTGTAGATTCTCTGTGTTCGAGGCTTTTAGGAGATGGCTCATTATGGCCGCTGGTAAGGCATTGTTACAAAGCGGGGCATAAACTGGCTAAATAAAACATCAAATTTAAAAGAGAGAAGGAGTTCTTATACTCAAACATTAATTTCATGTTTGAATAAAATGCCAGGGGGCTTTATTTGTGATATTTTAACAAGAATTGAATAGGATGAAAGAAAAGAACATCTCTGTGATTGGAATCCCATCTCGGTTTGGCCACAGCCCCACCGACAGCCAGTCCTGCAATAAACATGAAGCTGAAACTATACAGCAGGGGCCAAGAAACATTAAAGATAATATTTAAAGCTAAGAGCAGTGCGCATGAAGAGGCATCTTACGTCATTAAAAAAGCAATTATTAACGCTGAGAATGAGAAATGAACAAATACTCTATAAAGAAACAACAATGCCACTCTGAGAGAAAGGAAACTATAAATGGCAAAACATAAGTAATGTAGTGCAAAAAAACCCAGTCCAAGTGGTCATGCAGAACACTCCCATCTAAAACTCACACGTCACAGGTAGCCAGGCCCTGGGGGGAAAGCCTGCCTGGAGAGAAAGGTCTTGGCCTGCTTGGAGGCGGACGTCAAAGATGGGACCAGCCTTGCCTCCAGTGGGAGGGAGTTCCACAGTCTGGGAGCAGCAACTGTTATATTAAAACACGCAGTCTTTAATGTGCCACAAATGTTTTCATCAGCTTTATTTTGTTTTACTTGGTTGGGTCTAGTTATTTCTTGTCTGATTCACAACGTGTTCAGCTTCTGACAAATATCTTCTCTGTTTGCTGTAAATGTTGACATCCGGATCTTTCAGAGTGGAATAATGGGCCCCAAGGGAATAATCTGTTCAGTTATATATATATATTTTACCTTCAAATTAGGTGTGTTTTTGCAAAACTCAAGCCTGTAGGACCAGTGTTTTTGGTGAAAAAAGGGTCTGAGGGTTTCACTTACATATGAACCCCACACAGTGGCACCGCAGGTATAGGATGAACCCTAGAAGCCCCCGAGCACAGGCCACGGGAATTAGATCCTATGGCAGGAGAACCTTGGAGTAATGGGGTTTGAGATTACAATTCCCAACATCCTTTTACATAAGAACATAAGAACAGTCTTGCTGGAAGAGGCCGTCACAGCCCATCCAGTCCAGCATTCTGTCTCACACAGCGGCTCACCATTGGCTTCAGGGTATTCCCAAGCAGATGTCTTCCCCTGCTCAAGATTCCCTGCAATTGGCATTGAGAGATACCCTGCCTATCTCTCCAACCCGGAGATTGTCCTTAGGCATCCATCATCATAGCTATGGAGACCCTTGTTCTCCTTGGACTTGTCCAATCCTTTCTTAAAGCTGTCAAGGCTGACAGCTGTCAGTACTTCTTCTGGCAGGGAGTTCCACAGACCAGGGATCCTCTGGATGAAAAAAAAATCTTTGAGGAACACTCTTGCCAGAGGCTTTGCGTGAGATCTGCTGTTGGTTCTTCCTCATTTCGACAAAACTCTCTGATGGGTTTGAAAGAAACCTCCTTCCTGCTGAAGGGCTGCACTTTTGTCATCAAGACAAGTGACCCGGATCTTGTCCAATGCGCCCCTGAGCCAGAGCAGGCAAAACTGGCCATCGCTTTAAGTGGGAGGCAGGTCCCTGTGGCACAGCAGAACGGTGGGATTGCCCCCACCCCACCCCCACCCAGGGCCAAGCTGAGAAGCCCTTTCTCGGGTGACTCCGCTCAGGAGGAGGGCCCGGAGGGGAACGCCTGGGTAACATGTCGGCGGCTTCCTTTCCAGATACTTGGCGTACCGGAATTTCATGATCGATACCTATCGCCTAAACCCTCAGGAGTACTTGACGAGCACGGCCTGCAGAAGAAACTTGACTGGAGACGTCTGTGCCGTTACGAGGTGCTCCTCGCCTGCCCTTGCCTGCTGGTGGAATGGGGTCTGCCACCAGCAGGGACCTCTTGCTGTTGCGCCCACCCACCACTGCCAGCCGCAGATAACTGAACCCGTGGATGGCGAATCAGTGGATACGGGGGGGGGGGGGGAGGGGGTGTCCTACTGTAGTAGCCAAACGTCTTGCATGGAGTCCACATCCAAGCCAGCTGGCAAGGCAAAATGGGTGGGATTCCGACAGAAGGTTGTGCGTCCCGTAGGAGGATGCACAGAAAAGCAGCTGTACAGCTTTTGTTGAAAGCTCTGCCAATTCTCTTTGAACCTGTTTGATTAGCCGAAGATCACCATCACCTGGGCTGGCACAGACTTAACAGAGCAACCTCTTCTGAAACATCGCCCTCCCTGGTGTTCAAAGCAGTTGTGCTGCACTGCAGTGAGTGGCCGTCAGTGTTTATGCCAAGGGCTCATTCCTTCTGTAGAAGCTTCGATGGAATCACAAGTTGCCAGATTTTCTCCACCTCAGCCAAGTTACCTGGCCAGGCCACAGGGGAGGGTAGCATGCCAGAAGAGGTTGCCTAAGCCCCCACCCCCATCATATTCTGTCTTTTTTTGGGGGGGGGGATTGCTGATTATGTGAATAAGACGGTCTTAATCACTGTGAGGAAAATGGGGAGGTGAGCCAGATCGGATCTTGCTCTGGGCCTCATCCACCCATCTTTCAGTTTCCGGTGGGTTTGTTGTGTTCTTAGGTGCCTCCTGCTCCCCCTTCTCATCATTCCTCCCCCCCCCCGCCTCCCCTCCATGTTTTGTCTCCCGATGCCTCTCAGGGCGCATGCTTTTCTGGAGCAGTGGGGCCTCATTAATTACCAGGTGGATCCAGAAAGCCGGCCCATGGCCATGGGTCCTCCTCCCACCCCACACTTCAACGTGCTCGCTGACACACCCTCTGGACTTGTGCCGCTCCACTTGCGCACGGCTCAGGTAAGCGTCCTCCTCATCTCCACCTCGGTTTTTTTGTGCATCGTTCATAGTGCCATAAATGGACCCACTGTATCCCCGTTGGGCACACACACTGTCTGATGAGAGGTTTTTGTAAAATTTCACCCTTTTCAGCATCAGCCAGTTCTTTGTGGGACTTGTTCTTACTGGCGCGTGTTTGCCAGAACAGCCTTTGCTGTTCCAGCTGTTATGGGAAAACATCAGCTCTCGGAAGCCCTCAGCTGGGATAGCCATTGGCTGGGATGGTTTTAATCTATAAAACGCCTGGAAGGCTGAAGTTGGAGGCCTTTGGCTGCAGTCAGGAAGCAGAATATGGTTCCTGCAAAGCCTCTTTTATGTAACATTTTACCTGTTTGGAAACTGTGGAGACCAAAATGCTAAGACAAGCATAACTAACTCAGCGCCTCCCTGTCAGGTGTGCAGGATCCCACATTTACTTGTTCTGGAGGGTGGCAGCGATGTGGAGCCGTTGCTGCAACATGTTTTGGAGGGCACCCGTTAGGCAGGTGCTTTTCTCGGGGATATATTTTTCTGTCTTGGCATGTCATTATTTCCTAAAATTCGTTGACACTTTTTTTGGCCACAGCCAAAAAGGGTGAACCAGGATTGTGTACATCAGCACCTTATAAGATAGTGGGTGAAGAATTATTTCCAGCCTGTGCCCCACACCCTTCCAATGTCCCGTGGGCCCCATTGAGAAAGGTTGATCTAAGGGGGCATATTTGTTCTCCCTTTGGCCCTAAAAGACCACATCCTTCTGAACTCTCCCCCCTCTTTACACACACACACACACACACACACAGAGAGAGAGAGAGAGAGAGAGAGAGAGAGAGAGAGAGAGAGAGATCATAGCATGTTACCTTCTCCAAAGTCTTGAGGGGCCTGATTTCCCATCATTGAGCCAGTCTTTTCCGCTCTTGGGTCTTGCAGAAGTTGCACTGGGGACCCTGAGGAGGACTCTTGTGTCCTGTGGGGAGCAGTTTGCCCACTCCTTCTCCTAAGAGCCCTATGGCAGTCCTCCTCAGTTGGCCAGTGATGCTGAAGCTGCAAGCCAGTCACCTCTTGTGAGAGCAGATACTGTTGTCCTTGTGTGCCTGTGCCTTTGGCCTCCGACAGATGAGGCATAAGTGCTGCTCCAGAGAGCGCATGTGTGGCAGTGACAGGCGTGCTGGAAGGTATAAATAAAGTGTGCTGCTGACATGCTGCCCCATAGCACTTGAAGTACTCTCTGGGCAGCTTACAAGTAATTGTGCAGGCTACACATTGCTTCCTCCCCCCCCCACACACACACCAAACTGGCTGCTCATTCTATCAAACCTGGAAGGACTGAGAGCTGATTCATCCTTGAGCTGGCTGGCTATCTGAATTGAACCCTGGGTTGTGAGCACAGTTTTGGCGGCAGTTTAACCACCGAGCCACAAGACTCTTTTGGAGGTGGCTTGTCCATATTATTTTGTACGTCCATATGATTGAGACGTACAAAATAATGCAGGGCATGAGTAAAGTGGATAGAAGGAAGCTCTTCTCCCTCTCACAAAATACCAGAACTAGGAGACATACACTCAAACTGAGGGCTGGGAGAGTGAGAACAGACAAAAGAAAATATTTTCTCGCCCAGCATGTTGTTAGCCTTTAGAACTCCTTGCCATAGGACGTGGTGATGGCATCTGGCCTGGATGCTTTCAAAAGGGGATTGGGCAGATTCCTGGAGGAAAAGTCCATCACAGGTTACAATTCATGATGGAGATGTGTCATCTCCAAGGCTTAAAAGGAGAGTCCCTCAAAATGCCAGATGCAAGGTAGTGGTATCAGGAGACAGAGATCTAGTCTCGTGAGCTCCCAGTCGCATTTGGTGGGGCCACTGTGAGATCCAGGAAGCTGGACTAGATGGGCCTTTGGCCTGATCCAGCAGCAGGACTCTTCTTATGTTCTTATGTACAAATGTTTAACATGTCCCGCGCGTAGTGTGGGGGTGATGGCAACATAACTCTGTCTTGCTGGTCCTGGCGTTTTTTCCTCCTCCTCCTCCTCCTCCTCCTCCTCCTCTGTTCTGACAAGCTTTGCATTTCTCTGTCTAGGTCCCAGCTGCTCAGCAAATGTTGAATTTTCCTGAGAAAAACAAGGAGAAGCCCACAGACCTGCAGAACTTTGGACTCCGCACAGACATTTATTCAAAGAAAACATTAGCAAAGGCAAGGCTTTCAACCCCCCCCTCCCGTCCCCCCTGCTCTCTATTCCAGCAGGACCCAACGTGGCAAGGGTTCTCAACGTGGAATTGACTGTTTCTGTAAAAACGTTTGAACCTCCTCCTTGTGGACCTTCCCTCCTTCCTGACGAGAAGAGGCTCCCTTCAGTGGGGCTTTATAGACAGACAAGTCCATGGTTCTCCTCTCCCTTCTTTCAGAGCAAAAGCGCAAGCGCTGGGCGGGAATGGACGGAACAGGAGACTCTGCTGCTGCTGGAGGTAAGAAACGCCCAAGGATTCGGAGTGGGCTCTCTGAGGGAGGGGAAAGGAGGGTGGCGGGCTACGCTTGGAAGCTGTCTGAAGAAAAAAAGACACGTTAAAATACAGCAGTTACTCTTTAAAGTGCCAAGACATTTGCTGTCTTCTTCATTTGATAAGTTTCTGTTTTGGTGCTGCCTGACTGAAAAAGTTTGCCGCTCCTGACTTAAAAGTCCATTGGCTTGTGTAGGGCCCGTGGGACCCTCATTCACAGCTTTCTAGCAACACCAGTGGCCATTATGGGAAGCTGCGAATGTTGGCACTGAAAGCAAAGCTATTTTTGACATGGGGAAGAAGCACCCTTTCCATGAGAACAAGATTTGTCTGCTCTGATTTAAGGAGGCCATTTTTTCCTTTGTTTGTTTTAATAGCAATGTCTTGCACAAATGGGGTGATGTAGAAACTGATTAAATAAATAAGCAAAGACTGGATGCGTGTTCACCCTCCAAAAATACATTCCTGAGAGTGGTGACCCGGGTCTGGCGCCAATGCTCCAGAGTACTCAAACTTGGTTTCCTGATATTTCTGTCAATTGCCTGGGATCTGTCTGAAGTCACCTATGATAAACAAGAGTTTCTTTAGGAGGTAGAAGGAAGAAGTGGGAAGGAATTTGTTTCCCGAGGGCCCATCCTCCTAACTTCATTGTGGAATTTTGAGGGATGGGGCAGGGGGGGCTGTGGAAGTCATTCCCTCTGTGCACCCATGGTCAACGCTGCCATCCACGTGGCCCCCCTCTTCCTATGCGAGGTGAGGCCTCCGCCCACTGCCAATGGGAAGTGAGGGAGAACCCTGCTCGTGGAAGAAGCTTCAGTGCCATACCTAAAAGGCCATCATGATGAGAAGTACCCCTGGTTTCTATTTCCTTTTAACTGGGCGTGAAATAGAATGGCAGGAGATGGGCCCAGGGTGTTAGTGAGGCAGGTCTGTGGCAGAGACCATGACCGGCCAGACGGGAAAAGCAGGGGCCGGCCTCTGTTTTGGCTGCCTTAGGGGCCTTCCGCTGGGCACGGGGGTCTCCTGCTCTCACTGCCGGCTCGTGGGTCAGCATGGCCCTGTTTTGTATCTGGTCTGATGTGGGCTTGTGTCCTGGCAAGCCCGCAGCAGTCGTGGTGAGCGGAGAAACTGGAACCGGTCTAGGAAAAGCTGCCTGAGGGTTTCTCGGTGGTTCTTCAGAGCTTTGAAATCTCTCCTTTGCCCGATGACGGCCTCCGGAGGCACATTGGCAAGTATGATTATGACCCCAGGAGATTTCCCCCCCCATTGTTCAGCTCCAGACGAGTAGTAAACACCAGCTGTGCGGCTTTTCAGAGAAGGCCTGATTTTCCTCGGTGTTGCTTCAAGACAGAGGCCTTCCAAGAATAGCATTTGCATACAGCGTGGCTTGCTGCGAACGGGGGTGGGGGGGGGGAATCCTGGCTGACTTTTTAGTCTTTGAACAAACCAGATATCCCCTCGCCAAGGTTGCCAAGCTGTGCCAGTTAATTGCTTATTTAAGACATTTTTATTCTGCTTTCGATTTTAAAAAGGACTTGGAACTGTCTAAAAAAAAAAAAAGCTGGTTGTTAAAAGATTAGAACGATGATCTGCCGGATTGCTGACTGGGGCTTTTCAAAAGGATCCAACTCTCTGTGATCCACTGGCTGCCCGTCCATTGCCGGGCCCGTTTCAGAGTAGTGGTTCTAACCTATAAAAAGCCCTGAATGGTTTGGGTCCAAAGCTCCCTCAAGGAGGGCATCTCCCTCTCTCAGTCTACCTGAGCATCAAAGGTCCTCAGGGGACGCCTTTCTCCGTCCCGCCACCCTCCCAGAGGCATTTGGGGCAGGCACAGACAAAGGCCTCTCTCTTCAGGCAAGCTTTTCCTGGCCAAATGGCGGCCTGAGTGCCGTTCTTGAATGGACTATTGTGCTCTGTTGCTTCAAAGGTGTTTTAGATTTGATGAAGAAAGCACAGCAGAGATTGTACTTCTTGAAAATACCTCAGGAAGAATAATCTTTCAAAAATCTGCTGCTGGCTTTTTACCACTGTGCCATCGAGAGTGTGCTGGCCGATGGTCTGTGTTGTGTGGTTTGGGAGTTGTACAGCTGGAGAAAGAACAATGCTGTCCATCCAAGGTTGTTAAGACTGCGGAGAGAATAATTGGGTGGACTCTCCCTACTTTAGACCAATTCTATGATTCCAGGTGTTCTAAGAAAGCTGTAGAGATTGTGCAGGATCTCACGCACCCTGGAAATGATCTCTTTCAGCTTCTGCCATCTAGGAAGAGATACACAGTCATTAAAGACCAGGACTAGCCGCTTGAGGAATAGTTTCTATCCAAGAGCGGTTTTGGCCTTGAATGCAGCGAAATGCAGTTTCTGAGGGAGCTTCTGTAATTAGTTTTTAGAGTTTTTTAGAGTTTTTAAGTGTGTTAGTAGGTTAAATGTGTGTATGTGGGGTGGGGGATAGATATTTATGTATGGTTGTGCCGTTAGGTCCTGTAAAAGCTGATGTAGATTTTTTCAGTCTCATTGTTCTGCACAGGACAGTGACAATTAAGATCTATCTATCTATCTATCTATCTATCTATCTATCTATCTATCTATCTATCTATCTATCTATCTATCTGTTCCCTTCTTCTTTCCTATTTATCTATTCCTCTCTTCTTTCCTATCTATCTATCTATCTATCTATCTATCTATCTATCTATCTATCTATCTATCTATCTATCTATCTATCTATCTATCTATCTATCTATCTATCTGTTCCCTTCTTCTTTCCTATTTATCTATTCCTCTCTTCTTTCCTATCTATCTATCTATCTATCTATCTATCTATCTATCTATCTATCTATTCCTCTCTTCTTTCCTATCTATCTATCTATCTATCTATCTATCTATCTATCTATCTATCTATCTATCTATCTATCTATCTATCTATCTATCTATCTATCTATCTATCTATCTATCTATCTATCTGTTCCCTTCTTCTTTCCTATTTATCTATTCCTCTCTTCTTTCCTATCTATCTATCTATCTATCTATCTATCTATCTATCTATCTATCTATGTATCTATCTATCTGTTCCCTTCTTCTTTCCTATCTATCTATCTATCTATCTATCTATCTATCTATCTATCTATCTATCTATCTATCTATCTATCTATCTATCTATCTATCTATCTATCTATCTAGCAAGGTGTTTTAGTATTGATTTTTATTCACCATGTTGTGTTGCTTGTTTTGTGCCCAGCCTTCCCCGGGAAAGTGGGAGCGCATTTGGGCTTGTGGCGGCTGCCTGTGCAAGAGCTCCTCTTCCGTTGTGTCCCAGAGGTTGAGGCTGTTTCCTCCCCGCCCACTTGGTGGCAAATTCCCCTCGGGCTGTGTGTTGTAGCCCAGGGTTCTGCAAAGACAGGAGCTTCCCTGCCAAGGGGGGAAAGGGCCTGGTGAGGGGCGAGATGTATACCTGCCATCCCAAGAGCCTGCTGCTGGAGACCTGTAGAAGAGGTTCAGCAGGTGGGGTCAGTGACCGTCCTTGATCATGGTGTGCGTGGTCCATTCTCTCCCCCTTGTTTCTCAGGAGAAGAAGCAGGGGTGTGGCTATTAAATCCTGGGACAACACAGTAGGATTATTTTTCCCAGATTGAAATGTATCTAGATAATCCTTTTGCCTGGAAGGTGGGGGGAAAGTTGCTGTACCTTAGGATAAATAAAGATGCCACTGCTTTGATAATCAATGCAAGGGATGTAATGTCTGGAATAAGCGAATTTAACACGCCTGGGACAGTAGCTGATGGTTTAAATGTCCGTGTTGATAAGATAATTTACATCAGCCTTATATGTTACCCCTTCATTGTTGGTAGAAATCTGAATAGCATGGAGCAGTGATCTTCAGAAAGATTAGTGTTAATGAAGTTTGTTAGGATTCCAGAGGCAAAAATCAGAAAACAGGCTCAGTGATACAGGGAGCATTTCGGTAAAATGGGACGGTTGCTATGCCGATTAATGAGGAGAATTCCCAACTGCTAATTTATAGGTGGGCCATTCCTCTGATTCACTGGGCGGAAGGCGTTGCCCTCAGCTTGTGCTCAGATTTGGCCCTCTGTACACAGTTTTTCACCCCCTTCCACTTTCCCTTAAAAGATAAACATTAAACAATAAAGATGAACTCCGTTAGAATTTAGCTTCCCCGTAGGCAAAGCAGCTCCATTAGAAATCATTGGAGTGCCTATGGGCAAATAAAGCTGGCAGGCCCAGCAGGCTTTGAAAAATAAATACCAAATCTGTCTCTGTCGCCTGTTTAGAAACCAGAAAGTAAAGCCAGGCCTCCAGCTGCCTTGGAGACGGCATTGATTCAGGTGCTGAAGTTAGAAGTCTTCTGGTTTTCAGCGGGATTTCCCATCATCTTGTCTTTCCTTGCATCATCCAAATTGCATCTCACTTGGACTGTCTTCAGAGGAGGAGAACGGGAGTACTGAAAAGTTCATGCCTCTGTCTTAAATCAGAAACACTTAACAGGGACTTCTGAAAACAGTAATGCTGGGAAAAGTGGAAGGGAGCAGGAAGGGACGAAGGGGGTCCCTTAAGGAACCCACGGGGTTGAGCCCGGGAGGGCTGAGCAGGGCTGTTGAGCAGGGGACACGGTGAAGATGGCTCATCCCTCCGGTCGGCCGTCAGCCCAGTGGTCTGCCTCTCTTTGGGCAGCCTTCGTTGTAGACGCCTGTTAATTTCATTGGCCGCTTCCCTGTGCTGGCGGGCATGTTTTCAGAATATTTATCATATACGACTCCAACGGAAATGTTTGGCGGAGTTCACTTTGCTTCTTGTCACTCCTGTTATACTGACCTTTCCTTTGCCTTTGTTGAATGGGCATTGCATTGGGGATAGTCTTCTGTCCAGTTTGATATGTCTGAATAAACAACCTGTTGGGTTTTTTCCTTTGATACGAAAATCAGTAAAAATCAATTAGAATACTTTTTTTTAAGTGACGAAGTGTGTGTAGTCACCTCCTCCTAATCTGCATAGGGCCCTAAATTGTTTTTAATTACCTGAACTAATCTGGGGAAGTGTATCTTTTTTAAAAATTTTTGTTCCCTTCTTTTAGTTTTGGGCGGATTTGTTTTTCTCATGCCTGGTGCACTTTTACAGGCTTTTGGATGGGAGTTTTTTTTTAAATGTGTGTGTGTCTTTGAAAGCCCACTTTCCTCTCTGCTTTTCAGGCTTTGGAGATGTACAAAGACGACTGGAATAAAGTCTCTGAGCATGTGGGAAGCCGCACTCAGGACGAGTGCATCCTTCATTTCTTACGGCTCCCCATTGAGGATCCTTACTTGGAGAACTCGGACGCCTCCCTTGGCCCTTTGGCTTACCAGCCGGTGCCCTTCAGCCAGTCTGGAAACCCTGTGATGAGCACCGTGGCTTTTCTGGCGTCTGTCGTGGATCCCCGGGTGGCGTCCGCGGCAGCGAAAGCAGCTTTAGGTATGCCGCTTTGCTCCTGTACAAGAATGTCTGAGATCCCCGCTGGGTGGCTTCTCTGGCTTAGTTTTAGATTTAAAGAAAACTCCCAACTGTGCCTTGGGTTGGCCCCTCGGAAATTCCCTCAAGACACTTGGAGAGAATTTCTTGGTGTTTGGAACCATTGAGCAAAACTGATGCTTCAGGCCGGCTGGTTCAGAGCAGCCGCTTGGGGCCGGCCCTTGCGTTGTCGCCCGTCCTTCAGCTTCATGGGTTAATGTGCGTCAGGCGCTGCTCGAGCCGAGGGGCGACCGAAATGCCAACTAAGCGCTTGTCACTAGCCCTGGCGTTCTACAGGAGCAGCTTCAAAAGCTCACCTGTTACGAATGCTTTACGTTCTCCCGTCAGCCCTAAGCTTTGGCTCTCCTTTTGTGAAGGCCTTCCCGTGATTGCTTTACGGAAGGCGGCGGAATCGAGTGGCCTTGTTATTCGGAAGAGTTCTGCAGTGGGGATGTGTGCATCCTAATGACTTGGGAAGGGTTAGGGTTTGGGCTTGTGTGTCATGTTGGGTTTTAAAGCCACGGAGGTACGGCAAGAAGAACTTGGAGTGGAGTTTTCCTCTCAGGGGCCCCTCCCAGACCAGCCTCCCCAGGAGTTCTCTCGCCACTGTCCCCTCCATCCCCCAATCAGTCAGTTCAAAATGCCAGTGCTAAAATTATTCCCCTTTTAATGTCTCCGTCTTCACGTTCCCTCGAGGTGCTGGCGGTGCTGCCCTGTTTCTTGAGCTCCACTCTCCTGGCCCAGAATTTCAGGGCTCTCTGTCTGCACCGACTCCAGTCTCTTCCCTTCCGTTTTGCTAACTTGCTGTGGCAACTTCTGTTGACCGACTGTCAGCTCCTTTTGTCCCTCTGATGTGGAGCTTCCTTGTTCAATAAATATTTGGTCAGCAGCAGGAAAAGTTTTGCCAAGACTTATTAGAGCTGCTGCTTCTCTACTAAGGGCATGTTTTCATGTTTCTTCTGTTTCCTAAGGCATGGTTTTTTAAAAAAAGAACCTTGCCACAGAGAAGGGCAGGCTTTTAACGCTTCCTTCTTTTGCCCCTTTTCTTTTGCAGAGGAATTTTCCCGCGTCCGAGAGGAGGTGCCGCTGGAGTTGGTAGAAGCCCATGTCCAGAAAGTGCAAGAGGCGGCCAGGATCTCTGGGAAAGTGGACCCCACCTATGGGCTGGAGAGCAGCTGCATTGCCGGAACAGCTCCAGAGGAGCCCGAGAAACTTGGTAGGCCTGGCCTCTTTTGCCCTTCGCACCCACCCAATGGCGAATGTTGTTTTGCATGTCAACCGAAATGGGGAAGCCGCTTCTTCCTGGTCCAAGAGGAGATGCACGAAGGGAGAAGGTGGCAAGCCCATCGAAATATTGTGGCAGGGGAGGATCCTCGTGTTAACTTTGGGCCTTGAATGTTTTTAAAGCAGTGGTTGTTTCCAGGCAGGTCGCTGCTTTAAAGGAAATTAACTAAACCAGGTGGTGAGGTGGAAGGGTTTGCTCCTTGTTTTGGTTAGAAGATTCTAAGAGCACGTGAAAACTCGTACCTTGGTCCTCGTTGCTGCCTCCATCGTTCTTGGGTTTGTGGGGAAAAAAATTATTAGAAAAGTTGGGATTGTCCTCAGTGTGTTTCTTAAAGAGAGAGATGTGAATGAGCATGGGACATGTACCCTAGTCATTTTGGATTGTGTTGCAGGTTGCGTGTTTATTATCGAGATGTTTATGCTATGGTTTATGCTTTGTGTTTAGTCAAGGGTGTTCAGTTTCCCCCCCTTGAGATTAAGGATCTCAAGACCTCAGTAGAACGTCTCAGTGGAAGGCAGGCGTTCACGGTGTCATTTGGGATCAAAACAGACAGTTTGGGCAAGATGTCTGGGCACCACCCCCACATGTGCACTTAGACTTTTCCAGACCTTGGAGATGATCCCTTTCTGCTTTCCCTCCTCTCTCTCTCTCTCTCCCTCAATCTCCTGGGGGCTCCAGATGAACATTGTGGGTGGTGAGCAGCACATGGCCTGCTGGTGTCTGGGTTGTACCAACAGAGGTGAAGCTGCCTTACATGGAATCAGGCCTTTGGCAACCCTTGCCCATACCCTGTAAGGCAGCCTCTCCCGGCCGGAGTTGTCACCCTGGAAGGATACGAGTTACTCGGGCTGCCTGGTTGGGAAAGGCTAGGCCAGTGGTGTCCAAACTTCGGCCCTCCAAATATTTTGGACCACGACTCCCACAGTCCTTGGTCATTGACAATGCAGGCTTGGAATTCTGGGAGTTGTGGTCCAAAACATCTGGAGGGCTGAAGTTTGGACAGCCCTGGGCTAGGCTGTGGCTTCTCGAGGTCTCGGGCAGAGGTTGTGTCCAGCTGTGTTCTCTGGTCTCTTATTTCCAACTGGGATGTGACACGGATATCAACCAGGACTCTTTACTGTTTGGTTGACCACGGAGCCGCGAGAGTCGTGCTGTGTATTGTCAGCCAAGAAGGCTCTCAGGTGGGCTGCTTGGAGGCAGGAGGGGGATCCGGAGTTGCCTTGTCTGTGCAGCAGCAAAATCTGTGAGCACCCCTTCGTGTGGGAGGCAGACCTGTGCTGCCCCCTTGCAACAAATGCCCTCCTGCCGATGCCGATGCCAGAGCCTTGCCCAGGCCAGAATAAAAACACATGGAACACGGAGAATTTTTGAATGGTGGGGGAAAAAACCTCACCACTGAACAGGGTTTTTATAACTAACGTTAGCCAGCTAATCTGATTTATATTGATCCGTGACTAATAGAATAAATTAGGGCAGGAGCAGATGGTTCTCTCTGGGGGAGTGGCTTAGCAAGATTGAATTGGGTCACTTGGCGGTCTGGAGCGCCTCTGCTCGGAAGCAGCAGCTTTTTGCCCAAAGGCACGTTTCGGTTGGGGCGGAACAAATGGGCAAGAGGAGAAGGAGGAGCCACGTGCCTGCCTCAAACAATCCTTGTTGTTTATCATCTGGGCCACGACAAGGGATGGAGGCTGCCTGAGAGAGCGGAAAACTCTTCCGGTGGGGATGCCCTTTCTGTGTTAATTAATACTGTAGGAATATAAAGTTCCCGGCATCTGCACTAATCTGTGCCTAAATCAAAGAGGTGTGTTGGTTGGAATACAAAACGTTGAGCATGGCTTGGGAGCAGTTGGTGGTCTATGTGGTGTGCACTCACTCCAATGTAGGAGTCCCTGGATCTTTCAGCAGAACCATGAGAGGGCAGTGTAGGCCCGGAACCTGTGTAAGTGATGTTTGCTTGCTGCCCATCTCATTCAGAATACACAGCATGCAGTAATGAGGCGCTCGGAAGGTACAGGGGGGGCAGAGACTTCAGTTTATCCACTCTGAAATCCTTTTTTTCTCCCCTTCTATATTAGAAGGAGTAATACAGGCGAAACTCGAAAAACTAGAATATCGTGCAGATGTTCATTTATTTTAGTAAGTCAGCTCAAAAGGTGATACTAATGTATGAGAGACTCATTACACGCTAAGAGAGATGTGTCAACCCTTACTTTGGTTTGATTGTGATGCTTATGGCGTACAGCTTTTGAAAACCCCAAATTCACAATCTCAGAAAAATTGGAATATTACATGACATCAATAACACAAGGATTGGAAATAGAACGACATCGGACCTCTGAAAAGTCTAAGCATGCATATGTACTCAGCATCCCCATAAAGCTCGTTTGTGGAAAGAAGCATGAAGTGCTCCAAAATCTCCTGGTAGACGACTACGTTGACCCTGGACTTAATGAAGCACAGTGGACCAACACCAGCAGATGGCCTGGCTCCCCAAATCAACACAAACTGTGGAAACTTCACACTGGACTTCAAGCATTGTGCATTGTGTGCCTCTCCATTCTTCCTTCAGACTCTGGGTCCTTGGTTCCCAAATGAGATGCAAAAGTTGCTCTCATCAGAAAAGAGGACTTTGGACCACTGGAGCAACAGACCAGGGTTTATTTTTTCCTGTATCCCAGATAAGATGCTTCTGACGTTGTCTGTTGTTCGGGAGCGGCTTAACAAGAGGAACACGACATTTGAAGTCCATGCCCAGGATCCGTCTCTGTGTGGTGGCTCTTGAGGCACGCCTGGGAACAGGGAACCTTTTCGCGTTATTCTAATTTTCTGAGATTGTGAATTCAGGGTTTTCATAATCTGTACACCATAATATCGCAATTATACCAAAGTAAGGCTTGACATAACTCGCTTAGCATGTAATGAGGCTATCTCATATATATTAGTTTCACCTTTTGAGTTGACTTGCTGAAATAAATGAACATTTGCACAATATTCTAATTCTTTGACTTTCACCTGCAGTAGAGCTGCATAGGTTGCTTTTTGTTGGAAGGTATGCTTTGGATACATAGGATGTTGGTCTCTAAAGAAAGAGCCAGGAAAGGCACCTGGGAAACTTTTGTAAGCGGTATATTGGAAGAAAGCTTACTTGGAGGATGTGGCTCTTGTATCGATGCACAGGTTTTGCTGGATGACAGTAACAGGGTGTCCTCCTTTTGCAGCTTTCTAAGAGGAAGGTCAAATAAGTTAACAGTGCAAGTTTCTGTTCTGAGTGAATCCTTTTGGATGGGACGCCTGCTTCAGAATTGCAGCCAAATCTGCCTTTGGATCGGATTTGCTTTTAGACTCAGAGCGAAGGACCAGGCAGCCAGGAAAAGCAAATGCAGGCTGCTCTCTTGTGTGTCTAGCTAGCTTCAGGAGAAGTGAGTCTGGCCACATCTGAAAGGGGTCCCTTCGGCTCGAGGAGATGAGAGCCACTGTGATGATGGTTCCGGAAGGGGTTTGTACGCGGAGTGGGCTGCTCTGGATGCCTGGCCCATCGGCGTGGTCTCGTTCTTTTTCCTGCCTAGAAGAATGTGCCTTTGACTCGGTTGGTGTTTTAGAACAGGCAGAAGCAGGTTTCTGTTTTGTCCAGGTGTGGACTATCTAAGAGGGTTGGCTTTTAAGCCTCCTCCAGGGATTTTGGAGACAAATAGGGGTTAAGTCAGGTCTGGCTAGCTTGCAGGGGTTTTTCTCTCTAGCCTCCGGCTCTCCCCTGTCCCAGGCAGGGGGAAGGTCCGCTTGATCACCACTGGCCCTCTGGGATGCCCTGGGTTGCCCTTGGGGCCGCCTGCTGCGTGGTGGGCACTCGGCCGCTACCAACTCCACCACCTGGTCCTTCTCTTTCCTGTGTTTTCAACCACCGGTAGGATTGTATGCTTGGCGCCCCAAGGGTTTTGCCTTCTGCACACCAATTCTGTGGCCCAAACAAATCGCACAGATTAGCTGCTGAGCTAGGTGCAGGTTCTAGCCATTAACTTTGGGCAAATGTCAGGATCCATTGAAATAAAGGACTGGAGGAGGGAATGGGCACGGGTTGAGTGATCCAGGCCCATCCAGGAGGTGCCAGCAAAAGCGGAAATGTTTTGGTGCTTTTAAGACAAATGAACTTGCTTTCCAGATTAGCTTCTGTAGGGTTACAGTCCACTGCTTCAGACATATATTTAGAGCATAACATCCAGGCCAGAGTTGTATTATACATGGCGTTGTGGGTGCTGAACTTCTGCCAAAGGAACCCAGAGAAGCCAGACGCCTCCCATAGAAACAGTCTGCCTTGTTTCTCTGGCCCAAACTTTATTGTGGACGTTCAGGATATGATTAAAAGAAGCTTCCCTGAACTACCCACCAAAAAGACTTTGCCTTGAGATGCTCTTTAATTGATCGCTCCGAGAGTTTTATATCTCTAATTAATTTATTTTACAGGCTGCGTGGAGGTGTAGAGTGGCAATTACTCAGGACTGTTTACTTTGTGCCAAGATGTTCAGTCCTGGGCCTATAAATTATGGCAATTAAGAAAATGTGCATAAACACACTTAATTTGCTTAATCTATTCCCATTGATGGAGCTGGGCTGCTTTAGCATCCCAACAGAAGCTAGAACCTGATGCTCCAGAAGAATAATTACCAATCCCCACTGTTTATGCCCGGCTTCCAGGAACTGGTTATTATACAGAACATGGAAAGGAAGTTCATTTTCTGAGGCTGTAGCCTGTAAGTGAAGCAACTGGTTTACCGGAAAATAATCTTGTTGCAACGTTATGTGAGTTGCATGATCTCCTTGGGCTTTTCCCAGCCTGAGGTCCTCCAGGTGTTTTGAGGTGGACGCCCAAGACCCACAAAGGCTTCTTCTGTAGGAGAGCATCTGGGCAGATGTTGCCCATGAATATGAAAGGTGTTGTGCCCCCCCTTCTCTCTAAGCCAGGTATGGTGTGAAGGGGAGCCAGGTAGGCAGAACACCCTCGAGACAGAGGAGTGAAAAGTAGCCACACCATCAGTCTCGGCTCTGGAGCCAAAGCCAAAGCCCTTCCACAGGGGCACCTCCCGGGACGGCGTTCTTCAGCAAGCTTTCGAGCTGCCCACTTCTCGAAGGCTCTGTCATTACGGATCTGCTTCAGCTTCTTTTGGTCCTCTCTTCTTGCCTCCCCTTCTCCTCTCTTTATGGGCCCGTTTTCTGTAGCTCTCAGCCTCTGCGTGAGGCATCATCCTCTTTTCCCATTCTGAGGTGTCTGGGTTTTGCATCCAGACCCAGACCCATCCTGGGGGCAAGGTGCGCAGTTTCCCCCTTATCTCCCCATACCCCACCTCTACAACTGTGGGTGTGTCT
The DNA here is from genome assembly GCA_029282475.1 of Phrynocephalus forsythii. NCBI lineage: Eukaryota > Metazoa > Chordata > Lepidosauria > Squamata > Agamidae > Phrynocephalus > Phrynocephalus forsythii. The sequence goes on from JAPFRF010000009.1 coordinate 1,363,379, forward strand.
TCCTTTCCCGCCCTGTGTCTGCCCCACCAGCCCTCAAGGACTCCTCGAACTGTCTCCTCGTTTCTTCCTGTCCCTTCTCTTCCCTCATCCGGGCATTCCTCCTCCTCCTCCTCCTCCTCCTCCTCCGGTCTCCTCTGTTTCTTCCGCCATTCGGCCCAGTCGTCCTGCCTGGGTGTAGGCGGCCCTCTCCTCTGCTGAACCCCTTGATCCTTCCCTGCCCCACACTGGGTTACGTGCCATCCCTGAGTTCAGTCCGTTCGGTCAAGGGGTTTGGAACTTGAGTTTCCATGGAAGTTTAGGAGAAACCCTAGCGAGGAGTTCCTTTGGTGTGCAGAGCAGCCCGCGTGCCCTCAGAGAGCTCTCACGTCACGTCCCCAAATGGGATTTGAAGCGGAAGGCGCTCAAAGTGGCCGGGTGGCAGGATGAGCGCCTGGGAGTGACGGGTCCTGGAAAGCAACCTGCCAGCGTTATTATTCGTGCATTTCTTAAGTCAGCATAATTTACGACTGGGATATATATATTGGGAGGATTTGAAATGATGACAGGTGCATGCATTTTAATGATATTTAGGGTTCACCTTATTTTAATGTTTTTGTGGTAGATTATGTAATAATATTTTACCCCTCAGCACCACAAGTCTAAATATGTAGTTTGTTATCCAACGAATAGCTCTCTTTTATCTGTCTGTAAACCCACTTTGCTTGTCATCATGTAACAGTAGCATTAGGAGGCTGTGTGCCTTTATTAATTTCAGCTGAAGACCAGTAGCAACGGTTTGACCAAGCCTAGGCCTGTGAAGTTGTTTTTTTCACTGAGTTAAATTGGTCTTGTGTAATCTAGTGCATGGCTGTTAAGAGCCAGAGGAAGGGTGCTGCCGTGGCCAATGTGCCACTGGGTCTAAAAGTCCAGGCCTGCCTGTGTCTGCTGGGGTTGGATCCACAAATCTTGCCTGCACCTGGCTCTTCCCCGACTCTTCAGCATCTCTTGCTGAAAGATTTGCATCATTTCAGAACCATGTGCTGCAATTGTTCTTAGTGGGAGGTTTTTAAACAGAGGTTGAATGGGCCTCTGTCAGGAAAGCTTCGTCTGTGTGCTTCCTGTATTGGCCCTTGGCTTGAGGGGTTGAACTTGATGACCCTTGGTGTCCCTTCCAGAAGTACCAGTCCATGATTCTAGGGCAGTGGTGGCAAACCTTTGTCCCTCCAGATGTTTTAGCCCACAACTCCCACAATCCTTTGTCATTGGCAATCTAGGCGCGGAATTCTGGGAGTTGTGCTCCAAAACATCTGGAGTGCCAAAGGTTTGCCACCATTGTTCTAGGGTGTCACCAGTATTGGAGGCAATGTGCCTCTCAAATCTGAAAACATCTCTTAGACTCATTTCTGGCTCAAACCATCCCCAGAGCTATTGGTCTATTGGGCAAACATGAGGACAGAGTTTGGTCTGATCCTGCACAACAATTTGTATGCTCTTAATTACTGCCCGGCCAGATGTAACCTTGATTTGGACAAGAATGCAAGCCGTGCACGGTTGCATAAGTGAGAGGCAGCGATCCTTTGGACAGGGAGGCTTTTAAAAATGATCTGGTTTGAAAGCTAGATTTCTTTAACCTCCGGCAAGCAAGGATTGAGCGACGAGTACGTTGCCCATCATTGCATTGCTTTGTAAAACTGCTCTGAACAGTCGAGCCAGAAATCTCTGTTCTCGGGGAGCCACTCTTACTGCTGCACAGCTGGTTTTGTTTAAATATTGCTCTGGCCTTTTACAGATGGGGCTGAAGAAGAAAAAATGGAGACGGAAACAGATGGACTGCAGACGGAAAAAGTCAAGGTCTGACAACTTCATCTGGGCTTTGGGTGGTTTCTCTTTGCCAGAGTTGAATGAAGTTTGTTTGCAGCAGAAACCAAATTTAAGACAATGCAATAGAAAGGTGTTTTTGCATCACTTACTGAGCCAACACATCTAAAACAGTAAAACTCTGTCATCGTTTTCTACTCGCCACCCTGTGTATTAGAAAACAAAACCAAAAAAGGATGCTTTTGGTTGCCTTCTGGGTGCCCCTAAAGATTCCCTGAGTAAAGCAAACATGGCCATCACCTTTGCCCTTTATTCTGCATTTACTGTTGGCATCTCCAGAAGCTGCAGTTAGCTATGTGTAGTAGCACTGGGGTGTCCCCCCCCTTTGCTTTATGAAAGCTGACCTTAATTTGCATATGCTGTGATGTCCGTGATACTGTATTTATTATTACTCCTTGCCTATCAGGCTGCTGTTGCAACGCTGAGTGACTGCCTGCCCGCCCTCCTGCCCCCAACCAAACCCACAAAACCTTGTAGAGCAGTTATTTGTTCCTTATCCATTCATACCTTCTAGGTAGAGAACAAAGGAGAGCATGAACTGGGAGACGGGAAGATCCAGGACGGAGAAGAGGAAAGGAATGCTGAGAAGGAGCAAGAGGGGGAGGTCAGCCAGGATTCCAGGCCAGGTAGGAGGAGGTGGCCCCCGCTGCCCAAGGCCTGCAAGGGGGGGGGTCAGTGAGTCAGGTTTGGGGGATCAGCGGGTGGGGCTTGCAAGGGGTCAGTGGGTGGGACTTAGAGGTCAGTGGGTGGGGCTTGCAAGGGGTCAGTGGACGGGGCTTGCAGTGGGGGGCAGCAGGCTCCCCACACATTCTCAGCCACCAAATCTGGCCCTCCTTAAAAAAAGTTTGGACACCCCTGCTCTAGGCGCTGCCAAGGGGAACCTTCCAAAAAGAAAGAGCGAGGGCTGCGCAGATTTGTCTTAGGCGAAGGCCGTGATGCCACGTTGGCCGGGAGCAGCCGAGGGTTGGGTCCGTGGCTGACGGGGAGCGTTTCTCTGTAGATGAGAAGGAGGCCGAAGAGAACAAGGAGAACCTGGACGTTGGCAAAGAGAAGGACGGCGAGGCTGGGAAGAAACGCGGGGAGCCCGACCTCTCGGAAGGGAACGTGGCCACGGCTGCAGCTGCCGCCCTCGCCTCAGCCGCCACCAAAGCCAAGGTTTGCCCTGCGCAGATTTTCGTGGCGCGTCATCGTTTCCGGTGCGGCTGAGAAGGGCTTTCAGAGGGACCCCTTTGTGGTGGCAAAGCATGGGCGACTTGTTCCCATCGCCTCTCCCTGAAAAGGAGCCGTTTGTCCCCCTCGGCTTCAGCTGTAGGAACGGGATCGTTGAATGGCCGGGGTTGCTTTCCTTCCCGGGTTTAAAGGCACCCATTGTGGCCTCTTCCTCAAAGGCGCACGGAAAGAGGGAACGCTTCCAGAAAGGGGGTCGTCCGCGCTTTCTTTTGGCAGCTTCTGGTGGGCCGTTCCTCCCAGCGCCTTGGAGACTCCAGAAGGGAGCCAAGGGCTTCTTCCCCCGCCGGCCCTTGGGCTGGCCTTGGCTTCAGAGGAGGAATTTCTCCATCGGCCAGGAATTAATGTGGCTGGAGCTAGCTCTGCCGTCGTGCTTACCGAACGAGAGGAGAAGTGTCCTTATGCACCCAAGTTATCCCCAAAATAATAAATTCTTCTCCTCTCCTTCCTCAGTTATGGTTTTCTCCTTTCCAAGGAAATGAATGGAGAACCTCCATCTCTCCCCCGCCCTCAACCCAGTCTTTGCTAGGGGCCACCCCATTGCTCCCGTGGCCAGCTTCTTGGATTCTGTGTCTTTTAACAGTACAGTAGGGCCCCTGTATCCACTGATTCAGTTATCCATGGTTGGCAGAGGGGGGAAAATAATTCAGCAGCCACAAAGCGAGCTGTAAAGCAAGCTACTGTCTCAAAACAGCAGTCATAAAGCAAGCTACTGTCAGGAAACAGCAGATTAGGGGTGGATGGGCAGGCGTTCTTTCTTCTCCACGGTTTTCATTATCCACAGGAAGGCCTGGAACCAATCCCCAGCGGATACCGGTGTCCTATTGTATCACCACATAGCCTTTGTCCGTCCCTTTCATCTTGAACTAGGATACATCACTTAAAAAAAAAAACAGATACTGTACATGGACCTGAAGGTAGAGCCTGGAGTGGCCAAATAGTCTGTTCCAAGTGGTCTGGGCAAAGCTGAGTCTTGGAATGGGGTGTTTTTGAAAGAGGGAGATGTTCCATGCAATTGGGAAGATCTACCTAGTACTCTGTAGCGGAGTGTGTATTTCTAACTTCCCTTTTGAACGAAGGGTTCTTCTGTGTCCTTGGAGCAAAATATGATGAGATGCAGCTGGCTCAGGTTTTAAACAAAAAATAGCCCAGCAATGCCAGTTCAGCTTAAGAGCCATTGCAGGAATCATAACTCGAGTGTCGAAGCTTTCTTGAACAATCTTGCAGTCTCAAGATGCACTAATGGAGGTGATTTGATTTGTGGTTAACATTGGAATAAATGAAGCTATTCCATTAGTGGAAATCTAATCATTTGTTGTATTAATCTCAAGACACAACATGCTTTCATAGTTTCAAATTCAGTTATTCAGTGGCCTGCAGATCAGTCTTCTAGATTAGAAGGGGAGGAAACACAAATAGCTACTTGCACCGTCTGGAAAATCGTAGCGTTTGAAACCGCTTCTCAGTGCTGTAGCTGGCGCAGAAATAAGCCACCTTCGGGCCTCCCTCCTTTGTTGGGTCTTAATGGGCAGAGTATAAATGCAGTGGGTTGATCAATAAATGAAGCACTTCAAGCCCCAGCCTGTTTAAAGAGTTTAAAGCAAAATCAATATATTCAGTAAGATTTGAGGAACCTTGGGGGGATTGCCATCAGATTAAAAGACAAAAGGGTAATAAATATTTGAGCAAAGTGAAGAATTCAGGTCACCTTTCCTGTTTGTTTGGTGGCACCAAGTCCCTAATCATCGAAGGTGTCCATAATGAAAACCCGTGTGTATGTCCTCCCCACCCCCACCCCCAGCATCTGGCAGCCGTGGAGGAGAGAAAAATCAAGTCCTTGGTGGCCCTGCTGGTGGAGACGCAAATGAAGAAGCTGGAGATCAAACTCCGTCATTTTGAAGAGCTGGAAACCATCATGGACAGAGAGAAAGAGGCGGTAAGGCACGGGTGGTGGTGGTGGTGGGGGGCTGATGTGTGTGTGCGTGGGGGGGGGAGCCCTTGGTGCTTGGAGGCAGTGTTCGGTTGTGGCTCCTGCTGGTTCTCCAAAGCTTTTTTAAATTCTGTTTGTGACTCCAGTGGAACTTGCCACTTCATCCTGCCACGCAGATCCATGTCCATCGCTCACCCTTACGCCCTTGTGCTGCACTCACAAAAAACACCTGGCAGCTGTTTTGGCCCCTGTCTCTGCATCGCGAAGGGACAGAGAGGAGGAGATCCTCAGTTCGTTTGTACTGCAGCGTTATGCTTAGGCCTCTGCTTATTGTGTGTGTGTGTGTGTGTGCATGTGCACGCGCACGCACAGAAGAGAGCCCCGCTCAGCGGGGACAAAAATTAGAGGTGCTGCTTTTTCTTTTATTAAGGACAAAAGGCAAATCATGAGAATTGGATGGTGGCGGGGGGTGTGTGCATGTCACACCTCCCAAGCCAAAGACAGGTAACCCGTCTGTCCCCCTCTCGCCCCCCTGCAGCACCTCATCCCGTTGCCTTCCTCAGCACTGAGAGGTCCCCAAGGGTTGCAGTCTTTTATCTACAGAAGGACCCCTTTCCCCCCCTCCTCATGACGATTTCCCTTTGAAGGAACGAACAGGGACGAGGATTGTCTCGGTGCTTGTCCTGGCTGTCACCGACCCAGTTTGGCTTGTGGCATGTGGGGGAAGTGACCTGTTTTGGGGGGACCCCAGTCAGGACTTCCATGCTCAAGGCTGTGGCTGCTTTTCAGGGGACCCGCCTGGCCTTTGTTTCGGAGGGATGAGTGGAGTGTTTTCTAGGGAAACGGAGTGGATTTTGCACTTGCTCTCAAGCCAATCAATCTTATGATGTGGCGTGAGCCTCCTCCCCCCCCACCGCCCCCACGGTGAACATTCTTGAAATGGCACCAGCCTATGCTTTGCCTGCGACAGCTTCCTTCTGCCTGGGCAGGTGGGCAGAAGCGGCGGCTGCTGGTGGTTTTTCTTCAAACAGTGTCCTCACCTTTTTCTGAAGAGCGTCTCTGCGCTGCCTGTCTCCAGCAGCCTGTGCTGCAAACCCCCTTTTGCCCATTGGCTGGCGAGGACGGTTGCTAAGCAGGAAATGCTCTCTGAATTTCATTACTGGGGAAGAAAATACTTCATTGCTGTAGCTCACGTTCATGCCACGTTAAGAGCATCCCCACCACCACCCCGCCCCCGGTTTAAAAAACGCTTTCCATTTGGGAAACCTTTGCAGATTTTCCTCCAGGAGGCTCCTGGTGGCTAAAAATACTGCTGCACTCGCTTATTGTCTGTGCACCTTTTATACTAATGGTTGTTTCTTTTTCATTTTTGTGAAGAGAGGGATGGAGGAGGGAAGGCAGAGAGGGTTGGGTACATAATGTAATTTAATTTATGAACTGAAGCCATTTTAATGCTGTCACTCTTAATTGTGCTAAAGTCAATATTGCACAAAGAAGAACCTTATTAACCCAGAAAGGGCAACAGGGTGCATTAATATACAGTGATAAGGGTATGTATTCCTGAAGCTTGTTTGCCTGACATTCTTCTCTGGTTATGAATAGAAAAGCAGTGGTAGTATCCATCCACTCATCCATCCATCCATCCATCCATCCATCCATCCACCCATCCATCCATCCATCCATCCATCCATCCATCCATCCATCCATCCATCCATCCATCCATCCATCCATCCATCCATCCATCCATCCATCCATCCATCCATCCATCCATCCATCCATCCATCCATCCATCCATCCATCCATCCATCCATCCATCCATCCATCCATCCATCCATCCATCCATCCATCCATCCATCCATCCATCCATCCATCCATCCACTCATCCATCCATCCATCCATCCATCCATCCATCCATCCATCCATCCATCCATCCATCCATCTCCTCCTCCTCTTCCTCATCATCAGTAGAATTCTTTGAAAACCATGAATAGAAAGCAAACAAAGCCATGCCCTTTATGTTACCTTTGTGTTTGTGTTTGTCTCCTTGCCAAAGGCGGGTGTTCTTTGTATAGTACACAACATTTCCTGATTGATTGATTGATTGATTGATTGATTGATTGATTGATATGCCACCTTCCTACCAGAACTGGGACCCGGGCTGTTTACAGGCCAATCTACAGCAGCAGCAGATTAGAATGTAATAAATTAACAAAACATTAAAACAGAATTAAAGTCATGTCTGTATTTAAAATGAATAAAAGTTTAAAATCAATTAAATGTAGTAGTATTAATTTAACATAAAATAATGAGAACCAGCCCAATCTGCTGGGAAATCATGACTCTTAATTGTCCAAGGCCTGCTTAGATAAAAACGTATCCACCTGCTAGCAGAAGGTGTGTGTGTGCGGGGGGGAGGGGCTCCCTTTGTAAGGAGCTCCAGAGCCAAAGGTGGGACAACCAAGAACACCCTCTCCCAGGACCCCAGCAGACGATCTTCTGAAGGTGGGGGAACCACGAGAAGGACCTCCTCTCTCCTGCATATCGTAAAGTTCAGGAGGGTGCAGCCCACGTGATAAGGGGCTGGATAGCCCAGTGAACTCTGCCGGGACATTGACCAGGAGCCGAGGAAGCTGTTAGAGGAGGGGAGTTCACAGGCCTCCCTAGATAACAGGACCCCTTGTCTGACTCCCTAGTCCGGCTGTGCTGCTCTGGACTAGCTGAAGCTTCCGTACCCTCTTGAAAGGCAGCCCCAATAGAGACCTTTTTGGGTCCCTCATTTGTAACATAATAACTGAGGTGTGTGTCCCTGGAGCCAACGTGGACGTTTCCAGGACTGTCACCTCAACGTCCACTGTGCAAATAATGCCCTGCTGGGCACTCAGGCTCAGGGATAAATCCTGCAGCACTGCCAAGCTGTGGATGTTCAAGGAGTGTGTGTGGCCCAGGTGTTGTTCGTTGTCCCTCCGGGAGCCTGGGCAGGACAGGGTTTCTGGGCTTTGTAGTCCAAGAACATCTGGGGACCCAGATGTTGAGAACCACTAGAGTCGAGAACGCCCTCCTTGACCAAGTTGGCCAGTGTCTTCTCCCAAAGCACCAGGTCCACTCTGAGGTAGACTTTCCTGCTTCGGCATCCTTGGGAATCCTTTCTTATGCTGTGATGGAGAAGGATGTCTCTGAGGGGCATGCAGAGTGAAGCCCTTGGGATCTATTTCCATCGGGGGGGGGGTCACCACTTGGAGCTGCCACTTCCTCTCTTATCTTCTGCATTGCACAGCGAGTGATGACTGTTGAAAGCCAACCTGTACTTGACATGAGAGAAAGTCTAGGTCTCATTTTAATTCTTCTTTTTTTTTTTTTAAAACTCTCACTGTAAAGGCACCAGAGAGGAAAGGAAACCTGGTGACGCTTTATGGCTTGGTTTTAATTGGGGCGTTAATGATGTGAATCTTGTGTCTCCTCTCCTTCTCCACAGCTGGAGCAGCAGAGGCAGCAGCTGCTGACGGAGCGCCAGAACTTCCATATGGAGCAGCTCAAGTATGCCGAACTCCGAGCCCGGCAGCAGCTGGAGCAGCAGCAGCAGCATCACCAGCAGCCGCATGGCCAGAACGCTCCGCTCTCCCACCAGCATTTGAGCGGCCCTGGCATGAACCCTCTGGGCACGGCCAGCCACCCAGGCTTGATGTCTCACCAGCAGCCTCCTCCGTATCCCATGATGCACCATCAGATGCCGCCTCCTCAGCCCCCACAGCCAGGTAAGGGCCAGGAGGAGGCCTTAACCAAACGTCATGGGGGTCCCTGCGGTCCATTGAGGAGACCCGGTCCTTTTAGAAGACCCTCTGGCAGAAGGGCCTTTTGCCAAGGATACATTGATCTCGTTCTATCCAGGACAGGCAGAAGGGCCTCTCTTCACCTGGAAGGCAGGCACTGACCGTCACAGAGAGAGTCTCCCCTCAGACACTTGCCCCTCACTTGGTGTCTCAGCTGCCGGGCCCCGTTCGGTGCCTTCTCTTCTTTCAGTGGTGTTAAGAGTTTTTCAGCGGAGAAGCTTGCAGTAAAAGGAAAGTGGTTCTCCACCTGTAATGATGGAGACAAATCCCTATGGGTAATCCCGTAACACATTTGGAGAGGAGAGAGGAGGGAGGGGGGATGAGAGAGAAAGAGAGATGTTTATTCTTGGTCCACTGAGCTGTGTGTAATTTAATTTTAATAGAATTTGAATCTTTATCCAACCTTACTCCCATTGCGGGAACCCAAGGCAGCTTACAAAAATAAAAGCAAAAATGAAAATCCAGAAATAATTAAAAATATGCTAGAAATATTTTAAAACAATGGCAAATATTCTAAAGCATTATATAGCACTCTAGCACAGATTTGAACGCACACACCCCAACCTCCCCTCTCAGTTACCTGCCTATTCTCCAGAAGCCTCCCCCAAGAGTCCAGGTTTGGGCCACTCTTTGTAGGGCTAGGACCCCATTTTGCCCCAATCCTAAAGTTGGTCTTTCTAGACAAAGCTTTCCTTCGATGCATCGCCCTCTCCGTTGGAAGCAGGGGCCCTTCCCTGAGCCATACAAGACTTCATGGTGGGATCCGTGAACCTGTTCCAGTGCTTTGAGTTTTGATCCTTTGGCCTGCGCTCCGTCTCTTTTAACAACCCGCCACAGGCCCTCCCCGTTCTTCGCCTCTTTTGCCGAGGCTTGTTATTTACCCCACACCAGTGGGAGGTATGGTGGTGGCAGTTTGGGCCGTAGCTGGAACAGCGGCGGTGTTTGTCTGCTGTGATGTTTGGACAGAACCTCCCCTTCTGCTTAGAGAACCTCCTGGAGGGTCCCTCTCTCTCTCTCTCACACACACACACACACACCGGTGTGTCCAGGCCCTGTGCCGGGCCCATGTTCCCTCGCCCAGTCAGGCATCCCTGGAGTTCTTGGGTCCCTGAGGTGGCTCCTGTCGAGAGGGCCCTTCAGGACTCCGTGGGTGGGCAGGCTACCTGCTGCAGGGGCGTGCCAGGGTCTCTAGAAGCCCTGCTCTCCAGCATGGCTCTGGAAGTGCAGAGCGGTCCCTTTGGAGTCCTCCTGGCCTGGCGTGGGAACCTTGTGCTTTCGCTGTGCCTCTGCCCGCCTCTTCCTGACCTTCGGCTTCTCCGGGATCTGCCCCATGCATCTGCTCGCTTGCCTTTGTGGCCGGCGTGTCATCCGTTCAGCTACAAAGAGACTGTCAGGAAGAGCGATGGCTTGTCGGCCCGGTGGATTTCCGCGCCAGTGATCTGGGCGGCCAGGAGGGACGGGGGTTGTGGCATCTGCTGTTGAGCTGGGGCACCGAGGCCTCCACAGCCACAGCTTGTCTGCCGGTGGACAAAAGGGCACCCCCTCGCTTGACATCCCCGAACACGCACACACACACACACACACACACACACACACACACACACACACACACACACACACACACCATCGGCTTTGTAACGGCATGGAAAAGGTGGTGCACCTCTTCCCCGGATCCTCAGCAGCCGTCCCGCCAAGGGCTAGGCCTTCTCTTTTGGGAGCACATAAATAGCCACCCTGCCAGCCCATCAGAGCACGAAGAGCCGGCTCAGACTGAACCTTGTTGCAGTGACAAACCAGCCTTGGGAGGAAGAGAACTCTCCAGATGAGGAGGGCAGAAAGGGGCAGGGCGATGGGACACTTGGCGTTCAGGGTGGGGTAGGGAGTAGAAATATCTTTTGGTCCAGAGAGAGAACCACCGGGTAAGACCTCAGAGCTGCTGCTTGTCACATGGTTCCTTGGCTCAATGGCAAGGGTGCCCCCCCCACGGCTCAGCACCGCCGCAGCCCAACAGACACGTCAGTATCAGATCCATCTGTATCTCGGTTATTTCTGCCAAGTTGACTCGGATCAGGATAGATCCCAGCCCGCTGTTCATCCCCACCAGCAACCATGATGATGGCTGGTGGACCTGTGGCATCATGCTAGAACAGGAAGCACCTTCTGTCCTTCTCTCGGGCCACAAGGCCACGTCGTTCTTGAAAGGTTGGGCTGGTGGTCACAGCGTCTGCTTGCCGCTTTCTTCACTGATCTCTTTTTGTGTGTGTGTGTGTGAGAGAGAGAGAGGGGGGGAGAGGGGATCTCCAGGCGCTCACTGCTGTTTCCAGACATTGAGAACCACCACTGCTGTCTCCTGCCTGCTGCAAGACAGGCAGTCCTTCCCCCAAAAGAGAACTGCTTTCCCTGTTCTCCTCGGAAAACATCCTTCCCATGCACAACATTTCCCGAAGTCGCAGATTCAGTGACCTTTATTGCATTAGCTGGGAGACCCAGGCGGAGGAGGAGGAGCAGCAGCAGCAGCAGCAAATGGAAACCCACCTAGGAAGAGTCAGGAGAGGATTGTCAGCATCTTTTTCCCAATGGCGCTCTTGTCTGCACCAGCAGCACCGATCCTTGGGGAGCACGTGTGCCGGCGTGCAGCCCCAAGCGGGTGGCTGCCGCTTCAGTGAAAGGTTGGGATTGATCTGGCTCCTGGGCCGCTTGGCAGGTGGCCACTTAGAGGAAAGGAAGAGACCCCCCCCCATCTGCATAGCCAGGTTGGGAAGGACTTTCAGGGAATTTGCGGGGATTTGCTCTTAATTGGATGACAGCCCTTCAGGCTTCCCTTCTGCCGGGCACAGGGGACGTAGAGCAAGTGGGACCAGCTAAAAGAGCCAAGTAGAAATGTTTCACCTCCAGATTGTGCCATTCTTGGCAAGACAGTGCTAGTGGGAGAGCAGCCGCTCCAGGCTCCCGTGAAGGCCTGCTGGCACCAGGAACCCTGCCTGTTCACGTTAGCAGGGTTTGCGAGTCAGTCGGGTGGATCTCCTGTGGATGGGAAGCTCCCACCTCATAGAACTACAGGGACTTTTTTGGTCTGCCAGAGACAAGTGAATTTAAATACTCGTTGCGTGCTGTGATGTTTTATTTAGGAGCCTTTTATGTAAGGTAGCCAGTGCCGTTTCATCCTGCCGCTTGGTCCCCCCCTGATTCCCCATCGTTGCTGGTTCTCAAGCACTGACATTACCTGCCCCATGACCTGTTCAGAGGAAGCCACTGGCCCAGTGCGGGTTGGCCATGGGTCGGAAAATTAGCCCTTGGTCCTTGGCAAGGGGTGGGTGGCTGGGTTGGCAGTGGTGGTGCTCAGGCTGCCGCCTCTTTGACCAGCAGCAAATGGAGGGCTGTGCTCGAGAGGAGGAGGGGTGGGAGCGCACTCGGCAGGCAGTGCAGGAAGCCAGAGACTCTGTGCTAAATTAGCGGGCATGCTTAATTATTCAGTGCCTGACTCGGTAACTCTGTGGATCTCCTGGGGGAAGAGACGCTGCCTGTCGGGCAGATGCTGGAACTTGGCTGTGAGGATGAAGGCTGGCTTTTACCGAGTCCATTCAGAGTGAACGGTGGAGCGTTATGCATGCCAGAGGCCACACCGCAGTCTTCTGCCCAAGGAGCCCTGCTCCCTCTCCCATGCCTTTGCCAGGAGGGCCTCCGTTGTAGGGGGGACCCCACAGGCCCCCCTCTCTCTGGCCAGCCTTTGCTTAGGGAGCGCAGGGGAGAGATGGATTGTCAGCGGACAGGCGACACTTGCTCCCCTGCATGGCTTGGAGGAGCAGAAGAAGGGGACAGAGTATGGGCAAGGAATGAGAGGTCTCAGTTTAAACCCCCCGTGCCGTGCAGTCTCTGCTGGGTGTGTCCCACTGTCCTCCCCAACAGACCCCCCACCCCACCCCCCGCTTAAGGTAGCCGTGGCTATATGGAGCCATTTGCTCGTGGACTGAACTCAGCCCTTCCGGAGGGCTCCCAAGCCTCAAGCCGGATACTTCCTCCCCTGTGCAGAATGCGATCTGTCGCTGTGAACAGAGGGGAGCCGTCGGGGCAAGTGTCGCATGGCTCCCCAGGGGGCCCCCTCCAAGACTATGCTGGTGCCAGGCGATATAGGGATGAGAGGCCCTTCACAGCAAACCTTCGTTGGCTGAACAAGGAAAGCGACCCAACGGGGAAGGCTTTTTTGGTCGACTGCCTCTCCCGGCATCAAACGGTGGCGCCTCCCCTCCTGAAGCATCTGCTGTCCGAGGATTTCGTGGTGGTGGTGGTGGTGGTGGTTTGTTTCTTTCTTTAAGCTTTCCCTGCTCTTATGTAGGTCACGGTTCCCCGTGTTTTTTCCATTTTAGCCTCTGTGTGTTTCAAGCTGTCTTTTCCTCTTTATTTCCAAGAGCCGTTTCTGGTGGTGGTTTTTGGCTCCCCTCCCCCCGTCCTGCAGACACGCAACGCCCAAATGCTTAATCCATGTTTATAGTCGGGCTTTCTCCCTGGATGGTCTCTGCTGCATTATTTGTCAGGTGGAAAGCGACCATGATTGGACAGGCTCCTGCGAGCATCTCTTGCCTTAAAAACCCATCGCGTCTCTGCTGCAGGAATCGTGGTAGCAGGAAAGCGGGAAGCCATTTCCTTGGGCCAGGTGGGGCGGGTTTGGAAATGGGTTGCCAGGGAGAAAGAGGTGCCCCCCCCCGCTGCCCAGCTGAGTTCTTGGGTGTCCCAAGATTTGGCCGACTCCCTTCCTCGCTTCCCTGATCTTTGATGCCTTCCTGTCTTTTGCCTTTGCCTTCTTCCACTGGTCTAGTCTGGGCTGCTGAATCCCATTGCTGCACCTTAGTGCCTTCATTCATTCATTCATTCATTCATTCATCAACTTAAATACCTCCCAGGAGCGTGATACACACTCTTTCCCTTGCAGCCAACCCAGAGGGGAGCTTCTGTGGGAGACCCCTCCCCTTGGGGTGTTTTGCAGAAGCAAGTGTGAAAAGCGGCCGCCCTTCTCTTTCTTGCAAGGAGGAGCTGAGCGGAAACCCCAGGGAGGGTATCGGGTTAAGCTGGTTTTGGCACAGGCAGCCAAACTGTTAAGGACAGGACATCTTAGAGGTCGGAGTTCCTTTGACGGGGAGGGGGGAGTCATGCAGCTACTCTTCTCGCCCCCCCCCCCGCAAAGCCCATCTTAGCATGAGCTGGGTTAAGAAGGCTGTTCTGCCCCATCATCCGCAAGTCTCTTGATGGCCAGGAGGAGGGCATGGAAATTCTCAGGCTTAACCCGCGGGCTCGGTGTGTGCCAACCGGGGGGGGGGGGGGCAGCAGACGGGGAGGCGTTTCAGCCGGAAGGGCGTGCAATTGCCCCTCTCCTCGGTGGTGGTGGTGGTGGTGGTGGAGGAGCTTCTCAAGTTTCCAGGAGTCCACGAGATCTGACCTCTGAGGCTCGTTGCTATTTTTGGCCTGTGCGGAGGACAGAGAGTGGAGTAAAGTGGTGAAGGGGTGGGGGGGTGGCTAAAGCTCTGGGAAATAAGAGGCCCCTTTCCACCAAGAGAGGCAGGAGTTGGAACAACTGAAGGCACAAATGTGAAGATGACGGAATTATTGACCTCACCCTCCCTTATTCCTTCGCGGTTATTTCCTGAAGAACGAAGCAATGAGTTGATTTAAAAAAAAGAAACAGCTAAGAGGCTTGGGTGCCCCTGTGGCCAGATGCGGTCCTGGCCCCGGCCCCCTTGGGTCCTCCTCACCTGAGCTGATGGAGGCAGGGAGCTTCCCCCAAAGGCTCCTCCCAGGCTTTGCTTGGAATCCTGTGTCCCATTCTGGAGACAACAGATGAGGAGGAGGGGACGCACGGGGATGATGGGCCAGGGGGTGGGGCAGTTCAGAGAAGGCGCCAGGGAGCAGAGAGTGCCAGGTGTGGAGAAACAGTGCCTGCCGTTCGCCATCTGAGTCGTGAAACCCTACCCGTTTCCGGCTTTTATTTCTCCAGATAGGCTTAGGCTTTTTAATGAGAAAAATAAAGCAGGCAAATGGCTACCCAGTTACTAATAAAACTTGCCCTAATGGGCCTTGAGTGGGATGTCTGGATTCACAGATGACGGGCGCCTTGGCACAGATGCCGCTCGCTGCCGCCTCGTGTCGGCTAGATGGGACGTTCCCTCGGCTTTTATTCGTCTCCTCGCCTGGAGGCGTTTTTAATCAGCTCCCTTGGCCAGGAGGAGGAAGCCAAGGTGGGTGTGTGTGTGTGTTCAGGCCGCCTGGGTGAAGAAACACACACGTTGCCCTTTTCTTCGGCCCTGTGGCTGTAGGAGAGCCAGGAGGAAGGAAACCGCGGCAAGGACCCTAACCCCACACGCCTCCTCCTCCTCCTCCTCCTCCTCCTTCCCCATAGCATTGGGCGGGGGGGTTGTGGGCACACCCCCATTTCCTCTTTCCAAAAAGCTGGCCTGCCTTTCCAGGGTCCCAGTGACAGAGGAGGAGGAGGAGGAGGTGGTGGAAAATGTCCCGGGACTCACTCTCCCCTCCCCCTGCAATGGAGAACAGATTCAGCCCCTGAGAATTGTCCTGAGCTTGAATTTGGCCCTTCAGCCAAGAGAGGTTTAACCCACCCTGCAGCTTTATAGGGGCTGGGAGAGAGGGAGAGGTGTGTGTGTGTGTGTGTGTGTGTGTGTGTGTGTGTGTGTGTGTGTGTGTGTCTTCAGGGATGCTTTTGCCTCCTTCCTCCCTGTGCTTTTCAGCCCTTTTTTCCCTTCCTCCTTGGCCCGGCCATTCTTCTCCTTTGCAACTGAGACGGCTCGTGCAGGCAGAGAGACTGAAGTTACCAGAAAAACTGCCTCTGCTCCCCGTCTGGGCCTCTGTCTCTGCAATTGGGGGAGGCTTGGGACCCCCCCTCTCAGCCACCTCCCTCAGGCTTTTCACAAGAGAGCTCCCCTCCTCTGACACTCCCCCCCCCCAGACGCAAACACACACACACACACACACACCCCTCCAAGAGGGTCTGCCGCTGCCTCCCTCCCTGGCTCAGGCATTGGAGCTGCAAACACACAGTCTGGCCAGCCCCTCATTGCTTGAGCAGGCCCGGTTGTCTTTCATGGGTGGTCGCCCTTTTCTCCAGCTCACTCCAGAATAAGACCCCGGCAGGGAAATGGGGAGGGGGGCTTGCCTGGGGGCTGTGGGGAATTAATGGGGAAGCGGAAGTGGTGCTTCAGTCCCACAGCTGCAAAAAAGAGAAAGGTAGACAAAGATATGCGCACGCACACCCCTCCCAGGCGGCGCTTCTGGCTGCCAGGGTGGGAGGGGGTCGAATGGGTGCTGTAGAGCAGTGCTCCCCAACCTTTTGTCCCGCGGACCGGGAAATTTTAAAAATTTTCTGGCCAGGGGGTCCCGGGGAGGCAAAAGGGGGGTCAAATGATGGGAGGGAAGGAGGAGGGGGAGGCTTGAGCAGGCCCGTCGGGGTGCCACTCCCCCCACACACACGGGCGGGGTGGGGGGAACCCGGGGCTCCTGGGCAGGTCTTCCTCCTCATGGGTCCTCCGCCGGGAAAGCGGCGGGGCGCCAGCAGCACTTTTCCCGGCCCTTTTCTCAGCAGCTCGGCGCCAGAAGAAGACTCCTGGCTCAGGCGCCCCGCGCGCGCGGCACCCACCCGGCCGCGCCAGGGAAGCGCTCTCGCGGCAACGAGAGCCGGCCGCCACCTCCTGCTCCGGTTCCTCCTCCTCCTCCTCCTGGGGCAGCTGAGGGGGCGGAGGGTTAATGGGGGGGTGGCTGCTGGTGCTTCAGTCCCACAGCTGCAAAAAGACGCGCTGCCGCTGCTGTGGCTGCTGCTGCTGCTGCTGGTGGTGGAAGGGAGGAGGGCAGAGGAGGGAGGCGGCAGCTCCTCCTGCGCTCCTCCAGCCTTCCTCCAGCCTTCCTCCTCCACCCCTCCCGCGGGAGAAAAAAGAGGAGGAGGAGGAGGCGGCGGAGGAAAAGGGGAGGAGCCTCCCGGCCTGCCAGGGTGGGACCGGGGTCCGCGGACCGGGGTTGGGGACTGCTGTAGAGCACAGGGACAGGATTGGGCCCTCGAGGCGGGAGTGTTTGGGGCCATTGACTTGTTTGGTGCTTGTCTTGACAGGTGCCCCCCCTCCTCCTCCTCCTCCTGCTCTGTTGCTTCTCTTCTTTCCCTCTGTTTTGCAGTCCTCTCGGAGATTCCCCCAAGAGGCCCCTTGGCCTGCCTGGGGGTTTCCACAGGTCTCCTCCACCACCACCACCACCACCACCCGAGTGTTGCTGTCTGCTCTCCCATATGGGGCACCCACTGACTTGTGTCTTTGCCTCCCGAAGGGCCAGGCTCCGTGATGGCTGGGCAGTCTCTGCCAGGACGGATCGTGGCCACTGGAGCAGCCAGCGGTGGCGGTGGCAGTGCCCCCTCCTCTGGGACGGCGCCAGTGGCAGGAAGTGGCGTGGGAGCTCGCCCCGCCCTGGCTTCACCCAATGGCTTGTGTAAGTGGCATGATCCCTGTGTTGTTGTTACCCACTGCTGCCACCGTCCCGTTTCCCCCCCACAGACACACACAAACACACACATGCCCCTTCCTAGCCTTTTGCTCCCCATCCAAAATACCCAGCAGTCCCTCTCGTGAGCAGGGGAGGTATTCCTGGGTGAAATCCTAGCCCTGGATCAAGGCATGGGCCCCTTTTTCAGCTTTGCGTTTTCACTTTTCATAGAGGAAAGGATGGCACTTTTGATCTTAAAGCCTCTTTCTCCCCCCCCCTCTGCTGAGAGCAGTGCATTTCCATCCTCTTTTGCCTCTGCATCCCCTCCCAAATTAGGGGCAGAAGAAGATCAGAGAGGTGGCCTGTGTGTGCCCCTCACACACACACACACACACACACACACACACACACACACACACACACACACACACACACACACACACACACACATGCACACACACACACACACACACACACACACCTGCTGTACCTTAGGGCCTGTCTTTTAGAGCACTGCTGCCCAACCTAGGGTCTCCCAGATGTTCTTCAATTGCAGTTCCCCTTAATCCCGACCAGCACAGCTGGTGGTGAAGCCTTCTGGGAGTTGCAGTCCAAGAACATCTGGGTGATCCATGGATTAAAAATATATATATATGAAAAGTAAAACTGAAGTGGCAGGCAAATAACTAACTCAGAATTCATTCCAAAATACAGAAGCCTAAAAAATAAAACTAAATACAAAAAATAATTACATTCCAAAAATGCTTTTTAAAAAATAAAAGGAACTGGAGAATACATCTCTAAAATGCATCATTTAAAAGTAAAGACCATTCAGTCTGTAGCCTTTAAGTATTTTATTGAACACATGGGAAATTATTCTAAATTATTCTAAATGCTCACCCAACCAAGCCAATTTAAAACCATGGAGAAAAATCCATGTTGTCCTTATAATTCCAGAGGGATACACTTATGTGTCAATGACTTAGGTTCACATTTCCTGCCTCGACTTGATGCAATGAGGCTAAATTGCTGGTGGATTCAGTTACTGAAGGACCAGCTTTTTCTTCAACTGTTGACTCTCACTCTGGACTGTCCACCATGAAAGAGATTCTTTTGCAAGGTCACGTGGATGGCACAGTGACCTTCCTTCCAAACCCCGTCTGGGCTGGAGAGCTAGAGGGTTTTCTGCAGGGCCTTTTAGGGTACAGCTGTTTGATCTTCATTCTTAAAATACAGGGTACATTTTCAAAATGGCATTTTCTGTGCATACCTCTTAAATCCTTTTGCATCTCCATACATCCCAAATCCCACATTTTGACCAAGCTACCAAGAGCTGCCACGAACTCTTGGTTGAGGCTGCATCTTGGCCTTCCCGATACAGCAGCCTTCACAAAACTCTTGAGTCCCAGGAGGCCAGGGGGGGGGGGGGGGTGGGGGAGGCCAACGCCTTCAGCACACTGGTGTCTGTCCGTCCAGCGCTGGACATTCTGGCTGGCCTGGACTCCTCTGTTGGGAGCAGTGGGCAGGACGGGTGGAACCATCGGTGGCTTCTCTGTGAAGTTTATCGTACCTCCCCTGGACTTCCCGCCGTAATCTTTGGCTTGATGTCTCCCCCTTGCAGACCCTCCACCGGCTCAGCAACCTCCACCGCCCGTGGATGGGGCAACGCCACCTACACCGCCGGCAGGGGCCCCCACAGCTCCCTGATGGGCCCGGCAACAAGGAGTTCCTCACGCTGTGACAAGAGCCACCAAAAACATCCCTCCCTCCCTTCCCGACCCCTTCCTTCTGTGGCTGGCACTCCCCTGTGCTCAGCCCGACTTGCAACCCGTGTGTCATTTGGAGATTGGAGCGGCAGCAGCAGCAACGGTCCTGGCGTGTGTCTCCCTGTCCTCCCTCAAAGGAGGCTCAGCGCTGGCTCCAGTTCACCTCAGTGCTTTGCCCTCCCAGTTTCCTGGGGGGTTTCTGTTCTCCTCAGGAGGGGAATCCTCGTAGCTGTAGGTCAGCCCCTGCGACACGGGGGCGGCAACACAAAGACGGTCCAATCCAGTCATGTCAGCAGAATTGAGAGACGTGGGGGGATGCTGCCCCCCTCCCTCTGGCCTGAGCACCCTGTTTCATGCTGAACGGAGATGCTGCAGGGGCATGGGGGTCAGTTATTCCGAAAGCGTGTGGCATCCCCAGAGCTGGCTTGAGAGCTTATTAAAAGGTAATATCGATTTTTCCTGCCAAGAGTCGGGAGCTGACTCACTCTGCCTGAGCCCTCTGTGGGTGGGGGGGGGGCGGGTTTCCTCCTCTGCCTTTTTCAGTGGGGGAGAGAAGGGGCAGGGGCGTTGTCCCGGCTCCCTTCCCCTGCGCCCCCTTCCCCTTGTAAGTCCCGACACAAGCTGAGGCAAAAGGGAAACTCAGTGGTCACCGGCTTGCTTTCTGGAATGGTCCTCATCTCTCTCAGTTCTGCTTGTTGACCCACAAGTTGACACACACACACACACACACACACACACTCGCCCCCTCTGCCCCAGCCACCAGCTTCCTTCTTGTCCACACACATTCCAGCTCCAGCCAGGGCTCTGGTGGAGGCAGTGCCTGTTGCACCCCCTTCTCAGTTCATCCCCTTCCCTTGGACGATGAGTAGCCCACGGGTCGTGGCTCCGCAGGTGACTGCTCCCCCAGGTGGTGGGCATTTCCTCCTTAACCTGTTTCCGCATCTTCTGTCCCTCCGTTTTCCTGGGAAAGAGGTGTCTTCAGCTTTGTCACGACCACCCTATGGTGACCATGTACAGCTGCCACTGCTGGCCTTTCCAGAAATGGGTAGTGGGGGGGGGGGCAAGGTCCGTGGTGCCCCTTCACAGCATGATGGCAGATGGTTTCCCAAGAGTGGACATCGGGCCCTCTTCTGCTTCAGACAAAAC
This sequence comes from Phrynocephalus forsythii, assembly GCA_029282475.1. NCBI lineage: Eukaryota > Metazoa > Chordata > Lepidosauria > Squamata > Agamidae > Phrynocephalus > Phrynocephalus forsythii. The sequence continues at coordinate 1,383,598 of JAPFRF010000009.1, forward strand.
TTGCATGTGAAGTTGTTGACATGCCTCAGGCCCTTCAGCTTGCAGGAAGCCAAGGCTGTTCCCCAAACCCACACGGATTCTCTCCCCCCTCACCCCCCCAGTGCCCCCAGCACTGCAAGGAAGTCCTGGCCCTGCGCTGCCCTTCTGCCCTGGAGGTGCCTCCCTCCCAACACCCCCCCATGGGCCCAAGGAAACCCCCAGGACAGGTTTCTACCCAAGCTGAGACTTGTCCCTTGGGGCACCAGGTGGTTAACGGGGCTCATCATCCTCCCATCTCAGGGAAAACATACATAAATGAATGCCCACACAAGGGGCACCTCCAGGGCCTCTCCAAAATGGGTCTTCTCTCGGAAGCCCAACCCCTTCCCACTTCTCTCATTCCTACCTACCGCCGTTGGAGCCGCACAAAATTGAGATTCTGAACATGGTCCTCTTTCGAGCCGTAGCCTCAGGTTGTTTTTAGCCAGGTCCACTTCAAATGCAAAAGTTCTACTAGACTGAATGTCTCCTTTTTTAAACTCTACTGTTGACGGTGTCCTGCAGCATAGTATGAATTGTTAACATGGTTGTGTTTTGCTACACTTGAATAACAAGAGATGAGGATTTTCTGTTCCAGTTATTGGGGAGCGGGGGGGGTGTTCCTGCAACACAACATTTGTTTTTGTGAAATAAAAATGCAGGTGTTTTTTTTAAAGTGTGGTTGCTGCCTTTATTGGGAGAGGAAGAAATTTGCAAGCAAGTTGGTTTTGCTTCTGGCAGTGGGTTGGAATGAACAACGGGGCTCAGCCAAACAAACACAACACGGGGTTCCAGCCCATGGGGTGTGTGGGGGGGGTGGCAGTGCCTTTTCCTTTTATTTCCAATAGGGTTGCCCCAGAAGTTGTCCCCACCCCACCCCTTGTATTTGTGCTTCGTAGCCCCCCCACCCCCACCCCACCCCACCCCACATACACACACTTCCTGGACAGATCTAGCCATGGCCTACACACCATGTGTTACCAGAAGGTTGCTGGGGAGACGGAAGAAGGGCCACCCCATGGCAGGACCAGATGCAGACCTCGCCAGGTCTCCTGAGCAAAGTAGGTCGTTGTGGCAGCCACTGCGGGCAAGCTGAGAGCTTGGGTTCCCCCAGGGTTTCCCTGTACGGCCTGGAATCCAGCCCATCTGTGTGGGAGTGACTCCTGGTGCCAGGGTCCAGGGCAGGAGGAGGCTTCAGGTTCTGTTTCCCACCCAACAGTCCGTTTCTGGGGTGGGGGCTGGGGGAGGGACCATGCAGGGATGATGATGATGATGCTCCAATGGGCCACTGGCCTGGCCTCCGCTCAGTCATTAAGATGCTGAGCACCTCGGGGTGGGGGTGGGGGGATGGACAGAACACATTCTTTGCCCTGGAAAAAAGCAAGCCCTGGTGCCAGGGGACAATGAGCGGTTGAGCCTGGGGAGGGGGAAGCAACAAGCAGGGCTCTCCCTCCCGTTTGGTATTCACTACAGCTGCCCTGCTGCTTGGCCACGACCCTCGGCTCAGTCCTTGCCCAGCTTTCCAGGAACAGCACAGGCCATTGTGCGAGCCACCAGGGGCGGTTGGACATGGCGTTTCTTACCCAGGAGTCGTCTTCTCGCCACCGAGAACCTGCCTGGCAGCACAGCTTTTTGTGTGTGTGTCTAGATGCATCTAGAAGCATCTTAAGTAACGGGAGGGAATGTCATCAAGAGGTGGAAGGGTGTTTTTTTGGTAGGGGAGGGTTGGAAATGCAGGCATCATCAGGAGATGGTTGGTGTGACAACACACGCTTAATCTGAAGTTGGCCCTTTGACCAGTTTCCAAGGGGGCCAAAGAGCCAGGAGAAAATGGGTACTACTGGCTGGGTTACACCTCTTCCTCTGTGCAAAACCAGAGTCTTGGAGCAGAAAGGAGAAATTTTCAGTCTGGGCTTCCGATGACCATCGGCAGGTGGGAGTTGATCTCTTTCCAGAGGGATCTGGGGAAATCAGTCTTCTCCCTGGAAGAGGTAGATTTGGGCAATGCCCCACAGGTCCAGCCAGAGATGGGTCGTCCATCTTGACTCGCCCTTCAGCTCTGGCAGTGTTTCACCCAGATCTCAAGACCACCAACCCAAAGGGTGCCATAAGTGCCACTTCAGGGTGTGTGTTTTAAATGCTCTTATTCATATTTGTGCACTTGGACTGTTTTATTTCCAGCTTTCTCGTGCCCAATTCAAGAGAGAGAAAGAGAAGGCTATAAATAATATCAATCAGTCATTGGCTGCAGGTGGTAGCAAAGTGAAAAGCACTCGTGTGGCACTCGTTTCATGATAAAGGAAACTTCAGACACTTTCTAGCCGGCTGGAATCCTCCAAATTTGAGGATGAGGATTGATTATGATGGGTTCCATGTCATCTGTCCTTTTTGCTTTGCAATTACTTTAGTTGCCCAATCAAGCAGACTGCAAAGGGAGATCAAAGTAAAGTAATTTCGTTATTTTATTCAGCTGAAGAAAACAGGAGGGAGGTGGCGAGGGAGATCACCCTTGGATCTTGCTAGTGCTAGGTAGTCTATTTTCCCAGGTTCCGTTCTCTACCTATTTTCCTAAGAAGTAACAAAGCAGGCAGTTAGGCTAAAATTAGGTTGGAAGAACTACTGAGTGAAGCTATCTATGAAACAAACCAGTTCCAACTTGCTCTCTGTGTTGTTGCAGGTTATAGATGCAAAATAACTAGCATTAAATCACATCTGGACAGGTGTGAGTCCTTAGGTGCTTATGTGTGAAACAGGCCAATATACAGTTCAAAGCAATGCATTGAGTGTACTGATTATATATTGAGGAGATCCCCTTGTGAATATATGTATTGAGGGTGCCCGGACAATGATGAGGATGAGAAAGAGGAGAAGGAGGAAGAGGTCACTTCTGATTAATGGTGGTGACTCCTTGCAGGGTTTTCTAGGTAAAATTCTGCCTTGCCCTGTGGCTAGCTCTTCCCTTCTTCTGAAGGCACCCTGGGACCAGTGCGCAGCTGGACCAAGGCCACCCAGGATGGCTCTTCTCTCTGGAGATGCACCCTGAGGGAACCGAACCCAAGCTTGGGCCCCTACACCAGCCAGAGGTGGTGCACTACACACCCCAGAATCCCCAGGAAGGAATAGGTTGAACTGCAAATCCCATTTTGGTATCCTCATAAAACTGAGGGAAGGGGGGGGGTTAGCAAGCACTGCCGGGCCTCAGTCAGGAGGTGTGGCTGACAGCCTTGCACCAAGGCAGGTTCCATCCGTCCGTCCCACCCCGACATGGTCTCATTCCCGTCATGGGGGGCTGAGAAAGACTTCAGACCACTTGCTGCTCTGCACTCAAGGAATGTGTGGAGTTTCTGGGGGCCCTCTGTGCTGGGTGGGGGTGGAGGCTTCATTGTTTGAAAAGAATCCAGAAGACATCCATAGCCATTGTTAAGATCAGGGCAGCTTTCCCTGTACAGTCCTTGAATGCTCTCTCTCTCTCTCTCTCTCTCTCTCTCTCTCTCTCTCTCTCTCTCTCTCTCTCTCTCTCTCTCTGTCTCTGTGTGTGTGTGTGTGTGTGTGTGAGAGAGAGAGAGAGAGAGAGAGAGAGAGAGAGAGCTCTGGGTGTGTGTCCAGAGGACCGTTTGCCATCCTCCGTTCCCGGGGGGGGGGCGTGATCAATAGCCTCCAATTTGGTCCTGAGCGTTCCTCCTCAGCCTCCTTCCATCCAGGCACTCCCACTCACCTCCTTCCGTGCCGGTGTGAGTCGTTCAGTAGGTCACTGGCACTGTGATCGCCTTGGCCCATTTCCTGTCTCCTAACGAGCCCCAGAAGCTACAGGTTCAAAAGGGCAGCGGAGAGGGTCACGCTCGTGCCCCCGGGGGGGGGAGATAAGAGCCCCTTCCCCTTCCCAGTTGTGAAACCCTCCCCAGTTGCCTGCCGATTGCTTCGTAAAAGGTTGAGGGTGGCAGGAGGCAGGTTCATTGCGTACTCATGATGCCCAGCGCAGGTGATGCCTTCTCTCACAGCCATCGTTCATCCTTGCTCTTCACACAGAGCTGGCCTCCATACTGGGGGTCCACCTAGCCCCCTGCCCTTTCAAGCAGCAAGGCCAAGAAGGGCAACTGTGGCTTTCTGTGGTTTCTCACTCAGGGTCTCAACACTCCTTGCTCCTGGTGTGCTCCTTCTAAATGCCACGAGGACCCAGTGGCAGCCCCTTAGGGACACCTGGATGTCCTGGGTAGGGAGCTCCTGGCTGGTTCCTCACTGCAGAATGAGGTCCCCAAACCAGCTGCCAGGGATCCAGTCTCCTAGCATAGCTCTGGGGACCCTTGACATTCCACACCCACCTGGGCAAGCCCGAAGGTGGCCACCTGGCTACCTGACAGGTGGTGGGGAAAGAGCCAGAAGCAGTGCCACCTGGAAGAGTAGGTTTCATTGAGACCATTCAGAATTGGGGTGGGGTGGGGTGGGGTGAGGACTGAGAGGCAGAGAAGTGGGGGGGTTGGCTCCCCTGGGGCTCAGGGCAAGGAGTTAAAAGGCTGCCTGGCCCCTTTCTTCCCTCCTTTGAACTGCACACAGTCCTGAAATGGCTGTGACTGGAAGCCCCTTCTCACCCAAGCTGGGCTGGACACAGACGGCCGGTCGCCACGCCCCCACGGGCCTGCCCCCCCACAGCCCCCCTCCTCTCATGGGACAAGGAGCCACCTGCCTCTGTGGGAAGCTCCTGGCAGAGGGACGCCTGGCTTGGGCTCCGGCCCGTGGCTTCCCTTTTGGGGTGGGGTGAGGGTGGGGGATGAGGCCAGACTGATATGGTGGGCTGGGAGGCCCCGACACCCAAGATCCCTTTCCCCCTCTGGGCCACCTGGCTCCTCCGGGTTATCTGGGGCAAGGAGTTGATCCTGCCAGGGGAACAGAGAGAAGATGGGCAGAGAACAAAAACAAACAAACAAACAAACGATCATGGAGGGAAGGAGGGATGTCGGAAGGAAAGAATAATGGATGGAAGGAAGGAAGGAAGGAAGGAAGGAATAGATGGAGAGATGGAAGGAAGGAATGGTGGGAGGGAGGGAGCGAGGGAACAAGAAGGGGGCAGTGACACCCTGGACTGCCAAAGAGGGTTGGGCCTCCCAAAATCGCCGCTGTGCCCTGTCTCCTGAGCTGTGGGGGCGGTCAAAGCAGGGGGGCCATGGGAGCAAGAAGGCAAAGGGTTTCAGGCCAAAATGGGGCAGCCAGATCCCCCCCCCGCCACCACCCCAAATGCTGCTTGCTAGCCAGCAAGCCTGGCCATTGATGGAAGGAAGGAGGCAGGCATTGGTTGTCCCAGATTCAAACAAAAATAATAATCAGCCTGACCTCTTTTATAGATTTGGACACAACACACACAGCAGGGGGCTGCTTGGGTTGCAGCAGCAGCAGCCACCAGGGGAGAGGTTGGATGCAGCATGGGCATCTCTCACACACGCACACACACACGTTGTTTTGGGGTAAACTCAGAGTAATGGCCAACCTGCACCATTTCTAACTGAGGGGGAGCAGACTGGGAGGGCCACAATCTGTCTTGATGCTCACATGGTGCCCCTGGAAGCTGGTGCCTTCCTAATATTCCGAGTGGGAATGCTATAAAACAGTCAGTCCTGTGATATTCCTTGCACAGAACGCAAAGGCTGCGCTCTTCTCTTGACAGGGACCTGGACCCTTGGCAGGCAAGTCGGTCTGTTCCTCTCAGTAGCAAAGGCACCCGACAGTCTTCCTGGCTCTCAAAGTTTGGGCGTGTTTCACTGGGCTCCTGCTTTCCTAGATTTTAGCCCACAAAAATATTCTGCCAGAAAACATGGTTTAGACTAGATGAGGGTGGCCCAGGGCTCTTAGGTTCTTCTTCTTCTTCTTCTTCTTCTTCTTCTTCTTCTTCTTCTTCTTCTTCTTCTTCTTCTTCTTCTACGGATTAATCACTTGACAATTGAACCAAACCCTTAGAATAAAAAAATCAACATAGCAGCTGCTTATTTAAGACAAAGAACAAAATATGTGAACATAAGAACATAAGAAGAGCCATGCTGGATCAGGCCAAAGGCCCATCTAGTCCAGCTTCCTGTATCTCACAGCAGCCCCACCAGATGCGTTTGGGAGTGCATGAGACTAGATATCTGTCTCCTGATACCACTCCCCTGCATCTCGCCCTTGAAGGACCCTGGTTTCTCCATCATGGTTTGTAACCTGTGATGGACTTTTCCTCCAGGAAACTGTCCAATCCCCTTTTGAAGGCATCCAGGCCAGATGCCATCACCACATCCTGTGGCAGGGAGTTCCATAGACTTACAACGCGCTGGGTGAAAAAATATTTTCTTTTGTCTGTTCTTACTCTCCCAGCCCTCAATTTGAGTGTATGTCCCCTAGTTCTGATATTTTGGGAGAGAGAAGAGCTTCCCTCTATCCACTTTACTCATACCCTGCATTATTTTGTATGTCTCAATCATATCCCCCCTTAAGCGCCTTTTTTTCCAGACTAAAGAGGCCCAAATGTTTTAGCCTTTCTTCATAAGGCAGGTGCCCCAGCCCAGTAATCATTTTAGTCACTCTCTTCTGCACCTTTTCCAGTTCCACTATGTCCTTCTTGAGATGCGATTTTAAAACAAAATGGCTTCAGGATGCCAAATGGAAGATGCAGGATCCACTTAGTCCTGTGATAGGGCATCCTAAATGTGGACTTCCAGCACAGGCTACCACATGCCTGGTGTGCCCAGTGTGGGGGTAGTGGGTGGAATGACAGACAAGGACTCCGGAGAATCCCCACTCACTATGGGCAAGGAGCTGGCAAAACCACTGTTCGGGTGGAATGACAGACAAGGACTAAAATATCACTATGGGCAAGGAGCTGGCAAAAACTCTAAAAAAGTAACCTATGAGAGTTGCCATAAGTGGGTCCCAACGTGGCGGCATAAACCACCATATAAATGAGCAGAGAATGTGAAACGTGGGTTTACTGCAGATTGCTACACCCTTTCTCCAACAAAGGAATAACAGAATCATAGATTCCTAGAGTTGGAAGAGACCTCGAGGGCCTCCAGTCCAACCCCCCTCCCTGACATGCAGGAATCCCCATCACAGGACCCCCAACTGGCGGCCATCCAGTCTCTGCTTAAAAACCTCCAAAGAATGAGACTCCACCACCCTCCTTTGGGGCAGCATCTTCCACTGCCGAACAGCTCTAACTGTCATGAAGTTCTTCCTCATGTTCAAATGGAATCTCTTTTCTTGTAGTTTGGACTAAAGGAAATGAGCAAAGACCAAGAAATCATAAAATGCGGAAGGCTGTAACACTTCAGCCATGTCAACGGGCACCTAATAGGGCCAATGGTTAGAGGCTGATCTTTCGGGATAAAATAACATGGAAAGCTGGTGCAAGGAAAAGAACTGGCCACGGATTGGAGCAGCTTTAAACAATGATGCATCAGAACTGTTGCGAGTGCCAACCTCCTGTGCCAATAGAACTGGGGTGGCACCCGGCCTCTGGCAGGGGCTCTTCTGCTGCATTTGGTGTTTCTCAAACCCCCCGCCGCTGCCGCCCATCGTCTTCCAGGTCTTTGGGGTCTCCGACCATAAAGGGGAACGCTCCAGGGGAAGTGGAGTCCCAACCCAGTGGCATTCCCTGGAGCCAGTGCCCAAGAAAGTGGGCTGGGAGGGCAACCTTCTCCTGGCATCTTTATCTCAAAGGGGGGGCATTGTTGTTCGTGGTGGCACCCTAGACAGGCTCTCCTGGGGGGGGGGTTGGTCAAGCCCCAAAAAGAGCTTCTAGCATTTCAGAACACCCTGGGACAGGACGCAGAAACTCCACTTCCTGGAAATGTGGGCGAGGAGAGCCCCTAGGGCGCGTCCTGAGAGTGCCCAACGGCTCCGGCTCTCTGTGCTCGCTCGCTGCCCTTTCACACACAGGTTGTATGTTATTTCAGGCTACAGCATTTTAATTTTATTTTCATTACATTTATTGCATTTTTGTTTATTTTACTGTATGAATTACCTGTGTCTTTATTGGGTCGATTAAATGTAAACTGCCCAGAGTGGCCTTCCTGCCAGATGAGTGGTGTAAAAAATCCAGTCAATAAATGCACGCACTCTTAGGGACAAGGAGGTGGCCGGCAGGGGCAAGAGGCCCCTGCAGGCATGCCCATGTCTCTTGGCCACAGGGGTGGCCTTTTGGTGGAGGAGACCCAGCCCCAGAGGTGCTGCGGTGGGACCACAGCCACCATCGGCAAGGCCAGAGACCGCGAGCTATGCCAACAGGAGGGAGGTCACATCCCTCACTTGCAACAAGCCCCCACCCCATTGCTGGGGAGGGGAAACTTTATATGTTGGCACAGCTTGGGCACCACCCTCTTTGCAGCTCAGAAAGACCACCAGGGAGCCACTGTCCACACCTTGGATGGGGAGGAGAGCATCCTTGGATTCTCTGGGCCCTGGAACAAGGACCAGGCCTGGTTCAAGAACTGACCAGGGGTGCCTGTGTTAGCGTCCTCACCTGTGCCCCCCCACCCCAGCTGATCCTGTCTCGGAATCACAGCAAGTCATGGGGAAGATCCCTCCCCGCTCCCACCCCCGCCCCCTGGATTGGGCAAAGCCTGGCTCTCAGTTCAACCCCCAGCAGAGGGCTCCCCAAGGCTCCCCCTGCCCACTTGCCCTGGGAGCTTTTGGAGGGTTACTCTTGGGGGGGGATGGGGGGAGAAGGTGGTCCGCCCCTCCTTTGGGAGGCTGCGGTTCAGCCAGCATTGAGGAAGGAAGGAAGGAAGGAATAGATGGAGAGAAGGAAGGAAGGAAGGAAGGAAGGAAGGAAGGAAGGAAGGAAGGAAGGATGCAATAGATGGAAGGAAGGAGGGAGGGAGAGAAGGAAGGAAGGAAGGAAGAGGTCCCTGAGAAAAAGCCCCCAAGTTTTTTTGCTCAAGCCCTTCCGCCTCTTTGAAGGGAGGCGTGAGAATAAATGCTTAAAATGCCCCAGGAGGAGAAAGAAAAGATGGCACGATCTCACCTGGAGGGGCAGTGGGGGGGGAGTGGGGGGCAGGAGACAGGACCCTCGATTTCACCCCTCCCTATAGAGGCTGCCGGATGGATGACACCCAAGACTCAGTTGCCCCCGCATGCGTCCCCCCTTCCACAAAGGGTCTCGCTGGGGCATTTCAAGTCAGAGGGCGATGCCCCTGGCACCTGCGGGCAGCCCCAAAGGGTGACCCCCCTGCCTTCTCCCTCTGGGCTGGGCTAGGCTGCGGGGGGGGGGACGGGGAGGCTGGAGTAGGGGGGGCGTGGACCCCAGTGAGCATACCTCCCCCCCCACACACACACGGGCCAAAAGATGCACTGGGTCAGGCGAGGGGCGCGTCTAGTCTCGTTTCGGGGTTCTCCATATCCTTCCCCCCACCCACCTCACCCCCACTTAAGACTGCAAAGCCCATCCTGCCCAGGTCGGGGTGGGGGAGCTGGCCTGGCTGGGCATGTTCGTGGGGGGTGGGGGGGGGCCGCTTCGACGGGCAGGGGCTTCTTCCCCTCCAAGTGCGCCCCCACCCCACCCACCCCCAGCCTCCTACCTCCTCCTCCTCCTCCTCCTGCTGCTGCCCCCAACCCTCCGCGCCTTCCCTTTTCCCGGGGAGGGGGTCGCCCTAATCCGTGGCCACCAAGCGCCGCCCCCCGGCCCCTCCTCCGCGGGTCCTCCGCCGCCGCCGCCGTTGCTGCTGCTGCTGCTGCTGAAAGAGGCGGGGGGGGCGAGGATGGGGCGGCGGGAAGGAGGAGGAGGAGGAGGAGGAGGAGGAGGAGGAGGAGCGGCGGCGGCGGCGGCGGCGGGCGGGGGGCGCTGATCGGGCGGGCGGGCGGCGGCGGCGGCGGCGGCGGCTCAGCACCGGCCCCCAGCCCCACCCGCGGAGCCCGTGGAGGAGGAGGAGGAGGAGGAGGAGGAGGAGGAGGAGGAGGAAAGGGGGCGGCCATGCCGGGGGTCTCCCTGGGCCGGCGCTGAGAGGAGGACCGCGGCGGGGATCGGGCAGCGGCGGAGCCCGGAGGAAGAGGAGGAGGAGGAGGAGGAGGAAGAAGGGGGCGGCGGCGGCGGCGGCGGCGGCGGCGGCGGCGAAGGGGGGGCGGGAGGCGGCGGCTGGGCTGCCGCTGCTGGTGCTGCGAGGATGGGGCGCTCGCCGGCCGCCTCCTCCGCCTCCGCTGCTCGGGGGATCCCGCCCGCCGCCGCCGCCTGTCTCCTCCTGCGGCTCGCCTGCCTGGCGGCGCTCCTGGCCGGTAGGTGGACTCCACTCCCCCCCACGCGGGACATTTCCCCCGACGCGCCCCGCACGACCGACCCCCCCCCAATCCCAGCGCCAGCCCCAGCGCCGACCGAGACCCCCCCCGCGCCCAGGCCCGCGCCCAGGCAGGATCGGGGACAGGAGGGTTGAAAAGGGAAAAACGCGCCCCCCCCAGCCCCCGCAGACATCCACCCCATCCCACTCCACTCCACTCCCCCCCCAACCCTCCACCCCACAAGAGCAGCCGCTGGGGAGGGGCGGCTCCCTTTCTGCCAGGGGGGTCGGTATTTTCAGGGGCGGGGAGGGGGATCGGCCCTTGCAACATTTGGGGAGGGGGAGAGGAGCAGCAACAACAGCAGCAGCCCTGGGGGAAATAAAGGCCCCCTCCTCCTCCTCCCCAGGGACCCCCTCGATTCTGTGAATGCCACTCCCCCATACACACACACACACACACACACAGACACACGCGCTCCGTATCCCTGCAGGGCGAAGCGACTTTCAATACGGGGTGGCGGCGGGTGGGAGTGCTTGCAGGCGCCCTTAGCATGCAGGACACGTGTTACCAAATCCACACGCTCTCCTTCTCCCGACCCAACCCCGCCCCGCCCCGCCCCGCTCTTTTCATTAAAAAAGGGTTTCGAGGCAGAATCCACCCGGATCCCGTCCTGACGATCGGGTTGCAGGCGAGCCTGAGGTGTGTGTGTGTGTGTGTGTGTGTGTGTGTGTGTGTGTGTGTGTGTGTGTGTGTGTGTGTGAGTGTGAGAGGCCCCTGGGCTCCTACTGCCTCCCCCAAAAGACCAAGGATGATGGTCGGCGTTTTTCCCGGGGTTCAGCTGGGAATTCCGAGGAGGAGGGGAGACTATGGGTGTGCAGAGTCCCCATGGTGACCGCCGCCTAAATAAACCTCAGACCCCTTGGTATTGGGGGAAGGAGAAGCTGGAGGGGCGGCAGGGGGTGGATGGGGTGCCTCTGCCCGCCCGCCTCCACCTGGGGCGCCTCGGAGGTCAGAAGCCCCCTGCCCGCCCGCCCGCCCCACTTCCCGCCAGCGCAGCAGCCAGGGAGGACTTGGGGGCGCTTCCACCCTGGGGGTTTGGAGGGATCGCTCCCTCCCCCATCGTCCTTGGGTTGGGCTGCAGCACCTTCTTTTACTGGCACACCTTCCTTCCTTCCATTTATCTATCCTTCTCTTCCTTCCTTCCTCTGCCTCCTGTTTTCTCTATCATGGGAGGGGCGTGGAATTATATTTCTCTAAAATTAAATAGCTGGGACTGGTGGGAGCCTTTCCTTGGAAATGTCTTGCCCAAGGTGTGGATGACGCCTCTTTCTAAGGGAAAAGAACAGGGAAACCCCAGGGAATTCCCACCCCCACCCCCGTTTTTTAAAGCCACCATCTAATTCCCCCACCCCACCCTTGCCAATTCTCTCTCTCTCTCTCACACACACACACACACACACACACACACACACAGAGAGAGAGAGAGAGAGAGAGAGAGAGAGAGAGAGAGAGAGAGTTATTAATTCTGCTCCACTAGGCTTGGCATGGAGGGGGAAATAAAGATGAATCAGATTTGGGTGGAAATGTGTAGGAACAAGTTGGGAAAGGAGCCCTTTGCTATTTTTTGCCACCACTATACTGTGCTGGAAAAGAGCATCCGCCTCTCTCTCAATCTCTCTCTCTCTCTCTCTCTCTCCATCCGAGGTATTCTTCTTTTTCCTAATTTGGAAAATTCCACGCAGTGGATGGTGCCACCACCCGCAGGAGGGTAGTGTGGCACAGGAGGGAGGTCGGGAGGGAGGGAGGTCCCCTGTAGAGGTGCAGAAAATGCGCCTGGCCCAGATTCCCAGCCTGGCGCGCCCACCTTCCCTCCTGTGGTCTTTTTCTTCCAGTCTCTGAACAGCACCCGAGATCCCCAAATGCCACGGAGGCCCACGGAGGCCTTTGGAAGGGCCGCGCAGAGCAGACCCCCCCAAACCGAGACGCCCCCAAGAAGGAGGTGGCTGCGAAGAACGGCTTTTTCAATGCAAGCAGTGGCTCCGTGGCTGAGGAGGCCTGGCTGCCTGTGGGCCCCGTGGTGGCCTCAGCTTCAGCAGCAGCAGCAGCAGCAGCAGGAGGAGGGGGAGTGAAGGAATCCCAGCTGAAGCCACCTGCTGTGCTCCCCCTGGGCAGCAGAGGAAGAGGAGGAGGAGGAGGAGGAGGAGGAGGAGGATTTGGTGGCGGCGGCGGCAGCAGCAGCAGCAGCAGCAGCGAGGGGAAAGGAGGAGGAGGAGGAGGAGGAGGAGGAGGGATGGCTCTAGCTGCAGCCGGCAGCCTCCCGGGGGCCGCCACCAGCACCATCTCCCTGAGGTACCTTCCCGGAGAGGCTGATGAGGAGGAGAAGAAGGAGGCGGCCTGGGAGGCTCTGCAGAGCGGCCACCGGGAAGGGACGGGGCCCTTGGAAGCCGTGGCCAAGGTCGCCAGCTTTGCCCAGCCTTTGCCAGGTGGGGCCTGGAAGTTTTTGGACGGGAAGGAAGGGCCCCCGGCCCCCGGCCCAGAGAACCAAGAAGAAGCGGGGAGTGGGGAGCCGCATGCTGGGGCCTCCCCAGGCGAGGGGGACTTGGCTGGAGGGACCACCCTCCCACCTCCCCTTCCTGGGGCCACGGAGGAGGCCAGCTCGCTCACCGGCCAAGGCCTCGGACGCAGTTCTGTGGGGACGGACCTCCTCCCTGATCCCCTGGGGGGCGAAGCGCCAGCACCCCCCATGGAGAAGCCCGACCCTCCCCAGCAGCCGAGGGGTCCCCCGGACCAGGACTCTGCTCAGAAGGAGGAGCCCCTGGAGTTGTGGGTGGACGCCTCCAGCCGCTCGCCGCCCGAGGGGCCACCGGGCCGCACCGACCTGACCTGGCTGGAGGCTGTCACGCCTCCGGTGGCGCCAGCGACCCGGGCCCCCAAGCCATCCTCCGACCCCTTGGCCTCCGAAATCATTGACATTGATTACTACGACCTGTTTGACGGGGATGGCCTGGGCGGGGAGCCGGGTTCAGATGCCACCAAGGGGAGGCCCTCCTCCGAAGACAAAGGGATGTCCTGGTCCATCCATGACCTTTACGACGACTTCACGCCCTTCGACGAGTCGGACTTCTATCCCACGACCTCCTTCTACACCGACGGCGATGATGAGGACCTGGAGGAGCCGGAGGAGGAAGAGGAGGAGGAGGAAGAGGAAGACGAGGGAGGCGGGCTGGCCAGGGATCTGGAAGACGAGAATGACTACCGGATCCCCACTCGGGCCACGCCCAAAATCCAGACCGTGGCCCAGGAGGCTGCTGAGCCCACCAGCCGCCACCGCCACCCGGTCCCTCCGCTCGAGACGTTCGCCGTCTCGGGGGGAAGCGGCCTGGCCACCCCCAGGCCCCGTCCGGTGGAAGCAGGCAGGGACCTGAGCCTGTCTGGGGGCAGCGGCGAGAACACCACCGAGTGTCGCAGTGGCTACGTCCGGCACAACACCTCCTGCAAGTCCGTCTGCGACACGTTCCCCAGCTACTGCCACAATGGGGGCCAGTGCTACCTGGTGGAGAGCCTGGGGGCCTTCTGCAGGTGAGTGGGGTGCCCCTGGGGGTGTCCCGCCCGCTTGGGTGAGACGGGAGTCGCTAGGCTGGCCCGAGTGGTTCGAAGGGGGTTGGTCCTTTAAACTTGAAGAAAGCAAGTTTGTGGCTTTGGGGTGTGTGTGTGAACTTTTTCTCTGGAAACCAGTGGGACGAGAGGGAAGGAAAATTGCCATTCATTTAGCTAAGAAGCCTGCCTATTGATTCTGTCAAAGGGGAGAAAGAGGCCTAAAGAGAAAGCTTTCATCCCAACATCCTTGTTTGCACAATCCCTTGGCAGCCATTTGACTAATCTGTAAGGAGAAGAAACAGGGTGTGGCCTCAGAGCAGAAGGCAGCCCAAGAGAAAGAATCTACCTGTAGATCTAAAAGAGACAAGAAGCTGCCTGTCAGCCTGTCTCCTCTCCAACTTCTGTTGCAGAGCACGGTCTAAGGGCATTGGAGGCCTGCTCCCACATGGATCAGGGTCTGTCCTGCCCCTCCCAGCCTGGTTTCAGCGCATAAATGTCCACCCGGATGGCAGCAGCTGAACCCAAGCAGCAGGCGGAGGCAGTAGGATCCAGAGGGGACTGAAGCGGGGAGGGGGGCTTTTCCACACTGCAGGTGGGAAAAGCCATTTCGGCATGGCCCACTGCATATAAAACTCAAGAGAGACAGTGGTCTTGGCAAAGAAAAAAAAGCTAGCCCCTCTGGGATCCAGGCCAAAGCCCAGCCCACGAGTTAGCTTTCTGCTTGTCTGAATCTGTTTCAAGATTAGTTTTGTAGTGGCACAGAGCAGGAAAAAAAAATATAATCCCCACCCCACCCCACCTGGGCTTCCAGTTTGAAGTGATACCCTGCCACCGAACTCCTCCGGCCACACATGGAGCCCAGGCCTCAGCGCTTGTCTGTGGTGCAAGTGGAGAGTCTCAGGCTGCCCAGTGTGGAACCGGCCGTGAAGCCAAGCGGAAAGGGAGACCCTCCTCAGATTTTCACTGTCTCTGGAAATTTGGCCTGCTTTCTGCTTAGAGAAGGGGCTCAACGAGAAACCTCTGAGTGGAGCACATTTCAAGAAGGTTCCTTTTTCGCTCTAGCACGTCCACAGTCTGTGGCCTGCCAAGACGGAGAATTTGAACCCACCCTGGGAGACTTTTTCTGAATCCATACTACCTTGCTCCTTATCTGTCTGTCCCTTTAAAGGAGGGACCTGGCCAAAGAAGAGGGGCTGCTAAATGGCCAACATGAAAGGGAGAGGATGTGTATGTGATGGGGAGAATAATACTAAAATAAAATAACAGCACCGTATACTGTATTTTTAATAGCACCATGGACATCGTGGGTCCACACACCCCAAATGTTTGACACTTGAGTTTGCAGATGTGAGTGAATACTCTCTGCTCTATCTATCTATCTATCTATCTATCTATCTATCTATCTATCTATCTATCTATCTATCTATCTATCTATCTATCTATCTACAATTCCTTCTTATCTATTTATCATAAATCCCTTTCTTTCTTTCTTTCTTTCTTTCTTTCTTTCTTTCTTTCTATCTATCTATCTATCTATCTATCTATCTATCTATCTATCTATCTATCTATCTATCTATCTATCTATCTATCTATCTATCTCTACAATTCCTTCTTATCTCTTTATCATAAATCCCTTTCTATCTATCTATCTATCTATCTATCTATCTATCTATCTATCTATCTATCTATCTATCTATCTATCTATCTATCTATCTATCTATCTATCTATCTATCTATCTATCCCATCAACAGCATCCCTGCTTCTAGAATACTAGCTGGCCAGAAAGAAGGGAGTGACATGCTAATTTTCTAAATGCAAAATCCCATTTTGCTGACATGAGATTGCCCCCATCACCTTAATCCACCCCAGCCTCATTTCTGGAAAGGACCAGAGGTGTCAGGGTAGGGTGTAAAATAGGACTGTCAGGGGAAAGTGTCCCTCTTTCCCTCCTCATGGGTCCGTTTTTCTTCTCCCTGACCTGGTGACGCTGGCTGGGAAGCTTCCAGTGGCAGGTTGTCTACGTGTGTTGGTGGGTGGTGGGTGGTGGGCAGAACCTGGATCCCTGGGCCTGGGTCTCTTGGTGTGCAAGAGAAGCTGTTGGTTCTCCATCATGGCCTTCCTGCCAGCCAATCCTCCTATTTTATGGGTGGGCAGCAGTGCCGTTTCTGGTTGTGTGACGTTTCCTACACAGAGGAAGGATTTGCTCTTGAGCTGTGATGGGCTAGAAATGTTGTAAGCCTTTCTTCCCAGTCATGGGCCCATGAGGTATCTTGCATCAAAGAGGACTGAGACGGAAATGGAGTGTGGAGCTTCGTCCACGGACAAGGAAGGGGGTGATAAAGTTTTGTTTGTGCAACGTAGAGTCACAACAGGTCCTGGCCCCCATACGTTTGATTGCCTGTCTCGATCTGGGCAGATAAAAAGGTGCCCTTTGTCATGAAACAATGCATGTGTTGTTGTTGTTTTGACATCTACCACCCCATAATACTAACACATTCCCTGGGGGGTTTACAATACACTTATGCAAACATTAACTTGCCCTCACCCGCCCCCCGCCGCCCCCAGCAAACTGGGCACTCTTTTTACCAGACGTGGAAGGATGGAAGGTTGGATCAACCTTGAGCTTGCTCCCTGAGTCCACTGAGGTCGAACTCGGGTTGTGAGCAGAAAGGGGGAGGCGGGAAGCTGGCTGAGCCCTGTCAGAAGCAGGACTCTGGATCTAAAGGGGCTTTCCTCTGCAGTCCAGTGGCCCATGACTGCTGGGGGGGCAGTGGCACGGATTTCTGCCCCCATCATCCCACACGGTGCCAACACCCACAGAGACTGGCTTTGTCCTTTTTTGCTCAGCCTTGGCAGCTCAGGAGGTGCTCCAGAGCTTGTAGGAAAAGGACCCTTTTAAAAAACTGACTGAATGCACCCAACTCACAGGGATCTCCCCCGGTGGCATGGCTGGCAGCCTTGCTCTTGAGGAGGGGGGTCCTCTACATGAGTGTCATTTTAGAGGAGTAAACTTTACGTGCTGATGGGGGTGGGGTGGGGGGAGCTTGGCAGGAACTGGGGCTCTCTCACCCTGAATGGCAGCTGACTCCTGGACGGCTCAGCTGGTCGCTTGCCATGGAGGGGCCTGCGGACAAGGGGTGGTGTCTGCCCACTGTGCGTGATGATGGTCCACATTGCTGGAAACAGGCGGAGACCCCTTAAAGTCCCTGCCTGTGCCCAGCAAGGGGCCATGGGAATGCCCTGGCACCTCCCTACCCCCACAGCGCCACGGCTGCACAGCCAAGCTGGAATTAGGTCAGACGTGAGCGGACGAGACACCGCTGCCACTGTCCCCCCAAAGGAGTGCCTCGTGGGCTCGGGCAGATAGTGGTGGCCCGAGAGCATCCTCCGGACTGGCCTGGGGGCACATCTGGAGTTCAGAGAATCCTTAGAGATCTCTCTGTGGACCCGGGTGTTGTCCTTCACAGGAAAGTTGTTCCCTGTCATTTGGCCACAAAAGGCCTGGAAGAGGCCTGGGCCACGTTCAAACCCGTCACCCCTAATCCGTGGCGGAGGCTGGTGGAGCAACACCCGGCCTTTCCTTCTCGGTTTTAGAATGAAATGGCCTCTGGTGCACAGCTTGCAAGACAGATTCGGCTCAACCTGGGGGTGGGGAGAGAGTTAGGGGGGTTTGCATTTTCCACGGTATTATTCCTGCACTCCCCCCCACACACACACCCAGTAATAATTGGGGTCCTGCCTGGGCTGGATTTCCACAGGCAGCCACCGGCTCTGCAGAGCAGCCCTCCGGTTCCCTCTGGCGTGGCCACCTTTTGCCGCTGAGCACAGGGTGGCGGGTGGGTGGGCACCCTGTGATGGAAGGGAGAACGTCCCCCCTGGAATTTGGCCCCCTCCTCAGCTGCCAAAGAATGGTCTCCCTGTGGGATCATGGCAACAAGAAGGGAGGGTCAGGACTACGGTGCCCCAAATCCCCTCCTGGATGGCCTTGGGGGGTGGATGGGTCTGGTGGTCTAGAAAGTAGCCATGCTCTGAGGAGAGTGAGGGTGACCCTGGCCTACCTTAGAAGGCTGTTGTTATGCAAGGTGAGGAAGCCCCTGTGCCCACACTCTCTGCCCGTGTTCTTGGGGCTGCTGTGAGGGATAGCGGCCCAGGGAGGGGACCTGCAGGTGCCTGTCGGCTGTGTCGGGCAGGGCCTGGTACACATTGCTTCCAGAGCAGTTGTTGCCCCTTCAGAAAGAGAATTTTCAGGAATGTCGATCTCTTGGGCTGAGAGGTACCAAACAGGCCCAAACCACCTTCCCTTCCAACCTTGGTCCCTCCTGCCGACTGCTGTGTAACAGGGAATAAGCTGAGTGGCCCTCCCTCGCAGGACCATTGTTAGGAGGAATGGGAAGTACTCCGAGCCCTTCAGATGGGTGGCTGTGACTCAGCCTCCCCTGACAATTGAGTCTCTCTGGGAAATGCACAAACCAGGAACAACCGGCTCCATCATTCTCCCTAATAGCAACTGCCTTTGCATCGGGAGGCTCCACTAAAGCTCCAATGGGGGGGGAGAGTGCAGCGTGGTTTCCTGGCTCCAGGCAGGTGGCCCTTGGTTCCCCTCTTTGCTGACGGGGCCCTTCCTTGTCTTTGGGCGCAGGTGCAACACCCAGGATTACATCTGGCACAAAGGGATCCGCTGTGAGTCGATCATCACCGACTTCCAGGTGATGTGCGTGGCCGTGGGCTCGGCCGCCCTGGTGGTTCTCCTCCTGTTCATGATGACCGTCTTCTTTGCCAAGAAGCTCTACTTGCTCAAAACAGAGAACAACAAGTTGCGCAAGACCAAGTGAGTGCCAAGGGCCCCGGGCGGGCGGGCGGCTTGGGTCACCAGCAGCCCTGGTTGGGTGGAGTGGAGCTAAACTTGTTTTTTTTTGGGGGGGTGTTTTAACCACCACCAGCAGCACCCCGAGTCCCCCTGCCAACACTTGTGCAGGTGTTGGTTCTGGGAACAAACCTGTTGAAGTCTGTGAAGATTCTCAGTCATCCAGGTGAGTTTATCTGGAAGTTGAGTCATGGCTACTGGACTTCTTTTTTGAGAGATAGAAACATTTCGCTGTTCATCCAAACATCCAGACCGATGAAGCTGTTTGGATGAACAGCGAAACGTTTCTATCTCTCAAAAAAGAAGTCCAGTAGCCATGACTCAACTTCCAGAAAAACCTGTTGAAGGTTTAAAGCCACCAGCAGGCACCCGACAGCTAGCCTTGCCTGCCTGGAAGTGTCCCGGGGTCCTTCAGGGAAACACACACAACCAATGCCTGTTTCGTGGGCGGCTTTTCCGTGGGGCTGAGGAAAGATCCATGGGGCAGGCCGTTACCCTGCAGGGAGCTTGGGTCTGATCCTGGCCCAAAGCTCCTCTGACAATCGTAGGCACCAGGGTTGGTGCTGAGAAGGGGAAGAACAGAGAGATCAAAATGCCTGGGAGACACCCACGTCTCTTGATCCTTCATAATACACACATTATGTGGTGTGTTAGGGAAAGCTGTCCCTGCCAGCCTCAAGTGTTCTGCAGGTGTGGGGACATGTAGCCCATAATCCCGGGGTCGAGGGTGGTGGTGGCGAACCTACAACATATCTTGAGGAAGGTTAGTCTGAAATATTTGATGCATACAAACAGCACAACACAAAAATGTGGAACAGACGCCTGCAAAATGCATTTACAACTCCTGGGAGACTAAAAGTTAATGGGTGTGTAAAACCAGCGAGGTTTCCCTTAAGGGAACTTCTGACATCGTTTGCCCTCTTCTGGAGGTTTCAACAAGCAGGGCAACAAAGTCTCTCTCTCTCTCTCTCTCTCTCTCTCTGTGTGTGTGTGTGTGTGCGCGCAGCCCTGTAACAAGGGATCCATTATACAAATACTGTATAGGGCAGTGATGGCGAACCTTTTAGAGACTGAGTGCCCCAACTGCAATTCAAAACCCACTATTTTTTTTTTTTTTGCAAAGTGCCAATAGAGTAATTTAACCTGGATACAGGTAGCTATGAAGCGACAATGTCGGGTGCCCACAGAAAGGGCTCCGAGTGCCACCTTTGGCACCCGTGTCATAGGTTCGCCATCACTGGTATAGGGTTTCAAAAAGACATAAGCATGGTGGCACCTTAGACTTTGTTTTTTTTAAAGTAACCTTTTGTGGACAAGTCCACTTCCTCAGATGGAGATGCCTGGAATGGGCCTCATAATGTGTGATCAAGTGGAACTCTGCGCCTTTTTTTTTTTTTTTTGGCCAGGCAGGCATGCAACAGGCGCGGCTTTCACCGCAGCGGCTTCTCAGGGCTCACCGAGCTGGCTGGCATTTCCCAGACCTTCATTCAGCCGGCTCCAGAATCCACCCCTCCCCACCCCAGTCAGTGGGGTCCCTGCTCCGAGAGGGAAGGCCTCTCCTGCTGGCCCCCAGCCGCCTCCTGGTGATTTACGGGGGGGGGGGGAGTCTCGTGCCTGGGAGAAATGCCAAGCCTGTGTGACTCCCCCTCACCCTCCCCTGTGTGCCAGGCGGCGGCACGGAATAGCTCTGCCTGCTTGCTCGCTGGTCGTAAATTCTCCCCAGGTGCCACCAGGGAGACAGGCGAAGAGGTGAAACGGAGTGGCAGAGCTGGGGGCGGGGGCGGACGGGGGGGGGGGAAGCGATATCATGACTGGGCTTTCCAGATGCCCAGGCAGAGCGTCCAGCACCTAGGAAAGGACACAAGCCAACATAGCAGTGGGGGGGGGGTGACAGCGGGGCAGTGGGGGGGGAGGAAACAGGAGCTGGCCTCAATGGCTCTGTATCCCCCCACAAGCCATGCCAGGCCCCTGTGGTGCCCCCCACCCCCCAGCATGGAGCTTCCTACATCTTATCGCTCCTTCCCAGAGAACAGGAGAAAGAAAGAAAGAAAAAGAAAGAAAGAAAGAAAGAAAGAAAGAAAGAAAGAAAGAAAGAAAGAAAGAAAGAAAGAAAGAAAGAAAGAAAGGGGCTCGAGGGGCCTTTTGCAGTGGGGTGGGGGTTGTAGGGGCTAGGGCAGGCAGAAAAAGAGCATCGGGCACTGGGCGGTTGGTGTCAGCTTCTCCTTCCCCAGGTGTCGAGACAGCTTGGAAGGAAGGGAGGAAGAGATGAATGGATAGTGACGCTCAACCCTTCCAACGGAAGGCCAGCAGGCAAGCCACTGCCTGCCTGCCTGCCCGCCCCACCCGTGTAATCGCCAGCCTGCTAACCCCATATAACCCTGTGAGCATCTGGATCGTGAGGCAGAGAGAGAGAGAGAGAGAGAGAGAGAGAGAGAGAGAGAGAGGAGGGAAAACATATTCCATGGCTGCTAGCAGCAGGAAAAGCTCTTGTCGGGATGCTGCCGGCGGTGGCGGCGCAGGGCTCCTCTCTCCTCCTGAGCCTAGGCGAGCCAGGTCCCTAATGAGCAGTTAATCATTGTTTCGCAGAGTGCCACCAGTAATTATCCAGGAGTGCTCTGCTCTGCCGGGCTTTCGAGCCAGACTCCTTCCGCTACCCTGGGTGGCCGAGGGTTTGGGGTGGCGCCACTAGCCGTCCCCTGACACTTCTCTCTTCCTCATGGCTGACACGGAGAACCAAGCGAGATGGGCTTCTTTTGAGTCTCGGGGGAAACTCTTTTACACCTTCTCCCACTGCCAGCAAATACAGGAGGGAAGCACCAAGAGTCGGGACGGGAGAATCCCTTTAGCGAAACTGGTGAAAACCGTGGCTCTGCCTGCTCCCTCGCAGAACCTCTGCGGAGAGGTCTCGGGGTGAAAACTCCACCTTGGCAAGAAGGCCTGGATTCATTTTGTTCCAAAAGCCGACTGCCAGCAGCAGCAGTGATGGAGCCTGGCATTTACTCCAACGTCCAAGGCAATGCCCTAAAGCCCCTCAGAGGAGGGGCGAAATAAGATTTTGGATGGTAGGGGCACCGATCCAGGGCTTGGCCGATCTCCTCCTCTCGTCAAGGGGAGAAGACCCGAAACGCATGATGCAACGCCTCCTTGTTTAAGCGTGGCTTCAGCAGTCCTTGGCCGTTTAGAAGGCCCTGGGCTCGAGGGAAGCTTTCTGGCTGAACCTGGTCCTGTGATAAGCACAGGGTAGATAATTCCTCCCTCTCCTTTCTTTCCCCCATGGAGAATCTTAGATGGTTTGAGGGGTCAGGATGTTCCCTCAGGCAGCTCCGGCCCTTGTCCTTCACAGCTGTTGCTATTGTCAAGCCAGCCTTGGCCTCTAATCCAGACCTGATGTCCCTGGGTCCCTGCCTGTTGCAGGAATGAATGCCATCATTGCCCTAATTCTTGTGTGAAAGGGGGAGGCTTCCTTGCCTCTCTTGGCTTCCAATGTTTGCTGCCAGCCCAGGTCATGGGGTGAGACCAGCTACTACAGCAGAGCAGTGCTTTTGGCATTAATGGGAACGGTATGAAAATCCAAGTACCAAAGAGATTTTGCACAAGTTCCTTTTGGGACTCCTGCTTGGAAACACCTGCAAACAGAAACATGGGGAAAGGCAGCTCCCAGGGACAGGTTCTCTGCTCGGCTACAGCAAACCCAAGCAGTCCTTGCAGTGATTTGGCCTGGCATGAACCTGGGGTGAAGTTTATTTATTGATTTGCCAGCCTTTCAGGCCACCTTTCTCCATATCAAAACCAGAGGGGGCTGGATAAGGCGCTGCCAGTTCCGGTTCTCCAGCAACTGTTCCTGGCTTACTCTCAACACCTGCTGGTGAGGACGAAGTGCTAGTTGGGGGTGGGCGTTGTCCTTAGATTAGCTCCCCCCCTTTCATTCTCTCTGCTGGCAGGGGAAGATGGGGGTTGTAGTCCAAAAAAGCTGTGTTCCAGGGTTCTGCTTCAGTAGGGCGTGGGTGCGGAGGGCGTCGCCTCTGGGGTGGAGCTTCCTCCCCACTGAGGTGCGGCCTTTCCCAGTGCTGGAGGGACGCCAGCCTGGTGCTGATGGGACAGGCTGTGCCTTCCTCAGGAAGAGCTGCTTTTGGAGCCCTGCACCTGCCGTGCGCCTGCCATGGACGGCTGCCCCTCTGCCCAAGCCTGGGCGGTTTAGAGCTGGTGGGGGTGGCCGTGGGGCTTGTAGAGGGGAGACTCCAGCTATTTGCAAGGGCTGGGGCTGGGGGGGGGGGCGATCCTGGGAACTGCTGGAGCCAGACTTCCCGAGGAGGGCCCTGCCCCCCCCCTTTCTGCAGGGGTCATGGGAGCGGCCTCGCATGTCAGCCCCAGCAGCACTCAGACTTTTCTCCTGGGATCCCCTAACAAATGCAAATGAGCCAGGGACACACACACACACACACACACACACACACACACACACACACACACACACACACACACACACACACGCACGCACGCACGCACGCACGCACGCACACACACCCTAACCCTGCCTGAGTGCACAGCCACAATGCACCCCCCCCCTCCTTTCCCAACTCCTTAAAGAGCTTTGCAGTGGGGAGGGAGGCATTGGCAGCTGCTTCTCAGCGTGGGGGCGCCTTAGCTTGGCAATGGCAGATGGTGGGCATTGTCCTTCTGATTAGGTGTGTGTGTGTGTGTGTGTGTGTGTGTGTGTGTGTGTGTGTGTGTGTGTGTGTGTGTGTTTGGTGGCAGCAGCGTGGAGTCCGATGGATAGGACAGGGGCAGGGAGGGTCTGGGGGGGAAGGCAGGGGAGGATTGCAGGGCTTGATGGCTTCTATCACGAGTCATTCATGTGTGTGTGTGTGTGTGTGTGTGTGTGTGTGTGTGTGTGTGTGTGTGTGTGTGTGTGTGTGTGTCAGTCTTTGCTAGAGACCAGGAACAACCAAAGATGGCGTTTTTCTGCTAGCTGAGGAATGCCTTGGTATTTCCATCCCAAAAACCAGGAGCTTCTATGGGGCTCTTGTTCTGTTGGATGAGGCAGGCTCATCCATCTTGACTCAACTTCCAGATAAACTCACCTGGAGGACTGAGAATCTTCACAGACATCTTCTTTACCTGTTACGTTGTCCTTAAAATGGTGGCAGGAGAGATCTAAGACACAACCCAGATAAAAGATGGGAAAAAACCCTAACTATTCTGTTCTGTTGCCTCACGATCTGTTGGAGGCTGTCAACAGGTTGTGACACCCTTGTGCAAAGTTCCCCCACACACATACATGGAGATGCATGGAGAAATCTGGGAAATGTAGTCAAACACCATAAAGGCACACACTTCTGATATGTGTGTGTGTGTGTGTGTGTGTGTGTGTGTGTGTGTGTGTGTGTGTGTGTGTGTGTGCAGATATTATTTCCCAACTTTCATTGTCATTTCATAATTTTTTAAAAAAGTAAATGGAGATAAATCATTTGGGGGGAAATGGGTTGAAAGTTGGCATGAGATGGTATGAGTGTTTCTGCACCATGAGGAAGATCAAAGTAGAAGGTGTGATGGAGAGGTTTCCCACAAAAGGCCTACCTGGCACCAAGAAAAGTGGCCGACGGAAGCTTCACCTGAATGACACGAGACCGTGTTCATAAGCAGCCTACAGGCACTTCGCAGTTGGCCAGGGACACTGACACGAGACGGACTTAGCAACGCGTGGGTGTTGGGTTTAAAAAAATGAGTGAACCCTGGGTTTTGAGACTGGAAGGGACACAGCGTGGAAGGTTGTGCCTCCCTGTTACTCTGCATGCTGTCTCACGAGGAAGCTGCTCTAATTCTTCGTTAACAACCGTCGGCTGACTTGCTCCTTTGCTTCCCTTGACTTTTTGTTCCAGTCTGGTTTTTGAAAAATCCTTCACGACTGGTAAGAAGAGGGCGTAAAATGTGCAAAGTTTCTGAAAAGCCGCCTCTAAAAAAGAACTAGGAAACATAACTCTCACGTCATTACATTCTCTGCCCTCAAGAAGAAGGGAGAGCGAGCTTGCACCTTAAAGGTCTGTTGATCTCTCTCTCTTTCTCTGGGTCCCCCCCTTTTGCTTTCCGGCAGATACCGCACTCCATCCGAACTCCACAACGACAACTTCTCCCTGTCCACAATAGCCGAGGGCTCCCACCCAAATGTAAGGAAATTTTGCGACACCCCGTGTAACCTCTCCCCTCATGCCCGTGCATTGGCTTACTATGATAACATTATCTGTCAGGTAACTTGTCTTCTTCACGTCTACCCCTTCTGCATGCCTCCAGCCTGACCCCCCCTCCCCTGCGGCCCCTCCCGGATCCCCCGTCCTCCCGCCGGCTCCATAGCATGCTCAGACCAGCACCAGCAAGGGATGGGGGGTGGCTCCCCAGCTTCCCTGACACGTGGACATCTGAAAACCAGGGATAATATGGTGCCACCGACAGGGCCCAGTTGGCACCTGCTAGTTTCAAATTCCCCATATTTAAAAATTCAGATTAACATCGAGGGAGAGGTTAACTCTGATATAAAAGGGGATCATACTTCCTGGAGCATGATTTTAGATACATACATCTATACACAGACATACACATTTGCTGGTGGGCTCCAGGAGCTGCTAAAATGGCTGTGGGTACCGAGAGCCTGCGGGCCGTTCGTTGCCGACCCCTGCTGTAGGTCACAGAGAACAGAAGGATAGGCTTAAAGAGGGGTCAGCAAAAGGCCACCAAGACGAGTATCCTGTCCACTCAGTGGCCAGACAGGAAGCCCACATGGGCTGGGCAGGAGCAGAAGAATGAGGGCTATTGTGTTCCCAGGGAATTGGCATTATTATTATTATTATTATTATTATTATTATTATTATTATTATTATTATTATTATTATTATTATTATTATTATTATTATTATTAACCACACAGCTAACTACTCTGGATTTTGTATTAACAATCACTAGTCGAACACTTCCCAAGCGTTTAGGACTCAGTGATATATCGGTGAATTATGTGAGCAGATCCCAGTAAGGTGGCTTTCTGCAGCTGACTGAGGGTGACTTTGTCAAGTCCAATTTCTTCTAAATACTTGCTTAGATCTTTAGGCACCACACCCAGCATGCCGATTACCACTGGGACCACCTGTACCAGTTTATTATTATTATTATTATTATTATTATTATTATTATTATTATTATTATTATTATTATTATTATTATGGATGACAATTTCCAGAATCCTCACTCGACATCCCCTCTGGGGGATTCTGGAGCCTGTACTCCATAATCTGGAGGGAATTCCCTGTTCTCAATTCTTGAACCTGTTTTAATTGTACTGAACTGTATATTATCCCTCATTACTGTAAGCTGCCTTGGGTCCTTTCCCAAGCATAAAGGCAGGGTAAAAATACTCTAATAAATAAATAAAATAAGAATAAATAAATTTTGGAGGTGACTTTCCCCAGCAACACACACACACACACACACACACACACGGTGCTGCCTCCAAATTCTCCTGAGTTGCTCAGGGCCTCCTGTCTGGTCCCTTTCCTTGCTTGGCCCACAGGAGGTAAGCCAAGAAGCCAAAAGAGACACACGGGTGGAAGTGGCTGAGCCTCATGTCTTGGCCCCATATTGGGATCTGGGTTTGAACCCTGTGCCAATCCAGTTGCCCCCGGTTACCGCCGCTGTTTTGGGGGCTGCCCAGAGAAGGATGCCCCAAGGCTCTTGCCCCATCCAAAGCTGGTTGCTAGGCAACAAAACGACACCTTCCCTCTCCATCAGGGAGCCTTCCTTCCCATCCTCTGGCACAACCGGCCCTGAGGAGGTGGGGTGGGGGCACGAGGAAGCACTCTGCCCTTGCAGTGGCTGCTAGGCAACGCAGCACAGGGAGGGGGCACCATAGCCTCCCCACCCCTCAGACTTCACACGGGGCTGGCCCAGATCCTGCCCTGTTGGGGATGGTGGCAGAGGGAGAAGAGAGTGGTGACTCGGGAGGAAAGAGTGCCAGGGACAGACGTCCGGGACTTGGGAGAGCTGGGCTCTAGACCTCAGTGAGTCCTGAAACCCAGTCGGTTGACCCAGGGCCAGCCTCACAAGCTCTCAACCTGGCCTACCTCCTAGGGCTGTTGTGAGGATAGAAGCAGAGAGAGGAGCCAGAGAAACTGCTTTGAGCTCATTGGAGGAAAGTGTAGGGATGGAAAGACAGCCAATAAATGAAAGTGTGGGGCTGACCTCTTCTAAGCCGTGGCCCCTGCCCGCCCCTGGCTTGCAGCCCCGACACCACGGCCGTGCCACCTCTGCACTGTGGTTGCTTTGGGTTTGATCCATGCACTTCCCCCTCCCCCTCCCCCTCCCTGTTTCTTCCCTCATCGCCCTGCTAGTCTTGTCTGCCATGGTGTCTGGCTGCCCATCCGTCTGTCTGTCTGTCTGCCTGTGGTGGCCAGCTACACCTCTCTGGCCTGATGGGGGATATGCATGGGAGGGGGTTGAAGGGTGGGGAGAGAACGGCTGAAATGGGAATAGATGGGGGACACTGCTACGCCCCTGCTGCCTCCCTCTCCACCGCTGCCACTTTGCTACAGGGTGGGGCTTAGCAGAACAAACCGAGAACTCCTAAGCATGTGCAGAAAGTCGCTAACCCTCCAGCTCTCCTAGGCCTGGGGTTTGAGCCAAGAGAACCTCGCGAGAAGGGTCTGCCTTGTTCTTTAGTTCACTTCTCTTGCTTAAATGTTTCTCTTCATCGATTCAAGGTATTTGATCCTCCATGCTTCAGTCTAAAAACAAATAATAATAATCTGACCAGCTTTCAATGGAGATATAAAACTGTTAAAAACTAGTTAAAGCCACAGGGCTCCCCATTTGTGGCAGAAGGCATCCATCCAACCGGGAAGACTCTGCTCCAAAGTGAACAGAGGAAGACCGGGCAATGTAGCCAAATGCCCAACCATCCCACGTTAAACTGAGGCTTAGAGGCCTTCTCGTTCTGGGCTCCGGCCCCCAGGATCCTCTGGCCGTCAGGATGTCTAACCCTCTTCCTTCGGAGGGGCAAAGTTTTGCCTAGCTTGTGGCTACGAGGAGAAAAGCCATTTCTCAAAAAGCTCAGTGGGGGCCTCATCTTTTAACAACCAAGATGGGTTGTGCCAAATCCCTGGATAAGGAATGCGGTCTCTGCTCCCTGCTATCCCTTCTCAGGGGGCTTTTGGCAGGAGGCACGCCTCTTTGGATTGTGTCCCAACAGGAAAGGTGGAAGCACCCTTCTACTGATCCGGACTGCTGGTTCTTGGAGTCCAGTCTGGTCTGCAAGGCCTGGCCTGGGTTAGGTTTAGTGGCTCTCCAGGGGATCCCTGAAGAATCCTCCCTTCACCTTGGCCCAGAGATCCATGGTGGCTTCCTGCCCTAGCATTGACCTGGCCAGGCCCTGCTTCACATCCAGAATCAGAGAAGATCAATGGGCACAGCACTACACCTGGACTGGGGAGGTGTGTCCTGTGGTCCTTGCCAATATTCTGGGATGCATCGGTTGAGCAGGAGATGGTTGTACTGACAGGGTGAGTTAGGTGCCTAAGAGGTTGAATGCAGTGCAGTGGGTTTGTCCGCCCCTTCCCCTTCCTTTTTAACGCAGTGCTGTAAGAAGTCCTGGACCCCTCCCTGGCTTAGATTACCATCAGGCTAATGCCCAAAACCCAGGCCTTGAGCTTCAGGCAGGAGGCTTGCCACACCCTGAGTCCACCCACCCACAGATGCTGCTGGGCTCACTCCCCCCCCCTCTCTCGTCCACCCTGCCTTTTCCACCTGCTCTGCACAGGACGACCCCAGTGCCCCTCATAAGCTTCAAGACCCTTTGAAATCCTGTCTCAAGGAAGAGGAGTCCTTCAACATTCAGAACTCCATGTCACCCAAGCTGGAAAACAGCAAAGGAGACCCAGATGCAGCCGATGTGAACTGCCTGCAGAACAACCTGACATGAAGCTGGGAAGGAGCCGGAGGGGAATCGGGGAAGTAAGAAGAGAAGACCGCGCGCAAGAGAGACATCTCCGCTTGTACAAATCTCATTTCTCGTAATTGTTCTGTTGCCTCCCTCCCTGCCAACTTGATAGCATGCTTTGATGTATTTTCTACAGGGGTGGGGTGGGGAAACCCAGTAAGGATGATAATAAGAATGATAATAAGAATTCAAAAGAAGATAAGTCCTCAAGTGTCCCTCAATGAATTGTGTGCATTGGGTTGTTTGGTATGATGTCCTTGTCTGTATATTGCCTGGGTTAGCTTGTCCCCTCCCCTCTTCACCCCCCCATCCACTTTCTGTAATTTCTAAACCTTTGCTGTAACTCAACTGACTTTTTTTTGTACTTTGCCCAGCCTTTTTTGAGAAACGAGTTTAAAAATGTGGAAAAAAAACCCAACACCTAGATCTTGAAATAATAATGACAATAATAAGAATAATAAAACTTTTTTAAAAGTTAAAACACTGCCCTTTACTTCTTGCTTGGCGGCAAGGCTGGGTGTGCGAGTGGGTCATTCTTGAGGTGCTGGCACCAGGGAATCCAGAGGCAGGCCAGGGCGAGCAGAGGAAGCATTGACGGCACAAGATTGGGGCCAATTTGTGAAGTTTGATAGGGACAGCAGACATGCCCTTGGTCCCTTAGGTCACCTGGCCACCACTGTGCCAGTCGTTGTGTTATTCTCCATGGCCAGTGGCTTTTGCCCTGCCCTCGCTGGTTCTTTGATGGCCAAAGTGGACCTTTCAAGACCGGGCTCTTCATGGTGCTCCTTTGGCCCCTGTGCTCCCCTTAAAGCTCTGGAGCCCCATAGGACAGTGATGGCGAACCGTTTAGAGACCGAGTGCCCAAACTGTGCATTCAGAACCCACTAATTTTTCACAAAGTGACAATACAGCCATTTAACCTGAATTCAGGTGGCTGTGAAGGGATGATGTCGAGTGCCCACAGAAAGGGCTCCGAGGGCCACCTTTGGCACCTGTGCCTTCGGTTTGCCAACACTTCCATAGGACAATTGAGAAAGAAGGGCCTAGAAAGCCACTTGACCCAAACATTCTGCTTCATGCTGGAGTCTGAATCACAGCCTGCCTGACAGACGGTGGTCCCATCTTCTCCTGGATGCCTGCAATACAGGAGTGCTTACCACCTCCCCCTGAGGTCACGGGTTCCGTCGCCGTACTGCTCTAACCATTCAAAAACTAGATTTTGAGCCACTTTTGCACCTCATCTGCGACAAAAGGCATTTCTGGCTTGCATCATTGCCCTAAATAGGAATTACTGTTGGCAGTTTGAGAGTGTGCCACTCTCATATCTTCTAGGCACACAGATGGAAAGTCAACTTCCAGAGACCCTCGGCTTTTCCTCAGACAACAAAATGAGGCTGTATTTCTGCCCCTGAGTGGAAGAAGAGGCCCTGTCTGTTGCAAGATCAGACCCAGGTGGAAGAGACAGTCTGGTGGTGGAGCACATGTTCCTGGCCCTGATCTCACTCCCTTTTCACCATTTGTAACATGTACTTTGGAACCTCTGCATATTTAGGCATGCAGGCCAAAAAAGGTTTTGTTACAGCACTTAAAGCACTCTCTGGGGGGTAGGGTGACAATTAAATTATGCATGCTACATTTCCTCCATGCCCTGGAAGCTGGGTGGTCCTTTTAGCGACCTTGGAAGGATGGCTGGCTGAGTGAACCTCAAGCTGCCTACCTGGGATTGAAACCCTGGGTCACGAGCAGAGTTTTGGCTGCAGTACTACAGCTTAACCACTGCACCACGAGGCTCCTAAAATTAAGTGCAGTGTTTCTTTTGTCTACTGGGGTGATTTGGTGGCTGGAATAAAAGTGTATGTAGGTCTAGCAAGGGATGAGAAGTTCCAAGTCTGATTTGATGTCCTCAGCATCTGAACAATGTTGAGCAGTAGCACCTCCCAGCACCTCACCTGCTTGCCCCCCCACCTCTGAAAAAGTGGAAAGTGCCAAGCTGCCACCTGTGTATCACTGGGACAGCATCTTTCCTCTGCTCCCGAAGATGAACAGAGCGTCGGTGGCTGCAGCTTCCTTGCCCGCCCTTTTCCCTTGGTTATCATCTTTGCAGCTGTGTCAACTTAGCCTCAGTTGTTTGGATGATGAGTAATACAATAAAATGCACAAGAGGTGCATGCCTAATTGCCACCTGGAATGTGTGGAGTACAAATGGAGCGCCATCTAAGAGAGGGAGGACGCCTGGGGAGATGGAAAAGACCAAATCACCTCCAAGCAACACAAACACCTTCAAGTAACCCGGATGCAATGAGACACACGCTTGCCTTCTCACGAGGCCGTGAAAACATCCCTTTCTCGGAAGGCTTGGGGCCTTTACTGGGACTTCATTTGACTTTTCACTGAAAACAGCCCTAAACGGCTGTTTCTTAGGCCTGTTCTTGTCTGCTTGTCTTTATGTTCCTGCAGGGTTGCTGGGCTTTTGCTCCACAATTATAAATCGAGAGCCACCCTGAGCTTTATTTCTGTGGAAAAGAGGACTACCACGTTCCAGGCGAGACACACAACGTGCGCTTTCACACGCTGCATCCGAGGAGGAGGCAGGAATACAAAGCATGACTGCATCATTAGAGCTGAGCCAACCCCCCCGACCCCCCACCCACGGAAGGTGCAGCCCACATTTTAGGGCCTTGTTGTCAGTGAGGCAGTTCACCTGGCCGGAGCTCTTCTGCTTGAGACTGTGCCGCTTCCGAAGGCTCGCATTGATTCCTTTGGCCCATTTCTGTCCCCCTCTTCCGAAATGGTTGCACCGCTCAGCAATGTGGCAGGCATGGTTTGATGCTTAGGGCGCTGACTTCCACCCAAAACAAGTGCCGTGTCAGGGAGAAAGGTCCGTCAGAGGCATTTCCTTCTCTGCATCCTCTAAGCCAGGGGTTCCCGAGCCTATGTCACTGGATGTTCTTGGACTGCAATTCCCAGAAACCCCAGGCAGCACCACTGGGTGGTGAAGGCCTCTGGGAGTTGCGGTCCAAGAACATCTGGGGACCTTCACTCTCCCTAGACTAGAGCCATTGCTCTAAAAAGAGACCAGTGGAGCGGATTAAGGCGAGAGGATCTTCAGGACTTTGGACAGCTCCCTGGCCAGGAAAGGCTCTCCTCTCCTTCTTCAACACAGAGCAGCCCCGGGCTGGCTGCTTCTCGCCCTCCCCATCTTCTCCTTCCTGGGAGACCAGAAGAAAGGAGTGAGACAAATAGAAGCTGAGCCCCATCATCTTCACATCATCTGCCCCCAACTGCCTCTCCTTTCCCGGAAGGCCGGGCTTTCTGGATGGATTCAAGTTCTCAACCTCTGGGTCCCCAGATTTTCTTGGACTGCAACTCCCAGAAGTCTCTACCACTTGCTGTGCTGGAAGGGGTTTCTGGGAGTTGCAGTCCAGGAACATCTGGGGACCCACAGGTTGAGAACCAGTGATTGACAGAAAAGCCACGGTGGGCCGGACTGGAGGTCCCACTGGGCCCAATTAAGTCCCTCCCCCTCCCCCACTACAGCCTCAGGCAACTGTCTGTGAAAATCGAGATCCACATCTCTTCTTTCTCCCCCACCCTGCTGCCCCTTGGCCATGTGCCAAGCGAAAGCGACCAGCCTGTGGTGACAGGGAGCCAAGATTTGGCGAGGGTAATGGTCCAGCAAGACTTCCAGGCCGTGGCGAAGGGGACTTCTTGGCCCTCTGACCATCTCTTGAGATGGACCTCCTTGAGATGCCTACAGGGAGCTCTTTTCTGGGGTCCCACCATCCCCATGAGAGCAGGGACTTTTTAGTGGCTTCCCCACAGCTGTCGAGCTCTCGTCAAAGGATGGGCAGGCAGCCACTCACTCTACCCGGTCGTTCCTCCCACAACGCTCTGGGCAGCTGCCTGGCTCCTGGCAAAGGGGGCTTTTAATTGGGGAGGGGGGTTCACTTTTCAATTGCTTTCTGAAATGCTTCTCAGTAGCTTTCATCCTGGGCTCGACTTACAACCCTTTTATAAAGTCAGATGGTAGACTTTAATTTGTTTTAAAAACATTTTGTAAGCCAATGTGGGTCCCTAGAAATGGGGCCCAAAACAGAAAAATAATGCAGGCAGAAAAATGTCTCTCCTGCGAATGTTGGGTCCATTTTTATTCTGAGAACACCCAGTTGCATCCCAGGTTGTTTTTCTCCGGGGGCAGCTTTGCAAACAAGCATCCTCTGCATCTTCCCAACCTTTGGGAAAGTTACTTTTTTTGCGGGGGTGGGGGGACAACAACTGCCATCTGATCATGCCAGCTGGAGGCTTTTTGGAACTGTTCTCCAAACCTGTGACGTTCTTGACCTCTCGGCCAAAATCCTTAAACCTGAGAGGCAGTTGTTACACCAGCTCCTGCTCCACTTTGGCTCCTGGCAGCCCCAGGCAGCCCCTGACTGGGGGCCAACACCCCCAACCACTCCTGCCTTTCTTTGGAGGCAGCCTGGCCCCCCTCTCCTGGTGGCGGTGGCGGTGTGGGGGGCAGCGGTGGCAAAGGCCACTTCTTCCTCAGCAGGCCATCCATCACGGCTCTCTTTCCAGGCCATGGGGGCACGGAGACGGGTGGGCGGGCGGCTGCTTCCAGCAGCTCCTTTCCTCGCCTTTGTGGGATTCCAAGGGAGAAGCGTTTGCCCCCTTGCTCCCCTAGACAGCTTGACCCATTTCTTGCCGCGGCTTTTTGTTGTTGCGTTTGCTTCTGGGAACCCAGATCAGGTTAGTGTGCCAAAGATGGGGAAATGGGCCGAGAGGCCTCAGCCAGGGGGAACGGCTTTTCCAAAGACAATCCTCTCTCTCTCTCTCTCTCTCTCTCTCTCTTCCTCCCTACCCCAGGAAAAAAGGACCCCCTGAAGTGGTTGGGGCAGCTGGCTTAAGAAGAAGCCTTCTGGGGCTGGGGGAGCAGTAGGATTGTGGGATTTGGGGATGGACCTGGAAAAGTGTGACATGCCCTGTGGCTTTTCATTGAGGATTTTGCCTGAGAAGCTCCGTGTTTAGGAGAAATCTCAGGCAAAAGCCAATGAAGAAAAGCCAAGGACAAAACAAGCAACAGAGAGAGAGAGAGAGAGAGAGAGAGAGAGAGAGAACAAAAATGTGTCACCTTAAAGACAAACTATTGCATTTTAATGTAAGGTTTTGCAGACACATCCACTTTGTCAGACATATGAAAAGTTCAGGGAAGCTCTTTTGGAACGACCATGCTCTGAACCCCCACCCCACCCCACCCCACAAGTCTGTGTCAAATTAAGACTTTCCCCCACCTCCCATGTGTTGAGGGGCTTTTCTCTGCTTGGATGTGTTGGCCACCCCCTTTGAACTATTCTTCAGGGGGGTGATTCAGATCTCCACCTCTCACTCTCATCTCCACCCCTTAGGGGTCACTGCCAGCCCTCCCTCCTGCTGGGCCAGACTGCCATCATGGCGTGTTTTGGACCAGCCATCCTCCCCAATCACTCTGCAATGGCAGCCTGGTGGGAGCATAATTTGCAAAAAGACCCAGGAGGCCAGGGTGGGTGGGTGGTAGGGATACGAAGGCAATGGAGGTCATTGGGTTACCTGTTAACTGTCACTACACCTCAGCCCAGCCTACCTCTCAGTGGGGCTGTGAGGACAAAAACAGTGGCAGTAGAACCACATACACTGGCTGCCTGTGGGTCCTTGCAAGGCAAATAGGGTATAAAATTTATAAATGATCAGTAACTGCAACATTGCAATCATACTGATAACAATCAAGATTATAAGTGCCTCATTTTGCCTCAGCCCACGGGGAATCGGTAGCCTCGTTATCGCACGGAGAGCTTTGCAGGCAAAACACGGGCGCTGCCTAACCTCCAGCGTGGAATCGACTACGGATTTCAAGAGAGAGGGAAAGCTTACAGGTGCCTGGAAAGACCACCGTTTTTGCAAGCCACCACTGACCACAGTGGCTGGTGGATGGGAAGGACGTACTTGAGGTGGAGCCGGCCGGCCCGGTGGCTTCAGAGTGACCTCCTCGGCGTTCCCAGGGCCTTTGCGCTAATCAGCTCCCTTCCTGCGTCGGATGAACTGGCTTGCCTTTCCGCGGAGGAGCAAGGCCGGCTTTGTCCAAAGAAAGTTGAATCGCTTCTAAATGGCCAGGAGGCTATTAAATTTCAATGCTTGGTTAGCTGGCCCAGGGCAGGACCAAGGGCTGCTGGAGGGAAGGAGGGCGGCCGAAGGGAGAGAAGGAGCTGGCCGGAGAGCTCTCCCTCTGTGTCCCTCCCCCAGACACACACGTTGCAGGATCAAAGCCATAGACCTCCGGGGACAAAGGCCCTTTCTTCCCCCTGGTTGCATTTCTGGCTGGCCCCCAGCGAGCAGGGAAGCATGCCCAGTTACGCGCCTCGGAGAATAAGAAGGGAAGCCAGGCTTTTAAAAAATGTGGGGCGGGACTTTTTTCTACCCCTCTGTCAAAAGGGTCACTTTCCCACCTTAGTGTGGGGCTCCAGGTGAGTGGAGCAAAGGAATGTGGAGGTAGTAGCCGATGGCCAGGTGGCCGCAGGGGCTGTGCATTTGGGATGGAGACAGGCCAGGCCTCTGAAGAGCTGCCACTGGCCATCGGCTGCTACCTCCCCAAATCAGGTGATTGGCCAGCGTAAGCCTGGTGGAAGGCTGAGGTCCTGCAGAAGTTATTTTTTTTCTAGTTTGGAGCATCCCTTGCCCGGCACGGCTAGTAGCAGTCTTGAGTAGGGAATTGGAGAGTCACAGCCCCCTCCTTAAAAGTAACTTTTCCAAAAGCTAGGGAACGTCTGCAAGAGTCATCTCTCCCTCCTGATGAGCTGAAAGGAGAGGTGCCATTTTGAAATAGGTGGTCTGATCCTGGGCCTTGCAGGACAGGGGCACAAAATGGTTGTCAGAGTGGATCGGTGTGAGAGCGCGCGCAGGCGGCTCAAGGTCACACTATACATTCCACTGTCCATTGGAAACTGGGAACAGGGTCTCCGGAGAGCCTGGCCGGTACTTGAACCGTTATCCCACACGGTCTGCCCTCTCTGTGTGGGTCGTGCCGCTGAATAAGCGGTGAAGCCGGCCTCCCTCATCCTTTCAAGGGGAAAGGGCTCTTCTCCTGCAGCCGAGGCAGGAGGCTGCTCCTGCATGGACCTCAGGATGGCATCGCATTTTGGCAGCTGTGCACGTCTCATCCCTCGGGCATCTACAGCTCAAGCAGGCGCGTCCACTTCCTTCCCTCCCCCTGCAGTGATGCTCCTCATTCAGGCGTATGAGCATCCCCCAAAAACATCATTAGCCAGAAACTGAGAATGCCAATCTGAGCACAGCAGCCTCGGCCCGCCAATCAGGGCAAGAGCAGAGGATGCAGCTGTTGCCAAGGCCCCCGGCGCTTCCGCTGTGCCAGCCCTGACGACGCTGGCATGCCCTTTTCCATCCCTGTCAATGCGCACACCCTCTTCCCCCCTCTTTTTTTTTTTGCAGAGGGGGCCACATGTCCGAGTTTGCATCTCATGGGAGTACAGCTAGCTTTCACCCATGCACCCAAATCCCTGTGGTTGTTAAGGTGACTCCTGACGTTTCTCTCCTACCCTTCCGTTTCTTCCCATTCCTCAGCCACCCAAAGAAACAGCTTGCTTACATTGCCCTCTGGTGGGCCACGGAAATGAAAAACGTGGCCTGCCTGGGTCAAAGCAAAGGCCCTAGAAAGCCACACCTGCGTGGGCCCTGTGTGGCCTCCAGGATGTCCTTTGCCTACATCATCATCAGCATCATCATCATCAGCAGCAGCAGCAGCAACATCTAAATTTTATTGCACGGCACCTAGGCAAATGCAGAATGCATGAAATAAAACATCACAAGACAGTACAATAGAGAAAGAAAAGAAAAATTAAATCAAGACCGAATAGTTTCTATTACAGCTAAAATTTATAAAAAAATTCCCAGAACCTCCAGGCCAATGTGGACGCCAGCTCCCAGATTCCACCACTACCGTGGCCGGAGGGAGGGCAAAAGAGGGAACCTGCCTGAGGGCTTCTATAAATTGTGATTTGCATGAGAAATGGCTTGCTCCTGTCAGTCCAGTCCAAAATCGATCCTCCATTTCATGCTGTTTATATTATAGAGGACTAAACAGGGAGGTTGGATGGCCACCAATCAGCAAATTTTTCCCTGTAGGCTCCCATATGAGTCTTGGGGTTATTCTTGTTTTCAGAACTCAAGAAGGTTGACTGGGGGGGGGGGGAAACATTCAAAGCAGAGAGGTATTATACTATTATTTTATTATTCTTTCCACCACACGCACATCATGGCAACTGGACTTCTGTTTTTGAGAGACTGAAACCTTTAGCTGCTTATCCAAACAGCATCCTCAGTCTGAGGAAAGCTAGTGGCAAGCCCTCCGCTTTATATAGTTCACTTTGACCTCATGTCACCCTGGTCTGAAATAGGCTCATAAGATGGACAGTGGCCTGAATAGGCTCCTTAGGCAGATAATACTCCGGGGTGCACGAAAGCCCCACCTATGCAACCCTTCCCAGCACCCATTAAGCGTGGGTCATTTGCCCACGGGTCCTTGCTGGTGGAGGTGTGAAGTGCTTCTGATTTGTCTGGGGTTTGCTGAAACGTCAAGCATGATAAAAAGCAGACAGACTGGGCCTGAGCCCCCCCCCCACATCTGTTGATAAATAAATAAAATTAAAATGCTGCAGCCTTTCAAGTGGTAGAATATTTTGGGTTTCTTTTTCCTTGAGACAGCACGGCGAGCTAGATGGAGACGGCCCCTTTTTTGGGGGGGGGGATTTACTCCCGAGTAAACCTGCACCGCGCGCGCCTCCAACCCTGGCCAGCGATTCCCCGATGGGCGCACGCTTTTCCTGCCCGCCCGCGCGCCGGCTTTTCCCGCGCGCCCGCCCGCCCCGATCCCACGCGGCCGGCAGAGGGCGAGCGAGCGAGCGACTCAAGCGGGCACGTCGGGGCGCATGCGCACTACGCCACCCCACCCCACCCGCGCCGAGTCCTCGGCCGCGCCTGCCTCCCGAGCGGAGCCTTTTCATCCCTCGGCGGACACCGTAGCGGCGAGGAAGGCGGGAGGATGTTCGCGGAGCTGAGCGAGCGGCTCGGGGTCTCCGTCGAGGAGCCGGAGCGGGTGAGGG
This sequence comes from Phrynocephalus forsythii, assembly GCA_029282475.1. Taxonomy (NCBI): domain Eukaryota; kingdom Metazoa; phylum Chordata; class Lepidosauria; order Squamata; family Agamidae; genus Phrynocephalus; species Phrynocephalus forsythii. The sequence goes on from JAPFRF010000009.1 coordinate 1,421,433, forward strand.
GCGCGCTCGGAAATGCCCGGCTCGGATTGGCCGCCTTCGCCCCCGTCCGGCGGGAGCCAGCGAGGAGGAGGAGGAGGGGGGGGGGGAAAGCGCCGCGCGCCCTCCCAGGATGCAACGCGGGCGGTGCTGTGCTGGGCATGCTGGGAGTTGTAGTCTCCCGGCCCAGGGAAGGCCGTGGCCTTCTCGCTGTTTTCAGCCGAATTTGGAGGGTTTTGTTCTTTTGGACTACAACTCCCAGAATCCCCCCCCACAGGAATGTGGGCACCCTTGGATGCAAAAAGTAACTTTTCTAAGCCCGCCCTGTTCAACCTCAAGGCTCTGAGAGAAGCTAAGCTAAATTTCTTAACTAAAAGCAAAATAGAAGTAAAAAGTTTTTTTAAAAATGCTAAAAACCTGGTAGCATCTTAAAAACTAACTTTTATATTTTAATATAATTATATCTATATCTCTATACTTATCTACTGATTATTTCCCATCTTAAAAAAAATAAAACACTCTTTAAAGTGCCCCCACGTTTTACTTTTTAATTTATTTTCACTTATGGCCATCCTTTCTGCGCTTCAATTTCTTAAGTTCAGCTGAGGGGGAAGAAAAGGGTGTTCCTTCCAGATGTTGGGCTCAAAATCCTCACCAGGCCCAGCTGGGGGTCCCAGAGGTCGCTGAAACTCACCAAACAACTTCTGGAGGATCCCTTTCTGTGTAATTACGTTAAGAGCCCGGTGGTGCAGTGGTTCAATGCCTGCACTGCAGGTAAAACTGTGCTCACGACCTGGGTTTCAATCCCAGGCAGCTGGCTCAGGGTTGACTCAACCTTCTAGCCTCCTGAGGTCAGTAAAATGAGTACCCAGATTGCTGGGGGGGGGGTGTAGCCTGTATACTGTAATTTAAAAAAAACACCATGTAAACCGCCCAGAGACTACTTGAAGTGGTATGGGGCGGTATATAATCAGAACACTTTGCTTTAATGTCAATTCTGCCATGCATTGTTTTACAGCAAACCTTAAGCACATTGCCCTTTTAAAGCTTATTATATTTAGCCACTGCAACTTTTAGCCATCTCCCTTTGAAGGCATCGTAATTCAGGATTCCCAGTCTAGGGTAGGGTGAAGGGATTGGTACTCAGGAGGCCTAGATTTGAATCCCTTCTCATCCATGGAAGCTCTCAGTGGGGGACGTGGAACTGGCAAAAATAGCTCCTTGAATGTTTCCATGTCTTGAAAGCCTTCTTAGGATTGGCTTGGACTTGATAGCACATGACACACATACACTTAAGGTGAATGTCAGTCAAACTATGGAATAATTCCTGATGCAAGTGAAAAGATTCATTAAAACACAGGGGTTGTAGCTTTAATGAAAACATCCGGGAAAACATCAGGGAATACATTATTGGAGCCATTCCTAAGTAAAGCAAAACCCCAATCGCAGATCTGGTTGCATCTGGACAGCTGATAGATTTTACACATTCTCCCATCCACCCCTGCCACTTCCTTCTGTGTTAAATATTTGAAAGGATGTCATATTCAAGAAGGAACAGGTTTGTTTTCCATGGCTTTAGAGACTAGGACTCAGGGCAATGGTTTCAAACTACAGGAAAAGAGATTCCATTTGAACATTAGGAAGACCTTCATGACGGTTAGAGCTGTTCAGCAGTGGAAGATTCTACCCCAAAGGAGGGTGGTGGAGTCTCCTTCTTTGGAGGTTTTTAAGCAGCGGTTGGATGGCCACCTGTCGGGCGTCCTGTGATGGGGGTTCCTGCATGGCAGGGGGCTGGACTGGATGGCCCTTGAGGTCTCTTCCAACTCTAGGATTCTATGATTCCATGGTTCTACTCTGTTTTCCAGGGCAAGCTCACTCTCCTGTGTGCCACCAAGACAGATGCCAGCTTCTTGATCCACCATTTCCTCTCCTTTTATTTGAAAGGTAGGCAAGACAACAGATGTTTTGAAACCTGGCTGAGTTAACTTGCTGCTCCCAGCCTCAGAGCTCTAGAACAACTAAGACGCCAATGCCTTCAATGGACCAGGAGTCTGAGGTTGAAATTCCATGTTTGGCTGGGTCGCGGCTTGTGGATTTGGTTCTGAACTTGGAAAAGTTTACCTTTGGGGAATATAACTCTGAATGGCATGCCAGCCAGTGCAGCCTCTTCCTAGTTTGGTTAGTGGTTCTTGGGGTGGAAGTTCAAAAGAAAAACAAAGTTAACTTTTTACAAGCTTTGGATTTCGATGTATAATCTAGACATCTGTTAAGGTGGGCATGGAGAAGTACAGCATGTGCATTGGTACATACAACATCTCTCTCTGTCTCTCTCTCTCAATCTTAACATAATTTTTCTAGTTTCCCTGTTAGGAAAACCATCAGATGGGGTACAACAAAGTAATAAACAATGAATATGATATTGCATTAAGGGCAATAATCACAAAGTAAAAAGCAGCATAAAGAATTCAGAATAAAAATTAAACTGAACAAACAAAACCTTTAAAAATAGAATCAACAGTTTGAACCAAATAAATCCACCACTATCCCCGATAGTTGGAGACTGGTTGGCACATAAGATTATCACAAGTTTCCAGTTGCCAAGGGTGATGACAATGTGGCCACCCCTCTCCCCCCCATCATCATCTCCATTATAATTTGGTGAATGGTTGGACAAATGATCTGGAAGTTGAGTCATGGCAACTGGACTTCTTTTTCTTGAGAGATTGAACCGTTTCGCTGCTCATCCAAACAGCTTTGTCAGTCTGAATTCTAAAGACCTGGGTAGCCCTTGCTTGCTCATTACAGCAAACAAAGGAGCAAGAAAACAATACAAAGTAAGATTTTGATGGATCACATAAATGCATCTACAGGGACCCAGAAGCAAACCTCAGCTGCCACTCAGAGAATGACGGGGAGCTTGTGTCCTAGAGAAAGGCCACTCTGCTTCCTGATCAAATTAACCGGCAGAGTTCTCCTTTGACATTTCACTCGGCGGAAGAGACTGGGAGCTTCATGTCCCCTTCAGCATGGTTGTGAAGTGTAGGATTTATGGAAAACGAGATGATGAAGGCATACCGTGCCTCCTTTTCTCCGAAAGCCATTCCCAAATGATGCTTTGCACCGTGCTGATTTTCTCTGGTGACAACTGTTTTCAGTGGTTGGCGTACATGATAACAAGAAAGGCGGTGTCTTTCTCCTCTTTTCCAGCTGGCTGCAAAGTCTGTTTTATTGCTGTTGTCCAGTCGTTCAGTCACTACAACATTGTGGCCCAAAAGCTAGTAAGTGACGTGACATTTGATTTTTTTATATATATATATTTGGCGACTTGCTACCTCTCCCTCTTGCAGTTTCTGGTGCCCGCCCGTATGTTGTCACCTGGCTGAGAAAGCTGATGCAGTCATGGCTGGGATTTCATTGATGGTCATAATGCTGGAGCGAGCTCGGGAAGAACAGTCTGGGCGTTAGCAGTCCTGCCGTTAGGGATCTCTGTGGGGGCTGCTGAGCGATTGCTGCTGAGGATGAATAAGACTTGGTCCCTCCATCTGTTGGCTGTCTTAGGCTGGTTTGTCCTCTGCTATTTTCATCTAACATTAGGAGTATTATTAAGAAAGCCCAACAAAGAATGTTTTTTCTGCGTCCACTTAGGAAGTTCAGACTGCCAAAAGAATTGTTGATTCAATTCTATAGAGGTGTTGTCTGTGAAGATTCTCAGTCATCCAGGTGAGTTTATCTGGAAGTTGAGTCATGGCTACTGGACTTCTTTTTGAGAGATAGAAATGTTTCGCTGTTCATCCAAAAAGCTGTTTGGATGAACAGCGAAACGTTTCTATCTCTCAAAAAGAAGTCCAGTAGCCATGACTCAACTTCCAGCTATAGAGGTGTTGAATCTATCATCTGTTCCTCTATAACTGTCTGGTTTAGTTCTGTGACTAAGCAGGACAGATATAGACTTCAACCGATAATTGGAACTGCAGAATAAATTATTGCTACTAATTTCAACTGAGGTCAGGCCCACTCGAATGTCACAGGGGCGCTCACTCAGGGTGGCCAATCCTAGGGTGGCATGGAGGTCGGTTATGCGCAGCCGCGCCTTCTCTGTGGTGGGCCCTACGTTGTGGAACCCTCTTCCTAGTGAGCTGCGCCTTGCACAGTCCCTGCCCACCTTCAAAAAGGCTTTGCAAACCTTGCTTTTAGGGAGGCATATGGCAACCTTCAATTTTAATTTTAATCTTAATTTTAATTTTATTTAACCCCCTTTTTCCCTCCCCTGATGCACCTGCCGAGGGCTCCCCCCCTCTTTCTCTTATATTGCTGTTTTTATCTGTATGCTTTTAACCTGTTGTAACCCCTCCCAGAGTTCCTGTTGGAAGATGGGCGGTATAGAAATGAAACAAACAAACAAACAAATAAATTGTCATCTATTTTGGAATTGTATTCCGCAGGAGCTAAAAAGAGGGCGATGAAGGTATATACAGATTTCACACATCCTGGACATAATCTGTTTCAACTGTTACCCTCAGGATGACATTTTAGGGCATTGCATACTAGGAAAACTAGATATAAAGATAGCTTCTTTCCAAGTGCTATCAAACTGTTGAATAATTACTATTTTTTCTTTCCTTCTTTTTATTGTTGAATATATGATTCTTATATTTCCTTCTAGCATATGGAGAGCATTTTTTTACCAAAACAAATTCTTGGTGTGGCCAATGGCCAAAAAAGGATTCTGATTCTGATTCTGTCCAGTTGGTTGAACTGGCCCTTGCGCGTTGTCCCCAGAAAGCATAGCGATAATGGGAATTATCATCCCCAAACAGCAGAAGAATGTTAGTTTGGGAAGAGCCATTCTGGCCTCTCTTGATCCAGACAAGGGAAGTAACTGATCACACATCCTTACTTTGCAGCTCCAGGTGCCCTGCCATGGCAGGTGGGAAATGGCTGAACAGGCAGCTTCTGAGTGTTCTCTTGGGGGGCGGGGCGGAGAAAATACAGTGTTCTTGGCTCACTGGAAGAGTGGATTGGGGCGTGTGTGTTTCCATCCCCCCCTCCCATTTTTGTGTGTGTTTGTTTCAGGGAGTCAGTCTGACCTCCGCCAAAGAAAGAGGCCAGCTGGTGTTCTTAGAAGGACTGAAGTCCTCAGTTGACGTCTTATTTGCCGAACAGGAGGAGCCCAATTACGTTAATCCTTTCCAGTTTGTCAGGTAAATGGACTTAGTTTCTGGAAGGGGGGAGGGGAGCACCATGCCTGAGTCTCCCTTTCTCAGTGCCGTTGTGCATCCTTAGATCTGGATGCGGCCTGGTTTGTCATTGAAACTTCTTGGCCTCTGACAGGCTTGTGGCAAATGTGAAACATCCATTGCATTTATGGAATGGAATGGAATGGAATGGAATTTATTGTCATTGTATAAATACAACGAGATTAAAAGTGCCATCCAGTCAGCTCATTCACACACCCCAGTACAAAAATCCAAGACATAAAATCTACCATTTAAGAACAAACCATCCATACCCATACTCCTACATTCACACGCAGAACATCACTTACACTCATTTAAAACTGACATAAAAACCAAACATACACACACACAGCCCTACACTCTTTCACCTGACAGCATTCATACCCAATACATAAAAACTACGATTTAAAAAAACAACAGCCATACACAATCCCCCATACAATATATATGTTACACATTCAACACTGATATTACCATCAACTTAATTTTTAACAGAATTTAGCATGGTTACTGCTATTGGGTAAAAACTATTTCTGAATCTTTCTGTCGTTCTAATTAAAGCAAAGTGTTCTGCTTATATACTGCCCCATACCACTTCAAGTAGTCTCTGGGCGGTTTACAATTTTAATTACAGTGTGCAGGCTACACACATTGCCCCCCCAGCAAGCTGGGTACTCATTTTACCGACCTCAGAAGGATGGAAGGCTGAGTCAACCTTGAGCCTGCTACCTGGGATTGAACCCAGGTCGTGAGCACAGTTTTACCTGCAGTACAGGCATTTAACCTTAGACCCTTTGCAAGGTTTGGGCTCATGTGATATTCTTGACAGAGTTATCAGTGGTGCTTGAGTTACTTAGTCGAGGGCAGCACACCGGATCAGGGCTACAAGGTAAAGAAAGGGTTGCCATTTATAATTTATTATTAACGGGTGTGGGGGAGGGGGAAGCTGCCAGCAGGCAACTTGTTAAACTTTGTGGTAATGGGAACATAACTGCTGGTTGGGGTATAATTCAGCAGAAGGTTTACTGTGACCATATTCTCTCTAGCGTAAAATGACTCTTCTATAAACCCAGGGCTAAAACACATTCAGGATTGTACACTTGAGCCCTGGTGTTGTGTGCCTTCCGACCACCAATTGTCTGTGTGTTTAGCCATGTTGTGTTATATAGCTTATATTTCTTGTTCTTTGCTTACACACTGTGCTTTTTATGGACCTGCCAGATTGTGAATGGTCTATTTTAATCTTCTTATGCTCTAATTTAAATTTCTTAGTCCGTTTTAACTGTTTTGATAGAGCAATTCATTGTATCTTACACTTGGCAGATGGAACTGTTTTGTATAAATCTATTATTTTAAATCTTGTGACATTTCTTGTTCCGAATCCCAGTTGATTCATCTACATCTGCTGTTGAGCATTTACCATATGCTTGGGCATTAGAGTGACAGTCTCTCTCTCTCTCTCTCTCTTCTCCCTCTACCTGTTGCAGTGGAGATGGTTCAAACTTGAAGGTGTTGTATGAGTTTGTCCAGAAATCCTTAAGCCCCACCTCTGTCGAAGAGAGATGGACGTGCCCGGTGCTTATTGTGGACAACCTTGGGGTCTTGCTGAGCCTTGGCGTGAAGATGACGGACATTCTGGATTTCATCCATTATTGCAGAGTTACAGTGAACTCTCAGCTGAAGGTATTGCTGTGGCCGTCTTTCCTTGAAAGATAGACTTGAGGGGCCCAGAGCTAAAAGAGATTGGTAGTTCTAGGGCAGTGGTGGCAAACCTTCGGCACTCCAGATGTTTTGGACCACAACTCCCACAGTCCTTTGTCATTAGCAATACAGGCTTGGAATTCTGGGAGTTGTGGTCCAAAACGTCTGGAGTGCCGGAGGTTTGCCACCACTGTCCTAGGGGTAAGCCTAGAAAAGGGCCCCAATACACCCCTCGGTAAGAGGTTTGCCAAGATGACTCAAATAAAGAAAATGGATTTCCTTGAAAGCAATCATCCTTGTATATCATCATCATCATCATCATCATCATCATCAAACTGCTGAGCTGGAAGGGACCCTGTAGATCAAGGGTGGGGATCCTTTGACCCTCCTGATGTATGTGTTGGGGCTTCAACTCCCAGAATTCTGAGCCTGTATTGTCAGCAATAAAGGACTGTGGGAGTTGCAGGTCCAAAACATCTGGAGGGCTGAAGGTTCCCCACCCCTGCTGGAGATCATCGAGTCCGGCCCTTGCTACGGAGGGCCCAGTGGGGGAATCGAACTCTTGACCTCTAGCTCTGCAGCCAGAGACTTAATGCCACTGAGCTCTCCAGCAACTTGCTGCCCTATCCTGTAAAAGAGGGGGGGGAATAATTCCAGTTCTTTATTGCCTGGTCATTTGCAGAAGTATCAAGGCAGGTAGATGCATTACCTGTTCAGTAAGGGAGGCCAAGAGTTATGCTGGCCGAAATGTCCCCAGCTTCTCCTTCCCCGTCATATTTTCTGGCTCAGGGGAACGTGGTGGTGATGGTTCACAGCAGTGAGGATTCGGAGGACGAGGAGAACGAGCTGCTGGCCAAGTCTCTCCGCCACCAGAGCCACCGGCTCCTGTGGGCAGAAGGGCTGGCCACGGGATACTGCAAGGATGTCCACGGACAGGTGAGAGCCCCTCCTCCTCCCCCCTCCCGCCCCCATGGGCCCCTGTCCCTCACAGCAGCCCTTTGAACAGAAGCAGGCCGGGGGGGGGCGCATCTCTTCTGAATTCCCTGCACTGCTTCTGGGGTTCCTAGCTCTGTGCTTCCTGCCCTGACCTTGGGCTTGGAATAGGTCAGCCTTCCCAGTCATGAGGTCTTCTAGGCATGCAGGATGACAACTCCCATGATCCCCACCTCCCCTCCAGAGGCGCCCGTAAGGAACACGGGTGTTTTCTGGAATTTGGTGTTCTAGGGGAGGCTGAATGGCTGAATAGGTTCCCTCCTGGTCCCTGATTCTGAGGCATCCATGCTACGTGGGTTAACTTTTTTTTAAAAAAATGTAACTCTCCTCTTTCTCTTTGATGGTCTGGTTCCTTCTCTCAGCAAACTCATGGAAAATAGAGATTCAGCCTTTTCGTACCACAGCTGGAAACATCTCTGTGTTTGCGTATAGGTGGAGGAGGCCTGTTTGGCCTTTTGGGGAATGGGGTCGGGCCCTGCTTGCTGCTCCTCTGCTGTCCTCTCTTTGGTAAACCAGGGCTGAGCTGAAACCCTCCTCCTCCTCCTCCTCCTCCTCCTCCTCCTTTTCTTCGCTCCAGTTAACCATCGTCCAGCGGAGCCCATGGGAGGCCAGTGCTGAGTGGGAGAAGCAGTGCACTTACCAGTACAAGATCCAGGACAAGAATGTCTCGTTTTTTGCCAGAGGGATGTCAGCAGCTGTGCTGTGACTCAGGTGAGGAAGGAGCTGCCCTTCCTTGGAAAAAATGCTTCCGGGTTTCAGAGAGAGAGAGAGAGAGACCAAAGGGGGCTCTTAAAGGCAGCTGGGTTTTCAAGGGCTGGGCTGTTTCCCACGGCATCTCTCCTGATTTTACCCCCTTGGTCCCCAAGTCTCTTGCGAGGGGTTTTGTTTGAGCTCCTGGGAGAATGACCAGCAGCTATGGGGCTCTGGAGCTGGAGCCTTGTGGCAGAGGGTGGTGGCAGGTTCGCCAGTTCTTAAGAAGGAGGAACCATTCTGACTGGGGCACAGCCAGGACTAGTCTTCCCCTGACCTGGATCTGGACTTCAACTTCCCTGCTGGCTCCAGATTTTGTGAACTGTAACCCAGCATGCCTGGAGAAGGCCAGATCTAGGAGGGCTAGTCTGAAGAGCTACATCTTTCTTTCTGTGTCAAGGTCTCTAAACCAGAAACATCTTGGATGGTCCGTATTGTTTTAATTAACGTGTATGATGTTTAGTGGCTCTCAAACATTCCCCTGCTGAACTTGCTACCAGGGACATCTGTAATTTAAGTTGCAAAAGACTTAAAATGTGCAGCAGTTCTCTTGAAAGTAATTGCAAACAAACAAAAATTATTGTCCCTTTAGTGGTTGAAAACTGAAATACTTTCTATTGCATATAAACTTTGCTGTGCTAAATAAACGTATAATAAATAAATTATGGAGTATTGTTTTCAGGAATACATTTTATTGCAATGGCTAAAACACAAGCAAGCAAATATTTATTTATTTATTTATTTTCTGTCCCATCCACCTGGCAACACAGCCACACTGGGCAGTTGACAACAGTCAGGAATAAAGATATAAACATAAATTTAAAAAAAACAACAACGCATGATCAGCAAGTTGCCAGACAGTTCCAACTCTAAAGAAATCACATAATCACCCTCCCTTCAATTATTAAATGTTTTGAAACCCCTGTGTTTCAGCTAAACTTTTCCTACAACTCACTGGAGGTATGTGTACAACTGACTGAAAACCACAGCATCTAATAAAATTACTGTGGGAAGTCAAGGCAAAGGAAACGGGGCATGTGGGTGTATTTCCTGTTTATTTCTCTTTTGTGCTGTAAATTTTGATTGGCAATTGTCTGCTCTATTTGACTGCGTTTTCCTTTTGGATTTGTTTCCTCAAAAGTGGCAGTGACAAATGCCCGATTCCACCCTTCGTTCCATAATTGAATTGTATCAAAAACCAAAGTCTCAGGACAGGACTGGCTTGTAAAGCTATTATGGCATGTCCAAATTTGCCTCACAATGACAGAGATTGAAAACAGATGTTCTGTGTGGCCTGGCTAGGAGTCCATGTGTGTGGAGTAGCAGTGAACTGAAGGCAGATAAAAGGATTGATGGACAGCAGTTAATTAAGCTCATAGATGCACGTAGGTCTTTCTGCATAAGCAGATGTACTGTATATTGCTTCATTCTTAGACTGGTAGAAATGTTGCCTTTCTCCCCTGGCCAAAATATCATATATACATTCAATCAAAGTCTATATGCCAACAGATTCAGCACCAAAGGAAATGGGGTTGGGAAGAGGAAACACAAGCCAGCTGTCAGTTGGTGGGGCTTCTGAAGGTCATGTTTCTCATCCCATCTCCCTTCTCTGCAGCCTCCTGGCTCCCCCCCCCCCGCCAGTCCCTACTTTATGGGTCGGAATCATTACTGAGGATCTCACAATTAAAACGAGTCTCATCCCATCAACAGAGAATACACAGAGTGGTTCCCCTTTCCCTCCATCAGGGAGAGCCTCTTGGGGTGGTGCAGCTCAGTTTGTAGAGGCCTCAGGAACCGGCTTATCTCCCTGGAGGCACCCAGGGGGAATCGAACTCCCGAACCCTTGGCTCCGCCGCAGCCAGACCGACGTAGAGAGACATACAATCCACGGGATAGGAACGCACCGGCGCTGGGACCCAGGGGAAAACCCCACGCCACCCATCCAGGGAAAGCGGGGGGGGTTAGGTAGGGCGGGTGGATGTGCGCAAGCGCAGACCGGCCCCGTAGGACCGAGGGGAGCGCCGGAGGCACCTCCTTCGCGCGGCCTTTTCTGCGCATGCGTGGCCGGCCGGCAGGCAGGCAGGCAGGCAAGCCGCGCGAGACGAGTCCCGGTCGCGCGGGAGCCGAGCTGTGAGGCGGAGGGGAAGCCTCTCCCTCACGGGCGCCTCCGGTGAGTTGGGGGGGGGGTCCTCCTCGGGCGGGGGGGGTCTTCCTTCTCCCCCTCGGCTCCCTCCGTCGCCCGCCCGCCCGCCCGCTCGTCCAGGCCGCCTGAGGCGGAGGGGACCAAGGCAAGGCAGGGTAAGGCAGGGCAGGCGACCCTCGGGAGGGAGCCGCCTGAGGCGGGCGAAGGGGGGGCGGGGTGGGGGTGGGGGGCGCTGGCTGGCTGGCTGGCTGGCTGGCTGGCGGGGGTCCAGGCGCCCCCCTCAGGGAACGGACGGGCTCAGGCCGGCCGCTGGTGGAGGCAGAGAATGTGTGTGTGTGTGTGTGTTTGTTTGAGTGAGTGAGTCCAGAGTGCGACCCTGGACTACAACTCCCAGCATCCCCAGGGCGTGGGGGGGGGAAGCTGCGCGTCACCCCGTGTGTGTGTGTGTGTGTGTGTGTGTGTGTGTGTGTGTGTGTGTGTGTGTGTGTGTGTGTGTGAGAGAGAGAGAGAGAGAGAGAGAGAGAGAGAGAGAGGAGTCCTCCTCACCCTCCCTTCCCGGGAGCATCGGGGCCCAGCCGGGAGCGCGTGTGTGGGTTCCTCACGGAGCCGCCAAAGCCCCACACCCGCCCCGAAAGCGGGAAGGCGCGCGCGCACACCCCCCCCGCCTCCCTCCTGGGGGTGGTGGGTGGTGGGGGTGGGGGGGCGCCTTCACGAGACGACCCCCCCCCGTTTTCCCCCTTGGCCCTCATCCCTCCGCCCCCTCCCCGGTCTGCCTGGGGTGCACCTGCCCGCGGTTCTTCTTCCGGCGCCTGCCCCCAGCCCCCCCCAGCCCCAGCCCCAGCCCTTCCTTCCCAGGCCTTCCTTCCCAGGCCTCCCTCCAGCCCTTCCCTCTTTTCAGGTCCTTGGCGACCCCTCACCCCCCCTCTCTCTCTGCCAGGTGGGCGGGAGGAGGGCCTCCTCCCTTCAGAGCAGCATTTCCTCCTCACACCGGAATGAGGAAGGGTGGGGGGTGGGGGTGGGGTGGGGGTCGGGACCCCCCAAAGGGCTTCTCCCAGCATTTTCTGGAAGGGCTGGCCTGACCTGGGTCCTAGCCCATATTTAACAATATAGTAGACCCTCATATAACAAACGGTAAAATCTGTACCGCATAAAACACTCCACAGATAGGGGAAATGTGTGCTTAACAGAGTTGCCTATGGGACGAATCCCTACAACATAAAAATGCTTGCTATTAGAGATCACTCTGTTTTCAATGCATTCCTATGGGAAATTTGCATAAAGGAATTTTTGCTTAACATAATTTCATTTGGAATGAATGAATTCCTTTATACAAGGTACCACTGGATCTTCCTTGAGAGAGTCAATTTAGTGCTATGTGTAAGTATGAGAAACAGCCCCAGGAGTGGAGAAGCCTCTACTTTCTGACACAGGATGGCTTTAACCCCTTTAAAAATGCCCCTTGAGGCAAATCTCTCTCTCTCTCTCTCTCTCTCTCTCTCTCTCTCTGGTTACTTGTCTCTTACAAAGGTTGGTTGCTACTCAAGAGATTAGGAACTACTGCTTTTAAAGTAAGGGGTAGCCGTGTCACCCACGCAAACAAAATAAAATACAAATGCAAAAAAATTGATAATACTTTTACACTCCACTAAAAAGCACACAATCATCAGTGAAAGCTTGTTTATTGGATGATGGTTTTTAGTGCTGTATAAAAGTATCACCTATTTTTGAACTGGTTCAGATATAACTGTCTGAAGCTTTTCCTTTACGGTGGTTGGCGAATACTATCATTTTAGAGCTGCAGAGCTGGAAAGAGCCCTATAGATTATGAGATCCAGCCCCTGCCAAGGTGGCTCAGTGGGGGAACTGGAACTCCCCAACCTCAAACTGAGCTATCCGGCTGTCTCAGAAGGGAACCTCCCCCAGTGGCACATTTAAAAAAAAACACACCCTACAATTGAAAACTAGGGATCCAGAGAGGAATTGGGCAGCCTGAGCCTTCTCCCCAGCCAGTAGGGGAGGTCTATCCAGACAAGGCCCAGGTATAGCTTGCCCACCAGAGTGTGGGCAGGTCCACAACTGAGTTTTCCGGCTGAAATAAGCATGGGACTTTCCTTGTGTGTGGGCATGGCAGTGCATGACACATCAGGGCTGCTATCCTGGCTTTGTTTATTCAGTGAAAGTTCTCATGGGTCAAATGTAGGCATAAATGTGTGTAGGCTTGACCGGGCATGTGGAACTCAAAAAAGATAGAAGCAGGGGCCACATTGCAGATAGCAATTTTTTTTGGCAATTTTAAAATTTTTATTAGTATTATTTTGGCCATTGTGCTAACCATTGAGAGAGCATGGACAGACTTTTTTTTTTTTGCAGACAGCTTGACTAATGAGATTTAACGAAAACATACACATCTCAGGTTTAAATGGGTGAGGTGGTGGGTTAAGCGTGTTGTGCTGTTTTGGACAATAATGAAGAAAGGCCTACTCTGCAAAATGTGTTGTGATGCTCTTCTTCTGCGACAGCTCTTCTTCATGGACTACTACTACTACTTTTATAATGAGCTATTAAACTTTAGTAGATTTTCACTTGTGCTTGCAGTTCTTACAACAGTGTACAGTACCTTTGTATCATTCTCACACATTAGGTGGGAGTACAGAGTGTGATAGAGACTAGCCCGGCACAGGGAAGATAATCAAATTTGATTTACCAACAGGCCGTTTCTGTTAACAGGATTGAGGTTGTCTCATCATGATGTACATGTAATGTGCTCTTGGCAATCCCTAGCCTCTGAGTCATTCCTGATGCCACCATCACCTTTTTCTTGTGTGTGTTTAGTTAAACGCCTATGAATCAGTGGCGAGGGGCCCTTTGGTTTTCAGGGTACGGGTGAATGATTTGTTTTTTTAGGCGCAAGCTAGTATGACATGATTCTGCTGTATTCTGAAAGCAAAGGATTTCTGGTAATGCATTTATTTTACTTACCTCTATGAAACTTCATATGTCTCTTCCTCTATCTGTTCAGCTGTGTCCATCTCTGTCACTTTGTAGACCAATGCTTTCCATGCTTTTCTGTCTCTTACAGCTTCATATGTAGTCAGATTTAATCTGAAAACAGTTAAGAATCTGACATTAACATGTGTTTTAAAATTGATCAGCATATATAGTCTTAATACTGTAGAACAGTAGACTTTTGGGATTGTGTGTGTGTATGTCAAGAAAAGAGAGAACAGAAATTGTATGTATAGTATGTATGTGCTTATGTATGGCTGTGTGTGTATGTATAATGTTTTTTAAAAATAGGTGTTTAAATTTGCTTGATCTGATTGCTGTCATGATTGGCTTGCTTTATTACCTAACATCAACATTCCCTCTAATTTCTGTCCCTGTTGTGCCAGGATCTGTTCATGTGTGTGTGCACATGGCCCCTCCCCCTTGTGGAATCTGTCATGACCGAAACGAAAATGGTTGCAATAGATGTTTGGGGCACCCCAAGGCATACACGTAGGCACACACACCTTAGAGAGGGAACCTCGTCTAACATGGAAATAATTGATCATACATTCAGCTTTTGAGGGAGGCATGGGCTGAGTAGATGGATTTAATTTTGAATACAGAAATTCTCTGTTTCCTACTACAATGCATAGAAAATAAAATTACAATACTGTAGCACTTTTAGTGAAACTGTTTAAGTGTATACAGTTCAGCCTGCATAAATATCTAGTAAGTGTTTAAATGCAGTTTCCTTCTTAGCACTTGACTAGACGGCCTGTTAACACCCACAGTCCCTTGTGAGTTGTTAGTTTCTACCACAACAATACACTAATGCTACAAGTAACAATTAATTGTAAGGAACATTACCCGATCTGATCTTCATCAGTACGACATCTGTTTTGTTCTGTTGGGTGCTTTAAATTGAGTTCAACCTTTCAATTGGCAGGCTGACAACCATATTACTAAGTAATTCTTTTTTTTATTAGGATCCTTGCATTTGTAATTTTCAAAGGGTGCTGAATCACCGCATGTGTTGACATTTCCTTGGAAATAAGTTTTTAATAAGAGTCTGAAGTAGGATGCCTGTTGCTGTATAAACTCCCACCTGTTTTTCAGTGATGAAAGAGAAAGTTACAGGAGTCAAGATGACAAGACGGGTGTGGATCCTGAGTCAAAAAGACAGGAAGCAGGGGTGTGCCTGTTCCATGGATGATGAAAAGAAAGGTTGTGTTGACCTGTATAGGGCCAGCACAGTACTCCTGTGTGGAGGCGTATTATGCAATACAAATAGGCCCTGTGTCGAATCTCCAGTATGTTGTGTCTTTTACATGCAAATAATCTGGATTGCCCTTTGTACGGATTGTAAACTACATGTGAACTGGACAGTTATAGAAAAGACAGCAGATGTCCCACCATTGTGACATTTTTAGGAGTGACTGCTGTTAACGATTATTCACTTTGGCCCTGTGTATGATTCTGTACTTCATACATTATGCAAGGCTGGGGCGGGGGAGATTAGCACTGCAGGGAAGAAAAAATATATTGTGTGAATGGAACTAAAGTAGAAGGACAAGTGGAAAACAGGCAAAAGGCTGAAACACTTGCTTCTGCCCTGTCTGCCTGCCTTTGTAATCACGTTATGTGGTGGCCATGAGGTTGGTACATTGTATCTTAATAAGACTTAATTGAAGGCCTGAAGCAATATTGTTTTTTCTTGGGCCTTGGATTGTTGGAAGTAGAAAGGAATAAAAACCTTAATTAAGAGACCGTTTGCTCTACGGCGTAACACCTGATCTGGTATTCATGGGTCTCATTATCGTATTCCATTTGCCCTTTACTTAACTCACCTTTTTATTCAGAATCACACTTTTTATGCAGATCAAGATGAGTGTTAGTTGCTTTGCTTCTGAGGCATCTGTGTATGTATTCCCTCCATTGGTGGTTATTACTTTGTCACTCATTCATTGGCATCCTTCAGTCTCGAAAGTCTATGGTATCATGCCTGAAGTAGAGATCCTACAAACAACACCTAGTGTGACTAAATAGGCCGATTCGGGAATGGCAGTCTCTACTGCACTGGGGGCAGATGTATTCTGTTTCTTGTCCAGTCCTCGAGTTTCGTTGTTTCCGTGCCTGCCTCTTTTCCTCTCCCTGTTGGACAAATGCCTCTTCAAATTTATGTAGACCATGCTGTATCTTTTGCCTTGTCACTGAAGTATTGCAAAACCCATGGGCTTCTGCAAAAAGAGGTGTTGGACAATAAAGTGGGCACAAATTGATATGGTCTGAATCAGTCACATGTGTAGGTGCTGCCCCCCCCCACAGGTGCCCTGCATTTTTACTTCTCACCCCCAGCTGGCAGGCTGACTCGCAGTTCAGGGCCCCTGCGTGGGTCCTCCTCCCTCCTCCTCCTCCCTCTTCCTCTTCCTCCAGTGGCACTCCAGTCCAGGCAGGAGCACAGCTATCTTTGCCCGGCTCCTCCAGCTGCTGATCTCTCATCGGCTGTACAGCAAGAATCCCTGTCTTGCTTCCTCGTGCGAGATTACAGGAATGTTGTTGAAAAATACAGGCTAGGATCACAGAATGAATAGTACAGCTGTTTCGAAGAAGAAGAAAATCTCTGCTCTCTAGTACAGTACTACATTCAGGCCACCAGCCGTGGGACTGCATTCATACAAGCAAGATGACACGTAGAACAATATCATGATGCACCATGGACTGGTCAGAATCCCGGGATTTCCTTCTCCTTTTGGCCCCAGCATGCCTGGATCTGTAACCTTCCCTTCCTCCCGCAGCCCCACATATGCCTCAGAGCCTGGCCTCTGGGTTTGGGAAGAGCCCTGTCATAAGGGGGCTGCAGCTGCCATGGAGGAGGATCCAGTATCCTGGGGTTCCTAATGGCTCCTCCAGGCAATAAGGGACCCGAAGTAGCCTCTGGTCCTGAAAGTGACGAAGAAGGAGCTTTCCATGAGTTTCAGTTAAATGTTTCTGGCACTTGATCTGGTGTAAAGATAAGCAACCGTATTTATCTGTTCATATGCCATCTTGCTCTTATCCCCGTGGATGGTCCCAGCTAGAGGAGACCCCTTGAATTGATTGTAGAGTCACAAATTACTTACATAGGCCATACTAATTTAGTGGGAATCTGTTTCTTTTCTCCATTGTGTATGTTTGTGTGTCTTTTGTGTTGTTTCAGTTATGACCGACCCTTCGTGACTCCATGTCCATGGAATTTTCTTGGCAGGAATCCTGGAGTGATTTGCCAGTTCCTACTCCAGGCGCCTACAGCACCTGGTATTCTCTGGTGGTCTCCCATCCAAGTACTAACCAGGGCCAACCCTGCTTAGCTTCCAAAATCAGGTGAGATGGGATGTGCTTAGGGCATCTAGGCTGTGAGTGTTTACCATTCACCTAAAGCTGAGGATGTAATTTGAGATTTCAGTTGCATCATCTTTGTAGAAAAGGAGAATTCCCCAGTTGTTTGCATTTTTTTTCTGGATGACTTAAGAGGATACTCAAGAGGGATCCTGTACAGGAGCTGACATTTGCTTTTGTCCACTGCCTTTGCTCTTGTGGCTCCTAAGTGTGTGGATTTAATTTCTTCTAGCAGCTTGTCTCTGTACTCTCCCTGGGCAGATTGGCCCTCAAAACTGTTAAGCAAATGCCACGGCTGTTTTTGTGCAATGGCAGTTTGGCATCAGATCTGATTTGGGAAGTGATGGAAGTGTTCAGAGGGTAGTGCTGCGCCTGCCAGTGAAGACCAAATTGCCTTCTCCACTGATGGTATCGTGAAGGGTGTTAGGTGTGTCTGAGCTGGCTTTTAATATTCTCCTGGCATTACAGACAACCGTTTCTGGGAGGTATGGCCTATCGACCTAAGAGCTGGCAGCACAGAATGGCTGATGCTTAGATCTGTCAGCCCATGTGTTGCAAAAAGCTATTTTGAAAGGGATGGGTGTGCAGTCTTGCACCAGGGAGGCAGATGTTGCTTTGTTCTCGTCCCTAATGTGGGGATGGAAACTGATATTTTTGTCTTAGGTAATATGAAGCATGGTGTAGGTAGAACCTACAGTATTTAGGTCAGTTGCCTCTAACTTTCACTCCTGCTGGGCCGGGTTCCCTCCCCTTCCCCCACCCTCGACCAGAACCAAAGGGATTGTGAGTGTGCGGAGGGGGAAAGCTGCACGGGGGGGGGGCAAAGCTGCACACTTGCACACACACGCACCTTAGAGAGAGTCTTGGTCAATGTTCTACACTAGGTATGAGCCGGGATAAACATGGGGAATTTAGATTGTTCAAAACCTGGAATTATGGTGCTGACTGAAGGCAAGCACATTTTGAGAGGATTCCTTTGTGGAAAAGCAACCTTGCAGAATGCCTCATGTTTTGCAGATGAATTTGACACCATTATCTGTAGCTTCTTCTAAATCCTGACTCTGCTTTCTCTCTCCTCTGATCTTTTGAGTCTGGTGGTCTTCGGTCTTCTAGTCTATGTGTGACGAACATACCTATTGTACAACGCAGGTTCAGCACTGGGAATTCTTGGAGCCTGTTTCTTAAAATTACTTGGTCAGAATTTGCAATATGCACAGCCTCTCCAGTGATGAGGACTCCACTCATAGAAAATGTTCTGTTTTCACTTGGTTTTTGTCTGCTTCTGCATATTAATTGTAAGGGCACAATCTTCCCATGGGAATTTCAGAGAACAATATAACTTGTTGGTGTTGCTGAATTCATTCTGGGTGAAACTCACCAAAAGAGGATGGATTATTGTTCAGTACCCATTCTTGGCTTTTGGATAATTGAAAATTTTCTTTAGGAAAATGCCCTAAAGCAGTTTCCCCTTTGGAATATCAAGCCGAGAACTCATGGAAAAGCCCTGTCTGTGCTCAAGGGATCGGGTTGGTTGAGTCCTGCTAGTGTGTTTCCTCTTTCCCTTGCTATTACAGAGATATCCTTTTAGAGAAATACTGGTTTTCCCTCCCTCCCCCATTCTCTGAGGCTTGCGTGGTGAAACTCCCACCAGCGGAATGCTGATTCTGTGGACCCCAAGGAGTAGTAACTGTGGAATGGTGATGAGAAAGAGCAGATGGAGCTGTGCTAGCCCTTGTGACCACAACGTTTGCTTTCAGCATGACAGATGATTGTCTGGTGCTCTGTTTCCTTATTTATAGTAGAATGGGTTTGTAAGCTGTTAACATTTTGAGCCTCTTATGTAAAATCTGAGACTCTCCTTTTTTCATTGTATAGCAACTCTTTACGTTTACCCTGTGGACAACTGGGAAGGCTAATTCCTTCTTTATGTCTCCTCCAGAGCAGCCATTCTCAACATTGGCTGTAGTCGTAAACACAACATGAAAGAAATAGAGGCTGAATCAGAATTTTATAAGTTGTATGTCAAACTTTAGAAGGTGGTGTGTGAAGAATTGTTTCCAGTCTGTGGCCCTCTTCAAGTGTGCCAGCCCTGCCCTTAGGGGCATATGTCCCCCCTCCCAAATTTGGAATTGCTACGCCAAAGACTTCAACTGAACTCTCTTGATTCTTCTCCTTTTGTAAAGTATTCTTTCCAGAGTCAGATCATTGATCTTTCTAGTTTGGCAAGGGCTCTTCTTGACCAGGAAGAGTTCAAGGTCTTTGGAAGGAAAGCATGTTAGCTACACCAATGCCCAGAAACATTATGAGATGGTAGAACCTGGGCCTCATATTCAGAGCCTGTGTCCTTGAGCTGTGGACGTGCTAGTGGCACTCTTGTCAGCTTCCTCTTAGGAGTACTCATGAACTTTCCATGAATGTGGTCTGCTGTTTTTAAAATATTTTTCTAGCTGATCTCTGGCTGTTGGGTATGGCTTCGTCATACTCTCAGTGAGAAACAGGGAACCAAGAGCCCTCCAGATGTTTTGGACTTCAACTCCAACAAGTCTCGGCTAACATGGTCTGTAGCAGTGGTGGCGAACATTCAACACTGCAGATGTTTTGGACAAAAACTCCCACAGTCCTTTGTCATTGGCAATCTAGGCTCAGAATTCTGGGAGTTTTTGTCCAAAACATCTGGAGTGCCGAAGGTCCGCCACTACTGGTCTATGGCAAGAGATGGCAGCAGTTCTAACTCCAAACCTTGAAGACCAAAGCTTCCCCAGCCTTGCTCTGAGTTTAGATGGATTTTTTGACTTGTGGTTTTTAGGTCCTTTGAAACCTATACAATAGCTAGGTCACAAGGGTAACAGAAAGGCAGGAAATAAGAAAAAGTTTGATTTCTGTAGTCTCTTCCTGGTGTCTTTCATGACATTGTCATGTTACTGAGTTGTTGCTTGAGTTATGTGATGTTATTTTTGTTAGTATCCAGTATCAGTATTCAGATGTTTCCGTAGCGAACCAGAGAAGTCCAAAAACTTTTGCCTGAAACAGCTCTGCAGGTTACCTTAATGTTAAAATTCAGTTTGTGGAAGTAGAGAGGCCTTTGATTTTTTTTTCTCTTAAGTGGCAGAGTGGGACATGTGTCACTCCCACACACCGTGCTTGAGAGCCAGTAGATTGATTCCTTGGAAGGACATATGTGAATTGCTCCCTCCTTCTTTCTGATGGTGAAGGCAGTCTTGTACAAGAAATCAACCACACCACCCCCCATTTCCCATCACCACCAGTGTTTCAAAACACACATGTTAAAAAGCCCACCCAGAGAGAGAGAGAGAGAGGAAGGAAGGAAGGAAGGAAGGAAGGAAGGAAGTTCTCTGCTTTCCCTTTTGCAGTGGTGCTCTGGAGCCTCCCTGACTGGACTGGGAAATGTACCGTGATGAGAGCTCTCCCTTCCCCTCTCAGGCTGTGGTCTCTGGAAGCTCTCCTTGTCCAGGGGCTTAACTGACCGTGGGAGGAGAATGTGTGGATGAGGACATCTGTTTCCTGGTATTTGCCACCTGATAGCTCTTAAATAATCTTAGTGAGCTTGTGGGCAGTCAACCACCGACGGGGCTGCTTCTGATCCCTGCCATTGCGGGACAGAGGTAAGCTCTTCCCTGAATTCTTACCCTCCTCCCTGGGTCTTTTCCTGCTTCTCTTTACTGTTTCCTCTTCTGGTTGGCCTCTCAGGGCTGCTTTTGTTGCTTCTGAGGATGGAATCTGTGTGTTCAAGGCTGAGGACATTCATGAAAAATAACATCTTTCTTCCTGGTTTTTATCTGACCTCCTTTTCTGCTTACAGTAGCTTTCAGTGTTTCAGCTAACTCCTGGCCTTGCTCCTTTGCTTTCCCTGATAGTCCAAGGACAGAATCTCAGCCCCGGATGGTGCCTGCCCACTTCCCGAGCTTGCTTACAGCTCTGCCCTAGCAACAAGTGTGAACGTACAGAGAAACACAAATGGGGTGCAAAATTGTGAAAGGTGGGAAGGGAAAGGCAAGGCCCCCCTTGTGGATCGGACTGGTAAACTGTTCTAACTGAGGAGCTGCCATGGAAGCCAGCGAGTACCCGTGTGGTCTGTTTCCGTTTCCCGCCGTTGTGGGAATGAGCTGGGATGTTGGTCTCGGTGGTCAGCACTGCCACTTCTGCCTGACCTCCACCAGGTCCAACAAATAAGTCACCCCGACTCCGTTGGGCTTCTGGAACCTGACAAGATTTCAGGATCGTATGGTGGTACGGTTAAGAATCCGGCTGGCCCTTCTCTTGTCCCCTCTGCGGTCTGAGCTTCTGTGTGCACAGAGGGGATTATTTCTGAGAAATCATACACAGGCAGCAGCCCAGTGGCGGTGTGGGACGTGCAGAGGGCAAACGCCATAACGTTCTGTTACATTTGACTGGCTGTTGGTGAGGTTCTTGAGTGGGTGGTGGTGGGGTGTAGCTTGGGTACGTGGGAGAGTGTTCCCCGGAGAGGCTTTTTGCTCACTAGAAGGGCCTGGCAGATTTACTCCATTTGCCTTCTGTATAATATCTGCCTCAGCATTCTCCTGCCTGTGGGGGGAGTTCTCTCTGCTCTCCCCCACCCCATCCCCCGTGGCATTTCAGTTCTTCTCCTGGTGCACTCACTCATCAGCCTCTGACTCTTTTCTTCCCTTCCTCCACAATTCCCCGGTCCCTTTTCCAGGACATTGCCTTGCCCGTGGTGTCTTCCCAGAAGGACGGCTCATGGTCGGGTCCGTTGAAGCCACACTCACCCATTCCGGGATGGCAGCGAGCTGATGGGCAGCTGAGGATGACCCTGACTGACAGACTGCGGGAGAAGATATCACGGGTGTTCTACCACCACGGGCTCTTGTGTGCGTCCTACCCCATCCCCATCATCCTCTTCACTGGCCTCTGTGTCCTGGCCTGCTGGTAAGGGCTGGCCTCCGCAAGGCCACTTGCCCTTTGCACGTGGAGATCTGTTTGAGGAACCGAGTGAGAGCCAGTGGCATGTTTGAACGGCTCCAGGGGACTCAGCTGAGGTTGCAGGGGACTCTGCAGGGTGACCGCCTGACCTGGCCAGAGCACAGGAGTCTCTCGGTGGAAGTGGATACTGCCTCTTCCCCCCCCCCCAAAGCGATTGCTCTCCCCTTCTTGCTTACAAAGCTCTCCTGCATTCTGTTGATTTCCCTCCTCCTGTGCAACAAGATCCCCCTCTGAGACTTGATGGGAAGCAGCTGCCTCGGACGGGGTCTGCTCACCAATGTCCTGCACGCTTCTGCCAGCTGCTCAGAAAGTGACCACTGGCCTGAATCCCTTGGCGAGATACCTTGCTCTGGGCTCTTACAGCAGTTTAAATTACTGATTAACTGGGAGGCAGTGAGAGGGCAGGCTCCCATTTCAGAATAAAGAGCAGGTGGGTCAGCAGCAACTAACAAAGCTCCTTGTGAGGAATGCAGCGTTTTCAGGATGAAAGCAGGCAAACCCACGAGCTCTTGCCGTTCCTCAGTCAAAGAGTTTCAGCAGTAAGATGTCAGTGTGTGTGTGTGTGGGGGTCATATGTGGGGCTCAGGGGGTGCAGGAAAACAGTGGGGAACAGAGGCCTTAGGACAGGCAGGTCCAAACTTTGGCCCTCCTGATGTTTTGGACCACAACCCCCAGAATTCTAAGCTCAGATTGCCAATGGCAAAGGACTGTGGGAGTTGTGATCCAAAACATCTGGGAGGGAGGAAGTTTGGACATGCCTGCCTTAGGATAATTTTATCTACGTTTTGGGTTTGGGATCTGCAGAAGGTGAGGAGAAAGGGACCTGTCTGAGCCGGGCATCACACAATGCCCAGTAATGCCAACCCAGTGGAAGCTGCAGCAAGATAAGCTGGGTGAAGCCAGCTGAAACTCCCTCTGGGGAGTTGGCTTTACACACGTGGCTTTTCCCCAGCTCCTGTAACCCCCTGCAAAGCCCAGTCTCTAGCTGGGGCAATGGCTGACAGAGTCTTCCTGCAGTCACCTTGCTCAAAGACGTTTAGCCTTGTCTTCCTCGACCAGTTAAAGCAAAGCACACAGCTCATACACTGCCCAAGGACAGTATATAACAATATAAAGAGAATTTGGCTGCGATAGAATACCTTAAGCACTATCCCATGAGGCTGTTGGGCTTCATCATTTAGTAAACTCCTGGCGTTGGAAAGGATGTATTCCTATTTTGTTTATTTTTTAAAAAAAATAGGAAAAAATGTTTTCCCCTGCTGAAATCTTTTCCTGTCCTGTTCTGCCCCTTTGTTCCTGGCGTTTGTTAGCAGCACTGGATTCTATATCTTTGGGTGTTAACTCCCAGAGTGTCTGCCGCTCTGAATGTTGAGAAGGTGTTGCTCATTCATGAGCAGAATTGTGACTTTGGCATACAGTTTGGCAACTGGAGGAACGGCCGTGTTCCTTTTCATGCGGAAAGTTACTTCAGGAACATAGCCATGGAGGAGAAGGGAGAAATGCAACCAGAATTAATTTTCTCAGAATAGAAAGCCTCTTTTCTCAAGTCTCCTTTATGGTTTGCCTGTTAAAAGTGCCCTTGGAACTCTGCTGTGGTTGTAGAGGTCTGAAAGGATTATTCTGGAGGGGGTGGGGGTGGGGGTGGAATTGGGGAGAGGGAGAAGGTAGCATACCAATGAATTAAATCCAGGTTTTAATCACTCACCGTGTCTTGCGTTTTACATTCTTTTTGGCTCCCAAGAGCAGTAGGAATATTGATTTCACTTGTCTGGGGTTAGGTAGATTAAGAAGGCTTGAAAAGGCAGGTGGTTGAAGGAGGGACTGTCAGAGAGATTCAGAAAGAAAGAGCCCAACGTTGGTGAGGGTGCCTGAAAGCTGAATCTCTCTCTTTCTTTCCTTTGCGCCTCCCCCCCATCTATAACTTCATGATTTGCATTTGCCTGAAAACACATCTGTTCTCCACTTTGCAGCTACCCCCTGCTAAAGCTCCCACTACCTGGCACTGGACCTGTGGAGTACACCACCCCTGCGAAGGACTTCTCGCAACCGCCAGCCTACCCAGCGCACCAGCAAGGGGAGCCGAGCGAGAGGCCTGACTGGGTACTGCTTCTGCCCCGTGTCCGATGATCAAGCGGTGCTGGTGAAGCCATCTGGGGCTCTTCTTCCTTTGCAGCTGCAAGTGTGAACGTGGATGTGACCCTTAGCTCGGCCTTGGGTCCCCAGATGTTCCTAGACTAAAACCTCCAGAAGCCTTCACCACTCGCTGTGCAGGCCAGGATTTCTGGGAGATGTCATTCAGGAACATCTGGGGACCCAAGGCTGGGAACTGCTGGGTTGCTTGTCACTAGCTTTTCTATTTCCACCTATTCCTCTTCCCCCTTTCCCAGCTTTTGTCCTTCTCCCACGCTGTTCCTTTTGTTTGAAACCGCCCAGTTAGCCACCCTCTCCCTGCCTCTTTTTTTTTTTTCCTGGAGGCATGTATTGAAAAGAGCTGAATTAATGAAAAGGCTGTGCCGTTCAGGAGCCCCTTCCCAAGAAATAAAACGAACACAAAGGAAGCTGCTTTTCTGCAGGTCAGAGTCACTGTGTAGCCCAGAACTTGTCGGGCAGTGAATTCCCTTCCCTACCCCTGTGGCACACTTAGAGACTCTCAGGAGAGCATAGCAGGCTTCGACCGAGGCTGTGTATGGCTTAGCCTTACTCTCCAGCAGCCAAAAAGCTA
Source organism: Phrynocephalus forsythii (assembly GCA_029282475.1). Classification (NCBI taxonomy): domain Eukaryota; kingdom Metazoa; phylum Chordata; class Lepidosauria; order Squamata; family Agamidae; genus Phrynocephalus; species Phrynocephalus forsythii. The sequence continues at coordinate 1,446,298 of JAPFRF010000009.1, forward strand.
CCCCATGGAGAGGCTGCAGGACGGTTCTTGAAGTATCCGTGCATTGCTGTGCTGCAAGGACATGGAGCACCTTTGGCTGCCCAGTGGCCTTGCTCTGTCCACTTTTTCTCCAGTGTTCTGACACGTACATCTTCATGTGCCTCTTTCTTCCCTTAGTACACGGGGGCTCCTGTTGCCTACATCCAGCAGGTCCTGGTAAAGGCCACTGTCTCTCCGTGGCCCACATCCTTCCTGGCTGTGGATGTGTTTCGTTCACCACTCTCCCGTGTGTTCCAGTTAGTGGATGAAATCAGGAATCATGCCCTCCGAGACGGGTAGGTGGCTCTTGACGGGAAAAGATGAGCGGGTTTCTTCATGTTTGTTCATCTCAATCAGGTAACTTGGTAGACAGTGGGAATGCTGTAGACATAGGAGTATATCTTGGCTTCATAGAGTCATAGGATAGTGCAGTGTTGGCGAACCTATGGGACGGGTGCCCAAGGTGGCCCTCGGAGCTCTTTCTGTAGGCACCCAACATCGCCCCTTCAAAGGCATCAGCATTCAGGTCAAATGGCTGCGTTGGCCCTTTGTGAAAAATTAGTGGGTTTTGAATCACAGTTTGGGCACTTGGTCTCTAAAAGGTTTGCCATCACTGGGATGGTGTAATTGAAAGAGGCCTAGAAGGCCATCAGGTACACCTCTTCCCCCCGCCGCCGCCACCACCACCACTCCATGCAGGAATACAAATCAAAGGATCTCTGCCAGGTGGTTGACTTCAGAGGTGCCTTTGATAAAGTGCCCCATGGTCATTTTGTTCAGCAAGATAATAGAAAAACGTTCAGGTGGATACACAGTTGGTTACAGAATGATAGTCAGAGAGTGATGCTTAATGTCTCCTTCTCAAGCAGGGAGGAGGCAACAAGCGGGGGGGGGGGAGGGGTACCCTGGGGTTTGGTCCTGGGCCTGGTGCTTTTCAGTATTTTTTATTAATGAGTTGAATGAGGGAGTGCAAAGAATGCTCATCAGATTTGCAGATGGCATGAAAATGGGTGTAAAAGCTAATATCCTGGGAGGCAGAAACAAAATTTAAAAAGATCTTGATAGGCCTGATCACGGGGCTGAAACCAACAGAATGAAATTGAACAGGTAGGAGTGCAGCGTTCTACACAGGGTTAAAAAAAAAACCAAACACACAGTTCCAAGATGGGCGATGCAGCTATGAGAGAGAAGGATCTTGGAAGAGTTGTAGACCAAAAGCTGAACTACGAGGTACCCAGGTGTACTGTGGCCGCCCAAAAGGCCAGTGCTGTTTTAGCCTGTGTTAACAAAACTGTAGCCTCCCAAGTCCCAAGAGGTTCTAGTTCCCCTCTCTGTTCAGCACTTAAATGGCCTCCCTTAGTGTCCCTTGTCCCGTTGGTGACACCGTATTTCAAGAAGGATGCCAACAAACTGGCGCCAGGATGATTATGGGGCCGGAATGCAAAGCCCTAGGGAGGCCAGGCTGAAGGAACTGGGCTTGTTGAATCTGGAGAAAAGAAGATGGAAGGAAGACGGGACAGTGCTCTTCACATGCTTGAAAGGTAGCCCTGCAGAGGAGAGGGGCAGGGTCTCTCTCTCTCTCTCTCTCTCTCTCTCTCTCTCTCTCTCTCTCATCCCCAGAGTGCTGGAGACAGAGACGCGGGTTCAAGTTACAGGAAGCCCGATTTGGGTTGAAGGCCAGGAAGAGCTTCCTAACTGTTCCTTTCATTTGGATTCCTCCCTTGGGCAGGGAATTGGTCTTAGTGGCCCCTTCCCTTATTCTAGGATTCGGTTCTCACCGACAGTCAAGCAGAGGCCAAAGTCCACCAGGGGGCGACACTGAACAGCACAGAGGGAACAGCCCTGTGCCACCACTGCTGCTGCTTCCCTTCCTAGTTGGATGTTTCTCTTCCGTGTGATGACAAAACGGCCACTCTTGGTTCTTCTTTCCAGCTCCAGTATCAAAAGCTTGGAAGAAATCTGCCTCCAGGTAACAGACCTCCTGCCCAACCTCAGGAAGCTCCGAGGCCTTCCTTCCTGAGCACGGCTGCCTGCTGCTTTCGCCAGGGAACTTTTGGCAGAATGACCAGGAACGCTTCCGTGCTGACCCTGATGTCATCAAAACCATCCATCAGCATGAGCCAAAGACGCTGCAGACCTCAGCTACCCCCAAAGGTGGGAAGGGGGGAGGGTGGGGTGGGTGGGTGGCAGTGTTCTGGCACTTCCCCCTCCCTCCAAAAAGGTTTTTAAAAATAGATCAACAACGGAAGGAGCGAAGGAATGGCAACCGGACCAGGCCCTCACATTCCCACATGGGTGTGGCCAGCCTGAATGCCATTTTCTCCCGTCTGGCAAAACGCATCCCCCAATGTGTGTGTGTGTGTGTGTGTGTGTGTGTGGTTGATGCATATACGTTTAGAGAACCACTTCCTTCCCCCTCCAGTTGTGTCATTTCCAAGCCATGCCCCCCCCTCCTTTTCCTTCAGATCTCCTTTTTGGAGTTCCGGGGAAGTACAGCGGGGTGAACCTGTACAACCGGAAGCGAGTGGTAACCTACACCATCACTCTGGGTCTCCGGCACTATGATTCCAGGTAAGGCTGGCAAGATGAGGAGCTGACCCATATTTTTTTCCTTGAATAAGACTATGTTTTTGTTTTAAATTGTTAGACCCGAAGTTGAAGGTCGCCTTATACACAGGTGTATGCTGAGGAGAGAACCACACTGTTGAAAAACTAATCAGTTGGAAAAGTGTGTGTGTGTGGGGGGGTCTTCTACATGGGCAAAATTAAAAAAATCAAAATAAAAAATAAAAACTTGTGGCACCTTAAAGATTATTATATTTTATAAGTGGACATGTCCACTTCTTCAGACATAATAGTAACATAATGAGTAGTAACTCATTCTATAGTAGCTCATTCTGCTACTATATCTCTGAAGAAGTGGACATGTCCACAAAAGCTTACATTAAAACATAATTGTCTTTAAGGTGCCACATGTTATTTATTTATTTATTTACTTATTATTTCCATTTATATACTGCCTGATTTTCCCAAAGGAACTCTGGGTAGTGAACAACCAAATGCCAACAATGCAAATAAAGGACAGTCCCAGATAAAAATAAAAATTAGGATAAGACCGGCAAACCAAGGTAAAACTCAAAGATGGCGGCAGCAGACAATAGAAGTAACAGATAAACAGACCAATCACCTCAACAGTCATCAAAAGCGGCTTTGAATAGCCAGGTTTTAATAAGTTTTTTAAACATGTGAAGAGATTCCACAAGCTTTATTTCGCTTGGAAAGTGGTTCAGGTGAGTCAGGCCAGCCACTGAGAAACCCTGACTCCGAGTGGAGGATTTTTGGGCCTCCCTAGGGGTGGCGTCCCTAAGCGTAAAGGCCTGAGATGTTCTGGTGGGCCAGGCCAAAGCTGATCCTTGGGAGATATGTTCACATTCACACTTGTGGCTGCAAAGGGAGAAGAGCCCCAAATGGCTTTACCAGCGCCTCTTGTTCATCAGACATGGGGCCGAAGCAGTACCCAGTCAGGCCTCTCGCTCGGCTGGCCCCAAACCATGGAGGGTTTTATAAATCAACACCAGTCTCTTGAAACTTCTTCGGGACGGAACGGGTAGCCATTGCAGGTGGGCCAGAATTGGGGGGATGTGATCAAATCTGCTCTCACCAACTACAAATCTCGCCGCTGCATTCTGTGCCCAGCCCTTGCACAACCATCCACAGAGAGTAACTGTCAAAGTACAGGCAAATCTGGCCGATAAGCCTAAGTTGTGTAGAAGGCCTCCCTAGAAACGGCTGCCCCCTGGGGTTCCAGGGACAAAGCCAGATCGAGGACAGCACCCAGCCTCTTCACTCTATCCACCAGCTGAAGGGCAGACCCACCCAGGCCATCCAGCCTCCACGGCATGTGCACATAGCTGAAAATTGCATTTGACCTTGACAGGAACATTGCTGCTTTAAGTGGCCTGTTGTTAGTTTTGTCGGCAGCTGGGTAGGTGGAGAGATGCTAAATCTATCCCCCTACATACAGATTAGACACCCAGTACACACTTACCAAATTCTGGTGAGATCCTGAAGTTGTCCCTGCCCCAGGGATACTTTGAAGCCGAGAGGGAGGTCCGTTTAGAAGCTCCCCTGTATTTCGGGTGGCCTGGTATCACCACCAGGGTGTTTGCCGGTAGAGAAGGCCCCCTCGCTCAGCCCCTCGGGTGCTTCTGTGGCAGGTTCCTGTCCAGCCTCCGTTCCCGTCTCAAGCTGCTGCACCCCAGTCCCAACTGCACCCTGCGGGAGGAACACATTGTCCATGTCCACTTCAAGGAGGAGATCGGCATCGCGGAGCTGATCCCCCTCGTGACGACTTACATCATCCTCTTTGCTTACATCTACTTCTCCACTCGTAAGTCGGAGGGAGCTGCAGACAGGGTGTTTTTTTGGGGGGGCAGGAGGGGGGCTCAAGGTGAGACTGAAGCAGTTGGGAGGAGGGAGGTCTTTGGCATTTCTGAGCAGAGGATCTGGATTGAGAGAAGGTGGAGAAACTGCCCACAATAACCTGGGAGAGAGAGAGGCCAGGACAGTATTGGGTGTGTGGGTGCGTGGGTGGGTGGGTAGGTGTTTAAGGGGTCCTGTTTGGAATCCTCATGAAGAGACTGCACTGGTTTTGAGGACTTCCACGCCTCACACAGCACTGCATGTGGAGGAGCGGGTGGTAGAGCTCAGGATGTGTGAGTAGATCACCTTGAGACAGAAGGGGACTAGAAACCAAGCCCCCCCACCCCCCGGGAGGAAAGGCGGAAGGAACTGGGCACACGGAGCCTTGAAAAGAGAAGCAGGGGGAGGGGAGGGGAGGGGGGGGAGAGAGCACTTTCCAAAGACCCGGAAGGCTGTGTCCTAGGGAGGAGGGGCAGGCGTCTCTTCTCAGTCGTCCCAGAGCGTGGGACGCCTAATAGTGACTCCGATGAGAGGAGGCCAAATGTTTCAGCCAAACATCTGGAGAAAGGTCCTAACTGTAAAGAGGGGCAGGACAACGGAACCCATGGCCTCAGGAGGCAGGGAGTGGGCAAACACAGGAGACTTTCAAGAGAGAGGGAGGCCACCCTGGAACCAGATGCTCCCGTGGACTCCCTCCACCTCGAGCAGGGAGTTGGACGTGGTGACCTTACGGGCCCCTTCCAACTCCAGCATTCCGTGATAAGCCTGCTGACGGTTCCGCGCGTCTCCCTGCCACCCAAGCCTTCCTTTTCGCTGGGGGTGGGGGTTGGGGGTGGGCAGCCCTTCTTCGGTGTCTTCTGTCTCTGACCAGTGACGGTAGGAGCTTTGCTATCTCTTCCTCAGGGAAAATTGACATGGTGAAATCCAAGTGGGGCCTGGCGCTGGCGGCTGTTGTGACGGTCCTCAGCTCTCTGCTCATGTCTGTTGGTCTTTGCACCCTCTTTGGCCTGACGCCCACGTTGAACGGAGGGTTAGTATCCACATTGTGCCTGGGAGGGGAACGGTCAAAGGTGGAACGGCACTGAGCTGCAGCTGTTGAATGGGGTTGGGGTGGGTGAGCCTTCAGAGGCTGGCCGGTGGACTGCCATCCTGTCTCAACCCACCTACGGCTGTCTTGATGAGGGCCAACAGGGCTTGCCACCCGGAAGCAGTGCGAGGGCTGCAAGCTCCTGTGGCAGTGTGGATCTCCAACCCATCGCTTGCTGAGATGAGTTTGACGGCGCTGCTTCAGGCTCTGAATGGATCCCTATACATGCAAAAATGTGATTGTGCCTAACATGCTATAAGCCAACACGTGCCAAATGGGTTCAGTCTGCTGTGGAGTTCGCTGCAGCTTTATTTATTTATTTATTTATTTATTTATTTATTTATTTATTTATTTCTATACCACCCATCTTCCAATGGAACTCTGGGCTTTGTCGTGATCTGCTCACAGGAGGAAGCATAATGAAAAGTATGCAGCTGTGGCCATTCAAATAATCTTTAGCTTAAAATGTGGTTCAGAGGTCTGGGAACCAGTGCCTTTCCTGATAAGGAGAAACAGGAATGTTCCTGGAGAAACCCTTTGTCGGTCTCAGCACCACCACCTTTTCTTAACAGCCATAGATCATTCTTGGCGAACCTATGGCATGGGTGCCAAAGGGAGCACTCAGAGCCCTTTCTGTGGGCACCCGACATTGCCCCTTCACAGCCACCTGGATTCAGGTTAAATGGCTGTATTGGCACTTTGTGGGAAATTAGTGGGTTTTGAATCGCAGTTTGGGCACTCGGTCCCTGAAATAGATGATCACCGGTTAACAACGTGTGCCTCCAACTTGTCCGTAGCAAATGTTTATTATGTTCCAATGGGGCAAACAGAAAGTGCTGGTACCTTGCATGTGTTTTCTGACTACTCTGGGGTAGCTTTTGGGTGAAGTGGCCAGTTTTACATCAGATAAAATATAGACCTGTGGTTGAGGATAGAAATCTCTGCCTGCGTTCTTTCCCTGCAGTATAGTTAAACAAGCAAACGGTTGACTTTGGAGGCCATGTCAACAAACAGCTCTCCTGTCGATATCGTGTTGAGAAAGGCGCAGCCTTCTCACCCAGATGGGCGGGGGAGGTGGATCTCAGCAGGACTCCTGGAGCTGGAAAGAAACAGCCGGGAATGAGAGCACCTCAGCTGCCTGGGGCATTCTCTGTCCTCAGTCAAATCCTTGGATCCTTGCATCATTGTCGTCTGTTATGTAAACAGTTTCACAAAAGTAGAAGGGCATTGCCACATGACCTTATCTCACTTCACAGCACAGCCTGTCTGGTGGGCTTCCCCCAGTTGTCTCGTTGACCGGGTACTTGGGACATGTTGAATCTCTGCCATTTTGACTGACCGTCCGGTGGCCTTGGCTGCTGTCCTGTCTCCTTGGGAGGGAGGGATTTGTTGGCAGCCGAAGCATGTTTTGAAACGTGCATGTTTCACCCTAGTCAATACATGCAGTTATAGAAGACGGTTATGTTTAGGAAGACAAACAATTGTCTTGGAGCTTGTATTGGCAGAGCTTAAACTGCAGCACTATAGTCAGAACTCTGCTCCTGGCCTGGGTTCAATCCCAAGGAGCTGGCTTGAGGTTTACTTGGACTTCTATCCTTTTGTGATGAGTATCCAGGTTTGTAAAAAATATTTTTGTTCCATTTTACCAATTTTAGAATACAAGACAAAATTAAATTAAACAAACAACATCTAAAAACAAAGAAACAAAGCAAAACAAAAAGCCTACAACAAAAGGGTTAGTGCAGTACATTGCAGTAGAACGACGTTGGTATTTCCTATCGGGACACCTTTTTCATTTGCAACGAGTCCATGTAAGCCTTCCAAAGATCATCGATGATACCTTCATGGAATGGCCTTCTGAATGTTATTAATTCAAATGAGGCCGAGGAATGCAGTTCTCCTGCCACTGTATACTAGTTGAGGAATGTTTGTCTTTCCATGCATTTAGTAGAAGTCTTTTAGGAACACCCTCCTTGCAAGGGCTAGGGTGTGGAGCAGTGTGTGGCCTGGATCATTCACTTGTAAACTGCCCAGAGAGTGCTTTAAGGGCTATGGGGAGGTATAGAAGCAGCACTCTTTGCTTGTTTGCTTTGCTTTGTCTCCCAGTTGAAGACTCGTCCTAACCTGGAGACTTCCTGTTTTAGTTGAATTGTTAAGCTCTTGAGGAGATGAGTTGTCTCAGGGAGGCAGTCCCATTTTCTGTCCTGCCCCACCCTGCCTCTCTCTCTCTCTCTCCCACCCCCAGCTGTTTCTGATCAGAATTTCTCAGGCTTCTCTCTCTCTCTCTTTCTCTTGTTTCCTTTTTGTCTCCAGAGAGATCTTCCCTTATCTAGTGGTCGTGATTGGTTTAGAAAACGTGCTGGTTCTCACCAAATCAGTTGTTTCCACTCCTGTCGACCTGGAAGTGAAGCTGCGGATTGCACAAGGTGAGAAGGAAAGTGCGTGAAGGAGGACGTAGGCTGGGACATTGGGTCTGTCTAGCCCTTGGTTGTCTTCTCTGAGGTTCAGGGGCAGGGGCAGGCAAGGCCCGGTCTTTCCCACATTGCAACGCAAGGGGAAAAAAGACCCCTGCAAGGAGAAGCTGACCTAGCTTCCTAAATGGCCCTGTTTAGAGGTTTTGGGAGGAGTGAGAATGGTCTGGGCACTGTTCCCAGAGAGACCTTCTTGGAAAGCAGGGCCCTCTCTCCACTGGCAAGCAGGAGCCATGGTTCCAGGGTCCTCTCTGTGACAGACAGGGGCTTCTTGAAAGCTCTCCAAATAGTGTGTGCCTACGGCTTGGTCTCCTTTTGAGGACCCTCCCGCCTCCTCCTGCCTCTGAATTCACTCAGGCCCACCAGCCCATTGGAGGTGTAACACACCCATGGCGGGGGGCGGGGCGGGCGGGGCGGCGTGAGTTCTTCCTCTCCCTTGGGTGCAGAAGAGCCAGCCATCGGCAGGAGCAAAGTGGAATCGGAGCCTGCTGCCTTCCATCTCTGCAGAAGAGCCCCGTGGAGCTTTCTTGGGGTGGGCTGGCTTTTTTGCCTTGGTTTTTGTGTGGTCTTAATGGGCTTTCTGTGAAAACTGTGCCTAAAAACAAGCTGCCAGTTCCAGAGCTTTGGTTCTCTCCTTGGTGGTGCAACTCCTAGAGAAGAACCTTTCCCATCATTGGATGTGCCCTTTCTCTCTCTCTCTCCCCCCCCCCCACTTCCTAGGCTTGAGCAATGAAAGCTGGTCCATTATGAAGAACATGGCCACAGAGCTGGGGATTATTCTGATCGGCTACTTCACCCTCGTCCCAGCTATACAGGTACCTGGGGAGGTGTTTGGCTCCTTGGTAGGAACAGACCACGTCATTCCCTTGCCTTCATCAACGTGACACCCGGTACCTCTTGGTGACGTTAGGACTGCTGCTGAGACCCAGTTGTGCGTGCATGGGTTTTGGCCGTGTCGTCCCTAGTATTGCCGTCCCACTGCACCAAGGCCAGGCGGGCAGTTGATTTGTGTATCACCACGGACTCAGGCTGGACAACAACCACTTCTTGTTACCCTGGGCTGCCTTCTATTTGGAGCCTTCTTCAGGAACTTGGGCTGGGCTGGTGCTGCCAGCATCTGCTGGCCATTTAGATGGAGATAAAAGCAGGGAGGGCCCAGTTTGCAAAGTGGAGCTTCCCTGAGCAGAGCGGGGTTTGCTTTAAGGTGTTGGCGTGCCCTCCCGGGTCCTGTCTCTACAAGGTCCACAGCCTCATGGTTGGTGCTCCGCTGCCTACTCGCCCTTAACTGGTGGAACCCATTCTGGGCAGAAAGCAGAAACAGACCCAGTTGCCCTCTCGCTAACTTCTCTCTCCTTCCTCCTGCTGTGCTTATAACTGCTTGCAGGATGGGATGGAGAAGAGGTTTCAAGGTCATACCTAAGGCAGGTGGAACACCGAGCCTCGGTGGCGGTGGTGACAGGGGATTGGTGGCAGATTCAGGGAGCAAGACGCAAGGCCCATGAGCCCTGATTTCTGCCTGTGGTGGTTGCTTTGTGAGGCGTGCAGAGGGAAGACTTGGGTGCCTCTTATCTGTGTCCCTGAGCTTGAAGGACAGAGAAGAGATGATGTGTGGAGTCCAAGGGAGATAGGGAGCTGAGTTGCCTCACCCAGCCCCTGGCCTTGGCCCTTGGTTGGCTCAGAGGGAGGAGCCCTGAGACCTTGACCGGGTTCTCAGGCAGCTGGGAGCCTGGCAGCAGTGTGGCGGGCACAGCCAGAGGGGGGCCTGTCTCTTTCCACAATCTTTGCCCAGAAGGAGTCCAGAAGAAATTCTGCAGGGCTTCGGGGACAGGGAGGGGCAGCAAGAAAAAGCCTGCCCCTCCCTGCCCCTGCACATCCTGTGTGCTGTTTTCTTCACCATTACTTCATGGCTGCTTTTGACGTAATTCTGCCCCTGGTGAGGCTGGGGAGTTGAACTTGATTCCTAACACTCCAAACTAGCGCTTCCCCACATACGTGTGTGTGTGTGTGTGTGTGTGTTGTTTATTTGTTGTATAAAGCTCCCGAGGGCTACAACCCTCCTGTGTGAAGCATCAGAGGGCTGAGGTCTAAACACAATCTCCTGCGTGGCTTTGCTGCCAGGGCCGGATGGGGTGGTGGCGTTGGGGGGGAGTGACTCACCCACGGGAGTCTTTTCAGTGACAAACCCGGCTGCCCCTCCCTTTTCTTTCCTCCGGTGCCTTCCAGGAGTTCTGCCTCTTTGCTGTGGTTGGCTTGGTGTCCGACTTCTTCCTCCAGATGCTCTTTTTTGCCACCGTCCTCTCCATCGACATCCGCCGGATGGAGGTACAGCGCTCTCCTTGCAAGTTGTTTTCAGGTTGCCTGGGAAGGCCGGGAGCGGCCGCCTCAGCTCGGCTCACATAGGGCCTTTTTACACGACCCCTAAGATCCGCTGGTCCCTTAAATTCGGACCAGAGATCTTGAGGGTTTGTCGCTCTCCCTGCGTTCCCACCCCCTCCGCACTTCCTTGTTCTGTCTGCCTGAGGGGAGGGAGAAAAAAAGGGAGAAAAGAATGCACTCTTACCTCCGGAGTGCAGGTGGAAGTTGCTCCGACCCCCCCCCGTCACTTCCTGGTTCCTCTTAAAGGGGCAGGAGGCAAAAAAAAAAAAAGAAGAAGAAGAAGAGAGGAGAGCCCGGCACTCTCCGCATCAAAATTTTTCACTCTCCCAGAGCAGGTACTTGAAAGGTGCGCTGGGACGCGCTTAGGTGGGCGGGGTCGCACTTAATTTTCTGTTAGCTCCGGATCTGGTGGGGAAACATTTTTAAGCTCCAGAGCTGGGAGCCATTTGCGGTGGAGCTTAGGGGTTGTGTATAAACGCCCATAGTGTAGTCCTCTACTACCATGTGAGAGCATTCAACACCAGCAGAATCAGTAAGCGCAGTCAGACTGTGGGGCTCTGAGGGACCAGGCAGCTGTGGGTCTAAAACATTCCCTCACATGTCTGGATTGTAGTATTTGGGGGCAGAAACTTTGGATGCACTAACAGCTGGCTAATCCCAGGTGTCTGGTGAGCATGGTTATTTGTGACATAGAGTACAGATTGCCAGCCAGGCAGGGCGCAGAGCTGAGATAGGTGGGTGAACAGAACTGGGGCATGCCACTGGGGGGGGGGTACCTCCACCAAGCACTGATAGCAGAAACCAGGCCTGGTATTGCACCCTTGAGACGGTCGCACCCAGGTTTCTCTGGACTGTGTGGGGTAGCTTGTCCCCCCCCTCCCCTCCCCCCAAGTGACGTCCTTCTGTTTTAAGCTTCTCACCCTCCTGTTTTCTTTCTCGGGGCAGCTGGCTGATTTGAACAAGCGCCTCCCTGCGGAAGCTTGCGTGCCCCCTGCCAAGCCCACCAGCCGCTCCCAGCGATATGAGCGCCAGCCAGCCGTGCGGCCTGCCACCCCCCACACCATCACCCTCCAGCCCTCCTCCCTCAGGAACCTGCGCCTCCCCAAGCGCCTGCGGGTGATCTACTTCTTTGCCAGGACCCGTCTGGCTCAGAGACTCATCATGGTAGGCCGTGGCCTGTTGTAGAGAGAGCGCTCCCTCCCAGAAGAACCGCTCTGGCCGTTGGGGGTGGGGGGTGGGGGTGGGGGTGTTTAGGTTTGGGATTCTCTGGCTCTGCTTGGTGGGTGGGGAGGGGTTCGTCCCATGACTGCTCAGATCAGCTGCTTGCAGGAAAGGCACCGGGGGGGGGGAATTAATTGGCTGATGGGGGGGGGAGATGGAAAAAAACTGGAGCTGCAAGAACCCAAGCTGGCTGGTCCTGCTGCCCTGCTGGGCTGAAATTGGGTGTTTTGACTTCCACTCCTGTGAGGAAGAAAGACCGCCATGGTTTTTCAATGGCATGTAGGCCTTAGTGGTGCTGGTCCTTGAGGTGGTGTGGTTGGCCGGAGTGGGGGATGGGAACTGGGAGGGCTCTCGAGTAGGGTACGGCCAGGATGTCAGCAGAGTTCCTCTCATTGGCTCAGTGGCCCCGTGGCTCAGTGGCTTCCCACGCTTGCAGCCGGCACGTAGCTTTCCTCTTGGGTGCGCATAGTGTGTGTGCTCCAGCCTCCACCTGCTGGGAGGATCCCTCTGGATATCTTGCCAGGGCCCTGGGTGGGCCCACTTCAGGTGGGGGGGTGGCAACCCCATGATGGGTAAAAGAGGGGCTTCCTGCCCAACCCCCCCTCAGGCCCCTACCTTTTGGGGGGACTCAAATGAGAATAAGGGTTTTTTTCTTGCAACAGAGCAAAGCCACTGGTTTTATTTTATTTTATTTTACAAGATGTGCATGTCGGAGCGGAGGGTGGGGGGTGGGTGCTGCCGCCGTCGCGCTCACCTCTCTCGCCTTGTCTTCTCTGCAGACGGGGACGGTGGTGTGGATCGGCATTCTGTTTTACACGGATCCCGCTGGCCTCCGGCCTTACCTTGCCTCCCAGGTCACGGAGCAGAGTCCCCTTGGGGAGGCCGGGCTGCCCGCCATGCCGGTTCCCGGGGAGGTCCTGCCCACTCGGGGGGCCAAGCTTTCCCTCAGTGTCTTTCCGCCGGACTCCATGCAGCAGCAGCAGCAGCAGCAGCAGCAGCTGTTGGGGAATCAGACCATGGACTCCCTGGGCAGGCAGGAGGCGAGTCGCCGTGGGGAGGCGGAGGAGCGACAGAGCAGGGAGAGCCGCGAGCAGCCGGAGGTGGGCCCCATGGCTGAAGTGACGTGGGGGGCGGAGGACGAGGAGGTCTGGAGGAAGCTCTCTTTCCGGCACTGGCCGCTGCTCTTCAGCTACTACAACATCACGCTTGCCAAACGGTTAGTGCAGCAGAAGTGCCAAGGTGGACCCCGCCAGGACGTCCGCGTTGCTCTTTTGTCCCAGTCTTTCCCAGTCCTTCCTGGGGGCCACCCAAAAGACGTGATGTGTGTGCGTGCGTGAGCCCCTGCTTGTCCCCTGGGCTCAGAGGGTTGTGAGGAGCTGCAGGGTGGAGAGTGCCCCTCTGCCTTTCCACTTTTGTCTATTTCTCCCTGCGCCCATGTGGCCGCTGGAGGCACCGTCTCTTGTTGTCTGGCTGTGCTTTGGGTTTCTGCTTGGTTGGGTATCAGTTTTTCTCCCGTTAAAACCTTCTTGAACTGCTGGGACACCATACCAAAAAAATAGGCAAGAAAAAACCCAGAATGATCCAAGGGGAAGGGCCTGGCAGCCGAGAAAGGAAAGGTTCTCTCCCTGCCCGAGACGGCCGCGGTGGCTGCTCAGCTGGATGGAAGGCACCGTCCTTGAAGTCCAAGGGTTCTCTTTCAGCTTGGCTGAGGTGCCCGTCCGTAGTCTCGGGAAGGCTGAACCAAGGGGGTGGCTTTGGGGCATCCTGAAGGCCCTGGGAAAACAGCTCAGAACGCCTTGCCTGTTCTTCAGCTCCCCTCAACTTGCTGCCCCGAATTTTGACAAGTTCCATGGTGTCCAAACTTCCAACACACTGAAGGGGCAGAGGATCAGTTTGCTTCCGTTTTACCTGGCTTGCCCTGCTCTTCTCTCTAGAAGTGGGTCCCCCATTCAGTTTCAGCCGCGAAGAGGAGGGGGAGGGGTGACAATCTCTTGTTTTGCCTCTCCTTTTAAAGGTATATCAGCATCCTCCCAGTCATCCCGGTCACCCTCTCCCTCAGCCCCCAAGAGGCCCTAGAGGCTCGCCATCCCCATGATGCAAACCGCTACCAGACTTTCTTCTCACCGAGCGACAGGCCCTCAGAGAAGGCAGATCCGTTGGCCAACGGCCTTCCCAAAGCGCAGGGCCATCGGGATGTCACGCTCTACAAGTAAGAGGTCCAGCCGTTTTATGGGATGGGGAGGGAGAGGCACTGTACAAAACAGGGATTTCACGGGCTAGGGCAGCGAAACATCATAGAGAGAATCCTCGTATCAAACCTGCAAGCTTTATTATGACGAGAAACCTACACCGAGAAGATGGGTGAAGTGATTCTCCTAGATTGGTTTCTCTTTTATATGCCTTGAAGTGGCATATTCCAAAGAACAGACTAAACAGGAAAAAAAGAAATGCATAATAAAAAGAATTACAGAAAGGGACTAGAGCAAACTATAGGTTCTTTCTGTTACGCGGTTTAGACAACATCATCAGGAAATGCCCTGACCAGAGTTCCTGATTACAAACTTGCTGGACCTTCCCTGCTCTCTTGCCCATAGATGCCATCTTTTATCCACTCCACCCACCCTGCTCCTGTCAGAGGAGTTACTGCTCCTGACCGAGTATCTATGTATGGGGAAGGAAACATGGCGTCCCTCCAGGGCTGCTTGAATGGCAGCTTCTAGGGAGTGTTGTTGCTAGGGACGGATGGTGGGAAAGGGAGCCCAGGAGCACCTGAAGGGCCACCTGCTTGCTCGCTCGCCCTCTCGGACCGGCTTAGAATGCCCCGTGTCTCGATAGCTGTTGCTCTGACCTCAGGGGCCAGAAGGCACATGGCTGAGATGAGGAACTCGGCGATTTTACCCCCTGAGTTAGGGGAGAGAGTGGGTGGGCACTAGATTTCGGCACGTTATCCTTTATTCATACCTAAGGAAGTCAATGTCGCATACGAATGTTGAAACACTCAACGCCCTCCCCCCATTGGTTTGGTTTCAGTGTGGATCCAGTGGGCCCTGGTGGGTCCCCCTGGTTCCTGCTTGCCCCCACCCCTGGCTCTGCCTGACTCTGCTGCCCTCTTTTCCCCTCCCTCCAGGGTTGCTGCTTTGGGCCTGGCCTCTGGCATCCTCCTGGTCCTCCTTCTTTTCTGCCTCTACAAGGTTTTGTGCCCCAAAAACTATGGGCAAAACGGGTCCTCCCAGAGCAGGAGGAGGAGGAGGAGGAGAGGGGACCTGCCTTGCGACGATTACGGCTACTCCCCTCCGGAGACGGAGATCATCCCCTTGGTGCTGAGGGGCCACCTCATGGTAAGGGGCCGGAGAGGGAGCCTGCCTGGCAAGCAGGTAGGGGACAGGGCAGGGCAGTGATGGAGAATGTCTCCCCTGTGGAAGCAGAGCGAGGGAGAGAGCGATGGGCACCCAGGGGCCATGCTCAGCTGCCCGGGCCCTGGGGGTCGCTTCTGGGCCGCCTTCCCTCCTTCCTTCCCTCTTGGGAAGGCTGCAGAGCCCAAGCCTTGAGGGGAGGAGGTGTTTGAGCAAGCGAAGGTGGCTCTGGGAGCCCCTCCCTGGCACCTGGGCAAAGGTCTCTTTTTTCGGTGGTGGGGGTGGGGGAAGATTCCCATCTGTGGGACCTGCCCCATGGCGTCGTCCCAGGTGGCCTGAGGTCCCTCTGCTTGCCCCGTTCATGCTCCCTCCCTGCTCTCAACCCCACTCGCGTCGCTGCCTCCGAGGGATGTGTAGACAGCTCTGATGAGGGTGGAGGGGGGGCGGCGGTGCGGCCGTGGACAGGCAGGCCTGCCCCTTCCTTCCTTCCTTCCTTCCTTCCTTCCTTCCTTCCTTCCTTCCTTCCTTCCTGCCTTCCTTCCTTCCTTCCTTCCTTCCTTCCTGCCTTCCTTCCCCTTCCTTCCTTCCTTCCTTCCTTCCTTCCTTCCTTCCTGCCTTCCTTGCTTCCTTCCTTCCTCCCGCAGTCCCTGAGGCCGCCTCTCTTCTTTCTCCGCAGGACATTGAATGTCTGGCCAGTGACGGCATGCTGCTGGTCAGCTGCTGCTTCCGCAGGACATTGAATGTCTGGCCAGTGACGGCATGCTACTGGTCAGCTGCTGCTTGGTGGGCCAGATCCGAGTGTGGGATGCCCAGACCGGCGACTGCCTCACCGTCATCCCCAAGCAAGGGTAGGACTCCCCCTCCCCTCCCCTCCCCTCCCTCTCCTGTCACTCCCCACCCTCACACACACACACTCACACACACACACACACACCCCGTGCACACCATGCGTGCACCTTGATCAAGGCAGCTGGCTTTGATCTGGACTGCCCTGGGCTCCTGAAGAGAGATGCTTCACTCTGTGACCCTGAGCTGCTCCTTGGTCACGTGTTGGAGCAGCCTTGCATCCTGTTCCTTGCCAGGGACCCAGGTCCCAGCTTCAGCCTGTCCAGGTGGGCCTGCTCTCTGCTTCAGGTGAGCTTCCCTTAGAGAGAAAGGTTGCAGAAGATGGCTGGGAAGCCAGAGGCCTGCTGTGCCTCGTGCTGGAGAAAGGCCAGCGGTATCTGCCGGGAAAGAGCCACCACTGGTGTTCTTGCCAACAGGGCCTGTGCCAGCACAGAGGCCTCGCCTCCTGGTTCTTGGACACACACAGAGTCCGAGAGTGCTGAAGAGAGGTGTCAGTTGCCCTGCCTTTATAGTGGGTGGGTGGGGGGCCACTGCCCTTCATTCCCAGGGAAGGCTTCCCCTTCTCACCACCCACAGGCCCTCCGTTGTCCCCTCCTTCCAAGGTGTGGGAGGCTGCGTTATCCCCAACCGTCCCTTTGCTGTATCGTTCCAGATTGCGCCGAGACAACAGTGGTTTCCTGGACTCCCAGGACTGCTGGGACCACAGCCCGGAGGGCAGGCGGGGGCTGGACGACCCCTTTGAAGGCAGCCGCCCCTTCAAGCGGGCCCGCAGCCCCCCGCAGCCCCCGCTCTTCAGCGACCAGCCGGACCTCACCCCGCTCATTGACACCAACTTCTCGGAGCAAGCCAAGGCGGCCGCCCCGGAGCCCCGCCACCGCCTGGTCTGCAGCCGCCTGAAGGAGTCCGGCTATGACTTCAGCCGCCTGGTGGAGAAGGCCTGCGAGGAGCACGGCAGCCCCCGTGGCCTCGGCTTCTTGGCCCCCTTCCAGACGGGCAGAGGCGAGGAAGAAGAGGAGGAGGAAGAGGTGGAGGAGGAGGAGGAGGAGGGTTGCTGCACCCGCAGGGGTAGCCTGGGAGAGGACCCTTGCCTGGGCTCAGAGAAGGCCGTGCCCCTTCCCTCCTGGGGAGGTGACTTTGAAAGCTCCATCTGGAGCCTGGAGCTGCAAGGGAACCTGATTGTGGCCGGCCGGAGCAACGGGAGGCTGGAGGTGAGGAAGTGGGACTGTTGTCCACCCAGCTGAGAGAGAGGCACCCTCCCTGCCCACCCCACCCCCATCTCTCTCTCCCTGGTCCCCAGGGCAGCTCCGTGAGAGGGAGGCCTGCCCCACAGTCTGCTTCCTAGTGGAGTAGGTTAGGTTACAGCCCAGGCCCCCTTAACTCTGCCCCCGTGCTCTGACCCCTGCTGTGATTGGGGCCTGACCTTTTGTGGCAAAGGAGCCTCTTGAGTGCCTCTCAGGCTGTGGCGGAGTGGGCAGGCTGGGGAATCCCTTTGCTGGGTTGGGGCCCCCGTGAGCGTGCAGAGAGAGTGCCAGGCTGTTGCCCAGACCAAAGGGGCCTCTCCCTGAGGAGCCCCTTCCTGTAGAGCCCGGCCAGGCCCGCCCTGTTGGCCAGAAGCAGGGGACACCAAAAGGCCTGCTGGGGAGACGTGGGTCCCCAAAGTAGAGGGGTTGACCGTCTTGATTGGAAATGTCTCTCCTCTTTTGCCTCGGGGTGGGTCACTCCTTCTGTTGGCGGTAACCCCAGACAGTCTTGGTTTGCATTTGCATGGCACTTGGGTTCTCCAAAACTGCAGCTGCAGGGAATCAGCCCCAGGCTGGAGAACTGAAGGGCCCTGGGGAAAGCATCAGAAATCCTGAGAGGGTGTGTGTGTGTGTGGGGGGGGAGACGCTTTTCTCTAGCGGTTTCTTTTTTCTTTCGGGAGGACTGAAAGGCCTCCCCACACTCGTTTTCTAAACCGTTCTTGACATCTGGGCCACCTCCTGCTACCACGGGGAGGCAGCAGCGGTTTCTCAAGATTCCCCTGCCGCTTCCACCATTTGAGCCATGTGGGGCAGGGAGAAGATGCCATGGCTTATGGCAACCCAAGGGGTGGTGGGTTCTGCTCCAAGCCCAGCGGCCTAAGTAGACCTCCAGGGGGTCGGCGGAGGGAGCAGTGCCCGGCCAGGTCTTTGAGCAGCAGCTTGGCTGGGCCCAGCGGGGGTGCCATCCAGCTCGGTCTCAGGGGGCATTGCTCCCCAAAATGAGGTGGGTGCTTCTGGACGGAAGGCAGGGACTCGTGGCTGAGGGTGGGGTGGGGGGACATCTGACTGCTGTGTGGCTGGGGAAGCAGGGGAGGAGGGGTGTGTATCTTTTTCTGCTTAAGGCTCCAAAAGGGATGGTGAGGAGTAACGCCTCCCACCCCAGAGGGCCGTGGGGAAGGGAAGTGTGCTTTTCTTTGCCATACTCTGTTTCCCCTTGATGTTGCAGGTGTGGGATGCAATTGAAGGCACCCTGTGTTGCAGCCATGACGATGGCCAGTCGGGCATCACCTCCTTGGTCTTCCTGAATAGCCGGTGAGAGCGCCTTTGCCTGGACGCTCCGCCCGGACAGATGGATGGAAGGCCTGCTCGCCCCCCGGGAGTCGGGGGTGGCGACAGCTGCGGGGCTCTGGGCCTGACCTCTTTCAACACAGGGATCTGTTTGTATTTAGAGGTTGGGGCGCTGCTTTGGAAAGGCTTCGGCCTTGAAAGGCAGCCTGTAAAATTATCTGTTAAGGAAATGCATCTGTTTGTCTTTTCCTTGACTAGGATTGTAGCTGCCAGGCTCAATGGCTCCCTAGATTTCTATTCCTTGAAGACGCACACTTCCTTTGAGCGCTCCCAGTTCCAAGGTAAGAGGAGCTGCCCGCCAGTCACTCCAGAAACACGCGTCGGCCCCACTTTCATGGTCCTCCCAAGCTCCATTTTCCTGAAAATGGGGAGAACTGGGAGAGGTTGGAGAGGGCCTGTCTCACGGGGGATTCCCTCCAGCCCGAGTGCTCTTGGGTGGCCTGGTGGGAACTCCTGGCCGTCTCCTCTGCCAGCGACCGCCATGCTGGGCCTCCTGATCCCTGGCCACAGTAACTGCTCTGCTCTTCCTTCTCTCCGTCCCTCTCTCTCTTCCAAGCAGTCTGCCCTTCCTTGGGTTTCCCCAGGGGCGATCTCAGGGACCCGTCGCCCTGCCTTGCCTGCACGCACACATGCTGGCCTGCTCTTCCCCTCCCCTCCCCTCTCTCACTCTCTCCCTCCCGTCTTTTCCCCCACCACCCAGGAACTCCCGGGCGGAACAGCCTCCCAGCCTCTCCCATGTACAGCAGCAGCGATGTCCTCACCTGCCTGCACCTGACCCACACGGTGACCTGTGCCCACCAGAAGCCCATCACGGCTCTGAAGGCAGCTGCAGGGCGCCTGGTCACAGGCAGCCAGGATCACACCCTGAGAGTGAGTCCGGAGCAAAAGGGCTAAAACCAGGAGGCCTGTCCTTGATTAAGGGCAGCCTTTTCCTCCCGTCCCAGGGGTCCTTCCATGCAGGAACGGTGTTCTCACCACTGCAGTCACCCAAAATGGGGCCGGCCTCCCAAATGCAGAGGGAAAACCACGCCTGTGAATCAGAAGTTGAGTCCTTGCCACTGGACTTCTTTTCTTGTGAGAGAGAAAGGAGGCAGCTCCTGGTCCTGAGGATCCCCCCCCCTGCAGGCTCACTCCAAGCACCAGCAGGCCAGGAGATGTGCAGGGGGGGCAGGGGTTGGGCATTGGGTCAGAAATCGAAAGAGCAGCAGCAGGAGGAGAGGGGTGCTCCCTTTCCCCCAGCTGATGGAGTTTCCTCTTCCTTTCTTTCTTTCTTCCCTGCCTGCCTCAGGTGTACCGCCTCGAAGACTCCTGCTGCCTCTTCACTCTGCAGGGCCACTCGGGAGCCATCACAGCCGTCTACATGGATCAGGTAGAAACACTGGGGGGGGGGGGGCTCTCTGTGGGCTCCTTGATGGCCGTCAGCTCCACAGAGTCTTTTGGAGGAGGCAGGGCACAGGTGGCCAGGTCACTCAGGCAGGGGTTTCTCAGGGTCCGCAAGTCTGAGGAGGGTGTGGATTTAAAGCGTGCCTTTGGCATGGACCCTGGCAGCTTCATGGGCTGCTTGTTTCTTAGTGGCAAGGATTCATCAGTGTGATAAAGTCAAATTATGCCTTATAAATTGGGATTTAGGTGGTTAGTTATAAATTGCCAATGCACCATTATAAATTGCCAATGCAGCATTGTTGGTTCATCAAAATTGCCACGCTGAGTTAGTTATATAGCAAAAGGTTTATTAAAGACAGATAGAAATAAAGCACAGAACACATACAGTACAGAAAAGCCAGAAGGTTTATTACTCTGAAGGGCGATACATCTATGGCCTCCCTGGTTGGACAGACCTGCCTCTTGAGACTTGATCCTGCGCTGAAACTGGGTTCCCAGAGCTCAAGGGCTTCTTCTGGCCCCTGCCTGTAGGCAGGCACAGGGTGTTGTTTGGTGTGTCTCTCTGTCAGAGAGAGAGAGAGAGGGGATGGAGCCCACCCTGTGCAGAAGAAGCAGGATGGCCAGGCCACCGCCCGTCCTCTCTCTGCTGAGTTTGGCGGCCGTTTGTTCCTCCTCGTAGAGCTTGAGCCACCCGGGCGGCTGCGGCTGCTGCTGCTGCTGCTGCTGCTCTCGTTCAAGCAGTGGCTCCTCCCCGGCCCAGACTCCCCACCCGGCGGCTGCCCTGCTCCCGGTCCAGGAGGGGCCAGCAAGGGCTGGGCTGTGACGTCCTTCCCTTCCTCCTTCCAGACCATGGTGCTAGCCAGCGGGGGCCAGGACGGCGCCATCTGCCTCTGGGACGTGCTGACGGGCAGCCGAGTGAGCCACATGTATGCCCACCGCGGCGACGTCACCTCCCTGACCTGCACTACCTCTTGCGTGATCAGCAGCGGCCTGGACGACGTCATCAGCATTTGGGACCGAAGCTCCGGCATCAAGCACTACTCCATCCAGCAGGTGCCTGGCTGGAGCCGCTCTCCCCAGAGCAGGGTGGGGTGGGGTGGGGTGGGGTGTGGGGTGTGGGGTGTGGGGTGCTCATCCTGCTTGGGTGCAGGTGGCAGCAGCTTTGGGGTTGGGCCTTTTTTTCCTTCCCGAGGATGCCAGTCGGTGTCATGGACACCCACAGCCCAGTAGTGCCTCGGCCAGAGTGCAGCATTAACGTGGGGCTTTGTGTGGGGCAGCCCTTGAGGACTGCTCGGAAGCCTCCGCCAGGTCTGAACAAAGGGCCTCCTGAAGAGTTTGCAGGGCCCCCACTTGGTTTCTGGACCCAGTGCCAGGCGCCCCAGGGAGCCTCCTCGGGCTTCCTCCTTCATTCAAGGAGCCCCTTCTTCGGCCTGAAGATGCCCCCAGGGGGCGGCAGGGGTCCTCTGGAGATGGCAAGCATTTCTGGCCCTCCCCCGCTGTGTCTTTCTCCAAGCGTGCCTTGACTGAGCAAGGGACAGAAGAGCAAGTGACGTCTGTGGTGGTTGCCGTCCGGTTCACAGCTTCTTTTAACTACTGCAGGTTTTGAAATGGTAGCTGTCTTGGCTCGTGCAAGAACACCAGCTTAGGAACGCAAAGCGAAACGAAAGCAAAACAATGAAATAAAGACCAAGATCGCATGGCCCCTTTAAGACTAACTGGTATATGTGAGCTTTCATGGAACAAGTCCATATGCTCTCTAGGCAATGTGTAGCCTGCATACTGTAATTAAACTTTAAACTGCCCAGAGACTACTTGAAGTGGCATATGGGGTGGTATATAAGCAGAAAACTTTTGGGTTTTTTTTGGCTTTATTTGAGTGAGAATAAGCAAGCTTCAAAGGCAAAGCCAGTGGTTCTTAATTCATTACCCTGCGTTGTTTCTGCTGTTGCTTCCTTGGGCCAGTAATCGCTGGTGTTGTTCACAGAACAAAGCTTCCTGGGGACATAATTGAACACCGAACAGGGATCTTCAGTTGTTCCTAAGCATAAAACGCAACCCAAACCCCTTTGCTCATTTATCCTAGAGCCCTGCAGGAAGATGTCACAGTCAAGTCTTGGCGTTCTCCCTCTTAGGTGTGGAGAAGTGGACTTGTCCCATGCAACCTCACATTAAAATGATGGCAGTGAGTCTTCAGGATGGCTGCCGTGTCCTTTTTCGTTTGTTTTTTGCGTTGCTTTTGTTTTGTGTTTCTTAATGATAATTGCTGGCTCCCTAATTGCTGGAGCAGCCGCACGGAGGAGGAAGCCATCGGGAGGGTTTTCTCCTCTCTTCCTGGCTGTTCTCCTCGTCCCCTGGGGCTCCATTTTGGGTCTTCCTTCTTGGCCTGTTTTTCATACTGTTTCGTTTCTGACCTTGAAAAGCATGGGCTCGACCTCTTTGCAGCGATGGGACTGAGCCCTCAGGTTCCCGGGGAGGGGCATAGGTGTTGTGGCGGGAGGCTCAGGCAGGTGTGCCCAGGTGGGGAAGAGCAGATGGGGAAGAGGAGGGGCCAGACTTGTGCCACTCAGCACCCCTCCTCCTCCTCCTCCTCCTCCTCCTCCTCCTCCTCCTCCTCCTCACTCCCTTTCTGTTGGATTTCTTCAGGACATGGGCTGTGGCACCAGCCTGGGCTTGATCTCCGAGAACCTGCTGGTGACGGGAGGCCAAGGCTGTGTTTCCTTCTGGGACATTGGCTACGGGGACCTGCTGCAAACCGTCTACCTAGGCAAGAGCAACGAATCCCAGCCCGCTCGCCAGATCCTGGTCCTGGAAAACGCAGCCATTGTCTGCAACTTTGGCAGCGAACTCAGCCTGGTCTACGTACCCTCCGTGCTGGAGAAACGGGACTGAAGTGGGCGCAAAGGAGGCCGAGGGCCATCCCCTTCCCTCCCACCACCCCTCTTTCCCCAATGGGCCACCCAGGCAAGGGACCAGAGCTCCCCAGGGGACTTCTTGGAGGAACATGTAGGATTCCTCCACCACCCCTCCCTCCCCCCAGCTGGATCTGCCTCCTCCCATCTCTCAGCAGGCGCTGCTACCCTCCTGGATCTGGGATGTGGCAAGGGTCGGTGGTGGTGGTGGTGGTGGTGGGAATAGAGGCCGGCAAGTTTTTTTTTTTTTAAAAAAGCTCAGGCAGGGTAAAAGGGAGGCAAAGGAGCAGCCAAAGATTCTGGGGAAGCTGTTGACCTCAGGCAGATGGTGAGGACCCCCAGGTAGAGGAGGAGGAGGGGGGAGGAGACTGCTGGTGCAGAGTGGGTGAGTGGGGAGGTGGGGAAAAGGCCCTTGGCCTCTCTATGGGGCTGCTCCCCCCCCCCAACAAAGCTGGTTTCCCAGAAAGAGAGAGGCCCCACGCCTGGTTCTGTCCCTCAAAGCAGCTGAGGGTCCAGCCTTGGCCTCAAAGCGAGTGCCGTTGCATGAGAGAAGAGGGCGTGCTTTGTAGGGGCCCAGCAGCAGCTGCCAGTTCTGTTCCCTAGAGCCAGTCCGATTGCACCCGTCCACTGCTGGGGGTTGGCAGGAGGTGGTGGTGGTCACAGGCCCTGCGCCGCGCCATCCTGAGGGAAGATGCAGGCGCTAGGGTTGGCTGGCGAGGGAAGGGGCAGCGGAGGGCTCCTTAAAAAGCAGGTGTGTGTGTGTGGGGGGGGGCGAGCAAGAGCTGGATGTGGAGCAAGCAGCCCCAAGGCAGCCGGAGGGCCCACTCCCGAGTGCTTCTGCCCTCTGCTCCGTTATCCTATCCTGCTGCCTCTCTCTTGGCCTGCCCAGAAAGGCAGACTGGTTGTGCTGCCTGCCACCTTTATTTATGTGCTGTACATAGTTATTTATTCCCGTTTGCCAAGAAAGAGAGCAGCCTCTTGGCAAAGTGGGGTGGGGGTGGTTTCTCCCACCATCCTCCGCGGAAACTCCTCCGTCAAGAGTCGGGGTTCGTTCGGTGGGCAGCTCTAAGCCTCCCCTAGGCCAGAGAGAGAGAGTCCCTGGGGGTGTGTGTGCTCTGGATGGAATCCACATCCCACCGGCCTGTGCGAGCGCACGGGCACCTGTTGCACCCGAGCTGGCCTCTCCCTCCCCTTGGGCAGAGGCGCAACTTGGCCTTGTCCCACCTCCAGGCAGGGAGTGTGACCCTTCCTTCCTTGCAGACCCAAGTCGGCCTTGGATTTTTCCTGATGCAGGCAAAGGAATCAGCAGGCGGACTGCCAAGAGGCTGGCACGTCTTCAGGGGTACAACACAGGCTCGCCTGCTCATTTTCTAAATTTTTGGCTGCCAGGGTATGGCCCGAGGAGGGCATTTAGGTGGCAGGCATAAGGAGGAGGAGAGGAGGAACAGCCAATGAAGCTCATTTTTTAAATATATATATATATATGTAAAGCCATTAATGGACTATCTAGTTCATGTTTTGTTTTTAACTTAGTCCTTCTTGCTGTAGGGAGCCTTGTAGCTTTACTTAAGGATGCTTTGGGGTCCCCCTACTGCTGTGTTGAGCCTGTCCCTTTTTCCTGCAGTGGGGTGGGGAGGGAGGGCACTGCTGCCTGGGCCCAGGGGAAGAGAGACGACCGTACGAGGCCGGCCAAGGAAAGCCCGCGTCCTGACCCTCCCGGCACCCGTCATCCCGTGTCCCTTCCTGTCCCACTGAGCAGACCCTCTTGGCTTGTTGTCGGTGTCCACACCACGCCTCAGGTGGCCTTAGCTCTGCTGTACCGTTTGGACTGGACAGTGGAAGCAGCTTTTGTATCAGATTGTGTTTTATAAAGTGTGCAGGTACAGACACATTAAACAGAACCAACTAATGGCTCCGGTGCATCTTTGGGGCAGGAAGGAAAGGGTGTGTGGTACCCAGGCCGGTGCTGGAAGAATGGACGGCCCTTCCCGGGAGGCTGTGGCCACATCTGCACCTCTGAGCTACCGGTAGCAGGGCAGGGGCAGGCAAACCGGCTACACACATGCACAGCATTTGTACAACCCTCTTAACTCTATCACGGAGTAGGGCGGGCATCCTCTGGGCCCACGACTTGCTGTCTCTCATTGGCTGTGCCTGCTCAGAGAAGCATAGGTACTGACTGACATGACTCCTTGGCAGCATTCTGGAGTGTTTCCGTGGCTACGCTGAAGAGCTTATTTGGGCCACAGCAAATCCTCCAGAGGAAACCTGCGTGGACTGCCTCCATCTCTGGCAGGGGCCAACCCACACCCAAATGAAATAGGCTCTGTAAACCCCCCTCCCCCACCCTGTCATTATGTCCATGTAGGACTCTGAAATAGTTTCTTTTTTGAGTTTAGTAATGGCAGCATCTCCTCCTTGATTGAGGTGCACGTCAGGAACACACAGTCTCTCCCTCTGTTGCAAAAAAAGCATTCACGTTGCAGATGCGTGGAGAACTCCTAAGCTACCATGTTCTGCCGACCCAAACTTGCACACTTGGCATTTGTCTGCCCACAGCTTTAAGGAAGTGACCACGCCAGTTCCATCCCTAATGCCAACCTTTATTTTAGTAGGAAAGAGCTGAAAAAGATCTAGATTACAGAGCAAGTTGAAACGTGAAGACAATGTTACATTTTTTTACAGAAAATAAAGCGTGTCAGAGACTTTCCCCGCCTCATGCTTGAAGCTACCATACACAAAGATGGCAGCTGTAGTGAGACTGCCCCCAATGGATAAAAGCATACATTTGTCTGATGCCCCCCACCCCTTGGGAGCCAGGAGGCCAAGTCACCCCAATTGGGCTGCTCCTGGACACCCACACACACACCCACACACCTCTTCCTCTTGGGCTGCTGTGGCGCAGCTTTGGTGGCTCCAAGCTCTCCCTCTCCTCTCTCCCTTCCCAAGCAGGAATGCGTTTGCAAGATGCAGGCCATTCAGGAAGCATTGCAACCCTTGCGCTTCTCCCCAAACAGGTCCAGAATTAGCCTGGGGGGGCAATGGAAGGCCACCCCAAGCAGAACCTCCTCACCCAATCCGGGCAATGGCTGGCAGAGGGATGCATGGCGCAGGTGGTTCTGCCAGCCCTTGGCATACGCCACCTCCGGCCTCAAACAATTTGGGGCTTCAGGAGGGCAGCACCCACACCCTCTGACCCAGGTCGTTCCCTCCAAAGGCAGACAGGCAGCCACTGGTGGCGCAAGGTGGGCCACCAACAGCCTTTGAAGGCATGCCTGGCCCACACGGGTCGCAGGAGGCAGCTGGCGGGCCCTGCACAAAGCACAGAGGGGAGCGGGTCCAAGGAGCAGCGGGTGAGCTGGCAGCACAACCAGGGCAAGCCTCTCGTGACCTTCTGCCAGGCCTGGAACTCCTCACGGAATGGACAAGGTCCCTCTCCAAAGGCCCTCCCTGCAAACAGGGACAAAACCACTCTTGTTAATCCCCCCCGCGTGTGCAGCCCCTTCTGCTGTAGCCAAGGCCCTCCTGGCTGTTCTTATCCAGCAAAAGTTACAATCGGAGGCATGGGAATGGGTTGCGCGCCCCCACCTTGAGGGCCTGCGGGCATAGCTGGGAAGGTGGGGGTACAGCAGCAGCGTCTTCGGTTCCAGGGCCTGGGGCCTCCTAACGAACGCGCTCAGGTCTTGTTGAGTGTCCAGAGGGGGTCCAGCATGCTGAGGGGGTCATCGGTGGCCCGGCTGCCCCGCAGACCCTCCCCGTTCTGAGGCTGAAGGAAGCTCTGCTTGTTCATCCGGGGGCGGCCCCTGAGTGAGCTGTCCAGGGTGAAGGCCTCGGGCGTGAGGGAGGCCAGCAGCTCCAGGGAGGAGGAGGAGGAGGAGGAGGAAGGGGCCACCAGAGGAGGAGGAGGAGGAGGAGGAGGAGGAGGGCACGGGCCCAGGAACGGCCGGCAGGCGGTCGGTGGCCCCCTCCTCCTTGGCTGCCTCTTCTTCCTCTACCTGGTGGCTGTTCTCTGCCACGGACGGGTCAGCAGCCTCAGGTGCCAGCAGTGGAGTGGCTGGTGGCTCTGCAGCTGTTGGGGTGGCACCCCTGAGATCAGGCAAGGCAGGCTGGGATGTGTTTGCCGCGGAGGCTGAAACCGTGCTGGCGTGGCCCGTGGCTGCCGGCAGCAGGGACTCCTGCTGCTGCTGCTGCTGCTGGCCATTGGAGGCTGGCTCTCCCCCTGCCGCAGGCGGCCGGATGCTGAGTTTGGCAATGGTGGCCTGGATGGAGCTGATGGGCATGTCTCCCCCAAGAACCAGGTCCTGGGAGTCCTGGTGAACGTACACCTGAAGGAGAGGAATAGGAAAAGCGGTGAGGTGGTGGTGGTGGTGGAGGAGGCCAAGTCCTACAACACGGCTCCCCGCCCCAAATGCACTAGGGGCTTTCAGAGACCCCAGGTGTGTGCGACACAGCCAAGAAAAGACGCTGCTCCTTGCTCAGGACTCCCCTTTCCAAAGGGAAGAGCCATAAGCTCAACCCCTTCGTACTGTGTTCGCCCTCCCCTCTTCCACCCTCTCCCTGGCTATAGGGCGGGCGGCTTACGTCAGAGACTTGGGGCAGGAAACCTCCTCCTGCCACCCGTGACGCTGCCAAAACCACCCCCGGGGACCCCCCTCAGCAGCCTCCTCACCTTCTGAGCCACACTGCTGGCCGGCTTGCTGGTGGAGGCGTCCGTCACCCCGTGCCTCTGCAGCACCTGCTTGGCGTGCTTGAGGACCGACTCGTAGCAGAACTTGAGGTGGAGCTGGGAAAGAGCAAATCCATCGGTGAGGCCCTCCCAGGAAGGGGCTGCGGCTCACTCGCCTGCATCCCCCCCCCCCCGGCCACCACTCCCGACATCCCCTTGCACAGCCAAGAAGCCCAGGCCTGGCTCCGTCCCAATGCACATCTCTCTCTCCCCAACCACTACCCTGCTGACACACACACACACACACACACACACACACACACACACACACACAGGCCCCCCCTACCTTCTCCTGCAGCATGTGTTTCCTCTGCTGGCGGATCCGCCTCACCAGCTGGGCCAAATCGGGGAGCCCATTGCCGGCTTCCACCTCCTGCATGGCTGCGTACAAGAGGCAGAAGGCACCCGAACGGCCCACGCCAGAGCTGTTTGGAGAAGGAGGAGGGGGTGGTGGTGTCAGGAAGCGGAGCACGATTCTGCCATCAATGCCCTCCCCTTTTTCTCCTTGAGCAAGCGGTCGCCCTACAATCTCCTCCTGTCACAAATCCTTCTTTCGTAATATCTGGCTTCCCTCGCAGGGGGAACAGTGGCGCTTAAGAGGAGCACCTCTCTCCTGAGATACCCTCTGCCTCCAATGGGCAGGCGGGGACCGGACCTGGCAGGGGTGCTTCCTGAGTCGTAGGGGGGGGGCAACTGAACCGGGAGGATTCTCAGACTCCTCCAGCAGCCCTGGGGCAGCAGCGGAGGGGTGGTGGTGGTGGGGGGGTTCTGCCACCCTGTGGCGGCCCCTTACCTGCAGTGGACCACGATGGGCATGTGAAGGGGCCGCTGGTGGAGGTAATGGCTGTGCACCTCCTGGATGAAGCGCAGCAGGTCTCCTTTGTTGTCGGGGAGGCCCCTGGAGGAAGAGCAGGAGGTGAGCGCCCAGCATGTCCAAAAGGAAATGGGCCAAGGGCAGCCGGCAGCGCGTGCGTCGCCCACTTCGCGACCGGGCCCCCCAGCGCCAGCCGACGGGTGCCAAGAAGCAGCTCCAGGGAGAAGTGACCGCTCACCTCCTCCCCGCTCAGTGGAGGGAAAGGGGTGCAAGACAAGCCCTGGCTGCAGTTCCCTCCACCTCCCACCCCACCCCCCCGGCTCGGGAAAGGGACCCCGAGCACCTACAGCTCTGGCCAGGAGGAGAACTGCAGGTGGATGATGGTGCGCTTCAGGCTCTGGTCGCGGAACTGCAGGGTGATCATCCTCTCCGTGTGCGTCGGCGTGAGCTTCAGGCTGGTCAGCACCAGAGTGATGGGGCCATGGAACATGGGCTGCCCCCGCTCTGTGGGGAAGTAGCGGACCACCTTTTGCTGCGGAGCCAAGAGGAGGGGAAGGTCACGGCAGGGGAAGGGAGCCACAACGGGCCACCGGAGAGGAGCCTTGGATCAGACCTATCTACCGACCATCTAGCTGCGAGGCCACCCTCTAAGAGGAAGCTCTACTGCCAGGTCATTTGGGGGGGGGGCAGGACACACTGTTAAGGACAAAAGGACCCCCTTATCCATGGGATCAATATCCACGGATTCATTTATCCGCAATGTTAAAAGAAAATTCCAAGAAAGTTCTGTTTGTAAAGATAAAGTTACCAGAACTGCCACTAGAGAGAGCCAGAGTACAGCATTCACTAGAATCCACATTTTTTCAGCATCCGTTTCAGGGCTTCGTGTGGAACAACCCCCACCCCCCACCACCGATATAGAGGCCCTACTGGACTGCAGAAATCCGGGTGCAAACCCAGCTGGCGCCTGAGCCTGCCTTCTTGTCACAATGCCCCCACCCCACCCGCCTCCCCCGCTACCTTTTCAATCTCCTGCTCCGAAACCAGCATGACGACCACGGAGACCTTCTGCTCGTAGATCATGAGCCAGAAGTCGGAGGCGGTGCCCGCCAAGGGGGCCTGGGTGGCGATGATGGTGGGGCAGTAGGAGGAGAGGTCCTCGATCCGGCTGGCGTTGATGTAGTCGTCCTTCCCCGACTGCAGGACGATGCGGTTCCGGTCGTAGGGCATGATGTCCTGGTGGCGGTTCTTCAAGGCGTAGCAGCGGGCGATGGCGATGGAGAGCTGCCGGGCGTCCTTCTCTTGGGCCTCCTGCAGCTCCTTCCAGAGGCCGTCCAGCTCGCTGAGCGCCCCGGAGGGACCCGGCTTCCCCAGGGAGGCCACCACCTCCTGGAAGCGCTCCAGCTCGGAGAGGAGCCTCCGGAGGTGCTCGGGCTTCTCGTAGGGGTCGTTCTCGATCAGCTGCACCGCCTTGGGCTTCAGGCCCTCTTTGGCGTCGGCCTTGGTGGGCTGCAGGAGGGGCGGGCCGACAGCCACCTTGGGGCCCCCGTGCTGGCTCTCGGGGCTGGAGGACAAGAGGTCGTCGGTGGAGGAGCTGGGCCGGTGGAAGGGGGCCTCCGAGGGGCCCTGCAGGAGGGGAGCCGCCCCGGGGCCCAAGGAGGATGGAGGCAGCTGTGGGTGTGGGCCAGAGGTGGGCTGCCCAGCAGGGCCTGGGGGGGCCAGGGAGGGTTGGGGGGAAGGCGCCGGGGAGGGCAGGGCTGCCCCCTGAACCACTACCCCACCGGCTGGTGGCATCTGGGTCAGAGCCGGGCTGGGGGGTGGAGGGACGTAGTGGGGGAGGGGCTGACTGGCCGGAGGGGCCTGCTGGGGCCCCGCCAGGACCACTGAGCTTCCCGGACACATCGGGGCGGCGGCCTGAGGGACCGAGCCAAAGGGCACCTGGGCCGGCCCGCCTGGAGCCGCCGGTTGCCTGCCTGCTGGCGCGGGGTGGAGTGCCCCTTGCTGTCCAGGGCCCAGCCTGCCCACTGTAACGCTGGGCCCCGCCAGGACCACTGAGGAAGGGAAGGCCAAAGCGCCGGAGGAGGGAGGGAGAGCCGCCAGAGGCCGCTGCTCAGGCACAGGGTAGTGTTGGGGTCCCAACTGCCCTGGTCCGGGGGCCGGAGGTGGCAGTAGGCCAGGCCCCTGGCTGTGCCCCGCCGGCTGCCCGGAGACTGGCGGAGGGGCGAAGGGGTGCTGGTAGACCAGCTGTTGGGGGGGCAGCCGCTGTCCTTGGGAAAGGAACTGGGGTGCGTAAGGCTGGGGGGGTGCCGGCTGCCCCGCCGCCACCACCTGCGGCCGCACCTGCCCGTCCGGAAGAGGCTGGAGGTGCCTGTGAGCGGAGAAGCCGGGCTGGGCCTGAGCCGTGGGGAACGGTGGCAGGGCCTGGGCCAGGAAGGGGCTCCCTCCGGCCTGGCTGTAGGGGAACTGGGCGGGAGGGGCCCCAAAGCCTGCTGGAGGGAGGGGCCCCATCCACTGCTGCTGCTGCTGGGGGACAGGCGGGGGGGCCACACCCCGTGGGGCAGCGCAGCTGGAGATGGGCGCCTGGACGCTGTTCACCGTTGTCGTGGCCGGCCGCACCGCTTGGGCGGGGAAGGGGCCGGGAGCCAGGGGAGGCGGCCGAACGGCCAGGGCAGCTGAGTGGCTGGCCGAGACAGTCCCGCCATTGGGGGCCGGCGGCTGCCCCACGCTGTAACCTGGGAGGTGCTGAGGGGAAGTGTGGGGTGGGGGCCTGTGGTAGGCCGGTTGCACAGGGGCCACGGGTGGGCCACGGAGGAGAGTCCCAGGAGGGTAGCCCTGAGGGCAAGGCACCGCTGTGGGGGCAGAGCTCAGTGGGGGCAGGGCTGCCTGGGGAGCAGAAGGGGGCTGAGGGGAGGAAAAGGGAGGCCCCCCCAGGACACCAGGGTAGGGCCCCGGCCTGGTGCTGGCGGCCCCCCTGGCCGGCTGGTAGTGTCTGGGGAGAGGGCCGGGGGCCATGAAGTTGCCCGGACTGAAGGGAGCTCTGGGCTGGCCCACTGGGGGCAGTTGGGGAGGGACGGCCATTCCCCGAAAGGCCGCATCGGGTGCTGGAGCGCGGAGGCCTGCGGAGGCTGGATCCAGCCCAAGCGCAGCCAGGGCCTCGGGCGGCAAGTGGGCCAGGTGGGCAGCCAGGATCTCGGGCGGCAGGCTCCGCAGCTCCTCGGGCAGGTCGGCCAGGGAGAGGGAGCCCAGGGCGGGAGCCTCCACCTCTGAGGGCTTCTTCTGGAGGGCGGGCTTTGCGGTAGTGGGCCTGGCCGGGGACTTGGACTTGATCTCCCTGTCGAAAGGAAAGCCGCAAAGAAAACGAGGAGGTAAGCCCCACCCGCGGGTGGCAACGGGGACAGCCCGGCCTCTGACTGGAAAAAGGGGCCATGCTCTCTGCCCCCACCCCACCCCCACCCCAACCCCCAACCCCACCAGCCACCTGCCGTCACAGGAGAGGGGCTCAAGAAAGCTGCCCACGGAAGTCCCAGCAAGCGAGATGCCACCCCTCCCCGCCCCCTAGAGAGGCCAGGCAAGGGGCTCGGTCTCAGGAGGGCATGCAATCCCCCCTCTCCTCCGGGTAGGGCCATTCCCTCCTCTTCCTGACCCGCCTCGCCCTCAGCACGGCCACCTACTTGGCCATGATCTGCTGCCTGGCGGCTTCGGCCTCTTGGCAGGCGGCCCGGGCTTTCTCCAGCAGCTTGGCCACTTTGCCCTCCAGGTCGGCGTAGAAGTCCTTCCCCTCCTGGGACTTCTTCATCAGGTCCTCATAGGCCTCATACGAAGCCACCAGAGTCTGCAGGGTTGTGTTCCACCTGGGAAGGGAGGAGGCAAACGGTGGGTGCCCTGGGGGGGGACGGGGGGACGACGACGACTATGAAGTGGCCCTTCTGAAAAAAGCCCAGGAGCCCACTGGGCCAGACTGGGCTGCAGAACTCCCCAGGGATGACGGCTAGTGGAGATGGGGACAAACCAGTTCAGCCCAGTTCGTAAAGGTGACAGGACAGGGGCTGCTGCTCCCCTCCCCTGCCTCCTCAGAGTCCATCGGCCACTGACCTGGCTCACATTGCTTGCTTCTTCCCACAGCTGAGGCTTCTCCGCCCCGTCCTTCAGGCTGATCTCCCACTCAGACAACCAGGCGGGGCAGAGAAGTCTGTGCTCCTGCTCCTGACTGGGAGATCAGCCCAAGAGGTGGAGGAAGCAAGCAAGCTGGGCCTTTTGAGCGGCTGAGGAGACAGTGCTGCCTTTACGAACCAGCTTGTGCCCATCTCTACAACCTAGGACTTTCCCAGTATACCACCACTGGAGGGCGTCCTACCTTCTATTCGGGTTTTCTGTATTTTAAAAGAAGGAAGGCTAAGCCAGGAGCTCTGAGACACCCGAATCCTTTGGGACCCCTTTATTCCAGAGATGCAGCTCCAGAGTACTTCTCCAAATCCAAAGTCCTTGAAACCTTTTCCACGTTTCCCCCACTGACCACGAGCAAGGGGGTGCTGAGCTCCCCCTTGCCAACTCAGGTGTCAACCTCCACCCCCCCCCTGCGCCCCACACCCATCCAGCCACTCACTTGTGCTCCACCTCGGCGAGGATTTTCCGCACGGCCGCGTACTTGACGTTGGCCTCGGTCAGGGCCTTAAGGATGTTCTCCTGGGCGGCCAGGTTCTGCTCCAGGTAGACCTTGATCTGGTCGTACTTCTTCAGCTGCTCCTCAAAGAGTTTCTAGAGGGAGACGGAGCAGGCATCAGGCCAAGCTCGGGCAAGGCTGGGGAGGGGACAGGGAAGAAAGGACCACAGAGAAGAGGCCCAGGTGCCAAGGCAAGGCTGGAAAAAAGCCCTTCATGGGTGATGGGCAGAGCCAGGCATCTCCTAGCATAGATGCTCCTAGCGCAGTGGTTCTCAACCTGGGGGTCGGGTACCCTTTGGGGATCGAACAACCATTTCACAGGGGTGGCCGTGAGCCAGTGAAGAAAAAGGCACCAAGGGCTTGGGAGAGTGAGTTACAGCTTGATAGGTTGGAGGGGATGTCAGTCAATGGCACCGGAGGCTGCGATTGGCTGAGGGTGCCTGTAGAGGGAAGTTCTCTATGGCCCCTGCAGCAGTGGCCTGCCAAAGGCGGCTCGTGGCCTCTTCCAAGCAGGGCAAGGGGGTCACCACAACAACAGGAGGAACTGTATTAAAGGGTCGCAGCATATTAGGAAGGTTGGGAAGCAGTGTCCTAGCGCATGATAATTAATCACATGCTCACCGCTTGCTTCCAACTTCCAGCAACCCTTGCTCAGGGTTTTCTAGGTGGCTTCCAACGGACGGCAACCCTCCTCGGGGTCCTTTGGGTACGAGGGCTTTGGGGAGTGGTTGACCATTCCCTCTCCCCCCTTGGGCAGCTCATGGACTGCAGCTCCCCAGCCCCAGCCCCAGGGCCCCACAAGCCGGCTCGTCTCCTTCCTAACAGCCTCCCTGGGGAATCCAACTCCTGACTGCCAAGCTGGTCAGGCAAGCCTTCTGCTCCAGGTTTGCCTAGCTCTCCCTTGATGGGGCCACCCTCGAGGCCTGGCAGGGTGGGTTCTGGGCCTCACAGGGCAGCAAGGCGGTGGAAGGCCAGCCTCCCGAATCTGCCAGGGTGGATTTCTGAAGGGAGTTTTCTCCAGGCCCCTCAACTCCCTGGGGAGGGGGGGGAACAGGCCAGCAAAGGGCTCGGCCGCCCTCATCAGCCCCCGACCTCTGCCTGACCGCCTCCCCCTGGCGGCTCACCTTCATCTCCGATCGGTCGGTGGTCACCAGGGAGGTGGTGATGTCGTCCTTTTGAATCATCTCGTGCAGCTGCTGCTCCAGGGAGACGCGCTGGTCCTCATCTCCTGCACCTTGGACAGGATCCGCTTCAGGTTCTGCATCGCCTGCTTGTCCTCTGCACGGCGAGAGGCGGGCCATCAGTGGCCAGTCCGTGGGGCAACCTCCCCCCACCACAGGCACCCTGCGCAGCAGCCCCCACCCCCTTTCCCCTCATCTCCACCGGGCAGAAAGGACTTGAAGCACACACAGAGAAACCAGGCACGAACCGAAGGCCACAACCCACCAGCAGAGAGAATCTAAAACCAAGGAGAGGGCCAAGCTACCTTTCCCGTGCACTGACTGGGAAAAGGGGGAAGGACTTCAGCCTCCACCAGGATCCGGCCCTAGTCAGATCCTCAAGGAGTGAACGTCTGCCCCCGAGCTCCACACCTGGGGGTGGTGGGGGGGGGAGAGGTTCGGTGGATACAGGGAGGGAGCCCGTGGGGGAAACCCAGCGGGGCTGCCAATGGGCGGCTTGCCCCCAACCCAGGCGAGGAGCCCCCATTGGGCCTCACCTTCCGTCAGGCTGGGGGTAGGCAGGGCCGCCCTCACGTGCTCCAGGGGCCCGCTGAGCAGCCGCAGGTTGCTGATGTGGAGGTTCATGGCCTTGTGCAGCTCCGTGTTGGTGAAACTGGCCTTCTTGTGCACCTCCATGTACTTGGCCCACTCCTTGGCCACCTCGGCCAGGCCGGAGGAGGAGGAGGAGGAGGAGGAGGAGGAGGAGGAAGGAGAGGGAGGGGAGCCCTGCTGCTGATGCTGCGGAGACGGCTTGCCCAAGGCCTCACGCAGCTTCTGCTCCTGGGCCTCCTCTTCGTCCAACAGGTCCTTGATCTCCTGCAGAGATGCCTCCACGTCGGTGAAGACGCCAGAGAGAGCTGCCGGAGGAGAGAGACCGGGATTAGGTATTGAGGTGGAGGCCAACTGAGGCAAGGCAGGCCCCCAAAAGAGCTGGGGGGCTCCAGGAAGCCTCTTTCAGCCTCCACATCTCCGGGGTATGTATGTATGCATGCACGCACGCACGCAGGCAGGAAGAGGCATATCTGGAAAAGATGCAAAGCCTTCCAGACCCCAGTAGCCTCTCAGAGCTGAAGGCAAGACCTTCCCTGGTCCCAGCCAGCTGCTCAGGAGAGATGCTCTTCCTGCAATTCTCAGCCAAGAATACGTCTATGGAGATTCCCAGTCACCAGTCCTGCGACGGACAAAGCTGCCTGGATGAGTAGCAAGATGTTTCGATTGTGCAAGAGAAGAAGCCCGCTGGCCATGACAAGCCCCAGAGGAGCCGGCCATCCAGCCTCTTACCTTGCATGGACTGCACAAGGTTCTTCACCGTTTCTGGGCGCACGCTGAGGGCCGCGCATTTTTCCATCAGGACGGGCGGGATGTGGTTGTACATGTCCAGGTTGTCAACCGTTTCAGGATCCAGCTGCAGGGAGTCCATGAACTGCCTAAAAAGGGAGAAGGACCATGATGGGGGGGGGAGGGAAGGGGGGTAGACCTTTTCCCCCAAAGGTCTGCCTGTGTAGGCCCTCTGCCATTTCCTGCTTCCACCACACGGTTGTTGAAAGCTGGCCAGGCTTGACTTTTCGGCCTCCTCCCTCTCCCCTCCTCCTGCCCAGCCTTCTCCTGCAACACCTTCCTTGCTGGACAAATGCTGTGCTTTTTAAAAGGGATCCCCCACCCGAGGTGGAGTCTGAACTTAGGCCTCTGGCGTTCCGTGACCAACACGCCAGTCTCCTCCTCCTCCTCCTCCTGTGTTGACTGTACCCTGTCCTCCTTCCCGCCCTCATCTTTTGTCTTTTGTTGTGAACCGCCCAGAGTTCCTTCTCAGAAGACGGGCGGTTTATAAGCCCTAAAATAAATAAATAAATAAATAAAATAAAATAAATCTGTTAATCCCAGGAAGGTACGTACTCCAGAACCTCATTCTTGGCGTCGATCTTGGCCATCACTTCTCTCAGCAGCTTGGCCTTCTCTTCACTGGAAGGGAAACAAAAACAGCTGCTGAGCCTCACGAGGAGACCTGATGATGGAAAGGCCCCCTTCCAGAGGGCTCCGGCGGCAACCCCACTCTCTGTGGGCCTAGAAGGGTCTTCATTCATGCTGGCGCCAACAGGACAGGAGAGCTTTCAGGGAAAGCTTTTCTCTCTGCACTCCTGAGCCTCCGGGCATCGCTCACACTCAACTGGCACTGAGACACTCTTCTTTGTTTCCTGAGACAACCCACCCAGAGGGAGGTTCAATAGAAACCCTCCTCGTCTTTCCTAATTCCATATTCCACCAGAATCCCTCTGGCCTGCCCCCTCACATGCCGTGGCCGGGGCAAAAGCAGCTGCCTCAGAGAAAGTGATGCCCATGGTCTGGCAAACCACACGAGCTAAAAAGAGGGCGATGAAGATATATACAGATTCCACACATCCTGGACATAATCCGTTTCAACTTTTACCCTCAGGACGATGTTTTAGGGCATGGCATACTAGGACAACTAGATATAAAGATAGCTTCTTTCCAAGTGCTATCAAACTATTGAATAATTAATTTTTTCTTCTTCTTTTTAAATAATAGGTTATATTATGTTGTTGTACTGTGTTTTTATTGCTGAATATATGATTCTTATACTTCCTTCTTGTATATGGAGAGCATTTTTTACCAAAACAAATCCCAGGTGGGTCCAACCACACTTGGCCAATAAAAGGATTCTGATTCTGATTCTGACCTGTAGAGAGACGAGGCTTCGTGGGCCGCCATTGGAACCAGTTTGGCAAAGATATCAGGGCCCGTCACGGCAGGGTCGGTGGGGTTGACGGGAAGGGCCTTGACCAGGGGAGCACCTGGGGATGAGAGAGGGCACCGTGACCTTGCGGCAGCCGGGGAAAGGGGCGCCTACATGGGAGGAGCCCCCGGGAGCCACAAACGAAGCTCTGAACAACAGTTTGCGTAGACGGCCCAATGGACGGATGCTCCGGCTACTGCCTCTGCCCTCCTCTTGTCCTATCACTTCACGGTGATGCTGCACAGTTGCTGTACAAGGCAGCAAGGCCACCCCACCTGGCAGAATGAGTCCCAGCGGGAAAAGGAGGTGGCTAATTGACAAGGCATCCGATTTGTTTTTTTTTTCAAGGCTAGCTGAGTTTTGGGCTGTAGAGGAGAAAGCCTGCTGTGGTGCTGAGCACCTGCCCATTATCAAGAGGAAAGCTCTGGACTGTCTGGGAAAAGTGAGAGCACTTTAGGTCAGGATCAAGCTCTCAGGAGTTCGGCAGAAGGTCACCCTCAGTGGCTTGTTAGATCTCAAAATCACTGGGCTGAATGAAAACCTCAGTGCAAGTCCCACCCGTGCCCTGCCCCAGGCATGCAGGAGGACCACGTAGGATGCTGGTCCCTTTACCTTTCACGGCCTGCAAGGTGTCCAAGGCGGGGACAGCTTCGTGGTAGACGAAGTCATTGTCTTTTTGGGCAGAATTGTACCTGCAAAGGAGGAGAAGGCCAGAAATGCACAGCTGAGAATCTGGTGGTTCAACAGGCAAGTGGAAGCCATGCGGAGATCTTTGCTGTATATTTTCTAAATCTGAGAACTGCTGGAATAACAAGAAAGAAGGAAAAGAAAGAAACACTCCTAAAACTGGAGGCAGAGCAGCTGAGAGAGGCACCTGGGCTGGAGGGCAGGATGGGCGCTGCGGAGGGACTCCGGTCAAGTCACACAGGGGATCAGGAAAAGGCCCGGATCCAGCCAGTGCCCCAAAGCCAAAGCAACACCAGCAGGGCTGTGTCGGTGCATTTCCCGAGGGCAGCACCTTCTGGTGTCACTTTTGGAATCCAGTCAGAGGCCGGAGAACGAGCAGGTTGACAGTCCATGCGGTTGCCAAGAACAACCCACCCAGCCACAATAATATGTGCTAAGCGCTAGGAAAACCA
The DNA here is from genome assembly GCA_029282475.1 of Phrynocephalus forsythii. NCBI lineage: Eukaryota > Metazoa > Chordata > Lepidosauria > Squamata > Agamidae > Phrynocephalus > Phrynocephalus forsythii. The sequence goes on from JAPFRF010000009.1 coordinate 1,484,283, forward strand.
GAGAACGGGGCTAAGCAAGGAGTCCAGCGGTCAAATCGTTGGAGTGGATCTCACTGCAGGCTGCATTCCCTCAAGCTCCGGCCTTTTATCACCTCCCAACTGGATTTAATGAATGACTCCTGATGTACAGCTCTTTTTTTTCCCGTACAGTGGAGATTCTCTTACTGCAAAGTGATGGGACTGAGACGTTGCCACCCCAAATGCCTGAAGAGTTTGTGACCATCGAGGACTTACTTTCCTCCGATGACGTCCATGGTGAATCGCAGGGCCTCCTGCACCGTTTCTGGCTGGCCCTGCAAGAAGGAGCGCGGTGGTTAAAGCACAGCTCAGGATGCACCCCATTTACAGGCCGAGCCCTCCGAGGGCAGCAGCTCCTGGCCTGGACCCTCAGGATGGAAGAGCTCCACTCTCAGAAGACTCAGCCAGTCCTGGCCAGGGGCCAAGGAGCCTGGGAGCCAACCATCTAACTGCATCGGGGGAGCCAAGTCTGGGAACACCCCACCCCCCACCCCCAACTTCAGGAGGCTCTGGTTTCAGCTCTTTCCTCTGCTGGCTTTGTAACATTATAGGTTCAAAGCCACTAGCCCACTCTCAAGTTTCCATTTTTAAGAATGCGCTGAGCCAACCATCACTGCTTCTTCTGGCACGTCTATGGCAGGGGTAGGGAACCTTTGGCCCTCCAGATCTTTTAGGTGACGATCATTCCCACAGTCTATTATCATTGACAACAGAGGCTGGGGGGCCTGGGAGACTCTTCCCTTCTTGTTGAAGGAATGGAGAACAGATGAACCTAACCTTGGAAATGAGATCCCCCCCCCCCAATTTCTGGATCAGCTCAACAAAAACCACTTAAGCCCAAATGCCTGGGAGCCTGTGGCTGTTGCGTTCCCCTGCCGAACCTGACTTGTGGGGCCAGGGAACAGCCCCCCCCACCCCAAGGGCTCTGAACGCCCCAGTTCCCAATGGACAGTCTTCCCAGGCAAGCGTGAAAATCAAGGGCGGGGGGGGGGGAGAGTGGTACCTTGGCCAGCTTGATGGCTTCGTTGAGCTTGTTGAGGGCACTCTGGAAGTAGACAACCTGGAAAGCAAGGGGTGGGGGGTGGGGAGGGCAGAGGCTCAGTCAACCCAAGGCCCTTCCCGAGGTGGCCTTTGTCTCTATGGAGGCCGCCCTGCTGGTCTTTTTGTTGCACCTCTGGCTGGCGGAGCTTGCGCCGGTGATAGACCACAGGGGACCTGAGGCCTCGCACCATCCGGGCGTCCAACGTGGCTTTGGTATCAAGAGAGCCACCCCACAAGAACAAAACCGCGTCCAACTGGGAAGTGGGACAAGGCTCTCCTTCCCAAGGGCGATGTTTGGAAACATCCCTTTGGGGACCCTCTGCTGGCCAGGGGATTCTGGGACCTGTGGTCTCAGAGCCTAACTTGTACAAAGCCCTGCCCTGAAGATCTGTGGCCGACTCCTGCACCAAGGAAGGGTTGGAAGAGATGTCCCCAGAGGCCCCTTCCATTCCTGGGGTTCCTGACTCATCCTGGCAGGGGCTTCGGTGGACAAGTCCTGCAACAGCAGATACAGTAAGTCCCGGCTTCCCATCCCCCCGCCATGCTTTGGCTGCTACCTTGGGTCTGGCAATCCACCCAGCCGCATCTTACAAACAACGGTGTGCCTGCATTTGAGCCCCAACAAAAGGCCACAGAAAGGAACCCCAACAGAAGACGGTTGTGAAAGGGGGCTAATGAAAGAAAGCGGCCAACTAATTTATCCTGCCTAGGGTCTCCATAACCACCAACAAGGGCCAAGGTGGATTGAGGTATCAAAAAAAAATGAATCAGCATGTGTAAACATTTCCTGGGGGGGGGGATCAAACCAAACTCTCATAATTCCTCACCCAGGATGGATTCTGCAAGTTTTATTCAAAAAAAAAGAGACTACTTCCAGGGTTTGATACAGCTGTGGTGAACAGGGTGCAATTCAGCACCATGGACAGCGGCTAAAGCCCTCCTCCCCTCTTCTTCTCTCAGTGCCTCTGAACAGGGGACCATCTGCTCCCGCAGGCCCCTCCACAAAACCTCCTTGCCTGCCACACCCTCCTCGTGAAAGCGTCAATGTTCATCCTCCCCGGCACTCTCTGCTGTCCTTAGAACATAAGAACATAAGAAGAGCCATGCTGGATCAGGCCAAAGGCCCATCTAGTCCAGCTTCCTGTATCTCACAGTGGCCCCACCAGATGCGTTTAGGAGCGCATGAGACTAGATATCTGTCTCCTGATACCCCTCCCCTGCATCTGGTCCTTAAGGTACCCCGGTTTTAAGCTTGGAGATGATACATCTCCCTCATGGTTTGTAACCTGGGATGGACTTTTCTGCAGGAATCTGTCCAATCCCCTTTTGAAGGCATCCAGGCCAGATGCCATCACCACATTCTGTGGCAGGGAGTTCCACAGACTAACAATGCGCTGGGTGAAAAAATATTTTCTTTTATCTGTTCTTACTCTCCCAGCCCTCAGTTTGAGTGTATGTCCTTCAGAGCTTGCTAAACTGCACCCCTTGGTCTCCCTCATCCTGCCATCGTCTTCTGCCAATTCAGCAGGGGTCCAGGATCCAAACCTCACGGAGAGGATGAGGATGAGCTCCAACACAGCTGGTCAGTTGTGTGTGTTGGGGGGGCGGGGTTAAGGCTTAAGTTCTACTCCCCACTGCCAAGGACCCTTCAGCGGGGCAGACCCTGTTCATATCTTAGGAGATCCACCTACAGAAATTGGTATTTTGACACCACCCTCCCACTGCTACAACAGGGGCTGCACCCCGGAGGTCCACCATTGTCTTTGGGTGGCTGACCCCACCCCACTGAAAGAGAGGGAGAGAGAGAGGAGGGGGGGGCTAGCTTTCAGAAGACACCAGCTCTACTCACCCTCTCCCCGTACTTCTGCTGCTCCTCCGCTTGCTTCCCCATATGCAACTGCAAATAAATTCAAAAGCAAAGTGGGTAAAACAGACGGACAGGCAGCACGACCCGAAGGTGCCCGCTTGAAGCCCAGGCGGAGGGGGTGGGGGGTGGCTCACAACTCTGTACTTGTCCCTGCTCTTGGGCACAAAAGCTGACCCACCAAAGACACAAGCCCCGGTGGCATCAAAGTTCCAGCCTGGATCATCACCCCTATGTCTCGTAAAAGGGAGAAAGAACAGCAATGCCTGCATGAAAACATGAAACCCCCCCACTCCTTGGGAGCCACTTGTACTCGGAGGACTGCACTGAATGATCCAGCCACTCCTGTCTAGTCCTTCACTCGAGTGCTGCACACGGAGGCCCCTCTGCACCGCAGCCCTGACATCTCCAGCCCAATGTCTGATAGGATCACAGGGGACACGCACTGGAGAAACAAAATTCAAAGAGGCCTCCCTGCACCCAATCAAGTCTTCACTGCAGCCAAGATCAGGCAGATGAGTCGTTTTAGGCCTCCGGCTGCAGAGACAGAGGCTGGGGGTTTGATTCCGCCCCTTGATGCCTCCCCGGCAGAGGCTGGGCTCAAGAACCCAGAGGGTCTCTTCCAACTCTGAAGTTCTAAGATGATGAGGATGATGATTCAAAAATACCAGGCAAGCAAAATTATAAAAACACTGACTGGCTTTTTTTAACACAGTGGTTTTCAAACTGTGGGTCCCCAGATGTTCCTGGACTACAACTCCCAGAAGCCTCCACCACTCGCTGTGCTGGAAGGGGATTTCTGGGAGTTGCAGTCCTGGAACATCTGGGGACCCTCAGGTTGAGAACCACTGATTTAACAGGTGCAACGGTACGTACGCTGTTCCTAATATTGCCGTTTTCTGCTGGTTTTGGTGCGTTGCCCCCCTCTTTCTCTTTCGACAACTGGCCTAAACTACAACACCCATAACCCTGCAGCCAGGGAGCTAGAGCTCAAATGTACCTGGGAAGGCCATCCTAAATGCAGACGGAGCGCCAAGCCGTGGCCTGAGAGATGGGCAACGGAACCCCCCCACGAGGCACACTTCGCCCACACTCACACAGACGATCCATAGCCAAGGGGAGGTGGGCAGGGCGGAGGCCAGGGGGCCCCCACGGACCTTCCAGGCCGGCCTCCCGCCTGACACTCACGTGCGCCACGGCAGCAAAATAGTAGATCTTCATCTGCACCAGCTTCTTCCAGTCCTTCTGGATCTTGCCCAGCAGGGAAGCTGTTTCCGAGTTCTCCAGCGCTCGGCAGGCTTCTTTGTAGTAATCCACCACCTTGCGGAGGAAGAGGCAAGACGGGAGGTCCCGGAAAGGGTGGGTGACAGGCCTAAGAGGGCCGGGAGGATCTCACCTGGGCACACAGCCCACGGCAGCACCAACTGGGGTGGGTGGGTGGGTGGGGTGGGGGTCCAGCTCCGCAGCACTAGCTCATCCCAGGGGAGATGTATGGTTCTCTGTGATCAGGACGCCTCCCTCTCCTGGCATCAGGCAGGTCAGAGCAGCTCACCTGGGCACTGATCCTGGCTACCAGGAAGCTCTTCCGGTTGTCCAGCATGGACTTCTCCAGGAGGCACTCCTGGGCCTGGCCCTTCGGGCAACAAAGAAGAGGTCAGCAAAACCGTCCTGGAAGAAGGCCGACTCCAAAAGGGCCCTCGGGAGTCCTCCAAGCTGCCCCTCGGCCAGGAGAGGCAGAGAAAGACAAAAGGGGCAGCCCCAAAGCTGGACGGAGGAGGCCAAAGGCCATGATTCTATGATTCTATGATTCCTGTGTCCTCTCCTGACACTGATCAGCCGGGATGCCCACAAGCAGAAGGCAAGGGCCACGGCAACCCTCAGCCAACGGTCTCGGCAGCACGTTCTCTCTGATCCTAAAGGGAGAGCAGAGCCATCTTAAAGAGCAGCGTCAGGCCACTACCTCAGGGGGCCACGAGCCTGCATCGTTTCCACCACAAACACTGCTGCATGCTCCAAGCCTGACACCTCTCGGCCACTCCAGGAAGAAGAAGAGAGATGCCCGCCATAACCACTTTCTTCCACAACTGGAGGCTCTCAGTTCTGCCTTGACAGAAAGCCTGCAGACTTCCGATTCTCCAGAGGACAGAACAAGCCCCCAGAGGAAACCGGCGGCAGCCCCAGCTCAGCTGCCAGTCCCAGCTACTAACACACCCCTGGCTGAACTGGGACCAGATCAGATCATCTGTGCTTCTTATTCGGGACCATCTCTTTTAGCGGGCTGTGGCTCTCTGCGGCTCCCAGAAAAAAAGGCCCTTCCCATCACCTGCTACCTGGTCATGGCAGAGAGGTCCAAACGCGGGCCCATCATCGGGCCCTGACCCCAGGCTCCCGCCCTTTCTATGGACCGGGCAGTGGAGCCCCGCCGTGCCTCTGGCCCTCCCTTACCAGCATGAGGTTGATGTTCAGGTTAAGGATCTGGTGGCTCATATCGACGCTGTAGGAATGAGGGAAGTGGTCTCGGAGGTACGTGAACGCGCCCGCTGCACACTGGAAGTGAGTGCAGGAGACCTTCATGCCCTGCAACAGTGGAGAAGTGGCACTTGAGCCCCAAGGGGTGTTTTCAACCACAGAAAGCAGAGAGGACCCCCAGAGAGAGAGAGAGAGAGAGAGAGAGAGAGAGAGAATGCTTCAGACTGAGTCTTGCCTTCTCCCCAAGAAAGCCCCTGACCCTTCCAAAGTCACACGTGGCCCCTGCCACACTCCTCCTGACGCCACCCAAACCCAAGAGGCTTGAGATGCAGATGCTGGATGCAGAGAGGGGAGTCCAAACCCTTGGCAGGCTGGGAGGCCGTACCCCAGAGGAGAGGCTCTGCAGGTCACAGGACACGACCTGCTGGAGGGCAGGCAGGCAAGGCACTCCCGAAGAGGATTTACGAGGGGCTTGGAGACGGCTCCGGCGAAGGTGAACTCTCTGGCTTTCACAGCCAAGGTGGGAGCAGATGCTGCTTCCCTGCACCCAAGCTAAACTCCCTGCCGGCCAGGCTAGAGACACGACACCCCTCTGGCGGTCGGGGTCCCCCAACCAGCACCTGCGCAATGCCCACCTTGGCTCCAGGAATGCTCACACTTGACTCCAACCCCCAACCCCCATGGGCCCTGCCACGTGCTACCCAAAGGCACCCACATCAGCGTCCCCGGTCCCTCTCTCTGCTCCTTCCCCACCCACTCTCTCCTGGTCCCATCTTAGCTTTATGAACAATACAGGCCATGAAAGGGAGCCCATCTGCTTGCGCCTCCCTGGAGACGCCTCTGGCGCCGTCACCCTCGCACAAGGCAGAGAGGAAAACCCCAAGCCGTACCTCTTCGGACACCCTTTTGTCCATCGCTCCGAGCATGGAATGCAAGGCACCTGCAAAGGGGGGGGAGAGAGAGAGAAAGGAGAATGGACGCAAGCCCACCGACCCCTGGGGGACGAGCGCTGGGAGGGAACAGACGAGGCTGCCTGGACGAGTCTGAAACCAGCAGCATCTTTAAAGAGAGGATCCCGCAGGGTCCTTACCCAGATTGTACAGGATGCAGGCCTGCTCATACTTGATGTCCTCGTGAATAACCGCTTTGCCAGAGAAGATCTCGGTCCTGGGGACGGAGACGGAGGTGAGCGGGGCTGACCGGAACGGGCTCCAATACCCACCCACCTGTCCCACGGAAAGGCTCTGCCACCACGCGGTCTAGATTCCTGCTCCGTGAACCACTTTGTGGTCTCGGAAGACAGCCCTCACTTGAGGCACACTGAGCTTCAGCTGCCCAAGGTGGCGTCAAGCCACGTAGCCCTGTCTGCTGAAGCCAGGTCACGCGGAGCCACGGCTTCCCTGCTCTCCCTGTGGGGGGGCAGATGATCAGGGAGCCACGTTCACAGGGACGCTGCCGTCTTCTCCCACGCCACAGACAGCACCCGCTTCTCAAACCTCATGGCTCGCATCCCACAGCTCTGCTATCCCTTGGAGGTCTTTGCCGTTACACCTGCAGACTGGTTCCCCCCTTCCCCCATGGATGTTTTGCCCCATCCTGCTTCTAAGCAGCCCTCCTGGTCTATACCCAAAAAGCTCCCTCCACCTGAAGCCCTGTCGGAAGCACCTCTCTGACCACGGCCGTCCAGCCTTCCCCCCGTTTTCGATTACCAGCCAAACGGAGGCTCTCTACCTTCCAATCCCTTTGCAAGGATGCAACGTTCTCTGTCGTTCCTGTTCTACTCCCACCTCCCACCCCTTCCCGACACCCACAAAGCCTCACACCAGTCCTCTGGGCAAAGGATCCATTTCCCTCCCAGGTTTTGGCAAAGGTATTTTGGGAAAGAGAGAATGCCCCAGCTATTGTGGCCCGTGGAGTTTTAAAGGCGGAGAAAATGGAGGATTCTGGGAATGGACATTTTTTTTTAAAAAAAAGGAACTTTCCCAAGCGCTCAGGCTTGTGCTTTGTCCAGGGCATCACTTGGACAGCAGCATCGGCAGAAGCGTTCTCTGCCTCTCGGACGAAGAAAGCTGCCCCCCCCCACAGCCCCACGGGAACAATCCCGTGGCTACAGGACCAGCCCAAAGGGCTTTAATGGAGGAGCAACAGGTTTGGCCCCATTTTTTGGCCCCCGCCCGCCCGCTCGCCCGCCCCCTTACCAAGTGATGGGGACGGCCGCCTCCTGCTCGGTGCCCATAGGGATGCGGCTCTGGAGGTAGTGGAGCTGGCCAAAGTACTTGCGCAAAATGCTGCAGCCTTCAAAGTCCCTGGGCACGTTGACGGCATTCTGGAAGAGTCCGAGAAGCAACAGGAGGAGGAGGAGGAGGAGGAGGAGGAGGAGGAGGAGGAGGAGGAGGAGGAGGAATGGGGGGTTCAGGGGTGACTGTCGGGGGTGGGAGGGAGATGAAGGACACCCCCCACACACACACACACACAGGCAAACACTCGGGCCAGCTTTAAACCATCTCACACCTACCGAAGCCACAGACCACTACCACACTCCACAACACAGACCTGAGCAAACCTATGAGAAGTCCAGCAGGCCTGGTTTCAAGCCCAGGACCCCGTGGGGCCCACGCCCGCCACTCCCTCCGGCACCCCCACCCCCCACCCTGGACAATGCTCTCTTTATCTGCTCCGCTGGCAGAACGTCCTGGCAAGGGCACTGAAGCCAGGCCAAAAACGGCTCCTGCCAACCCAGCTGGCTTCAAGGCTCTGAGTGGTTCCCTCCGGCACCATGCGAGGGACCAGGAGCCTGGGGGCGGGGGGGTGTATGTGTCTCCATCCTGCAGCTCAGAACTGTCTTTCCTGCCCCCTTTGTGGGCGCATTGCAATACATTTGCAGACTCTCTCTCTCACCAGGAAACCAGGAGATTTTTAAAAAAACAAAAAACCTCTGGCCCCAAAAGCCACGTGGCTCCCCCCAACCCGATGCAGGACGCCACGAGTCTCCGCTGGCACCGCCCTGCCCCAATGCCGCCCTCGCAGGGGACGCATGGCTGCCGCCCTCACCTGCCGCAGCTGCTCCAGTTTCTTCAGCTCTTCGTTGTAATTCTCGGGATTCTCACCGTAATTCTTCAGGACGAACTGGCGAAGGGAGAGAAGAAGAGACGGAACGTTAGAGCGCCTCCCTGGAAGTCCTTGCGTTCAAAGGACTGCCCAGGGGCGGGCGTCCCGGAGACCTTGACAATCCTGCAAGCAGAGAAGAGCCCCAGATTCTGGGGTGTGTGGACACGGCTGCTTTCTCGATATACCGGGGGTGGGAGCAGACCGGACCCGCGATAACTGAAAATCCGTGATATGCAGATGCTGGGTCAGGTGGGGCCAGTGGGGCTTATATGGGGCCTCCTACACTTCCCTGAGGCCTGGTACTGCCCTGAACAGGCCTCCGATGGGTTTTTGGGGCCCGTCAGTGGCCTCAGAAGTGGTTTCCAGTGAGCCAGAAGTCACTTCCGGTTCATCGGAGAGCACTTTTGGGGTCTCCCACAGGCCCCAGAAGCCCGTCAGAGGCCCGTTTGGGGGCAGCGCCAGGCCTGGGTTAATTACAGGAGGCCTGAAACAGGCCCTTCCACCTTACCCTGGTGGGCTTGGTTTCATATACTGCAGTGATATACCAGGACCACAGTATAAGAACCATAAAGGGGCAAGGAAAGACCATATTTTACGTCTTAAACTGCACCCCCCATCTAGACATGAATGCTGGCACCTTCCCACTTACAGCTCCCCAAAAGTGCTTTCAAAAACAAGACTGTGCCAACGTTTACTCCTTCGAATGGGCCAGAAGCAGCCGTGACAGGAGAACCGTTTTCCCCAAAGGGCCCACAGGGGCAAGCGCCCCCCCCCTCCGCCCACAAGCCCCTCTCCTGAACCTCCTAACAAGAGGAATAAAGCGTCCAAAGTGTGAGCAACCACGTCCAATGTGCAGTGTAAAGAATTCAGCTTTGAAGGGGGGGGGTCCCTCTCTGCACGGACTAGCCCTGAGCACCAGCCACCATCCATCCAGAAGGGGGGGACCGGTCCTTACAGAATCAGGCAAGCAGGAAGGGTTAGAAAACACACACCAGCAGGTCCCCGGGCTCCTGGCTTCCTCCTGACCTGAGAATCCAGGGCAGCAAATTCTGCCACCCTCTCTTTTTCAAAGGCCTCCGTCAGACGGCAGCCACCGCCACCCTTCTGGTGGCTAAACCCCCTTGCCCCATAAATGAGGCAGCTCTGGACCGGCTTTTCCTTGCCAGGCCCTCCATCCTTCCTGTGGCTACCCTCAGAAACATTCCCCCACCTCCTACCCCTACCCTGGCCACCTTGTTTGGCACCCCAGAAGAACAAACCAATTGGACCAGAAAGGCCAACTGGTTTGCTCGCAGCCGATGCGCCGCAGCCCAGAGAAGAAGAAGAAAGAGACGCTGTTCCCAAAGCAAGGGAAACAGCCCAACGAGCCTTTCGGAGGAGATGCCAACTCTTTGCAAAATTTACCCATCTCTTTCTTAAATTTACATTCCACCCCATTTGTGCAATGAACTCCTCCTGGGAAGTTTACCACATGATAAAAACAGAGCAATAAATAAAGCTGAACTAAAAGACACAACAGAGAACACAGAGAAGATCTAGCTGGAAAGAAGGGTGGACTTGATTTAAATCAATTTTTTTGTTGTAAACCACCCAGAGTAGCCTGTGGGCTAGATAGGTGGTATAGAAATCTAATAAACAAACAAGCAAGCAAAGTAATGGATCAAAGTTCAATGATTCCCCACCCAGCCACAAACACCTGTGATGAGTTCACAGAAGAGAACAGCTAAGGATACCCATCAAGCACAGAGAAGGACTGCTGCCACCCCTGATATTGCAGTGAAACTACTTAATCCCTCCATCACAATCTGGAAGTTGAGTCATGGCCACTGGACTTCTTTTTGAGAGATATAAACGTTTTGCTTCTCATCCAAACAGCTTCATCAGACTGAAAAAGTCCAGTAGCCACGACTCAACTTCCAGATAAACTCACCTGGATGACTGAGAATCTTCACAGACCCTCCATCACAAATACAATGGCTAACACCCATTCTCCTACTACATAGGACAAGTTTCCCCTTTCCCACAACTTCAAAACCCCACAGTCTGACTCACTCTATACCCCAGAGCACAGAGAGAACTCCTGGTTCCCTGAGCTCCTTGCCCTCTGAAGATGCCAGCCACAGAGACTGGTGAAACGTCAGGAGGAAAAACTTCAAAAACACTGCCAAACAGACCAAAAAACTCACAATAGCTATTAAATCAATCAATCACTATTTAATTTTTTAAAAATTAGATTTGACAATTAAATTTGAAAAAAATCATTTTTAAAGTGTAAATCATGATTTGAACTTTGATTTAAATCAATCTGTTTTTTAAATCATTCATTTTTATCAGCCCTGCCTGCAAGGCCTCGGACCTTAACTGAGAAAAGACTGTCCATGAGGAAGTAGGGCTGCAGACTGTGAATCTTTATGCCAAATCAGGCCGGGCTTGCTGTGGTCCCCCACCCCACCCCACCCCCCAAAATGACTGCAACAAACACGACCTGCATGCTTGCCTCCGTGGGGGTGCAATCACCCAGTGGCAAGCATGGGGGGTGGTGACCTGCAGAAGGACCAAGCAGCCAGCAGCTCTGAAATCCATAATGGGTGGGCTGGAAATCCGGTGGGCACCGTAGAGGGCCAGGAGACCCTCTGGCCAGGCCTCCTGCTGTTCTGCTGATGCCCCCACCCCTGGCAAGGAGGTGGGCGTGGGGGGCTTGAGCCAGACAGGACAGGAAACCCATCAGCTGCTGCTGTCTCAGTGGCCACTTTATGAGATCTGCAGTGAAGCAGCTGCAGGGGTGAAAGACTACAGGACGACGACCTCTTTACCCCCTGGGGATCCGTATCTGCTGATTCGCCTATCCCTGGTCCAGAAATACTAAAAGCAATGTCCACAAAAATACAGTAGGACCCCGGTATACGCTGGGGATTGGTTCCAGTCCTTCCCGTGGATAATGAAAACACGGATGAGAGAGAACACCTGCCCAGCCACCCCCAAACTGCTGTTTCCTGGCAGTAGCTTGCTTTATAACTGCTGTTTTGAGACAGTACCTTGCTTTATGGCTGCTGTTTGTGACAGTAGCTTGCTTTACAGCTGCTGTTTGTAACAATAGCTTGCTTTGTGGCTGCTGAATTATTTAATTTTTTTCCTCTGCCAAACGTGGATAACTGAATCAGTGGATACAGGGGTCCTACTGTATGTATTTTTAACAGTGAAGTCACCAGAGCTGCCCACTAGAGGAAGGCAGAGGCCATGCCCTGAATGCTAGGCACTCTCATGACAGCATTCGCAAGCCCCCGCGGAGACTGGGTCCCTACTGGATGCACATAACCATACTAGTCTAAGGCACTTAACTACTGGTTCAGTATCTTTCTGTCCCATCTTTCCTTTAAGGAGCTCAAAGCAGCAGGCGTGCTCTCCTCCTCTCACTCGGGTGTTACTAAAACAAGATGGGCCAGGCTGCTGGAGTCGAATTGGCCCAATGGGGATTTGAACCCAGGTCCCCCGAGCACTTGATCCGCCGTGCTGCCCTTGCACTGCATGCAATCGCTTCTGTTCCCCTTCCACGGAGAAAGGCCATTCGTCCGGCACCCATCGCTTTTGGCTCGTCAAATTTGTGGGGCCAAAGCCAAACGGCCCAGCCAAACAGACGGCAAGCCAAATCGGAGATTCTGAAAAGAGACCGACCACTAATGCCACCACCCCAGAACACATACAGAGAGAGAGAGACACACACAGAGAGAGAGAACAGGCCACCTGTGTGGGCGGAGGTGTCGCACGCGCCCTCCCGGCCAGCTGCTTTGGGATTAAAGAAAAGCCTATTTTGATGGCCACCCGATACTGAGCATCAAGACTGGCAACCGGCCAGTAAGACGGCTTATTAGAGGAGGGCTCGATGCATAAGGAAATCTGGGGTGGGGGGAAGGGGTGTCCTCTGCCCCCGACCCCTGAACATCCATCCTACCACCACAAAGGAAGCCTCTCCAGAAAGGAGAGACTTCTTGGCCACCCTGGTGTGGAATTCCTCACCCTCCACTTTTGGGGAGAAGCAACCAAGGAACGGAGGCCAAGAGGGACTCCAGGAAACTCCCACCGCATCTACTAAGAAGTGGAAACGTCAGCTGATGATTCAGGACTCCAGCCTGGTTCTTACGGGGCATCTGAAGCAGCAGATAAATTTCTGAGAACAGATTGAGGTCCAGCCGGTAGGCTGAAAATCTCACGCTGTGCCTCCCTGCCTCTGAGCCAACCGGGACCTGCGGTTCGGTTTCACTAGCCCAGTTCCCAGGCTGTTGCCCCTTCAGCCCCTGCATCCTCCCGGCTGTTCCCCACGAGTGATCCTGCCCCACACGCCCTCCTCCGGCCCGGAGATCACAACCGGCAAGGGAAGCGCCACTTCCTCATGGAGGGCTGCCACCCGGCCAGCCACCACCTGACGGTGACTCAGCCCTTTTTTTTTTTATTTTTCAGAAGGAATTCAGCTGGGAAATCATTTCCAGCCAGTCCAATTTCTTCCCTCCTGAGCCTGCTGCTGAGGACAAGGCTTCAAAGGCTGGGTGGGAAGCCAATTTGGGGAGGGGAGGGGAGGGGGAGTCCGAAAAGAGTGGTAAACAACCACAACACATCAGTTGATCCAGATGAAACACAGGGGGTGTGACTTGGCTTTTACAGGCATCCCATCTGAGTTGCTCGTGGGACCTGCTTAGCTCAGAATAAGACGAGACCACGGTTTCAGCGAGCATTCACACATTCGGACCGCAGGGACACGTTGCTTTTACCAATGTGGTCCCTAGAACGTTTTTTTTGTTGAGGACAACCACAACAGCCGGACCCTACCCAGAGCAGCAGGCCACTCAGTCCCTCTGACCGCAATGGGGTTTACTTGGGAGTAAGGCTGCAGAGATGGCAGCTCTCATCTCCCCCCACCCCAGTCCAAACAGACCGGCTTCTTCCTTGCAGGTCAAGGCTCCTCAGACATTCTCCCCTTGTGCAGCTCCTGCTCACTTAAAAAAAGGGGGGGGGGACAAGACCCGTCCCCAGATCTCCTGGCCGACCTGATGGCAAGTGCACCATCTTGAAGCAAAAACCACGGGAACGTTAAAAAAAATGAGTTTATTTTTAAAAATCTAACCAAAGACACTGCTTCAGGGCCACGAGAGAGAGAGAGCCCCCCACCCACCCACATTAACCTTGTGCCAAGATGTGTGGTGTATATATATATATATATATATAAACCGATCAATCAATAATCCCGCCCTGATAACAGGCTCCTCTTCCTGAAATGCATATCTTACAAGTCTGGAGAGGGTCAGTCTGGAGATGCAAGCCCCCAGGAGTGGTGGTTGTGGGGGGGGGGAGGAGGGTAGATGATACCATATCCCAAATTATTCACTGCAACGGGTGAGTGAAAATCTATGCGGGGAACGATTCCAGGTAAGATTTGGATACATGCATCCACGGGGGACCAGGAGGGCCAGCAGCCCGCTGGAGGAGGTCTACTCTACTCTACTCCATCCTTCCTGGTGGGCAGGGGAGTGATCCAATTAAAGACTCTGAGTAAAGGACTGAGTAAGCAGCCCAAAGATCCGGCTCAGGATCAACCAGCCAAGGGCGGATGGGTGGGGGTGGGGGTGGGGGGGGCAACAGCACCTTTAAGAATCCAAAACACCCCAAAAGAATGGGGGTGCCCAGAGCTTGAGGCATCCACAGGCACCCCAAAACCTTTCAAGCCATGTTCGGTGGTGGTGGGGAGGTGGGGAGTCAGGCTCGCGAACCTGGGGGGGTTGAGGGAACCCGGGCTTCCAGGTAGGCTCCCCCTTCCCCCCCCTCCATGCACAAACGAGCCCTCCGCCCTCCTCCTCCTCCCCCCCCCCCACCCCATGGACACCCACAGGGGCTGGCACCGTGTAGGGCCGGGGTCTCCCCCACCCCTACCCATTGGGGCTCCTCCCCCTCCCTCCCTCCCTCCCCCAAGCCCTGCCCCGCCCCTTCTCAGCATGTTCAGCCCCCACCCACCCACCCACCCCCACCCCCAGCCCCTCCCCCTCCTCCGAGGGGAGTCCCTGGCGCCCCCCACCCCCACCCCCCCACCCCCACCCCCCAGTAAGCCACCGTGGCTTCGCCCCCTCTTTCCCCCCCCAACCCTCCCGGGAGTCCTCATGCCCCCTACTCTGCCCCTCCCCCTCCCCCTCCCCGGGGGCGTCCCCCCCCCTCCCTCCCTCCCCCTCCCCCTTCTCTTCTCTGCCGCCCCCTACCTTCTTGACGGCCTGCTGGAAGGGGAACTCTCCGGCCTCCTTGAGGTCCAGCCAGATCATGGGCATCCGGGGCACCGCCTCCATCCCGGCGGCAGCAGCAGCGGCCGCCGCGACCCCGACCCCCGCGACCCCCACCCCCCCGCGACGCTCCTCCTCCCGACGACCCAGCCCCCCCCCCCCACACCGCCTCGCCTCGCCCCGCCGCCGGAGCCCGGACGCCGCCGCTGCTCTCCGGCCCAGGAGCCCCCCAAGCCCCGCCCACCGGAAGTTCCGGCCGCCCCGCCCCGCCCCGCCCCGGTGCCTCCCGGGAAATGGAGTCTTTCCCCCGTCCGCCCTCCCTTCGGCGGCGGCGGCGGCGGCGGGTGACGGACGGAACTACAACTCCCAGAAACCCCCTCGCCCCACGCCCCACGCCCCGCCCACGCCCCGCCCACGCCCCGCCCCCGCCCCGCCTTCCCGGAGGGTTCTGGGAGCGGCCGCGGGAGAAAGAGGGAGGCTGCCTGCGTCCCTGGACAAGCATTTATTTTAATTATTTGCTTGATTAGATGTGTTATACATTTATTCAGCCATTCGTTAAAAAAAAATGAACCAACGGTCAGGTGCCCTTGGTTTTCTTTGTGCTTTTACGCTCCTGTTTGCAATTTGCCTGCCATGTGAGCCCAGGTTCACATTTTCTTCATATTGATTTATTTCTTCATGTTATTTATTTATTTTTATATTTACATAACGCCCGTATATAAATATTGATTTGATAGGCAGCGTTTTGTTCAATTTGATGACGTCAGCGACTGCTTTGTTTCCATTGTAAAGCTCCCAGCATGGCCCCTGGCAGTCAAATAAATAACTAAATACAGTAGGACCCCCGTATCCACTGATTCAGTATTCCCAGGGTTCAAAAATTAAATAATCCAGCAACCGCAAAGCAAGCTACTGTCACAAACAGCAGCCGTAAAGCAAGCTAATTTTGCAAAACAGCAGATTTGGGATCTTGGGTATTCTCTCTTATCCACAGTTTTTGTTATCAGCAGGAAAGCCTGGAACCAATCCCCAGCGGATACCAGGGTCCTACTTGTATTTAAAATAACTAAAGAAAGTTTCCTTATTCACTGCACCATAGGATAAACCTCAACATTACAAATACATATGGGAGCTTCAGAGCAGCGAAATAACATCAGTAAGTCTTCCAACCCCTCAAAAGCAACATTTCCCTGTGAAGCCTTTTAGCACAATCTATTGGCTTACCCTGTTCCACAGCCCGGTAGCATCCTTGAGAACCCTGCCTTTTTTTCTTCTTTCCTTTACGGGCTGTCACAGGCTCTGCCTCCGCTTTGGAGGAAGGGTCTCGTTATGAACCTGTCCCTTTCATGTGAGCCTGGCCATGGGCTTCTCTTTTTTTATTGCTGTAAATCCGTGAGATTTGGGGGGGGGGGAGGGGGTTCACAGAAAAAGAGAGAGTCTTTCCAGAATCCCCAGCAAACGCTTAGATTGCCTCATCATCTGTGCCAGAACCGAAATGAACATCGTCCTTTAGAGACATGAGTAAGCTGAAGTAATAGTAGGGAAACTTATGTTGTTGTTGTTCAGTCGTTCAGTCGTGTCCGACTCTTCGTGACCCCATGGACCAGAGCTTGCCAGGCCTTCCTATCCTCCACTTCCTCCCGGAGTTTTGTCAAATTCATTTTGGTTGCATCGATGACACCGTCCAACCATCTCATTCTCTGTCGTCCTCTTTTCCTTTTGCCTTCGATTTTTCCCAGCATCAGGGCCTTTTCCAGGGAGTCCTCTCTCCTCATGAGGTGGCCAAAGTACTGGAGCCTCAGCTTCAAAATCTGTCCTTCCAGTGAACATTCGGGGTTGATTTCTTTCAGGATGGATAGGTTTGATCTCTTTGCAGTCCAGGGGACTCTCAAGACTCTCCTCCAGCACCACAGCTCAAAAGCATCAATTCTGCGGCGATCAGCCTTCTTTATAGTCCAGCTCTCACTTCCATACATCACTTTGGTTGAGGTTTTGTCTCTGCTCTTTAGGATGCTATCTAGGTTTGCCATTGCTTTCCTCCCAAGAAGCAGGCGTCTTTTTATTTCGTTGCTGCAGTCGCCATCTGCAGTGATCAAGGAGCCCAAGAAAATAAACTCTGTCATTGCCTCCATTTCTTCCCTTTCTATTTTGCCAGGAGGTGATGGGACCAGTGGCCATTATCTTAGTTTTTTTGATGTTGAGCTTCAGCCCATTTTTTCACTCTCCTCTTTCAGCCTCATTAAGAGGTTCTTTAATTCTTCCTCACTCTCTGCTATTAGAGTAGTATCATCTGCGTATCTGAGGTTGTTGATATTTCTTCCGGCAATCTTAATTCCGGCATGTGATTCATCCAGACCGGCCTTTCTCATGATGTACTCTGCATATAAGTTAAATAGGCAAGGTGACAGTATACAGCCTTGTCGTACTCCTTTCCCAATTCTAAACCAGTCAGTTGTTCCATATCCAGTTCTGACGGTTGCTGCTTGTTGTTATTTTTAGTAGTAGTACCATTGTGTTTATGTTGTTCTCCTCCCGGTCTCCTGCACTGAGAGCGATGGCCAGCAGGTGGCACTAAAGAGCATTCACCTGCTGCCTTCGCTAATCATAGGCGGTGTACACACCGCCCCCCCAGAAAATAAGGCATTACTGGAAGACCAGAGCTAAGAAAAGGTTAGCTGGTTTTCTTTTCTTCTTTTCTTTTTCTTTTCTTTCCTTTTTCCTTTTGGGCTGCAGCTCCCAGAAACCTCTGTCACCCTGGGTGGCCCATATCCACTGATTCAGTTATCCACGGTTTGCAGGAAAAATTAAATAAATAATTCAGCAGCTGCAAAGCAAGTTACTGTCACAGACAGCAGATGTAAAGCAGTGTAAAGCAAGCTACTGTCACAAACAGCAGCCAGAAAGCAAGCTACTGTCACAAAACAGCAGTTTTGGGGGAGGTTTTGGCGTTCTCTCTTATCCACGGATTCCATTATCCACAGGTAGGCCTGGAACCAATCCCCAGCGGATAACAGGGTCCTACTGTAATCCAAAAAAACCCAACATTTCCAATTTTTGAGTAAGACTATTGGTGTCATCAAAAAACAGGCTGGGGGGGGAGAGAAAGTTTAGGTGTGTTTTTTTCTTGCGGGGGAGGCAAGGTGGCAGAGATGGCTGATGGCATAAATCCCAAGGAGGTGGCTTTAAAGGTCTTGAGTCCAAAATCAGTGGTGTTATCATTTCACTCACGAAGTGGGAGGTCACATAACTGCCCACCCCTTCCCCCTTAGAGACCATCAGGCCCAACCCTGGTAGTAAAAACGGGAAAAGAACAAATCAAATAAGTAATCTGCTGCTGCTGCTGCTGCTCTTTCATGACTCCCTGAATCTGCTGCAGAAAGTAAACACCTCACACTAATCAAGCATAGGGCCAGCAGCAGGGTTTAGCTTTCTCTGGGCCTTTTTACACGACCCCTAAGATCCGCTGGCCACTTAAATTCAGACCAGAGATCTTAGGGGTTCCTCGCTCTTCCTCTGTCCCCACCCCCCTCCGCACTTCCTGGTTGCTGGCTGCCTGAGGGAGGGAGAAAAAAGAAAGAAAAGAATGCCGGTTTACCTCCGTTTTGTTCCGGGCAGCATTCAGATCTCTTAAAGGGGTGGGAGCCAAAAAGAACAAACAGAAGCCAGGAGAGCCCCGCACTCACTATCCTTACACCGGATCAAATATTTGTCACATCCAAAAAGCAGGTACAAGAAAACTGCTGTTTGGTCTTGCTAAAGTGGGCGGGGTCGCACTTAATTGTCTGCAAAGTCCGGAGCTGGTGGGTAAACATTTTTAAGGTCCGGATCTTGCAGCCATTTGCAGCGGAGCTTAGGGGTTGTGTATAAACGCCCTCTGTCAGGATGGGTAGATTAAAAGCCTTCCTTTCCCATGAATCTAGAAGCCCAGGGGCATGCTCTATAAGGGTCTGGGTTTTTTGTCATTGAGATGGGGGGCAGCTGCCTTAGTCAAGGGTGTTTTGTAGCATTAGACCAGGGTGGGGAACCTTTGGCCCTCCAGATGTTTTGGACCACAACTTCCACAGCCCTTTCTCATTGGCAAGCTAGGCTCAGGATTCTGGGAGTTGTGGGGTTGGGAGAAAAGGACCTCAGAGCTGTTGTTTTCTCAGCTGCTGGTAGGTTTCTCTAATAGGAACACCTGGCCAACCATTGCTAGTTGAGCCATTGTAGGAGAAAAAGCTCCCTGCCCTCTTTTTTGGACTACACATCCCATTGGCTAGGCTGGCTGGGGGCATGTGGGACTTGTAGTCGAAGATTCCGGGGTCCTCGTGCAATGCTTTTGCATCCAAGGGTCCCCTTAGCTCTTTGCCAGCATCCAGTCAGAAAATATCTGGTGGCTACGGCTGATTTCAGGATCTCAGCAGGATCAGGCCAGGTTTGTACTTGGAAAGGAGGCCACCAGACAGAGCTAAGAAGAAAGCCTGCCAGAATTATGGCTACCAGTCCAAGCAGACAAAACCTGGGACCCGGTAAAGGGAGAGTCCTATCTCCTTTTAAGCCCATCAGCACCCGGGGGGGGGGGAGGCAATGCAGCCACTTGTTTCCTAGCACTGCTGTGCCTCTCTTTCTGCCGCGCTGTTACCCCCGGCCCTAGAATCGGCCCACGTGCTCTTATGCAACACGCTGTGAACCTCAAGTGCCTTCTTCAGGAAGCATGATTTGTTTTTTGTTTTTAACGAAAGACGTTTGGAGTCTTTGTTTGTGTAATTACCACCCCTTCCTTCTCTCTGCTGACAAACACACCACCAAACTATCAGCCAGAGAAGGCAGACAGGAATTTTTATTTTTTAAAGACGGAGAGGAACACCAAGAGAAATGTTAATTACCTTCCAGTATCATCTCCCTGGTGGTCATGCTTATAGATCAGCCTTCTGCAACTTCACTGGGGTGCTGGAGGGCAGCCCCCCCCGACCCTGCTGGAGTGATGGACACCACAGTCCAGCATTCACTGGGAAGGCGGTCCAGGTTGCGGGAGGCAGAACTAGGTGGAATGATGGGAACTCAAATTATAAGATCCAGGCAGAGTGGACTAGTGGTCATGATGGTGGAGAGTGATGGGAACTGTAGTTCTAAACCTCTCTGGAGCAGCAGATAGATCAGGTTGGCTGAAATGCAGGACCTTTCCCAGAAATAGCATGGTGGCAATAAAGCACTGGATGGTTGTGGGCGGTGTACCTGCCTTCCCCTCTCTGGGGTCTTCTCTGATTTACTCTTTGGTCACGGCTACAACACCTAATAGACCACATAGGGGCTCAGGGCCCCCTCCCCCAAACAAGGGATTTGGGGCTGAACAGCTGGCACTGCCTTTCAGACAAAGCGTGGGCATGTTATTTGGGATGGGGGGGGAGAGAAGAATGCTGTACTCAAAACAACAGGGCTTGTTGGGGGCATTCTGGCAGTTGCAGTCTTTGACAGACCCCTTTCCAAGGTCTGCTTGTGAGCACCTCATCCTGTCCGCCCCGAATCTTCCATGACAGGAGGAGGAGGAGGAGGAGGGCCTTTGTACCTTTTGGGGCAGCTGAGCACCTGGCCTTTAGGTGCCCAAATGAACAATGGGGAAAGGCGCTTTTCATGGGGAGGCCCCATAACAAAACAGGAACAACAACCTGTATGAGGGTTTCGGTTTCTTTTAAATTCGCACTCTCTGGAACCTACTGGCCCCTCTGGATGCCGAGCATGCTGTACCTTATTGTACCTGATCGTACTTTTCAAGTAGATGTTTTTAAATGGTCTTTAAAGCTGCCTTGAGTCCCTGTGTCAAGAGGCAGGAAGGTATGGAAAGGAAGAAAGAAAGAAAGAAAGAAAGAAAGAAAGAAAGAAAGAAAGAAAGAAAGAAAGAAAGAAAGAAAGAAAGAAAGAAAGAAAGAAAGAATGGATCGATGGATCGATGGATGGATCGATGGATGGATCAATGTCAGGAAGGAAAGAAAGAAAGGATGGATGGATGGATGGATGGATGGCAGGAAGGAAGGAAGGAAGGAAGGAAGGAAAGAAAGAAAGAAAGAAAGAAAGGATAGAAGGATGGATGGCAGTAAAGAAAGAAAGAAAGAAAGAAAGAAAGAAAGAAAGAAAGAAAGAAAGAAAGAAAGAAAGAAAGAAAGAAAGAGGAGACCTTGGGCCTGAGTATCCCGGGATTCGGACTGCAGCCCGCCGGATTTTAGTCTGAAAAAAACTTGACGGGATTTTGCACAGACAGCAGAGGGAGCCAGAGAGAATGAGGAAGGTGCCCGGGAGGTAGTGGAGGGGGGAGAGATACGAGCGCCCTCTGCTCCCCCGCCCGCCCGCCCGCCCGCCCGCCTTCCTCGCCGGCCGAGGCTGCCAGACGGGCGGCGATTCCCAAGGCGGTGCCGCGGGCGAGGGAGGCTCCCCCATCACTTCGGGGAACCCCCCCCTTTCCCCCGACCCAACCCAATCCGCCCAAGCCCTCCCCTCCGGACCCAAAAGCGGGCGAGCGGGCGAGCGGCGGCTCGGAGGCTCCCGGTCGGTTCCCCTGGGCCACCTTCCATCCTTCCTTCCTTCCTTCCTTCCTTCGCTCAGCTTCCTTCCTTCCTTCCTCCGCCCGCCCGCCCGCCCGCCGGTCCGCCCGCCCGCCCGCCCGCAGCAGGTGGAGGAGGAGGAGGAGGAGGAGGAGGAGGAGGAGGAGGACCAGCGTCAGCATCATCATCATCTGCGGCGAATTTGGCGCATCTCCGCCCCGCGCAAGGCGGCAAGAGCAGCCGCCGGAGGAGGAGGAGGAGGAAGAAGAGGCGCGTGCTCTGGCCGGCCCGGTTGGCTCGCCTCCGGGGGAAATCTACGGCTTCGAAGCGCTTTTTTCCCTCCCCCCAGCCGCCTCCTTGCGACCCCCCAACCCACCCACCCCTCCCAACCCCTCGCCGCCGGTCTCCGGGTCCAGCTGCGGCCGGAGCGCGCGTGGAGGACGATCGCGCAGCAGCAGGCAAGGCTTGGCCGGGGGAGATCGCGAGGAGAGCGGCGGCGGCGGCGGGGGGGTTGAGGACGCCGACCCCCACCCCCCCCCCCCACCCCTGCACCCGCCCGCCCCCCTCCTTCCCGCTGCCCGCCCCCCCCGACCTGACCCGGCCGCCGCCGCCGCCGCCGTCGCCGCCGGTTCCAAGGCTGAAGGATCGCCGTGGGAAGGGAGCACCCCACCGCCAAGGGAAAGCTCCCCCCCACCCCCTACCCCCCATTCCCCGCCCCGGAGCCCCCGGGCGAGGTGTGGGGCAAGCGGGAGGCAGGATGGTGGCCCCGCGGCCAGACCCGGGGGAGGCCCGGCCCGGCCTGACGACCCTTTAGCCAAGGAAGTTCCCAGCGCGGGGGGCTCTGCCCGAGGAGGGCTTCCCCCAGCGGTGCCGCCGCAGCCCTCCCTGCTCCCTCCAGCTGCAGAGTGGGGCAGCAGCGGTGCTGGCCCCCAGATTGCAGGGAAAGGGACCGCGATCGCACCCCTGGCAGGCGGCTGGGCTCCCCATGACTTGGAAGACCTGAAGCTGCGTCCCTGCTGGCATCCACCGGTCCGGGATTGTTAAGACTCTTCTGCAGGCAGGGGTCACTCCGTGGATCCCTGACCCCTTGCCCCCCCACCCCCCAGGGAGAGGCTGGCCTTCTTTCTCTTTGCCTCCTGCACCGCCCCCCCCCAGCCCTGAACCGCTTCCCGTTGGCTCCCTAGTCGACCTGGGGCCAGCCCCTGCCTAGCCCTCTTTGGGGTGGCCGAAGACCTGCCCGTGCTTGGCCCTCAGCCTCCTCCTCCTCCTCCTCCTCCTCCTCCTCCTCCTCCTCCTCCTCCTCCTCCTCCTCCTCGCCGCCGCCATGGGCACCGTGCTGTCCCTCTCTCCCGGCACCCGGAAAGCCAGCCTGTATGACGAGGGCGGCGGCTCCTCCAGCTCCCTGGCCCACGAGCCGGGCTTGGCCAGCGCCAAGGGCAGCCACGGGCAGAAGGCGGACAAGGCCCTCAAGCGCCACTCCATCTTCATCCCGGCCTTGACCTGGAAGAGGCTGGTGGCCTCCACCAAAAAGAAAGGGGCCCGGGCCGGCAGCAAAGGCCTCGCCAACAACCACTACCCCCACGCCAAGGAGGTGGCCCACCTCAACCACGAGAACGTCAAGAAGTCCCTCTCCTGCGCCAACCTCGCCAGCTACGACGGCAGCGGGGCCCCCCTGGGCTCCAAGCGCACCTCCGTCTCCTCGCTCCGGCCCGGCGGTGGTGGTGGGGGCACGTCCTCGGCCTCCTCCCCGCGGCGGGTGGTGGTCCAGGCCTCCACCAGCGAGCTGCTCAAGTGCTTGGGGGAGTTCCTCTGCCGGCGCTGCTACCGCCTGAAGCACCTCTCGCCCACCGAGCCCATCCTGTGGCTGCGCAGCGTGGACCGCTCCCTGCTGCTGCAAGGCTGGCAGGACCAGGCCTTCGTCACCCCGGCCAATGTGGTCTTCGTCTACCTGCTGTGCCGCGAGATGATCGACGGGGACGGGGTGGCCAGCGAGCACGAGCTGCAGGCGGCCCTCCTCACCTGCCTCTACCTCTCCTACTCCTACATGGGCAACGAGATCTCCTACCCGCTCAAGCCCTTCCTGGTGGAGGCCTGCAAGGACGCCTTCTGGAACCGCTGCCTTCGCATCATCAACACCATGAGTGCCAAGATGCTCCGGATCAACGCTGACCCGCACTACTTCACGCAGGTCTTTGCCGACCTCAAAAACGAAGGCGGCGGCAACCACGAAGACTTCGCCCGGGTCTTAGACCGGTGACTCCAGGGGCAGGGAAGGGGGCTCGGCCGGTAGCCCCCCCCCGCTGTGGTCCATCCTGTGTAGCGCTGGTGAGCCTGTGATGCTCCCCTCCCATGGGGCTGGGTGGAGGCTTCCTTTTGAGCCGGAGGAAACGGGTCCTGTTCTCGCAGAAACAGACAAGGGTGGGGTGGGGTGGGGTGGGGGGCTCTGGCAGCAGTGAGTCAAGGAGCGATGCCCTGATTTGGGAAAGGTGTTGGGGGATTGGGGGACCTCTGTGCTACTCGCTGTTGTTGCTGAAGATTTACTGACCGGGCTGGATCCAAGAGGCAAACAGAGAGGTGCATTCTTAAATCTGGCCGCCCGTCTCTGGCTTCCTGCGTTAGAGGGGAAGGGGCATGTACAACTCTTGGTTCTGAGTCTGCTTTCTTAAATTATTATTACTGCTCTTCCCTGGTTGTTTTCAGTGGCTTTTGTTTGGAGGAAGGGAACACCAATGACCGTGATGTCACAGGAGCTGTGAATCTGTGGCAGGGCTTAGTTCCGGACTAAGTTGTCTGAGAGGCACTTGATCCTGGGTGTCTCCGAGCAGGTTAGCACCACGGAGAGCGGCCAGGCTGTACCTGGGACTGTCCCTTGGAGCAGGTTTGGCAGGGTCCCCACTTCCACTGCCCCGAGGGCTTCCTGGCAAGGCTGTCACCCCTCTTCCAGCCTGAGGCTTCCCTGCTCCTCCCTTACCCACTTCCCTTCTTATTCAGCCGATGCATGAAACACCCACCCACCCACTGTGTCGTTACAGCCGTGGTTGACTCTTTGTGACTCCATGTTCATGGAGTTTCCTTGGCAGGAATTCTGGAGTGGTTTGCCAGTTCCGACTCCAGATGCCTACAGCACCTAGTGTTCCCCGGTGGTCTCCCATCTAGCACATGCGAGTCTACAAAAGTGCCCGGGTGGTGAATAGGACTGGCAGGTGATGGCTGCACCTCAGTTTTCGTGACTCTTTGGGGTTCAAGCAGAGAGAGCAGAAGTTGGGGTGGAGAGGAAGGACAGATGCCCTCTCAGGTCAAGGTCCAAGTCAAGGACTACAGTGATGGTCACCTGAGCCACCAAAGCAACCTCTTAAAGGCAGCAAGACTATAAGGGACACCCAAGAAGCAGTGTGCGATTCAGAAAACGTACCAGTCGGCACAGGAAGGGTGGGTCTACCTGCACTACTGTTAAGTTGCATCAGAAGTAATGATGGGGGTGGGGGTGGGGAAAATACAACCTCCCATAACCTTGAGCAGTTGGGACAACCATGTACTCTCCAAGGGTTTCTCAGGACATATCTCTGGAATCATGTAGAAGAAACACACTGGGGCCGTTCTGTGCACCCTATCATTGGCTGGGTGCATATGATGATGTCCTTTAAAATGGAACCTAGCGTTATCAATTTGAGACTGATAGAGGGCTGCTCTCATCTGATGTCCAAAGTAGCTCTCTTGGCATTCAGGAACTGCAGGAGGGCAGGCACAATGAAAGATCCATGAGGGAAATCTTGAATCAGGTCATTCAGATCCTATAATAACTGAATGAAGAGCTTGCAGGGGCCAGGGAGCTGGACTACAACTCCCAGAATTACTGGGGTACCACAGCCAGTGACCTTACAGACTGAAGGTGTCTGTCTCTTGTCGTCCAAAAAAAAAAAAAAAAAAATCACGGTTCCAAGTTTTGATTGTAAAGGAAGTTAGCTCGCCCGGAACTTGATTCTTGGCCCATATTGGGAAGTGGGGCTCCATCCGAGCATTCTCCATGCTTGTGAAGTCCGGCTGTTCCCTGTGACTTTTTAATAAAACCCCATGGAAATGAGACCTATGGGAAGCCATTGAAGATCCGCATGACAGGTGTCGTTTTCACCGGGGAGCAAACCCGTGTGGGCAGGGCACAGCACTAAGGAGCTGCTGTTTCAAAGAGGAGAAGAAGCAGATTTGATGAAAAACAGGTTATTTAGATATGATTACCAGGGCAGAGGAGGGTTTAAATAAACGTGTCCCTGGCTGATTTCCATAGCAACTGGCAAAATTTGGAAACTGCAGCTGAATCACTAGCAGAGGGAGGTGATCTGTACGATATGTGTGCAAGTGTGTTTCAATTCAGAATCTAGATTTTAAAAAGTGTTTGCATTAATCCCTTCACCCAATGAAAAGGTTCTTTATTCACGCCATGAAGTATTTTTATGCTGAAAGACCTTTGGCTCTCCCTGAAAACCCTCCAGAAAGCAAGGAGGCATCCACAAAGGCATCCCTTTTACCATTAAGTTTAAAAATGGCCGGCGGAGGAAATCAGATTTTATCCTTTAAATTAGGAATGTCCGAGGCAACCTTGTGTGCTGTTGTAGATGGAAATGGTCAACCTCTCCCCCCCTCTCTCTGTCTCTGTCTCTGTCTCTGTCTCTGTCTCTCTCTCTCTCTCTCTCTCTCACACACACACACACACACACACACACACACACACACACACACACACACACACACACACACACACACACACACACACACACACACACACACAGGCTCCCACCAGAGGCGACGACATGGATGACTTTAAAAACAATTTCCCAACAATGTCATAGACTTTGGAGTCTGTTTGCAAGACCGGGCAGTTCATGGTACCCCGCCCCACCCCGCCCCACCCCCAAATCCGGGGTCCTGGTGAGAATCCTGTTGCATAGTCTCGCAGGTGCCACTACAGGCAGCTCATTGAATCAGTGCGGTTTGGGTGAGCTGGCCCTTCTGGAATTTCTGTTGCTTCAAAGAGTCCTAGTCTTGTGGCCATTGGCTGTGCTCCAGTACGTTACAACGAGAGCAGGCCCATTGGAGCAAAAGGAATCTCCAGAGGAGAACTGAACCTCCACGGATTCAATAGGCCTACTCGAGTGTGGCTTACTATATTAAGCAAATGGATTTCTGCCAACATGGGGCAGGATTCTATAAAGAATCATTGTTGTCTATTCTGTACCTCTGTTTGAAACCTTCTCTGCCTAGATGCCCCAAGCACATCCGATCTCACCTGATTTCGGAAGCTAAGCAGGGTCGGCCCTGGTTGGCACTTGGATGGGAGACCCCCCCAGGGACTACCAGGTGCTGTAGACGCCTGGAGGAGGAACTGGCAAGCCACTCCAGGATTCCTGCCAAGAAAACTCCATGGACATGGAGTCACGGAGAGTCGGTCACGACTGTAACGACACAACACACACTGCCACATAACCTCTGCGAGGAGGCTCGTTCGAGTAAGTCAGGTCCACTTGTGCTTAGATATGAAAAAAAGACGCTTTCCAAATAAATCTCAAAAAGCATAAAGCAGGGAGGTTGGGATGTTTTGGGGTCCAAGTCCCAACCTCAAAATCTGAGTCCTTATTAAAAACAAGGTTCCCCCCCCCCCGAGGAAAAAGGGAGAGATTGATGGGATGGGAGGGGGGAATCCAAGTTGAGTCCTCAGCCTGACTTAAGGAGCCCCGTGGCGCAGTGGTTAAATGCCTGTCCTGCTGCTAAAACTGTGCTCATGACCTGGGGTTCAATCCCAGGTAGCAGGCTCATGGTTGACTCAGCTTTCCATCTTTCTGAGGTCAGTAAAATGAGTACCCAGCTTGCTTGGGGGGCAATGTGTGTAGCCTGTATAATTAAATTGTAAACTGCCCAGAGAGAGTGCTTGGAGCGCTGTGAGACAGTATATAAACAGAACACTTTTTGCTTTGCTTTAAGCCTGACTTAACAGCGAATCCTATGATTCAAGCCCTCACCCCTGGCCTAAACATCATCCAAGTAGATGCTTTGGTGCCCTGAAACCACTAGGCTCAAATCACCCATGACGGACTGAGTGACTGGTCCTGTTGATTTAGGCAGGGCTAAAACTTGACTCCATGAACCAGGGTCTGGTTCTGCACTTGAAAAAGTCACAGTTGTAGATTACAAACCTCATCATCCCCCCACCCCACCCCCACTGTTCCCCAGTCAGTATGGTCTGTGGGATGCATCTCCACAGCCCAAGGTGTTCTCTGAGGTGGTTGTTTGTAACTGCACTTTTGCCTTGCTTGTGCATGATATTTCACCGGCCACTGGGCTGCTGGGCTATAGTGGGCTTTCTTATTTATTTATTTATTTATTTATTTATTTATTTATTTATTTATTTATTTATTTATTTATGGCATGCTCCATCCTTAGGGCATTTCTCATGCGGTGATAAAACGAAACAGCCTGGTCTGTTGGGTAAGGTGAGTCCTGGGTTCTTCACCAGGAGGAGACTGGCTCTTGAATTTCCTTGGAAGACTGAATAACGCCCCCCAGCCCAGCCCACTCCAAAGGGACCCATCAACCAAACTAGCATGGAGATCAATGCCAGGCATCCTATTCAGCATCTTAAGAACCTCATCTTCTTTAAAAAAAAATAATGGTAACAAACAACAACAGTAAGATCTGTTTGGGTCTTGGATAGTTTGTTGACATACCTCTCTGTAATCTGCACACTTTAGACCAGTCACAGGATCCAGCATCTCTCCGCTCATGACTCGGACTCAAGCATCGTCTTCTTTCCCCCTTTTTCCAAATGCCAAGTAGAGGGAAGCCAGTGCATAGTTAGAGGTCCGTGGTGGCAATTAGCCTGGTTGAATCTACCCTGTACATCTGAAAAGATTTCTCCCACTTGAAAAGGAGGACAATCCAGAGAAACCCCAAAGAATCATCTCCACGTCTTACCCCAGTTTTGGTACCCTTCGGAGGCATAGTACTACTGCTGTCATAATCCACTGCTAGGTTGCCAGGGGATCATGGGAGTTGGACTCCAACACCAATGGAGGGTGGACAGCTGGGGAAGGCTGGCCTAGACGCACATTCAAGGAAGGAAGTCCTAAGCCCTGTGCCTCTGGGAATTGTTTTTTTAAAAAATATAAATCCCACCCAGCTGCTGCTAAATCAGGATTTCCTCCTTGGTGTAAATTCTAATCTGTACATAATGGTATATATACATTTCCTTTGGGGAAAGTGGGTTGGGTGCATGTCGAGAAGACCTGTTTCATTTTGTCTTCATGTTTCTCCTTCTGTTACTATGGCTTCTTTTTTGGAACGGTTGGGTTTTGGGGGCAGAACCCACAAGAGTATGGCCTCAAAAGCATTCTGGATTCATAATCATCACCGAAAAGAAGTGTCGAGAATCAATCAATTTCCCTCTAGGATTGGACAAGACTCTTATTTTTTAAGGCGAGACCCTCTGACTCTCTCTTTTTGAACCTCTATTTATGTCTCCGGTTGGCTCTTTGCAGCATCTGGAAGGGTCTCTGAAAACTATAACTGAATTGAAAACTGGTCCTTTATGACCTTGGGTCAGGAATTCTTCTCTTCTCCGTTGCCTCCAAGGCCAGAACTTTTAGTCTGTCATCAAGATGGAACTTTAAGAGTGACAATGACACTTGGGACAACTGGTACCATGGACAGCTCTGCTCTTTACAGAATGGGGAATCCAAAAGATATCTTTTTTTTTTAAAGTAGGGTTCCTACCCGTTCTTTCCAGACAATGTTTGAAATCCATTTGTATATTTCCTATTTAAGATATGCCTAAATGTTTTGTTTCTACATGGAACTGAGCGGCATCCTTATGGGGAACAGAGTGCCTCTGTTTCTAACAAGGCTGGGGGAGGGGGTGGAGGAGGAATACATTGGGGTGGGTAGGGGGCAGGGGCCTTGACCTTAGCACTTTATGCAAAATAAAATAAAAAAGTAAAGAAGTGTTAGATTTTTATTTTGCTGCAAAGAAGAATGGTAGATGTTTAGAATTGGCAAGTCAGCATTGCGATCCAGGTGGATCCTGGTACAACATGGAAGCTGACTGAGGAAGTGGGTGGCCCTGGAAAAACCATTCCTTGCACCTATCTTTAAAAAAAAAACCCTTATAAGGATTATCTTCAGTTGGAAGTGACTCGGTTGAACCTAACAACAATGACCTGTCCATGGGGTTTTATTGGCAACTTGGCAGCTGTTTTTCAAATTTCTTGTCCTGCAAATTACATGCATTTCCTGGATTTTCTGCTGAGATCTTCTAAGAGTGCTTTTACATGACCCCTAAGATCTGCTGGCAACTTAAATTCGGACCAGAGATCATGGGGTGTTGTTCCTCTTCCTGTGTTCCCACCCTTCCTACCTCCATTGCTCCTGTCTGCATGAGGGGAGGGAGAAAAAAAAGGGAGAAAAGAATGCAGGCTTACCTCCGTTTGCCATGGCAGCCCCTGGAGCAAGCATTCCAGTCTCTTAAAGGGGCGGCGGGGGGGAAACAAACAAACAGAAGGCGTTGACAGCCCGGCACTCACTGCTTTGCAATCCGCATCATAAATTTTTAACCTTCGGAGACCAGGTACTTGGAAAATGCGCTGGGACGTGCTTAGGTGGGCGTGGTCGTACTTAATTTTTTTTAAAGTCCGGAGCTGGTGGGAAAACAATTTTAAGCTCTGCATCTAGGAGCCCTTTGCCTCGAATTTTAGGTGTCGTGTAAAAGCGCCCTAAGCTGTTTTGAGCAAACGTGGGCAAGTCTGGCTACCTATTTAAGAAGGCAAGCTGTTCCTTCTTGCAATTTGTTTTAAATTCTCTCGTGACTACAAGGAATGCCACCTATGGAGTCATCTTGGGTCATGTCAAAGCTTAGAAATGTTACAGTCTTTCGGGGCTGCTGTGCTAAAAAACCAGAGCTTGCCAGGAAGTCCTGCTAGTTGGGGACGCTGGGACTTGGTGAAAAGTCCAAAGTCATTTCTCAAAGCTTTGCTTTTTGGGCCCCCAGTTTTGCCTGCCTTGATTGGCAATAGACTCTGCAGGAACCCTGAAAGGAAGGGAAACCCTTCCCACCTGTCTGCCTGAGAGGTTTTTAAATCTTCGACATGAGAAAAGCTCTCGAGGCCTTCAAGAAGAGTGATATTTCCAACATCCTCATCCCTTCTTTCTTTTCAACCAGAGATACCGGGGGTTCTATGCAAAGTGACAGCTCTTGGTGGCTGAGCCGAAGACAGGAAGCTTTGAAGCCCTGAAACATTTGCTGCCGCATCTTTTTAAAGAACAGAGACAGAAGGTTATCCCCCCCCCAAAAAAAACCACCACCCACCAAAAAGGGCATTTTCAACATCCCAAGCCAGGTTTGCCTTAGAATCATAGAACCATGAAGCTGGAAGGGGCCTCTTAAGGCCATCAAATCCAACCTCCTGCTTAGTGAAGGAATACAAAACAGAGATGATCTGTCAGGTGGTTATCTCAATTTCTCCCGAATGCCTCCAAAGTTGGAGCACTTACCACCTCTTAAGGCAGTGGTTCCCAACCTCCCTAATGCTGTAACCCTTTAATACAGTTCCTCATGTTGGTTTGACCCCCTTGCCCTGCTTGGAAGAGGCCACAAGCCCCCTTGGGCAGGCCACTGCCGCATGGTGCCTTAGGGCGCTTTTACACGACCCCTAAGATCCGCTGGTCACTTAAATTCGGACCAGAGATCTTAGGGGTTTGTCGCTCTTCATGCATCCCCACCCCTCCGCACTTCCTGGCTGCTGGCTGTGTGAGGGGAGGGAGAAAAAAAGGGACAAAAGAATAAAGGCTTACCTCCCGGTGCCGGTGGAAGCTGCCGGGAGCCCTGTCACTTCCTGGTTCCTTCTCTTAAAGGGGCGGGAGGCAAAAAACAACAACAAAAAGAAGCGAGGAGAGCCCGACACATCTGCATCAAGATTTTTCACCCTTGGGGAGCAGGTACATGAAAAGTGCGCTGGGACGCGCTTAGGTGGGCGTGGTCGCACTTAATTTTCTGTTAGCTCCGGAGCTGGTGGGTAAACAATTTTAAGCTCCGGAGCTGGGAGCCATTTGCGGTGGAGTTTAGGGGTCATGTAAAAAGGCCCTTAGAGAACCTCCCTCTATACAGGCACCCTCAGCCAATCGCAGCCTCCGGTGCCATTGACTGACAACCCCTCCAACCTATCAAGCTGTAACTCACTCTTCCCCCCTTCCCCCCCTCCATACCGAAGCTGTTTGTGCTTTTTTCTTCACTGTCTCATGGCAACCTCGGTGAAAAGGTCGTTCGACCCAAAGGGGTCCCGACTCCCAGGTTGAGAACCACTGTCTTAAGGTCATGGGTTCCATTGCCGTACTGCTCTAACAGTGAGGGAGTTTTTCCTGATACTCAACCAAAGGCTGGGTTCTCTTAGCTTGAGCCCATTGCTGCATCTCCTGCACCGTGGGATGGTTGAGATCTTGTCCCTCCTCTGTAGGGATACCTTTTAAGCATTTGAAAAGGCTGCTCCAGTCTCCACTGAGTTTTCTTTTCTCAAAACATTCCTCAAGGCCTTGAAAATGCAGGGCCCAACAAGCATGCATTCCAAAATGGAGGACTTCTCTAAATGGCCGCAGGAAAGAGAAATGAAAAAAAAATGCATTGAAGAAGAAAAAGAAAATGGGAAATTTTTAAAGGGGGAGATTTTAAGCTCACGGGGAAAGGTGATCTTTAAGAATCAGCTCAGCAGAACACTCCTCCTTCCGCAATCTAGGGCAGGGACAGAACTAGGAGGAGCTGGCTGCTTAAATTTCCCCACCCCGGGTGGGGCGTCCTTTAACTGGGGTCCATCCAACAGGCAGCTCACAATTGGTACTTGAGGACACGTGTGGGACCGACAGACGACTGGGACGATGCAGGGCTGGAAGTCTGCCCTGCAGAGAAACCACACGCGCTGCAACAATGAGCCCGGTTTCCTTGTTCTCGGGAAGGCTGTGGGTGTGTTGCTGTAGCTACCCAGGAATGAGGTGTTCTTGCATCGATGGTAATGCTACACCTCCCAGAACAAACAACTTAATAATACTGTACTGATAGCAGACTCCTGGAACAAGAGGTTCAAGTAATAGGCATGAGGCATTGGCATCAAGACTGGCATCCCTGGATTGACACAACCCTGGCTTTGATTCCCCCCCCCCCAATCTGCAGTTGGATTTTGGCTGCAGAGGTAGAAGGGAGACATCTATTTTTGGAAGTGGGACAGGGAGGAATCGTGTGTGTGTGTGTGCGTGCGTGTGTGTGTGTGTGTGTGTGTGTGTGTGTGTGTGTGTGTGTGTGTATTGTCATTGCAGAGGAGGTGTATCCCTTTGGGGTGTTAACCTGAACTGTATCAGAGGTGTCCAAGGTGCTGTACCTCTTTTATTATTTCTTCCTTTATTTACAATGTTTCTGCCCTGCCTTTCTCCCTGCAAAGACCCAAGGTGCCATGGTGGCCCAGCTCTCTCGTTAATGCCTCTAGTGACGGAGCGCTCCCCACCTCGTGAGGCCACGGCTTTCCATTGTCACGCTGCTCTAACAGTTAGGAAGTTTCTCCTGATTTTCAAGCTCTGTTGCTTGAGTCCATTATTACATGCCCTGAACTGGTGGGGTGATCGAGAATAGATCCTGAGCCTCTTTTTGCAAATCTTTGAAGAGTGCTATCACTTCATCTCCCCCCAGTCTTCTTTTCCCAAGGTTAAACACGGCCAGTCTTTCTGTCTTCTTCAAAAAGCAAAGTGTTCTGCTTATATACCGCCCCATACTACTACAAGTAGTCTCTGGGCGGTTTACAATTTTAATTACAGAGTGCAGGCTACACATTGCCCCCCCAGCAAGCTGGGTACTCATTTTACCGACCTCGGAAGGATGGAAGGCTGAGTGAACCTTGAGCCTGCTACCTGGGATTGAACCCAGGTCGTGAGCACAGTTTTACTTGCAGTACAGGCATTTAACCACTGTGCTCCCCTGATCATCTTTGCTGCCTCTTTTCCAATTGCTCCCTCGTGAATCACCTCCAGAAACCCTTGCATTGAGAATGTATGTGTCTGTGGAGTCTGCAGTGCATATTTGGAGAAAACAATACAAGTGCAGGAACAGGTGATGCCAATGGAGGTGTTGAGACCACAGCAAGCTAATCCTGCTGCAAGCTGTTGGATTTCACAAGACCCAATAAAAAAATCCAACACAGAGAGATCCAGGCAATATTACCAGTTTATTAGGCCTAATAAAGATGGTAAGGCGAACACGAATCACCCAAGGCAGTAGTGAGACGGTTCGCACCCCAAGACAAAAGGACCCCAACTTTATTTCCTCCCTTCCCGCCCCCACAGAGTGGTACCTCCTCCAGGGTTGGGCTAGGGGTGGTGTTGTGGGGGTCACCAATGAGGTGAGTCCATGAGTCTCTTGGGGGGAGGTCCTGGGCGTTCCACAGTCCATGGCCCGGACCTCTGCTTAGGGGAATTAGGCAAGGATTAATCCCTCAATGTGTGGCCAGGAGATTTGACAATGAGAGGGGAGAGGTTAGTATTGTCCAAATGCCTGGGTAACCAAAAAAAAAAACAATTAACAGGTAGATGGGGAGACGGAACAATCACAATGGGAGGTGAGGGAATCACAATGAAGGTGGAAAAGCTAATCCGAAAAGTCCTTTGCTGCCAGACTGTGTCTTAAATGAATGTGGAGATGAAACAATGATGTGCCTCAGGCTGTGATACCATCTTTGGCCCACCTGCTGGGTGTACGTGCTGGCTCCGCTTGGAGGGAATGGAGTCTCGCTGGGTAATTCTTCTTCGGCCATGCTGGTGCTCCTTTATTGCCCCAAAGGTGACTCGGGTCCAGGAAAGTGGAAGAATACAAGGACATGGCTTCAAGCATCTAGCCTTTAGTGAGACGGGGTGCAGAGGAATAGGAAAAAGCCAGGAGGAGATGGGGCAAAGGGGAGGGCAAGGGGAAGAAGAGAGAGAGAGAGAGAGAGACGGGGAAGGGGGTAAAGGGTTAAGAAGGGAAAACATGGTGAGGTGAGAGGTAAGGGGGGTGACCTTCTAGCTTGAGGTGGCGGAAGAGAGGAAGATAGGAGAAAGAGAGGGGGTGGTGGGTCAGCAAGCAACATCAATGGGTGAATGATGAGTCATCCATGATAAGAAATGGGGTGGGTATTGTCTTGAGGTAGAATAATGGCAGACCTTCCCATGGTCCAGAGGCAGATGAATGGATTTGATGATGTCCAGGTGCTTGAGCTGGAAGCTGGAGGGCTAAGCAGGAAAAAGGTGCCCCATAGAGCCCATTGTCTCTGTGAAGGAAGGAGAAGATTCCTTCTGGCAAAATCCATTCAGAGGAATCAAGCAGTTTGAACTGGTTCTTCCATGTGGCGGGGTGGCCCTTGCATGGAGGCAACGTGTACCTTTGTCCAGGCCTTGAGATACGTGAAGGAAGAAGGAATTGGGAAAATGGAGGGGTCGGGGATGTTACTGGAAGCCCGGGGGGGCACAGAGGGGATAGGTGGAGGAACCTTTATTTTGGGGAAGAGAGAGAGAGAGAGAGAGAGAGGAGGAGGAGAAGGGAAAGAGAAAATACTTCTTGGTGCCCTTTTGGCTGGGCAGGGAAGGATGCAGTGTGGAAAAGGGGGTTAATATGAGATGATCCCTCACCCACCCCCAAGTATGTCAAGGTCTGATCTACTGAGGAGTAAGGGGTTGCCCCATTCCCTCTGCTTTCCTGAGGCTGGGGGGCACATGTCCAGGGGAAACAACTTATCGAATCCACTGTCAATCACCTCCAACCTTTGTTCCCAAGCCTATTTGCTTGCAGGGAAAGAAACCGGGGCTTCTCAGCCATATCTTTTTGGGGGACGGCTGGGCCAATATGGACCAGGTTTGTTTGCATTGTGCTTGTGACGATATCAAGGATTGCAGCCGGATGCGGGGGTCTAATTTTGTCCTTGCCTAATTGACGTGTGCTCGTAGGAGCGGGTGCGGGCCTGCCTCCACAGACACGTGTCTGCTCCCAATTCACACACACACAGTTTTTTGTGTCCTCTACAGAGGAAATAAGTATGCCCCACAATCATACATTGGGATCTGAAAGGCTCACAAGTAGAACAATGCACTTGTGAACAAATGTGCAGGTGTACCTGTTAGCCACTGCAACAAATCATCTATATACTGGGGAAATGTTCAGATCAAACCATACTTTTGGAACAAAAAAAGCTCACAAAAAATTCACGCAGAAGATTCTGGGCTGGTTGGGAATCTTGCAAAGTGGTGCCGAAGTGTGAGGGAAGAAGCACGTGGGATAAACTGCATGGAAAGAAGGCTCATGGCTTTGTTTTGTCTTAACACCTCTTTGCCAAATGTGCAGTGGGCTGCTGAGCTGTGGTCCTTTCCGTTCTCCTTGAAAAACAAAGCTTAACGGCCAATGCCATGGTGCCCCAGTGGCCTTCCTTGTCCTGGGGGATGCTATGCGGTCTGCTTTCACCCACTCTCCTCATTGTAAACAGCCCAGGGGTGGTACATAAGCAGCAAAATAAAACAGCCAACATTATAATGCCATTGTACAAAACGATAGTAATGCCACACCAGGAGTATTGTGTATAATTCTGGTCACCACATCTCAAAAAAGACAGTGGAACTGGAAAAGGTGCAGAAGAGAGCAACTAAAATGATGACTGGGCTGGGGGACCTCCCTAATGAGGAAAGGCTAAAACATTTGGGGCTCTTTAGTCTGGAAAAAAAGGCACCTGAGGGGGGATATGATTGAGATGTACAAAATCATGCAAGGCATGAGTAAAGTGGATACAGGGACGCTCTTCTCCCTCTCACAAATTACCAGAGCTAGGGGGCATACACTCAAACTGAGGGCTGGGAGAGTGAGAACTGACAAAAGAAAATATTTTTTCACCCAGCGCATTGTTAGTCTGTGGAACTCCCTGCCACAGGAGGTGGTGATGGCATCTGGCCTGGATGCCTTCAAAAGGGGATTGGACAGATTCCTGGAGGAAAAGTCCATCACAGGTTACAAACCATGATGGGGATGTGTCATCTCCAGGCTTAAAACCAGGGTACTTCAAGGGCCAGATGCAGGGGAGTGTTAACAGGAGACAGAGATCTAGTCTCATGCGCTCCCAGACGCATCTGGCGGGGCCACTGTGAGACACAGGAAGCTGGACTTGATGGGCCTTTGGCCTGATCCAGCATTGGTTCTTCTTAGGTTCTTATTGCTGTTCCCAGACAGGGGTGTTTGTCCTCACTTGACTCATTTTCCTAATGAACGATCCATCTCATTTTCCCGGCATCAGTTGACATACGCACTAAACACCTGTCACTTCTGGAGGAAGAGCTTGGTAAGCAAGGGAAAATTCTAGGAAAAGTGCAGGGCAGGAGCGAGGAGTTGACGCTGGGTGTCTCTTTGCAATGTCATCCGGAACGTCACGACCACCTCGTACCCTCCCCCCACATCCACCCCTTCTGTGGGGCACTTTCAGGAGAGCAGTGCTGAAAGGTGATTTCCAGTTCCCTCTCATTCGCTTTGCCCTGAATTCTGAAATGGCAGGATCTTAGGTGTTTATATTTTAATTATGCAGGAATTAGCCTGCATAATTAAATGGTAAACTGCCCAGACATTGCTTTTAAAAACCCAATGGGTGCGGTACATAAGTAACAAGCTTTGCTCTTCTTTGACTTGAAATCAAAATTCTACACCCCATTCAATCCTATGGGACTAGTCCTTTCCACGAAAGGCAAAAACTCTGATAATGGAACGCAACTAGGAAGATACAAAACAGGGCAACCTCACATAGTGGACTCGGCATCAGTTGGTGTCCCCAAACACAGGGCTTACACCTGGGGCCACTTCCAGGCAAACACATTTAGAATAAATGGGACCTTGGCAAAACCCATGGGAGAAATGGCAAGTTGCCATCCTGCCTAGATTGCCAGTTACCACTGGGATTGAAACAACTCTTCGGGTTTTAAATAGGTTTCATTCCCAGTGATATCTGGAGATGGCAAAACCGACTCATACCACCGGCAGAATGTTGCTTTACCTTTGAGGTAACGCTCTCTCACAGAGTGGCTGGCTTTCCCCACTGTGGTCTCCAATTCCAGTATTAACCTGGCTTGATCCAGCTTTTAGCTTCCAAAAGGAGACACACACTGCCTGCTAATGGTGGTCTGGCCATACAATATGACCTCTACAGAATTAGACCTTGCCAATGTTATTTCTTCTTCTTCTTCTTTGGATTGCAGTCCTCAGAACCCCACAGCTAACCAGCATTGCCACTGGCCACAGTGACGGAGGATTATGGGAGTTGCAGTATGGAAGAACAACGTGACACCACTGTTTACAGAAGAGAGAGTGTGTTCTTCCCCAGAAGGGAGGCAGCCGTGGCTCCTGACCTTGGATCCCCAGAGGTTCTTGGATTAAAACTCACAGAAGCCCTCACCGCTAGCTGTGCTGACTAGTGATTCTGGGAGTTTTAGACCAAGAACCTCTGGGGACGCAAGATGGGAGCCACTGGGTGAGGGCAACAATGACCAAATGTATAATCAAGTGGATTCCAGAACCAGACAGACTCCCACCTGCTGGGTGGTGGCGGTGGGGAAAGAGATAAAAGAAGAAAAACTGAACCTAATGGAGGAAAGAGACAACCCTCAAAGATGTGTCGAGACACCAGAGTTTGCTGATGAATGAGGCACATGTGTGAGCATCAACAGATCTCACTCTTCCAAAGTCTTGGACCTGAACACCCATGATCCCCGACCCTTGGCCAGTCAGAGGCCCGCCTCCTTTCTGGACGATGAGCCCGCCCGTTTCTTGGAGAGAAGCAGCCCTTGAGGCTCCCCCTTGGAGCCCTATTTCTCCTCTCTGCGGGATGCCGACAGGGTCCCATCAAGGCTGTGCGGTGAGATGCCGCCTGGTACCCTGTGAGACTGTCGACGCCTTTGTGAGAAATAATGAGCCGAAGAAGGAAGCAGGCATCCCGCCGTTGCTGAACAAAACGTGGCTTTAATTAATCCTAGGGAGACCTGGAGGCAGGGCAGGGTGCCCACTCAGTCTGGTTCTAAGACCCCATCACCACCATCTGCGTGCCCAGCTCCAACCCATTTTGAAGGGATGGATTTGGGGATATTTCCCCAAAAGGCCTTTGAAGCTCGCATTCTGCAGCATAACCAGCTTTTGTCAGCTCGGTGTTCCAGACAGAATACTGCAAACCATTCACATCTCCCTGTCTCATAGTCCACCCACAACTCCACTAGATTTGCAATGCAACCATCTGGGATGAGAAGGGGGGAAATGCAATCTATTTTTGTATTTTCCTCCCCAGCTTGTTGGCAGGATGGTGGGGAGGGGATAATGGGATCCGCAGCAGAACACATTTGGAGGGTGGCAGCTGGAGAAATCTGCTCTGAATGAAGTTTTTTTGGGATGGGGGGGATGTCACAATTTCCCCCTCCTTCCCCACTGTGCACCCCTTCTGAATGGCTGACATCTAGCTCTCTGGCCCCTTAGCTAAGCAATGGACGCCTTAGGAAGACCTGAGTGGAACTTTCTAAAAAGCTGAGTTTGCAGGGGCATATTTCAGGGAGGCTTGGCTGGTGGATTTTCTGCCTCAGGGGATGGTTGGGTCGCTAGATGATCCTGGGAAACCCTCCCAGCTCTAAAAATCTGCAAGGCTCAACTATAAACTCCAGCATCACCGTGGGAAGGGGGCACACCTTGATCCATAGGGACACGTCCCGCAGCAGATACCACCCCTACCACCCAGTTGAATCATCATCCTCCACTCCACATAAATGTTCCACTTGGTACTTGACACAGTTGGGGCAGGCAGTGTGTGTGTGTGTGTGCATGTGCGCATGCGGGGGGGGGGTCCACTGCTTTTGTTGCATGGGTGATGGAGCCCAACCAGGGGATCAAGGAGGGTGGATGATCCAAAGAGACATCCAACTATCCATGCCAAGGGAGAGTTGGCCCACAACTCTCTGCCCTACTGCTGCTCTCTGTTGGGTGAGACTGATAGGAGATGTAGTCCCTAGCCTCTGAAGGACTAAAAGCCCTCCCCCCTCGTCCCCCTGCAAACCTCCTAGCCAGAAAGCTCCTTGCTGTTTGCCCTGTGGATGATCTGGAGGGGACATCTTAAACTGAGAGTAGACCTTGAGCTGGCAATGCTCACGGGTTAGTCCATTTAGGTTCGAGTTTGCAACGGTAACCACAACCCCCAGTGTCTTCCAGTCGGCGACAGCGGCGGTCCCTTGATCTGCCCTAATTGCAGATCCCTCCGACATCCTGAGGAACGTGGTGCAGCTGCGACAGATACTGAGGCTTCTTTCCCGGCGCGGTGGAGGCCTGTTGTCTCAGCCACCGCCCGACGCTGTCAGCTGTCACCGCTGGTTACCTCTCGCCCAGACACGCTTGTCTCCTGCATCCGGCCAGAGGTGCCGTCTTCCAGGTCAGCGGTAGCTCCAGGGAGAACGGCAACTTCCACTCTGCTGATGAAATGCGGCAGAGCCGAGACAAGCCCAAGTCTGGACCACTGACCTCTTCTTAGCAAGGACAGCTGGGCAGCCTCAGGCGATGGAGATGCAGTGCTCGGGATGCAGGTTCTGGGATGCACACATGCTTGCCCTGCACTGGAAAGGATGCTGCCCAACCCAGACCTGCTGTGAATTCCTTCAGGGACTTGGGAACGTGGGGTGGGGTGGGGGACCAAGCCTTTCTTGGTGTTTCCCTCCAGCAGCCAGGAACCACAGGGTGATCCTCTGCGGAGCAGACAGGGGCCAGTACCAGATTCCTGGCATTTCTACAGGGGCCAAAATGATCAGAGGCTTAGATCATTGCGAACACAACCTGATGAATCTCAATCTGTGGCGTTTATACACGACCCCTAAACTCCAGGGCAAATGGCTCCCAGCTCCGGAGCTTAAAAATGTTTCCCCACCAGCTCCGGAGTTAACAGGAAATGAAGTGCGACCATGCCCACTTTAGCGCATCCCAGCGCACCTTTCAAGTACCTGCTCTCTGGAGGTGAAAATTGCTTGATGCGGTGTAACGATAGTGAGTGCGGGGCTTTCCTCGCTTCTTTTTGTGTTTTTTTTTGCTCCTGCCCCTTTAAGAGCTACTTTACAGTAGCTCTTACAGAGACAGGAATGTTGCTGGCAAGAACGGAGGCAGAACCTAGGTGAGCCACAATCTTTTCTTCCTTTTTTTTCTCCCTCCCCTCACGCAGCCAGCAGCCAGGGTGGGGACACAGGAAGAGCGACAAGCCCCTAAGACCTCTGGTCCGAATTTAAGTGGCCAGCGGATCTTAGGGGTCGTGTAAAGTGCCCAGAGAGTGTCCGTAATTATTCCAGGGATAAGTACAGTATTTTCCCATGTATAAGACTATATTTTTGTCCAAAATTGTTAGACTAAAATTGAGGATCTTCTTATACACAGAAGTAAGCCAAGGGGACAACCGCAGAGCTGCAAAACTATAATTTTGGATTGAAAGGGGGGGCGTCTTATACATGGGTGAGTCCAACTGTCTTCCCATGGCATCTCCCCCCACCCACCACCACTCCCTCATGACCCCCAATGAGGCCTCCTCGCTCCCACAGATCTTTCCATATGTAATGCCCCTTGGTGATATCCAGGACACCTGAAAGAGGCAACTGCCAATGGCACACATCCTGTCCGCCTTTGGCCCTTTGCTGGACAGAACACCCCAGGGGGTGGCGGAAGCTGCTGGCTGTTGGAGTGGCGGCCCGTGGACGTGGGGAAGAAGCCAGAAGGAGCTGATGAGACTGAGAATTTGGGTGGGTGGTTGAGAACCACATACCCAGCCACAGAGAAGTGTCACCACCACCCCACCGGCATGAAAATGGAACTCCCTCCCACTGGAGGCCAGGCAGGCCCCGTCTTAGCTGTCCTTCCGCAAGTAGGCAAAGACCTTCCTCTTCAGGCAAGCTTTCCCTCCGTGACAGGCTGCCTGAGTTGTGCGTATTTTTAAATGGATGGTGGTGCTTTATTGCTCTGAAAGTGTTTAGGTGTGGCTTGTGTTTTTTAGTTTGGTATTTGTTTGATTCCCCTGCGTATTTGTATGCTCACCGTTCCAGCTTTAAGCACTGCTTTTTAGTGTTGTAAGCCGCTTTGGGTCCTTTTAAAGGAGAAAAGTGGGGTGAAAAAAAAACTATTTTAAATAAATAAACAAATAAACCCCTGCGGCAAAGTTTCTCTGGATCATTCCATCCAGGGCTGACACTCATAACACAAGACCGGATAGAATTTGGATAGAACTGCATGTTCTCATTTATCTGTTCAGAGGCAAACTTCAGCATGGGCGTCTGATAATTTAAACAGAAGGACAAGCTCTCTCAACCAAGATGGGGGGAAATCTGACTGGATAATCTGGCTGCCTGCTCCATTGCCTCCTGTCCTGGTACAGCCACCCAGTGCAGGGGCAACCGGAGGTGGAGGGCCCCTAGCGCTATGCCTTCCTGGTCCTTGATCTTTTAAAAATCAAAATGAGAGGGTAGCCTTTGAGAAGAAGACTGTCCTCCGTAGAAGAAGGCAGCTGGCCACATCCATCCTTCCACTTAGATCAGTGGTTTTCAACCTGGGGGTCCCCAGATGTTCCTGGACTGCAATTCCCAGAAATCCCTTCCAGCACAGCGAGTGGTAGAGGCTTCTGGGAGTTGCAGTCCAGGAACATCTGGGGACCCACAAGTTGAGAACTTCTGATTAAGACGGTCCAGAGAGACTACCCTTTCACTGCAGGGAGGCAGTGTTTGCTTAATTCCTCCTCAAGACAAACCATCTTCTTGCCAGAACTCCTGCTCGCACAGAGACTGGAACTATCTGAGGGTTAAAAGTACTGTACATATTACAATACACCTTTCCCCCCACCCGAAGATAATGTTATTTGTTTGTTTGTTTGTTTGTTTGACAAATAAGACCACATCATTAAACAACAGCAAACAATAATACATCATAAAAATATAAAGAGGCCTTCAAACAACCTAAAATAATCATAAAACAAGAACAGAATCACGAAAAATACAGTACAAAGGAGCTGGACGTGTTAAGGCAACAGAGAGTAGTCCAGTGGCTAGTGACAAAGACTAGCCAGTCCCACGGGGCATAAGCATTCCTAGATGTTAGCCCATTTCCCCTCATAGGTGGAGCACAGGGGTCTGACACAGCTGGTGTAGGGCCACGGAATCAGTGGGACTTACACAGTGGTTACCTCACCAAATCCCCGACCCCCCCCCAATTCTAAGGGGCCTAATTTAGGTTGCGGCCACCAGTTTCCAGCCACTGGAAGCATGAGAGCCGGCATGATGAGGAGATGTGCCTGTGTTTGAAGTCCGGGCCCAACCCCCGCCATGGTTTCTGTGGGAAGAGGCAAGGCCAGCATCCCCTGGGAAGGACTTGGCCGCTTCCTGCATGCTGCTCCTTCATACCCACGGCGGCCGCATCACCTTCCTCCTCCTCCTCGTTCTTTCCTCATCTCTTCCTCGGCCAGTAGAGCACAAAACCATCCCGGCTTTTGGCGAAGTCAGGCGTGGCTGCTCCGTCGCGCGTCTCCACTGTGATGAGCCTCTTCCGCCCACGGAGGTTGAGCTGGATGCAGTCCGAGACCTGGACGGACAGCCCCCGTTGGGTCCTGCAGCCCCAGGGAAGAGGAGGGGGAAATGAGGGGTCCCATCATCTCAC
This sequence comes from Phrynocephalus forsythii, assembly GCA_029282475.1. Lineage (NCBI taxonomy): Eukaryota > Metazoa > Chordata > Lepidosauria > Squamata > Agamidae > Phrynocephalus > Phrynocephalus forsythii. The sequence goes on from JAPFRF010000009.1 coordinate 1,527,276, forward strand.
TAGGTTTGGAGACAGAGCTTGCAAAACCTTGGACAACAACTCCCATAATTCCCCAGCCAGTGTGGCCTTTCCAAGCCCCGGTGGAGAACCACCTCCTGTGAATATTTTGTCCTGAGAACTTTATTTATGTGCTTGCTTTTTTTGTTTTCTATCAAAAAGTCAGCTTAGCAACCCCTAAAACCTTTTTTATTAAAAAAAAACCCCATACAATGTTCCTAAAAGACCAACCCTGCCACAAATATATGCCCTGTTCCTCATAGGCTAACCCCCACCCCGCCAACCCCCTGATAAAAAGTCAAAAGTGAAGCCAGGAGGGATAACAGGAAAAGAACAGAGCTCTACAGGCATGTCCAAACTTTGCTATGGTATTCTGTAAAACACCCTGAGTCCCTTTTGGGGAAATAGGTGCGGTATATAAGTTTGAAAATAAATAAATAAATAAATATGCATCCTCCAGATTAGAACTTCGGATCAGAACTTTTTTAGGACCGCCGTGTCCAGAATGAACATGGCTATTATTATTATTTAACACGGACCACAGTGTGTCTGGTGGGGCCCCGAACACAGAGAAGAGAAGAGACACTGCGAGTGGAAGGCAGATGGGGATTTGGCCCCTGAGCTGAAAGGGGTACCCTGCCTGCCTGTGTGTCTTCTTGTTTATGTTAGAACAGGCATGTCCAAACTTCGGCCCTCCAGATGTTTTGGACCACAACTCCCACAGTCCTTTGCCATTGGAAATACAGGCTTGGAATTCTGGGAGTTGTGGTCCAAAACATCAGGAGGGCCGAAGTTTGGTCATGCCTGTGTTAGAATGATGGAGAAAACAAGGCTTGGGGCAGGTTGGATTCCAGGTGCAGCCCAAGAGTCAAAGCAGGTAGGAAGGAACCATTGTTTCCCATGGCTTCAGAGACTAGGAGCAATGGTTTCAAACAGCAGGAAAAGAGGTTCCATTTGAACATCGGGAAGAACTTCATGACGGCTAGAGCTGTCCGGCAGTGGAAGATGCTGCCACAAAGGAATGTGGTGGAGTCTCCTTCTTTGGAGGTGGTTTTTAAGCCGAGGCTGGATGGCCACCTGTCGGGGGTACTTTGATGAGGGTTCCTGGATGGCAGGGGGCTGGAATGGATGGCCCTCCTTGAGGTCTCTTCCACCTCTAGGAGTCTATGGTTCTAGGCAAACACTGGGTAGGCAGGCAGCCTAGAAGGTCACAACCCATGCTACTAAATTCCCACAGAGAAGCTGTTTCTGTGGGAGGTATCACATGCACTGTCAATGTGCGAAGGCACAAACACACCCGTGCACGCTGCTGATGCTGAACCCATGATTAAAAGGAGGTGTCCAAGGCAGAGGCACTCATCTGCTCTGCGCCTGCTTTTATTTGTTTGGCGTGGGTCCTGTCCTGAGCGGGAGGCAGGCCCTGGATGTTTATTTTTGGAGAGGCAAACGCCCCGCGGCATGTGGCTCTCAGGGCTGCAACGCCTTCTAAACTGTGGACTGAGGAGAGAGCCATGCACACCCTCCCTATCGCCGCATGGTGGTGGAGGGTTTGTCAGCCTTCCCCCCCCACCCCATTAGAACCTGCACCACTAGGCCGCGACGCTCTCTCCTGCAGCCAGCAGTGGCCTTCTGCCAGCCTTCCATGCACCTGAGGCCTTTGCCAGAAAACAGCCCAATTAATCTCCTTTCCTTAGTTGTGGGTCACAGATCTTATTGCAGTGGGGTCCCATACAGGTTATTACTACATGTGCTTTTTGTACAACGTAAGAAGACACATCCTTGTTCATTTTATCTATTTATCTATTGAGGCTGATTTATAAAGATTTTTCTTTATGAGCATAGGTTCCAGGGACCCAGGCTATCGGACACCAAAAATTAACAACCAACAACAACCGGAGAGACTGAAGGATGGCAGACGGCACGTAGCCGGTTTCAGCTGCCTGAGGCTCTCCACCAAACATGAGTTCGTGCTGTCTCCTGACAGCCCAGCCATTGGGACTGCCTTCCAGGAAAAATTCGTGGAGAGCCTCCAGTTGACAGGCAAGGCTCAAGTGGGCTGCTAGTCCTCAAGAGATCTCTGGAGAGGAATAGCATTACACCACCACCACCAGAAGCAGCAGCAGCAGCAGCTTGGTCTCCAGGCAAACTACAGAGGTTAGCTATATAAAATACACAGCATTTAAGCCACCATTACTACCACCCCCAGCTACTGAAAATGTAGTTTTAGAAGAAGCAGCCATGTTAAATCTGTGGAAGTGTATCAAGCAAAATCCCAAGGAACAAAACAGACCAAGTCTGGAAAGTGGAGTCATGGCCACTGGACTTCTTTTTCTTGAGAGACTGAAACGTTTTACCACTCATCCAAGCAGCTTCGTCAGTCTTGGCGAACTGACGAAGCTGCTTGGATGAGCAGCGAAACATTTCGATCTCTCAAGAAAAAGAAGTCCAGTTGCCATGACTCAACTTCCAGATAAAACTCACCTGGAGGACTGAGAATCTTCACAGACAAAAGAGCCCAAGAAGGGAAAACATGCAGCATCTTAAAAACTATTAGCCCATCAAAGACCCCATTAAAATATAGTTAGCCTTTTAGGTGCCACATTATTTCATCTACTGAAAATGTACTCAGATAAAAATATTTGAGTTGCGGGAGACACTCAGTTTTGGGAGAGTGAAAATGAAGGCAGGACTTTAGGAGTTAGGAGCACTGTGAAAAATTTCGTTTCAACTGGTAGCCAAAGCAGCCGCCTCCCATTGGCTCATTGTTTTGACTACCTGCCGAGTAGCCACCGGGGCTCATCTTTGTACCTCTGGGTGGCCAACAGCACAATCGATGCATCCCACACCAACCTCAGGCAACCTGTAACGTTACTAATCTCGTTCCCAAGGCAACGTGTTGAGCGCAGCATTTTTCTTCTGAATGATGACGTCTGAGGATGGAGCATCCACCCCCTTCCTCGGCTGATGGTTTGGAGTGCTTAACCCACGTCCTCACCACCGTATCCCAATCATCCGAGCCGTCTTTTCCTGGACAACCATCACCGTGACAACTGGAGGCTAGCTAAGTGCCATGGTAACTAGGTCCTGAACGCCCCCCCCCCGCATGGTCCAAATAAGGAAACAGGATATTGGGGCACAAGAATCATAGAATCATAGAGTTGGAAGAGACCTCAAGGGCCATCCAGTCCAATCCCCTGCCAGGGAGGAACCCCCAACACAAGGACCTGGATGGGAAGCCACCATCCCGGCCTTAAGTCACCGCTGGCCCAGCTGGAAGAAACCAACAGGGGCGACCCCCCACAGTCAAAGAGGGAGAAGCTAAGGACATTCGGAAGCAAGATGAGGGGTCAGCCACCAGGGGATCCAAAATCAGGAAGCAGAAGCTTTGCGGCAAAGGTGGCAGCAAGCAGTGGCCATGGTGGCCTGAATTTGAGACACGGCCGTAAGCTGGCATGGTGGCCTGAATCTGAGACACGGCCGTAAGCTGGCATCTTGACTGTCATCTGTCAGATGGAGGACTTCCAGAGAAGGTGGCTCAGAAGGAGAAGGGCAGAAACTGGGGTTGAGCCCCAATTCATGCCCAGATCTCAAAGGCATCAAGAGTACATGATAATAAATGGGCCTCGTGGTGCAGTGGTTAAAACTGCAGCACTGCAACCAAAACTCTGCTCACAGCCTGGGTTCCAGGTACTGTACCTGTCTCAAGGTTCATTCAGCCTTCCAGTCTTCCAAGGTTGGCTAGACTGAGTGCTCAGCTTGCTTAGGGGACAAAGTGTAGCCTGTATAATTAGACTGTCGCTCGCCCAGAGACTGCTTTAAGCACTATGGCAAAGTATCTAAGCAGAATGCTTTGCTTTTGCTGACATTTAAGGAGCCACTGGGTTTTTGTTTTGAACATTACATGGAAAGAGCAGATATCTCCATCTCTTTTGCCCCTGCCCCGGGGACAGGGCTGCTGGAGTTTTTTACAATCTTGCATGCTGCCTGGAGAAGGTGTGCCTGGGAGGGACCTTTCTGGGCTGGACTTGACAATCTCTCCAGCACAAACCAATCATTCCTTCCTGCCTCTAAATTCAAAGGGAGCCCCGCCTCTCTGCTGAGTGTTGTCCACTGAAGTCTGTTAGAAGTCAGCTATTAGTTACAGTAGTTAGTTTTGTTTGCTGTTCACAACTGAAGGTTTAGAAATGTATTTATTCTTTCTACTACTCATGTCTCAGAGGGAATTACTGAAACTGTGATGAACATTTTGTTAGAAAAGGGGTGGACTATCTGAGGAACTCAGGGCTACTCTCCTCTTGAGAGTCCCTGTATATCTGCTGAGTATCAAACGAAGAATTTTAACGACAAATTTCAAAACCCTGCCACATAAACAGCTGCCTCTTTATGTCAGGAGGCCCATCAATTACATTCAACCCAACAAAAGGTAGAGCTGTTCTGAGTACCCTTATCTGTTATTGGATTTTCACTCTCATTTCCCGCCATGGCAGCTCTAGGCCTGGAATGATGGAGGAAAAGATCAAAAACAAACAAAAGCAAACAAACAAATTTAAACTGATAAATCCATTCCTGTACTTGATTTGAGGGTTTGATTCTTTTGGTAGGGACTCCACAGAATAACTGTGGGGAGAAAATGAGTGTCATAACGATTGCCCTTCCCCCCCTCCCCATCCTTTGCACACCTCTGCTCTAAACCTGCAGTGGTCTCCTCCCCCAGTGGAAGCTTGTGTGGCCTCCTAATTAGGGAAGGCGAGGCACATTTTTGGGTCCTTCCAGAGCTCCGGCTGCGTCATAGTTCTAATTAAACCGTCCTGCCATCTCAGCCCCAATTTTGCAGGTTTCCACCTCCTTCTGGTTCCTCTGAGCCCGTCAGCAGCAGGCTTGCAAACATATGGGAAGTTTGGGGAGCGTGATGTATGCAACACACACACACACACACACACACACACACACACACACACATTCGGAAGGAGAACGTTACGGGATGTGGGCTTTGATTCATCCGCCTGTCTCAGCGGGGAAGCCCTGCCCGGAGAACGGCCGGCCGCCTTTGCCTCACCTTACCCAGGGGCTCAGCCGTCACCCCTTTTTGTGTGTCACACATGGGCGGCCATCTGGAAGGCGACCTCTGACCCTCAGGCCCGGGCTGCCTCCTTGCAGACTGTGTGTAATTGATCCCCGTGGCTGACATCTGACTTTTGCAATCTCCCAGCTTGCCTGATGGGTCTTCTTGAAAGGGGCCTGGGCAAAGGGGGGGGGCAGCCCGAGCAGGGAGGCTTTCGCCACTCCTCCCCTCCCCTCCCCTCCCCTCCCCTCTGGGAACAACGACTGGGAAACAGAAAAGAGAACTGAGTTCTTTGGTGCCTGCTGAACTGAGTCCCAACTAGCCATGGCAAAGCTCTCTGGGGCATTGTGAGTATTTTGTTTAAAAACAGTACCTGCTTCAAATTTTGCCAGGAGAAGAGCCCAGATTCCCTGAGCACTGGCGGGACCCATAAGGGCTCAAAAGTGAAAAACAGTGGCACCTTGTATAAAGGAATTAATTCGTTCCAAATGAAATTCTGTTGAGCAAATTTTCCTTTATACAAATTTCCCATAGGAATGCATTGAAAACAGAGCAATCCCTAATCGTGACCATTTTATGTTGTATGGATTCAGCCCATCGGTGATTCGGTTAAGCAAATTTCCCCTATCTCTGGAATTTTTTTATGGTGTACAGATTTTATGTTACACAAGCCATTTGTTACACAAGGGTCCACTGGAGATCATATCGGCATCCCTGGCCGCCTTGCAGGACACCTGCATTTATTTGCTCCAGTGTCAAGCATCTGTAAGTTGCCTTAGGTCCCTCTGCTGGGAAAAGGACAGGATACCTATCAGTTAACCACCCCCCCCACCCAATGTCATCAATGTTTGTCTTTTTCTCAGCAGGAAAGGAGCCCACGCCACGCCCCCCCCCCCGGGTGGATTTTTAGATCCGCCCATCCCTCTGATTTACAACAAATGGGCCCATAGGAGAGATCTGCATACAATCTCCGCTTTCATACAGGAGGAATGAAATTCTCAAGTTTTTGATTCTAAGGAGGCAGAGCTCCCCGAAACAGCATCTTCCATCCCAGAGCCCATGTACAGCACACACACACAGAGAGAGAGAGATTGAGAGATTGAGAGAGAGAGAGAGAGAGAGAGAGAGAGAGAGAGAGAGAGAGAGAGAGAGACTGACTCTGGATGAAGTCACACAAAACAAAAGCATCTGAGCAGATGTAGAGAACAGGTCCCTGATCAGCAACTAGACACGTCCCAGTCAGGGGCTGCTGTTTTCAGAGGGGCTGCTCCCCCTTTGGCCCTGGGTGGTGCCTGGGCCCCCCTGCCTACTGCCCCCCCCAGCCCTTTCTCTGCTCCTTGATGCCCCAGCCCCCGTAAAAACAGAGGCCCCGGGTGCATCGCGCCAGATGGAGGGATGGCCACGCTCTGACATGCTGGCAGGGACTGGCCCCTGGCGGCTCACGTGGTTGGCACTGGGAGAAACAAAGGGGTTGTTATGGGAAGAGAAGCGTTCGCTTGGCACTATATATAGACAGGCCCTGTTGAGCAAAGGAAGCGGGGGGGGGGCTCTTTTCTGCAGCTGCCAAGGAGACAAGCAGCAGGCCCCAGGGACCAGCAAGCGGCAGGCTCCGAGTCTGGACCAGCGTGTTTGGACTACCACTCCCAGCATCCTCCTGTTGTTGGCCATGTCAGCTGGGGGGATGCTGGGAACTGAAGTCACGAAACCTACATGCCAATCTCCCTCCTGGGCATACACCCAACCAGCTATCTTAAGTGGGGAAGGGAAGAGGACTAGGAAATATGTTTACTTCTTACATTCTGTCTTTGCTTAATAAACTCAAGACTTCTTCTTTGCCTTCTCTTCGCAACAACCCTGCTAGCTGATTGAGAGAGAAAGAAGGGCCCAAGATCCCCCCCCCTCTCTCTGGCTTTGTTTTGCAATCTGATGCCTCATTTGTTGTTGTCTCTCTTCAGAGTTTTAGCCAGAAAAAGAGGCTTGAAATGGTTAAGGCGGGAACAAAGAAATAGATATTTCACCCGCCTTTCATGAGTCTGGTCCCCCTGGTCTATTTGCAATCACCTCCATGACCTGAAGAGCTGTGCTTGCTGGTTCTTCATCCCATGATCAACTCCCACATTTATTTATTTATTTATTTATTTATTTATTTATTTATTTATTTATTTGAATATTTTGACTCAGTGGTGCTGGAGGAGGCAGTTCGTTAGGGGCCACCCAGCCCATGCAACCCCTGGATGGCTCAAGTGTCCTACACCCAGCTCTGCCCTTGACAAAGGCTTGCCCAGCTCAAGGTCCCTGTCTCCGCTTGAGCCAGGGAAAAGGTGAAAAGATGCTACCGGGTGGCGATGGGGCAGGGGCCACCTCCAGGGGACCTGTCTGATTCCAGGAGCTTATGGTTGGGATTGAGTCAGGGAGATCTCTCCCAGGAACCATTACCTTCAAATCCATTCCCTTGCGGAATTTATTTTTCCAGCCTTATCTGGAGCATTGTGCACACCCCACTGGTGGGAAAGTGGGACACGCAAACACTTCCAAGAACACTCCAGAGAGATTCGGGGCACTGTTGTCAAATTAATTCAAAACAAACAAACAAAAGGAACTTTCTGGTCCTGTGGAGAATTTGTGCTTTACACTGTGTGGTAACTGAGCATAAGAGCAGGGGGGGTCCTGCACAGAGCCTGGTGGACTGGGGGGGGGGCTTCCAACTTCACGATTCTACAATTCTATGGTTTTGGGTGGATTCGTAGAAATTTCGTACAGAACCAGGAAACATTTCCTCTTTTGGATAACCCAGAATCCCCCACCCACCCAGCCTGCAGCCATGCTGTGGTCTGTGGATTCTGGGAGGGGGAATCCATAAAAGAGCCTTTCCAGGTTCCGGTCCTATATTGTGAGACCCACGGTACTGGTTGAAGGGCCGACACACCCCACGTGGCACTTGACTCCACTGCAGCTGGGGAAGGGTGGGATGATGGAGTTTTTTCTTCTTCTACTATCGCTGTTCTACTAGCCATTTAAAAAAACATGTCTTATGGGGTTGGTCTTTGAAAACATGTCTCTATTGCAAGCTGCAGAGAGCGCAGCATCTGGGGCTTTTTTACTGAAACCATTAGAGGCAGTGGCCGGCCTCCTGCTAGGGTGAAAATGAGGCTCTCCCCTCCAAATCCTGTCTCCTGTTTCCATGGATCCACAGTCCAGAGGCAATCAGTGCAAAAGTTATGACAAGGCAACGGAAATGGACCCCAGTCTGCTCTCCACCACTGCCCAGCACCCAGAGGTAACATTCCTCCCACCTACCCTTCCTCTCACCTTGACTCTTCCCTCTCTTTCATTCTCTCTCTCTCTCTTTCTCTCTCTTTTTTAAGATTTCCACCTTAACGAGCTTTCTGGCAGTTTCCTAGCAACCACTGCACAGGCTCTCATGCATCAGTGATGGGGCAGGGGAGCAAAACCCCCAGAATGGGGAAAAATTGTATAAACCATTCTGCAAGATTTAAATTCCAAATACCCCTAAACCAAGGGATGGTTTAAGAAAACTAGAAATTAAAATTGACTGGGTTTGTTCGTATTGGTACAGGGCATGTCTTAGCCCCTGGTCATGACTCTCTTGTGTGTCCCAGTGGGAGGCAGAAGTCACCATAGGGGTGGGTTGTGCGGTGAGGGGAGCCCCATGGCCAGGATCTGGGAACTAGAGAAGCTGAGCCCACGCCAACTCTCCATCATCTGCCCACTTTCTTCCTATCCACGGAGCCCAAACCTGGTTGCCATCTTTAAAGGGAGACTGGATCTCACCCAATGGAGACGACCACAATCAAACTGGCTATACTTTATGCCTGCAGAAGTGAAGAGTTCCATCCTTGCTGTGAAAACGTTCCCTGGTGGATATTGTGGGTCAGATCACAAACTGCCAGGGGGCCAAGGTCAAGATCAGGTTCTGCAATGTCAAACAATTACCGAGGACCCAAAAGTCCCTACTACATATATCCCATGGACAGTGAGGATGACCAACAAAGAAATCCAAGGCAGAGTCCAACCAAACCCATCTCTGGATCAAAGATCAAAAGGCAGGAGATCAAAAACAGTCACCCTGCGGTCATGTCCTGTGAGCCGACTCACTCGGAAGAACCATAATGCGGGGATGGGCCAGTGGCAAAAGAAGGAGCCCCCCCCCGCCGCCGCCAAGCCTCGCTGGCTGCGTGCCACCTGAAGGGACCCTGGAATGACTTGGATGGGGAACTGAAAGACGCTGCAAGAGAGAGAAAGGCACTGAGAGCATTGCTCCAGAAACGGACCAAGAGCCAGATGTGACTGAATGGATAAAACAGTGATGGCGAACCTTTTACAGACCGAGTGCCCAAAATTGCAATTCAAAACCCACTTATTTTTTTCACAAAGTGCCAATAGCGCAATTTAACTTGAATACAGTGGTACCCTGGGTGATCAATGCTTCAGGTGCTACCCTTTGGGAAATTGAGGATGGAAGAGAAAGGCTTTTGAATTTCACATGGCCACAGCACCTTCACTGTGGCCGCGGGAAATTCAGGGCGTTTATACATGACCCCTAAGCTCCGCCGCAAATGGCTGCAAGCTCCGGACGATAAAAATGTTTACCCACCAGCTCCGGAGTTTGCAGACAATTAAGTGCGACCCCGCCCACTTAGTGTGACCAAACAGCAGTTTTCTTGTACCTGCTTTTTTTATGGTGAAAAATATTTGATCCGGAGATTGCCTGAGGTCTCCTCGCTTCTTTCTGTTGTTTTTCTTTTGCCTCCGCCCCTTAAAGAGGAACCAGGAAGCAACTTCCCCCAACACCGGGAGGTAAGCCTTTTATTCTTTTGTCTCTGTCTAAGGCGTTTTTTCCCTCCCCCCCCTCCCGCAGACAGAACAAAGAAGTGCTGAGCGGGTGGGGAGGGAAGAACAGCAACGAACCCTCAAGATCTCTGGTCCTAATTTAAGGGACCAGCGGATCTTAGGGGTCGTGTAAAAAGGCCCTCAAGAACCTGCTCTTTGATCCTTGCTTTCCCAAAGGGTAGCACCCCATCCGCCTCTCGGTGGATGGGGTGCGACACTGTTGGGAAAGCCGGGGGGGGGGAGAATGCCAGCAGCTTGTGGGCTCGTTTGCAGCCCCAGTTTACTATGGCTGCTCTGGGCATCCCAAAAGCGGCATGGCTAGAGAGTTAACTGGGACTATGACGGAGCCCACAGATCGCGGTCCTCTCTTCACCCAGCTCTGCACAGACCGGTTCCGAGACCACTGAAATGGCTCCATGCAGAGAACCAGGCGAAGGGGAGGCAGTGGTTTGTGGGCTCCTTCGTAACCCGTTTACTCTCCAGCCACGCTGCTCTGGATATCCCAAAAGCAGTGTGGTTGAACAGTAAACTGAGGCTACAAAGCATCCCACAAACTGCTGCCACCCCTTCGCTCGGCTCTCTGCATGGAGCACAGTGGCATGCTCCGAGTGGAGGGGGAAGTGCCGTGGCTGTGAAGGGGCGATGTTGCGTGCCCACAGCAAGGGCTCCGCGTGCCACCTTTGGCACCTGTGCCATAGATTCACCAACACTGGGGTAGAAGAAGTATAAATCCATGATGGTTGCCTTCAAGGGCTGTCAGTCAGCATGGTGATTAACCATCCCAGGGTTCTGCCTGTGGAAATTCTCCATCATCCAGGTGAGGTTATTTGGGAGTTGAGACATGGCAACTGGACTCCTTTTTTTGTGGGACAGAAATGTTTTTGCTACTCTTCCACTCATCTTCCATCTGCTGAAGGGCTCTGATTTTGCATTCCACTTGGAGGTGGATGTGAGGCAGAGAGGGTGTGGTTGTCTTCCTGGCCCACTGGCAGTCTCCCCAGGGGTAAATGGGAGGCCACCATGGAAACCCAAAGTTGGACTAGGCCAGGACTCTGGTCAGATCTAATTGGGCTTCTCTGTTGTTCTTTGCTCTGTTGACCCTGAATGGGTCTGATCACACACCCCTTTTCTTCATGGTTCCTCCTTTCTACACACACACGGGCAACTTAAAACTCATTTATCTGAACCCTGTTCTGGAGAACATCACACCACACCAGCCATACAAGACATTTCACCTAGGTGGCTATTACAACACTCTCCTGCACCTGCTGGCAGGGTAACAGTTGTGCAGCTGGTTGCATGCCCAGACATGCGAAATGGGTAGAAATCCAGAAGGGAAGAACTGCATTTGCGCATGTGTGCTCTTATTTCAGCCTCCACATTCTAAATCTGGAAATATACAAATATCAGCAAGAAGCCAAGAAGAAATTGGTGCAGGTCCCCTCCAAGCCAGTGGGGTGGAGGAAATGGCAAATTGGGCACAATTTAACAATTGGATGCAACTCTGATCAAACCACACATGGCCGTCCCATGAACTTGTGCAATATGGGGAGGGGGGGAGAATTCTCTCTCTCTCTTTCTTTCTCAATCTGTGGTCCCACCTTCATTTGCAAAGACCGATTTTCACAGAGACTCCGAAGGTGTAAATTAAAGTCTCAGCTAACAGGGGATCATTTCCTACAAAGCTGCGGCTTCACGTCTCGCACTCCAAAACAGCACAACCCGGTTTCACAGGGGAAGTGCAACACACCCAGCAAATTGTCAGGCAGCTTGAGTTCGTCGAGTGTTATTTTTCATGGGTAACTAAAAATACACACACCGAAAGCAAGTGGCCTGGTTGCTAATGAGGCTGTTCTGATCTAGACTCCGTCCGCTCCCATTGTGGGTCACTGATCTTCCTTGAGGTTTCATACAAAGGTGGGCAGGAGTTACATTCCGTCCAGATCATCAATCATCATCATCATCATCATCATCATCATCAATCATCATCATCATCATAGAACTACAAAGCTGGAAATAATCCTGCGGTTCAAGCACAGTCCTTTCCAGAGAGGCACAGAGAGGACTCAAACCCCCAACCTAGAGGCTCTGGAGTCAGCTGGCTACACAGCTGTCCAGCAGTTGTGTGATTTCAGCAATTTTTAAATGATTCACTTGATTCACTAGGTGCTGGAGGAGAGCTTTGTGGATCCCCCTAGACTACCAGAAAGACAAACAAGTGGGTCCTAGGTCAAATCCAGCCTGAACTATCTCTGGAGGCAAAAATGCTGAAGCTCTTCCTACTTTGGGCATTTCATATGAAGGCAAGATTCTCCGGAAAAGACCTTCGTGCTGGGAAAGGTGGAAGGCAGCAGGAAAAGAGGAAGACCCCCATGTGAGATGGACTGACTTCCTAAAGGAAACCATGGGCTTGAGAGTGCAAGAGCTGACTGGGACGGCAAAAGACAAGCCATATTGGTTGAAGCTCGTTCATTGAGTGGCCATGACTCAGAACCACTTGACTGCACATAACAATAAAAACTCTTAGATCCTCAAAGAGCTTTGCCGTTGTCCTTTGTCCTAGAAATTCGGCAATACATTCTTTGAAAGGAGAGAATAACCGCAAAACGTGCTAATTTCTGGACATCAGATCGTCTAGTGAGAGGTTCAATTATTATTTAATTATTCATTCATTCATTCAATTGATTATTCATTGCATTTATGTCTTGACTTTTCGCAAACAGGTCCAATACTTGCACCCCGCTAAGGGCAAGTCATTCTGAACCAAATGAATGCCCAAAGGTCACCCAGAGAGTTTCACGACTAGAAGTATGTCCCAGCCCGACACGCTGCTACTCTCCTTTGCTGGCTCTCTAACTTGTCAACAGTTCCTATCAGTAATATTGATGGCACCTATTATGCAGCTTCAGAAAGCTGAATTATGGCACCCTTACTGGGATTTTTTTAGGACTAAACATTCAGATGTTCTTTCCTAGATCCTGCTGCTGCTGGTGGTGGTGGTGCTGTGGGATGGCGTGGCTTGCCCAAAGCCACACCCGTGGCCAGGCACGTCACCTCATCCACCACACGCAAACTCCTCATGACCTTGGTTGACCCCTGGCCCCGCGGGCATGGCAGAGCTTTTAATTCCCAGCTCCATTTCCTCAGCCACTTGCTCCAACCCACTGAGCTAAACCAGCTCACAGATAGCAAAAAGAAAAAAGAAAAGAAAACACTTATTGGCCCATTTTTTGGCTCAAGAGTGTTTGGATGCCAAGTGAGGCAGGAGCCCTAAAGGTTGACGGTGCTAAGATAAATTCCCACTAGGCCAAGGGAGGTTTTCCTCTGGATCTTGTTAGCTGCCGGCTTCTCAATCTCTCTCTCTCTCTCTGTGTGTCTCTCTCGGCATCCCTGGAAACATGAGGAAATAAGTGGCACTAAATGTCTCCGCTCACGAGGGCACGCAAACTGGCCTGCTCCAGCAAAGGAGCTCCGGCACAGCGGGGAAACGGCACAGCCTTCTCGCCTAGCTGGCCTCCACCAGGAGTTCTCCATTCAGCACCATGGCCAGTTCCACCCAGAAAGCCCTCTTGTGATGTCCTGGGAGGCAAATCAATTTTGGACTAACTCCCCACCCCCCAAACAAGCTGCACTTTGAGAGTGTGAACTGAGGGTTCCAACCACTGTAGCTAGCGTATATAGCTGATCACTGGGGGAGTTGTAGTCCAATACTGTAGGACCCTTTGGAGACGTTTCTTTGGGCGCTTTCTCCAAGGAAAGCTCAGTCCTTGCCATATTGACTTGGAAGCAAGACACTTGATTTCACCAGTGGTGCCGATTTCAGTTGTACGCTGCCTTTCTCCCAGAACTGGGTCCTCAGGTGGCTAAATCATAAATAAGGGCGCAAATAACCCTACAGAGTGCCTACATTTACGCAACAACTGAGATTTCGACTCTATGGGCTGCAGCCCTCATGTATATTAATTGTAACTGGAAATGTTGTGCAGCAGAAAAGAAGAATATAAATTTAGCACCAACTTAGCAGCTGCAATCCAGCGCAGAGCAGTTGAGAGAGGCTGCACAGCACAGAGTGGCCAGGATCAGCGGGTCTTGGTTTCATGGGAGGCAGCTTTTGGTGTTCCAACCAACACTAGCGGCATTTAAGAAGATTTCCAGATAGACCTTAACGGATGCAAAACCATCTGCTATGAACTGCGAGGTGGTCTTCCTCCTTGCTTTCTCGCAAACAGCCCAGGACAGAAGTCTAGACAAGGCAGCCGAGGTCTCAGCTCCGCAGTGGAAGTCAGGCTAGGCTCACAAATCCTGCCCCATCCAGGAAAATAAATTCATCCTATTTAGACAGGTTGCCCTTAAAACACCTTTAAGGACTTAAAATGGAGCTGGCTCTCAGGATTTGGCTGCTTTAGATGCTGGGAGTGTGGGGCACTGGGGAGCACCCTCTACATTTAGGCAAGGGGGGGACCCAAGTATTTCTTGCCACACGTCTGGTATGCCTCGCTTTGGGGAAAAGAAGGAGAGGCTTCTTCTCAGACTGGATTCACAATCCTTGTTTTGGAAACCATACCCCTCCTTCAGTTAAAAAGCAAAAGTGTTCTGCTTATATACCGTCCCATACCACTTCAAGTAGTCTCTGGGCAGTTTACAGTTTTTAATTACAGTAAGCAGGCTACACATTGCCCCCCCTCCCCAGCAAGCTGGGGAGACATTTTACTGACCTCGGAAGGATGGAAGGCTGAGTCAACCAATGAGCCAGCTACCTGGGATTGAATCCCCCAGGTCATGGGCACAGTTTTACCTGCAGTACAGGCATTGAACCACTGCGCCATGGGGCTCCTTTTAAAGGCTGAAAAGGTGGATCTGATAAGAAATGTTTCTTGGAGGAGGATGCCATGCAGTGTCACAGAATCGTGAAGCTGGAAGGGGCCTACAAGTCCATCAAATCCAACCTCTTGCTCCTGGCAAGAATCCAAATCAATGGGTATTTGTTTGCTCTATGCTTAACTTCTGGACAGACACACACACACCAATGCAGACATGGGACTCAGAGAGTTCCTACAGTCCAAATCTGGCCCCTGCCTTGCAGGCCCTCATTTCCCAAGAACCAGGACTGTGGGGCGACTCCTAACTCACAATCCCCTCTTACAAAGCTCCAAGGAGATGGATGCAGTGGAAACTGGCTCTTTCTGCCCCCCCCCACTGCTCCAGATTCCCCAACAGGCTGCCTCCCTTTCCATCACTCCTTTCTTCTGCAAACTTGGGCCCTTTGTACATGACCCCTAAACTCCGCCGCAAATGGCTCCAAGCTCTGGAGCTTAAAATTGTTTCCCCACCAGCTCCAGAGTTTACAGATAATTAAGTGCGACCACGCCCACCTAAGCGCGTCCCAGTGCACTTTTCAGGTACCTGCTCTTTGGAGGTGAAAATTCCTGATGTGGATATAACGACTGCCCGGCTCTCCTTGCTTCTGTTTGTTCTTTTTTTGTCCCCCGCCCCTTTAAGAGATTTGAATGCAGTGCCGGGATGGCAGAACGGAGGTGAGCGGCATTCTTTTCTTCCTTTTTTTCTCCCTCCCCTCACGCAGGCAGCAGCCAGGAGTGCGGAGGGGGGGGAACGCAGGAACAGCGACAAACCCCCAATATCTCTGGTCCGAATTTAAGTGACCAGCGGATTTTAGGGGTCGTGTGAAAAGGCCCTTGGTCAGATTGAGGCGTATGCCAGCAGCCACTGGGAGCAGATGGCAACAAGTGAGAGAGGGAAGCAAGGGAGGGGTCATGGAGAAGGAGGCCAGCTCTCCTCTGCTGCAGAGACAAGGCGGAGCCCACAGACTGCTTTGGCCTAGCCACTCTTGCCCTACTAGAGGCAGATCATTCCAGAGGGGTTGGGTGACAAGACACCCTTTTAGACAAACCTTGCCTCCTTGCCTCTGAGAGGCCTCCAGAGTGAGGCAAACCCAAGCACGTGAGAACAGAAAGGGACCTAAAGTTGGGTCCCACCAAAGACCCAAGTGTTGTATCATCTGGAACACCATGGTGGGTCCCACCAAAGACCCAAGTGTTGTATCATCTTGGTGTTCCAGATGATACCTCACACACACACACACACACACACACACATGGTGGGTCCACACACAAAGACCACAAGTGTTGTATCATCTGGAACACACACACACACACACACACACACAAAGACCCAAGTGTTGTATCATCTACTGGAACTGACCTGGATATGATGCCTGACCAAAGACCCACAGCAGTGTTGTCAATCATCTGGAACTTGTTTCATGAAAAAAATCACAAGGTCACCACCAAAGAAAATGTTAAAAAAATTATCTGGAACAAACACATGGTGGGTCCCACCAAAAACAACAACAAATCCATCCTCCATCATCTGGAAGGCATCCCTATCAAAATGTCTGCCTGGTCCTTCCCAAAGACCTCCAAGTGTTGTCAGATCATCTTGAAAACCCAGGAATGGGGTGGGTCCCACGACCCCCAAAGACCCTTCCAGTGTTGTATCATCTGGAACACCATGGTGGGTCCCATCCCCGTCTCCTCCCTAGGTGTTGTATCAGCCTCCCATGTTCCAGATTTACCCCCACACAAAAATGACCATTGTCATGGCACACACACACACACACACAGTTGGCCGACATTCAGTCCTACTGTATACTGACCTGGATATGATGCCTGACCACCATGACAGATGTTTAGAAAACTTACTTCCCCAAATCCTCTTGTACTCCCCAAAAGTAACTTTTCCTGCCCTTTTCCCATATTCCTCGTCCATCTGGAATACATCATAAATAAGTCTCCCAAGTTCTAGTGTCTACCTGTCGTTACACGTCTTCCTCTTGAAATAACCTAGTTCTCCCACCAGAGCCATCTAAAGGTGGTGGCCTGCAAATTAAACCTGCATCATACGAAGCAGTGACATAATCAGTGAGGGCTACTTTTGGGACTGTGGCTGTATGCCCCTGTGACCTGCCTAGTGGAAAAACTCAAGCAAGAGGCCACTCTTGACCTCCCTTGAGATGTCTTGATCACAACCAGAAGACAGAAGGAAAGGACTGAACTTCAGGGGTTTTTGGTCCCGTCCTGTGGAGCCATCTCTCGCTTCTCAATCCATGCAATTTCCACTACTCGTCCTCTTGGCTAGTGAGGTGGGGGGGAGAGAGCCCTCTTTTCCTCTGCCTAAC
Source organism: Phrynocephalus forsythii (assembly GCA_029282475.1). Lineage (NCBI taxonomy): Eukaryota > Metazoa > Chordata > Lepidosauria > Squamata > Agamidae > Phrynocephalus > Phrynocephalus forsythii. Next base: position 1,544,381 of record JAPFRF010000009.1, read on the forward strand.
CTTTGGGACTGGACACTGAAAGAATGATCAGGTATGCCAGACAGCCAGATAAGACAGACAGATAAATACAAAAAAAAATCACATAGCCCAAAAGAGTTTCTATTCCTTGCTTTTTTCTCTCACTCCATTTTTTCCCTGCTATGTTCACCCCTTCAGGTTCCTGCCACCGCAGTCACAGGTCTGTGACGTGAGCTGATGATGCAAACTGTGCTTCCTGGCAGGGGGTGGGCGCTTGTTGGGCACACAGCCGGGGATTCCTTCCTTCCACTTTGCATCAAGGATTTCAGAACCACGCACACCCACACACACACGGTTTCTTAGTCACAACCCCAAAGTCAGCCGTGAGCAAACAGGAGGAAGTGAGGGACACTACCCCCTCCTCGTTCCCACCCTTCAGGGGGTTGGGGGCAAGGTTGGGGAGGTGGCAGGGCTGGTAAAGCATGTGGGGAGGAGGATCACAGCATTATCTTCCTGGGCCCGTTACTATGGTGACCAATTTGATGCACGGAAAAGAAGGGCAGGAGGTTGATCCCGACAAGGGTTTTCCTGCAGGAAAATCGGGCGGTTAAAAGTTTGGACACCCCTGCCCTAGGCGAAGCCTGCAAGTGCAGAGCAGCACTGTTGATGGACGAACGCTTGGGAGGTTATTCATTCCTCGCGTTGCCAGTAAGTCAGAGGCTACCGGATGATATGTAACATCAACCTGAGACTAACTACTACCCCTATTCCTTGCGATGCCTCATGCCACTGACCCTCCAGAAACCCACAAAGGAGCCTCTGAGGTCTTGGGAACAGGCTTGAAAAACCAGTGCATAAAATAAAAGGGAAGGGTGCAGAAGGAACGGATAACATATCCTGGTGCTTTAGGGACGAAGAGGTTTATTTCAGGGGCAGAGCTGCTCATGAATCAAAATCCACTTCTTGAGAGACAGATGTGGGTCTCTAGGTCGCCTGCCCTCCACCCCTAATCCCGGCTCAGACGCCGGCTCCCCTGCATCAGGAAGGAGACTCACACCAGCATGCCCCAGGCCAGCAGGTCAGCTGTGTGACTCTCTCTAATCCCATCACAGATGGGAGTGGAATTACGGATCACCACTCCAGGCTCCCGGCTTGCCACCAGAGACAGCTGGAGGGTGAAAAGGAACCCCCGTGCCTTCACACAGGGCCTAATGAGGTGGATTAATGTTTGTGGGGAGGAGCAGAAGGTCGCTTGCACAGGGTTCTTTTTCTGCGTGGGCGTTCAGGGATGCCAATGCATACAGCTTTTCTGACACAAAGCTGCAGAGGCGTCGGCCGCCTTTGTCTGCGCTGGACCCGCACCAGAAGGGGCTTCTAACCTTTGTCGCTTCTGTTGCAAAACACAACAAACTCCTCTTAAAGCAAAGTATGCTGTTTGCCATTTTGATTAATACAGGCTGTACGTTGCCCCACCCTCAGCAAGCTGGGAGTCAGCTTACTGACCTCGGAAGGCTGGATGAACCTCGAGCCAGCTGCCTGCAAGTCACGAGCAGAGTTTTGGCTGAAGTAGTGCAGTATAACCTCTGTACCACGAGTCTCCTTAGAATTCTAACTATCCACTTTTACCAACATCTGCATCCCAGGCAAGGCAGCTTTTCTGATGCTAGTAAATGCTGGATAGAGAGGGCTGGGAAACTCTCCCTTGCTGTATTCTTCTACCTGAAACTATAGAGTCCGTGGCTGCATTTGTAATTAAAGGTGAAGATGGTTTGGGGAAATGTAACACACCATCATAGGTTATAACTGCCCCGAGTGACCAAGGAGAAAAACACGGTAAAAATACTCATAATAAGTAAGTAAGTAAGTAAGTAAGTAAGTAAGTAAGTAAGTAAGTAAGTAAATAAATAAATAAATAAATAATATTGACCACTTCAAGTGAAAGGCTTTTGGCAAGAGTAGTGCATACCACATAGAAAACAGACAGCAGAAATCCTAAATGTTGTTTCTTATTGCCACCCAGCAGTAACAAAATCACCTCAGAGCTTTATCAGCCATGCAGGGTACACCACACAGCTGCACCCTGTGGGAAGTCGGGCCACAAGAGATCTAGGCAGAATGGATCAATCGGTTAGAAGCTCAGTGCCACCATCTGGGGCCAAGGCTGGTTTTCATGCAGGAATGTTGAAAGCCTTGGAAGAGCGTTTGCCTTTGGTGTGTGTGTGTGTGTGTGTGTGTGTGTGTGTGTGTGTGTGTGTGTGTGTGTGTGTGTGTGTGTGTGTGTGTGTGTGTGAATGGCTGCCGGAGGCGCACCTGGATTTACAGTGCAAGGTTAAAAGAGACAAAGAAGTCCTGAGGGGCTTTAGCAGGACTTATTCCAAAATAGTTATGGAGGGTGTCCACTGCTCAATCTGGTACCTTCCAGCTATGGTGGTCAACCACTTAGGCTCTTAGATGGGGATGGCGGGAACTGTAATACTTGCAAGAGTGCTTGCCCCCAAGATTTTTCCTCCCAGCCCACCAGACTCGCTCAGGTGCTGCTCCTTCAGAGGGCTACGCTGAAGGAGGTCAGAACATCTCCGGCAAGAGGGCCAGGCCTTCTCGGGGGTGGCACCGACTCCCTGGAATCGCCTCCTGGCAGAGCTATGCCGGGCTCCCTCCCTCCTTAGCTTTAGGAGGCTGCAGAAGCGACTGCTCCTTTGAGGGGCCTTCAACAGCAGCCTCCCTTGAATTGGCTCTACTCCTCTGACCTACTCTGCCCTCAGGGCTTTGTGCTGCCTTCTCTCAGTTCATTATTGTTTGGTTGTATTATAGTTTTTTAGATTGTGGGCTTTGTTGTTGTCGTCTTATCTGTACACTGCCCAGAGTTGTACTATGCATTAACAGGATGGTACTGTATATAAAAACGATAAACGAATGAATGAATAAATACATAGAGAAATATATAAATAGGGACAGACAGACAGACAGACAGACAGACAGACAGAGGGAAGGAAGGAAGGAAGGAAGATAGATAGATAGATAGATAGATAGATAGATAGATAGATAGATAGATAGATAGATAGATAGATAGATAGATAGAGATGGAGTACAAGATTGCAGAGTTAATGGCTTAAAAGTTGGGGTATACAGATGTTTCCTTTCAGAGACCATTGCCAGGCACGCCTTGGGGTGCCTGGGACGTTCTAAGAGCCACCCTCACATCTGCACACTTGGAGTTGAAACCAAACCTCCTTTTTGTGTCACCTGCCTTCAGACCAGTTCTGTGGATCCACCCCAAGGCGGCTCTTCCCAAACCACCAGCCCATTAATGACTGGCATGTTTGCAGGAAGGAACTCTGTGTCATCCCCAACACCCCCAACACCAGCACCAAATCTGACTGGAACAGGGACTCAGCCCTGTTTTCACTGCTGTAACAAGGCTGGGCAAATTCAGCTTCTATGTACCTGTGTGTTAACCTGTGTGTTAGTTATGCCCCGCTTCATTCTAACCCTCGCACAGCCAGGAAGACAAAAATAACTCTCTTGGCAGCAGCTGTCCAGTGGGAGGCAGAGGCATGATCCTCAGTCACAGCACTCCTCCCCCCCCCCACAATCTTTCCTCTGTGCCGGAATTAATCAGCGCTTGACATTTCCGTTTCTCAAACCACGGCCTACCTTCTGAAATGGTCCACCAGGACTCCCACTAGCTCCCCGATCCGATTGTCGCTCGGCGGCTGCATTTTGTGGAGGCACACCACCAGGCCGTCCTGGTTCTGTGTGTGGAAGACCACCAGCTGATCCACGCCACTGGTCACGCTCACCGTGGTCACCTGGTTGGGAAGTCATGATGAAAAACCCCTCTCTCAGAGTCTCAAGGAAACTGTGAAAACAGCATCTGGGGCCAACCCTTCTCCAGAGGAAGGCTCTGGAGATACCTTGGATCATGTCTCCCACTGGGCCCCATAGCCAGCTGTGGGTGGCCATGGGGCGAGGGGAGCAAGCATGACCCACGGAGACGAGCAAAGCACGGCTGTCCAGGGTTTGGCTCTCCTGTAAACCTTCAGCCCTCCAACTGTCTTGGTTCTGAATTCGCCGAATTCCTCAGTGTGGGGCGCCTGAACCTGAAAACCGCGTCCAGGGCGGTGCGCCGTCCGCCCGCGCGGAGAAAACAGAGGACTCAGAGATGCGGGTGGTACTAACAAAATTAGAGAAGATGGGAACAACACCCGAAACAGGCCAGCCGGGCACCGAAAGAGAGGGGATCGGCTGGGTGGTCGTGGGGGAGACTACCATCGAAGGGTTTCTGGTGGAAGAAGGGGAGGAGACCACGGGAGTAGGAGAGGCGGAGAAGGCGGGAAGGATAAAAGAGAAAAAAGGCGTGGAGTGGGGACAGACATGGGAAGGAGAAAGAAAGGAGGGATGGAAGGAAGGAAGGAAGGAAACGAAGGAGGCGGAGGAGTGGAGAGTGTTCGTTTTTCGGGAGGTGCTAGGTCCCTGGAGGAGGGCCCCTTCCGAGGGCCGTGGATGAGCTGGGTGGAAGGAGCCAGCAGCAGATTAGACTCGCCACCCCTGTTGTGGGACACTGTGCACTGGCCGGGGCCTGCACCCGAGGAGACCGAGCGACGCAGAGAGGTTCGAGAGGTTTCCCAGTCCGGCCAGAACTATTGACCCTACAATTGGTCACTTGGGCATCGCCTGATTATGTTGGGAGTTCTGTGAAATTTGTTCCCGAGAATATTATCATACATGTTCCAGATGAAGAAGTTAATAAAGAATCTTCGTTTTCTATACCGTCTCCACTCCTTGAGGGGTCTACGGGGAAGGGATGACCACAGATCCAAGCCAAAGCCAATCACACCCAGCTGGAGTGCAAACTCCTCGATGTAAGAAAAGCCAACACTGACCAGGCCAGAAGCTGGATGCTTTTGTCCTTGTTCTTTTCTCCTGCATCTATAAATGAACCTGATCATCTGTGTTTGAATATACCTGTCATCCCACCAGTGACCTTGGAAGGGTGATTAAGAACCACCCTTCAGACCTGTACTAGGCAATTCTCATTAACAGACAGAGGGACAGACAGAAGGAAGGAAGGAAGGAAGGAATTAATTCTTGGCAACCTCAAGAGTCTCAACATCATCACCTTACTAGATCATTTTGTTTTCCTTTTAAAATTCCCATTCCTGTCCTATCTGTGCCTAACTGAACCTTCACTTCATGCCTGCAATGAATTCTTCTGGAGTCAATAAGATGTTTAGTTTTTAAGGTACAGTACAACCCAACGTGGCATTGATTTGTCCAGCACCGACCAGCACAGGTCACTTCTTTCCAGAAGGGGTTTTCACGTTCAGGCAGCGACAGTGACCGCGCGATGAAACTGGAAGCTTCTCGCCTTCAGCTGGCCTCCCAAGAGGTCCCTCTTACCATGCTCAGAGGGACAGCCCTCATCACTTTGTACTGCTTCTTGGGGTCCATCTTGTACAGGTGCTGGTCTGTGATGAGGATGGCCCGGTCGGTGCTCTTGTTGCAGAGGTTTATCTGCAAGGGGGGGGGGAGGCGGGGGAGGGGGGGAGAAAGAGCACAGTCTCCTTAGGACCCCCAGGTAGGATCCAGACCATCCACTGCACCCGGAGAGAAGGAGAAAGGCGAACCCAGCACGAGGTTGAAGCCCTTCCTGGCATTTCCTGCCCACGGTGGAACGGGCTTTGCATACACAGCACTCTTGGTCACCCTTTCCTAACCTTGTGCCCCTCCCCCAAACATGTAGGACTACATGGCCCACAATCCCCAGGCAAAATGCTGGCCAGATTGGTAGGAACCATAACCTGACAAATCCAGAGGGTCAGAGGTGGGAGGAAGCGCATAGAGGTTTTCTATCACAGGGGTGACAAGGGGGTAAAGGCAGTGCCTTCTCCAAGTCCTAGTTTCAAGTTGACCCAGAAAGCTGCATGTCTCCAAATTGTGTGTGTTGTGTCGTTACAGTCGTGACCGGCTCTTCGTGACCCCATGTCCATGGAGTTTTCTTGGCAAGAATACTGGAGTGGTTCACCAGTCCCTAACTCCAGGCGCCTACAGCCGCTGGTCTTCCCTGGTGGTCTCCCATCCAAGTACTAACCAGGGCCGACCCTGCTTAGCTTCCAAAATCAGGCGAGATCAGGTGTGTTTAGGGCATCTAGGCAGCTGTCTCCAAATTAAGCTGAGCTTTATGCTAGTTCTACTGCCAGGTGTCTCCTGCCAAGAATTCTGGGAATCGTAGTGTGGTGAGGGAGCTGAGATCTTCCAATCTCAGGCGCCTCCATGAGATTTACACTTCTCAGGCCTGCCTAGCAAGAGAAAATTAGCATTAGGATACCAGATGGTGGCTCAGCGGACTAAGGCTCCGAAAACTGGCTGCAAAGTCAGCAGTTCGAATCCTGGGTGTCATGCAGTGGAGTGAGCCCCCGCTGACAACCCCAGCTCCTGCCAACCTAGCAGTTTGAAAGCACGTACAGTAAATGCAAGTGAATAAATAGGTACCTCTGTAATATAAGCAGGAAGGTGAAACAGTGTTTCCTTGCAGCCATGACGGCCATGGACTTGCACAACACTGGCTCTTTGGCTTGAATATGGAGATGAGCACCAGCCCTAGACTCAGACACGACTAGCACACATGTGTGAGGGGGAACATTTACCTTTACCTTTTACCAGGTGGGGTGTCTTCAAGTTAAACATGTTTTACAAACATTTAGCTATCAAGTCTCCATCCAGGAATCCTGGGAATGATAGCATGCAGCTCAGCTCTACAGTTCCCAGGGCAGGGCACCCTGCGTCTGCCAGGTGGATTGAGACTATTGCCCACCTAATGAGCCTATTCAGGCCATTGTCCATCTTATGCACCTATTTCAGACCAGGGTCACATGAGGTCAAAGTGAACTATAAAGTGGAGAGCTTACAAGTAGCTTTCCTTAGAGCCTTTTCACACGACCCCTAAGATCCGCTGGCCACTTAAATTCGGACCAGAGATCTTGGGGGTTCGTTGCTCTTCCTGTGTCCCCACCCCTCTGCACTTCCTTGCTCCTGTCTGCGTGAGGGGAGGGAGAAAAAAGGGACAAAAGAATGCAGGCTCACCTCCGCTCTGCTGGTTGAAGCGGCCCCAGCCCCATTGTCGTCCTGATTCCTTCTCTTAAAGGGGCGGGAGGCAAAAAAAAAAAAACAACAAACAGAAACGACAAGAGCCCGGCACTCTAGGTTACATCTGGATCTGGGATTTTTCACGCTCCGAGAGCAGGTACCTGAAAAGTGCGCTGGGATGCGCTTAGGTGGGCGTGGTCGCACTTAATTTTCTGCAAACTCCGGAGCTGGTGGGGAAACAATTTTAAGCTCCAGAGCTGGGAGCCATTTGCGGCGGAGTTTAGGGGTCCGTGTACAAAGGGCCTAAGACTGACCAAGCTGCTTGGAGGAACAGCAAAATGTTTCAGTCTCTCAAGAAAAGAAGTCCAGTTGCCATGACTCCACTTCCAGGCCCAGATCCTTACCTTGCGGACATGGCAGGAGAAGAGCACCGTGTTGAAATGGACCTTGTCCTTCAGGGCGGACACCCGTTTTGCAAACTGGGAGGCCATGGTGGGATTTTCATTGACCTGGTGGGAGAAAAGAGAGCACGTGCGGAAGAACGGGTGAAATTAAGGAGGCAGAAGGAGTCCATTATTAGTTTCCAATTTGGAGGAGTTATGTGCAGTTGAACAAGACGGTCGAATCCTGCAGTGATTGAGGGTGTGGCGTATCACACCCAATAGCAGGGGAAGGTCCCACATGAAACAAACCAACCAGTCCAGCTGAGGACTGCAAGTCCTTGGACGTTCAAAACAAAACCAGAAAGAAGGGTCCCTTCTGCCTTAGGAAAATGGGGAGTTAAAGGGTGCTGTGGTTCATGGGAGTTGGAGTCAGAGCCCAGCTCACATGGAAGGCAGCTAAATGGACTTGGGGTCTCGTGGGCTCCCAGGCAGTGTCCCTCATGCCGATGTGGTGCGCTAAGGCAGCTGCGATCCCTGTGCCAGGGTGTGGGTCCACGTGGCCCTGGCAGTGGGAAGAGGGTAATGGGCCAGGTTATTCTGCTTCAAGAGACTAGGTTTCTGTCGCTGGCGGGTACAGCAAAGTCTGCAGGGGCAGCCCACTCCTGCAGCGCCTCACTCCCAGGCTTCGAGGACTTGGGTTGGGGAGGCATCACCATGGAGACTCTGCAGAAAGGGGGAAGAACCCCATATGCTCTGAGGATGCCCTCTCCCACACACATTTCCCAACATTGCTGGTGAACACACACACTCGTGGTCCATTTTCTTCCAGACGCTCCCGTGGGCTTTGGCACCACGACTTATCCCACGCTCCCTGGAGCTGTTGGGCAGGAAGAGCGCTCCAGAGTGGGCAAGGCCGCCTCCACCATTTCCCCAGGCGTGTAGGCTGGGCCTGACACACACACCCCCCCCTCTTAAGAGTAGCCTCCTCTGCCTAGACAAAGGCTATCTCATTTGAACTCTGCCTATGCTCAGAGACTAAGACATTTTATTACAGAGAAACAACAGATGAAGTGGACATATGTTTGTGACTGAAAAAAAATAAAAGATTATAGCATGATGAATGTGGGCATAAGAACATAGTAAGCCCTGTGAGGAGAAAAGCAGAATTTAGTTACAGCTGCCTGATAATTTAAATCACATCAGGTTTCTTTACATACAGTCTTCAGATAGTTTGTACACCTCTCTTAAAATCTGAGAGATACTGGCACTTGCTTGTGGTGGTGGGATGGCTCGCGGTGGGTGTTGGAAAAATTCCCTTATTTTCAAATCCAAAACTTGACAGGTATGTCAGAAAGTGACCAATAAAAACCAAGCTTTCTCAGCGGTCACCCCTAAATGTGCCCAGTTTTTTTTAATAGTATTTCCTCCTAGAACTTGGATCCCACCCCCACCCCACCCCTCATCATCCTTGTTGCCCTCCTTTGAGTTTTCACCAGTTGGCCAGCAGCCTTCTCGAAAACTGGCATCCAGAACTGGACGCAGGGCTCCTTTTTCTAATAATACCTCCAGAAATCCTCAGGCAAGCATATGTTTTCAGCTACGCTGACAGGCCATCCCCCCCCCCCCGTTCAAACCCAGTCTGGAACCGTTGACGGGCGGCCTGGGGCAAAGACTCCGATTCATCCAGGAGCCCTGGGACAGGAAGAGCTGACCGTGGCCAGGGAACATCTGCTCCTTAGCATGGTGCCAACAAGTCAGAGGAGGAGAAGCCAAGCCAAGCCAATTTTGGAGACCAGGGAGGCAGGGTGGGGGTGGGGTGGGGAGGGGAGTTGAAGATGTTATGCTAAGGAAGATGCGTTCATTTCAACCACGGGGTTCGGGGTTGGGATTCTGGAGCAACACCAGACAAGGTGAACTGATAGGGAAATTCCCCGCCATAGACCAGAGGCGTTCTCTTCCAGTTTTCCAAAAGCACCAGGTGGCTTTCACGAGAGCAGCGATCCATCTGCACATTTCTTTTGCTTCTGCATCTACAAGAAAGCAGCTGGCAGCCGAACAAAAGGGGGACCAGTCCAGGTGTAATGGTGGATTCCAGCAGTCTTTTGCATTGCCAAAGCATAGGGGAAATCCTTCCTTGGCTCCCATAATCTCACTGCTGGTTTGTCTCCAGCAGATACCAGTGGGACATCCTGTGCCTTTTACCACCCAGAATCTGTTCTCAGTTTGGGGGCCCTCAGCTTCCACACTCCCCAAAGGGTCTGTTTGCAATGGCCTAGTCCAAAGCGACCTTCCTCTCACACAGAACAGGAGGGGGAACCAGCGGCCAGCGGGGTGGGGTTGGGGGAGACACTCCTCAAGACCAGCAAGACATACTGAGCCTGGCAAAGGGAGCTTTTTGGATTGCAACATCCCAAATCCCCCAGTCTCCGTGGCTGTGCTTCCTGAGGCATTCTTGGAATTGTAGTCCAAAAAACTAACTGGTGCAACCTAAAAAAAAAAAAGCCTTTTAAAAGAGTCACCCAAACTCAGTAAAAGTGAAAAATAGATTACCCAGATATGTGCTTGGGGAGAAAGGTGAGCAGAGAACGACGGTTCATCAGGGCTGTTACCTGAGCCTCAAATTCAAAGCCTCATTTTGCCTCAGGGCTTTATTTCTCAAGCCATTCCTGAGTCCGAATGGGTGTGTGTGTGTGTGCGTGTGTGTGTGTTGTGTCGTTACAGTCGTGACCGACTGTTCGTGACTCCATGCCCATGGAGTTTTCTTGGCAGGAATACTGGAGTGGTTTGCCAGTTCCTACTCCAGGCGCCTACAGCACCTGGTATTCCTTGGTGGTCTCCCATCCAAGTACTTACCAGGGCCGACCCTGCTTAGCTTCCGAAATCAGGCCAGATCGGATGTGCTCAGGGCATCTAGGCAGCTTAGAAGCCACTAAAATTCACTGGGTCCTAATATCTTAAGAGACCCTCTTCTCTCTCAACCGTGAGGCAGGCCTTGATATTCTACAGCTTTAGAGATTCTGAGCCAAATTTGTTCTCCTCTGTTAGGATGTGGAAGAAGCAGGAGGGAGACTGCGGGAAGGTTCTCGGGCGAGGCTTGATGGCTCCTTTAGGGTGCCACCCGTATGGATTTTGCTGCTGCTATTTTTATCGCCTTATTTATATTGCTTTGATAAATGTTTTATGCTGATGTTTTCCCCCATCTCTCTGTGCTCTGCTTACTGCTCCGTGCGCTCCGTGTGACATAAATAATCTCCTGGTGCTTCCTTGCTTTGTACAGTTTGCTAAATTAAAAAGCTGCATCGTTAAAAAGCCATTAACGGTCTGATCGTTTCCATTGCTCTCCTCGGGCAAGATGCCGGGTGGCCTTGCTTCAGATCCCGGTGGCAAAAATGAGGGGTGACCGAGCTGAAGCCACCACACGTGGAGGAGACCAGAAAAGATTATATGATCAGACGGAGTCACAAGACCACTGCTGAGGCAAGCGGCTTCAAGGCTGAGTTTGAAGGATTAATGGGAGGTGGTAGTTCCATCTGTGACTATAACACCAAAATAAAACCTCCAGGTTCAAGAGCACTCTATCTTGGAGTAACATCTCCTAAATCTAAATGGACCAACAATTCCCCCTCCCCAGAGCATCTGTGGTTTTATACTCCCGTGGTGGCCACTATCACAGAATCATGGAAAAACAGAGTTGGAAGGGGCATCTAAGACAGCCCTCGTCTACTGTATATGCATATTGGGGCAAAAAAATCAAAACTTCAACTCATGGGCTCTGAGCTATCCGTGACGGATCAGGAAAGAGATCTTGGTGTGTTGGTGGACAGCTCCATGAAGGTGTCTACCCCCTGTGTGGCAGCAGTGAAGAAGGCCAATTCCATGCTAGGGATTATCAAAAAGGGGATTGAAAATAAAACAGCCAACATTATAATGCCATTATACAAAGCAATAGTAAGGCCGCACCTGGAGTATTGTGTACAATTCTGGTCACCGCATCTCAAGAAAGACATAGAGGAACTGGAAAAGGTGCAGAAGAGAGCGACTAAAATGATTGCTGGGCTGGGGTGCCTCCCTTATGAAGAAAGGCTAAAACATTTGGGCCTCTTTAGTCTGGAAAAAAGGCGCTTGAGGGGGGATATGATTGAGATGTACAAAATAATGCAGGGCATGAGTAAAGTGGATGGAGGGACGCTCTTCTCCCTCTCCCAAAATACCAGAACTAGGGGACATATACTCAAATTGAGGGCTGGGAGAGTGAGAACAGACAAAAGAAAATATTTTTTCACCTAGCATGTTGTTAGTCTGTGGAACTCCCTGCCACAGGATGTGGTGATGGCATCAGGCCTGGATGCCTTCAAAAGGTGATTGGACAGTTTCCTGGAGGAAAAGTCCATCACAGGTTACAAACCATGATTGAGATGTGTCATCTCCAGGCTTAAAACCGGGGTACCTCAAGGGCCAGATGCAGGGGATTGGGATCAGGGGACAGAGATCTAGCCTTGTGCGCTCCCAAACGCATCTGGTGGGGCCACTGTGAGATACAGGAAGCTGGACTAGATGGGCCTTTGGCCTGATCCAGCATGGCTCTTCTTAGGTTCTTATGTACTGTAGGGAGCCAAATCAAAGCAGGTGTCAGTGATGGCAGTCCTGTGTTCAAAATCCTATAAATAGGTGAAAGCCCAGCTTCAGGACCCAGCTCTGCCCTCTGGCCCCCTCAGCCCCACTGCCGAGAAACATCCAGATCAGAAGTTCAGAGGGGATCTTAAGAGAGACTCTTTCCTGCAAAGAACTCTGCATGTGCTCTGGAACATATGGTTCTACTCAAGCAGGGTAACAAGCAAAGTCTGATTCACTCATTTTCTTTGGACATCTCCCTCTGACTTTACTTCCCCACATCCAATTCTTTCTCTACTGGCTACAAATAAATCCCTTGTGCCTGTACTTGAACAAGTGGTTTCCCCGTTTGTTTTTTAATTGTATTTCTTTGCAATCATTTAGTACAATCTTCTTTTGAGCCAATAATGTCAAGAAGAAGGAGGGAAGACAGCCGGGCAGAGACTCCCATCACAACCCACGGCAGGGAAAGCATAAGAACCTAAGAACATAAGAAGAGCCCTGCTGGATCGGGCCAAAGGCCCATCTAGTCCAGCTTCCTGTATCTCACAGTGGCCCCAGCAGATGCATCTGGGAGCACACGAGCCTGGACCTCTGTCTCCTGATACCAAAAGCCAAGACTTGGAATCAGGGCCTGTCTTGAAGAAGAACCCAGCAGGCGATCGATGGATTGATTCTAAAGAAGCCGTCCTCGGAAGCCTCACCCTTTTTTGGATCATAACTCCCAGATCAAGAGAGCTCTTGCCCAGACAGGTAACATATGCCAGCTCTGCGAATGAGTTGCCTGCCCTTCAGTTTGGGAGATGAGAACTAAAGGGGATCCCTGAAAATCCTAGAGCTGCCACGCCCACAGGACCTTAAAAGTGGGACTGCAAAATTTAACAACAGAGGGTCACAGCGCCAGAGTACCAACAGAAGGACCTCAGATGTCACCCAGGCTAACCTGTCAAATTAGAGTCTAGCCCAGGGGTGGTGAACCTTCAGCACTCCAGATGTTTTGGACCACAACTCCCACAGTCCTTTGTCACTGGCAATCTAGGCTTGGAATTCTGGGAGTTGTGGTCCAAAACATCTGGAGTGCCAAAAGTTTGCCACCACTGGTCTGGCCTCTCAGGGAGATGGCCCTGCAGCTTCTCTTGAGGGGCTCCATCCTGTCAGTGCTGAGGTTTGTTCTTCAGCCAGGATGGTGACAGGATTGGAAAACAAGCTCTAGGAAGAAAGATGGAAAGAACTGGGGTGGTTTAGCCTTGATGAAAGAAGACTCATGGGAAGCTGACGTGACAGCTCTTTTCAAAGACTGGAAAGGTATACAGAAGAAGGACAGGATCTGTCCTCAATCATCCCCAGGTAAAGGACAATACAGTAATGGGCTCTAACTACAAGAAGCCAGATTTAGGCTGAACATCTGGAAAACCCTACAGTATTAACTGTTAGAGCAGTACGGCAATGGAATGAATGACCCCAGAGAGATACGGTGAATGATCTAAGGCATTCTCAAGAGAAAACTGGGCCACCACCTGCCAGATCCACTTTGATTTGTATATTCCTGTCTTGAGCTGCCAGTTGGACCCCATGGCCTTCTCTAGACCTCTTCCAACTCAATTATCTATGATGGTTCTTCTTCTCTGTAATGACCATGTGACCAGTGTGGGTACCGGAAAGCATGCCATTTCTCCTGCTGAGTCATGTTCAGGCCCTCCCTGCTGACTTCCGGAGTCATGTGTGGCCTTTCTTTTTCCTGCTGGGGACATTTCTCTTCCCCGGGCCTATGATTCACAGCGGGTGAATCATGTCCCTGGGGCCACCTGTAGCACCCCAATCCCACCCTCTCCCAAAACATGTTCCAAAAATGCTCTGCAGCGGAATGTCTCTCTGTCTGTCTGTGTGCCTGCCTGCCTGCCTGTCCGTCCGTCCGTCTGTCTGTCTGCGTGACAGAAATTGCATCTTAGCCTTCCTGGAAGTCCCTAGGAGAGCAAATCAACTTTCAGTGCTCCCCTACCAAAAAATAAAATAATCCCCCCCCCCCGAAAATCTGTTTTTCCTCCCCAGGTGCAGATTTCCACAGATTCCTGGTTTCACTTCATAAGCTACCAAGTCCAACCTCCTGTTGCTCAAGGCAGGAATATACAAATCAAAGGATTCTGTCAGGTTGAATAAATTTCTCTGGGATGCCTCCAGTGTTGGGAGCGCTGACTGCCTCTCAAGGGCATTGGTTCTGTTATTGTACTGTTCTAACAGCTTATACATCCCCCCCAATATTCAGCCTAAATTTGGCTTCCCGTAACTTTAGCCCATTGTTGCATGTCCTACACTCTGGAATAGTCCAGAACAGATACTGCCCCTCCTCTGTAAGATTCCCTTCCAAGGATTTGAAAAGTGCTCCCCTACCTGCCCTTGGTCTCCTTTTTTTCAAGGCTAAACGTCCCCAGTTCTTTCAGTCTTTCCTCGTAAGACTTGGCTTCCAACCACCTCATCATCCTTGCCTCCCTTCGCTGAACTTGTTCCAATTTGTCAGCATTGTTCTTGAAGTATGGTGTCCAGAACTGGACACGGGACTCTAATCAGTGCCGATTAAGGGGGAACTGGTAGCTCACAGGAATTGGAGACTATGCGGCTATTAATGTAGCCCAAAAGAGCATTTGTCTCTCTCTTTTTGTGGCCAAATCACACTGTTCTCTCATATTCAGCTTGCGATCAACGAGATCTTTCTTGCTTGCAGTACTGCTGAGCCAAGGTGTCCCCCATCTTGTAACTGTGCTTGGTTTCTTTTTCTTAGATGCAGTACTTTGCATTTATCCGCATTGAGTCTCATTCTGTTGTTTTTAGCCCAGTGCTTCAACCCATCTAGAACATGTGGAATTTTGCATCTGTCTTCCAGGGTATTGGTTATTCTGCCCTGTTCACTCACTCTCGACCATGAGCACTGTCGTTCCGCCTCGGGTTTATTCCTTATCTGTGCTCAGTTAGGAGTCAGCAACCAAAGACTTTTGCTTTTCCTTCGCTTTAAAAATGTTAGGCAGCCTCTGTGGCCCACTTGAAGATTTGAGGGGCAGAAAATGGGGCCCCCCAAAGCAGCCCGCCTCTGGCTTAGAAGGACCAGGAAGCAAGAGGGCTGGTGAAACAAAAGCCTCTTCCCAGCTTGGGAAGAGAATAATTGGTGCAGGTGACCCAGGAGGTGAGGGAGAAGAAGAAATAAGGGGTGTTTAGGGGACCTGAATGAGAGAGAGAGAGAGAGAGAGATCCTACAGACATGAGGCAGCAGCACTGGGCTTTTTAAAAGCCCCAGCAGTTTCTATGGAAACTAGAACTCAGCTGAACTCCAAGAGGCAGCTTTATCTGTCCAGAAGCTGAGTGTGGGAGTTTGCCCTCCTGCATCTTTAGAGGGGCACAGAAGGGAATATTGCCTTGTGTGCCACTTCTCCAACGATACATGGACCCCCCCCCTTCCCTTTGGTGTGTGTGTGTGCATTCTTGCCCTCTAGAACCACCCACCAAAATAATTATGGTAGTTTTCTTTAGTTTAAAAAAAAAAGGAAAAAGGAAAAGCACCCAAAAGCATGAATTGTGCTCTAAAGCAAGTCATGTGGAGTTTAGAGGAAGCAGAAATGGTTTAAAAAAAAAACAGAACCACACTATTACTCATTCCCATTTTTTTTTAAAAAAGAAATATTTTAGGAGGGTTTAGTGAGAGACAAAACTGCCCCTTCCTCTTCCCGTGCCCACCCGAACTGCCCTTCTCTGCATTCCAACAGGAGGGAAAGCGTTAGCCCCCAAGTGTGCATTCTGGCCCTTTTAGAATTAAGCACATGGGGAGGTCTTCCTAGTGCCCCCCCCACCTCCCATCAAGTGGGGTGGAGGATGCTTGCCTGCTTCATAAGAACATAAGAACAGCCTTGCTGGAACAGGCCATCACAGCCCATCCAGTCCGGCATTCTGTCTCACACGGCGGGTCACCATTGGCTTCAGGGTATTCCCAAGCAGATATCTTCACCTGCTTACGATCCCCTGCAAATGGCATTGAGAGATATCCTGCCTCTCTCTCCAACCCGGAGGTGGTCCTTAGGCATCCATCATGTTAGCTATGGATACCCTTGTTCTCCATGAACGTGTCCAATCCTTTCTTGAAGCGGTCAAGGCTGTCAGCTGTCACCCCTTCTTCTGGCAGGGAGTTCCATAGACCAGGGATCCTCTGGACATATCATTCCAGGGCGGGGGCCCTCTCTCCCTCAGGGAGGGATCCTCAGGGCCAGGGCTGGGTGACAAAGGGCCTTTTCACACAACCCCTAAACTCTGCGGCAAATGGCTCCCAGCTCCCGAGCTTAAAATTATTTCCCCACCAGCTCCGGAGTTTACAGATAATTAAGTGCGACCACACCCACCTAAGCACGTCCCAGCGCACTTTTCAGGTACCTGCTCTCGGAGGGTGAAAATTCCTGATGCGGATATAACAGTAGTGACTGCCGGGCTCTCCTTGCTTCTGTTTGTTCTTTTTTTTGCCCCCCGCCCCTTTAAGAGATCTGAATGCAGTGCCGGGAGCAAAGCGAGATGGCAGAATGGAGGTGAGCGGCATTCTTTTCTTCCTTTTTTCCTCCCTCCCCTCACACAGCCAGCAGCCAGGAGTGCGGAGGGGGTGGGAATGCAGGAACAGCGACAAACCCCTAAGATCTCTGGTCCGAATTTAAGTGGCCAGCGGATCTTAGGGGTCGTGTGAAAAGGCCCAAAGAGGAGGAGGAGAAGAGGGCCGCCCGGGAGCTGAGCAACAAGCCCCAACCTTTCCTACTTACCGAGAGCAAGTAGTTCCGTTCCCAGGTCCTGCTGCAACCCCACTCTTTCCGCAGGCCTTGCAAGGTGTTGAGGGCGGCCACCTTGGCTTGGATCTGGTCCATCTGGGAGGGAGGGATGTTCTTGACGATCAGCCTGGCTCTCCACCTGCAGGGGAATCCAGGAGAAGCTACTGGGTTCTTCCCCTTGCCCCCCCCTTGCCCACCGAGCAGAGTTCCCGAGGGGGCCACCCGAAAGAGCCACAAAGATGGTCAGGAGGGTGGCCTTCGCAGATGGAGCTTGGGGGCGGGGGGATTACTTTGGTACTACAACTCCCAGGATTCCCCAGCCACTGCGAGAAGGAAGAAGCTTCTGCATGTGCTGCCACGTCGGTTGACACGCAAGGGGACTGACCCATGGTTTTCTAGGTATAAAGAAGTGCTTTGCCATGTCCCCTTCTGACAGCTCTCTTGTTCCACCGTGCAGGAAGCATGGCATGGGGGAACCACACTAGCTGTACATGCTCCCTCTCCAGGGAGAAACCTGCTATGTCTCTCTCTCTCTCTGGGCGCTTTTACACGAACCCTAAAATCCGAGGCAAAGGGCTCCCAGATGCGGAGCTTAAAATTATTTTCCCACCAGCTGCGCGCTTTAAAAAAATTATTTATTTTATTTATTTATTTATTGTATTTATATCCCGCTTAATATCAAAAGATCTCTAAGCGGCTTACAAAGCCACAGTTGGCACAGATAATCACAATTGAACAAACAGACGATACACACAACAAACTAATATAGTTAAAAACCAGATACCTGATACTATCTAATAAAAATCTAATAAAAATATCGTCAGAGACATGGCGATGGCGGGGTAAAGAAAAAAAAAAAAAGGAAAAAACCCTAGGAAAAAAGAGGTAGGTTTTAAAGCCTCCGGAGGCCAGCAGGGACTCTGCAGAGCGCACTTCAGGAGGGATGGAATTCCAAAGGCTAGGGGCCGCCACTGAGAATGCCCGGCCCGAGTACCACCAGCTCGCGCCTGCCGAACGGGACGGGCCGAGGTGGTTCGCTGAGCGATACGCTCTGTCAGGTAGTCCGGTCCCAAGGTCATTAAGTATGACCACGCCTCCCTAAGCGCACACCAGCGCAATTAAAAAGTACCTGGTCTCCAGAGGTAAAAAAATTCTGATGCGGATTGTAAAGCACTGAGTGCCAGGCTCTCCTCGCCTTCTGTTTGGTTTTTTTGCCCCCCGCCCCTTTAAGAGACTGGAATGCTTCCGGGGCTGCTCCCAATGGCAGAGCGGAGGTGAGCCTGCATTCTTTTCTCCCTTTTTTTCTCCCTCCCCTCACACAGACAGGAGCCAGGGAGTGCGGAGGGGTGGGGACACAGGAAGAGGGACAAACCCCCACGATCTCTGGTCCGAATTTAAGTGGCCAGCAGATCTTAGGGGTCATGTAAAAGCGCCCTCTGTCTGTCTGTGTTTATGTGTGATGTGATGTGTATTGGAACTGATTTAAACTGGCCCTAATTGGGATTCCAAAGTATTTGAGATATTTAGCAGGCACCCCCACCAGTGAGTTTCCGTGGGCGAGCAGCCTGCCACTCTCAACACTACACCCGTGCTTCCCATCCTTGGGTCACCCAGGTGTTTGTGGACTGCAACACCCAGAAACCCTGTTAAAATATATAACCCTATTATGCAGATAGGGATTTGTTATGTTTAATGAAATAGATAAACCACTAGCAGAGATTAGCAGAGTTGTGGAAGAATAAATGCACTTAGTGATTATGGAGCTAGGAGACAAATGAATAAGGCAATATAACTTAGCACAAAACTTATATTGCATATGTACACATGACAAAGAGTAATATACAGTGGTACAAAGCACAACATAAGAAAGCATAACAGAACATGGAAGAGCTGCCTCTCACCTTAAGAACAGAAAACTGTTGGCATTTTGGACCACAACTCCCAGAATTACAAATTTTAGATATGGTCTGCTCAACTTACATTTTTTTCATTTGTTTACATTTTTAACTTATTTTTTCAATTTTATAGATAGGTTCCCCAACTTAAGAGATAGTTCCCCTGCATCTTGAAAGAGCATGTTTTAAGCCTGGGAATGGATTAAATGGTTTGTCACCTGGGATTGAGGTATCCCCTGTCCAATAACAATATACAAAGTACAGCCTATAGAGAAGATACAACAGACTGGGTGGAAATTTCTTTATGTCCTCCCAGCCCTCAATTTAAGTGGATGTCCCCGAGTTCTGGTATTTTGTGAGAGGGAGAAGAGTGTCCCAATTTACATTGGTTACATTGGCAGAGCCACTAGTGAAGGCCTCTGGGAGTTGCAGTCCAAGAACCACCTGGGTGACCCTAAGCACTGCACCTGTGTGTTATCTGCCCTTCCATCCAGCCGGGCTCCCCGCTGCCTCTTGCTGCTTACCTGCGGAAGATGAGTTTGCTGTTCTCTTGGAAGGTGGCCAGCACAGCGGGGGGCTCCGGCCACTCCACACTCTTGCCATAGTCCGGCATGCTCCGCACCCCCTGAAAGCGCTGCACCAGCTCCCACAGGTAGGACTTCACCTTGTAGCGCTTGTAGTAAGCCATAATGGTATAGACGGCCCGCAGGTAGCGACAGCGCTTGCGGGCCAAAGCTCCTCTCCAGACCTGGGGCAAATCGACAAGTCAGATCCTGGACAACAAAGCCTCAACATTTTACTCCTTCCTCTGCCCCTGCAGCCAAACTACGCGATCTCTCAATGGACCTTGAAAAGCAAAACTAACAAAGGCTGTGGTCCATTTAACACGATGCACTGAATATTCGCTGTCAAATACACAGTTAACTTGTTTTCTCACTTCCTCTGCTCTTCCACGGAGCAGAGGAAGTGAATGATTTGCCAATATCCTGAAGTGGATGCTTTATTAAGGAACTTCACAATGCTGGCAAAAGGCTCATTTTCAGTCTATTCCTGATGATCACACAGGACTTGGAAACTAGTCATCACTGAGGCATCTCATTATGTCAGGACAGCCAGAACTGATGTTAATGAGGAATCCAGAAACTATTTTTCCTATCCCTACTTCATTAATTACTGATTCTTTTTGATCTCTTGCTAATGGGTCTCACCTTTGACCTCAAGGTGCTATGGTTTGAACCTGTGATCTTGCACATAAAGACTACTACATTGCATGGGGCTATGTCACCTCCCCAAAGACAATCTAAGATGGGGTTGTTGGGTATCGTAGTCCAAAACCTCTGGAAGGCTCCAAGTTGAGGAAAGTTGTGCACTAGGAAACATCTTTGGCTGCCCTCATTTGACCCAGAAATTCCCTCAGTTTCTGGTGTCTTCACTCTGGATAGCTATCCTTTTCCATCACTGTTCTCTCTCTCTGTCTCTGTCTCAGAGATCTTAGGGGTTCTCGCTCTTCCTCTGTCCTCCCCCCCTCTCTGCACTTCTGGTGCTGGCTGCGTGTGTGAAAAGAATGTGTTGTCCGTTTTGTGTGTGTGTGTGTGTGTGTGTGCAAAAAAAGAACAAACAGAAGCCAGGAGAGTGCACTCACTATCCCGGATCTCAAAAAGCAGGTACAAGAAAACAGCCTTCCACATTCACAAACGAGCTGGTGGGTAAACATTTTTAAGGTCCGGACCTTGCAGAGCTTAAGAGAGAGAGACACACAAAGAGAGAGAGAGAGAGAGAGAGAGAGAGAGAGAGAGAGAGAGAAACGCACAATCACACCCTCCAGGTACCTTCTGCAACAGCAGGACAAGCATGGGGATCAACTGAGCGCGCTCCTGTTCCAGAAGGAAGAGCGTTCGGGGTGTGCGGATAAAAATCTTGGTGTGCCCGTAAGCGACGTCCTCTTGGAAGCCGTGTTGTGAGATCAGGGTCTCCGTGGCTTCCCGGTCCGTGGCCATGAGGTGGTTGGGCCACGTGTACTCCGAGGTCATCTTATACCTGAGCAGGAAGGCAGTCGGTTAGAAGGGCCTTTGAGATCACACCAGCCACTTGAACGTTGCTCTTGGTGTGTTCTTCCAAAGGGACCCTGGTCTGGGAAGAGAGAAGACAGACATGGCGGCTCCTGGGGTTTTTCTGGCACTTCTCTCAGCCCTCTGAGGCTTGCCTTTTATAATGCATCACATTTTTTAAAAAGAAGATACAATTCCATAGAAATACACAAAGTTTTCACCTCTCCAAAGGCTTCATCTGGTGGAGTTTTTGCAACCTCGCATGTTGTTTTTAGTAGGTTTAGCTGGGAGGGATCTTTCTGGGCTGTTAATCTTTCCTTCACTAACCAATCATTGCTTCCCTACCTCTGAATTCAAAGAGATCTCCGCCTCTCTGTTCTGGCTCCTCCCTCCCTTGTCTGTTGGCAGCCAGGAGTTTGTTGAAATCAGTTGTCATGTTTGTCAGTTTTCTGCTCAAGCTGTTCAATTGTAAGTAATGAATCCTTTTTTATTCTTTCTCTTACAAATGCCTCAGAGTGAGTTATTGAGATAACAAGTGCCGGTCAATGAGGAAAGGGGTGGACTCCTCTGGGAGACTTGAAACTATTCTATTCTGTCAATATGTGCACTTCTGCTGGGCAGCTGGAAAAATTCCAAACTCAGGAACACCATTAGCACAGCAGGTGCAGAAAATACGGAAATAGAGGAAGACACGCAGGGGCTCAGAAATTAGTCAAACTAGTTATGAAGCCCCACATCACAGAATCACAGAATGGTTGAGTTGCAGAAGGGTTATAAGGTCAAGGCAGGAGTCCAAATCAAAACAGATTGGACTGTGATAGCTGGCCTATTTTCTCCTTTTCCCCCCGCAGCGAAAGACCTGACCATACTTTCGGCTTCTCCTGTTTCTAACACCCTCTTGCCACACTTTCTGGACCACCTGGTCCAGCGAAGGGTTCTGAGGAATGCAGTTGCTGGCGTGATCCTGTAGAATTTCAGTCGGCCCCAGGAAACACACGAGTGTTACCTGTGGGTCCCGGAATTTTTCCGCAGAGAGCGTGCCAGGAAGGGCTGGGAGCAGGGATGGCTACCTGAGGAGGAAGCGGCCGTAAGGCTGCCTGTAGGCAAAACCGGCCCTTCGGACCCGGACGTTCTCCAGCAGGCCCAAGTAGGCCACCTGGTGCCGGCAGCGTTCCTCATCAAACAGGAGAGGGGACTTCTGGTCGTTGGGCTTGATGCATCGGACGTAGTACGGCTCCTGGGTCAGAAGGAAAAGAAACCGAGGGGCAGGCGGGTGAGGTTCAGGGAAGGGCAGCCCGTCCCGCCAAGACATGCCCCATTAAGTGCTGGCCACCTAAGGAAGAGCAGCAGATGCCGCCACCCCGGGGCAAGCAAAGGCCCATGGCACCACTGGCCCCTCAAGAGGACTGCCAAGTGGATCTATTGCATCTCCAACGAAGTACAGTGGACCCTCGTATAACAAACGGTTTGCATAACATAAAATCTGTACACCGTAAAAAAATTCCAGAGATAAGGGAAATTCGCTTAACAGAATCGCCTATGGGGCGAATCCGTACAACAGAAAAAATAGCCACGATTAGGAATTACTCTGTTTTCAATGCATTTCTATGGGAAATTTGTATAAAGGAAAATTTGCTTAACAGAATTTCATTGGGAAGGAATTTATTCCTTTAGACAAGGGACCACTGTACTATATTCGATTAGGGTCAAGATGTGAGCTGCCTCTTTATACTCGTTGTCACGGTTAGTAGGGCCAACGCTCAGGGAAACACTGGGGTTTGACCTCTATCCCACACATGGGGGTGCAACCTGTAGCCCCCCCCCCAAAACCCTTTCAGCTAGCATGAGATGCCTGTGGGAGCCAAACAGGTGAGGCAAGAAGGACACCAAAGTGATGCTTGTCCCCTATAGTCAAACCCTTTGGGACCGCCAATCGCCTTTTCAGCTCTGCTCTTCCTTCAGGAAACTCCTGTGTGTCTTCACCCCTCCCAGGACCTACTTCCCATCACCCGTCTACCCCTGTAAGGGAGGGGAGGGGGGAAAGAGGGGAGGGGGGGCTCAGCCGCCTGCCAAGTGTTTGGGCCAAAAGGTAGGGCTGATCCTTCCATTAGGCAAGGGGAAGCATCCATCTCAGGCAGCTGGGCATCTGATCCCAGACTCAGGTGTGGATCACCTAATCAGAGGAGGGCAGTGTTATAGGGGAAACCCCCGGGGTCACTGAGTCCAGCCCATTCCCCAAATCAGGGAATCCTACAGCAGCCTGAACTATAGAATCATAAAGTTAGAAGAGACCCCAAGGTCCAAACCCCTGCCATGCAGGAACCCCCCTCAAAATACCCCCAACAGTTGGCTATCCAACCTCTGATTAAAAACCTCCCAAGAAGGAGACGCCACCACCCTCCTCTGGGGCAGCAAATTCCACTTCTGCTGAACAGCTCTAACCGTCATGCAGTTCTTCCGAATGTTCAAATGGAATCTCTTTTCCTGCGGTTTGAAACCATTGTCCCAAAGTCTATGAAGCCATGGAAAACAAACCAGTCCCTTCTTCAATGTGGCATCCTTTCAAATATTTAAACATGGCTATCATATCCCCCCTCTAGCCTTCTTTTTGTAAGGCTAAACATTCCCAGTTCCCTAAGTCGTTCCTCATAAGACATTTCTTCCAGACCTTCAACCATCCTGGTTGCCCTCCTCTGTACCCGCTCGAGGTTCTCAACATCCTTTTTAAATTGAGGCGCACAGAACTGGACACAGGACTCCAGGTGGGGTCTGACCAGAGCAGAATCGAGTGGTACTATCACTTCCCTTGATCTAGACACTAGGGTTCTGTTGATGCAACCAAGAATCGTGCTGGGTTTCCTGGCCGCCACGTTACACTGCTGACTCAGGTACAATTTGTGGTCCACCCAGACTCCCAGATCCGTTTCACATGTACTATTTTCCAGCTAGGAGTCTCCCATCCTCTATCTATGCAATTCATTTCTTTTCTGCCTAGATGCAGGACCCTACATTTCTCTCTGTTGAAACTCTGACAAGTGACCTTTAAAAAAAAGGAAAACGAAAGAGCCTTCCCAGCCTGGGAGGCAGATTGTGTCATTGCCAGTCAGGGCGGATGGAATAACCTTCTGAAACCCTGGCCCATTGAGCCAAACCACGATGGTCTGCCACCACATTCAATACCTTGGAAGCCAGGTTCTCCACCAGGGCCACGATGGAGTTTTTGAAGAGGGTGGCCGCCGTCAGGGGCCGCTTGGTCACCTCCGTGATGCTCTGCTGGCCGTCGGGCCACATCTCTTGCAAGACAGGGTTCGAGCTGGGAAGAGAGCAGAGGGAGGGACCAGGTGAGAGGTGGCCACTGCGTGATACGCCCCAAGTTCCTCAGGAGGACCCTGTCTTCCGATAAGCCCCAACGGGAGAGCCCTGTGGGCCACCACCTGGGGTGGGGGTGGAGAGGGGTGGGGGCCTAGCGGATGCCCCCCGAGGCACCGAGGGGGCCCATCTTCCATTTTCTTAAACCTCAGTAGCAGAGGATTTGCAGGAGATGAGGAACCTCCCATGTTCTGCCTCTGGGAGTCTCTCCAGCAAAAAGCACTGGCGAGGAAGCAATAGAAGGATCTGGGACAGCACGGGACAGGGACGGGACCTAAAGTCTGTAAATGTTGTGCGGAGGGGGTGTTTTCTGGACGACAATTCCCAGAACCCCCTCCCCCAGCCGGCATTTCCTCTCCCCACCTCCCTTCCCTGCTAAAGCGCAAAGAGGGAGACTCGTGAAGTCCAGAGAAACACAGTGGACCCTCGAATAACAAACGGTTTGTATAACATAAAATCTGTACAACATAAAAAAATTCCAGAGATAGGGGAAATTTGCTTCACAGAATCGTCTATGGGGCGAATCCGTACAAGAGAAAAACGGTCGCGGGATTAGGGACTGCTCTGTTTTCAATGCATTCCTATGGGAAATTAATATAAAGGAATATTTACTTATCATAATTTCATTTGGAACGAATTACCGTATACACTTGAGTGTAAGTTGACTCGAGTATAAGTCGAGGGCCCTAATTTAACCCCCCAAAACTGGGGAAACTAATTGACTCGAGTATAAGTCTAGGGTGGGAAATGCAGCAGGGCCTGGCAGCTCCTCCTTTGTGAGGCAAGCCTTGGTGGCTAAAAGTCATTTTAAACATCACGCACTGCTCTCCTGTGATGCAGAGGGGGTCTGGGGAAGCTGTGCACGATGTTTAAAATGACTTTTAGCTCTAAGCACTAGCCTCTCAGTGGCTAAAAGTACTGACCCGAATATAAGTCGAGGCCCCCTTTTTTCAGCCCAAAATTAGGGCAGAAAAACTAGACTTATATTCAAGTATATACAGTAATTCCTTTATACAAGGGACCACGGTAGCACTTCTGGCTGATAGGATCAAGGGTCCCCCAGGGAGCCAGGCTGTTCCCTCTTGCCTGGGCACAAACATTCGTGGTCCAAAAAAAGGGACAACGGCCACCTGTGACGGGACCAGCCTTTGGTGGGGCTTCTTATTTATGGGGCCACTTTTGCAAAGGCCACCTGGGCCCCCGGCACGGAACCCCAGCGCCCCCCCCCGGCGGCTCTCAGGCCTGGCTACCTGTGAAACATCAGTCGCTTGAAGTCTTGAAAAAGGGTGTCCTTGTTCTTATCCAGAAACCCTTCCACGGAATACCTGGAAAAGACCGATTCCAATGGGGGGGGGGAGACCATCGTCTTTCGTCTACATCACTCCCTGCCCTCCGCCCCCCCCCCCTCTTTTTCCTGCCCAGGGGAATTGTCAGCAGGAAAAAGAAAACATCATGAGGATAGCCAACCAGAACTGACCAGGCAACCACAGTTCTAGAATGAGCCTGGAGGGGAAAAAGAAAACTTCTGAAATAAAAGCCTTTAAGTTTCCTGGAACTCTTGCTGAAAGCACAGACGTAACTAGTTACCCTTTTGTATACCAACCACTACCTGAGATACTAAGAAGTAATGAACGGCAAGCAGTTTCGTTCAAAAGGCACTATTAAAGGACATTTTAAAGAAGTAATTTGTCTGGATTTGTTCAGCTTTTATGCTGTTAAGTTATGAATCCTATAATGGCAAGGGAAGAATTCCTTAATGTTGTGTTTTATGCTTTTAAAAATGTTTCCATAAGGTCATATCAGTCTAGAGGAGCCTCCCTTGGACTTTCAGGTGCCACACGTTTTTGTCTTTTGTTTTCTTTTGTTTGTTTGATTTGTTTCCTGCAATTCCAACTCCTTGTTTCTGTGAAAAATCAAGTTAGATATGGAGCTACTTACTTACTTACTTACTTACTTAGTTACTTACTTACTTGCCTGCCTGCCTGCCTGCCTGCCTGCCTGCCTGCCTACCTACCATCTAGCTACCAAATCTATTTTGGGCAGTTTACAACAAAGGACAAAGGAGCATTGAATATAACAGCTATACAAAACCAAAAATAAACATCCCAGTCTGCATGCAGAAGCACAACATGGATCTAACCAAAACTAATTTAAAAGGCCAGATTGATTTATAAGGGTAAATAACAACCCAGGGACCCTGCCTTGGCCCTCTCTCTTAACCCATCTCTCAGGGCCCCATTAATCATGAAGGAGGTTGATCAGACACCGATGCCGTGGAGATAGGATCGTGGTTAAAAGCTTGACCTGTGAGCTGGGAATCCCAGCTTGGCTGTCTGTTCTCCTCCCAGCCCATAATACAAGAGTGACTGTCTGTATCGGAGATATTTCACCCAAATCGACAATGCTTAGCTGCCTGATGTAGGGATGTTTGTTGGAAATCCACCAGGAGGACTAGAAACTTGAGTCTGGGCATCAAGTCAGTCGAGCAGGACTCTTTTGGGAAACCAAAAAGCCGGCATGTAACGCTCACACTGGGCTGCAGGGCTCCCTCGACCTCTGAGCTACCTGTGTGTATAAGTGGGAATCCACCCCTATGCCTGTGGTTGTGAGAGAGCCAGTGTGTGACTCAGGGCCAAGATCCGGGGAAACGGCTGAATCACGAGAAGCTCCACCAGCACCACTGACAGCTGGGGAAAATGCCTATGCATGCCTGAGGCATGGTCAACAGCCGGCAACCCCCTTTGACGCAAGGGAGCCACCGTTTCCCATCTGCTTTGCTCTCCTGCCCTGGCATCTGTGCCCATGGGGGTGAATCTTTCCAGGGAGGTGGTGGTGGAGGGAAGTAGCATCCTAGGGAAGCCAGAGTCACGCACCTCCTGCCACCCGCCCACCAAGGAAAAAAAAACCCCGTCATCCAACCATGTGCTGGGGTGAGGGACACTCACGTCACATCTCCTGCGTAATGCTTGATTCGGAAATCCCGGCCAAACTCCATGGACTTATCGGTAGGGTTGAGCTGGCAAGACAGAAAGGGGAAAACATTTACAGGATGTATAAGAACATAAGAACATAGGAAGAGCCCTGCTGGATCAGGCCAAAGGCCCATCTAGTCCAGCTTCCTGTATCTCACAGGGGCCCCACCAGATGCCTCTGGGAGCACATGAGACTAGATCTCTGTCTGTGATACCACTCCCCTGCATCTGGCCCTTGAAGTACCCTGGTTTTAAGCCTGGAGATGACACATCTCCATCATGGTTTGTCACCTGGGATGGACTTTTCCTCCAGGAATCTGTCCAATCCCCTTTTGAAGGCATCCAGGCCAGTTGCCATCACCACATCCTGTGGCAGAGAGTTCCACACCCCGCCTGTTTTCAAAATGCCCTGGCTCTCACATTGAGAAGGCCGTCACTGAGGTTTGCACTGGTGCTCTTATTATGCATTACCAGGGGCTCCAATAAATCCCACACCAGCTTTGGAAATGAAAGAGGGATGAAATGCTTTCCGTCTGGAGATGATGCCCTTCAAACTGGCCATACATCTGCAGTCACATTTAGTTTGTTTTTAAATGTATCTATTATGTTTTTAGCTTCCCTTTCCACTCAAAACAATAAGCATATAAGGCAGCTTCCAAACAGCTCAAAAGTTTCACATGCAAATGAAGCCTGTGTTGGCCACCTTGAGACCCATCACGAAACAAAACTGGGGCAGCGGGGAGCTATTTTGCAACACACGGGCTCAAGAACATCTGGTGCTAAGAGATATACCCTAGTCTTTGTTTCCAAAGTGTGTAGCTTGATCAACAGCTTAGGAAATGTAGCTGCAGCACAGAATTGGGTTGAATTAAGCATAGGGGGTGAGGGGTGGGTGGGAGACCCCAACCCCTCATCCCCAGAGCATGGAAACAGTTTTTTTTGACAACTACAAACCCCAGAATCCCCACCCACCATAGTCAAGCCCTGCTAACAACAACAATCTTTGAACTCTGTAGCTGGGAGGGACTCTATGAGTCACTGAGTCCAGCTCCTAGGCTAACCAGCAGTTCATTAAGAATCATCCTAATCATCCTAATCACGGCAGGGCCGTAAAGGACCCACAGATTAATAGAGTCCAGCCCCTATGGAGGAAGGACCATGGAGAAACTGGACTCCCAATGTCTGCGCTCCACCTCCTTGCCTAAGCTGTTTTCTAACAAGAGGGGAGCCCCCCACGTGTCCCGAGGGCGCTTCCTCCCTGGCCCTCCATGGAGAGCAGCTTCCTACCTTCCTGCTGGCATAGTGGGGGTGCTTGCTGAGCCGGGCGTCCATGGACTCTAAGAAGAGGGCATCGGTGACGTTTCCCACCGTCAGGCAGGCCTCGTCCAGGATGGCGACAATGCCCTTGTGCGGCTGCTCCACCAGCTCCACAATGATCTGGTTGTCGAAATATTCAATCTGGCAGGGAACAAGGACGAGGGGTAAGCAGGTGGGGGGTGGGTGTTGGAGCCTCCAGTGGGCAGGGTTACATGGGAGAGGATGGCACCCACAGGTGCCTGCAGAACATACCTGGCCTTTCATCCCCCTCACTCGTGGCCCTTTGGCCATTCACAGAAGGAGCCACGGGAGGGCAGGAGATAAAGGGCCGGTTGCCAGCAGGGCGGGAGCAGAGTTTGCGGTGGGGAAGAAATGAAGGCGGGTGGACAAACTACAACTCCCAGAGCCCACCCCCACCTCCCAAGGGTGGCCATGCTGGCTATGGGGCATGTATGGAGCTGCAATGCAACGGCTGGAAAACGCCGTCCTTTTCAATATTTGAAAGGATGTCCCATTGAAGAAGGGACAGGTTTGTTTTCCATGGCCTCAGAGACTAGGACACCAGGAAATGGTCTCAAACTACAGGAAAAGAGGTTCCATTTAAACATTAGGAAGAAGTTCATGATGGTTAGAGCTGTCCGGCAGTCGAATATGCTGCCCCAAAGGAGGGTGGTGGTGTCTCCTTCTTTGGACATTTTTAAGCAGAGGCTGGATGGCCGTCTGTTGGGGGTACTTTGATGGGGGTTCCTGCATGGCAGGGGGTTGGGCTGGATGGCCCTTGAGGTCTCTTCCAACTCTAGGATTCTATGATTCTCCCTGACAATTCTGCTTTCCAGAAGGCTGGAACAACAGAACAAGGGTGATGCTCCTGCACACTCCTGCACCGGTGGAGTTGCCAAGAAAGGGACACACACACACACACACACACACACACACACACACACACACACACACACACAGAGAGAGAGAGACACACACACACAGAGCACTTCAAAGAACAGGTGGGAAGCTCACCTGTTGGATGTGCACCTGAGCCTCCTTCCCTAGCTAGGAGTTCCCCAGCCAAGCAAACCCACGCCCTGGCTCAGGCTGCTGGGGTCTGCCATCAGTCCTGTTGGGCCTCTGGGGCAGCAGTGGCCCCTCGGGGAAGAGGGGAAAGGGGGCCGAACACCTGGGGCTGCGTGGCTCATGGCCACCACGGCCCCACACGCAGCCCTCCTGCTCCATGCTTCCTTCGACTCCGGGAGCACACAGGCAGGTCCCTGAACCGTTTCCCTTCCCCACGCTCCTTTCTGCACTCCCTAAATTGCAGTACCAAAACCTCAGTTTCCTCTCCTTAGCTGTGGCCCTGGCTGCCCCTGAACACCCTTGAACCACTGCACTGACACCCTGTCTTTCCTTCCATCACTCGCCCTCGGCGCCTGTGCTCCTTGGGAGGCTCCGACCGGGCTCCTTTCTCCCCCCTCCCTCCCTCCCCTGGCCGGGACTCACCTGTTGCCACGCGATGCCTTCTCGCTGGTACTCCGCCTGCTCTTGCTGCAGGATGAGCTCAATGAAGAGCTGCTGCAGCTTCTCGTTGCAGTAGTTGATGCAGAACTGCTCAAAGCTGCCAAGGGGGAGAAGGTGGCAGCAGGTCAGGATCCAGCCAGGCCCTCCTCCAAGGCCACACCATATTCACATTTATTTAATGATTTATATTTATTTATATAGCTTGTATGCCGCCCACTACCCAAAGTTCTCTGGGCAGCTTACAATCAAAATAGACAATTAAAACATCAAAATTACAATAAAATTAGAACAATAAAACATGTAAATACAATAAATGAAACACATTAAAAACACAACACTAAAATTGCCATAGGACCCACAATTATCAGTTTAAAAACTTCTGGAACAGGAAGGTTTTTACCTGGCGCTGGAATGACATCAATGTTGGCGCCAGGCGGAGTCTCACTTGGGAGGGCATTCCATAGTCTGGGCGCAGTTGCCGAAAAGGCCCTGTTCCTACAAGCCATCCCTTTCACCTCCTTGAGGGATGGCTCTTTCAGGAGGGCCCCCTGGCTAGATCTTTATTGCCCGGTAGGTTCATATGGAAGGAGGTGGTCCTTCAGGTATCTAGGTCCTAAGCCATTTGGGGCTTTATATGATATTTAGGGCTTACATAGGATAGCTATTTTTAAATATTTGAAAGGATGTCATATTGAAGAGGGAACAGGTTTGTTTTCCATGGCTTCAGAGACTAGGGGCAATGGTTTCAAACCACGGGAAAAGATATTCCATTTGAACATTCGGAAAAACTTCATGGCAGTTAGAGCTGTTCGGCAGTGGAGTATGATGCCATGGAGGATGGTGGTGTCTCCTTCTTTGAAGGTTTTTAAGCAGAGGCTGGGTGGCCATCTATCGAGAGTACAGTGATGGGGGTAGCTGCATGGCAGGAGATTGGACTGGATGGCCCTCGAGGTTTCTTCCAACTCTAGGATTCTATGACATTCATCTTGTGGATTTGTTTTGTATTTCCAAAGCAAGAGGGGATTCTCAGTATCTGGTACGGGGGTTCCTGCCTGGCAGGGGGGTTGGACTGGATGGCCCTGGAGGTCTCTTCCAACTCTACGATGCTATGGTAGCCGCAAGAGTTTGGACAAGGTTGATTTGTGGGCTCCAACTCCCATATTGGTCCCCAAAACTAACTTATAGGTATGAAGTACTCTTTTAAAAAGGTCACAATAAATAGTCATCCATTTGTGGCCATCTCCCGTTGGAACTCCTAGAAGTTCCAATGGGAAATCCCAGGAGTAGAAAAGGAACAAATGGTCCATCTGTAGTTGGTGGGGTGGAAAGCAGAGGACATGCCCATGGAGTAAACCAGCAAGCCTTCGCACATTCTTGGAGCAGCAGAAGAAACCAGGCTGGGAGATCCCTGACCATCTTGAGTTGGGAGGCAAGCAGGGGGAGGGTAGGCTCAGGAGACCTGAGCATTAGGGGCGACGGCACCCCATTTGGTATGCGCCCCCACCTCCCTGGCAATCCTTGCCCACCTGTTATTGTCAAAGATCTCAAAACCGTAGATGTCCAGCACCCCAATCACGGTATTCTTGCCATGGATGCGGGCATCGTAGTTCTTCACCTCAATGACGCGGTTGATGCGTGCCACAATCCAGCAGAAAAGTCGCTCGTAGATGGCCTGCAGGGGAAAGTGCAGAGAGAACACCATTGCTTCCAATATGCATTGATGGTGTTTTTTTTTAAAGAACATTCTCTTCCCCCACCCCCATTAAAAATGCACTTTCAATGTGACACCTTCATTCATACTCTCAGCATCTGTGTTGATCATTTTATTAGGGAAGAAGAAAAGAAAATGGGATGTGACTTCGTGGTGCATCGTCATTATTAAGGAGAAGTCATTGCCCACTAGGGAATTTGGAATAACTGTCTTTATTTTCCCTAGCAATTATACCAATTCCAAAGAGTTTGGTACGTTTTAAAAAGAGCCAGGTGGGATTCTCCCCCACCCCCAACCTGATTATTATTCTGCCCTATATATAACACCAAGTATAAGAATAAAAGGAATCAAAATCCATCCAATGCTTTGCACACTTTAAAACAGTAAATGTGACATGTGTACATCCAAATGTCACACTGATGCTTTCTCTGTTTTTCCTGGGGAAAATGCCCACGGAAGATGTGTGGCACCGTTTTTGTCATTCTCCCGCAGAAGCCCCGATGCAAACCCACGGAGGCGTTGACTGTTCCTACGCCCTGGCCTGTTGCCGTGGTTACCTTGGCACAGGCGTCCCTTGCGTAACTGGCCTCGTTGGTACTGTGGCCCTTTCGGATGACCTCTCCGCCCCCGGTGGCCACCGTCCGGTACAGGAGCGCGCTCAGGAGGCTCTCCGGCTCTGTTGAGGTTAGCTCTGCCAGGTAGGAAACCAGTTCCATGTTCTCTATCGCGAGGTGGTCATCTTTAGTGACAAAGTTGAGGTTGCCCTGGAAAACCCAACAGGAGAACAAGGGGCCGTTAAGTTACGATCAAGACCACGCCAACCAGAAGGACATCCCTCAAAACAGCGGGCAACTTCCCTGGGCCTCAACGTCTTTGGGGACGAAGAGATGAGCTTGGAGGAGTCAATTTTGGGGAAGTGACAGATCCCAGATTCACCCACAGGTGGAGAGAGGGCACAGGGAGCTACAATCCAAAAAAGTAACTTTCCCAAACCCCACTGACAAAAGTCAGTTGTATTTCAAAGGCCTCCAAGTCACAGAATCATAGAATCCTAAAGTTGGAAGAGACCTCGAGGGCCATCCAGTCCACCTCACTGCCATGCAGAAACCCCCATCAAAGTACCCCTGACAGATGGCCATCCAGCCTCTGCTTAAAAACTTCCAAAGAAGGAGACTCCACCACCCTCCTTTGGGGCAGCCTATTCCACTGCAGAACAGCTCTAATGGTCATGAGGTTCTTCCTGATGTTCAAATGGAATCTCTTTTCATAGAATCCTAGAGTTGGAAGAGACCTCAAGGGCCATCCAGTCCAACCCCCTGCCATGCAGGAACCCCCATCACAATATTTCCGACAGATGGCCATCCAGCCTCTGCTTAAAAACCTCCAAAAAAGGAGACTCCACCACCCTCCTTTGGAGCAGCCTCTTCCACTGCTGGAGAGCTCTAACCATCGTGAAGGTCTTCCTAATGTTCAAATGGAATCTCTTTTACTGTACTGTAGTTTGAAACCATTGCTCCGGTCAAATCACTGCCAACAACCTTCCACTTGGTTTCTTTCTTCCTATATGTTCGTAGAGATGCCCAGCCAAAGTTGGAGCAGATGCATCATTCAAAACAGGGCTCAGAAAAAGACAGTGATATGCATAAATAATTACACACCCTGAAGGACTTTTGGACCTTTTCTTCCCAGGTCTTAAAACCAAGCCATAAATAACCAGAGGAAGGAGGGTGAGGACACACACCCTCTCCACAGATGTGATGACCAAAACTCGACTGACCATTTACACTTGCTTCACTTGAAATCGCATAATTCTCAGAATTGCAGAATCATCATGAGGCTGGAAGGGGTCAACAAGGCCACTGAGGGCAACAGGAATAAGGCAGGAATACAAATCCAAGGAGACCTGCCAGGTGGAGATCCAAATTTCTCTTGAATGTCTTCATCCCTGGAGCACTCACCACCACCTCTCAAGATCAAGGCTTCCATTGTTGTACTGCTCTAACCATCAGGAAGATTTTTCCTGATTTTCCACTGAAGCCTGGCGTCCTGTCACCTGGACCTTTCGTGGCCTGTCCTGCAAAGATCAGGCCCTTTTAAGTTGCTTGTGGACCAGCCGAGAACCACCCCCACCCCACTCCATTTACCAAGTGCAAGACGGCTGCCAGGATCTTGTACACAGAGCCCTTTTCTTCGGGTGTAAAACCAACCACGGTCATGGCGTCCGCCACCACTTGGAAGTTGGCTTTGTCACCGCCTAAAGACTGAAGGGGACGGTGAAGGTGCGGGGGGGGGGAATTGGAGAGAGGAGAAAGCAGAGGAAGGAAAGAGGAGATGAGATGAAAATCCACCAAGTGTGCTTCGCTGAAAACAAAACAAAACACTTCAGGGGGCAAGACAAGACTGAAGGAGCTCTTGGAGTTTTTCAGCCTTGCATGCTGCTCCTAGTTTTTCAGCCTCACATGCTGGTGAGAGGATTTTTTTTCTGGACTGGAGTGACTGTCAATCAATACAGCACTAACCAATCCTCTGTGCCCTGCCTCTAAATGAAAAGAGCCCCGCCTCTCCACTTGCTTCTCTCTCCCCCTTTTAGTCTGTTGAAAGCAGTCATGTTTGTTAGTTTGCTGCTGGATCTATTCAATTGTAAGTAATGAAACCTTTTATTCCTTCTCAGAGTTTGCTATTGAGACTGTAAATGCCAGTTAATTAGAACAGAGGTGGACTCCTCTGGTGAACCTGAAGCTACTCTGCTCTGGGAATCTCCCCACTGTGCTATCTGTGTTGGGCAGAGGCTTCTGGGAATTACATTCTCCAAAGCAACTTTCCTGAACTTTGTGCTATGCCTATTCCAGAGGCTTATTAGACATCCAAAAATAGACGTCACAGGAACCCATGATCACAGAAGGAGCTGATTGCCGATCCATTGCCTACCCTGGATGCAGGTGTTTCAACCACAATGGCAAAGTAATAATGACGATAAGAAGAAGTCCTGAAATGCTAAAGCATCCAACCGGATGCTCAGCCCAAACTCTACATCGTACACCACTATTTTAAACATGTAGCCTACCCATCTAGCTGGAGCTGACAAGCCACCGGTTTGGTTTATAATGCAGAACTCTCTCTCCTGGGGGGGGGGGTGTTTTCCAGGGCCCTTTTCAGGGAAAATGACCCCAGAAACGGCTGCTTTTGGGCAGAAGGAATGTCCGGCTCCTGCCCTGAATGGCTGGCGAGCCTCTTTGGCTGGTACCGGATCAAAGCTGGGGAAAGTTAGTTTTCTGGACGCCATCTCCCAGAATTCTCCAGGCACGCACTTGCTCTCCATGACTGCAGAGAGGGTCCTTGTCGGTGGCCCCATAAACCCCTCCTCAGAGCCTGAAAGACCACTTCTAGATTTGCAGGTTTGAAATTTTACCAGGTGGGAATTCAAAGCCTCAGATCTGAGAGTGAAGCACCAGTGCCACTTAGTGGTCATTTAGGAAACTGCAAGAGCAGAGACTAACAACTCAGGCAAAAACCTGTTGTTGGTATTGTACTTCTTTTAATATTATCTCTCCAGACACACAAATCTTTCAGTCCTGCAATCCTGAGATGTAAGAGCTCAAATCAAAGCTGTCCTATGTTCCAGGTGTTCCAAAGTTCTCTTGCTGGCATGGAAACTTCCCATCAGATTAAAGAACCAGCATTTCTCTCTTATGGAGTCCTGGTTTTAGATCTCAAATCAGTGTCTCATCTAGTGAGGCCCCCAGTCTTCTTTCCTCTCCATCCCCAGGGATTAATTAGGCAAGCCACAATACATTGATTCTGTAATTTAAAACAGTATGCCATTTTCCAGAGAGTGAGCAAGTTCTAGAAATAAACACTTGGTTTCGTTATTGGTACTGCAAGGGACCTTGAAATTTTTTGAGCCCAGGCATTTAAATTTATTATTATTATTATTATTATTATTATTATTATTATTATTATTATTATTATTATTATTATTATTATTATTATTATTATTATTATTCCTGCCCATCTGGCCAAAAGGCCACTGGTACGGTGTCTCCACCACACTTTCATGGCTAGAATTTTCCAGGGTCACAATCACAAACACAAAAGACATTTCAAGACAACTGTCATGGATTCCCGAAGCATATCCCACAAGAAGCATCTCAATGAAATCGTGATGGAATCCTTGGGCCTTTTTACAGGACCCTTAAGATCTGCTGGTCCCTTAAATTCGGACCAAAGATCTTGAGGGTTCGTTGCTGTTCCTCCGTCCCCACCCACTTCGCACTTCTTTGTTCTGTCTGCGTGAGGGAAGGGAGGGAAAAAAAGCCTTCGACAGAGACAAAAGAATGCATTCTTACCTCCGGTGCTGGTGGAGGTTGCTCCAACCTCCGTTTACTTCCTGGTTCCTCTTTAAGGGGCGGAGGCAAAAGAAAAACAACAGAAAGAAGCGAGGAGAGCTCAGGCACCCTCCGCATCAAATGTTTTTCACCATCAAAAAGCAGGTACAAGAAAACTGCTCTTTGGTCACGCTAAAGTGGGCGGGGTCGCACTTAATTGTCTGCAAACTCCGGAGCTGGTGGGTAAACATTTTTAAGGTCCGGAGCTTGCAGCCATTTGCGGCGGAGCTTAGGGGTCGTGTATAAACGCCCTTAGTTCTCCTGATCACACCATACACTTTGCACCTTCAGGATGTTCTATACAAAGTGTCCCCAGGGACTCTGGTGCAAGCTGCTCTGACGCAGTGGAATTGTCTTGTACAGAACAATAATAATAATAATTTTAAAATTAGGACTCCAGGAGGACAAACAATCTCATTGTCTCTTTTCCCAGGCAAGGGCTCTGTTTTATTCCCTTCTTTCACACAGTTTTGATGTGACCAAGACGGCTCCTCCAGAGATTGCTGAGCAACTTAACCCAGGGCGTTTATACACAACCCCTAAACTCCGGGGCAAATGGCTCCCAGCTCCGGAGCTTAAAAATGTTTGCCCACCAGCTCCAGAGTTAACAGGAAATAAAGTGCGACCCCGCCCACTTTAGCGCATCCCAGCGCACCTTTCAAGTACCTGCTCTCTGGAGGTGAAAATTCCTGATGCGGATATAATGTAGTGACTGCCCGGCTCTCCTCGCTTCTGTTTGTTGTTTTTTGGCTCCCGCCCCTTTAAGAGCTACTTTTACAGAGACGAGAGGCAGAACGGAGGTGAGCGGCATGCTTTTCTTTCTCTTTTTCTCCCTCCCCTCACGCAGCCAGCAGCCAGGAAGTGCGGGGGGGGGGGGACACAGGAAGAGTGACGAACCCCTAAGATCTCTGGTCCGAATTTAAGTGGCCAGCAGATCTTAGGGGTCGTGTAAAAAGGCCCCCAGTTGAAACATCTCACTGTCTTTTTTGCAGCTCAAGAGCAAATCCCGAGTAGTAGCAAATTAGGACCCACATTGGCAGCCCCATGCCTTCCTTTTGAGTTGCTGCACAAAACCCCATGCAACTGCAAAAAGGCACAACTGAGCTAAATTGGTCTTTGCAAGACAGAGTTCCAAGGCCAAAAGAGAAGTTAGTCACCAGGTTACAGGGTGCAATTAATATTTTAACCTTCTTTTAAAGGGTATGTGTTTCTTCTTCCACCTGAAACTTACATTATTATTGGTGACTTCCCTAGTAAAACGGTAGCTTGCGGGATCTCGGCTGAGATGCATAGAATCCAGTGCCTCGTCTGGGCCTCCAAGCAGCAACTGTGAGAAATAAAGAGTCAGATATCTGGAAAATCTTATCTCTGGAAGGAAACGATGATCCACAACTCAAGAGGAGGGAGGGAGGTCAGCCGGTTCTTAGGCTTACAAGAGTGCTGTCAGTTTTTTAGTCAGACATAAAATGTTAAATCTGAGGCCACAGTGGAAACATAGCTGCAGTGCACTTTTTCTCAAAAGTGTACAGTAGCAAGTTTCTAGACCTCAAGAAAACAGAAGGGCTCTCTGCTGCATTTTTTAAATGTTATGGTTTTATTTTCATGGCTGGGGAGCTTTTCAGTTTCAGAAGGCAAAATAAATCAGCCAGCTTTCAATATTAGGAACCTTGATTCAACTTGGACTAGACAGGTGTAGATAGGGAGGGGGAGGTGTTTGGACTACAACTCCCAGAATTCCCCAGGTAGCCATTCAGGGATACGTTTAATGCCCACTCACTTTCTTAACAACCACTGTGTTTTGATGCTGACACTTCGATGCCATGTACAAATATTTGCCACTTTACATATCTTTCTCTTAGGTCTGATGAGGTGGACTTGTCCACGAAACCTCTTGTTAGAAAAATATGGACGTTTTTGTCCTGAAGGTGCCACCACTTTTTTGCCTCTTTTAAACAACTTTTTGTTTTCTTTTCATCTATAATTCAGGGAAATGTAGCTCCATAAAGCAAAGCAAAACCTCTACCCTAAGAACCTGCACACCTCTAATTTCTACAGCACTCCTTGAACTGAGGATTGGAAGAAAAGGGATGTCTCCATCTTAGTCATGGAGATGCCGTAGGCCGCTTCTGGAGCTAAGCCAGGAGATCAAGAACTAGGAGGAGGGACCTTCCCGGGCAGAGTCATAGCTAGGCTTTTTAGCGCCAGGGGACGTCAGTTTTTGTGCCCCCAAGGGGCAGGGAGGAGTCCTCCACTCCGGCCCTGGCAGGTCACCCGCAGCACGCCTCCCCATGGCTCATGAGGGGGAGCTGTTTGGCACCCAATTTGATGCCCCCAGGTGCTGCGCCCAGGGACAGATGTACCCCCTTGCCCCTCCATAGTTACGCCACTGTTCCCAGGGAACACCTTGGAGTGATGACGTGACGTTCCCACCCTTTCTATTTTCTTCTGGGAGTATCCTCACCTGATAGAAGGCATGGAAGTTCCTTTCTCCGGGTTGCTGTTTGAGGATGCGAGACTGCAAGAGAAGGAGAGAGAGAGAGGGCTAAAAGGTAACTTTTCTGATTCCACCATGAATCGTGAGGGCTTTCCAGTCACATGGGGCTGTTCTTCGGACAGGACAGGAAAGCTGGTCCAATGTGAACACTCGCTTTATCAAGACCTTCTGTGCCAAATGCTCTTCGTCCGAATATAAACTGATGAAGAACACCAGCCGGGAGAGGCAACGTCCTGCTTTGGGAAGTTGGTGCAGCAGGGACAGAACAGCTGCACAAGAACGACACCCTGGCTTGACTCCACACAGTTCTTCTTAAGGTATGTGGCTGCTGCCCAGATGTTCCCCAGATGTTCCAGGACTGCAACTCCTAGAAGTCTTCATCACTAGCTGAGCTGGCCAGGATTTCTGGGAGTTACAGTCCAGGAACATCTGGGGACCCACAGATTGAGAACCACTGGCTTATTAGATGACCCAAAACCTTCTCTCCTGCACCAAAATGCTGGGTATATTCTGTTGTCCTCGTTTGCCACCTCCTCACTTCCAACTTGCACTGACCCTAGGAAGCAACGGCCTCCAGGTGTTGCAAAATCAAGGGAAGGGCTTCCTTTGTGTCAAGTCAGTCTATCTCGTATTTGGTTTTCCGGTTTTCCTCCTGCCTTCCACTGTTGCCAGCATGACTGTCTTCTCCAGGTATCCCTGCTTACCTCTCGGTTGTGCCAAGGAAAATAACCTCTGCTTGGTGTCAGAAATCTCCAGAGTTACCACTGTGCAATTGGGTGGGCCTAATTTCAGACACCAACACCCTGTTGTGCTGGCACACTCGGCCTCCCAGGTTCAGGTACACCTCTGCCCCCACCTCCTGTGGGGAAGGCAGGAATCGAAGGGATGGAGAGAAATCCCTCCTCTCAACCTCACCCACCCCACCCCACCCCACCGGATACCTTCTCCAGGAGGTAGTTGTTGATGTGGCCTCCCGTGGGCTCCCCTTTGAAGTCAAAGTTGATGTCCATGTACTTTCCGAATCGGCTGGAGTTGTCGTTGCGGTTGGTCTTGGCATTGCCAAAGGCCTCTAGGACACAGTTGGACTTGAGCAAAACATTCTTGACCCTGAGAGGATGAGATAGGGAGACACAAAGGTCGGTCCACGTTAGACCCGCTAGCACCCGCCTTTCCTAGCAAGTTCAGACCAGATCCTTTCCTAGCTTCACTTGGAGATCCCTGGTTTTCTCTGGCAATCTCCCATGCTAAAACCCAAATCCATTTGGGATCCAGTGAGTTCCTCAGGGTGTTTGGTGCCCGTATAATGTCAGCAGGGTTGGTGGAAGATTATTTTATTTTTATTTAAGTTGCCTAAAGAAGCAAGCAAGCAAGTTGAAACAACGGACAACAAACCAAACTCTGAAGGATCTAAGCCTTCATTTCAACGAAGAATGATTGAGGCAGTTGACATAAGATTGAAAGTCTCCAACCCTCAGTGCTCCATAATAAAAAATAAATAAATAAATAAATAAATAAATAAATAAATAAATAAATAAATAAATATACATAAATAAAAATTAACAACAAATACAATTCAAGAACAATTTGGCCATATAACAGATAATAATTATTCCAATAAATATAAATATTTTTAAATATTAAAGGGGGCTTTAAACCATTTGGTCCTTCTCATCCTCTAAAGGCAAGGAAGGGCAGAGCTTGGCTTTGCTGGCATTTTCATCCCAGAGACGAAGAGCTACCATGGAAATGGACCCATTCCTTGTACAGTGGAGCCTCGTATAACAAATGGTTTGTATGACATAAAATCTGTACAACATAAAAAATTCTGGAGATAGGGGAAATTTGCTTAACAGAATCGCCTATGGGGCGAATCTGTACAACATAAAAACGGTCGCGATTTTCAATTGTTTTCAATGCATTCCTATGGGAAATTTTTATCAAGGAAAATTTGCTTAACATAATTTCATTTGGAACGAACTAATTCCTTTATACAAGGTACCACTGTACTTGTCTTCCTGGCCTTTCTTTGTGTAGCAATTTTTAACAACACGGATTGAGAGGAGCGGATGTGATGGGTAACTGATTTCAGGGAGAGATGTTTGGAAGAAGACTGAGGTTCCATATCATGAAGGACTTGAAAGGACTGGGGTGGGGAGACCCAGTCCCAAAGAAAGCTCTCCTTTAAAGTCCTCAGAGGCCTTCTGGGTGACCTTCAGCGTCTGGCTCCATGTCCTGTTGCTGTGAGGGAAAAGGCCAATGGCTCAGCCTGGTGGGGGATTATGGAAGTTGTAGTCTTCTTTTTTTTTTTAAGCAACATCTGCAAGCATTTGGATACTGCATGCCCATTACGCTGGAGGAAGATCTCTTGAACTGCCATCCGCAAAGGACGGGCAGGATGAAAGAGCGGCCCTGCCAGAGTGTGCCAATGGCCAACCTAGCCCAGCCTTTGGCTTCCCGTCGGTCTCAGCC
This sequence comes from Phrynocephalus forsythii, assembly GCA_029282475.1. NCBI lineage: Eukaryota > Metazoa > Chordata > Lepidosauria > Squamata > Agamidae > Phrynocephalus > Phrynocephalus forsythii. The sequence goes on from JAPFRF010000009.1 coordinate 1,585,378, forward strand.
CCCAATCACTCTGTTGGTGGCAACTGATGGACCGTTTCTGATCTTCCAGATGTCACGTGTTTTAGATTTGGAGGTAGAGGATGATGGCTATGCTGCCAAATCTGTAACTCCAAATCTGTTGGGGAGATGGGGTGCAGCGCTTTAGACAGAGCCTTTAAATTTTGGACTAAAACCCGGAGCCTTTTGGTCTCTATGAAACCAGAGTGGCCAGGCCTCGCCTACTGAGGTCCCAATTCCTAGCTTCTTATTCTGGCTCACAGATGTGAGACCTGCCTACTCTGGATTGGAGTTTAAAGTTGTCTTCTTCCGCAGCGACCTACCTTTCCACCTCAGCCCTCTGCGAAGGGTTTGTGATGGCAGCGATATACTGCATGATGTACTTGCTGGCCTCCGTCTTGCCTGCACCACTTTCACCTGGAAGGCAGATCAAGACGCTGAGGGGGGCGGGGGAGGAAGACCAACCAGAAGAGTCTTCTTTAACTCCAGAACTCCCTAGGGGAGTCCACACCTGGCTGCCTTCCTGATTACTAGACTACAGAGTCTATCATCTTCATGCCTCATGGGAATGAAGGGGACTTTAATCCAGCCACACATCTGGAGGGCAGCAAGAGGGCAGCACCGTACCCCAGGAAGGCAGCAGACTGAATGAAGGGTGGCCACACCATTTCAAACAGCAAAAGTGGCATTAGAGGTGTTAACCCAAATCAGAAAGAAAGAAAGAAAGAAAGAAAGAAAGAAAGAAAGAAAGAAAGAAAGAAAGAAAGAAAGAAAGAAAGAAAGAAAGAAAGAAAGAAAGCTTATAGGATCCTAGAAGGACGTTCTTGTACTATGTACAGAGAGCCTGGTGACTGTTTTGCTGTGGAAAATATGAAAAACCTCTACAAATGTGATCCTACTCTGAAACCAGAACATTTATGCACCTGGTGAAGGCAAATCAAGGAAAATCAAGAACATAAGAACATAAGAAGAGCCCTGCTGGATCAGGCCAACAGCCCATCTAGTCCAGCTTCCAGTATCTCCCATTGTGGCCCCACCAGATGCCTCTGGGAGCCCACGAGACTTGATATCTGTCCCCTGATCCCACTCCCCTGCATCTGGCCCTTGAAGTACCCCAGTTTTAAGCCTGGAGAGGACACATCTCCCCATCATGGTTTGTAACCTGTGGTTCCTATGGTTTGTAACCTTTTCTTCTAAATTACTTTAGGAAGAAATCCCCAATTCATGCTACCATGGGATTATTTTTACCAGGTATTCACACAAATTCCTTACCTGAGATGACAATGCAGGTGTCTTTGGCTCGGCGCTTCATGGCCTTGTAGGCGGCATCGGCCACGGCGTAAAGATGGGGAGGCCTCTCGTAAAGCTCCCTTCCGCGATACTGCTCAATCACCTCCTTCCCGTAGAGCTCCATTGGCTTGTAGGGGTTCACGGAGACAACCACCTCTCCTATGTAAGTATAGATGCGCCCCTTCTCAAACCTTGAAGGAACCCAGAGAAATGGCTTAGGGTTAGCATAGACGAGCCGGTCCCACCCAGGCCGGGGTGGAACTCCCTGCCACAGGATGTGGTGATGGCATCTGGCCTGGATGCCTTCAAAAGGGAATTGGACAGATTCCTGGAGGAAAAGTTCATCACAGGTAGGGATCTCAAATTTATTTATTTATTTGTTTGTTTGTTTGTTTTACTTTCTTAAATTTTATTATACTGGCTAAAATCACTTTATTTATTTATTTATTGTCAGATTTTTCCAAATGGGAACACAGGGCGGTTAACAAGTATAACATACAGCAATTCATTTTGAAGGTTGAGAAATTTTTGCACCTTCCTCTGCACAGGGGAAGGCTGGCTGGCAGGAAACTCCCAGAGTGCGTCAAACCGAGATGAGGAAGAAAGAACCGCAAAAGCCAGGTCTTTGCAGGAAACAGGGGGCAGCTCTGTCCTGGCCTGACCCCCCCACACACACACACTTCCTCCTTCTCGCCCCTCCAGATCTGGCTGCCTCCCTGTCACCCGGTCTGAGCCCCAGGGTCTGTAGCCTTGCTCTGGAAGTGCCCTCCTCACCAGAGGCACAGCCAACCAAAGCAGGGTCTGCTCTGTGGTGGCTGCAAAAGAGCCCCCCCCCTTTGTAGAGCGCGTCTACCTCACAGCTTGGCGGCAGGCAGGGCAACGGGGCGTGCTTGTGCCTCTGCTAGGGTGGTTACCGGTTGGGGTGGGTTTCTCCTTGCATTCACTGTGGTTTTAGTTATTTTTGCTCTCAGCTGGCTCGCTCAGAACAGGTTGCAGGCAATGAAAAAAACAGAAAAACTGAGAAAGGCCACTTGCTTTCACGTGGTGTGAACCAAGGCTAGCAGTTGAAGTGCGTTTGAGGGCCAAAATAATCTTCATCTTCTCTTTGCTCAGGTTAGGGCTTGAAACGACACCTCACAGAAAAGTTGTCAAGAGGGCTTTTGGCTGTATGATTCTGGAGGTTGTCAACATGCAGACCTTTGAAGTATGGGGCACTGAGAATCAAGTTTTGCCTTATATATATATATATATATATATATATATATATATAGAAGGTTCTCCAATAAGTTCTCCTTAGTCATTTTCTTTTTGCAGGGTAAAAAAATATGTACTCCGTTGTGACACAAAGGCCAGGGGAATAACATGACTGGCAAATTCTTGGGTGAACAAAACTGATCTACTGCTGCAACAAACCTATTAAGAACATAAGAAGAGCCATGCTGGATCAGGCCAAGGGCCCATCTAGTCCAGCTTTATCTCACAGTGGCCTTACCAGATGCTTCTGGGAGCGGACAAGACTAGAGACCTGTCTCCTGATACCACTCCCCTGCATCTGGCCCTTGAAGGACCCTGGTTTTAATCCCGGAGATAACACATCTCCATCATGGTTTGTCACCTGGGATGGATTTTTCCTCTAGGAATCTGTCCAATACCCTTTTGAAGGCATCCAGGCCAGAGGCCATCACCACCAGATTCTCAAGCTTGAGGATGCCTTATTGGAACAAAGCGATTGCACACTTACAAAAGCTTTATGCCATCATCTCTTACTGTATCTGTTGCATTTAGAAGGCAGGTAACTATGGGTGAACATTCCCTGTAGAAAGGTGTGCTTTTGGTGTGATGGTGGGCTTAAGTTGCAACAGGAGGTACCTGAAGAGATAACAAGCGGGGTAGTTGCTTTTCCTCTTGAGCTGGCAGGCACAGAGAGCTAACGGAACAAGGTGTGTTTATGTTTGCTACAAGCTACAAAGGGAACGGGTTACACCGTGTACTGAGAATGGAGGTGTCTCCATTTTGTTTATTGTACTGAGATACACCGTTTCCCTCCCTCCAATCTTTAATTAAACAACTGGTGTTTCATGCCTGTAGCCTCCAATCTCCTGGGACTCCCATATGCCACCTGTCCCCCTGCCTTCCTATCACGTGGTGCCCCGAATGATATGTATATATACTCAACTTAAGATCATAAAATACTTGAAAGCAGGGGGTAGAAACATCACGACAGGGAAAAGCCATGACTTCCCCCATGCAGGGGCCAATTTGACAGCAGAACTCAATGCCACCAGATGCGGCCGTCCAGCCATTGATTTAGATGGCTTTCAAAGGTTTCGCCAGATCATGGAGCCAATGCTACAGTCGCGGCAGAGTCTGGAAGAAGCTCTTTGTCCTCCAAATTCTCTACCGGCAGGATGTTGTTGTTGTTGTTCAGTCGTTCAGTCGTGTCCGACTCTTCGTGACCCCATGGACCAGAGCTCGCCAGGCCTTCCTATCCTCCACTGCCTCCCGGAGTTTTGTCAAATTCATTTTGGTTGCATTGATGACACCGTCCAACCGGCAGGATGGCCATCCCGAATTTAGGGCTCTGGAGTCCGAAATCTGAACACACCCCTGTCACGTTGGATCTCTGCCGTTATGAATGGCCTTTCTAAAAGAACCCTCGGCAACCCAAGTGGCGGCTGACCGCGTTTCCTTGCATCTCTCTCTCACGACAGGCGTTGTTTGCACTTGAGGCGAGAAGGTGCCTCGTTTGTGGGGCTCATCCTCACCCCTCACCCCATCTCCCCTTCCCAGGACTTACCTCAGCTTGAGGTTCTCCATGAAGTCCTCCATGGTCACCTGGTCCAGAAGGACAAAGTCAGCTTTGCCAAACTCCAAGCTCTCCTGCTCAGCCATGCTTCCTTCTTTGGAGGTGGTGGGCCACACAAGCGGGGGGGGGCTCCCCAAAGGGCACCGAGAGGCAGAGAGAGAGAGAGAGAGAGAGAGACTGGCCGGCTGTGCCTCTCGCCAGCAAAGCGAAAGAGGATGACTCAACGCCCCAAGCAAGTGGCTGGTGGGGAGGGTTTCCTGCTGTGAGGTTCCTTCTGAGCAGGGAGGTTGGGTGGGTGGTGGCTGTGGTTGCCCAAATGCTCTGGGTTCCGGTTCTTCACGGGACGTCATCTCGGCACTTCTTAACGTGAAAGCAGGAAAACACCCTTGAAGCCAACCCGCCCCTTCCGTACCTGCTGCTATCCCTCCTGTTGCTATTCAGCTTGTACTTTGGAAAAAATCCACTTAGAAGTATAAAAGAGCATCTAATTTTTCAGCAAGAGCCACTTTACAGATACACTGTGTGTGTTTTGACATCTCTCTTACTTTTTAAAAACAAGGTTCAAACATGACCGCAAAACTCTTGGCTCTTTGGGTGCTTTGGACAACGAATCCTCCCACAGAGCCAATGGTTGGGTGGGATGGGAAATGTTGTCCAAGGCACTTGGGGTATCAAAGGGTCCCTGGAACTCAACACCACCTCCACCCCCCTTTTCCAATCTGGGGCCCTCCATACGTGGGAGACTATATTTCCCATTGCTGTCAAGGCAGATTTATGCTAGTTGGGGATAATGGGCTTTTGAGTCTGGCACATGCAGGAGGGCATCAGCAGGAACTGAAGAAAACAGGGCTGTCTGAAAGGGGGCTCCGTGGCACAGTGGTTAAATGCCTTTACTGCAGCTAAAAATGTGCTCACGACCTGGGGTTCAATCCCAGGTAGCAGGCTCAAGGTTCACACAGCCTTCCATCCTTCCAAGGTCAGTAAAATGAGTACCCAGCTTGCTATGGGGTGGGGGGGGCAATGTGTAGCCTGCACACTGTCATTAAAACTGCAAACTGCCCAGAGACTACTTGAAGGGGTATGGGGCTATACAAACCGTTTGTTATGCGAGGGTCCACTGTATTTCCTTTGAAACAGCGGGTCAACTGCAGAATAAGCCCCAGAGGCGGCTGAGCATATCTGTGCTCTAACTGAGCAGCACAAAATACCTTCAGCCCCCAAATCAACTTTTATCAGCCAGTGTTACGTATGTCTATGGTGGTAACAATACTTATTTTCTGCAGCCCGGTTCCCGAGGCCTGGGATTGGTAGGCCAGCTGTCTGCCCAGGCACTGGGGTCTCAAAATCTGGGCCAAAGGTGGGTCTCTACCACCCCAAGGAGGCCTGGCATACAAACCACATTCCCTCCTCATCGGTCGCCAAGATAAGATTCATCGTATCCCCCGGGGCTGGTGGGATGGGGAGCATCTCTTTCAAGATTCTATCCCAGGGGGTCCCGTTGCCTTTTCTTCTCAAAGACCGCTGGTTGAGCCGCCTCTCCTCTCCAGGAGCACCATTGGGATAAACTAGCCTCAGGTGTCATCTCCTGGCGGATGGAAACAGAGGGTTGTCGTCCATGTGGCGCTCAGACCCCGTCTGGCTTCTGCACGGTCATTCCTTCTTCACCGGGAGACTTGGACAGGGAAGCACTTTTCAAACCCTTGAAAGGTTATCATCCAGAGGAGGGGCAGGGCCTGTCCTCCATCATCCCAGCCTGCAGGACACACAACACTGCGTTCAAATGACAGGAAGCCAGATTTCGGCTGAATGACCAGGGAACACTTCCTAACTGTTAGAGCAGTATGACAATGGGACTCATGATATTGGGAGGTGGTACACACTCCAACACTGAAGGCCTCCAAGAGAAATCTGGACAACCACCTGGCAGGTTCCCTTTGATTTGTATTCCTGCCTTGAGGAAGACGTCAGTCTTACGAGTCTCATAGTCCCCTTCTGACTTCACACTTCGACGGTGCTGTTCTCTCCCACTCCTCCCTGGAACCCTGGACTCTACAAGGAGATCCTGACACTTATTCTTTGTGATGCTGTAGAATATTTCTGCCGTTGTTGTTTGAAAAGCAACTTGCTGCTACTGCTTATTTCAAAAATCAAGACCTCCAAGGAGCGGGCCCTAGGGCCAAGACAGGCAAGCTTTTCCCTGAATGATGGACTACCAATATGTGTATTTTGCATGAACCTATGGGTTCACATAGACTTTGTGTTTATGACTACTTGTAATTGTGTTGCTTTAATGTAATGTTGTCTTTTAATGCTGTAAGATGTCCCTCAGTTCCCTGTTCTCAATACTTGAACATGTCTTAATGGTACTGGAATGTATATTATCCCTCATTACTGTAAGCCGCCTTGGGTCCTTTTCCAAGGAGAGGGGCGGGGTAAAAATCCTCTAAATAAAAAAAAATAAGGCAATAGCAAAAGGGAATTGTAGGCGGAGGCTACTTCTGTCTTGAGCTAATGTGTGCTGTTTTCCGGCACCACCTTCAGCTCCAGCTTGTGGTTAGAAGAGTCATTTCCTCTTTTTGGTCTTAGCGAAGGCTCCCCTTGGCCCTGGTGCTTTCAAACCAGGTCCCTCCAGAGAACCTTCTGAGGGACAGGGAAAAGGTCAACAAAAGAGGAACCCCTTACATGTCATGTACTCATTACACAAGGGGCCTCGGCCAGCAACTTTTCCCCACATCTCGCCTTAGAGCTCTCCTCATTTAACAATCAACTGCAGCTCCTCCCATCCCAATTCCCTCTAGCTGAAGTGGGCTACAAATTCCATCACAGAACCATAAGAGTTGGAAGAGACCTCAAGGGCCATCCAGGAGAACGCCCATCAAAGTACAGTACCCCCGACAGATGGCCATCCACCACCCTCCGTGGCAACATATTCCACTTATGCCAAAAAGCTCTAACCGTCAGGAAGTTCTTCCTAATGTTCAAATTGAATCTCTTTTCTTGTAACAAAAGCATTGCTCCGCGTCCTAGTCTGAAAAACAAGCCAGCCCCCTCTTCGTGATGACTCTCCCTCTTCGCTAAGTCCCTGCTGGTTAGATATTTGAAGGTTTTGCTCTTGAAGATGGGATTTATTGACCAAAGGGTTGTTGTTTAAAATGGAATAGTCTAAAATGAGGTGCTCTGTTGTTTGAGCCAAAGAGAACACTTTAGGGTTAAGTTTTATTTTAATACTGTTCAAATTGTTTGTCTGTTGTATTGTATCTTGCTGATTGGTTCAGCCTATTGTAAGCCACCCAGAGTTCCTTTGGGAAGATGGGCGCGGTATAAATTCAATAATAAATAAATTGTTTCAGATATTTATACACGGCTATCATACCCCTTCTCAGCCTTCTCTTTGTAAACATTATCAGATCCCTAAGCTGCTCCTCATTAGATATAGGATCCATACCTTTCACCACCCTAGTCACCCTCCTCTGGACCCGTTCAAGGTTGTTAACATACTTTTTAAATTGATGAGCGCACCTCCCATCAAGACGACTGGGAAAACAACTTGTGAAACAGAAACAAAACACTGTGGTGGAAAACCCTGGCTTTTCTACAGCCAACTCTCACCTAACATCAGGTTTTGCTGGGGAAGACATGAATCCTCTTTGTTATGTAGTACTTGGTATTTGCAAAGCTTCTCCTAAGCTTTCTTAGGAACAAGCCTGCCACTACTAGGAGCATTGTGGTAAAGCGCCATCAAGCTGAAACCAACTGATAGCAATCCTGAGATGGTTGATTAGCGCAGTGAGTGAGGTCTCTGTCTACAGAGCTAGAGGTCCAGAGTTCGATTCCTCCCCCCCCCCCCCAGGCCTCCTGTGAGTAGAGCCAGCGTGGGTGGCCTCGGGCAAGCTGCATGGTCCCAGGGGGCCACAAAGGAAGGGTGAACCACTTCTGAGTCTTCTCTGCCTGAAACACTCTAAAAAGTATACCACTTTAATGAATAGGGCTCTCAATACCAGTTAGATATTTGAGAGGTTTTGCTAGTGTAAAGATGGGATTTATTGCATAAAATAATAAAATGGAAGAGGGAAACTTAAGCATATATTGAAACAAAGAGAGCACTTGGTGTTAGGATGGAGAGAGACGAACCTTGTAGAGACCGAGGGCCCAAACTGTGATTCAAAACCCGCTAATTTTTTGCAAAGTGTCAATACAGCCATTTAACCTGAATACGGGTGGCTGTGAAGGGCGATGTCGGGTGCCCACAGAAAGGGCTCCTTCGAGTGCTACCTTTGGCACCCGTGCCATCGGTTCACCAACACTATCCTAAGACAAAAGACTTAAACCTTGCAAAGCATTTTATACTTTCTTGACCAGTGGAACATTCAATGCCAGCAGTTTTCAGGCATTAAGGGGTGTGGTGGAAAGCCACCTGCTATTCTATTTTTAACTCTCACCTAACATCAGGTCATGATGATGATCACAACAACTCCACAGATGTTTCACCTAAGATGACTTTACAGAAAACAGAAGTAAAATTGACCTTTACTCCAGGTTTCCCCTAGTTAATGCATTTCAAGAGGTACATACAGCATATTAAATTGGATATTTATATAAATTGAATAAATCTCAACACTCGTTCCACACCCCCAGTGTCTCTCCAAGGTCAAGCAGGGCTCCCATGTCCTAGTCCCAGTGCTCCTCAAACCTTCCTATTGCCAGGGACCAGTAGCATGCTTGTGTGTGCACATGTGCAGTGGTGAGTGCACACCTGAGCTCAGGCACATACCTTAGAAGAAACCTCGCTGGCCAATGAAGCACTGGGCAGCCTGGTTCCCAGCCTGCGCAGGCAACAAAATAGGCACATTCAAAAAGAAATGCATCCAAAGGAATCAGAGTTAATGGTCCATTCTGATCTAAAAACACTTCCTCAGAAGTTTCCTACTCAGAAGGGGGGGGACCCCCTCCAACACATTCATGTGAGACACAGAGCACCTGATGATTTGATCTGCAGATTTATTGAAAGCATTTTAGGTTGGCTGAGCAGAAACATCCTCTTTCCGACAGATGTGAGCTCTGCACATGGCCCAGACTGAGTCAGAGAGAAACAGGATACTGTACTGCTAGGGGCCGGGGGGGGTGAAGGAACACCCCCCCACATCCCCACCATGGCGCACCCAGCAGGTGGAGGAGTGGGCAGAGAAAGCAACCCGGGGAGCAGGAACGCCATTTAGCAGCTGCTTGTCACGAGAACACCAGTTCCCCTCTGCAGGCAACCTGGAAGACAAAGGTTCAAGGCGTTGGAAGGTGCTTCCTCTAAATCCCCTTAGCAGAAAGATGACATCACGGAAATAGAATCTTTTTCTAGACCAACATTTCCAAGGGTGGCACCCATCAAATTTGACATGCATAAACCAGCTCATCCATGCTAGAATATCTTTATATAATTTTATACCTCCCATCTGACCAAAGGCCACAATGAGCACTTCTATCAACAACAGGCTTAAAATACACTTTCATTAAATAGAAAAGAGAGATTTCTGTCCAGAGGCCTGGATGCCCCCAAAAAAATCGGCTTCTCTGCGGACCCAGAAACCTGTCTGGTTCTCTTCTTTACTGCTTCTTCAACCACCTCAGGATGTCCAGTAAAGAATGATGTTGCAACATAGAGGATGGGCACCAAGACTTGCAGAACACGTTCCGCTCTAGACCCAGGAGCCCTCTTCCCTACTTGAGCCTCCGGCCTGAAAACAGAGAAGATCATGCAAGAGGCAGACACTCCCTCCTGGGTTTGCCTATAACTTCAGCGGACACCAGGAGGAGGGATCCTCTGTACGGAAAGGCTCGCTCTGGCTAAGCTCCACCTTGATTCTCCTGGGCAGGGCTTGTCTGAGATTTCTATAACCTTTCCCCGAAGTAGAAGCAGAGAAAGGCCTCAAACCATCACAAAGATGCTCTTGCAAGCAACAGGAATGATTCAGATCACGGTCAGATCCAATCACGCTGGAAGGCTTGCGAGGAGGAGGGGAGCAAAGAGCAACAATTCCCACAGTGGTGTGAGTGAGCAGCTGTTCGCACACTAAGAATCTTGGCTGCCATGTGGTAGAAGAGTTTTAAAAGTGCCTATTCTCTGCTCTGAAAACTAGAACGATCTCAACACTCAGTAAGAAAGAATGCAAAGGAACTGATTCTGCAAAGTACAAAACACGGGAAATAAAGAACATCTTGCTATGCAATATGTTTTGAAGCTGCGACGTTTTCCTCTGGATAATAACGAGACTTGAACCTCACTGCTGACATTCCTGAGAGTAAATTTCTGAAACAAGAATCCAAAACTCTGTTGGCCTGACATGAAGACCCCTAAGGGACAAACATGACTGTACTTTGTGCAATACTACATTGCTATGCAATTTCATGGCAGCAACTGATTGTGAAGTGGTTGCAAAGCAGTCTTTTTGGGGGGTGGGGGACCAGTAAAATAAGACTTGCCTGCGGGTTTTGATATTAATTTGTTTTTACTATTATGTTTTGTTGCTTTGATTTTTTTTTCCTTCTCTCACTTTTATTTTTATTGTAAACCACCCAGACTTCTGGTTAGAAGACGGGCAGTATATAAATATTGGACCAGCCTTCCCCAAGCCCAGTGTCTATTTGGATCTGCCAATGATGACTGCCATCTCCCCAGGCAGTGTCAATATGTCAGCTTGGAGGAGTACTTTACTCTTACGAGCCACATCCTGGAAGACCCAGGTCACCCTTGTTTCTGCTGACCAAGTAATTAAGGACTCTCATTTGCTACCCAAGAGGGTACCTTTGAAACGCAGAGAATCCAAACCCATTATCTTCTCTAAACATCTCCAATAAAACCTCCTGCCTCCACACCATCACTTGCAAAATGTCAATTATTCAAAGCCAAAAATTGGGTTTGATCAAACACCATGCTGGTTATATGCCTTAATAAAGCCTGACCTACTCTGGCCATGTTTGCAAAGCGATGTCCTTGAGATGTTTGGGTTTGCGATTCCCATCATCTCCAGCTGAGGGCCAAAGCATCTGGTGGCCACCAAAAGGCTACTTGCTGTCCAACCTCCTCCAGAGAAAGCCAGGGCAGGCCAAGGAGCCCCTGGCATCCATTAGCTCAGGCATGTCCATGAATTCTAAGCTTAGATTGCCAATGGCAAAGGACTGTGGGAGTTGTGGTCCAAAACATCTGGAGGCCCAAAGTTTGGACATGCCTGCAATTAGCTCCTGAAATGAAAAAGTTCTGGGCTCAGCCTGAGAGAGACACACTGAACTTGCCAACTTCATGCAAGCCAAGACTGGAATTAATTCTCACCTTCCTCCAAAATTCAAGACCCATCCAGGAAAAACACCAGGGAGATTCAACAGGAACCCTTCTTGGACCGTCTCCTCATTTAGCACCACCCGAGTCAGTTCACCTCACATCTTGAGCTGCAAGACAGAAAGAAGAAAGGCCCCTGAACCCCAGAATTCTGGTGTCCTCTACAGAGTGGGACTAAGGACTCCATTCTTTACATTTCACTACCAGATCTTCATTTTGGCAGCTACCCTGACCAAGAGATGTGTCCGTTATTCTGATGACTCTCCTTTTTAGAAAAGAGCCTTTCCTTTTGTCTAGCTGTTTCTGCGTTAAATTAAACCCCAAGACTAAGCAAACCACACATGTGTATATCCGCTTGGGCAAATAACGCCCCTATGTCAGCCACTTCAATGCACCGCCCACACACGCTTGAGCACAGATTAGAACCCCTGCTCCTCTGCTCTCCCTGCATGGCACCCATTCTGCCTCCTGCCCTGCAGGACCTTTTGGTGACATATCAGAGACGAAAGAAAAAGCAGCACTGCTGAACTACATCTCGGAGTCAGCTGTGGTTCTCAGGTCCTCCCCCAGTTTTCAGGGAAAGGCTTGGCTGAGGTCTCTATAACCTCTCCCTGAAGATGGAGCACAGAGAAGCTTCAAACCACCTCCGGCAGGTGACCTTGCAAACCCCATAGGGATGAGCACGGTCAGAGATAAAGACCCAGCCATGCTGGAACCTTTGGCCAGGGAAAGCCGAAGCATTTAGTGGAAGGGAAGACTTTGCTACAGGGAGAGAGACTCACCATCTGCAGGCCTTGTCCCTGCTCGAAAATCTCGCAACCCCATCGCCTCCAATGGACTGCACATTTCCAGCATCAAAGGAAAGGCCTTGCGCTGCTCTCTGGACGTGGCTGGTAAAAGAGCAAAACGGTTTTAAAAAAAAACAATTAAAAATCAGGTTCATTTATTTCGACAACAAGCAGGAAAAGCAGAAGCGGAATCAACCCGAGGCAGCAAAGGAATCAGGGTCTACAAGAAATACCGTGGCTTCCAAGGATATGGAACTGCAGCACCCAACTCCCTATCTCCCACCCCACCCCCGACACACACACACACACCTTGCACCCTTCCTGTGTGTGGACGAGGAGACACGTGTCTTGCTGCTGCTGCTCCCACGGGCTTTCCCCAAACGGGAGGGAAAGAGACGATCTTCGCTGCACCTGCCTCCATGGACCACGACGGGAAACGAGCCTAACATGCGAACTACAACTCCCATCATCCACTAGGCCAGGAGGAGCCTTCGCCGACGGGCCTAAAAGAGCCACGAGGCCTGCTAGGAGAGTGGTAGTCCGCCCGGCCCTCAGCCGGGAAGGCGCTCCCGAGGAAGACCGCGGTTGCCCCGGCCAAAGAAAGGCGGCTTCCCTCCCGAAGACCAAGGGCCGAAGGGCCCACCCGTTGCTCGCTGGAGCCCGGAGGAGGCCTCGTCGCCGCGGATGGCGACCGATTCCGACCTCCACGTCGCCCCCGCGCCACCCCGAGAAACGCTCGCCGCCTTCGCCCGGCGCTCCCTAAGTAGTCTCTCGGCCAATGGGCGCCCCGTGACATCATCAAACCGCGCCTGTCCCCCTCGCCCTCTAGCGGCCCATGGCGTCCTTACAGGCCGAGCAACCTCGGACTGCCAGTCAACAGCTTGAGGGGGCGGGGAATAAGAGGAAGGCTAAAGAGAGACTTTAGTTCCTCAATAGATGTCCGGTTCCGCAGCGCATGTTTTTTTTTAAAAAATCCTCTTTGTGTGGATCCAGAACGATAGGAAGGCAGAGAAAAGGGGATAGTGATGATTCCCCGATAGACAAGGCGGATTTATCTCAGCCTCACAGTTTGGAGAGCTGCACTCTTAACCATATGTCTGTGAAGATTCTCAGTCATCCAGGTGAGTTTATCTGGAAGTTGAGTCACGGGCAACTGGGACCTTCTTTTTCTTGAGAGACAGAAACGTTTCGCTGCTTATCCAAACAGCTTCGTCAGTTTGGATGAGCAGCGAAACGTTTCGGTCTCTCAAGAAAAAGAAGTCCAGGAGCCAGGACTCAACATCCAGATGAACTCTTAACCGGAATTGTAGGCCACCTGGATCTCTTAGTGCTTCCTGCACCTCTTTGGTTAGGTTTCCTTTTGACGCATGCGCGCCCCCTCCTAGGTCGGTCGCCCGCCCGCCCCGAAAGGGCCGCTCTGGCCTTCTTCTCTGTGCTCTTCTGCATTCCCTCTCCCCCCTCACTCTTCGGAGGACTGACGTCAGCCCGGCTCCAAGCGGCCTGAATGAGGCAAGGGCGCGGTGCATGCCGGGAACGCCGACGCCCAAGATGGCGGCAGGATTGAAAAGTTGTGGCCGCGGCGGCGCTTTTCCCTCCGCCTGAGGCGCCCGCTCTCCTCCTCCCCCCGCCGCGGTGGGGGAGGGGAAGGACGGGGCGGGGGCGCGGCCATGGCGGCGGGGGCGAGGGAGGCGGCGGAGGCGCAGTGAAGGGCGAGAGGGGCACCCGGGCGGGGAGATGCCTCCGGGACCCGCCTGAGCCATGGAGGAGGAAGGCAAGAGGGGCAAAAAGGTGAGGGAGGGAAAGGGGGGGAGGGGCCGGTGGGGGAGGGGCGTGGTTGGGCCCGAGGGGGAGGGGCTTTTTCTGTGGGGGGTTGGGGGTTGGGGGGGGTTGGGGGGTTGGGGGAGAGGAGTGAAGAGGTGAGGGTCCCCTACAGCCTCCCTTTCAAACAGTACTTAAACTTAAGCTATATTTATTTTATATACTGTATGTTTGTTTATTTATTTATTTATTTATTTATTTATTTATTTATTTATTTATTTATTTATTGAGTACAACAACAATTATAAGACATGTTCAAGTATTTGAGAACAGGGAATTTATTTATTTTATTTAGATTGTTCTTTTACCCCGCCTTTCTCCTTGGAAAAAGGACCCAAGGCGGCTTACAGTAATGAGGGATAATATGCAGTCCAGTACAATTAAGATATGAGCTGCCTAGATGCCCTAAGCAGCACATCCAATCTTGCCTGATTTCGGAAGCTAAGCAGGGTCGGCCCTGGTTAGTACTTGGATGATAGGAGACCACCAGGGAAGACCAAGAGTAGGAACTGGCAAGCCACTCCAGTATTCCTGCCAAGAAAACTCAATGGACATGGGGTCACAAAGAGTCGGTCACAACTGTAACGACACAACACACAATTAAGATATGTTCAAGTATTTGAGAACATATGACCATTTCTCCCCTCCCTTTTTATCCGGTAGAGGCAGATTTAGAGACCTCCCCCCAATTATGTGTAATTGCATAATAAAGTAATTAGTGCCAGGTGCAGAAGGGACCCCCCACACACACACACACTTGGCATCCCTGCAGGATCCCCATAATAGCATCACCAATAGGCAGCTAAAATGAGGGTGTGATGCTCCCACGTTGCCAGATGGATTGGCTCTTCCTAAAATGCAAGTGAGCATTTTCCTGAAAGCCGGCACTTGAGGCAGGTGATTCATTGGACTATGGCAGAGCTTTTGCTGTGGCAGGTAATAGGTTTTGGTCCAAGAGTCAGATAATCTTTGTAACTGGAGGCAACAAACATGCCCATAACCCCAGGATAGATCCGTTGAAACAATTGCTGAATGGAAAGTCAGCCATAGTGCAAGCCCCATTGACTTTGTGGGTTCAGTCCTCTTGGGATTAACAACTTGATTGCACAGGATGATTATTTTATTATGATACTTTGGTTTTCTGCTCCGCCTTTATGAACTACTGCTGATGCAATTAATGCAGGTATCCTTTAGCTTTTAAACAGTGAAATTCCCAGTAAGTCATCTGTTTCATGGCAGCTGCTAGGAGTCTAAAAATATTTTTCAGCGTGCGAAAGGGCTGGTGCTTTTTGGCCCGGGCTCTCAAAACCAGGGCGAATTGATCTTTTGTGGTTGGATCTTGCTCACAAACCTTTGGGTTTTCCGCCCTTCCTGTGTGCTTCCTGTTGAGCCATTGTGGCTGAATGGGGGCTTTTGTAGATGAAGGCATATATTAGCCTTCAGTGTTTGGCAGCCTGTCCCAGAAAGCAGAAATGTAATGACAGGATTTTCCTGCAAATATGTTTGTTGCGGAGAAAAGGTTGCAAATAATTCCATGTGCTTTTATTTGTCTGTGTGTGTGTGTGTCTGTGTCTGTATGCACGTGCAGCATCATTACAATAGTTCATAAAAGAACTGGCGGTAGGTAGTGTTTGCTCTTAACCTGCCTGAGAGCTTTATCAAAAGTACAGTGTTCTGTAGTGTTCAGTGGAAACTATTCAGGGACGATTCTTGGACATGACTAGGACATCCTGCAAGGACAACGGTGACTTATTTTAGCCTGACTGTTCCACAGTATGCTTCTGAGTCTTCCCAAGAGTACTGTTCTAATTAGAATGTGTAGCTAATTTTAGTTAGGTTCCATTTCCCAGTAGAAATGGGTCCTTGCGAATGTGTGTGTGTGTGTGTGCGTGTGTGTGTGTGTGTGTGTTTTATTAGAGAACAATCTGCTAATAAAATGATATGAAGACTGTCTTCAAATTATTTTGATTCTGAACATTTTCTTTCTTTCTTTTTAACTCCTGTCCACCACTTCCTTCGTAGTTTTGCTGTATGTAGCAAGCATGTTTTTGGCAAGCGGTGGCCTTTTGACAACTTTGCAGCAGTAATTGTGTGGTTCTGTTTGTGGCTGTATTGCCCTCTGCCCCCCTCCCAGAAAAAAAGCCTCCATATCCTTGCCTTAGTTTCTCAGGCTTAAAGGACGGTTCTTCTCACTTACTTTTTGTTTGCAAAGAACCATGGGGTGTGTTTAGAAAGCAGAGTGAGAATGGTGGAGTTCCAGATTCCCATATCAGTTAGCCATAGATTTCATGGCAGTCTAGGATCTTTTTATTTATTTATTTATTTATTTATTTATTTATTTATTTATTTATTTATTTATTTATTTATTTATTTTATTATTATTCATTTATTTATTATTCATTTATTTATTATTCATTTATTTATTTTAATATTTATATACCACCCATGTTTCGATGGAACTCCGGGTGGTTTACAACAATAACAATAACAATAATAACAAATTAAATAATAAAAGAAAAAAGCAATAATAATAAAAATGAAAAGAAAAATCATAATATGAACATCGTAATAAAACTACAATAAAATTCACTGGCAAGAAGGCGGGAAAAAGAAAAAAAAAGTTTAACGGTCGCCAAATGCCTTGCGAAAAAGCCAGGTCTTTAAGGCTTTTTAAAAGGCTGGCAGGGACTGTGTAAGGTGCAACTCACTCGGGAGATGGTTCCAGAGCACAGGACCAGACACAGAGAAGGCTCGGTTGCGTGTCACTGTTTTCCGAGCCTCCCTGGGTGTGGCCACCCGAAGTGAGAGCGCCCACGACATTCTGGTAGGTTGGGCCTCAGTTGATCTCTGAGAGATTTGCTCTGCCAGGTCTTCAGGTCCCAAGCCGTGGAGGGTTTTATAAATCTGCCCTAATCTGCCTCCCAGGGAGCTGTTATGGAGGCAAAGTGGGGGACTATGCATACAGTTTCTCTCTCTCTTTTCACCCCTCCCCCTTGTATTCTCAAAAAGTCTTGGTTCCAGAATCCTCCCTGCAGCAAGAGCCACCCTATGAGCTCATAACTTTTTCACCGAAGGAGAAAGCTTGGGCCCCTGCAGTCTCTCTCCACCCTTTCCAGCCTGGGCCATAAACGGTGGGAGAGGCGCTATTTTTACCAAGCCTGTTCACCACAGAAGTCTGCAGTCACCGCTAGTTCAGAAGGTGGCAGCAGAGCCGCCTGTGGTGGCCAGCCAAGCTAACTTCCCAAGCGAATGGTTGAATAATGTCCTGGGTAATGGGGCGGCTAAAAAATTATGTAAGTCAATCAATCAATCAATCAATCAAGTCATTTTCAACACATCATCTGGCTTGCCTGCAGGACACTCTGGCCTATCATTCTGGACTGAATTTTTTTTTATGTGGTGCATTCAGCTATGTATTGGAATTACTTCAGAAGTGCTTTTCACCATATGTTCTGTCATCTGTTTTCTACCTACAAGTTGGTTTGTCTGCCTTTCTGAGACTTTGGCCATTGCCGGTTGAGCAGATTCCATCGAAATGCACAGCTCAAAAACCATGGCTGCCACTTTGCATTTTCTAAGGGGCACGGGGATTGTCTAGAAGACTTTTATGAAGGATGGTTCCCTTAGGAGGATAGGAAAGCAGAGGAGAAAGGCAAGGCAGGTGGATTTGGAAGACTGCATGCTCTCTCTCTGGGGCCTCCGTATAGTCCTACTTAGCTGTTGCACCCATCCTTGTCTTTGTGACATCTGCAAGCCATTACCCCAATTGAAAACATATTTTATTTCCATTTCTATCCTGCCCGTCTAGTGATCAGGCACTGCTCTGGGCAGCTCACAATAATAGAAAAGAACTGCCCAACCACTACCCCAGGCACATAATACAAAGAGTCCTGTCTGATCTATTTATATAGATCTTTATATATTTATATATACCCCGTTTCCCTGAAAATAAGACATCCCTTGAAAATAAGATGTACTTACAGTTTTGCCCCACACTGAAATATAAGGCATCCTCCAAAAATAAGGCCTCCCCATAATAAGATAACAATAAATGTGTACCATACAGTGGACCCTTGTATAACAAACGGCTTGTATAACATAAAATTTATACAACATAAAAAATTCTAGAGATAGGGGAAATTTGCTTAACATAATCGCCTATGGGGAGAATCCATACAACATAAAAATGGGATTACTCCGTTTTCAATGCATTCCTATGGGAATTTGTATAAAAGAAAATTTGCTGAACATAATTTCATTTGGAACAAATTAATTCCTTTATACAAGGTACCACTGTATTTTTCTTCATGGAAAAATAAGACATCCCCATGAAAATAAGACCTAGCGCATCTTTGGGAGCAAAAATTAATATAAGGCACTGTCTTATTTTCGGGGAAACATGGTATAAAGAGGGGGGGGAGGGAGGTACCTTGTATGAAAGGGGACTGATTGCTGCTACCCTCCCTGACGTTAAGTTGCAGCTCCTGTCTTACTGGTGGATATGCTGGCTTCCATTTATGGGAGCTGTACCCCTGCTGGTTTGGAGAGCGTTCAGCCAGGAAAGGAGACTGAAGACTGGCAGTGAGTAAATAGAGAGAGAGTTAAACGCAAGCTGTTCAGAAGCTAACCCTGAGCATCCTCCTGTCTCAGAAGCTGTTATTTCAATTCTTGGCTGTTTAAATCGGAGCTCCTGTCTGTGAAGAAAAGCCCCACAAGGAATTAGGTGATCTAGAGTCCCTTTTTCCAAGATCATTTTGAATGAAAAGCTTTGATTGTTATTGGCCACTCAGCCATGCAATGAAGAATACTTCAGCTCCTGCAGGGCACCATGAGAGCTGTTTCTCCCACATCCCCCCCCTCCCCAATCAGGCTTTTCGGCTGATGGCTGTTCTGCATATCCTATATCATCACTTCGCTGTCCTTGGCCACTTCAGTGATGCCTGGTTGTTTTGTTGACCTGAATGGCGGCAAGTAAGGAACTGCAAAACAACAACACCAGTCCCATGTATGCCTTCCCTAAAGAGACTCAGAAAAGATGGGGTTTGGGTGCTACAATAATAAATAAAGAAAGAATGGACTTTATTTCTATGCTGCCTTTCTCCCTGAAGGGACGCAAAATCTATAACTCCCAGATTCCCCATGCTGATATCCTCCTCTATCTCAAACCTTATTTGAGCAGTGCTAGGGTAGGAAATCAGCAGCCCGTTTCCTCCTAACTTGGGAAATCTGACATTAAAACTGTTTTTACGCCACGGGGAGGGGGGGGGGTGTTTGGTAATGTGTCCGATCATAAAGGAAGTCTGCCTTGGGAATCTTGTATGTTGAATCGGGCAAAGAAAGACCGGTGGTGGCAGTCCATCCAGCTTGGAGAGCTCTAGAAGGAAGTACCGTGGGCCTTTAAAAGAGGTGGAGTTTGTAGAATGAATGCTTTGGTCAAAAGAAACATTAAAGTCATTCTGTTGTGGTCTTGCACTGACTTCAGAAGGTGCTGAAAGAGGACAGTTCTAATTCCAGATGTTTGATGTAGGAATTGGTACTGCCCCCGCCTTCACTTGTGGGTGTGGGTGTAAACAGTATTTTCCTAGAAAAAAAATCAGAGGAAAAAGGAAATTAGGCCAAAGTCAGTCCTGGTGGAAATGTTGGTGGCAGGGCTGAGCTGCTGCAGCTCCCTCCTGGTTTCTCCTTTTGATTTTCCTTCCCCCAAGCAGTATGTAAAGATTCCTCCCGGATGTATCCTGTCTGGGTAGCAGCTGGATTTGATAAAACCAAGCCTAGTGATGTATGACTTCAAATAACTTCAGCTGGCGGTGAGCGGTGTCTTATTGCAGCTGGGTCATTTCCCCCTCCTTGCTTTGAATATGATGTCTATTTGCAGATGTGGTTAAAAATAATGCTCTTAACTTTTTCCAGAACTTCACAGCCATGTGAACATTGCTGGGCAAGCCAGCATTTCCTCCTTACGGACCAAACCTTTCTCCCCCAGCACACCCCAGAACATAATTTATGTACTCTGTGTGTGTGTGTGTGTGTGTGTGTGTGTGTGTGAGTGAGAGAGAGAGAGAGAGAGAGAGAGAGAGAGAGATGGCCGTAGCACCCTGCTCTGATTCATTGGCACAATGGTACCGGTGCATGTCCTTTTTAATGTCACCCAAAGAAAGGAACTCAACGGTACTAACATGGCTGAGATGTCTCTAGAATGCCAATATCTGATACGGAATCCTAGATTTCCTCCATGTCGTCCTTCAGGAATAGACCTTTTCATTCAGGTGGGCCTTTGCAACAGACTTCACTTGTCGCAGAAGAAGCTTTTAATGCAGCAGATGCTATCTTTTATTTCTGTGGTTGCTTTTTTTTTTTAGCGGGGGTGGGGAATGATTCGTTTGCACTCGTTTTCTTGTGCCCCTCCTGAGTTGCATTTGTCGCAGAAGGACAGGACTTAACCAAAATTAAAAAGAAGAGAAAGTGTGTGAGGATAAACTACGGTCAGAATACAACTCCTTGGATGTGCCTGAATGCACCAAGTTAAGTGCTGTAATTCTAGCAGAAGGAGACAGAAGAAAGAAAGCTGGTGTTCCTATAGATTTATTTGGGCATCCTCCGGTCCATGATGGAGATCCTGTCAAGGCTGGATAGAGAATGCAAGGATTTGTGCATCTCAGACGCTTTCCCTGTTTGGGCCAGAGTGTTGGTCCACCTCTGATTGGCACCCCCAGAAGTCCAATTTATCATTTCTTTAAAAGCATGTCTTGGAACGGTATTTGCCAACACCAACATGTTCTGCAGCTGGTGAAATGTCTTCAGAACTACAAGTGAAGATTTGTATCGCGCCATATCGTTCTTCTCAGTGCCCAAGGCCATCGTTTGAAGCCTCTCTCGTGGCCCCACGGCCAGTGCAGCCACAGCCGGTGGAGACACGGGAGAGCACCTTCTCAGTGGGAGCTCCCAGGTTATGTGATGCTCTCCCTCTGGTACCCAATTTAAGTCCTCTTTCTTCTCTCCTGCTGACAATCACTGTAGTAGACCCATCTTTTCATTCAGAGCTTAAACCATCATAGCTGAGTCCCTGCATGCCATTTTCAACTAGAGATGGGTTTTGATGCTCTAATGAGTTTTGTCAAGAGAACAAGCTGGTCATTGCAAACACTCTTTTCCAACAACACAAAAGGCGACTCTGCACATGGACATCACCAGATGGACAATACCGGAATCAGATTGACTATGTTCTCTGCAGCCAAAGATGGAGGAGCTCTATACAGTCAGCAAAAACAAGACCTGGTGCTGACTGTGGCTCAGATAATCAGCTTCTTATTTCAAAATTCAAACTTAAACTGAAGAAAGTAAGGAAGATCACTGGGCCAGTCAGGTATAACCTAAGTCAAGTCCCATATGAATAAACAGTGGAAGTGAAGAATAGATTCAAGGAACTAGATTTGGTGGACAGAACACCTGAAGAACTATGGATGGAGGCTTGCAACATTGTACAGGAGGCTGCAATGAAAAATATTCCAAAGAAAAGAAAATGCAAGAAAGCAAAGTGGTTTCCAACGAGGCCCTACAAATAGCGGAGGAGAGAAGGGACGCAAAATGCAAGGGAGAAAGGGAAAGATACAGAAAATTGAATGCAGACTTCCAAAGAATAGCAAGGAGAGACAGGGCGGCCTTCTTGAATGAACAGTACAAAGAAATAGAGGAAAACAACAGAAAAGGAAAAACCAGAGATCTGTTCAAGAAAATTGGAGATATTAAAGGGGTATTTCGTGCAAAGATGGATATGATAAAGGACAAAAATGGTAGGGACCTAACTGAAGCAGAAGAGATCAAGAAGAGATGGCAAGAATATACAGAAGAATTATATCAGAAAGATCTGGATGTCCCTGATAACCAAGATAGCGTAATTGCTGACCTGGAGCCAGACATCCTGGAAAGTGAAGTCAAGTGGGCCTTAGAAAGCATTGCAAACAACAAGGCCAGTGGAGGTGACGGCATTCCAATTGAACTCTTTAAAATCTTAAAAGAGGATGCTGTAAAGGTGCTGCATACGATATGCCAGCAAATTTGGAAAACCCAGCAGTGGCCAGAGGACTGGAAAAGATCGGTCTACATCCCAATCCCAAAGAAAGGAAATGCCAAAGAATGCTCCAACTATCACACAATTGCACTCATTTCACATGCTAGCAAGGTTATGCTCAAAATTCTACAAGGCAGGCTTCAGCAGTATGTGGAAAGAGAACTTCCAGAAGTACAAGCTGGATTTCGAAGGGGCAGAGGAACTAGAGATCAAATCGCCAACATGCGCTGGATTATAGAGAAAGCCAGAGAGTTCCAGAAAAACATCTACTTCTGCTTCATTGACTATGCCAAAGCCTTCGACTGTGTAGCCACAACAAACTATGGCAAGTCCTTAAAGGAATGGGAGTGCCTGACCACCTTATCTGTCTCCTAAGAAATCTATATGTGGGACAAGCAGCAACCGTCAGAACTGGATATGGAACAACTGACTGGTTTAGAATTGGGAAAGGAGTACGACAAGGCTGTATACTGTCACCTTGCCTATTTAACTTATATGCAGAGTACATCATGAGAAAGGCCGGTCTGGATGAATCACAAGCCGGAATTAAGATTGCCGGAAGAAATATCAACAACCTCAGATACGCAGATGATACTACTCTAATAGCAGAGAGTGAGGAAGAATTAAAGAACCTCTTAATGAGGGTGAAAGAGGAGAGTGAAAAAATGGGCTGAAGCTCAACATCAAAAAAACTAAGATCATGGCCACTGGTCCCATCACCTCCTGGCAAATAGAAGGGGAAGAAATGGAGGCAATGACAGAGTTTATTTTCTTGGGCTCCTTGATCACTGCAGATGGCGACTGCAGCAACGAAATAAAAAGATGCCTGCTTCTTGGGAGGAAAGCAATGGCAAACCTAGATAGCATCCTAAAGAGCAGAGACATCACTTTGCCAACTAAGGTCAGGATGGTTAAAGCTATGGTTTTTCCAGTAGTGATGTATGGAAGTGAGAGCTGGACTATAAAGAAGGCTGATCGCCACAGAATCTATGCTTTTGAGCTGTGGCACTGGAGGAGAGTCTTGAGAGTCTCCTGGACTGCAAGGAGATCAAACCTATCCATCCTGAAAGAAATCAACCCCGAATGTTCACTGGAAGGACAGATTTTGAAGCTGAGGCTCCAGTACTTTGGCCACCTCATGAGGAGAGAGGACTCCCTGGAAAAGTCCCTGATGCTGGGAAAAATTGAAGGCAAAAGGAAAAGAGGAGGACAGAGAATGAGATGGTTGGACGGTGTCATCGATGCAACCAAAATGAATTTGACAAAACTCCGGGAGGCAGTGGAGGATAGGAAGGCCTGGCGAGCTCTGGTCCATGGGGTCACGAAGAGTCGGACACGACTGAACGACTGAACAACAACAACAACAATGCGCTTTCATTATTCAGAAATTCTGTTTTTAACACTGTGAGATACTTTGAGTCCCCATATTGGGAGAAAGAGGTCACAACAACAGCAAGAAGAAGCAATATTAGGAACACTCTTGCTGCTGCTGCTGCTACCGGACTAAGCCTGGAGGAGTTGCCTTCCCTCTTTGACTGCTCCTTCTCCTGCTACTCTGGTGTCGGTGAGAGGGACACCTGGAGGAGCAGGGCCGGATAACATCGGAAGGGAGGGGCTGAAGAAGAGGGACTCCCACCTAAGGCTTTTTAGCTGACCTCAGCTCCTGGCAGCCACAACATCATCCAGCAAACACTCTTGCTGCTGCTGCTGCTACCGGACTAGGCCTGGAGGAGTTGCCTTCCCTCTTTGACTGCTCCTTCTCCTACTACTCTGGTGTCGGTGAGAGGGACACCTGGAGGAGCAGGGCCGGATAACATCGGAAGGGAGGGGCTGAAGAAGAGGGACTCCCACCTAAGGCTTTTTAGCTGACCTCAGCTCCTGGCAGCCACAACATCACCCAGCAAACACTCTTGCTGCTGCTGCTGCTACTGGACTAGGCCTGGAGGAGTTGCCTTCCCTCTTTGACTGCTCCTTCTCCTACTACTCTGGTGTCGGTGAGAGGGACACCTGGAGGAGCAGGGCCGGATAACATCGGAAGGGAGGGGCTGAAGAAGAGGGACTCCCACCTAAGGCTTTTTAGCTGACCTCAGCTCCTGGCAGCCACAACATCACCCAGCAAACACTCTTGCTGCTGCTGCTGCTACCGGACTAGGCCTGGAGGAGTTGCCTTCCCTCTTTGACTGCTCCTTCTCCTACTACTCTGGTGTCGGTGAGAGGGACACCTGGAGGAGCAGGGCCGGATAACATCGGAAGGGAGGGGCTGAAGAAGAGGGACTCCCACCTAAGGCTTTTTAGCTGAATTGTTAGGTGCATCTGTTTTTTGTTTTTGTTTTTTATTTTTATTTTTTGCTTTTTGTTTTTTTGCCATTAGGTGTAGGTGGTTGGGACCCACAATGGAACTGAAAGAACAGGAAGGGGGGAGGGCAATGGAGGGGGCAGCCATTGAAATTGTGCTGGGTAGGGGAAGGTATGGTGGTAGGAGTGGAACATGCCTGCGTAGGAGAAGAGGGGTTAGATATATTACATCTATCCCCTCTTCTGGTCCCACTTCTAGCCAGAAGGAATCAGGTGACCATGTCAGCGAGCCCATGGGCCACATGGTGCTGTTGTTAAATGCCAGGTCAGTACAAAATAAGACCACCCTCATCCATGATGTCATTTTGGATGAGGGTGCTGACCTGGCATGTATTACTGAGACCTGGGTGGGAGAGGAGGGTGGAGTCCCCCTTTCCCAGCTATGCCCACCTGGGTACTCAGTCCAGCACCAGTGTCGCCCGGTGGGCCGGGGAGGTGGAGTTGCTATAGTCTACAGGAGTTCCATTTCCTTGGCCAGGCTTCCTGTTTCCTTGGGAAAAGGTCTGGAGGTCTGTATTGTGTGTTGGGCTCACGAGACAGATTGGGGATTCTGTGGTGTACCGCCCACCCTGCTGCGTACCAACAGTCTCCCTGCCTGAGCTGACAGAGGTGGTCTCGGACCTGGTGTTGAAGACCCCCAGACTGTTGGTACTGGGGGATCTCAACATCCATGCCGAGGCTACCTTAACTGGAGCAGCTCAGGACTTCATGGCCGCCATGACAACCATGGGGCTGTCTCAACATGTCATCGGCCCAACACATGAGAAGGGTCATACCCTGGACCTAGTATTCTCAACGGGACTGGGGGATGGTGGTTTGGATGTGGAGGGGTTGGCTTTGACTCCATTGTCATGGTCAGACCACTTCCTGGTCAAGTTTAGACTATTAGCTACTCCAACCCTCTGCAAGGGTGGGGGATCCATTAAGTTGATCCGCCCTCAGAGACTAATGTATCCGGATGGTTTCCTGAAAGCTCTGGGGGATTATCCAGCTGACATGATCGGCGCTCCTGTCGAAGCTCAGGTCACCTTATGGAATAGGGAGATGACCCGGGCAGTTGACATGATCGCACAAGCGCCCTCTCCCCCTACGCAGAGCCCGGACAGCTCCGTGGTATACATCTGAGTTGCGGGCAATGAAGCGGGGGGAGACGGCTGGAGCGCAAGTGGAGAAATTATCGCAGTGAGTCTGATCAAACACGGCTTAGAGCCCACTATCGAGCCTATTCCGTGGCTATACGGTTGGCGAAAAGGCAGTATTTTCGCCAACCGTATTGCTTCCTCAGAGTGCCGTCCAGCGGAGCTGTTTCGGGTGGTCCGGGAACTTCTTCAGCCAGGAGATAGGGTGGAGGCCCAGGACCATTCGGCGGCACGCTGTGAGGAGTTTGCTGTTCACTTTGAGGGAAAAATTGCTCAGATTCGCAGTGAACTGGACTCCACTATTGATACAGTATCAAGGGATGTGTCCAGTGCACCGTGCTTAGGTCCAGTGTTATTGGATGAGTTTCAATTGTTGAGACCCGAGGATGTGGACAGGGTGCTTGGATCTGTCCGTTCCACCACCACGCTGCTCGACCCTTGCCCTTCTTGGCTAATTGAAAGATCTGCCAAGGGGGTTCGCACCTGGGTCCAAGAAGCTGTAAATGCCTCTTTAAGAGAGGGAGTGGTCCCTGCTGCCTTAAAAGAGGCAGTAATCAGACCACTCCTAAAAAAACCTAACCTGGACCCAGGACTGGTGGTCAACTACCGACCAGTAGCGAACCTTCCTTATTTGGGCAAGGTGTTGGAGCGGGTGGTGGCCGAACAGCTCCAGGCGCTGCTGGATGAAACGGATTTTCTAGATCCATTTCAATCTGGTTTCAGGCCGGGTTTTGGAACAGAGACTGCCTTGGTCGCCCTGTACGATGACCTTTGCCGGGAGAGAGACAGGGGGAGTGCAACCCTGTTGATACTCCTGGACCTCTCAGCGGCTTTCGACACCATCGACCATGGTGTCCTTCTGGATAGGCTGGCCGGGTTGGGAGTTGGAGGCACCGCCCTGCGGTGGTTCCGATCCTTCCTGGCTGACCGTGTCCAGAAGGTGGTGCTGGGGGATAGTAGCTCTGCCCCTTGGTGTTTACGTCATGGGGTTCCACAGGGCTCAATACTATCCCCCATGCTGTTTAACATCTACATGGAACCGCTGGGAGAGGTCATCAGGAGGTTTGGGCTGAGGAGTCAGCAATATGCTGATGATACTCAGCTCTACCTCTCGTTCTCCACCAATCCAGGTGAGGCGGTTTCTGTTCTGAACTCGTGTCTGGGCCAGATAATGGACTGGATGAGGGTTAATAAATTGAAACTCAATCCAGACAAGACGGAAGTGCTGTTAGTGGGTGCTTCGTCAGACAGGCTAGAGGGCCACTTCCCTGTTCTGGATGGGGTTGCACTCCCCCTAAGGGACAGGGTCCATAGCTTGGGGGTGCTCCTGGACCCCGGTCTAACTCTGGAAGCCCAGGTGGACTCGGTGGCCAGGGGTGCCTTTCTCCAGCTGCGGAATATATACCAGCTGCGCCCCTACCTAGATGAACGGAGCCTCATGACAGTTACACATGCACTGGTAACATCCCGTATAGATTACTGTAATGCGCTTTACGTGGGGCTGCCTCTGAAGACGGTTCGGCGATTGCAACTGGTTCAGAATCGTGCGGCGCGGCTAGTAAGTGGTGGGGCCGCTAGGGATCACATCACGCCGATTCTACGTAGCCTACATTGGTTACCAGTTGCTGCCCGAGCCCAATTCAAAGCGCTTGTTTTGACATATAAAGCCCTAAATGGCTTAGGACCTGGATACCTGAAGGACCGCCTCCTTCCATATGAACCTACCCGGCAATTAAGATCTAGTCAGGGAGCCCTCCTGAAAGAGCCATCCCTTAAGGAGGTGAAGGGGATGGCTTGCAGGAATAGGGCTTTTTCAGCAACTGCCCCCAGACTATGGAATACCCTCCCATATGAGACTCGCCTGGCACCGACGTTGCTAACATTTCGGCGCCAGGTAAAAACCCTCCTATTCCAAAAGTTTTTTAACTAATGATTGTGGGCCCTGATGGCAATTTTAGTGGTGTGTTTTTAATGTATCGTATTTATTGCATCTACATGTTTTATTGTTCTAATTTTATTGTATTTGATGTTTTAACTGTTTATTCTTATTGTGAGCCGCCCAGAGACCTTTGGGTAGTGGGCGGCATACAAGCTAAATAAATAAATAAATAAATAAATAAATAAATAAATAAACATCTTGTACACAACGTCAATATTTAACAGGTACTTTGGTGAAAACTCGTATCTGTTATGTAAAACTACTTAGTGTTTTTATAATTTTGAGTGCTTGTGCGTTGTATTTTTAAAGAATAAGAATAATCACAAGGAACAGCACATCAGCTTAGAAGGCAAATTTCGGCTCAAGGTGCTAGTTCATTTTATCTTTCTTTCCTCTGTGAATATTCTCAGTCATCCAGGTGAGTTTATCTGGAAGTTGAATCATGGCAACTGGACTTCTTTATTGAGAGATTGAAACATTTCGCTGCTCATCCAAGCAGCTTCGTCAGAATGAAAAGAACAAAAGAAAACAAAAGAAGTCCAGTTGCCATGACTCAAGTTCCAGATCTATCTTTCCTAAGAGTAGACCACTTCTCCACAGCCCCCCCTGTTATATTTAAATAATGTATCAAATATTTTCCTTGCAGTTTTTAACTTCTGGGAACGTTTGTGTGTGTGTGTGTGTGTGTGTGTGTGTGTGTGTGTGTGTGTGTGACCCAGCCGGTCCATGCCACATAGAGTTTCTCAGTTGAAAAACTCCATGGGAACTATCAGTCTTGTTCAGCAGGGATTAGCCAAAACATATTTCTATGTAGGTCTTTCGTGTCTTTTTCTAATCCACCCCCGCCACAAAAGTTTAGAACAAATGCACTTCATTGTTGTGTCAGGTTGATTCGCTGCTTCCTTTGCTGTAAGGATCCTGCCCCAGTACTTTGCTCAATGACTCCTCTGAGCAAGCTCTGGAGAAGGGCACTCGCTCACCTGATTATTTTTTAAAAAAGAATGGTTTGGCTGGAGTCTTTTCATGCCTTCTCTTTATTCTATCAGATATAGATGTGGAGCATTGGGGTAGTACAGTATGAAAGCAAAACAGAAGCAGCAGCAGCAGCAGCAGGTACAGCTTCAAGGAGACTAAAGCTGTTAACGAGGCAACGATCCCAGTCTTCGTTAGGGAGCATCAGAGCGGCCTGGTCACTGTAAGTGCCGGCTTTGCGTGCCTCTTTGTGGGTGTGCCAAGGCCAGTTTGGCCTATTTCTTTGGAAAGATCCGGGAGGTGGTCACTTCATTTTGACTTGCACAGGGAGCTCTGGTTCCTGGATGGCTGCTGGTTGTGTGTTAACTTACAGCTGGCAGGTTCTATGCCAAAGTTCCCTTCCACCTTCCATTTTTTCCTCAAAACAGCAGCATTCAGTTGGAACGACTTCATAAAGGTCAATACAGTGATGTACTTTGAGAAGTAAGTCAGGTTTGCTGAGTTTTCTTCTCCTTTCTCTCTCTCTCCAGATGGTTCTAAAAATAGCACTTGGGGAAAATTCCTTTCCTATTTCCTTGAGCGCTGATTTGGAATCTGGCAAAGCTGATGTAAATATGTAAGCGCCAGCCTGCAGCAAGATCATAGAATCCTAGAGTTGGAAGAGATCTCAAGGGCCATCCAGTCCAACCCCCATCACAGTATTTCCAACAGACGGCCACCCAGCCTCTGTTTAAAAACCTCCAAAGAAGGAGACTCCACCACCCTCCTTTGTGGCAGCATCTTCTGAAGGGGCATTCTTCTAGAGGTGTTTGCAGGGAGTCTGCTGTCCCACCCTCCAGCACCCAGGATCTCCCCAAGATAAATCCAGGCTAACCTCGGGGCACAGATTAATTTTGTTTAGGGAGTGCTGCCAGAGTGGCTTGGAGGGCACGGGGCTCCACAAAGCCACGGCTGCTGTGTTGTAGTCTTAAAAGGCCTTGGAACTCCCAGCTGTGATAAGCAAATAGATTTTATGTTTGTTCGGTGCTAGTTTGGACAGGGCTGCATCAATTTTGCAAACTTTCAGACACTGAGAGATGAGATTGTGCCTGGAAGGAGGGTACCAGAAGGTGCCTAGGTAACCAGTTCCTCTACTTTACTGCTCTCGGGTTGTTCTGCATGGTTTGTTATAGAAAGGAGAACCATAGACTCGTTTTCCTTCTGCAGCAGGAGATGGCCGCCTTTCATTTCTGCCTCATCTTGCACCAAGGTGGCACACAAAATCAATAGTAAATATACTAAAGAAACAGGAAATGTCAAAATTCCAAATTATAGTAACGGAAACAGCAGCAGCACTGAAACAGCATTAAATAATTCCAGTGATCTGGTCCCACAGTGTTGTTTTATTGTATTTATTAGTATGTTTCCCACCCACTCCTCAGTTAAAGGTCACAGTGCACAAACAAACAAAACAGCAGATTAGAAGCTGCATAGGGACAGAGTGCAGTAGAAAGTAAACAGTGTGAAGTTAGAATCTGGCTGGCTGTGGGCGCCAAGATCCGAGCGCTTGGTTGTTCGGTGTCACCTCTCCCTCTGGGTATGAGCAGAGGACATTTCCTAAGAGATGTGTTTGTGTGCACATGGAAAGCTGAGAGAGACGCCTTTTTATTTCTTGATTCCAGAAGTGGAAGGCGGAGGACTTCCCTCATAGGTCTGGGCCTCCCTCGTGTATCGTTAGAATAATAATGGCTAACAAGAGTGGGGGATCTTTGTGCTCAATATCTGACCCCAGTTAAGAAGCAGTTCCTGCCCTCTTCCTTGGTTTGAAAATGGGTTAGGTCAAATCTCTTGCCTTGAAGCCTTAAAAGTGACGAGGCGGGCGTCATCCATGCCAGCTGTACCTCTGCAATCCCCGCGGTACATGATTGGGTTTTTAATTCTTGCAGTCTAGTCTGCCTCTTATCTGGGGAGTTGGGGAGTGGAGTAAAACCACCGAGGGACGTGTCCTCCTCAGTTGTTTATTTATTTATTTATTTATTTTTCACACTTATATACCGCTCCGACTTCCCAAGCGGGAACTCAGGGCGGTTCACATAAAAATCAAAAGGAACAAAGACGACGGCAATGGCAGGGGGGAAAAACTTTCAGCATATGGGCCAATAATAAAACTAAGTCAGAGAAAGAAAGAAAAAACTCTAGTCATTTTTGAAGGCGTCCCTAAAAAGGAGGGTCTTCAGGCCTTTCCTAAAGGACGCCAACGACGGAGCCTGCCTCAGCTTGCTAGGTAAAAGTTATTCCAGATGGACGGCACCACCACCGAGAAGGCCCGCCCACGGGTGCTCGTTTTGCGGGTCTCCCTTGGGGGGACCGTCTGAAGCGAGAGGGCCAATGATGAACGGGTGGGTCGGGCCCGATCTAATTGTCGGTGAAGCCGCTCTGCCAGATGGACAGATTGCCTTTGTTTCTGCCAAATCCGGGAGTGGGGTGGGTGGGTTTGGTTGTATCATTGGACAAACGTGTGGCCCTCTCCCAGCGGGCGCCGGGATGGTCTTTGCGGGAGGCAGCAGGAGAAGGCCCGGCCTTGGGAGATGCAAGCAAGGGATGGGCAGTTGGTCTCCCTGTTGCAGCACTGAAGCAAAGAGCTCTTTAGAAGTTTTCTTCCCAGTCCAGCTTCCTGAGGTCGGGCTCTCCTCTCCAAGATAAACATGCCAAAGGGTGGGGAACATCTTCTAGTGGCGCTTTGTACGAAAGCATCTTGCTCCTGGCCCGCCTATACACTCCAAACTCTCTCTCTCTCTCTCTCTCTCTCTCTCTCTCTCTCTCTCTCTCTCTCTCTCTCTCTCTCTCTCTCTCTGTGCAATATGGGAGTAGCGCTCCCGAGTGTGGGGTGTCCATGGCCCTCTTCATATATAAAACAAAGAAGCACCAGATGTACAGGTTTTAAAATATGTCTGCTCTTTTCCACAGCCTTTGGGGAGAACACGATGTCCTTCCAAAGCCTTTAATCCCAGTTTTTATTTTTATTTTTATTTTTAAAAAACTTGCATGACTTCCGGCAATCAATGAGATACTGTAGGTTTCCATCCGCTGGGGTCAGGGAAAATGCTGGGCCTGCTCTTCCTTTCTTCAGTTTGAAGGAAGATGGCTGTGCATGCCACTGTGTGTGTGTGTGTGTCTCTGTGTGTGTGCACTTCAAAGCATGGTGTAAAATAAATGCTACCTGGAGACTCTTGGCTCTTAGGAGCAAGCAAGGGTGTGTTTTGGTGATTGCAAAGGCTGAAATGGACACGTCCCCCTGGCTTGCCCGGAGCCAGAAGTCTTGAAGCCAGCAAGTAAGTTGAAGGAGATTTTCCTGCCTGTATGAAGCCAGTGTCTCCCTTGAGCCTCTTGAGTAGCTCAGGTGTCCTTGGTTTAAAGCAAAGGTTTTTGACAGGACAGATATAAAAATCAAATGGTTTTGTTTTAAAAATCAAATTAATTTAAATCAAGCACGCCACCTGCCAACCAGGGTTAACGTACGGAGCAGCTCAGCCTGGCTCTTGGAGACATGCTACGCTCCAGCAGCTCCCTTGTGACTGTGCCAGCGTGGTAAAAACATTTGCAGCAGAAACCAATCTAGATGTGTATTATGGGTGGTTTTGTTGAGAACTCCACTGAAGGTGAGCTGGTTGACATTCTCACTCCTTCCCCGGGGGCTTTCTGGTTTCTTTGGCCGGCAGCTGTGTGTCTATCAAGGGAGGGGGTGGGGGTGAGCATTTGCAGAGCAGAAGGAAGCTGTGGTCTTTCTACATCCTGTTCACACTCTTCCTTAAGAGCAAAAGCTGACACCGGGCCTCACCCCTTTGCCCGTGTCAGCCATTAGCCGGGAGTCAGATGGCGCCCCGTGGGCCACCGTAGGGCAGATGGAGTGGCCTCCTTCAGGCCAGCCTTCGTGAGCCTTTCTTCTCTCACCTGGAGACTCCATGGAGACTGAGGTAGGAGCACAGGGGGGCAGCTATGAGCCTGAAAGGAGCTCTCTTCCCGTTGCATCTCTCTTCCAATCAACATCATCCCTCTGGCTGCTCTTGTGTTTAAAGCAAGGCTGGGGAACCTTCAGCCCTCCAGATGTTTGGGACCACTCCCTCGGTTCCTTGATTGTTGGCAGTCTGGGCTTGGAATTCTGGGAGTTGCAGTCCAAAACTTCTGGAGGGCCAAAGGTTCCCCACCCACACCCACCCCGGTTTAAATATTGGGAGAGTCAACCCCTGATGTATGGCCATTTTACAAGCGTAGGCAGTGTGCGCAAGAACACAGTCCAGGGTAGGGGGGTCCTCCAAGAGGTGGGTGTGCTGCCTTCGGACTCCAAAAGCTTCCCCACCCTGCTATGTAGATCCATCTTTTGATGGGGGTTCCTGCATGGCAGGGGGTTGGACTGGATGGCCCTTGAGGTCTCTTCCAACTCTAGGATTCTATGATTCTAGTTTCCACCCTTCTAGGATTTTTCCTCTGTTCTCAGTTGCTGACATATTGTTTATTATAGCAAAAATGGCTTCTTGGTTGTTCTGCCTCCCTAAAAAGATTCTTGTCATGCTGAGCTACTAGGTTCTTTGAGGAAGGTGGTTTTTGGTAGGAGGAAGAAGGGACTCAAAAAAAAAAAAAAAAAAGCACAAGTAAGGGGGATGCCACTCACAAGAAGTGTTGGTTAAGCTCCCTTCTCCCAGACCAGCTTCAGCCCCACCTGTCTTGGGCAGGAAAGTGTCTCCATGCTCCCAAACTAGTCCAGATCAGGTGTGCTGTTCTTTAAAATTCAGAAGAAAAGGAAGGGGAAGCTCTACCAAGTATTCCCTGCCTGGAAAGCCCTGGAAAAGGGTTGCCATAGGGCAGAATTCTCTTGGTGGTAATGAGTGTGATTCTTTAGAATAGGCCCTTTTTATTTGCTTAAAATATTTAACTCTCCTCTTTCTCCATAAAAGGGCCCAGTGTGGGACAGTCTGAGCTTCCAAGAGGGTGGCGCTCAAGGGGCTACTTGGCACAGGCCGCCCTTATTTAGGGTTAAGGGAGCTGCCGTGGGTTTTTATCTCATTGAAAAAAAATGTCTGTCTTTTCAAGTTTTTCAAAATGGAAAAGGGCCTCCTCCGCCCTCTAGTGGCAATTTTTAAAAACAAAATACATTTTAGCGAAGTAGGGGGGGGTACCTCAAAACATAGCGGAGTACCCTACATATTTCCTGTAGAATACAAGGAGGTATTATGATGGGGGAAATGATCTATAACAGAGGAGGACACACAGGCATGGCCGTGGTGGTGGGGGGCTACATATTGGCCCCTTTTGCCTTAGACGTAAACAGAGTTCTGTCTTGGTTCATCTTCCTCAAAACAAAATGTATTTAGATGGAGCTGCACCTCTCTCGCCCAACTACCCTCCTCCCACCCCACCCCACCCCCGCAAAAGACATCAATTCTTTGTGGGATCAGGCAGGACTGAGTCCTGTGGTTGTACGGCTGTATGGCTTCTGTGCCTAGCAGATGTCTTGTGTCGGTTGAGCCGTGTTGAGTGTGGGAGCGTCTCTTGAGCTTTAGCAATACCGAAACTTCTGCCTACTGCTGAGACTTGCAGCTTCCTGGCCTGCATGTTTATGGTCTTGAGAGCTAGAAATAAAGAGCAGGTCCAAGAAGGCGGGGGTGGGGGGTGTCTCATCTTAAGACAAAAGCAAGATCTTTGTCTTCTCAGTTGGGACCATTCCTACTTGGAGGCAGGGAGATGTTGGTAGCTGTACGATGGCTTAGATGTCGCGGTTAGGAAGGGTGTCTGATATCAAGTTATGACCCATTGCAATCAGTTGACCCTGAGCAGATGGCCATCTGATCCCTTCTGAGCTCGTGGCTTCAAAGGTCCACCTGAAGCATCCCCTCTCTCGCCCTTGGGAGGTCTCCTGCTTCTTACTGAATCCCACCATGGTGGCCAGTGTTCCCTAACTGATTGCCCTCCCCTACATGTCGAACTGTGACTTCCACCTCTCCTAGCCACTTGGGTAGCCCTTGTGAGGATGGCATTCTGGCACACCAACAGCCAGCTCACGAACACAGCCCGTTGGCGGCAGGAAAGTCAAGACACAGAAGCCTTTCTGAAGAGGGATTCTGTCTCCCGAGAGTAAGGAGCCCTTGGCCCTGTTTTGTAGAGCTGGCACTAAAACAGACAAATCCCCCTCACGGGTTCTTGGCTTACGGGCTGCTCCTGTGATCCATAAGGTATGAGAAAGTCCATGCAGGAGGCCCCACAAACTCATCTTCAGGGCTCAGGGAATCATCTTGAAACATCTGCAGGAATCTATCCTGCCACCTTGCTGACCTTCTGAGAGCACTGAGTCACCCAGAAGCTTCTTGCTCTGCTATTCCATGTGGAGTTTTATCTTTAGCCAAAATGGTCTAGTACAGTGGTTCTCAACCGGTGGGTCCCCAGATGTTCCTGCACTGCAACTCCCAGAAGACTCTTCCACTCACTGTGCTGGACAGGGTTTCTGGGAGTTGCAGTCCAGGAACATCTGGGGACCCACAGGTTGAGAACCACTGGTTCTCACTGCAATGAATGGTTTCAATGTATTCCTCTCCGTCTTGGCTACTTCATTTATGTTTCTAAAGCAACATAAGCCAAATCACTGCACGTCAAACACCCAGAGCCAGTGAGATTTGGTTTTTGAAGTTTCATTCAATGTTAGATTGTCTTGCCATATGTCTGACAAGGTGCATGTGATCCACAAAAGCTTACATTAAATAATAATAGTTAGCCTGATAGCTAGAAGGACAGTATAGAAATCTAATAAACAGATTATTTTGGATTTTTCCTGGTATCCTTGCACAGACCAACATGACTGCATCTTCCAAGATGCAGTGTTGTTATTTTTATAGTAGCCTAAAAGTATCTTCCAAGACTAGTGAGTCTACTTGAGGGCCACGGATGGCAGCTGAGTGCCTGTCTTTTTTTCTTTTGGTCCTCATGGCTTTCTGTTGGGTTTGGGGATGAAGACATCACAGGAAGCAGCTTTGTCTCTATGAGGTTTATTGATTTCAGGAGGTGTCTTTTTGCACCCCTGTGCTCTGGGACTCTTGAGTTCAATCCTCCCTGTCCCCGTTCACAGCCACAAGAGATTAGGGAGTGGTTGAGAGGCCTGCCAGGAGAGGTCAGTGATGTGCCAGTGAGGCCTGATTCCTCATTGTCATCTGCACACGCACACACCCATCCACCCGCGTGCACACACACACACACACCGTGGCTGCGGGGTTCGGCCCCCGTTGCTGGGTGGGTGCGATGTGGGGGGCCAACGGCAGGAAGGGCGCAAAAATGAACGTTGTCCCCAGGCACTCCAAATCCTGGCTACACCTCTGTTCTGGAGCTCAACATCTGGCAGATGATCTGCTTTTAGGTTCATTGTTTTTAAAAATGCTGGCTTGGGTCTGTAAAACTTTTCATCCCTTGACAATGTGGAAATGGCTGCTTACGAGCGCTAAGCTCACCCACCCCTGTCGTTGCGTGGGTGTCCTTTTTGGAAGACTAAAGGACAAGCAGTTTCCCAAGGAAGATCTGGTAAGGGCCGGAGAGCTGGCCATGAAAAGAGAAAGGGCCATTTCTAGCATGGGGTCTTTGGTGGTTTCAGGGTGGGCTAGCTTGCCTCCGAAAACCACCCAGGCTCTTCCTTGGGAGGCCAGCCAAGCCGCTGGTGATCCAGGGGCCCCTATCATCCTTTCCTGTGTCTGCAGCAGAGTCCTCAGCAGCCATGAGCCTCTTGGGCCCTCTGGCCTTTGAAGGCTGGGATCAAGCAACATGGGCCAGCATCTGCACACTTGTTGGGTAAGGAAGCCTTACGTCTGGCCCAGAGCCAGCCGTTCATTTTGGAACATTTACAGGGACAGGTGAATAATGAGGCTGGAGTGAGGAGGAGGAGGAAGTGGCTGCAATTACTATAATGGTCGCTGACCTAATTGCAACTGGGTACACTCTGCTCTGTTCCCTGAATACCTCTTTTAAAGGGGAAAAAAACCACAGAAGCACAGTATAATTGATGCCTCTCTGACAGCCCTGGGGTTTGGTGCAAACTCAGTCACTCTGCCAAGCGGGCCAGCCCCAAACGTCCTGGTGCAACGCCTTCATCTCTCCTTCCGCTTCTCACCCCCACCCCCACCCCCCCACCCCGCAGCCTGGAATAGTGTCCCCTTTCAAGCGCGTCTTCCTGAAAGGTGAAAAGGGTCGGGACAAGAAGGCCCAGGAGAAGGTGACCGAAAGGCGGCCACTCCACACCGTGCCACTTTCCTTGCCCGACCGAGTCGAGCCGGACATCCTCTTGAATGATTACATCGAAAAGGAAGTGAAGGTAAACACTGCCCTCCTCCTCCTCCTCCTCCTCCTCCTCCTTCATTTTCTTCCTCTGGTTTCAAGAGCAGGAGCCTGGAGAGATCCGTTATGATCCTCCTTGGATAACCCAGCCTGCAGTTCCCAGAAAGCTTGGCCCGCCCAATTAGTGGTGGAGGATTCTGGGAGTTGCAGTCTAAGAACACCCGGGGACCCAGAGTGGGGAACCACCGCTCTGTAGACTTGTCCTGTTACCTTTTCATTAGTGGGTGCTTTGCTGGCTTAGAACAAACCCCATTCCCACCATTGGGAATCCAGGGCCAAAAGGGGAACAGACCACCATCAGTAGCTTTCCAACATGTGTGTTGCCTTTTGTATGGCCGTCTGACTATGGTAACAGGAACAAACCACAGTTTTAAAAAAACATGCAAAAATTGACTGCACCTTCCTGGTAGATCCTTCAAAGCCACTCTGAGAAGAAGCTTTTGTCTTCAGATGAAGATTTTGTTGTCCATGATTGTGATGGAGAGTTTTTTTTAATTGCATGTACTGTACTTGGATTATCCACCCAAGCTCCTTAACATCATTAGGTCTTTTCATGAGGATATGAAGGGCAGTGTAGTTTTTGATGGCCTAGTGTCAGATCCCTTCAACATCCGAAGTGGGGTGAAGCAGGGCTGTGTCCTTGCGCCAACCTTGTTTGGGATCTTTTTGCTATCATGCTGAAGTATGCTTTTGGAACGTCAACAGAGGGTATCTATCTCCGGACCAGATCAGATGGAAAACTCTTCAATCCCTCTAGATTGAGAGCAAAGTCTAAGGTACAGGTGAAATGTTTGCGGGATCTCCTCTTCGCTGATGATGACGCCATTACTGCTCACTCTGCCGAAGATCTCCAACAACTCATGGATCATTTTAGTAAAGCTTGCAAAGATTTTGGGCTAGAAATCAGCCTGAAAAAAAACACAAATAATGGGCCAGAATGTGGACTCTCCTCCTCGCATTACAATTTCTGCAAAAGAACTGGAAGTTGTCCATGACTTTGTCCATGACCTTTTCACATGGTCTTGGCTCAACTATCTCAGATACACTCTCACTAGAGTCTGAGCTGAATAAACGTATAGGTAAAGCAGCTACTATGTTTTCTAGACTAACAAAGAGAGTATGGCTCAATAAGAAGCTGACAGAACATACAAAGATACAGGTCTATAAAGCTTGTGTACTGAGCACACTTTTGTATTGCAGCAAGTCTTGGACCATCCATGCCCGACAGGAAAGAAAGCTTAATGCCTTCCATATGCGCTGTCTTAGGCGAATATTCAATATTACCTGCCACGACAAAGTTCCAAATAGCATAGTCCTGAATCGAGCTGGAATCCCTAGCAGGTACACTTTATTGAAACAGTGACGCCTACGCTGGCTTGGACACGTTGTGAGAATGGATGACGGCCGGATCCCAAAAGATCTTCTATACAGAGAACTAGTGCAGGGAAAGCACCCCAGAGGGAGACCAGAGCTGGGGTATAAGGATATCTGTAAGAGGGACCTGAAGGCCTTGGGAATGGACCTCAACAGATGGAAAACCCTGACCTCCGATTGCACTGTCTGGAGGCAAGAGATACAGCATGGTCTACATAAATTTGAAGAGGCATTTGTCCAACAGGCAGAGGAAAAGAGGCAGGCATGGAAAGAACGAAACTCGAGGACCGGGCAAGAAACAGAATACATCTGTCCCCAGTGCGGTAGAGACTGCCATTCCTGAATTGGTCTATTTAGTCATACTAGGTGTTGTTTTTAGGATCTCTACTCCAGGCATGATACCATAGTCTTTCGAGACTGAAGGATGCCAATGAATGACTGTACTTGGATTATCACATTCTCCCTTTTACCTTTTCCCCTTTAAAGCTGGAAGGGGGGACCTGCGTGGAATGAGAGCTTTTCCCCCATTCCCATGCCAGTTGAACTGCACACAGCGAGGTTTTTTTGTATTTTGAAGATTGCACTGCACTGCGTATCAGAAGGCTGGAGTTGCAAGTGTAGGCCTGTGTATCCTTATTGTGCCTTTTTTTTCTTTCTTTCCAGTATTTAGGTCAATTAACATCTGTTCCAGGATACCTGAATCCCTCCAGCCGTACTGAAATCCTGCATTTGATAGACAATGCAAAGGTCAGTATGTTCTAAAGTATGTCTTAGTCCAGTGTTGGCGAACCGATGGCACGGGTGCCAAAGGTGGCCCTTGAAGGAGCCCTTTCTGTGGGCACCCGACATCGCCCCTTCACAGCCATCTGGATTCAGGTTAAATGGCTGTATTGGCAGTAGACTGAATTGTAGTTTGGACACTCGGTCTCTAAAAGTTTATCATCATTGTCTTAGTCCTCATCGTCTTTCTGCAAACAGGCGGTGGCCTTCCTGTTCATGCAGGCTTTCCCCGAGTCAGTGGCTGCCTGAGTGGGGAGTTTAAATGGATGGTTGTATTTGACTGCTTTGAATGTGTCTTTGGCGTGGCTTACGTTTTTTATGATGGTATTAGTTCAGTTCTTTGGGGTATTTGTATATTCACTGTTAGGTTTGAATGCTTTTACTCGTGGCGCAGTGGTTAAATGCCTGTACTGCAGGTAAAACTGCTCACGACCTGGGTTCAATCCCCGGTAGCAGGCTCAAGGTTCACTCAGCCTTCCATCCTTCCGAGGTCAGTAAAATGAGTACCCAGCTTGCTGGGGGGGGGGCAATGTGTAGCCTGCACACTGTAATTAAAAATTGTAAACCGCCCAGAGACTACCTGTAGTGGAATGGGGCGATATATAAGCAGAACACTTTTGCTTTGCTTTTGATCTTATGGCCACCTTGGGTCCTTGTTAAGAGGAAAGGTGGGGTGTGTGAAGGAGAGAGAGAGAGAGAGAGAGAGAGAGAGAGAGAGAATGAACATTGGATTTCCTTCTGTATCCACAAGTAAGGCTTGACTTTTTTGTACAGGAAGTGCTATGGTGGGCCAGAGTTGTTAAAAACACAAGGAAGAGTATTTTATTTCCCAACAAAAGGGTATAACATCTGGCAGGTCTAGGAAAAGGGGAAGGGTTAAGGTAAGCAGGGCAGTAGATTGCAGTTCCTCTGAGCCTAGCTGGTCAAAGCTAGTCTTAGGTCCTGGATCACAGGGTTTAAGATCCCAGGGTTAAATCCGTGGACATCTCTCACCAAAAGCTCTCAGCGGGACTATCTGCCTGAACAGAAGAAGAGATCAACTGAGCCCAGTGGCGGTTTCCCCCCAAAGGCGCATCACTCATCACCTCGATAGCAGGACATGACTGCATCCGTAGTCTTCTTCCCCTGGTTCAGAGGGGGGTGTTGCTGGTGAGGCTTGGACGCTCAGGAGAAACTTTTCTTCCAAAAATATCTAGACATTGTAGGTGGCTGGGTGTTAGAACTGAAGCCATTCCCTCCCCACCTCCGTATGTTGGTTGGCCCGTCTCTCCTCACCCCACCCCCAAGTGGGCAGCTGTGGTGCTTTCAACTTGCACTTCCTTCGTTCCTTGCCACTGGCAAGGTTGGCTAGGTCCAGTGGCAGCTGTCAGCCGGAAGCATCTGGAGGGGCCATGGTTGCCCACCCTGGCTCATGCTTGGGAGATGCACTTGGCTTCTGGTATCCTAAGGATGTGGGAGAGGGTTCTTCTGGAGCCCAGTTCCATGGTTTGTTTGTTTGTTTGTTTGTTTAGAGTTGTCACTGCCCAACTCCCCAGAGGGGGCTCTAGGCAGTTTACA
Organism: Phrynocephalus forsythii; assembly: GCA_029282475.1. Classification (NCBI taxonomy): domain Eukaryota; kingdom Metazoa; phylum Chordata; class Lepidosauria; order Squamata; family Agamidae; genus Phrynocephalus; species Phrynocephalus forsythii. The sequence continues at coordinate 1,625,931 of JAPFRF010000009.1, forward strand.
GTTATAAAACATGATAAAATCTAAAATTGCATATAAAACTAAAACCAATGAATACATATAAATAAATACAGTGGACCCTTGTATAACCAACGAGTTGTACAACATAAAATCTGTACAACATAAAAAAATTCCAGAGATAGGGCAAATTTGCTTAACAGAATTGTCTATGGGGCAAATCTGTAAAACAGAAAAAGGGTCGCAATTAGGGATTACTCTGTTTTCAATGCAATCCTATGGGAAATTTGTATAAAGGAAAATTTGCTTAACTTAATTTCATTTGCAAGAAATCAATTCCTTTATACAAGGTACCACTTGTACTATATTTAGATAGAACCAGCAAAAACGTGTAACCAGAGTCTTGGATGGGAGGAGGTGCACGGACCATGCTGTCTAATTTTTTCTACCTCACCCCACAATGCCTCAGAAGAGAGAGAGCCCTTGGCACGTGGGTGTTGGGGCCTGGTTTTCTCCTGACGTGCCCCTGAGCTCGTACAGGGGAGGCTCATTTGTGTCTTGAATTGCTGGCTTTCAGGTGAAGCACTTTTTTTTTTCTCTCTCTCTCTCTGGACTGTTGAGGACCTCCCCCCCTGCCTGCCCACCCCACTCACCTCTGTTTGTCCCTTTGCTCCCAGAGGGCACATCAGCTTCCAGGCCAGCTGACCCTAGAACACGACGCTGTGATCAGCCTCTCTGCCTACAACGTCAAGCTGGTATGGCGAGACGGCGAAGACATCATACTCAGGGTCCCCATCCACGACATCGCTTCGGTCTCCTACATCCGCGACGACTCCTCGCACCTGGTGGTGTTGAAAACAGGTAGGCTCAGACCAGCAGAGGGGCCGCCTTCCCGGACTCAGGTCGAAGTGGCCTCCTCCTCCTCCTCCTCCTCCTCCTGGACTCTCCTTGGCCAGCTAGCCAGCCCTCGGTGACTCTTTCCTGCTGGCAACCACTGGCCCTCCAGGGCTTCAGGCAGGACCTCCTCCTTGCCCTGCTTCCAGATCCCTGGGATAGCCCATCCATAAGAGCTAGCCCCCCCAGCCCTGCTTCATCCCTGAAACCGACTGGGTTCCCCTGGGCTCCAGGTGCTGCGGTGGCGCATGGCATTTAGAGGAGCCGGGTGGGGTTCTGCTGACGGATGCGGAGATCGTCGCTTGCTGACTGTTCCCGCTAACGGCCTCTGGTTTTTCTCAGCTCAGGACCCCGGGATTTCCCCCAGCCAGAGCCTTTGTGCTGAAAGCTCGAAAGCCCTCGCATCCGGGTCGCTCTCAGGGAGTGGAGTGGTTCCCGTCGAGGCTTGTTCCCTGGTCGTCCTGGCTACCGAGAATAAAGTAAGAGGCCCCTTCCTCTGCCATCCTGGTTCCGCCTTCCCCCTCTCCCTCCTTACCTTAGGAGCTGGTTCCCTGGACATCCCAGCAATACCACACCCAGGGTAGCGCAGAGAAGTGGGGTGTCTGGAAGTGGTAGACTTGAATAATGACTTCCCCAAGCTCTGTTCTGAAAGGGTGTAAGGTTTACCCGAAATATCCATGCACTGGATTTTGTTTTCATCCTGGATGAGTGCAGTCATGTGTAAGGGACTTCAGCATTGCCCAGGGTTGTGTCCCCCAAGGTGGAGCTTTGTCTGTATGAGATGGCCTTCCTTGGCACAGATCCACAGGCAGGTTTTTCCCCATAAGTAGAAGCCTGCATTCCCCTCTCCTCCTCCTCCTCCTCCTCCTCCTCCTCTTCTTCTTCTTCTTCCTCCTCCTCCTCCTCCTCTTCTTCTTCTTCTTCTTCTTCTTCTTCTTCTTCTTCTTCTCCTCCTCCTCCTCCTCCTCCTCCTCTCCTTCTCCTCCTCCTCCTCCTCCTCCTCCTCCTCCTCCTCCTCCTCCTCCTCCTCCTTCTTGTGTGCTATATAATTATAATTTGTAGCTTGTAATCTTTGTAGATTATAGATGGGGAAAACATAGGTGTTTTGTTGCTCTATGAAAGCTCTGCTGGGCACAAGGTTGGGAAAAAAGGAGAAAATAAGCAAGGATGCCAAAGGAAAACCTCTGCAGTGAGTGTGTGACAAGGGCCTGTGGGGTGACTGTTCAGAACCAAGTGGAAGGGGTGCTGTCTGGCAGCGGGAAAGGCACGCCCCTGATCGCCCTGGAAAGGGCCGTTTTGCAGAGAGCAGTCCCCGATTTTTTATAAAGAACACATTTATTTTCTCAAAAAGAAAAGGGCAGTAGGAGAGAAGAAGGGTAAAAAGAAAATCAAAACTGTAAAAAGACATATATTGTAGATAATTACATACAACAAGGGTAACGAGAATGATTTATAATCTTACATAAGAACTTACTAGATGGTACCATAATCATAATGTTCAGAACTACTTTCTCTTTCTTCCCCAGTTTGTTGGTTAAGTTGCTTCTCCTTATGTTGTTCTGAATAATCAACTTAAAATAAAAATTTATGCCATTTACTATTTACTGTATCTAATTATTATAATTACGTCTACGTCCAAAAGAATATTCAAAATATTTGGAGGTGTTCAAACAAAGTTTAATTGGTTTTTTTAAAAAAAAACATACCTTTTATTCAGGTTATATGTATAACCCTAACCCTAACCCAACCTCCCTTAAACCTCCCTTCTTCCTTTTGCTGCGGAATCACTTGAGCCCTGCTCGAAACAGTAGAAGCTCTCCAGCGTGATAATTATTTTTTTAAAGGTCCCACTTGGGGCTGGATCAAGGTCAGGCTGCAGTGCATTTCTCCACACAGCATGTCCTGACCATCCAAGTTTTAATCTGTTTCCTTATGTGATCGGAGAGGCTACAATCACTCTGTCCTGCAGTCATTTTGTTATCCTTGGTGATGGAAATGTGTGGCCCTGATGGAATCCTGTCCTGCCGGCAGAATAATCTCATTTTCCTGGCCAGACGATCACATTTCCCCCCCCTGAACACAAACCATTTTTCCAGTGGCTTGGATGGTCCTCCCTGGTCTACTACACGGGAGTTGTCGATCTAGACGCCTTCTTCGCAAGGCCCACTTGGCGGGTTTTGTTGATCTCCTGGGGAGGGGAGCTGGAAGGGAGAAAGTGGCCAAAGGCACCTGTTCTTCCTTCCTCCTTCAGGTGACGGCAGAGGAACTGTGCTCCCTCCTAAGCCAAGTCTTCCATATTGTTTACACGGAGTCCACCATCGACTTCCTCGACAGAGCAATATTTGATGGGGCCTCCACGCCAACACGACATCTCTCCCTGCACAGCGGTAGGAGAAGCGGCAGGGCGGGCGGCTGTCCCAAACGACGTTCTAACCTCCTGCCGTTTGGCTTTCCAGGTTTCCGAGAGGGAGCCAGGATCCTTGCCCTGCGTCTTTCCTCTGGAAGCAGCCAAGGGGCCTGTTTCCTACCTCAGCTGTTCTGCTCTGGTGCCCTTGGGGTGCTTTGCAAGGGAAGCCTCTTGTCGGCATCTCACTGCATTCTTATTGGGGGGGGGTCCTTTGACCGTGGCAGGGGGAGGGCCCGGGAACCATCAGGGCAGGGCAGGCGTTTAGCCAGGCAAAGGCAAAAGGGCATTCGTTTGTCTCCCGACCAATGGTGGACTTCACAACTGGCTTCCCCTTATCAGCTCAGCGTGGGGGGGCGCATGGGCTGATCAGGTCCCCGCTTTGGCCCAGATGTTTGCCTTCATGTTGTAGGAAACAGGAGTGTCTGCTTCTTGTCTCTCAAGCAGTAAAACTGAGCCCAGTTTTGCTGGAGTAAAGCATCATTGTGTTCTTCTCCTTAATTAATTGCAATTCCATGCAAATGATCAAAGCAAATGAGAATCTCAGTCCTGTCAACCAGATGTGGGCCCATTTGCCCTCCCTCCGAGACAGCTGCTGGGGAGGGGAGATGTCCAGAACCCAAATCTGCCCCTTCTGCTGTCAGCTGGTTGCCATTCCTCCTTTCCTCGGGGACTGGAGCTGGCAGGGCCTGCCTTGTCCCTCTGGCCCAGCAGAGGCAGCCAAGAACGCTCGTCTTACCCCCTCGTTGCTTCTGGGCGAACCTCCCTTGAGGGTCAGCCAGTAGCGGCTGAGAGGGCACCAGGCTCATGTCTCTCTTCCTTCCTTCCAGATGACTCTTCTACAAAAGTGGACGTTAAAGATCCCTACGAAACCGAAGCAAGCACTTTGTGAGTGTCTCGCGTGCGTGCAAGAGGTGTGGCTGCAAACGGTGGGCTCCCTGATCTCTGTCCCACCCTCCAACCCCCAAAATAACCACCTCCTCCCACCCATTGCCTCATTGTGGAGAGGGAGTTGCTGGCCCTTCTCCTCCTCCCTACTGGACACCCTGACTGGGTTTCCAGTGTCATTTCTCCTCCAGGGAGTTCAGGCCTGCCCCCCCACCCCCGCTTCATCCTGGCGGCCACCCTTGGCGGGGGCACAGTTGGAGAGAACATGAGCCTCCCAGGATCACCCATGATTCTTCCTCTTTGAGTACGGATTTGAACCTGGGTGTCCTGGGTCTGAGTCCAGTTATCTCGCCGCTAGGCCACACTGGGTTTAATTGTCGAGGGGCAGGTGGGATCTTGTGAATAGCCAAGAGAGTCCCCACCCACCCACCCACCCACCCTTCCCAATCTCTGGGATGCCTTGTCCCAGGACTGTTCCTCCTGCTGCGATGCAGTGGGTGATGGAGAGTCCCTGCGGCGCAGTGGTTCAATGCCTGTGCTGCAGGTAAAACTATGCTCATGACCTGGGGTTCAATCCCAGGTAACCGGCTCATGGTTGACTCAGCCTTCCATTGTTCCAAGAGGTCGGTAAAATGAATACCCAGCTTGCTGGGGGAGGGGAGCAATCTGTAGCCTGCATACTGTAATTAAAAAAAACCTGTAAACCACCCAGAGACTACTTGAAGTGGTATGGGGTGGTATACAAGCAGGTCACTTTGCTTTTTGCTTAATATCCCCCTCTCTTCCTGTGTCATCCATCACTGAGGCTCCTGGTGGTTGCAGTTCCCTCACATTGAGAGGGCCCAGGTTACCTGCCCGTGGCTTAGAGAGCAGCTGCCTGTAGGCCTACCCAGGATGGGGCGGGGTGAATATGAAACCTGTCGGAAGAAGCAGCTGCACATAAGAACATAAGAACATAAGAAGAGCCATGCTGGATCAGGCCAAAGGCCCATCTAGTCCAGCTTCCTGTATCTCACAGTGGCCCCACCAGATGCGTTTGGGAGCGCATGAGACTAGATACCTGTCTCCTGATACCACTCCCCTGCATCTGGCCCTTGAAGTACCCTGGTTTAAAGCCTAGAGATTACACATCTCCATCATGGATTTGTAACCTGTGATGGACTTTTCCTCTAGGAATCTGTCCAATCCCCTTTTGAAGGCAGGATGTGGTCGTGCCCTTCGCTGAGGCCGTGTTGCTTCCTGCGGGGGGTTCTACCATGCCCAGGCCCACAAGGGTCCCCTTTTCCACCCCCACCCGGAGGTGGACCTTGCGAACCGTGGTGGCTCTGAAGCCTCAGCCACAGCCCTCCCGATACCGAAAGATAACCTTTGGGCCTCCTCTGCCTTTTCCAGTTCTTTCCCCGAGTCCCTGGAGACGGGGGGCACCTCCCCTTCTTCCTTCTCCACCCTGCCCTCTCCCCGTACCAAGACAGCCAGCGAAAGCGAGCTCAGCACCACGGCGACGGAGCTCCTGCAGGACTACATGATGACGGTAGGAAGGGGGGGCATCCTCTCCATGGGCCTTTTGTGCATCAGGAGGTCTGGGTGTCTCTCTTTGATGGGTCTCCCAAGGGGACTCAGCTGAGATTTGCTGCTGGGTAACATGGGTTGTGGAATTCCTTTCCAAACGGGGTGGCCCTGGTATAAGTGCTCACTTTACGTATGTGATCACTGGTTCTTTTATGTCCCAAAGAGCACAACAAGATAGTCAGCAAAAGACCCCCATTAGACACAATCCTAGGTGCAAATGTGTCTACTTTATAATCCACTCGTTACTGAGCTAATAATTGGGGTTTCATTCACACAATTCATTCAGCCTCCATACGTCCCACTCATGCGTCTCATTCCTACTCCCCAAGAGAGAGAAGAGGAGAGCCCCGTCCAGGCTCCGAAGAAGAGGGCAAAACTTGGGCTTCAGAGTACAAAGTCCCATCTGCCTGGGTTTCTCTCTTTGTATCCTCTTCCGGGCGGCTTGTCAGCTGAGCATCTGCGCTGGACCTTTCTTTTCTTTTGTCCTTTCCTGCCATGGGATGGGCTCCGGTTATTCAGCCTATGGGATGCTCTTGGGAAGATTGTGGATCTTTCCTCTGAGAGCCAGGTGTGACCCTAAATGCCACAGACCTGGGGTTATAGGCAATCCTGTTGGGAAGATCCCCATACCAGGATCTTCCTCCTCTGAAGTCCCTTAAACTGCCAACAATAGATCATGTTTGCCAGGATGCTAAAAGCATAGTCCAAAAGGTCAAGGCTCAAAACCTGAGCTCATTTCAGTGTAAAAGTTTGTGTCTCATAGTCAGGTCCCAAAGTCCCACCCTGCCTTCATTCCATGGTTCATCTTCAGCTCTCTCTCTCTCACACACACTGGTTCTTCATCTTATTCCAGGCCAAGCATGCATATACCTTGCATACCAGCATGCATCCGTCTTACATTCCTTGGCCCCTTCTCTGTTGCCTTTCCACCGACTGGCTGAGCCCTTTTCCATACCAGTGAGCTTTTTGGTAGCTGACCTTCTTCTCAGGAAAGGTTTTGAATGGTGGAGGGCGTGTTTTGCCTCCCTCACCCCCAACACTCTAATTTTTAAATGATTCCTGTTGAGTGGTTTGAAGATTTAACATCGCACTGGATTGCATTTTTTTTACGGGAAACGCCTGTGGTGGAATACCACAGACCAAAAGGCCATTACGGGCTCTCCTTCTGCCACACACGCAGCCAGCGGTACAGCCCAGGCAGCGTCCAAGCGCAGAGCAGACGGCTGGACAGGTTACGCACATCCCTTGTGCCGTTCCTGGCTTTTGCTGCAGGATTCTGGCCGTCATGCATGAACGTGCTTGTCTTTTGGTGCTAGAAAACGCTCCTGGTGTCTGTTTGATGTGTCCCAATCTTCTCCTGTCTCCTAGTTACGAACCAAGCTCTCGTCTCATGAGATCCAGCAGTTTGCAATGCTTTTGCACGAGTATCGTAACGGGGCTTCTATCCACGAGTTCTGCGTCAACCTGCGGCAGCTCTACGGGGACAGCAGAAAATTCCTTCTATTAGGTGAGTGTTACCTCGGGAACTGGGGAACTAAAAAATCCACTCGCCAAGGATGGTGCAGTCTGCGTTATTCCACCTGACTAGGACTGGCAACAATGCAAGGTGGAATACAGGAAAATTAAAAGTTCAGTAAAAATGCATGGACGAATGTGGTGGGTCCTGCAGGCCCGGGGTGGTGAACTGGGGACCCTGCAGAGGATGGGCCACACCCGCAGTCCTGCCCCCACGCCCCAGTCCAGCAGGATCCAAATCTGAATCTCCAAGCTTGGTTCCCCTTTGGGGTTTTCAGCCATACAGGGCTGCTGGCAACATTCCCAAGCACTTTGCTGGATTCAGCTTTGCCAAAACAGGTTTTGCCCTCTCCTGAGTGTCGGGTGAGATATAAGGGAAGAGTCAGTCTCCTTCCGGGTGTTGAGACCTCCTGATGCCAGCCTCTCTCACCCTCTTTCATCATCCGAAGATCCTCACGCTTGAGTGATCAGATGATGATGACCCTTGCTGGGAAAGGAATCAAGACATTCTCACTGACCTTTTATCCTTTGGGACACAAGAGAGATTTAATTGGCCGTCTAGTCACAGAAGGGCCTGTGCTGACTTGAGGGCAGCAATTTTTGAAAAACAAGTATGCCCCCCCATACCTTTTTCAGTGACCTGAAATTGGAAGCCGGTACTGCAAATGTGAGGTTGCTTTTGCTAGAGTGGCCGGATTCTGTCAAGGCAAATGTGGATGGTTGTTAAACAGAGGTCCGGGATGATGGATGTCCAATAGGACTTCATGTCTGTGGTGGATCGGGCCCACGGCTGCCCACCCCAGCAAAGGCTGAAAAACACAAATTGTTATCACCACGAATGGTACACCACACATGGTCTCTGGCCGGTCCTGTTAACTTGAGTACTAAAAATAGGTGTCTTGGGATTTTTTTTTCCTTTTAAGATTTTTAATGTTTTCAGGCTGTGGATAAATGAACCAGCAGATCCTCCTTCCACAGATAAAGCAAAGCAAAAAATCAAAATGTTCTGCTTAAATACCGCCCCATAGCACTTCAAGTAGTCTCTGGGCGGTTTACAGTTTTTAAGTTACAGTATGCAGGCTCCACATTGCCCTCCTCCCCCTTAGCAAGCTGGGTACTCATTTTACCGACCTGGGTTAGATGGAAGGCTGAGTGAACCTTGAGCCGGCTACCTGGGATCGAACCCCAGGTCGTGAGCACACTTTTACCTGCAGGGCAGGGCATTTAACCACTGCTGTATGTTGAGGGTCTAGAAATAAAGGAGATGGACAGCTGTTTACCTCTGGGGGGGGCACCTCCAGCCATTTCTCTCTGGCTCCGACAGTAAGGATTAAAAGCACTTCTTCTTCTTCCTCCTCCTTTTTTCCCTTTTTTCTCCCCGAAAGGCCTTAGACCCTTCATCCCTGAAAAGGACAGCCAGTACTTTGAGAACTTCCTGGAGACCATTGGGGTGAAGGACGGGAGGGGCATCATCACCGACAGCTTTGGGAGGTACCGCCGGACGGTGAGCACCGCCTCCAACTCCACCACCAACGGCAACGGGGCGGCCGGGAGTTCGGACGAACAGTCGGTGCCCTCGGAGGGGGACGAATGGGACCGGATGATCTCGGACATCAGCAATGACATTGAGGCCCTCGGGTGCAGCATGGACCACGACTCTTCCTGAAAGTGGGGGCGAGGGGTGGTGGTGGAGAGGGGGGAGCAGGAGAAAGAAGAGGCCGCTTCCCCAGGAGGGCACCCCACCCCCTTCCCCACACCCCCTCTCTGCTCTTCCTGGTAGGGAGAAAAAAGGTTCTTGGCCCTCCCCACTTTCCCTTAAGCCCCCCCCCGCCATGCTCTCTTTTTCCTCTCCCTCCCCCCATTTTGGTGGCTTGATTCAACACCCATCTTGTGTTTGGAGCCAAGTGTCTCTCCTGGAACAGGGAAGAGTGTGAGCAAAAGCCACGGAGGAGAGGCGAGATGGGTCCTGGCTCGGAAGAAGAGGCATCAGAAGAACGGCCAGTGGTTTTCCTTTCCCCTGTGTGTGCCAAGATCCGAGATCCCAGAGAAGCCACAAATCCGAGAGAGAGAGATTGAACATGGGGGTCTGGCAGAGGACAGCCAGCCAGCCCACAAGGACCCTACCAGCTGGTGTATGGTTTTGCACATGACATTTCTAATTTTGTTGTTCTTGTTGTGTTTTTTTTTATGAAGTTTATCACAATGTGAATAATTTAATATTCCAGGAGTTAGTCATAACATTTCTGACTCAAACCAGAAGGTGGCCTTGGTTGTAAAGCTGAGGCAGGGCTCCCCGCTGCCGCCGCCCCCCCGCCCGGCCCGCACGGGCAACGTCATGGCAGGGGGTGAGCGCCCCGTGCCCTGGTGCTGGCCAGCTGACTTTGCGTTTGCGAGTGTGTGTGTGTGTGTGTGTGTGTGTTGGTTATTTGTGTGTGCGGTTGTCTGTTAGCAGCCAGGAATCAGAGAGCTGACCTTGTTGGGGCCTTGGCAGCCGCCCATTTGGCCAAAGGGCTGTTCTTTTGGCTTTGTGGCTCAGCATCCCGGGTTCGATCCGCTCAGTTCAACTTGAAGTGGAGAAAGTCATGGCCCAGGTTACCTCGAGCAAAGCCATCTTTGAACCTGCCGGAGCAGGTGTTCCCACGCTCGGCCCAACGCCCGACAGAAGAGGGGACTTTTGGGGGGGGGGCTGGGACCTCACAGAATCCCTCAGCCGCCGTGGTCTGCTGCTCCCTGGGGGATTCTGGGAGACGTGGTTCTGAAAAAGACCCCAAGGGACTCTGGAAGCTGTTCTCCAAAAGAGATCCCTTTTTGGAGCTCTGCTTCCCAAGCCTGGCTAGTAAGTATGGCAGCGTTTCTGTAACCCCTTTAAAAGACCTTGAAAGGGCTTTTGAGGCCCAGGTCTCCTGCCCCACTGAGGATCTGTGTGGGGTGTTTGGCTGAGGGGTTCTTCTGGAGGAAGGATGTCTCTGAATTCCGGGTAATCTTTATCTCAGCAGAGAAGAGTGGGTGGTTCTGCCTCTGCAGCTGCCATGGATCTCCTGAGCTGGCTATCGGGGTCCCTGGGCCAGTTGGCAGCAGGTGGACGGGCATGGGATTGGGGGTCTTCCACTGGAAGGCAGCACCCGTTTGGGCATTCAGGGTGCCCTCGAGGCTCTACGGACTGAATTGGTTGCTCTACTCTTGTGAGAGGTGACGGCGAGCTTAGACTTATTTTGAGTTTGGTTCTTTTTTAACGGGGACATGGAGAGGAAAAAAATATATACATAATGTATATGCATTGTATATATATTATACATATAAATGCACAGTTATTTTTGTATGTGTATTTCATGCCACATGATCTCTGCTGGCTACTATAAACTGACCTGTATGCTATTTTAGCTCTATGAGCGGGAATTCTGAGTGTTTTGTGACCCCAGCGACCAGGAAACGGGCGTTTTTAATTTTTCCTAAAATGGCAAAAACGCTGACCCGCTGGAGGGTCAGGTCAGCAGCCCTTTTGTGCGAAACGTGCTTTGCTTTGCACTCTAGAGTCTCACCGTGATTGTCAGGAGAGACAGACCTCCGACTTTGTTTTCATGCCTCTTCACGCATGAGGTGGGGTGGGGGGATCGTGGGCGAGATGGTGAGTCTCTCTGATTAACCCTCCCATGATTCGTTGCCTGATTGTAGCCCACAGACACACTGGAGCTGGGTGACCTTACAGCCAACCTGTTCTGAGCTAGCTTTTTGCACTGTGCTCAGCCGTGCCATCCCGGCATGGCTGGCAGGGACCACGTGAGAAGGCAGGGCAGGCGTGTGGACACGGCACCAGTGGCTTATTGCAAAAAGTGCATGTTTCTGGCAAAGGTTCTCCTCTGCTTTATGTCTGACACGAATGTCTGTTATCAAAACTGACTTTTCTAGCTGTTCAGCCTTGTAACAACAAGGAGCCTTGAGGGGCCTCTGGATGATCGGCCAGGGCATATGCCTTGTTTGTGGACTACTGTCCACTGCATTGCATGCAAGGAGCCATCTCCGCCATCACGCCATGCACCCGATGGACCGGACTGCAGCCTTAAAAAAACTTCTTAAAGAATGCTTGAAAGCCTTTACGGTACCCCAAAGAAATCAACCCTGGATGCTCACTGGAAGGACAGATTTTGAAGCCAAGGCTCCAGGACTTTGGCCACCTCATGAGGAGAGAGGAGTCCTTGGAAAAGTCCCTGATGTTGGGAAAGATGGAAGGCAAAAGAAAAAGGGGAAGGCAGAGAATGAGATGGTTGGACAGTGTCATCGATGCAACCAATATGGATTTGTCCAAACTCTGGGAGGCAGTGGAAGACAGAAGGGCCTGGCATGCTGTGGTCCATGATGGGGTCACGAAGAGTCGGACACGACTGAAAAACAACAAAGATCCTGAGCTAGCTTTGTGCACTGCAAAGCTAGCTGACAATAAAGATTTATCAATCGATGGATCTATCTATGATTGTCCCACTTGATTTGGTGGCTTCACATCTGGCAGCCAAGAGAAACAGTGTTGTTACAAAGAAAATGCCATATTTTATTTGTTTACTCTTGTCAGTGGGTACAGAGGGGTGGGTCTATACCCTCTGACTCCTCCACGTCCAAAGGCCCATCTAGTCCAGCTTCCTGTATCTCACAGTGGCCCCACCACATGCCTCTGGGAGCGCACGAGAACAGGTGAGAGACAGTTCTCGGACACTCTCGCTTGCAATGCAGCAAGGAATATACCCCCAGGAAAGTCACAGGGAGTGTTTTTGCAGTGTGATAAAAGCACTCCTAGGAGTGCTGAAGCTGCCCGTCCTTGTTTTTTCGCCTTTCCCGTCCTCTCCTCTGCTCCCCTCCCAGAATGCCAGCTGGCCTGGAAATGTCAACCCAGCAAGACCTGCTGGCTTGCTCAGTCATGGAAAGCCCTGGAGCCCTTCCCGCTGAGCTCAGCAAACAGCCGGGCCGTCCTGAGGGAGAGCTGGCTCGGCCCCATAGGGAGGACGGCAAGCAAGCACCCCAGCGGGACAGAGGGAGAGTACACATTGACCCAAACCTGTCCTCAGCTCTTCCAGGGATCATCCTCTGGGGATAAGGTGGGAGATGCTGTGATGAGAGAGGACCGTGCCCCTTTCCCCTCCCACCCAGGTCCCTTTGTCTTCTCCAGTTGGGTTCCTCACCTACTTTATTCCAAAATAAGAGAGGGAGGGTGGGAGGGAGGCTTCTGGGCTCATGGCTGGAAACATCACACTGTGGCACCCTCAGGATGCACAGGGTGCCTGTAAAGCCTTGTAAAAAAAAGGAAAACAACGGCCTTACAGGGCTGGTGCAGTGGCTGCCCTCAGCTGAGAAGTTGGTCACTCAAGCACTCAGCTTAGACATTCTCTTTGAGGGTGGAGGTGGCTCAGGTGCTAGTTGGATCTAGGGCTCCTCTCCTGCATTCCAGCCTGGATCTGGCCACTTCAGGCAAGAGTGAGGGCAGCTGCTGGATCATCTGCAGGGCAGGCTTCCTTTTGCCCAACACCTCAGCTTCTCAAGGGTGGCCGTCCAGCCAGGGCCGAGCCCTTGGTCTTCAGCCCCAAGCACGGGCAATTTCTCCTCCCAAACAATCTGAGGCAGCAGCCCCTGCAGGCATGAATCCTAGAATCCTAGAGTTGGAAAAGACCTCAAGGGCCATCCAGTCCAACCCCCTGCCATGCAGGAACCCTCATCACAATATTTCCAACAGATGGCCATCCAGCTTCTGTTTAAAAACCTCCAAAGAAGGAGACTCCACCACCCTTTGTGGCAACATATTCCACTGCCGAACAGCTCTAACTGTCATGAAGTTCTTCCTGATGTTCAAATGGAATCTCTCTTCCTGTAGTTTGAAACCATTGCCCCAAGTCATAGTCTCTGAAGCCATGGAAAACAAACCTGTTCCCTCTTCAATATGACATCCTTTCAAATATTTAAACATAGCTATCATATCCCCCCCAGCCTTCTTTTTGAAAGGCTAAACATTCCCAGCTCACTAAGCTGCTCCTCATAAGACATTTCTTCCAGACCTTTGGCCACCCAGGTCGCCCTCCTCTGCACCCATTCAAGGTTGTCCAAATCCTGCGTGCTCTGCCTGCCTATGTAGTGAAGTTCAACTGCTTAGCAAAGTGAGGGGGAAGTTCTTGCTGTCTCGTGCATCAGATATTCGGGAGAAGAGCCGTCGTCCGAGGGGCCCTTATAGTTCCAGGACTTGCATCACCTCTCGGAAAGGTAGCTGGTGGTCAGCCACTGGGTGCGCAAGTGGCAACAGTACCAGAGCCAGCTGTCCAACCTATGCAGGGCCACCGCTGGGATGGGGAGAAGAAGGGGCCGTGGCAGAAATGAAGCTGACAGCAGGCAAGAGAAAGTACCAGGAGCCTTTTCATCCAACAGCTAAAAAGTCGCAGACTGGAAGGCACACGTCTGCCTCTAAACCAGTTACTTAGGAGATGGACAGAAATGAACGTAGCCTTTAAAGAAATGTAGTACACATGAACAAGTCTTACAGACTCAATGGTTTCTAGGCACCTGTAATAGTAATTTTAAGGGCCATGCTTTACAGTCATATTTTACACTGTTCTCATCTCAAGCCAAAAGGATTTTTTTTTTCTGGATCAAAATAAAATATGCCACAGCAAGGCTAAGCCGGTGTGTAGATAAAACTCTGCCTTCTCTCTCAAGCCAAACATGCCCACTCCCAGCCAAGCCCCAGAGAGGGGGAGACTCGGAAAACCATGTGCAGTTCAATTGAATATATATCATTTATTAGGCAGCATTATCAATGCAGAAGAGTTGGGACTAATTATTTGCAGTCCTAACGAACGGCAGCTGTATTGGATATGGGCAACGGTGCACCTATACAGAAGGGAGGCTGGGGCGAGGTGGGCCGGCCGACGGTTGCTACATAGTCAGCTCCTGCAAAGAAGACAGAGCAGAGTTAGGAGGAGAGAAGGAACGCCCCAGATACCATCCGCCCACCGGTGGCTGCATGGACCACAAGAGCAAACCCTTCTTGGGTCATCCAGGACGTGGCCTCCTAAGTCTGCAAGGGACGTGGTCCTCACACAATCTCGCCTGTGATGCTTTTTGGCGAAGGCCATTCAGTCTGGCCACTTCCACTCCACTACTTAAGGGTGTGTGAAAAGCCGCTTCTTATCTGGCCTGGGAAAACTGGCCGCCCTGAGATCCATCAGCCCAGATTTATTTATTATATGTATTTTAGAGTATTTCTACCCCGCCTTTCTCCTTGGAAAAGGACCCAAGGTGGCTTACAGTAATGAGGGATAATATACAGTCTAGTGCAATTAAGTCATGTTCAAGTATTTGAGAACAAGGAATTGAGGGACATCTTACACAGCATTAATAGACAAACATTACATTAAAGCAACATAGTTATAAGTAGTATAACACAAAATCTATGTGAACCCATAAGGTAAAGGTCCCCCCCCCCGCACATGCGTGCTAGTCGTGTCCGACTCTAGAGGCAGTGCTCATCTCTGTATTCAAGCCGAAGAGCCAGTGTTGTGGAAGTCCATGGCCAGTGTGGGTGCAAGGAAACACTGTTTTTCCTTCCCGCTTTTTACGGTGGTACCTATTGATCTACTTGCATTGACATGCTTTCGAACTGCTAGGTTGGCAGGGGCTGGGGTTATCAGTGGGAGCTCACTCTGCTGCGTGGCACCCGGGATTCGAACTGCCGAGCTGCCGACTTTGCAGCCGACAGTTTTCGGAGGCCTTAGTCCACTGAGCCACCACGCCCCGTATGTGAAGCCATAGATTCATATAAATCACCCAGTCCCACCACCAAATACAGCCAGTATCAAGGAAGCGTGGTCTGAAATGTTCGAAGGGCAGCCGCTTGCCAACCCTTTTCTACAGAAACGTGGACCACCACCACCACCACCCCTGGCAGATCTCCTTTGATTTGTATTCTTCCCTCGAGCGGGCCGTCAGACGTGATGGGTTTGCAGGCCCCTTCCAGCGTCACGATTCTGTGAAAGACCATCTGGAGGGGGGGGGTTATGTAGGACCAGCCAGGGCAGAGGGTGCCTTCCCAGGAACCACCCAAAGGATGGGATCCACTGCGAGATCCCTTTGGCCCCCTCCCCTGACAGGATCTCGGGGTCTCCCTTCCCCTCCACGGCCTGGAGGAAAGGACTCACCATAATGGCGTTGACAATATCGTTGTTGTTGTGCCGGAGAGCTCGAACCGCTTTGGAACGCGAGACGTTCGCCTGAGCCATCACCAGCTCGATATCCCTCACCTCCAGACCTGTTTCATCCACCTGAGGAGAGAAGGGATGGGGGGGGCAGCATCCCGCCTGAGGCTCTGGTGACCACCTGGGCCTTGGTGCCCCTCCCACACAGAGACACCCCCAGCCAGCTTTCTCGGCCAAAATGTTGCTCTCAGTAGCCTTCTGGGGCTTCCGGAAATGGCCCCGACACCTGCCCTGAGTGTGTGTGTGTGTGGCATTTTGCTGCAGCCACAAGTACACTCTGGATCTTTGCATGAAAGAAGCCACGCCTGGAGACTGAGCACTTTTCTGCTTGGAATTTTGAAAAGCCAGCCGTAAGGAGAGAGGTGCACATCCCCGTGTGGGGGTTCCAGCTGAGAACTTATTTATTATTTAGGGGCATTTTTACCCCACCTTTCACCTTGAAATTTTTTATATCTGCTAACGGCCTTGAGTTCCTTTTAGGAAAATCCGGCGGGATATAAATATAAAAATAAATAAATAAATGAAAAGGATGCAAGGCGGCTTAGACCCAACTTAGAAGAGTTACTCCCCACACCCCACCCCAACACACCATAACTGCCAGAATGTAGAATAAATTATTAAAAAAACCTTTTGTAAGCTCTGGGCCAGTCTTGTATAGAACTAATATGGAACCAACTACCTCGAAAGGTGAAGAGTGCTCTGGCACGGGAGGTGTTCAAGAGAAATCGAGATCTCTGGCAGAGATCCTATAATTTATATTCCTGTCTTGAGACGGGGTGGACATTATGGCCCTTCAAAGCAAAGCAAAGCAAAGCAAAAGCAAAGTGTTCTGCTTACATACCGCCCCATACCACTTCAAGTAATCTCTGGGAAGTTTTCAGTTTTAATTACAGTATTCAGGCTACACATTGTGTGCCCCCCCCCCGCAGCTAGCTGGGTACTCATTTTACCGAACTCAGAAGGATGGAAGGCTGAGTGAACCTTGAGCCTGCAACCAGGGATTGAACCCCAGGTTGTGAGCATAGTTTTACCTGCAGCTGTGACTCAGTAACACCAGACCCTAAACAGGGAAACACCCAAGACCCTCATGATGAAGCAGCTGTTTTCTAAGGTAAGTCAGAACCTCTGGAGAGCTCAGCAGCTTCGGTTGGGAGCTCAGTTCCCCATTGGGTCCCTTCCACCTGTGCAGTTCAAAGGTGGGGAGGCCGGTACGTGTCCCATTTCTTCTAAAGGATGCAGTGTGGCTTGGAGTACTAAAACTAACTTAAAGGCCAAATAATAAATTACTACAATATTTTAAAAGAATTATACAGATAACATTAAATATTTATTTATCTGGGAGTAGAGTCATAACAACTGGGCTTCTTTTTCTTGAGAGACAAGCTGCTGACAAAGCGGCTTGGATGAGCAGCAAAACTTTTCTATCTCTCAAGAAAAAGAACTCCAGTTGCCAGGATTCAACTTTGAGATGAACTCACCTGGAGCACTGAGAATCTTCACAGACATATTTATTTATTTATTATTGGATTTATATACTGCCAAGTTTAATTCAAAGAACAACTCCAGGTGGTATAGAAATCTTATTAATAAAGCAATAGTAAAATTGGCAAGACGGACCAATAGTCTGCCCCAGAAAAAACTAGCTTCCCCTGACCAACCAGCAAAGGGGAGCCTTTCGAGGCACCTGGCTGAGAAGCAAAGCTTTGGAATTGTAGCTCCTTATTGGACTACAATTCCCAGGATCACGGCAGCTGTGTTCCAGGACCGTGACTTTGCCCACCTCTGCCCAGAGCCTGAAAGCAAAAGCTGTTTGGGCACTGTCCTTGAGGTCTCCTATTTTTCCCACCACCACCACCGAGACACAGTCGGAAAGCTGCCCTTGTGTTCCTTCCCTTCCCTGTGGCCACCCGCCGTGGAAGGACTTACCTCCTCTTCCTCCTCGCTCTCTTCCTTGATCGTCAGGGTGGGGGCGGTTTCTGTGATCAAAGGCGAGTGCTCCATGGGCACCTTGAACTTCTCGGCCGCTGCTTTGTGGACCTGCTGCGAAAGGTCTTCGATCTGCAGGGAACACACACACACACACACACACAGGAGGAGGAGGGGCTTGGAGACCACCCTCCCAGGAGGTGCAAAAAAGCTGCACAGGGTCCATGAGGGAATGGGGGGCCACCAGGTACCATCTAGTGATGGTTCACTAGAACCATCCTCCTCAGGGTGGCCCCTTGCTTGTTTTTCAGCGTTTGTCTCCTTTTATAAATGGCTACAATGACTTTTCCCTGGCAGGTGGCAAACCTTGGGCCCTCCAGATGTTTTGGACCACAACTCCCAGAATTCCAAGCCTGTATTGCCAGTGACAAAGGACTGTGGGGGTTGTGGTCCAAAACATCTGGAGTGCCGAAGATTCACCACCACTGTTATACGTCTACGACATCGAGCGCATCATATAATGCTAAAGTCAAACGAAAAGGTTCCCCCTGACAATTAAATCCAGCCATTTCCAACTCTAGGGGACATTGCTCATTTCCATTTAAAAGCTAAAGACACAGTGTTTGTCCGTCACCCAATTTCTGTGACCACGGGGCCGGCATGACTAAACGTGCAAGCACACAGAAGTCTGTCACCTCCCCACAAAAGTGGTAGCCATTTATCTCCTTGCATTTCCACATGCTTCCAAACAGCTTGGCTGGCAGGAGTCAGGACAAGCAATGGGAGCTCACCCCGTGCAGATTCGAACTGCCGACCTTGCGAGCGGCAAGCCCAGCTGCTCAGTGGTTTAACCTGCAGTGCCACCTGCATCTCCATCATATAACAGTCCGAGACCACAGACACACCTACCTTTCACTCACCTGGAACAGGACCTGCTACAGTAGTGGCCAAACTTTGGCCCTCTATGTGTTTTGGACCACAGCTCCCAGAATTCCAAGCCAATATTGCCAATGACAAAGGACTTAGGAGTAGTGGTTCAAAACATCTGGAGGGCGCTAAGTTTGGCCACCACTGGCCTACTACTTTCCGGGCTGTCTCAGGACCACTTCCTGTATAAAAAGGAGTGTGTCCCTGTGCTTCTTGGGAGGCTGAGGTCTCTGTGGGGAATGTAGTCTTGCTGCCTTTGAGACTCTATAAAGGGCACTCCCAAAAAGCCATGCCTCCCTCAAAGACCTAGGCCTCTCAGAAAGCACTGGGGCAGTTTTTTGTTGTTGTTAAACAGCCTGAAAGGCAGGCCCTGTTCTAATTGAGTGAAAAGTAGACCTGCGTAGGTGGCCTGTGTGTATCTGCAGGCTGGAATTCCTAGGAAATCGTGGAGTTGGAAGTCCAAAAAACAAAAACAGCAACGTGTCATACCCATGAGCACAGACCCAACCTCAGTTATTTTTGATCCCACCTTTTCCCTTTCTCACGACCAACTACCAGAATGCAGCTCCTCTTGACCTCTGAAAGTGAATGAGCATTCCCCACCTTTGACTTCTATCCTTCTGAACTGTCAGAAGGCAACCCAGTGGCCTCCCTTCTCAAGATGCAAGAGGGCTTGTTGATTCCTCCAAGGGCCCCACATCCCCCCACCCCCACCCACCTAGTTCCTCCTCCATATCACACCTTGGCTTCTCCAAAGACAATGTAGATGTCCGAGGCTGGGCTTTTGAAGACATCTGGCTTGGTGATCACAAACAGGATGTTCTTGGATTTGCGGATCGTGATCCTGGTGACGCCGTGGATTTGCCGCAGCCCGAGCTTGGACATGGCCTGGAAAGAGTTAGGAAAATGATGTCAACCAAATCTGAATAAAGCCCACTGGGCAAATTCAAAGCCAGAAAACTGAGATAAAGCCACGTGCAAAGAGGCAGTGGGAAGCAGGCAGCAAAACAGGTCGAGACGGCCCTCAGGAGGTCTAGAAAGTGATGGCTGTTCCACCCAACCTTTAGGACAGGCTGCCATCAGGGTGTTTATTTTTTATCAAGCTAGGCAGGGAACACCATCACTTGAAGACCCCAGAACTGTACTACAGTAGTCCTCGGCCACAATGACGGTCTCAGTATATTGCGTTTTTTTCTTGAGAGAAGCAGGCTTCCAAAGAGAGGTTTTTAACCCCCTCCTGACACCTCAGCAGACAGAGCTGGGGCTGCTCCTGCCGGCTGCATTTGGAAAGAGAGGTTAGTAACCAACCCCTAACACCTCATCAAACTGCCCTTGGGCTGCTCGGCTGCTGTTTACAAAGAGAAGTTTTTAACCCTTTCCTGACACCTCAGCAAACAGACGTTGAGCTCCTGGCAGCAAGGTTTCCTGAGGTGTCAGGAGGGGGTTAAAAACCTCTCTTTGCAAGCCAGCTGGCAGGAGCAGCCCAATGTCAGTTTAATGAGGCATCTGCATTTTGCTGATTTTCCTTTATTGCGGGTGGATCAGACACCAAACTCCCGCAATAAACGGGGGAGTACTGTACCACCCAAAAAGAGGGACGTTATCAGCAAACCCTGGGAAAGACCAGGTCAAAGCTATTGAGGGACAGAGAGCAACCCCTTAATGGGAAAAGGCTGTAATAGTTGCAGTCTGGCTTCAAAAGAGGGAATCATTGAGGAAGAGCGAGGCAACTGGGACTAGAAGGGAGATCCGTGGTGAGGGCTTTGGGTCCACGTTCACCTGCTAAAAGGAGAAACCCAGAAAGATGGATATAAGCCAACCCCACAGACCACCTACTAAGATGAGCGAGAAAGGAAGGACTAGAGTGGGCTAGAGCCTTCCTGGAGTAAAACCCTGGCAGATGAAGAAACCCTGTGGCCGCTGACCGTGAGGAATGAAGGGGTCCTTCCTCCACTTGCCTTCAGTGGGGGCAGACTGGCCCTCATTCCTGGCACTAGTGGTGAAGGAGAGGAAACTTGAACAACCCACTGAGCAGGTTGGCCAGGCCAGGGGATTAGCAGTGAGCAGAACTGGGTTCTCCATAGAGGACAGAAACAGACCCAGGGAACGGTCACCTGTTCAAGAAGGCAAAGTGTCGTCAAATGAGACTACGAACTTCACTTCTGAGGCCTTGCTACATTTCCAATTTTTAAGTGGAAACTGAACAAATTGTTGAGTTAATTGGAAACTAAAATAATTGTTGAGTTTCATTTGTTGCCTTGGGTAGATTTAAAGACAGAGACTAGTAATTCCATTGAAGCCTTGTGGGGTAGGGAAGCTACCAGGGTTCACTCCCAGACATGCTCACCTCTGCCACCTGTGTTATGGAGCAAGGAATAGCTTGGTCAAGACCCCTGCAAAGCCAGGGGCTGCTCCTGGGTAGGTGTCATAAGCAGGACTAATCCTGTAAGTCGATGACGAAGGCAGGCAGATTTATCCTTGCCCTAAGCCAGTCTTGACCACCACCAGCACCCCCCCCCCAAGGGCAGCATCCACCAACACTCCAAGGAGTTGCATCAGACATTCTAACTACCACTCCTTGGAAGGATTTTTAGGTATCCCTGTGGGTTCCAAGGACAGAAGTCCACAGCATGACATCAGAGGGCCAAATGCATCATCACCAAACTGCGTGATCACCCCTGAAGACCTCTGTGCCTCTTTCTAGCCTCCGGCTGTCATCTAGTAGTCACATGGCTTAGTGGCTCCACAGGAGACACAAGAGTCTCATTTAATCCAGCAACCAACTTGAGTTTTGGGCCGTTTTGGAATGATGGACTAAAATGTGAATGTAGGCCAGGATCCTGTGGTTTGGCCCGATGAACTGCACTAAAGTAAGCCCATTAAATCAATGGGGGTGGAGTGATTAAACTACTCTGCAAGTGCCATTGGTTCAAAATGTGACACTAAGTCACAATCAGAGTAGACCCATTTGAATCAATGGAACTTACAGAGGAGCTGACTCTCCAAACAGAGCTGTTCGGCGGTGGAAGATGCTGCCACGAAGGAGGGTGGTGGAGTCTCCTTCTTTGGAGGTTTTTAAGCAGAGGCTGGATGGCCATCTATCGAGAGTACAGTGATGGGGGTTCCTGCATGGCAGGGGGTTGGACTGGATGGCCCTCGAGGTCTCTTCCAACCCTATGACTCTATGATTCTATGAAATCCCCATTGACTCAGTGGGCATCCTCTAATGCACCTCAATAGGCTAAGCCACAGGATTTGGGCCACTACCAGAAGATAGTCCAAAGTGAAGCTTCCTACATTGTACCCCTGAAATAAAAACTGGAGGCACATATCTGAACTGGAGCCATGGGAACACCAAAGTGCAGTGTTTTTCTGTGTATAAGACTATATTCTGTTCTAAAATCAGATGAAACATTGATGGTCGTCTTATACATGAAGCAGGCTGATGAGAGAACCGCACGATTGCAAAACTAATTTTGGGTTGGAAAAGTGCTGGTTGTCTTATAGATGAAAAATATGGTATTTTAAAGGTATCTTTGCCTGATTTGGGTCTTTTTATACAACTCTTTAACATTCAGAAACGACATCTGGTTGGAAGCTCAATGCTTCTTCTGTGAAATATTCCAGGGCACGTGGCGTCCTGTGTTTACACTTGACCAGTGGCTTATATTTGGGCATTTTCCCTGTTGGGATCCCATCCACACTCTGCCCTCCTGCGGTCTGGGAAATGACTGTAATTCAGTGGAGAGAGTGGCTTCCCTTGGTGCCCAAGGCTCCGTACCAACCTTCCGTGCCTTCTTCTCGCTCCGACTCTGCTTCGCTTTGCTGATGGATTCCTCCCCCGTCCCCAAGGAGTGCGTCAGCTGAGCCTGAAAGGTCCAAGAGGGTCTCGTGAGCCCCTACCCAACCAGAGGCAGCCCCGGAGAGCTGGCCTGAGCAGGTCTCTCAGCAACCAGAAAGCTGCCGTCGAGATGGCCCATGGAAGAATTCTCTGCCTAGGCTCAGTCATGCTCGGCGTGGAGCTCGGAGGAGTTGGTTTTGTTTTTGAAGACGAGTCCCAGATTACCTCCCTCCCAACCCCAGCACAGCCACTGGCAATGCTAGCGGTGAGAGTCTGGAAGATGTAGCCCCTTTTCCAATGGCTTTGAGTTCTCTTCCTCCTCCTCCTCCTCCACACCAAGACCATCCTTTACTATTTGCATTTCTCTTCTTCCATATTCCTGCCTCCCCGGGGCTGAGTCAGGCCAAGCCCAAGGGGCCAAACCTTCCTGTTTCTTCCAGACTTCCAATGCAAGAAACCCTCAGCCAACCAACCAGCCAACCAACCAGCCAACCAACCAACACCCTCTCTTCCTCCCTCCCTCCTTCCCCTCCAGGCCCAGGTACCTGTGACTGAGCTGTCTGTGGTTCTGAAACCTCTGCCTCTTCCAGTTCAGGTATGGACCCCTCGTTGCTTTCTGAGTCATCGGAAGACCCTGAAAGAAAAACAGAGGCCCAACCTCTACCCTGAGGGGTCCCAGGCTGGAGGCACAGCCAAAGGCCAACCTCCCTTCCCGCTGGGACCCCACCCCACCCCGGCTCTTTCTCATCCTCTGCTCCCGCACCAGAGGAAGGAAGCCCCACCGCCATGCAGCCATTTAAGAGTTTGTAAAACTGAAGCTAGTTTGGCAGTGTTCCTCCTTGAAAAGCACCGAAAAGATCTCGCCCTCTCTCCCAAAAGAAAACTCTCACTGGGACCCAGCGCACTGCCCGGGTCCCTGGGGATGTATTGGGCCCCCAAACTTGGCCCATACACCGGCTTCCCCCTTTGCATCCTGGCCACCAGAGATGGCCACAAGTACACATCAAGACACCTCTGGTCATCCTTATGTGGCAGGGGACTCAAGCAGGGCACCCGACCGTGCAACCCAAATTGTGTAAGGGGCCCCCATGATTTTGTCACCTTTCTGGTTGGCCTCGTGGCCTCTCTTCCCCCCCGGAGGCTTCGTCTCTTCCAGCAGCATCATGCCGGCAGCTTCCTTCAAGCTGTCAATCTCCGGGCAGCGGTAGGACAGCTCCCTTTCGCTGGAGGAGCTCGATTCCAGCTGAAGGGACCCACGGGCAGCCCTCCTCTCCTCTGCGGCCGCCGAGTCCTTCCCACGGGCATCTTTGTTGCCGGGCAACCAGTTCCGGCCTCTGGAGTCTTTCTTACTGGGAAGGAGGTCTGCCTGGCAGGACCCTGGAGATCTGGGCTTCTCAAGACCTGAGGGCAAAGGGGCGCGGGGGGAGGAAAGTCAGGCTCCTTTCTCCACCTCGACTTGGCTTGACCATCATTGCCTCAAGTCATGATAGGGAGAGGTGCCCCTCCCTCCCTCCCACCCCCCTCGTGCAAGGCATGCTAAAGAAGAGATGGGAGCCCAGAATGTCCACGATCCCAAGCAGGACTTTGGGAAGATGCTTTTTTTTAAAAAAGTATACAGGTTCCAGACTTCATCCCACCCAATGGAAAGATTACTCAAGTGCAGGCGAGTTGTCGAACGTGACTCGGGAAATGGAGGCAAGGAGGGAGCTCCCAGACAATGGTGAGAAGGCACCAAGCAACTAGATTTTTAACATGCTTTCAATTCCCCAGGATGCCCACTGGTGATCCTACTTCAGGGGCATTGTGGGAAGTTTAAAGAGGCAGAGCCTAGATCGAGGGATTTGGTGCTGCTCCAGGCACCAGAGCAGGCATCAGCCATGACTCCTGCCCACTCTCCCAGCTAGCCAGCTGCTTGCATCAGCCTCAGTTGGAATTTAAATAAGAAAATAAGAACATCAGAAGAGCCGTGCTGGATCAGGCCAAAGGCCCATCTAGTCCACCTGCATCTGGCCCTTGAAGGACCCTGGTTTTAAAGCCAAAAGTCCACATCTCCATCATGGTTTGTAACCTGGGATGGACTTTTGCTCCAGGAATCTGTCCAATCCCCTTTTGAAGGCATCCAGGCCAGATGCCATCACCACCTCCTGTGGCAGGGAGTTCCACAGACTAACAACACGCTGGGTGAAAAAAATATTTTCTTTTGTCTGTTCTCACTCTCCCAGCCCTCAATTTGAGTGTTTACTTCCCCTAGTTCTGGTATTTTGTGAGAGGGAGAAGAGCTTCCCTCTATCTACTTGACTCATGCCCTGCATTATTTTGTACATCTCAATCATATCCCCCCTCAGGCGCCTTTTTTCCAGACTAAAGAGCCCCAAATGTTTTAGCCTTTCCTCAGAAGGGAGGTCCCCCAGCCCAGTCATCATTTTGGTCGTTCTCTTTTGCAGCTTTTCCAGTTCCACTTTTCAAGTTGCCATGGAAAAGAAGACGAGGGCCACGAAATGGGCCAGACACACCATTCTGCTAACCAACTACTAAGCACTGCATGCATTTATAGCAGAGGTGGGCAGATTGACTGCAAGGAAGGGGCGCCACAAAGACCTTGGGGTACCCAAATGGCTTTGGGGCTGTATTTTGCCCAGAGGTTACAGGTGGCCGACTCCTTAGTTACAGAAATGTGGTCCAGAGGGCTAGAGTGCAGGGCCTGACGAGTGGCGCCTGGAAGAAGGTGGCCTGGGACATTGGTGTTTTGGTACAGGGTGGGTAGGGGTTGACCACCAGTGCCGCCTCTTGTGTTCATAAGCCAAGATAGCCTCCTTTGGGGCAGCCCTGCAGAAAAGGGCTGAGTTTTGTTCTGCCCACTCCTTCCCTACACAGGGGAGAAGCCAAGTCATGGGAACGAGGGAGCAAAGCTACACAGAGATGCAGGCTTGGGGGACACCACCATCCCTGCAACTAGCACATCAGTCTGGGAAACTTCACCTGGACTTCATGCTCCATTTTTTGTGGACCCCCCCCTCCATGGCAACATGGGCAAATCCGACTGTTAATCCCAGCTCAAGAGGGGTGCTGACGGCAGGGGGTCAGCTCAGCCTTCCTAAGGGGGAACACTGAGTAATGTAGGAGACAGGGAATCCAGGCCTCTAGGTCCAATCTCTAACCAAAGATAACGAGGTCCCGCCTCTTCCTCTTCCTACACCCCCGAAACTGCTGTGTCGTTACTGCATCTTCATTCACCCTTGGCCCTGAGACAGGCATATCCAAACTTCGGTCCTCCAGATGTTTTGGACCACAACTCCCACAGTCCTTTGTCATTGGCAATCTAAGCTTAGGATTCTGGGAGTTGTGGTCCAAAACATCAGAAGGGCTGAAGTTTGGACATGCCTGCCCTGAGACATCACCGCTGGTAAGCCAATGGCAGCCAGAGAAACCTCAGGGTCCTGGTTGACCCACACACCTACATTCATCACACACACACACACACACACACACACACACACAAACACCCTGCTGCTGAACTCTGACCACCGACGAGACAAGGTTGCACAGAAAAGGCCCACTGTCCCAATGCCTAGAGAGGCAGAGGTCCAGCTGTGGTATCTGGACACCCTCGGCATTTGCAGCTCTGCGACATGTATTTAATGTTCCAGTTCCAATGGAGGAAACGGGGGCGGGGGAAAGAGACTCACCTTCCACAGGCAGATTTCCAGAATCCTGCAGATGGTGCAGGGTCTCTTTGGGAGGTGTGTGTTCCTCCCTGAAGCCCACGGCAGAAGCAGGAGGCCATGGAGTAACTGCTGGGCCTTGCAAAGGGCCCTCTGAGGGAGGCAGCGGCGGCGGCGACAGCGGGACAGGCGAAGGAGGAGGAGGAGGCACTTTTTGGGGCTCAGAGCGTGGAGAAGAAGGGGGTGGCAAGGCAGGGATCTCTTCCACAACAGGAGAGGCAGGTGGCACTGGCTGCAAAAGAGATGCTGCAATTGCAGCCAGAGGCTCTGGAGCCGAGGGACCAGAGGGGCAAGGAGACCGGGGCAAAGGAAGGGCAGAGGCCATGGACAGCAAGTTGGATCCCACAGCAGAGGTCTTTGTGTCTTCTGCAAGGTCCATGAAGGGAACTTGTTCTGCTCGGTCCTCTTCATTCTCCTCCTCTTTGAGACGGCCAGGCTCGTCCACAGTATCTCCCTGCCCCACCTCTTCTAGTATCTCCTCGGTTCCCACCGCTGCCACCATATCTGGACCCGGGGACTGGAGCTCTTCTTGTAGAGATGCTCTTCTCTCGGCACCTTCGGCTGCCTCTCCCTTGCCTTCCTCCAGCATAAAGATGGTGTCCTCATGAGGTTGGTCCTCTTCTTCGGGTCCCGAAGTTGCCAGCAAGCTTGCAGGTCTGCTGTCCTCCTCTGCAGGAACAGGTAAACCCTCTGCTTCCTGCCGTGTTTCCTGCCTCTCCCTCTCCAGGCCTTCTGTTTCCTCCTCACAAGGCTGACCAGTGTCCTGCTCCTCGTCAACGGAAGTACCAGAGGAACCCTGAGATTCTGACTCTTCACCCGAATCCTTTGCCTCTGACACGTCCAGCGTGAGCTCCCCAGAGGATTTCTCCGTGAGGGTCCCCTTCGGGCTGCCAAGGAGGCTTTGGGCTTCTGCTACTAGCTGGCAACTCACGAGTCGAACGGCTCCTGCCCTCGGCTCCTTCAGGTTCCCAAAGGAGCCTTGCAGCATGCTGGTTATTTGCTGCTGGTCAGCAACATGTTCAGGAGACGCAGCGGCCGCAGCATCGTTCTGCAACAAGGCACCAGGTAGGTCGGGCGGGCTGGGAGCAGTCAGCAAGCTTTCTTGGGCCACCCTTTCAGAGCCTGCCACGGCCGTGCCAACATCTGTGGTCTGTTGGGGTTCAGCAGCCCCAGCACCTTCCATGCCTCCCTTTTCACTGGAGAGTGGATGGTGGCCATCTCTGGGCTCAGTCAAAAAGATCTCCTCCTCAGAAGCAAAGAAGACCTGTCCGCTATTATTGAGCCTGGCCAAGGGCCTCTTCTGTGTCGTGGCACGTTGTGAGGCAGTGTCTGAGGAGGAAGCCTGGGTGACAGCCATGTGATGGAGGCACACAGCCATCGTCAGCTGAGGGGAAGGCCCCTCAGCTGAGGAAACTTCCAACGAGGCAGGCCCAGCTTCAATCTTAGCCGCAGGGGACACCCGCTCAGGCGTGGCTGCCCGTTGCCCTGGTGGAGAAGGGCTCTCTTCCACCACACCAGACGGGCTGCCCCACATTTCCTCCGGAGTCTTCAGTTCGTCTCTCTGGGAATCAGGTGATGAGGCCAGCACGGCTGTCTCCGAAGAAGAACTGCCCTCAGCAGCTGTGAAGAAGCTGGAATCTGTCAGCGACTGGGATGGGGAGGCCTCAGGCTGCTCTGAAGAAGAGGTGGGACCTTCCAAAGCATCTCCTTGGCGGGTGGGCTCCGCATGGGAAACAGGCAGGAGGCCTTGAAGGAGAGCTTCAGCAAATGTCTTCTTATGGGCCTGCTGTGGGGGTGGACGGGAGATGCCCCCAGCCCAGTCTAGGGAAGGCCTGGCATGGAGATTTCCTGCAGCTTGTGAGGAAACGTTGCCTACCTGAACTTTGGTGCCCCAAGGCTGGCATTCACCCAACGACGGCAGAGACGCAGCCGGTTCCAGCTGCACCACATCGCTTTGCTCCTCAGACCTTGGCTGGACAACCAGCTCAGCCTCTTCGATTCCCGCCTGGAGTTCTGCGGCCTGCACCCCTTCGGCGACCCCCTTTCCACCCACAGGCTCAAGGAGGCTGATCTGGCTGGTCACCTCTGCAGCCATGGGCGCCCTCGGCTCAACGTCGTCTTGACCACCTCCTGCCTTTTCATTAGAATCTGCTGCCAAGCAGGTCTCGTGGCTCGTCTCCTCCTTCTCAACCTGCAGCAAGTTCATGTTGTCATCTGTCCACTGAGGAGGGGGCTCGGTGACCGAGTGGCAAGTGTCTGTTACTGCCTGAACCACTTGGGTTCCTGATTCCAACTGCCCTGGGTCGTCACCGGCTGGATGTTCAGGGCCAGGCTGGTCTGTCAGGTGAGCATCTCCTTCTGCTGACTCGGCCCTCTTGCATTCTCCAGTTTCAAGCTCTGAAGCTGCCTCCTCCTCTTCCTCCTCCTCCTCCTCCTCTGGAGTTTCCCAGCTGTGGTCAGCATCGCCCTCATTGGGCAACTCTTGGTGGTGGCCCTCCAAGTTTTCCTCTGCTGCCTCTGGTCCGTCTCCTGCTGCGGGAACCTCGCCCTCCAGTTGCCCAGATGTTCCCCTTCCATTCTCCAAGGCTTCCTTGACAGGGCCCACAGCACAGCTGCCGACCCCTCTCGGAGGTGGCAGCTCACCAGGGTCAGCCCTCCCAAGGCTGGGATCCTCGGCCTCCGTGGGCCTTGGCCGGTGGCGTTGTCCCCTTGGGCCCCTTCCTGATGGGTAAGATGCTCTACATGGGATTCCCTTTCCAGCCCACACGGGGTCCATCCGTGGCCTCCAGGAAGTGCCTCAGCCTCTCCCTGGGATGGAGACGCTGCCTGGGCCAGCGGTGCCTCCAGTGGGAGATGGTGGGCTGTGGCAAATACCCCCTCTTGTTGTGCGTTGCTGAGTCCCAGGAGGGGCTGGGAGCCCGAATTGGCCTCTGGAAACATCACCTCCGCAGGGTCGTTGTTGTTCATGTGATCGAGGGAGGAGGCGTCCTCAAGCTCGTCCTCGGACTCAAAGCAGGCTATGAGGCACTCCTCCGGGGGCTCGCTGTCAGCTCGGATCACTTCGGGCTGATCCAAAGCAGCCGCCTCGGACACCTCAAGGAGAGACGCAAAGCGCGCCTCCTTCTCCGGGCCGGCGTCCAGCCCGCCTGCGCCAGGCCCCTCCGGTTCCGTCAGGTCTTCCTCCTGCAAGGCCTCGTCTTGGTCCAAAAGCTCCAACAGTTGCTCCTCCGACTCCTTCAGCTTGGCCCGATGTCAAAGGCGGAGAGGTCACTGGCCTCCCTCCCGGCCACCTCCGCAGGATACCATTCCGATCCCCAGCCCAGAGGAATGGCAGTTCCGCTGGCCCTCCCTTGGCCCCCCCAGTCTTTGGTGATCCCACCTGCCAGTGGAGGCTCCCCCGTGGACTCATCCAAGGGGGTAAGGTGTCGGCTTCCTCGTCGGTGTCAAAGCAGGCAATGAGACACTCCCCAAGGTCGGGGTGGCCTTCCTCGCGGGACCCTTCCTGGTCAGAGAGAGGACGGGCCTCCGGAGAGGCAGAGGGGGATCCTGTCCCTGTTGGAGACCCTTCCTCCTCTTTCTCCTCCTCCTCCTCCTCATCTCTCACCCTGGGATCCGACACCTCCTGCTCCAGAGGAGATCTCTGGCGCCGCCCAAGAGGAGACCCACTCCTGCTCCCTGAACTTTCCAGTGAGTCCCCTGGAACTCTCAGGGCCGGGCTGGCTGCAGCCTCAAAGGGACTGCAGGCAACTTTATGCTCCCGGGCCACCTCTTCCCCCTTTCCAGGGTCACCCTGGAAAGAGCCTCTCTCCTCAGCTCCCCCTGGACTCCCAGGGGCTCCTTGCATGCCACAGAAAAGGCGTTGTCATCATCGTCCATGTTGTACGCCTCCGAGGAGGTTTCCATCTCACTCTCGCTGCCCGAGCCAGGCTCGTTGGCTTCCAACCCTTCCAACTTGGTGGCCGTGGCCTCTTCGGGGGCAGCTTCCGAGACCACCGCGTATTGTTCCACGCTGTACAGGCGCTCGTCTTCCTCGCCGTTGTACGAGGCCGAGTCGGAGGACTGGGAGGTGTCGTCCTGGTAGGCAAAGGACTCGTCCACCCCCTCGTTGATGGAGGCTTCCGACAGAGAATGCAGGAAGGAGGCCGACGTGCTGTCCTCCTCCTCCTCCTCTTCCTCCTCCTCCTCCTCGCCATCCACAGTGTCGCTTTCCACAGATTCCCCTGCGGGAAGAGGGTAATCTCCACGGCCTCGGCCTCAAAGAGGAGGCTGCCCCGAAAGGGCAGGAGCAAAGCTGAAATCATCGGGTCGTTCTCCGCGTTCTCCACGCCGCCGTCGGGAGAGGAGGCCGCCACCTCCACTCCGGGCAAGTCAGGTGCCTTGGGAGAGCTCGCCACAGAGGTGGTGCTGAGCTGAGGAAGAGGTCCTGAGGGGGTGTCGAGCGAACAGGGCACGGAGCAGGGTTTCGCCAGGTCCCCGGATCCAGCGCCATAAGGAGGCAAGCTCTCGGAAGTGACAGCAGGGCAGCCGAGCGTGCCGGAGCTCAGCTGGGATTCGTCATCCTCGGACTCTCCTCCACCTTTGGTCCAAGCCAGGTCAACCTCCTCCAGCTTCTGAGGGACCAGGGCTGCCATTTCAGGGCCCCAGGCCTCGTCTTCTTCTGGAGTTGTCTGCCCTTCCTCCTCCTCCTCCTCCTCCTCCTCCTCTTCAGCAGCAAAGGAAGGCTGGGTGATGGGAACTTCTCTTTCCAGCTCTGGTGACAGGCAAGGGACCACCGGCGGCGGCCTCACCAAGACCCCCTCCGCCAGCTCCCCCTCAGAGGCCTCCTCCATGGCTTCCGACTCAGCCATCAGGTTGGGGGAACAGGAGGGGGAGGTGCTGGCCGTGCCGGACGAGGCCCAGCTGCCCCCCTCGGCCGTGATGTAGGACCCCGAGGGTGAGGTGGGCGGGGAGCCAAGGCCCTCGTTGTCTGTGTCGTTGTGCTCCTCACTGAAGCTCTCTTTGGAGAAGGGGAGAAGGTGCTGCTGCTGCTGCTGCTGCTGCCGCCTGAATTGGGAGAAGGCTGCCCGGATGGGGGTCGAGGGAGCCGTGAAGTAGACCTCCGAATCCAGGGCCCCAAAAGGGTTGGCCAGGGGAGGGCCCTGGGCCTCCTCCCCCAGCTCCAGGGGAATGTCTTTGGTGGTCGCGGGAGGAGGGGAAGGCACGTCAGCCATGGGTTCGCCCTGAGAGATTGAGGGTGAGGAGGACGCCTCTGGCCCGGCCGTCCCTGCCTCCGGCTCCGTGTGCTTCAGAAGGCCGGGCAGGGAGAGGCGCAAATCTCTTGCAGCTGGCAGAGGAGGCCTCCCCGGGAGCTCCTCAGCTCCCAGTGGAGCCGGACCTTCTGCACCACTTGTGTGGTTGTTGTCTCCCTCCTCCTCCTCCTCCTCCTCTTCCTCCTTTGGCCCAGAGTTGAGGTCCAACACAGCAGGCCTGGCCTGGATGAGGGTGGCCCTCAGCCCACTCTCGTCCACATCCTCTTCCTCGCTCAGGCACTGCGTCTCCTCTCCCATGACGATCCGGGTCTCTAGCATGTCCTCTCCCGGAGGTTCCGTAGACCTTTGGAGACCCCTTGGTTGGGCTGGGGGGTCTCTCCCGCCATGACCTGCCCACATTCACTCAGGGCCACCAGGCCGGCCGTGGCGTTGCTCACGGCCGTGTCGCAGCTGGCCCCTTCCGGCTGAGGCCGGTCTTCTTTCTTGGAGGGTTGGAAGGCCAGCATGTTCTTGTCACAAAGGGAGGGACCCACCGAGGCCTCTGCCAGGAAGTCAGGCGTCGCCGCTGGGGAGAACTGGAGGGGCGTCAAGGCATCACTGCTGGGCGTGGAGGCCAGGGAGTTGGTCTGAGAACCATCTGCACAGAGAGAGAGAGAGAGAGAGAGAGAGAGAGAGAGAGAGAGAGAAAGGTCACTGAGGAGAACTCAAATGCACTTCAAAAGCTGGAGTCAAGCTCCATCTTTGAGCATTCAACACACTTCTGTTACAAGATTTTAAACACAACGTGTGGAACAAATCACACCTATGATTCCTGCCAGACAACAACCAATCATAAGAACATAAGAAGAGCCCTGCTGGGTCCAGCCAAAGGCCCATCTAGTCCAGCTTCCTGTATCTCACAGTGGCCCCACCAAATGTGTCTGGGGAGTGCATAGATATCGGTTTCCTGCATCTGGTCCTTGAAGTACCCCAGTTTTAAGACTGGAGATTACACATCTCCATCATGGTTTGTAACCTGTGATGGACTTTTCCTCCAGGAATCTTTTCCCCCTTTTGAAGGAATCTGTCCAATCACCACCTCCTGTGGCAGGCAGTTCCACAGAATAACAACATGCTGGGTAGAGATGTATTTTCTTTTGTCTCTTCTCACTCTCCCAACCCTCAGTTTGAGTGGATATCCCCTAGTTCTGGTATTTTGTGAGAGGGAGAAGAGCGTCCCTCTATCCACTTTACTCATGCCCTGCAACTGGGGAAGAAAACCACATTTTGTTCCCCAGTTCACAACTTGGTTGTTCGGGAATGAGGGCAGAAACAGTGATGGCACAAACCTCTCCATGTTTTTGCAACCGCACAGAAAAACTGGTGATGATTCCTTGGTGTTTAAATCGACGTCCTTGCACAAATCTTGGGAAGTGGTGGTGGGGGTTTCTATTGCCACTCCCCAAACTGCATCGAGGGACACCAGCAAGCAATGAACGGAATAAGGCAAGGCAGCACCAAATGCATCCCCTTCAGAACATATTGATACTAGAACTGAGCAGATTTGGGATTTTTGAAATGGGGGGCATCCTACACACCTCTAACCAAACCCCCTCATCTAAGAACAAACATTATTGCTAAGAAGCACAGCTTAAAAAACAACATCTCAGCAAACAAAACAGCCCATTCTCAGGGAAGGCCAACCAGATCATTCGAGAAGCTTTTAAGATGAGGTTCTGTTTGGCCCAGAGCCTAAAAGCTTCCCCTAAAAAACAAACAGCTGGGAATGAGATACAGAATCATTGGTCTGCAAGCACGTTCAACCCTTGGGGCTTCCGTGCACTGTTAAGGAGGGCCCATTTTCCAATACAGTACATTATGGAGCTGAAGGCATCCATTGCCAGCCGAGAAGAAAGAGCTGAAGTTTTGACCATTTTCTCATTTCACAACGTGGCTGTTCTGGACAGAGAAAGGTTCTTTGCCTGAGTGTCATGACCACCACCACCCCCAGCTTCTGTTCTGATGTCATCCAGAGACACATGCCTGGACCCTGACATCTCAGAGAGCAGGTTTTCCAATATGATTTTGGGAAACTAGCCACTAGTCTACCTAACTAGGCTTTGCTGCTATTTTCTATGTAGGGACCCTCCCCCCCAAAAAAACCCACACAATGTTCCCAGTATCCAGCTAAATAACACAGAAACACATCAGAACTGCAACTAAACTGTAACTATCCTCTTCTCTGGGGGTGTTTATACACGACCCCTAAACTCTGCGGCAAATGGCTGCAAGCTCCGGAGCTTAAAAATGTTTTCCCACCAGCTCCGGAGTTTGCAGAAAATTAAGTGCGACCCCGCCCACCTAAGCGCGACCCAGCGCACTTTTCGTGTACCTGCTCTCCCGTGGTGACAATCCCTGATGCGGTTTTAAGGGAGTGAGTGTCGGCTCTCCTCGCGTCTGTTTTGTTGTTGTTTTTTGCCTGCCGCCCCTTTAAGAGAAGGAACCAGGAAGCCGGGCGGAATCAGGAAGAGAAGGAATCAGGAAGCCAGGTGGCTTCGGAGGTGAGATGCATTTTTTCCTCTCTTTTTTTCTCCCACCCCTCACGCAGACAGGAGCAAGGAAGTGCTGAGGGGTGGGAACACAGCAAGAGCAACGAACCCCTAAGATCTCTGGTCCGAATTTAAGTGGCCAGCGGATCTTAGGGGTCGTGTGAAAAAGCCCTGGGTGTTTGGGTCTCCTACTTGGAATCATGATCAGTGCTTAGAAAAGTTGATTTTTTTCCCCCCAAATGCAGCTTCCAGAACCACCCATAGAAGCAACTTGCAACTTGCCACCTTTATCAAAGCATAGCAACTTGCTATCTTTATCAAATATCGATAGCAACTTGCTATCTTTATCAAAGCATTGTACCCAAAATGCGATCTTGATAGAGGGTGTAGTCTATCAGGCACTGAGAATCTTTTTGGTGAGATGGAATACACCAGATGATGGGTATCAGGAGGCAGGCTGGTGTTAAGACTGCTTCCAAGTCCCGGATACAGTTTCACCCGGCTTATCAAACAAAGCAGCCTAGTCCTTGACCACAACCCCTTCCCATCCTCAATTTGACTCTCACCAAAAAGATCTTCAGCGCCTGATAGACTACATCCTCTATCAAGATTGCATTTTTGGTACAATGCTTTGATAAAGACAGCAAGTTGCTTTCGAAAGCTTAGCTTACATTTTTTTTGTTTTTAGTAGTGACCAATAATGGTATCACAGAATCAGCCAGGTGATGTGATCTCAGAAAAGGTACTTCTTTGGTGAGATGGAATACACCAGGAGAGGACCTGAATTCATCCCCTCCAGGGAATTCTGAGAGGTAAAAATTCCCTGAGATCTGGGGTAGAACACCAAGCGTTTGGGGATTCATCTCCTGAAAGGCTTCCCCTCCCCCCTCCCCCTGAACACCCTTCCAGATAGTTCCCACCCGCCGGTATTGATCACTTTTCCTGGACAGCCCTATAAATGGACTGGATAAGTGCACGATTGGCACTTTGAATGCACAAGGCCATAAATCGGTGTTGCTTACTCTTTTTATGAAGGCCAGGGAAAATCTTCCAAACCTAATGCAGGCTATTCGCCTCTTGGGCAAGAAAGGCAGCTAATGGGCTCCGACCCGTCCCTGCCTTCTGCGATCGATCCAGCCCAGCCTCCTACTTACAAGAAACTGTTGGCCAGCATCCTCTCAGCTCTGAAGGTGGCTATGGAGAGAATGCCAGGGGGGTGCTCCTCCTGCCTGAAAAAAAAACCAAGAGCTGCCCCCCCCTTAGAATCCCCTATATTCTCTTTCCCATAAAAACACATCCTTCCACAAGCATGCAAGGGCCAAACTAAACAGCTTCCCTCTCCAGATTTGGCAGGACCTGGAAAGAAGAGATGGCAAAAAAGGCCAAAACAAAGGGGATGATATTTGCATCCTCCCTGTTTTTAGCTCTTGGGAAATGTCTTATTAATGATGTAAACCGCCTTAAGGAGAAAGGCAGGATAAAAATATTTTGAATGAATGAAGGAATAAAACAGGGAGGGTGGACCTCTGGCCAAAGGGGGTCTGCAAAGGCCGGGGGGGTTTCCCATCTGGCCTGCAGTGGTCTTCTTTCTCTTATCTCTGATTAGAAATGCAAGCACTTTGGGGGCCTTAAATCAGCCTCTCATCTCCAGGAACTAATATGAGTCTTGAAAGCCCAGGGAATCGTTGTGTGAAACTATTTGGCCACTGATTTGCAAGAGAGGGGGGGGGAGAGAGAGAGGCCTAATCATCACGTCAACCACAGCAACTTGGACGAGGTCAGACAAGGATTACTGGGGGTGGGGGTGGGGGGCTGGATTAGCACCTTGAGCAGATGCGCTCCTCCGAAAGAAGCAGAGGACCTCTGAAGAAACGATCCATGGAGTGAATGGAGGGGGTGAAGCGTATGCCCAAGGTATGGCAAGTGGAATGGCAAGCACCAAGAAGCTCTATGGCCCTTTGTACACGACCCCTAAACTCCGCCGCAAATGGCTCCCAGCTCCAGAGCTTAAAATTGTTTCCCCACCAGCTCCAGAGTTTACAGAAAACTAAGTGCGACCATGCCCACCTAAGCGCGTCCGTGCACTTTTCAGGTACCTGCTCTTGGAGGGTGAAAATTCCTGATGGGGATATAACAGTAGTGACTGCCAGGCTCTCCTTGCTTCTGTTTGTTCTTTTTTTGCCCCCCGCCCCTTTAAGAGATCTGAATGCAGTGCCGGACAGCAGAATGGAGGTGAGCGGCATTCTTTTCTTCCTTTTTTTCTCCCTCCCCTCACGCAGCCAGCAGCCAGGAGTGCAGAGGGGGTGGGAACGCAGGAACAGTGATAAACCCCTAAGATTTCTGGTCCGAATTTAAGTGGCCAGCGGATCTTAGGGGTCGTGTGAAAAGGCCCTTTGTTTGTTTGTTTGTTTGTTTGTTTTGAATATTTTGTACCCCACCTTTGTCCTTGCAAAAAGGACCCAAGGTAGCTTACAAGAATGAGGGACAATATACAGCCCAGAACATTTACTCTGTAAGAGATGGCCATCTGCTCCTGTTTGTGTGCCTCTCAAGAACCAAGCCTGGAAGTGATGGATTAGCTTTATTACACACTTGTTACATCCAAATTCCACCTTC
Source organism: Phrynocephalus forsythii (assembly GCA_029282475.1). Lineage (NCBI taxonomy): Eukaryota > Metazoa > Chordata > Lepidosauria > Squamata > Agamidae > Phrynocephalus > Phrynocephalus forsythii. The sequence continues at coordinate 1,662,190 of JAPFRF010000009.1, forward strand.
TTTCCAGTGAGCTGGAGGACAAAAAACATGGCCCCCTCCTCCTCCTCCTCCTCCTCCCTCCTTTACCACTTTCATCCACCTTGCAAGGCAGATCATCTCTTAAATCAGTGGTTCCCAACCTTGAAAACCCTGCTTTTCTTGGAGTGCAACTCCCAAGAACCCCAGGGGTAGCACAACTAGTGCTGAAGACTTCTGGGAGTTGTAGTTCAAGAACAGACCATGGCAGGCACAAGGTCAGCCACTGAGTATCTGAACCAGTCCTCCAAACTGCAAGCCACGACAGGACTGTGGCTTTCAAGAAAACACACAGTTTACCTGTAGCAAACGATATTTTTCTGGAGGGGGGGAAGTGTCACAATCAAGATAACATTTAAAAAGCAACACTGCATGGGAAGAAAGCCAACAGCAAGCAAACAAACAAACAAAACAGCTTGATTCATTCAAAAGGTGGCAAATAAATGGGTCCTAAGAAAACCTTTATAAATATCAGGATGGGCTGGCGTGTCGTGAAAGGAGAGCATTCAACAGCCAAATAAATGGGTCCTAATGCAAACACAGCCTTGAATTCAGGAACCCCAGAGCAGAAAGCTGGTTGCTTAAAATAACAGAGGATGATGTTAAAAATACCAGTGATTTCATGGTTAAATTATATTCAACTAGGAAAATGGATAAAGGACTGGGGAAAGAGAAATAAGCAATTCAGAGAACAAAAAACACAGTCGATGTTGGGGAAAGGTGGAAGGCATCAGGAGAAGAGTAAAAACCGAACCTGAGATGGATTGACTGGGTGAGAATTTTGAAGCCACAGCCTTGGTTTCAGATGGTATTTCCTAAACAGAAGCTGCTGAACAGCTGGTTGAAATGTTAAAATGAAAATCCAAATGTTTTTAGAGCTAAGTAATATGATTAAGATGGATATAGATTGTAACCAGGTGCCATCAAGTCCATTCTGACTAATGGCAACCTGATTAATTTCAAAAATTGAAGTTTTCAAGATGGGAGTATAAGAAGGCATCAAACCTGCAGTTTGTTAAACGAGGAGAAATGAAAAAGACATTTTTCCCTTCTTAAATTTTTAGGGACTTCGAAGGAAAAGGGGAACCAGGTGATATCTGCATATCTGCATGAGCCTAGAAGATGGGCCGAATAAGAATGTATGGATGGACCCGTGGGATAATATAAATAAGTTTTTTTCTTTCATTTTTATTTATATTAAAATTTAATAAAAAACATTTAAATATATAATATAATAAGGTGCCTAATATATAAATAATATATAAATAAGTTCATGGGGACACTGGAACCATATCATCTGCATGAGCCCTTTCTCCCATAGCTAGATGGGCAGCATATAAATCTAATATATAAATAAGTTCAAGCAACACAAGGATATCTGTGCTTCCCATCTTCCAATCCATCCCACCCAGTGGACCTGAATGTCTCAGGTGAGGCCACCTCTCCCAGCCCACAACAGGTACATTTCCACACATCCGGCCTCCACAACACCCATCCTCCTTTTTAAATTCAGACTGGCAAACGGAAGCTGAGTTAACAGCCACGACTGGTACACAAGGGTATTTGGCCCATGCCCCTGGAAAGGATAACCCCTTTTACCTCTCTCTGCCCAGAGCTGAAGGTGATTCAGCACACCCCCCATGAAAGCAAAGATTCCTGGAGACCACGGTCAGGTAAAGGTCTTCTGAACAGCAAGCCAGAAAAGAAGAGCCTGACCTAGCATCAGGAACCCAAACCACCAACACCTGAAGCCCTGGCCTTTTATCCAGGACAGGAAAAACCTGGAGCCTGTGACTTGCCAGGGTTGAGGGAGAGGAACCCTTCTTAAAGGGAGAGCAGTCTCCCTTGGCTTTGCCTTTCAGAGAGGTGTTCCTCTCCCAAGGTAAGTTGTGCCTCTGTTTGCTTACTCAGAAGTATGCCCCATGCTCTTCTGCAGGCTTCCTCCTCCTGTGTAAAGAGCCAAAAAGCAAAGTGTGCTGATTATATATTTATTTATACAAGATACATTTAAAAAGCAAGGACTCTCTAAGTGGTTTACAGTTGACTTATGCGGGCTACACATTGCAGCCCCCAGTAAACTGGGTCCTCATTTTACCCACCTGGGAAGGATGGAAGGCAGAGTAAACCTGGAGCCATCTACCTGGGATTGAACCAGGGACATGAGCAGAGCTTTGGCGGCAGCACTGCATTTTAACCACTGTGCCACAAGGGTGACACGTGGCAGAGCATCACCACCTCACGTAATCCACCTCCCCAGCTGCCTTTCCCCAAAGCAGAGGATGTTTTAGGACAGTGATGGCGAACCTTTTAGAGACTTAGTACCCAAACTGCAATGCAAAACCCACTTTTTTTTTTTTTGCAAAGTGCCAGTACAGCAATTTAACCTGAATAAGGGTGGCTGTGAAGGGGCAATGTCGGGGGCCCACAGAAAGGGCTCTGAGTGCCACCTTTGGCACCCCTGCCATAGGTTCGCCAACACTGTTTTAGGGGCTTTGCAGAAGAAGGGGTGGCAGTAAAGCCACTCTGCCACACCTCGGCCCCTCACCTTGCCTAACAGTGGCCGTTGGCCATCTTAGATGGGAGTTCTAGTCCGACACACCTGGTTAAGATGATAGGTAAAAAACAAAAGTGGAAAAAATCCTTTAAAAACACTGAAGGGCAAATAAAGAGGACAAAATCATGGTTACACCTTTTTTTAAAATGAGAGCCTTTCAAGGACCAGTCAAGACTCTGCATCTCATACAGAGAGCCTAGACAGAGTAGCTCCTTTTTTCAGAGGGCTATAAGTTTCCCCTAGAAAGCACTGCATAAACACACCGAGTCCTCAGACTGCAGTTATTAAGCAGTGAGGTGGAAACATCTGGGAGTAGCTATAAACCCAGAGGCTCTCAACCTTGGGCGCCCCAGGTGTTCTAGGACCACAACTCCCAGAAGCCCCGGGCAGCACAGCTAAGTGTAAAGGCTTCTGGGGTTTGGGGTCCAAGAACACCCGGGTCGCCCAAGGTTGGTGTCACTGCTCTACCAGGTTACTGGATGAGCTTCCCAAACATTTCTGCACCCCTCAGGACCACCAGCACGGTCCTGTGCACCTCTGACAGATCCCATGCCACAGGCTGGAATCTGTCAGGTCATGTATGAGTGGCCCTTCAGGAAAAGCTCTACCTGTTGAGTGCCTGTTCATAGCGCATCTGGAGCCCCGTGGAGGGAGAACGCATAGAGCCAACCGCCTGCAGAGTGGATGATGATGAACTACAATTGCCATCGGCTCTCCACGCGCTTGATGGCCCCACTCTTCACACCATAAGACCCAGCTGACTGATGGACACTGGAGTCCTAACGCACAAAGGGTGACAGGTTCCCCACTCCTTACAGCAGTGGCTTCTAGGCTCCTATTCACTGACTGCAACTCCTGTTTGCTCAAGGGAACAGCATGCTTAGTTTAAAGAACCAGTCACCACCTCCCAAATAAGCCACTCATGGCGACACCTCTCTCTGTGTACCGTATTTTATTGCACGCCTCCGGATGTATATGTCACGTCAACCTCTTCCTCAACAGCCTTTTCCATAAGCAGCAGCAAATCAAAAGTGTGCTGCTTATCTGTTGCCCCAGAGTACATCAAGCACTCTCTGGCCGGTTTACAATTTAATCATGCAGGCGACACATTGCCCCCACCACCCAGCAAGCTGGGTACTCGTTTTGCCGACCTCTGAAGGATGGAAAGCTGAGTGAACCATGAGCTGGCTACCTGGGATTGAACCCCAGGTCGTGAGCACAGTTTTACCTGCAGGACAGGCATTGAACCACTGCGCCACGAGGCTCTCTAAGGGTGTTTATACACGACCCCTAAACTCCGGGGCAAATGGCTCCCAGCTCCAGAGCTTAAAAATGTTTACCCACCAGCTCCAGAGTTAACAGGAAATTAAGTGCGACCCCGCCCACTTTAGCGTGTCCCAGCACAGCTTTCAGGTACCTGCTCTTTGGAGGTAAAAATTATTTGATCCGGTGTAACGATAGTGAGTGCGGGGCTCTCCTTGCTTCTGTTTGTTGTTTTTGGCTCCTGCCCCTTTAAGAGCTACTTTTACAGAGATGAGAGGCAGAAAAAGGTGAGCGGCATGCTTTTCTTTCTCTTTTTCTCCTTCCCCTCATGCAGCCAGCAGCCAGGAAGTGCGGAGGGGGGTGGGGACAGAGGAAGACAGAGGAAGAGTGACGAACCCCTAAGATCTCTGGTCCGAATTTAAGTGGCCAGCGGATCTTAGGGGTCGTGTAAAAAGGCCCTAAGCTGTGCCAGTCTGGTGACACCTTCATGACCTCCAACGTGGGCTGCTGAGGGTGACAATCCAGAGAGAGGACGGCCAGATTTAAGCCACAGCCCTTCATCCTCAAAATGTGAGATGTGTGTGACTCCCACCTCTGTCCTCCTCACTTCCCCAAACATGACTCCACCGAAGCTATTAAAGGAGACACGGCCTCGAATCAGCAAGAGCTGAACGGAGCTCAGCCCATTTAACAGCACAGTCTTCTGGAGGCCACTCACTGATTCAGTTTCCGGAGGTCAGGAATGACCTGGAAGCACATGATAACAGTGCCAACAATGGGGGCAATAGTTTTTTTAGAGCCACAGAAGAACCATCTGAGGGTGGCGGTTGTTTTTAAATCACAAAGCCTCCCTTCTCAGACTTCTTTCAAGAACAGACTTGCTCAAGAACCACACCTCTTCCATCACCACCACATGGTGGTCCGTGTTGACATGTGCACAGAGCTGGGGGGGTGGCAGGGTTGGGGGGGGCAGCTTTTGGGGACTACAGTTCCCAGATTCCCCTGCTGGAACTTGTATCCGAAAAGGAAGTTTTTTTCCAGCCCTGCCTTTCAGAACATTCTGTGAAACAGAAATCACAGCATTGAGGACACCCAGCTGCCCTTTCAGCTTCTCCAGGACGGCGGGGGGGGACCGATATGGAGTGAATTTAATTCCCCAGCAAGGCGACGGAGACCCGAACTGACAGGGTGGAATCAAAGTGCAGCCTCCAAGATCTGTAACAATGTTTTGCGTGCTTGCTAGCAAGGGTGCTGGATTTTGCTTTTGCCTCACTGCCCGCCAGCATCTTTGCGAGGGCAGCTGCGGCTCCAGAGAGAGGACACAGACGCGTCCCTAACTGGTTCTGACGACTTCAATTCCACGGATTTAAATTGGCTGGAGACCTTCGGCAACTGGACGCAAGAGAGGAGAGCCAGCTGAGAGGAGTACGCTTCCCCACGAGCCCAATGAAAACGGAACAGGGCACACAGCCCCCAAGCTTGTTTCCTTTGGAGGTGTCCATCTTCATTGGTTTTTTTTTCCCAAGAACATATTCATATTTAGAGTCTGTGGCCATCTATGGCATGCAGAGCTGGAGAAAGGCCCCTTTTGGACTACATTTCCCATAATCCCAACTAGTCTTATTCATGCATTTTCCCAGACAGACTGGACTCAAGAGTTTGAACATTAGTGTTCTGCTTATATATACTACTCCATACCACTTCAAGTAGTCTCTGGGCGGTTTACAGTTTAATTCTGCAGGCTACACATTGCCCCCTCCCTCAGCAAGCCGGGTACTCATTTTACCGACCTCAGAAGGATGGAAGGCTGAGTCAACCTTGAGCCAGCTACCTGGGATCGAACCCCAGGTCGTGAGCGCAGTTTTACCCGCAGGACAGGCATTTAACCACTGCGCCACAAGGCCTGCTACCCCTTGCATGGTTCGCTCCAGAGCTTGGGAACCCGTTGCCCCCCCCCCGCCACCGCCCCAGAGGATAGGACCTGGAAAATCAGAAGGTAGACCCAGTGGCTGGAAGATCTGCCAAGTTGCCCCCTGTCCCTGCCCCCACCCCCCACAAACAGCAAATTGCAGCTGGAGTCCAGCATCATTGCAGTGGACGCTAATGGCCATTCACTCTGTTTGTTGTTTCTTTAGAACATTTTTACTGTGCTTTTCTTCTTGGAAAGGACCCAAGGTGGCTTACAACAGTTTACAAGGTTGGAGACAACAAGTATACAACAATTGTTGTCACGGTAAAGACCATATTCACAGCTAAGAACAAGGCTTGTCAGGAGGCATCTTACATTGTTAGAAGGCAATATTTAAGCTAAGAACAATAAGTAAACAAGTATCAAGAAAAATGCTACTCTGAGAGATGGAAAACTAAAAATGGGAAAGCACCACTAATACTGCAGTACGCATCCAGTCCAAGCAGTCCAATGCATAAAAATCCATCTAAAAATCAGCGAACAGGTAGTCTGTCACTAAGGGGAGGCTTGCCAGCAAAGGGAGGCTGAAGGATGATGGGAGGTGTAGTCCAGTCCTGTCTGCCCACTCTGCTCCATCTGCCACAGGCTCCAGCAGAGATCTTCCATGTCACCTATTTAGGGACTCTTCACAGCAGGGATGCTGATTCGGTTCCTCCTTCCTTACCTCTACCTTATCTCTGGCTCCATGGGATCTGAGGACCCTGCACTAAGACCGGGCCCACCTCACATCTCCCACATTTTAATCCCCCACACTTATACAACTCTTGAGCAAGATCATACGGGCACATGCAGGGGCCAGCTGCCAAGCCGGCAACGCACCCCACAACTGGCCTGGCACCAGCTAAAGCCTACAATATAAGTCTACCATACAAACGCAGGAGTAGTCCAGAAGTACTTTTAACTCTCCTGGGCTCCAACCCCTAAGAACCCTGAGATCTGTAGTCTGGCAAGTTTACCTAAATGCCTCAACAAAAGAGCGCTAGGGGTTGGCTCTGAATTCTGCTGGACAGTTCTCAGAAACCTTGACACTGTGGCATAAGAACATAAGAAGAGCCCTGCTGGATCAGGCCAAAGGCCCATCTAGTCCAGCTTCCTGTCTCTCACAGTGGCCCCACCAGATGCGTCCAGGAGCGCACAAGACTAGATATCTGTCTCCTGATATCACTCCCCTGCATCTGGTCCTTGAGGTACCCTGGTTTTAAGCTTGGAGATGACACATCTCCCTCATGGTTTGTAACCTGTGATGGACTTTTCCTCCAGGAATCTCTCCAATCCCCTTTTGAAGGCATCCAGGCCAGATGCCATCACCACATCCTGTGGCAGGAAGTTCCACAGACTAACAACACGCTGGGTAAAAAAAATTTCTTTTGTCTGTTCTCGCTCTCCCAACGTGGCTTTCAACGTGGTGCCCAACAGTTAATGAGGGAGGCAGCTCCACCATCTTCTGCTGTTTCCTTCTGCCCAGGTGTAGGCCTGCAGGACCCTCAGGACGGCCACTCTCCCCTCATCTGAACCTCTCATCCCAATGAAGTCCATCATCCACTTGGTGCTGTTTCTGCCTTCAGACATGTGGCTGGCCCTCCACCTCTGTTCCTCCGCGGCAAATGGCTCCCAGCTCCGGAGCTTAAAATTGTTTCCCCACCAGCTCCAGAGTTTACAGAAAATTAAGTGCAACCACGCCCACCTAAGTGCGTCCCAGCACACTTTTCAGGTACCTGCTCTCTGGGTGTGAAAAATCCCTGATGCAGATGTAAAGGAGTGAGTGCTGGGCTCTCCTCCCTTCTGTTTGTTGTTTTTTTGCCCCCATCCCTTTAAGAGATCTGAATGCTGCCGGGAACAGAGCGAGAGGGCAGAAGGAGGTAAGCCAGCATTCTTTCCTTCCTTTTTTCTCCCTCCCCTCACGCAGACAGCAGCCAGGAGTGCGGAGGGGTGGGAACACAGGAACAGCAACAACCCCCCAAGATCTCTGGTCCGAATTTAAGTGGCCAGCGGATCTTAAGGGTCGTGTGAAAAGGCTCAAAGTCTACAGGTTTTTGAGAGATGCTGCCTTAAGGAGAATTTCTAAACCAACCCCTTCCCTGTGGTTGCTCTCAGTTTTCAAATTGCTGGCCCATTATTCATGAGATTTTAAATTGCTGGCACATTATCTCCCCCTCCCCCATTACAGGAAGGCCACATGCAAAAGGGGGAGAGGGCTGTTGCCCCTTTAACGCCGGTGTGGAAGAGGACATTTCAGCAGCTGCACCTTGCTTTCTGCACAAGACAATTCCAGGGGCGGGAGCCGCTGTGGCCTTGAGCTGCCCTCCCCGGGAGAGTGAGTGAAGGAGTCACGTTGCTCTGGTGCCACTGCTTCTGTTGCTTAAGTATTCGGATTTGTTCTTTAGTCCAGAAGGCCCATGCTGGGTAAGTCCATGCACAGTCGGTGACTCAGAACAGGAAGCCCTCCTTAAGCAAAATCGGATTTGTCTCCCGAGAAGGGATGCCTCAGCCCTTTTAGACAGATTAGCAGGTGGCCAAGCGGGATCTGGGCTCTTTGTTGTGTTCCTCCAATCGTCACCTTTTTGTCTCTATGTCGTCTGCAGGTCATGGCTCCATTGTCTTTGGAATAAGAACATAAGAATGTACCATAAGAACACAAGAAGAGCCATGCTGGATCAGGCCAAAGGCCCATCTAGTCCAGCTTCCTGTATCTCATTGTGGCTCCACCAGATGCATCCGGGAGTGCATGAGACTAGATCTCTGTCTCCTGATACCTCTCCCCTGCATCTGGCCCTTGAAGTTACCCTGGTTTTAAGCCTGGAGATGACACATTGCCATCATGGTTTGTAACCTGTGATGGACTTTTCCTCCAGGAATCTGTCCTATCCCCTTTGGAAGGCACCCAGGCCAAATGCCATCACCACATCCTGTGGCAGGGAGTTCCACAGACTAACAACACGCTGGGTTAAAAAAATTTATTTTGCCTGTTCTCACTCTCCCAACCCTCAGTTTGAATGGATGTCCCCTAGTTCTGGTATTTTGGGAGAGGGAGAAGAGCGTCCCTCTATCCACTTTACTCATGCCCCTGCATCTCCAGGCTTAAAACTGGGGTACTTCAAGGGCCAGATGCAGGGAGAGATCTAGTATCGTGTGCTCCCAGATGCATCTGGTGGGGCCACAATGTGAGATACAGGAAGCTGGACTAGATGGGCCTTTGGCCTGATCCAGCATGGCTCTTCTTAGGTTCTTATGTTCTTAGAAAATGGGGAAAAGGGATGCCTTGGATTTAATAAACTTTAAAAGAAGAAGTGCAACTGCCTTAATAATCCAGCTCCAGCACATCTGAAAGGCACCCTATTATATACATGCTGTAAAGTATTTCACACAACCTGCCTTAGAAGTAATTTGTTCCTGTTTCTTGTTACAGTGCTTGAAAGATACCTTGTTTTAATTATTTGTTACAATGTTAAAAAAAAGCAATAGCTTCTTTGCTCCTTATTCTTTCTCTGGCACCTTCTCTTGGCTTTTAGAAAAACACTTAGGATTGCAAAGAGAATAAGATAAACTTGGGAAATGACTTTGAGAGTAAATGCCCTTGGAAAGCAGAAACACAATTCACTCCTCACACCGAGTAACGTCAGCCCTATTCACTACTTGCCTTCTGAAATGTAACTCCATTACATCCACAAAGTAACTATCGACAGAGAACTATGTTGTGTGGGAGTCAGGCTCTGGTGTTTAGTGGGTGGTCCAGACGGACATGGTGTTTCAAAGTTCAGGGCCGCTTCTGCCTTTTGAAGAAGATGCTGGGCAGAGCATCACCTAATGCAGGCATGTCCAGACTTTGGCCCTCCAGATGTTTTGGACCACAACTCCCAGAATTCCAAGTCTAGATTGCCAATGACAAAGGATTGTGGGAGTTGTGGCCCAAAACATCTGGAGGACCAAAGTCTGGACACCACTGACCTAATGCTTCCAGCACCAGGCTGCCTCTTCTGGTCCGAGGCCTCTGTCAGGCAATGAAAGCATTGCTTATTTTTGGAATTTTGCAGGCTGGTCTGTTGGATCAGCCTGCGTTTGGCTGGCAGACAGGGCCTTCTGTGGGAAACGAGTCTTACGTCTTTTCTTGGCGCCTGGGTAGTGGATGCAGAATGGCGTCATAGCGCTGGAATTAGGCGGCACCTATTTATTTAACGGTAATTTATTTTTACCATTCTAACTGACCTTCACTTTGGTGAGTTCAAACAAGCTTAGATGGCTTGCCTTCATCCTATTTAAATGCCCCCCTCCCAAAGGCCCCAGGAGGGAGGTCAAACTGACAGGTCAGTCCCAGCCCAAGGTCACCTGCTGACCTTCCTGGCAGATTTGGACCCAGGCGTCCTCAGGTTTGATCTCCTCCTCTAGCCACTCTGCCCTGCTGGCTTTGTAAGAGGTACGAAGACACATATCTGAACAGCCTCTATAGGAAGATTGGAAGAGTTGTACAGTTACAAATTTCTAGTTAAATTGTTCTAGTTCAGCAGCTGATGTGCAGGGATTCACACGGCAGAATAGCTTCAAGTACCCCAGATTGGTCCACCCCTTTACCTGGCACTTCTAGTCTCAATAACTCCACCTGAGGCATTAGTGGAAGGAATAAAAGCTTTCATTACTTACAATCAAACAGCAAACTAAGAGACGTGTCTGCTTTGAGCAACAGACCTCAAAAGATTCCCGAGAAGGAGAAAGGAAACACTGAGCAGAGAGGCAAGGTTGTCTTTGAATTCAAAGTTAGTGCTGGATAGATTGACAGTCACCCCAGTCTAAGAAGATCCCTCCCAGCCTAACCTGCTAAAAGCGGCATGCAAGGTTGCCACAACCCGCAACAGGAAGCTGTCTTAGACTGAGTTAATCCATTGATCCATTTTAGCTCCCTGTTTCCAACACAGCCTAGCAGGGGGTCTCCAAACTTCCAGGCTAGATTCTTTCCCAGCCCTCCTTGCAGACGTTGCTGGGGGTGGGAGGGAAACGGAGGCAGTGGGGGGCCTTCTGAATGCAAAGAATATGCTCTAGCACAGTGTTTTTCAACCTTTTTTGGGCAAAGGCACACTTGTTTCATGAAAAAAATCACGAGGCACACCACCAATGAAAAAAGAATATGCTCTAAAGCATTTTTACAGCTGGGGAAAGTTTCTCATACCTGGGGAAAGTTTCTCTCCTGCCTCTCTCTCTCTCTCTCTTTTTTTTTTAATGCAGTAGATCAAGCCATCTCGTAGAATCATCGTAGGGTTGGAAGGGTCCTTGGAGGTCTTCTAGTCCAACCCCCTGCAAAAGGCAGAAGACCTCATGCCATCCCGGACAGGTGGCTGTCCAAAATTTCTAAAGAAAACAGTGGAATTTTGACCAAGTCAGGAACGGCTCCTTCCTTTGGTTTCCTAGTTGAACTCAGCCATGACTAGAAAGCAGAAAAATTGCTGTTTCGGTTTCCCAGAATCCCCTGGGCGAGGATGGCCACCAGCCCTTGTGGCTGCAGGATTCTGGAGGTAAGAACATAAGAACATAAGAGAAGAGCCCTGCTGGATCAGGCCAAAGGCCCATCTAGCCCAGCTTCCTGGATCTCCCAGTGGCCCCACCAGATGCCTCTGGGACAAAAGAACTATGCTGGATCAGGCCAAAGATCTCTGTCTCCTGATCCCACTCCCCTGCCTCAGGCCCTTGAAGGACCCCGGTTTTAAGCCTGGAGATTACACCTCTCCCTCATGGTTTGTCAACTGTGACGTCCCCCCAAAGCCAGGTGTACAAGCGCCATTAAAATGCCACGTGTGGTTGTGTGGCGGTCAAAGGTGGGGAAGTGTCCCTTCGGCCAGCATGAGGTCCCAAAGGAGCCTGGGATCCGTGGGCAATTCCTAGACCTCCATTCAGGTGGAAATGAAAATGCCAGCGGCAGGAAGGAGTGACACAGGGCACTGGGTGAGCCCAGAGAATCCCATCAAGTGTTCAGCTTTGGCTCCTGGGCGCCGCTCCTGCAACTGGGCTCATGAAATCTGCCTTGAAGTAAGATGGCACAGAGCTCGGTCTTGGATCTTATTTCCACTGCGAAATGATTAAATATAGAGCACAGCTCGCTCTCGGCACATTCCGGCATCTTCTGCCTGAGCGGTAGTGAAAGAAATCTACCCTTTGAACAGAGATAAGAAAATTCAAACCAACAGGGCATCAGAACCTCAAAGCAGACAATTAAGGAGCAAAAGCCGAAATACTGAAGTCCCTTCTCAAAGACAATTCCTGCTATTTGTTTCCATTTTTAAAAAAATTATTTGCATTTTTTTAACTCTTCGGGGTCATAGAACTAGGACTGTCAGCACGACTCCATTCCTGTGCAAAAATTGCCTTCCCGTAATTGGCCTGAATAATTGGCCAGTGCAAAGGAATAACTTCCACAGAGCTAAGCAAGGAGCACTTATTCTCCGTATGGAGTGCATACCTGGAGTAGACAAGATGATATGGGCGCTTTTACATGACCCCTAAAATCCAAGGCAAAGGACTCCCAGATCTGGAGCTTAAAAATGTTTTTCCACCAGTTCCAGACTTTAAAAAAAATTAAGTACAACCACGCCCACCTAAGCGCGTCCCAGCGCACTTTTCAAGTACCTGGCCTCCAGGAGGTAAAAAAAAACCTTCCGATGCGGATTGTAAAGCTGTCAATGCCGGGCTCCGTAGCCTTTTGTTTGTTTTTTGTCCCCGCCACCCCTTTAAGAGACAGGAATCCCTACTGGGCTGCTAAGAGGTGAGTCTGCATTTTTTCTCCCTTTTTTCTCCCTTTTTTTCTCCCTCCCCTCACTGCAGACAGGAGCAATGGCGTGCGGAAGGGTGGGAACACAGGAAGCAGAACAAACCCCCACAATCTCTGGTCTGAATTTAAGTTGCCAGCAGATTTTAGAGGTCGTGTAAAAGCGCCCAATATTGTTCTGGACTACCTGTCCCATTGCCCTTTAGCATGGGCCTTAATGGTTGTAGTCTGATAGAGGCCACCTGCCTGCCTAACCCTGGTGTACATCATGGCTTTAAAGGCTATTTTTACACAGTGGTTGTTATTTTATTGTTAACACCGCAATGCCTGGCTCACCAGAAATATGGTCCATCTCATCCAGTTGGCAGAGAACTGGGAGGTGGAACTGGCAGGCACTGGGAGAAAGAGGGAAGAATTCTGGCTCCCCAGAAGGAAAAGCTCTGTCCCCAAGGACAAAGCATGTGGAGGCCATAAGATCCCACCCCCCCTCCACCCACCATCCTTTTCCTGCCCTTCAAACCACCGAAAAGAGCCTCTCGCCCCTCTAAGCTGCTAAGAGAAGTTTGGCATGGAGGCATCCCACTTGATCCCTGGTAATCTTGCCAGGATTTCCTGCAAGATAACAGACCCGAGGGGTCAGACCATCGGACCAGGCTGCGAGAATGCCTGAAATGCATGCAACAAAAACATTGAGCATTATGGCAACAGAAAGGCTGGCAAATTTCCGCGCAGCGTCAGCTTTTACGAAGGACAATCCACTCCCCGGGACACAAAGAAAACAATATGCGGGCTCCATGGATACAAACACAATCTAAACCGTTGGGAGGGCCGGGGGAACCTAGTGAGATGGGATACAGACACATCTTCCAAACGGCTGCTCCGGTAAACCATCTAGCTGCTGGAAGAATGAACAGCTCATGTAAACCGTCTGTTGGCCAATACACAATAGTGAGGCTTTGGGCTTTTAAGCTTTTAAGGGATGACTTCAGTAAATGGCTGGTTGCACTGAGGCCGGAGGGGGGTGATTGTTTGGCTAGTACAGAAGAAGACTGTAATGAAAAACCCCTTACCAACACATGTGGCAGGTTGCTGAGGGAGAGGCAGGGTTGCCCTCAGGGCAAGAAGAGTGTGGAGTGTGTAATAAGCAATCCACCTGTCCACACCTGGGAACTAACCCTTGCACCTTATCAGTTTCTTCTCCCAGTTATTGACAGAATTTGCTGTTCTGAGGGGTAGGGAACAAGGGCTTCCTGGATTAAAGCCAAAACATTTATTTATTTATTTATTTATTTATTTATTTATTTATTTATTTATTTATTTATTTATTTATTATTGGATTTATACCCTGCCCATCTTCCCTAAGGAACTCTGGGCAGCTTACAAAGCTGACCGAATCAGCAAATATAAAGAACACAGATACAGATTTACAGTAGGACCCCAGTATCCACTGGGGATCGGTTCCAAGCCTTCCCAGGGATAATGAAAACTGTGGATAAGTGAGAATGCCAAAATGTCCCCAAAACTGCTGTTTTGTGATAGTAACTTGCTTTACAGCTGCTGTTTTACAACAGTAGCTTGCTTTTCAGCTGCTGTTTGTGACGGTAGCTTGCTTTATGGCTGCTGTTTTATGACAGTGGCTTGCTTTACAGCTGCTCTTTGTGACAGTAGCTTGCTTTGCGGCTGCTGAATTATTTATTTATTTTTCCTCTGCCAACTCTGGATAACTGAATCAGTGGATAATGAATCAGTGGATACGGGAGTCCTACCATATTATTATTAAACTGGGACCATGCTATCCACAGACATTGCACATTGCTTCATTTTGGACTTCAGCTGCAAACCATGAAGTCAATGGGAGAACGCAGGAAGAGGTGATACAATTTCCAAGAAGTTACTGTATGTATTACTATGTTTCCTTTCACATGAGCATTGCTAACACGGTCCCGTGGCTGCCACTGTGTCCGTGGCCACCTCCTTTGATGCCTAACAAGACCCTTCTCCGATTATAGAATTATAGAATGATTGAGTCAGAAGGGGCCTCTGAGGCCATCAAGTCTGACCCCAAGTTAAAGCGGATCTGACAAATGGTTAAGTGCTTCTAACATTGGAGTGCTCACCACTTCCCCCCAAGGCCACCGGTTCCATTGTTGTGCTACTCTAACAGTTAGGACGTTTTTCCTGATATTCAGCCTAGATGTGTCTTCCTGTAGCTCGACCCAGTTATTACTTCTCCTGCACGCTGGGATGAATCAGAAACAGATTCTGCTCCTTTGAAGTCTTTGAAGAGCACTATCCTATCCTCCCCTATAAGTCTCCTCTTCTCAAGGCTAAACAGGCCCATTATGGATGAACGGCTGTGATTCTGTAGTCCGGTACATTCTCTGGGTGCTGGTACCAGGTCGCGTCACCAGCATCTCCAGACAGGACTGGGAGAACTCTACCTGCCGGCCTCAGTGGTTACGGTGGAGCAAGGGGCTGACTGATCAGGAAGCAGCTTCCTGCATCAAACACAGAGCAGCCCTGAAGGAAACTTAACCTTGCTGGCCTCAGACAGGACCCAGCCTGATCAATACTTGGACCTCCTGGCAGGATCACCATCTGCTGTGGACCTCCAAGGAAGAGAGGGAGCAAGAGACCAGCTAAATTTGGACCATTAACGTGCAAAGTGCACATGCTGATTGCTACGCGCCTCCTTTCATCCTATTTCCACATGCTCAAGGCCAGCACGTTCTCTTCCCCCTGTCTGTGAGCCACCTCCAAGATGGCCACCACAGATGGCTATTTACCTGCACAAAATGGCGCCCAGGTGCTACTAAGCAGCCGAGGCTTCTGCTACTTTCTCCTCCTTCTCTCCCTGCGTTCCATGACTGTGCCAAGAAGCAGCCTCTGAATAATGGATGCAAAGCACTCAAAGAGCAGAGAGATTTCCTCTCTCTTGGCCAAGGCTCTCTCTCGGCCAAATCTGCTGGCCCCTCAAGCCGAGAACAGCCAAAACCCCCAAAACCAGGACCGGAGGCAGACGTAGGGAAAAGCGCTCAGGCCTTCAAGGCGCCTCTACTGAGCCTTCCACAAGCAAAACCAACGAGGAAACCTCAAGATCACCCCCATCGAAATCAGAATGTCAGAGCTTAAAATAAATACCATGGGGAATCACAAAACCCAGAATCCCCCAGCCTACAAGGATAGATTGGGACTTGTAATTCTGAAAAGTAACTTCTTTCCAGCTCTAGCCACCATGATATGGCTCCGTGGTGGGCAGCGGTGCTCCTGGCCTTGAAAAAGACTTGTCTCTTGTGTAACTGGTATCCAGATAAGGTTATGCAAAGGCATCCAGTTCTGCTTTGGTCTAGTACAGTGGTTCTCAACCTGTGGGTCCCCAGATGTTCCTGGACTGCAACTCCCAGAAGTCTTCATCACTAGTTGTGTTGGAAAGGGTTTCTGGGAGTTGCAGTCCAGGAACATCTGGGGACCCCCCAGGTTGAGAACCACTGGTCTAGTGCATTTGCAACTGGGGTTCAGCATAGCCAAAGCAGAACCAGGAGGATGAACAATCTCTCCAACTAGAAAGTAAGCAGATAAAATAAAAAGCCATAAAAACCCAGCTTTCAGAATGTCCATCGTAGGGCAATCTGTACTTGAATACCTTGGGCTTATGGACTACAACTCCCAGAATCCTGAACCAGCTCCGTTGGCTCTGGAGTCTAGAAGCTGTAGTCCAAAGGAGTAAAAAATATGCTCAATGAAATTCTGTTAAGCAAATTTTCCTATATACACATTTCCCATAGGAATGCATTAAAAACAGTGTAATCGCTAATTGTGACCATTTATATGTTGTATGGATTTGCCCCATAGGCGATTCTGCTAAGCAAATTTACCCTATCTCTGGATTCTTTTATGTTGTATAGATTTTATGTTATACAAACCATTTGTTATATGCAGCTCCACTGTACTTTGATTTAGAGAGCTAGATAGAGACACAGATTTGAGGGCTTCCAAGGTAAGTGAGACATTTAAGGAGGGCTTTTACCAAGAGATTCCAGGACTGTGTGGGGATTTGAACCCAAGCCTCCTGCATCCTAGTCCTTCACTCTGTCCACGACACCACGCTGGGTATCCAGAGACACCGATCCGGGTGCATAAGATGCCACACGCCTCCATTTTTTTCAGTCACCCTGAGACGTACACTGCCCAAACCTGCTTTGATACAACAAGCAGGACAGAACTGGCCTTCTCGTAAACTCGTTGTGTCCAAACAGGTTGTGTCCTTCAGATGTGTGAAGCCACCTCTCCCAGCATCCTCCGGCTTCCCTGTGGGGACACTCACTTGAGGAAGGCGGGAGTCATCTGATGTTTGGAGGACGTCCCTCTCCTATCTCTCTTTCACTCTTTCACCCTTTCACTCTTTGCCCAGGAACGATGTCACCTCGGCACAAGTTCTTGCGCTCGGAGAAATACAGAAATGCCCCAAACATTCTGGCATTTGGCTTTGCATTTGCTTGTGAGCAAACCACACCCATCAGCCTGTTTGGGGGAGGTCTGCCCAGAAAGACAAAAAGCAGGAAAGATAAGAATTGTCTCTTGTGAAGAGGCTGAGGCTGTTACCCCGTGTCAACTTTGTACCGCATCAAAGTAATATGTGTATTTTACTTTGTTGCAGTCACGTGGTAGAAAAACGTGGCAATGCGCCCCCACAGACACGCCTAAATGTTGCATGACTTCTGTGACCCCACAGATGGGGTCCACACCAAAGTGTATTTTGCTTTGTTTGTCTGTGGTGCTATTTTTTTAAAAAATAAATATCGGCTTCCATTTGTCATTTCTCGAACGCTGAATATTTCTTTTTTGGCTTTTCCCAGTGCATAGTGGCTTCTGGGACAGTGAATGCTTTAAAAAGCCTCCCAAAGCCTGCCTCGTTGATGGTCCCAGTGCCAGTTGCTGGAGTCAGCAGTCTCTCTCTGCACTGGGGCAGAAGGGAGGAATCCTGCTGCGGTTGCAGCTCCCACTGGGAAAACACCGACGGCAGGATCCAGGCACTAGGGGTAACCACCTCACTAGCTCCCCACAATCTGAATTCCTAGGCTTAAAAGGAGGCTGGCCTTGCCCGGCAAGATCATACAAATACAGGGGCGTGCGGGTGTGTGTCTCAAGACAGCACCTCCCAGAATTTCCCAGGCAGCTCTATACCTCTTATGAAAAAGTATATGTGTGCATCTACAGACTGACATATAGTGGATGCATTGCGTGAATGCATAAGTTGCTATCGATTCAGTGTGAATCATGTGATGAATTGTACATTTGAAGCACCTATAGATATTCAGAGCTGCCTAGATGCCCTAAGCACATCTGATCTCGCCTGATTTCAGAAGCTAAGCAGGGTCGGCCCTGGTCAGTACTTGGATGGGAGACCACCAGGGAATATACCAGGTGCTGTAGGCACCTGGAGTAGGAACTGGCAAGCCACTCCAGGATTCCTGCCAAGAAAACTCCATGGACATGGAGTCACGAAGAGTCAGTCATGACTGTAACGACACAACACATACACATGCACATAGATATTCAGAGTTGCAGGTATTTCACTGCAGAAAGAGCTGCGCCTGATCTGTTTGCCTCTAATTCCTCCCACCAGCCTTCCTCGTGACCTTCATTCTGTGGAACTCCCTGCCACAAGAGGAGGTGATGGCATCTGGCCTGGATGCCTTCAAAAGGGGATTGGACAGATTCCTGGAGGAAAAGTCCACCACAGGTGAGAAGCCATGATGGAGATGTGTCATCTCCAGGCTTAAAACCGGGGTACTTCAAGGACCAGATGCAGGGGAGTGGTGTCAGGAGACAGAGATCTAGTCTCGTGTGCTCCCAGATGCATCTGGTGGGGCCACTGTGAGATACAGGAAGCTGGACTAGATGGGCCTTTGGCCTGATCCAGCAGGGCTCTTCTTGTGTTCTTATCCTCAGCTTGATTCACCTTAGAATCTAACTTCCCCCTCACACTGGACCCCTCCGTCCATATGTGTGTTACTTCACCAGGCCAGTCAGCCTCAGGCAACATGGCTCTCAACCACCGCCATCCGGAGGGCACCTGCTGAGGGAGCCACAAAGCTGTCAAGCTGGAAGGGGTCCTCCAAGGGCAATCTAATCCAGTCCCTTCTGCCAATGCAGAAAATCTGTAACTAGAGCCTCCTTGGCAGGCGGCCGCCCAATCTCCCTTCAACGTCCTGTGGTGAATGGGAAGCTCTTTCCCTCTGAAGTACGGTATTCCTTCTGCTCTCCAGAAGTTCTACCTAAAAGTTGATCAATGCCTCCTTTCATATACCTTGAATCTACTGGAAGTAGGTAGAGTCTTTCTTGTGTAACTCCTTTCTCCCATCTGAGCCAGGGCCCTTTCTCAGTCTCGCTTCCTTTTTTACTTTCTTCCCTCGATCGTCTGTTTGCTTCGACTGGAGATCTACCTGCTTCTGAGTTTTGACACCTCCAACATGTGTTGTTGTTGTTGTTGTTGTTGTTGTTGTTCTTCTTCTTCTTCTTCTTCTTCTTCTTCTTCTTCTTCTTCTTCTTCTTCTTCTTTGAAGCAGGTTTTTAACTCTGGACAGTCCTTTCTTTTTCGTACCTCCAGTGTGGAAGGGTATGCAATCTCCTATTTTAATCAAGCCTTCTTGCCTCCCTCCCTCTGTTTATCTGCTTATCAGATTTAGAATCGTAGGAATCCTGGAGTTGGAAGGAGCCTCTAAGGTCGTTGAGTAGAACCCTCTGCTCAGGGAAGGCGTCCAAGTCAAAGCAGATCCAACCAATGGGTGTCCAATTTTCTCTTGAATCTCTCCAGTGTTGGAGTGCTCACCACCTCCACTTAAGGCCATGGGTTTCATTGTTTTACTGCTCTAACAGTTGAGAAATTATTCTTGAGAAAAACTTCAGCCAAAATAGGGCTTCCTGCACCTTGAACTCATCATGACATGCCCTACCTGATCAGTGCTGATACTTTGATTATATTAGCACTTCACCAGAGCTTCCACAGAACGTGGCCTCGGATTATTCTGGGTCTCTGTTCTTTGCATTATGACCTTTGCTCCGATGTTGTCGTCAATACCCAGAGAGTACGTTGTTACTGATGGCGGGCTCTCTTTGGGGATGATTCGCACCAGCATCCACTTCACGTTGATCTCTCCTCAATCCCCGGGTGGTGAGGGTGAGGGTGAGGGTGAGGAGAATGGTTCTCCCTGGCAGACCTCCTGTCTCTGGATCTGTCACGAAGCCTCCGTCTCTTAGGGGTGCAACGGCTGCTTCACGCAGCAAATCACACATCGGCCATAAGGCGCCAAAGAAAACGTTCACAAAACGTTCCAGCCAGTCAGGAAACAAAGCTGCCACTTTTTGTGAGGAAGATGACAAAATAGCTGTCAGTTTAGCTGGGACTGGAAACCCACACAAAGCTTTAAAGTCAGGATTTGCTTTCTGAGGTAGGGTTAAAAACAAAGATCACACTGAGGCAGCGCTTGGAAATAACCCATGAGAAGTAATGTAGTTACCTCAACAAGGTACTTTTGGGTAATGAGTAATGTAATCAGCAGTTACAAAGCCACAGAAAAATATAATGTGGCAAGTAGTTGGTGCCTAGTGTTGTGGTCAGAAGGGTGGAATTGAACTCTGGACACCAAGGTTTGAATCACAACTCAGTCCTAGGAGCCTACTGGGATGAACTCTAGGAACTGGTAACACCAGTCCTTAAGTATTTCATTTACTTTGAAAGCCCTGCTAGGGTAACTGTAAGCTGACCACACGCAACATAACAAAAAAGTTAGAAAGTTACATATTGGTGTAATAAACATAATTATCTAGTTACTCTCAAATGTGACTTTTAAGGGCATTCAAAAGCATTTTGGGGGCAACCTGAGAGGAATTCTTCCAGTTTTATGCCACATTTTTATCCACCCTAAGTAGCAAGGGGGTGTATCTAGTCTTATCTTTCCTTCTTGCAATGATCTGCAAGCTGCAATATCAGATTTGGCTGCTAGATGGAACCAGAGAACATCTTCCAGTTTTCCTCAATAATTGATTGTTAATGCATAATGAAACCAGTTCCTTTCTAAAAGTAAGTCTCCAAGCCCTGGGTCCAGGATAGGCAAAGAAGAAAAGTCAGAGGAAGACAGATGAAGAGGCTGCAGAGAAATGGAGTCAAGAGAAACAACGAGAGAGGAGTGGTCCAAAATTAATATTGTGGTATGAAAGGCTTCAGGAACTTGGATGAGAAAACCCAGAAAGGCTGGTCATTTTTAGAGCACCTGAAGGAGTTGGGGCAAAATAAGCAGTTGCCTGAGAAGGAGCAAAGAGTAAACCATGGTGGTTACTTCACGTCCATTTTGTCTCTATTAGTGTTGCACTCAGGAGCGCTACAATTTTTTTTTACTTCACGTCCTTCGCGCAACTACTGAAATTAGTCTCGATCACACCCCCGGAATGGGTGCTCAGCACGACAATCCTGTACCTGGTGCTGGGGTAGGGTTTCCCCTTGTTGCTCTTTGCTCCTGCTCTCTGTTCCGAGACAAGACACTGTGTAGCAATGACTGTCACACAACAAAACATTCGTTTCTCTCAGAAAACTGTGTCCAGGTGTTTTTTTGTTTTTTTTTTTACTTTTCAGAAGCAAAATATTGAAAAAGAATATTTAAGCCCCCCAAAAAGGGGGAAAGGAAGCTAGACCAATTCAGTGTTTGTCACGCTACAGGACCGTGAGGTAACACTTGTCACGAGACAAGTTATCACAACCATGGGGACACTGAAACAGGGACGAAACCACATGATTGCAACCAACGCTGCTGTCACAGTCCAAAACTAGTCGCGGAACAAAGAAGGACGTGAAGTAACTGCTCATGAGGGACAGAGAGACAGGCTTGAAGAGAAAGGAACAGACAAGGAGCGCCAATGTGGGATAATAGTTAAATGGCTATCAAAAATTGAAATGTGGTGCTGGAGGAGAGACACCCTGGACTGCCAGAAAAACAAACCAGGGCGTCTGGGATCCAGTGGAGCCTGAAATATCTCTGGAAGCAAAAACTTTGAGACGAAGGCTGTCCTACTTTGGACATGTCACGAGAAGGCAGATTTCTCCCGGGAAAGGTGGAAGACAGCAGGGAAAGAGGAAGGGCCACTATGAGATGGACGGGTTTGAGTCTGCCAGCACTGAGCAGTGCTGTTGAGGACAGGACTCCTGGAAGATCACTCATTCATAGGGTGGCCACAAGCCGTAAGCCACATGACGCAGACACGCAGTAACAACAACAGGACTCCATAAAGTAGGGTTAAGATTCCCCCCTCTCGGCCACGAAACGTACTGGATGCTCTTAAGCCAACCTCACTCTCAGCACCATCTACTTTGCAGGGTCGTTGTTGGGATAAACTACATCAGCCCCCAACATACACCGTCCTGAGCTCCTGGGAGGAACATAAGAACAGCCTTGCTGGAACAGGCCACCACAGCCCATCCAGTCCAACATTCTGTCTCACACAGTGGCTCACCCTTGGCTTCAGGGTATTCCCAAGCAGATGTCTTCACGCTGAGATATAAATGCAGCCGGCAAATAAAAAGGAAAAAGATGGCTGAGAAAAAGGGTATCTCCCATTTAAGACCTACAGGCATGAAGGCTACGCACCCTGTGTGGCTTTACCCCTCATACAGCCAGTTCCTTGACCCTTGATCAGATTTGCACATCTAAAGACAACCATTTCTGACAATACATAACAGGGTAGGAGGCCTGAGACCCTCCACTTCTTGCTGGATGATGGTCCCATCATCCTCAGTCACAAATAATGCTGACTGCCAGTCTGGAAACAGATTCGGCAGCCAGTGGAGCTGGTGTAACATCTCTCTCTCTCTCTCTCTCTCTCTCTCTCTTTGTGTGTGTGTGTGTGTGTGTGTTTATGGGATCCTTCCATCCAGCCCCGATCAGCAATCTGGCTGCCATGTTTTGGACCCACTACAGCAGTGGTTCTCAACCTGTGGGTCCCGAGATGTTCCTGGACTGCAACTCCCAGAAGTCGTCTTCATCACTAACTGAGCTGGCCAGGATTTCTGGGACTTGCAGTCCAGGAACATCTGGGGACCCCTTTGGGGGTGGTTGCAGTTCTAGCACTGCCACAGAGCGAGAACCACTGCTGATGGATAACTAAAGTTTCCATCTGGAGCACTTGCGCCCTCTGGCCCCCTCCCTCCCTCCCTCCCAACCACCCCTTAAGAAGATTAGTCTTCTCTTGCAAAGGTTTCCATCACTAGATTAACAAGCTACAGCCCTCCCTCTGCCCAGGGAGCTTTTCCAGGCCCTGTTCCCCTCACAGGTCCAATATCTGGCACTCCACCACCATCGCCGCCGCCACCCCATGACCAGTTCATTAGTATGCGTCTTCCCGACAAAAGCAGAAGGCTTGAAAAATTTTTTGTTTGTGGAACTACAGTTCCCATGAATCCCCTGCCAGCTAGGCCACCCCCGATGTGGGTCAGGGCAGGGGATTCTGTCACTTCTAGTCCAAGAAGGGAATGTTTGCCAGTGCTGAGTCCTGGCTTGTATTGGGGTTCCAGGACTGGTCATCTCAGATGCTGCTGCTATGTCCTGAAGAAGTGCACATGTGCATGAAATGTCACATTAAAATATGAAAGTTAGTCTTTAAGGTGCCACATCTTTGTGTCTTTTGTTTTGTTTTGCTTTGTTTTGATTTTTGCCTGAAATTCAGATGCTTCTGGAAAGCCCCGCCAGGAAACCACGGTTCATGCTGCAGTCCATCACCAGCATTTTGTATTCAGAGGCAGAGCGCTCCTGGTGCTGGAGGTTCCATTTGCCTAGGATGAGCCAGTGAAATGGACAAGCCTGGTTTTCTTATATCCAGGGTTAATCATCACACACAAAGACAAACACGCCCACTGCCTCCTCCCTGGTTCTCCCCATCTTGGGGGGGGTGGGGGTTGTGTTTGCTGCTGCCCAAATGCCTGCCATTATGACAGACACGGAGGGTGGACAACCCTGCGTTCCCTAAGCATCGGGGGGGCTACAGGGCATCTCTGCACAAAGAGACCTGATGCCTCTTCCTCCATGCGGTCCATCTCTGTGCCCCCCCCTCCGCCTTCTCCATTGGCATCCCATGCCCCGTCAGTCTCCTGGCGACCACTGAGAAAGATGCCTGCGATGCCCCCTCTGCAAAGAGGAAGAGGCCCCTTTCCCCACCCTGAGGTGGTACCTGTTGCCCAATGGTGCCAGGACATGACAAAGAGACAGGACCCAGGCACAGGCTTATGCCGGTCAGAGCATGATGACGTCCTCAGGGGACGACCCCTGGCCATACCTGCCAGGAGGGTTCAGGAACAGTCGTGTGACCAGTTGGGAGCCCATCACCCCTCTTCCATGCACTGATTCGTGCCTGTGATTCTGACTACGCTTTGTCCATGCCCAGGGCTTTGTGGCCTGCACCATCGCTTGCGCTCACCACAGTCTTGTGGGGTAGGCCCATTTGTCCCTACCCATATTGAGCCTGGAAGGCTGGGACGTGAATAAGGGGGACCGGAATCCAGATCTAAAACGCAACATCCCTCTACACAACACTTTTATGAGACTCCCACAGTCTGGAAAACAGGTGAGCTTTCGGCCAGATGACCACAGATGTTTACTCATTTACTTATCTAACCAGAGGTCACTCTGGGCAGTTAATGTTGGTTCTCCCTTTCCTAAAGTCTGCACCCTTTCCTGGTCTGTTTTCAATAATATGTCAACCTAACCCAAATCAGTTTCTATTTTCAGTCCCCTTTAAAGACACTGATTACCACCCACCCACACAAAAAAGAACATTTCCCAAACTCTGGACAATTCTCTGCAACACCAATCCTTTGCCAATTTACCTGGAGGTAAACCCCACGGAATTTATCAAGGCTTTGATATCCAGGTACGCCCCCTTTCAATAGGAGACTCCCACCTCAACACAACAGTTTATTTTGGAATCAGATCCTATGGAATAAGATGAGTTGTTGTTGTTGTTGTTGTTTTGTTTTTGGGGTGGTTTTTTTGTTTGTTTGCTGTGTAAGATTGCAAAGGATCAAAGGCCTTGGGGGCTTCTTCAGCACCACAATCACCACCGTGTGTGGCCTTGATTTGTAGGGATTTACTGAGAATGATTCCCTTGCAGCCCTATTGTAAGGTTTTTCAAGACTGATGAAGCTGTTTGGATGAGCAGCGAAACATTCCTATCTCTCAAGAAAAAGAAGTCCAGTAGCCATGACTCAACTTCCAGATACACTCACCTGGAGGACTGAGCATCATCACAGGCAGTGTGTAATATTACGCAGCACAAAAACAGCACACACCGCTGCTGTCTGCTAATCAGACACCCACAGAATCAAACAGGGAATCCCAAGCCCACGAGGAGGATGCTTCCCCATCATCATCACCTTTGATGTTCCTACAGCCCTTCCGTTCCCTTCCGTACCAGAGGGTGTGGCTCAACTCCTGGGTAACACTGCCCGTTATCCCAGAGGAAGTCCAGGTTGGTGTTGGTATAAAACTAGTCACTGATCTTCCTTACACGGGAAAATATTTTGATATTTCAATTGAGGTGGTATTTAGAGGACCAGGTGCTGACAACTTTAGAAGGGGAGGGGAGGATTTCATAATAGGCCATGATAATGATCCAGCCCTAAACATGTTCCCTGAGTGGCATCCTTTACTCAATGTAGAACCAAAACCTCACCAAAAAACAGAAAGTGCTGGTCAAAGATACTTTTTACCAGGGATATTCCCCTAAATCGTGTGACTGCCTTGTCATTCCCGTGTGGTCCAGCCGGCTCCATCGTCCTGGCCAGCCAGAGGATTGCTGGCACTGAGAGGTGCAAGGGTCCACCCCACCCCACCCCACCCCTTTTCACAGTTCACAATGAGAGGGTTTTTCGTGCGTGCATGTGCAGCCCAAGCCTGCTGGCAGGACATGGGAGTTCTGTTGCAAATACCCAGCGGCCCATCAAAGGCAGGGTCACCTCCTCCTTCAGCGGCAGGTGGGGAAGCGGGACAGAGTGGCTGGGGTACTACACCCTTTTTTCCTTTGGGGTCCCCCCCCATCCCAGCCAAGAACCCATGGTGGACATCCCACTGGAGCAAACTTGGGGGAGGGGGAGTGTTGCCTGCCCTGAGAATAAGGGAAAGCACACACCCCCAAAAAAAAATGACCATTTCAGTGGCCTCCTGGCTGGGGGATCTGTCCAGGAGGGGACCACCCACACGGGAGCGTGTCCTGGCCTCGGGGCTGACCTTGGGCCGGTGGCGCGGTCCTCCCAAGGCGCCCAGGCGGCACCGGCCTCGTCCCGGTCCGCTCCTCCGGGGCTCAGCCTCCCCCTTCTTCTTCCCCTTTGAGACCGTGGGCCTGATCCCTGGGTAAGGGAAGCCCGATCCTGGGCCGGGGAAGCGGGACCGGGTGGGGGGGGGTAGAGAGAGACGTCTTCCTGCCCCTCCCCTCTTGCAACCCGCAAGGCCTCGCAAGTTGCGGGGAATGGGGGGCCTTTTATGGGGGAAGGGGCTTTGCAAGTGTTTGCTCCCGATCGGCAGCCCCGATCGGACCCTCCTCCCCCAATCTCCTGCCGGCGCCCACCCGTGCCCCATCCCCGGGTTGGGGCAGCCCCTCCTCCCGCCGCCGCCGCCCCCCACTCTCGGGACCCATCCTCCCTCTCCCTCCACGGGCGCCCCACATCCTTCTCCTTTCCACTCCCCCCCCCACTTCCTTCCTCATCCGAGGGGGCGCGACGGGGTTGGGGTTGGGGTTTCGTTCCCGGCGCGCATCCTTCCTTCCCTGCCTCCGCCGGCCACTCACCTGCTCCAGGTGCGCTCCGGACGCCGGGCTCCTTGGGCGGCGGGGGCGGGGGCGCCTCGGGGGCTTTGAGGGCTGCATCCCCGGGCATGGTGGGGCATCCGCGGAGGAAGGAAGGAAAGAAGGACTGGGGAGTGGGGAGTGTGTGGGGGGGGGTGTCGCTGGTCTTCTCGGTCCTTCTGCAGGGGGGTGTGCCGGCCCGGGCCGAGCCAGGCTGGAGAGGCGCGCGCGCGCGTGCGTGCGGGGAGAAGGATGCGCGCGATCCTCCGGCTGGGCTAAGCGGCGCCTCTCCTGCAGCAGCCCTTGCGCACGGCGGGGGGGGGGGAGGCAGCGAGGAGGAGGAGGAGGGGGAGGGCGGCCCGGGCAGGAGCCTGCGCCGTGGAGAGCTGGGAGGGGGCCGCCCCCTTGCAACTGGGGAGGGTGGGGGGGTGGAGAGGGTTTTTTTTTGGGGGGGGGGAGACACGACACACGAGGGAGGCTGGACCAGGCGGCGCCTCCCCCCCCTTCCTCCTCCTCCTCCCTCTCCTGCTGCTGCTGCTGCTGCTGCTGATAGGGGCGGGGGGGGGGCGTCGGCTGCCTCCTGAACAGCCCTGTCATCCCGGATGATGTCAGCAGCAAGAGCAGCATCAGCCTCCGGCCAGGCCTCTCCTCTCGGCCCCCCTCCCCTTAAGAAAAAAGGAGGCAGGGGGGTGGGGGTGTGCCAGGCACTGCAGAGAGAGAGAGAGAGAGAGAGAGAGAGAGAGAGAGAGAGCAGCCTGGCGGCGGGGTGGGGGTGGGAGGGGAGGCAGTTGCATCAGCATCCCTCTCAGCCTTCACCTTCTCCCCTCCACCGCCCCCCCCAACAACACACACACACACACACACACACACACACAATTCAGGAGGAGAGTCAGGGTTTATTTGCGGGTTGGGGGGGTCCTTCTGGTTTTGCACAGGTTGGCGGCGGGTGGGGCCCTTGCTTGGGAGCTGAGCCAGGTTGTGGGGCCAAAGGGAGCCCCCCAGGTAGAACATCACCACCGGCGTCCATATTATGGCCCTTACTGTAAGTGTTCTCCTGAGCGGCAGCAGTTCTTCTCATAGTTACTGTCCTCCTCGCCCTTATCCTTATCATCAGTCATCATCATTTTCATCCCTTTGGTATCTAGTATTGAGATGATTCCCGTGGCGTATAATAACAACGATGGCAATCCTAAACCTGCCATGGAGTCAATGCCAACTTAGGGTAACCTCCCAGGGAGTTTGATGCACCAAGGGCTTAGAAGAGGCAGCTTGACCAGGCCCCCCGCCCTCCTGGTGGCACTCAGGACCCACCCATGCAAACACCTGGTTAAAATCTGATTCTGAGAGCCACACAGGTGGAAGGGACCCTGCGGGGCATGGAGTCCAGCCCATCTCCAGGAGACACCAAGGGGGGTTGATCTCCCGACCTCTGGCCCTGCAGCTGGAGACCTCAACCAGCAGTTGATTGGCGATCACCCCCATCCTCTTGGAACTTCAGATCCAGAAGGGACCCTCTGGGTCCTGGAGTCCAGCCCTTGCCAAGGAGACATAACTTATCAGCCACTGAGCTGTCCAGCATCCCTCGTTGGGATCTCAGCAGGCCCTTCTTCCCAAGAGGCGCAGCTGAGATTTGAGCCAGCTGCTCCAACCCACTGAGCTGGGCTGCTTCCTTTCTTCTATCGCTATTGCCTTTACTGAGGCGGGGGCTGCTTCCTTAGTTCTTTCCGATGCTTTGCCCTTTGCTTTAGTTGAGGGTGAATTTTCCCCCTTGCGTCCATGTGATGCAACAGAGCCATGCCCGGTGGGGTAGTGGTGGTTTCCAATGAGCCCCGATTCTGGCACTGGCACACCTCTCCCCCCGCCCCCCCGCCTTGGAGACATTTGGGCCAGTGCTTATCTGTTAGCTAGTTGTCTTTAGTGTCCACTAAATAGTAGGAAGCTGCCTAGATGCCCTAAGCACATCCAATCTCACCTGATTTCGGAAGCTAAGCAGGGTCGGCCCTGGTTAGTACTTGGATGGGAGACCCCCAGGGAATACCAGGTGCTGCAGGCGCCCGGAATAGGAACTGGCAAACCACTCCAGGATTCCTGCCAGGAAAACTCCATGGACATGAGGTCATGAAGGGTCGGTCACAACTGTCATGACACAACACACACACACACAAATAGTAGGATCCCCTCCTCCCCCACACATGCACGGGCCGTGACCTCCCAGACGACAACCTGCCCTCTGCTTGTGTAACAGCAATGCTGGCTCAAGGGCCTGGATTCTATGTGACAATGGTCCCAGACAGTGCATCAGTTCAGCTCCTTGGCACTTGGACATGCCCTCTTCAGCCAAAAAGCTCAGAGAGGCATACATGGATAAAAACCAGCCTTATCTCCCCAACAACCCAGGAAGGGAGGACTGGCCCAAAAGACATGAGCTTGGGATTGGAATGTGAGGCCTCCCAAGTCAAAAAAGGATCACTCTGTCCGTGGTGGGATCACGCTAGTGGTTACGGAAAATATTCAGGACTGTGAAATGATGCTTTTTGGGGCTTCGTCTCCCAGAGCCCCTCTGCCAGGGTGCCTCTAAGTCATCATTTGCAGACCTGTACAGCCACACTGCAAATATCTCCCAGTACAGCAAGCCGCACCTCACAGGGGCTCTTTAGGTGCATGTCACTGAGCGTATCTTGCATCTCATTTTTTAATGATGCACGCTGATGCTACTTAGCGGTGAGTTGATCTCTCTCCATTTCTCCATGCTATTAGCGAGAGCTATAGAAATAAATGGAGACTCAGATCCATAAACCAAGGCAGCTGATAATGTCGACTTTAAATTTTCCCCTCTTTTTATTTATTTATTTATTTATTTATTTTTTTCTTTGAACCTCTGACTATAACATTTTTATTGTCTGGATTTTCCAAAGGAGCGTTTCATTCTGTGTTTTGTGTTTTCAATATTATCCTTACACTGAGTTTTTATACGACAGCTGTTTAATGCTTTTTTAAAAAATATTGTGACAATTTATTTATAGGTGCTTAACTTTTTCTTTTAAATCCTGTAAGCCACCTTGGCTCCTTCAGGAGAAAAGTGGCAGATAAATAAATAAATGGATAAGTACATAGACAGATTTTTTTTATTTAGTTATGAGTATTTTTCACCCCGACTTTCTCCTTGGAAAAGGACCTAAGGTGGATGATAGCATGGAGGGACAATATATAGTCCAGTACAATGAAGTCATAGTCAAGTTTAAGAGCAGGGAATTGAGGGGTACCTTAGAGCTTTAGAAAACAACATTAACGCTAAAAGAGAATATTAAAACTAAAAGAGAATGTGAGCAGTTAAGAAAAAAGTATACATTCCATGTAATCATGTACATAAGAACATAAGAACATAAGAAGAGCCATGCTGGATCAGGCCAAAGGCCCATCTAGTCCAGCTTCCTGTATCTCACAGTGGCCCCACCAGATGCGTTTGGGAGCGCATGAGACTAGATATCTGTCTCCTGATACCCACTCCCCTGCATCTGGCCCTTGAAGGACCCTGGTTTCTCCATCCTGGTTTGTCACCTGTGATGGACTTTTCCTCCAGGAATCTGTCCAATCCCCTTTTGAAGGCATCCAGACGGTACACCATCTAAAAGTTATGAGGGATGGGAACTAACAATTGATAACATAGTGTGCAAATGTAATCCCACAAGGAGAGATACAGGCACAAAGTTATAAGTGGTTATAAACACAAGTCTGAGTAGCCATGTATGGTAGTCCATCATTCAGAGAAAGCTTGCCTGAAGAGAAAGGTTTTGTGCCTGTTTCTGAAAACAGATAGTTAGAGAAATAAAATATTGGTTCATAGCATTGTTTATATTGCTTTGGAATCTTTCCTTCCTGGCTGCATCACTGTAACCTGTCTTTTCAACCCACTGCAAAAAAGGTATGGACTGAACAGATGATGCAAGATGTACAAATGCAGGTACCTTACAATCCCAGGGATTGCTGTTAAAATTTTGGGTGGGAAAAACAAAAAAAAAAAAAAAAAACAATCCTAGGTGCCATATTTTGCTTCTTCCTTCAGCCAAGGGGCCAGGGCATCTGAGCTGCTCAGAAGAAAGGCGACACCAGGGTTAGACACACGGGAAGGCAGCCTGGTTCTTCTTTGCGCATGCTCTGACTATATTCCCTGGCCCTCTTCTAAAACGATGCTTTCTGGTTCACTCCGAGGCCGAAGCAGAGAGAGGCTTTGGACCTTCCCTCCCTGCAGTCTCTCCGGCAAGATCTCAGGGGCAAATGTCCAACTAAAGAGGGCCAGACAAGATGTTTTCTTGACACCCAATAGCTCCCACCCCCCCCCCCACCCCCACCCTAAGATGCCTAGAACTGAGGGCCAGGAAAGGGGACTCTCAGCCTTGAGGCTGAAATATCTTAAGAGCCTTTCCCTCCCTCAGCTAGGAGTAAAAAACATGAGAGAAGAATCCAGCCCTGTCCAAACTGCTTCCATCAGCAGAATGCGATTTTCTCAGCATCCCTCACCAAAGGCTGCTGAGAAAATGGCACAATCAGGGGATAAGAGGGCAGGTCCTCTTATGTACTGAGAACTGGTTGAGATCCAGGAAACAAACAGTAGGTGTCAGTGGGAAATTTTCACAATGGAGAGAGGTGAAAAGCGGTGTGCCCCAGGGATCTGTCCTGGGACCGGTGCTTTTCAATCTGTTCATAAATGACCTGGAGACAGGGATAAACAGTGAGGTGGCTAAGTTTGCGGATGACACAAAACTTTTCCATGTGGTAAAAACCAGGGAAGATTGTGAAGAGCTCCAGAAGGATCTCTCCAAACTGGGGGAATGGGCTGCGAAATGGCAAATGCATTTCAATGTAGCAAAATGTAAAGTAATGCATATTGGGGCAAAAAAAATTCCAAACTTTATCTATCAACTCATGGGCTCTGAGCTGTCCGTGACGGATCAGGAAAGAGATCTTGGTGTGCTGGTGGACAGCTCCATGAAGGTGTCTACCCAGTGTGTGGCAGTGGTGAAGAAGGCCCATGCTAGGGATTATCAAAAAGGGGATTGAGAATAAAACAGCCAACATTATAATGCCATTGTACAGAACAATAGTAAGGCTACACCTGGAGTATTTTGTACAATTCTGGTCACCGCATCTCAAGACATAGTAGAACTGGAAAAGGTGCAGAAGAGAGCGACTAAAATGATTACTGGGCTGGGGGACCTCCTTTATGAAGAAAGGCTAAAAAATTCTGTAAATAAATAAGTAAATTTGGGGCTCTTTAGTCGGAAAAAAGGTGCCTGAGGGGGAATATGATTGAGACGTACAAAATAACGCAGGGCATGAGTAAAGTGCATAGAGGGACGCTCTTCTCCCTCTCACAAAATACCAGAACTAGGGATGGGAGAGTTTTTATGAGTGTTGGGAGAGTGAAAAGAGACAAAAGAAAATATTTTTTCACCCAGCGCGTTGTTAGTCTGTGGAATTCCCTGCCACAGGAGGTAGTGATGCCATCTGGCCTGGATGCCTTCAAAAGGGGATTGAACAGATTCCTGGAGGAAAAGTCCATCAGAGATTACAAACCATGATGGAGATGTGTCATCTCCAGGTTTAAAACCGGGGTACTTCAAGGACCAGGTGCAGGGGAAGGGTATCAGGAGACAGAGATCTAGTCTCGTGCACTCCCAGACACATTTGCTGGGGAGGAC
This sequence comes from Phrynocephalus forsythii, assembly GCA_029282475.1. NCBI lineage: Eukaryota > Metazoa > Chordata > Lepidosauria > Squamata > Agamidae > Phrynocephalus > Phrynocephalus forsythii. Next base: position 1,694,262 of record JAPFRF010000009.1, read on the forward strand.
ATATGGAATACAGGAAGCTGGACTAGATGGGCCTTTGGCCTGATCCAGCAGGGCTCTTCTTAGGTTCTTAGAATGGGAAGCAGGAGGGGCTAGTTTTCACCACCTCCAGCCCTTGGCGTCTACCTCCGCCCTGGTGATGGGGGTCTGCAGAGGAGAGGGGGAAGCAGAGAACAGTCCAACATACGGAGGGGTCTCCGCATATTTTTGTTTCTTTATTCCTTTGTTTGTTCCATTTATACACTGCCCATCTGGCTACAAGGCACTCCCATGCAGCCCGGTGGCTTGCTGCCTCCTTTCCGTCCATCTCCCTGCTGCGTTCCCTGTAGTCCTCCATGCATCGCCCTGCAGGGGTGTGAGAGCTCTTCCCAGATCCTTTAACAGGGATTGCTCCCCGTGGGAAATGCATAACCTGTGCTGATATCCACCCTCCTCCAGTCCAGCACAGGCCCCCTGCCCACCCTGTAAAAACTCTGGTGGAGCTTTCCTTTCCTGCTGTCCTCTACCTCACACTCTTGGCTTCTTTGATAATCCTGTCATTTATTCAGCCTGGCAGTGTGTTCTGTATCTGAGCCAGCCACCATCTTATCCATATGACACAGTCAGAGGTAGAATCAAGGAAAAGGGCATCACAAATGACCTAAGGCCCAAAGCTTTCTCTCTATAGAAAAATTAGTCATTATACCTGCTGTGTTTTAAGTCACGGATAGCTCTGTACTGACCACAGAGAAACAATTAAGGAGGGGCTCCTTCCCATCCAGTGGTTTAATTGTGGGGGGCCTTAAATCTTTGCCTTGGTGGCTCAGCGGGCTAGAGTGCTGAAACTGTAGTCTGCAAAGTCGACAGCTTGGCAGTTCTAATCCTGGGTTTCACGCAGTGGAGTGAGTTCCCACTGTTAACCCCAGTTCCTGCCAACCTACCGGTTTGAAAGCATATAAATGCAAGTAGATAAATAGGTACTGCCATAAAAAGCAGGAAGGTAAACAGTGTTGCATGCACAGGAATGCGTTCAACCATGCCAGTCACATGCCCACAACACTGGCTCTTTATTTATTTATTTATTTATTTATTTATTTATTTATTTATTTATTTATTTATTTATTTATTAATATACCGCCTGTCTTCCGGATGGAACTCCGGGTGGTTTACAACAAGAGGAAGATAACAATAAATGGAGATTAAAAAACAAAGTTATCATAATCGATAAACAGTACACATAAAAATCTGTAATAAGAGGCAGATGGTGGACGGAAATGAGCATCCCCCCTAGAGTCATGACTAGTGCGCATGTGCAGGGGGAAACCTTTACCTTTAAATCTTTGCAGGAAAACCCCTGTGTGTGTGTGTGTGGACCACTGAAAGGCTACTCTGTTCTCCCCAGGAGATTCAGGTGATATGTTGCCATGGTAACTAATGGTTGGAAGATCTTCCTGAATGGAGAAACCAGTTTTTGAAGAGAAAGGCATGCTTGCCCCTCCTCTGGTAGCCAAATTGGCTATAAAAGGTAAAGGTTCCCCCCTGCACATGCGTGCAGGTCCTGCCCAACTCTAGGGGTGCTCATCTCCGCATTCAAGTCGAAGAGCTAGTGTTGTGCAAGTCCCTGGCCACGTGGCTGGCATGGCTGCAAGGAAACACTGTTTTTACCTTCTCACTTTTTTATGGCGGTACCTATTTATCTACTTGCATTTTACATGCTTTTGAACTGCTAGGTTGGCAGGAGCTGGGGTTATCAGCGGGAGCTCACTCCGCTGCGTGGCACCTGGGATTCGAACCACCGAGCTGCTGCCTTTGCAGCTGACAGTTTTCAGAAGTCTTAGTCCACTGAGCCACCATGCCCCTTTAAGAGTGGCTACATCTAGCCGTATATCCCTTACCTGGAAGAACAGGTTTGGGTGTTGAGTTCAAGACAGATGAAGACAGACAGCTGAATATTTGGGTCCTGGACACCTCCTTGGACATCGGATCAGGAGAAATGACCTTTGGACTACATAATTTGGGGATATCTCTTCTCCAGCCCAATGTTCAGCCTTCTTCTCCTTCCAGGCGTTTTCCCACAGGTTTGGATGTCCTGAGAGGTCACTTTGCCCAACTGACCTTCAGGGTGAAGGCCGTCCATTCTCTTGCCCTTACAGACATGTCCGGCCCTCTCTGCTTTGGTGGCCCACTTGCCTGCTGGCCATTTTACAGTACTGTATATATGAAAAGTGTGAATATTACAAGACACCAACAAGTCTTCCATTCCAAACAGAACCAAACTTTTCCCTGTGAAAAAAATGGGCCACACTTAATATAATGTCTCTAGAGCAAGGTCTGAAGTTTTTATTTCCCAGGTAATCAATGGGTTTGGGGGTGCGGAGGATTAAAAACAAGTAGTACTTTCTAGCTTTGGAGACCAGGGGTGGGGGGGGTGGGGAGCTGCCAACTGAAAGTTTGGAGGGAGGGGTGCACAGATTACCCCTTCCATGATTTTTATCACCCAGGAAACACAACCTGGGTTGTCTTAATGATAATATACAAAGCCCTAAACAGTTCATCATCAAGGTCTTAATGATGACATACAAGCCCTAAACGGTTTAGGACCTTACTATCTGGCAGAACGGCTCCTGCCGCAAAATACTACCCATAACACCCAATCATCTCAGGCAGGACATTTGAGGGTGCCTTCGCTGAATGAGGCCCGTAAATCTTTGATGAGAAATCGGGCTTTCTCAGTGGCAGCCCCTCGGCTCTGGAACCAACTTCCTCCTGACATCTGTTTGGCATCTTCCCTCCCAGTCTTTAAGAAACATCTAAAGATGTGGCTATTTAAAAAGGCTTTCTCTGGATATTAATCTGTTCTACTATGTTTGCTATTACGTATTTTATTTTGTTTTTATCTATAACCCATCTTGCTCCTGTTCAATGTTTTTTATATTTATTGTTTACTAGTTATTATGGTTTTTACTTATTTGTGCTTATCTATTATTTTGTATTGTATTGTTTATGGGTTTGATTTCTGTTCAGTTTTGTAAACTGCCCAGAGTAGCCATGTAGCTAGATGGAGCGGTACATAAATTTAATAAACAAACAAACAAACAAACAAACAAACAAACAAACAAACCCCAAATGTCAGAAGTACCTCCATTGTTTAACTGATGGCGTAACCTAACAAGAGACTTTCTGAATGAATGATCCTTATGTAAAGGGTGTTTCACCTCATAGATTTATGCATATAAACAGGCATAATGGCTTGCAAAAGTGAAAGCCAAAAAAAACCAAGCGCTGTGCAAGGCTTTCACTGACACCCTGAATCATAACCCATCATCAGTATTGTATGGGCCTTGTGTATTCCGGTGTCAAGGGGAAATCCAATTGGTCCTTTACCATGTTGTCAAGCCTGGCCCGCTGCCATAGAAACCCAGGTTGCCCCTTCCTGCTTGAGTCGCCATGGTGACAGAGAGCAAAACCGAGGGGTTTTTTCTGGGGGGGGCGGGCTTCAGGCTGGCCATTTCCTTCAAAGCAATAGGGCAGGCTGTGAAAAATAGTTGCAGATCATCCTACATGTCCCCACTTCCTCTCTGGGTCACACAGAATTTGAGGAGGTTTAGGGCGGCTGGTTTCCAAATGGGCTGGAGTTCGGAAAACCTCCCGGGGCCAAATGTTTTAACTGTTTTTAATCTGGAAAACGCCCTGAGTTCCATTGTGGAAAAAGGAGCGGTATAAATGTGTTAAATAAATAAATAAATAAATAAATAAATAAATAAATAAATAAATGAATGAATGAATGAATGAATGGAATGAATGAATGAATGAATGGGGGGAAAGAGGAAGGAAGAGGGAAAGGGGGCTTATTTCAGAGTCTTTCTCCATATACTGGACCTGTGTCACCCCCTCAGAACCAGGTCCCCACACTCTTTGTGTTCAAATAACCCCAATTGCACACCAGGGGAACTCCAACTATGAACCACGGGACGCTTGGGTTGTTTGTTTGTTTGTTTCTATACCACCCATCTTCCCGAAAGAACTCTGGGTGGTTAATAACAACAATAAACAAAACAAATAACAAACTCATAATACAACAAGTGGCAGATGACAGATGAAAATACTCAGCAAGATGACAGGACAATTTTTTTAAAAAAACTTTTTAACAAAACAAAAGGTTGCCAAATGCCTCTCTAAAAAGCAGGGTCTTAAGCACTTTTAAAAGGCGGGCAGGGGCTGTGCTAGGCGCAACTCACTTGTCAGATGGTTCCAGAGTGAGGGGCCAGCCACAGAGAAGGCTTGGTTTCGGGTTACCGATTTCCTAGCCTCCCTGGGCATGGCCAACCTAAGACAGAGCACCAGTGACGTTCTGGGGGCTCTGGCCTCAGTTGATCTCTGGAAGATCCACTCCGCCAGGTATTCAGGTCCCAAGCCATGGAGGGTTTTGTAAATCAAAACCAGTACCTTATGCAACTTAGGGTGAGGATAAGACTAGTAGGGATGCTGTTTCTCTGCAGACTTCCACCGCAAGTGGCACAGGATAACAGGAGGGAGGCAGCTCTCTTCTCTCTCTCATGTGTCCTCTGATGAGCTCGAGGGACCTGAGACTGTGCATTTGTGCTGGGACTTAGTTTGAACTTTGCAAGAGCTGTCCAAAATGGTGGTGTGAGGTCTCAGCACCTTGGTCAGCTCTTCTTGTCAAGTCCAGTTTAAAAACTGGTGTGGATTCATGTCTCCATGAATGCTGTGGAGCTGTCCCCAAGAACAGTATCATATGGTAACCTAAAGGCTGCCCACCCCTAAAGATGGTGGAAGGACCTTCCTGGTCACGCAGGTTAAATAAGATTTCATGGCCAGTCTAGTGTCCATCTGACTCCATAAAGCTTTAGGCAGCAAAACGTGTGGGGCAGCCCTAATCCCCTTCTTTTGAGAATTGTTCTAATTATGTTTGCCTCCAGGAGGGACAAAAAACCTGTACCCCTCCACCACCACCACCCCCATCAGAAGGCTGCTCAGACTCACTCCCCTCTCTCCTGGTTTCTTCAGTTTGGGTCCTGATTACTACGATCACCTTTAAAACCTCTCAAGTGTGTCAGAATTCATAAACCCCTTCCAATGTTTGAGGTTTCAGACAGGGATCTTCTCCAGCCCTTTGTGGAGAGGCCGAGTGTTAGACATTGGATTTTTCTCACGTCAGCCAAGCACGCCCACTCCACAACTGAGATGGCCTCCAGCCACTCATCAGCTAGTCAACCCAAGTTCCATAAACCTGACGCTAACAGGACTGAAGCCAAGGGGCCCTCCTTCACCAAAAGTGACTGGGAGAACATGCCCAAGGACATCTAAGCCCCACGGTATTGCCTGGTCCTCTGGGCCAACGTTGCCTCTTCTGGCTAAGCAGCAAATCTTTCCAAGGGTTGGAAAGGCAAGGATTTCCACATCACCAGCTAATTATCCCTTCTAATGGCAACACCAGCATCAAGCCTGGGCCATTCGTTACACCACATGTGTGTTTAATTGCTGATGCAGGTCCCCCCCAAAAAAAAGCAGTGGTCCGTGTAGGGTGGTGTAAGAAATGAAGGGGAAGCAGTGGAGGAGACTCCCCTGTGTTCCAAATCAGTGGGTGATCTTGACTGTGAAAGTATTTTTTTTGGGGGGTTGGTTGGTTGATGTCCCCAGTTCAGCCTAAATTTTAAAGGAGGCAGTTGAGATGTTGAACCCATTTGGGGTCAAACATTCAGCACCCTGGATAGCTCTTGTGGAGTTCAGATGAGAGTCTGGAGGGGAATTCACCATCTTATGAAACTGGGCCAAGTCTGCGGTCAGTTCATGGCACAGCTTTGGACGCATCGTCATCATCTCACATCTGCAGACCTAGAAGGGGCCTTGTGGATCAATGGGTCCAGCCACCCATTCTCAGTTCTAGTTCTTGACTTGCAAACTAGGAATGGACCCCATCTGCGAAGGACGCCTGGCTTATTATGAGGGAAAGAATGTGTGCCAGATGGGCAGTATAGAAATGCAATCAATCAATCAGTTATTTCCAGGTCAACCTGCCTTGTTCGCCGATTGTACGCCGCTTAGAGTTCTGTCTGGAAGATAAGCAGGATATAAATATAACAATAAATAAATAAATAAATAAATAAATGGAACACACAACAGCAGGATACATCGGATCAGCTTTTTTTAAAAAAAACTGTAACTCTGAAAGGGACAATGTTCTCAACAGAACCCTCAGAGATCCCCACTAATCTGGAGAAAGGGCCATCCTATCAATCAGGCGATGCCGATACATTCAAGTCCTCGTTCTAAAAACAGATTCACGCACAAGCATCTCCTCAGGCCTGAAGGGGCTTAAGTCATAAGAACATATAAGAACCTAAGAAGAGCCATGCTGGATCAGGCCAAAGGCCCATCTAGTCCAGCTTCCTGTATCTCACAGTGGCCCCAACAGATGCGTCTGGGAGCGCATAAGACTAGATCTCTGTCTCCTGACACCACTCCCCTGCATCTGGCCCTTGTAACCTGTGATGGACTTTTCCTCCAGGAATCTGTCCAATCCCCTTCTGAAGGCATCCAGGGTAGATGCTATCACCACATCCTGTGGTAGGGAATTCCACAGACTAACAATACGCTGGGTAAAAAAGTCCATGGACAGTTTCATCCAATAAGATTGGTCGGTAGCCAAGGTGCCACTCCACCAGTCTGCTATTTTCACTGAAGTGGCCCACCCCAGGTACTTACCTGGAAACCAGGTCAAAACATGGCCCTTGGGAAAGTGTGTCGTTGGTCTAGCCCAGGGGCAGGGATGATGGGAGGTGTAGTCCCCACAGAGGAGTGTGTGGCAGTTCTTCTGAGCCAAATTCACCTTGGCCAGCCCTGAAACTCTGTGTGATGCTCAATTTGTTGGGCTCGGGGACCTCTCGGCATGTGAACCTGACCCCTTCTCACAGGGCCAACTGTGCTCAATACAAAGCAGGAGGAAGAAGGGAGAGGGTGGAGGGTCCCTCTTTTCTGAGCCAGAAAAGATCCTTCCTGGAGGGAATCCCATCTTCTGTCCGGCTCCATGCCTAGCAAGCCACTTGCTCGCCTTCTGAGCAGCACTGTGTGCGTGGCTGAACACCTCATCTGCACAAGCTCCTTCTCTGCCCTCAAGGCAACGGGAGATGGAGGACTCCAGAGGTGGGGGCGTGCGGGCAGGCAGGCAGGCGGGAGAGGATGACGGCTCACACGCAATCCACCGAGCAGAGCTGTCCCGAAGGCAGAGTCAGCCGGGACTCGGAGTCCGACACAGCGAGGGAGTGCCCTGGTTTATTATGCAACCTCTTACTTCTAATCTACACCGACAAACATGCACACGTCCTTCTCAGTCAAACATAGAGAACAAGTTCCTGGGCTACGTCCCCCACCCCCAACTCCCACCCTCCAAGGGCTTGGAAGGTGTGCCTGCTCCTTGTGGACATGGAGGGCCTACCAAGAGGCAGGCATCGGTGTTGCTACCCAAGCCCTGCAGATTCCAACAGGCGGAGAAGCCTTCTGCACACCTGCAGAGAGGGCACAGGGCAAAATGGGGTGAGGGAGGAGGTATGGCCCCCTTGGTAGCTCTTGGACTACGTCCCCCATCCACCCTCTCCAACAGCCAAGCGGCATTGGCTCTACCTCTGCTGCCTGGCTCTCAAACAGTGCCTGGCTGGACCACGCGAGGAGAAGAGCTTGCGACAGAGGGCAGGATATAAATAGCCAATATATGTGACCGTGAATAAATACATCCAGAACTGTGTTTAACCTGCCCCAGAAGCTTCCTCTGAGGGGAGTAGGGGTGGGAATTTTCGGGGTTCCTGGATTACCAATCCCATAATCCCCATGCTGGGAGTTTTGCCTGATTTAGACACACCTCGCCGACACGTCGACGTGCCTCGGGTGAGAGCAAAGGTTACACTGGGAGGCTCGGAGGCTCAGGTCCACCTACCTCTGCCTACTCTCTTGTTCCGAAGGAAAGCCCTGGCTCAGCCTTCCAGCTCTGGCCTTTTCCCCCAACCAGCCACGTTAGGTGCCTGCCTGCAAAGCAAGTGTAGGTGGTGTAGCACTCAAAAGGATGGGGAAGGATGTTGGCCAAGAGACCTGAAAATCCCTAGCGGGGAAGCCATTTAAAGGGGCCCATAAAGTCATGCCCTTTGCTCCTCAGCAGCACCTGGTCTTTGGCTGCCTCCCAGCTAACAGCCTTGGACAAGGAAAGGACAGAGTCTTGACTGCAGCACTGCAATTTAACCACTGGGCCACAAGTCTCCTTTCAAACCCCTCATTCCTTTGCCCCCTCCAGATCTCAGAGGGCGCCACTTTTGAGGCAAAAGCCCTCTTGAACAGCCAGATCCAGGACCGACTCCCTTGGGACGGACGGGTCAAGCCAGGCGTGAGTGGATCTGTACAACAGCCCATTTATTCCAAGAATCGTCAATATTATACAGCTAACGAGGCCCCTCTCCGCATGCCCAGGTACTCCTCCTCCCTCTGCACCCAGCTCTCTGCCTTCCCAACGCCACGTGGTGGTGGGAGTGGTGGTGGGAAGCTGGGCAGCACCCCCCCGTCCTCCTCAGCAGCAACCACACAGTTTCTCCTTCCGTCGCTTCAGGGGCGTGCGCGCGCGTGCATGCACGCACGGGTGTGCTCTATCGGGCCATCTCTTCCGCCACCACTCTGTTCATCTTGTTCTTGAGGTAGGCGGTCTTCTGCCGCTCGGTCTTCAAGTCATGCCATTCGTAATAAGGAACCTGGGAGAAGGAGGAAGGGCGGGGGACCTCAGTCAGCACACTGCTCGGTGGGTTCTACTGGTGGGCCAAAAGGGCCAGATCCTGAGACGAAGAATGAACGGCTTCCCAAAGCCACCCAAACGCACCAGCCAGAAGGACTGCCAGCAGAAGAATTTCTGGAATGGGAACCTAACACGCTCTCTCGCTCTGGGGGCTTCTCTGTTTTTATTCCCCCAACAACAACGAGGATTAGATTCTTTTATTGAACCAGGCGGAGCGTGCCAAAGTGAGGCTCGTATGTCCTTGCTGTTGTTCCGTGCCAACGAGTCCCCACCGGCTTACGGCGACTTCACGAGCAAGCCATCTCTGGAATAAGCTGTTCGCAACAACCCTGCTCAGTGTTTGCAGACTCAAGCCCGTGGGTTCCTTTAGGGAGTCGATCCATCTCACACCGGGCTTTCCTCTCTGCTACTACTTTCCCTTTAAGTCACAGCAGCTTCCGATGATTATTATGATTTTAACATACAAAGCCAGAAGTTCATTAAAGCTCCAGTTATGCTGGAGGGTGGGGGCAGGTGACACACAGCTCTTGCTGGAGAAGGGGGTGGGGGAAGCAGGGCCATAGGCTGTGGCTGTTTGAATACATCATTATCTCAGCTTCAAAGAAGCCCCCCCCCCGACCCCAGCCAACCTGTGTCAGGGAGCGACAGCCAGGGCAGGGCGGAGAAATGTACAGAGTTTGTCCAGATGGTTGGTCAAGAACAATCTGACTTTTTCCCCACCCTGGTGACTTTCAATGTGCTGCAGCCAACTCTGTACAAACAAGTGACTGGCCCGTCCCTGGAGAATTTAAAACCCAGCCTGCCTCAGTCTGTCTGGGGCACCCACAGCTGGGTTGACCCCACAAGAGAGACCCTTCGCATCCTGGCCACCAATATTTTTGAACTGTTGCCGTCTGGCAGGAGATATAGGACTCTCAGGTCAAGGACAGATAGACTAAAGAACAGTTTTTATCCCAGAGCGGTATCTAGGTTAAATGCGATGGTTTTAGCATAATCCTAAGCAGTTTTCAAGTAGTGTTTTAAATTTCGTAAGTGGTTTTAAGAGGTCTTAATGTCTTGCATGGTGTTTTGTGGGTTTTGTATGGTGCCTTGTTGTTTTGAGTGTGTAGTGGAACAGCACTCTGATTTCGTTGTGCTTATCTTGCATATGCATAATAACAATAAAACTCTTATTCTATTCAAACCCAACTGACACAGGGAATGGCCCTACCTAACCCGAACCCTAACCCTTTTCCCAGCTTCCCCCAAAGGAGAGGTCCCATTTTTGTATATTATGTTTGTATTGTGACATATACTGTAAACTGTCCAGAGTAGCCTTGTAGCTAGATGGCAAGATATACAAATCTAATGAATGAATGAATGAATGAATGAATGAATGAATAAATAAATGAAGAAATAAATAAATAATGGCCCTGGGGCTCTCTTCTACAATTCGGATGTAGTACAGCGTAGTCTCTGGTCTGGAAAATAAGCCCTGGGACCTTAGCTTCTCGCCCCTGAGGGAAGCTGGGAAGAGGAGAGGGGCTGTGCACACTGGGAATCGCCAGGTGTTCAAACCTGGGCAAAGCCCGTCCGCAGGGTCGTGTTCAATCCACCTTGATCCTTCCCCCACTGCTTGAGGAATGGCTCCTAAACTCGTTCTCCCTGCTGCTCCTGGGCGACAGGTTCCTTAACCTCTGGTCAGGCTGGCTGGGGCTGAGGGGGGGGGGAGGGAGTTTGTGCCCACCATCATTTGGGGACCCAGGTTTGGGAGTTTGATGACTGAGAGCAATGGGACGGGGCAAGGCAGCCTAGTGGGCAGACCCCTGGAGGCACTCCTCTATGATTTCCAGAAACCCTCCTCTTTCCATCCCCCTCTTGGCAGATCCCTGGGCCCAACCCCACAACAGACAGCAGCAACAGCAACCAGGCCCAGCTCGGTGAACGGAGAAAGGGACTCACGTCGACCACCAGGAAACCGGCCGCCTGGATGTGCCGCCTGGCCATGACGAAGCGCCCCAGCAGATCTTTGCTCCGGTTGCTGAAATTCTGGAACTCCCATCGGAGAAAGGCCAGCCTGAAACAGAGCCAAAGGGTAGGGGTTACAGGAGAGCAATCCCACCTCCGCCACCTCCCAAAGATCTTTCACCCACCCACCCACCCCTGGCCTCTTCTGAGATGCATGTGGGATGCTTGCCATTTGGCTTGTCTTTTTTTCCCATTTGCCCCACCATCACTCTAATGATTCTTTTTATTAGTTTTTAGTAGTTTTATTATTATGCTTTATTTAGTTTATTATTGTTGTTGCTGTTTATTTTCTGTTGTAAACCACCCGGAGTTCCTCTGGAAGACGGGTGGTAAATAAATAAATAAATAGATAGATAGATAGATAAATAAATAAATAAATAAATAAATGTCTCTGGAGGACAGGTGGAACAGGGGTCAGTCACACTAGCATCTCTTAGGATGTTTGCCCTGGCTGCCCCTCTTAGGCTATGGGGCAGTGGGGAAAGCACAGCCCATGTAGGGCAGGCTAGTTTCTTTTCTTTTCTTTCTTTTTTTCTTTCTTTCTTTCTTTCTTTTTTTTTTTTTTTTTTTGAGGAGTGGGGAATCCAGATGGCTCTTGAGGTCAGAGCAAGCCTCCACCTCGAATGCAAGGTCTGGTGCCTGCGAAATGAACAACCGGGAGCCCTCCGGTGAGGCTGGACTATGACTCCTTTTAATAATGTGGGCCAGCTTGGGTCCTTTCAAGTAGAAATGCAGGCTAAAAATATTTTAAATCAGTAAATAACTCTCCATTATCCCACAGGCAGTTGCAGTCCAGCACAACAGTAAGACCGGGTATGGAGAAATTCCCTTATAAATCCCTGGGGTTTCCCCAAGTGTGTGTCCCTCCTGTAAGCAGGCCTTGTGGTGCAGTGCTTAAAATGCAGCACGGCAGCCTAAACTCTGCTCACGAACCAAGTTTAAGCCCAGCTAGGTGGTTAGAAATCCAATCAGCCTTCCATCCTTCTGAGATCAGTAAATTAAGCATCTGGCTTGGCAGGGGTAGGTTGGTTGAGGGGGGAAGAGCTATGGTTCAGGCAGCCATGTATCCCCGGCGTCATTAATTTGTAAACCACCCAGAGAGGGCTTTAAGTGCTAGGGGGTGGTCTAGGACAGCATGATTTGGTTTTTGCCTTATCCGTGCAGGCCTGCCCTTCTGAAGGGCAGGGAGAAAGGGGTGCGCCTGTTCCCCTGAACAGCAAAACGGTCTCCCAGGCGTGGATTGCTTGACACCAGAAAGGGCGAGGCATTCAGCCCTTGCCAGCCTGCCATGCTGCAGAATACCGAGCCACGGAGACTCCTCACCTTTTGGCCCCGGGAGGCAGGGGCTGAGATTGCGGCAGGTCGGACGTCACAAAGTCTGCTACAGGCAAAGGCTTGTTGTCGGCATCCAGCACCATCACAGCGTCTGGAAAGGGTGAAAGGCGGCCAGCTCTGAGTTGCGACGTCCCCCAAAGCGGATGGACACCCCTCCCAGGACGTGGCCCACGAACCGAGGTGACAAAGCTCTTTTGAAGTGGCCAGCTGCGATGGAAGCTGCCTGGGACCAGCCCCACCCCACCCCCATCCCATCCCGACAACGGTGACTTCTGGCTGGCATCATCATTTTCTCCTCCGCATCCCAGGAGGGGGAACGACAGACAGATGGGGCTGGCTCTCTGGCCCACTACTCAGGGACCACGGGGGCAAGCCTCAAATCTGACAAGAATGCCAGATGGGAGCAGCCCCTGGGTTCACCCCAGGTGAAGACTTAGGATCAAGCATTTGAACCCCATTTGTTCTTTTTGAAAAAAGAGTTCCTCTTGGGATAATGGCTGCCAGGATGGGGAGCAAAATCATGGCAAGACTGCTTCCTCCATCTTCTAGAAACCGGTGTGTGTGTGAGTGCATCTTCCTGGGTAAAACAATAATAATCATAAAGGATTTGCAAGGTGGTGGAAAAGGGCTTCTGGGAGATGCAGCCTTTTAGGGTCCTGGAGGTACCTGGCTACGGCCAGGCGTGGTTTACAGCAAATGTTTTTTAGGTCAAGGCCCAGCTTTTCGGCGGGACCTCCGGCCTGCCAAAGCAGCCGCGCCAGCTCGGGGACACCTGGAAGATGGGACCGAGGAGGCAGGTTGCCGTTTTGCCGGCCTCTGCAAGGGACCAGGCTCAGCCCCTGCCCAGCCCCGGAGAGGCGCCCAGCGAGGGGTCCTCACCAAAGAGCCAGCCGGCGAGGGCGTCCACCTCAAAGCGCACATGGGCCTCGTTTCCTGCCACGCCCTTCAGGACGTCCTTCAGGCCGCTCTGCAGAAGGGTGGGCTTCGCTTTCCCCAGCAGTCCCTTCGTGCCCAAGGTCTCAGGCGGGAGGAAAGGCCCCTCGTAGTCGTCCCTCTCCAGCCGGGCCGCAGCGTTGATGCTGATCAGTTTCAGCAGGTACTTCTGCCCCTTTAGGGACTGGTTGACTGCAAGAGGAAAACGGGAGGAGAGGAACCCCACTCAGAACCCCCCAAAGGAAACACCCCAAGACCAGGAAAGGAGCAGCATGCCTACCGAATGCCCCCAAATGGCCACTAAGCCAGTATCCTGCCCCTCCCCTCCCCTCCCACATCAAGCAAGGTGCTACATTTCAGAGGAAAACACGGTTGGGTCAGCCTCGAGCCACCGACCGGAACCCGACGGCATTGAACCTGGGCCGTGAGAGGAGACTAGGCTGTAGGGGTGCAGTTTGACCACTGTGCCAAGAGGTGTCCCCACCCCTCACCCCCCGCCCAGGCAGAGCCCTCCACTCCCTGCTGTTTAACCAGCCTTGCCTGGAGGATGACTAGGAAAGCCTGCTGTGCCTGGGGGGGAGGGACCCTTCCCAGCTGGACCTGCAGCCTATCAAGAAGGTGATTTCATTTTTGAATGGAGGAGAGATCTCACCAGGAGAAGGGATCCGCAGCAGAACACGGAAAAGTTATCCTTTTCAGCCACAAAGCAAAAGCAAAGTGCTGCTTATATACCACCCCATGCCACTTCAAGTAGTCTTTGGGTGGTTTACAGTTTTTTAATTAGAGTATGCAGGCTACACATCCCCCCCACCCCCAGCAAAGCTGGGTACTCATTTTACCAACCTCAGATGGCTGAGTCAACCATGAGCCGGCTACCTGGGATTGAACCCCTGGAGGACAGGCATTTAATCACTGCGCCACGAGACTCCAAAAACTGAGACACCTCATAAAACTGGGGGAGGCCCCCATTCCCTGGTGTGGACCCAGTCCAACCTCTGCCCTGGAGCTTCAGGATATTATAAGCCGTGCCTCTGATGATATTTCTTTGGGAAGCACCACCATCTAGTGGCTGTCTGTCGATTCTGGCTCTCTGCCGGAGGATGGAAGGGATGATGGAAGGCGAGAGGTCTCTCTGGCTCATCCCTCGGATCTTGACTCCCCTGCCCAGGGGCCCCTGGGACCTCATGTGCTCCTACCTAAGAACTGAATGTGGAAGGAGGGCATGAGGACTTCCTGTAGGTAGTCAGTGCTCGCTTCCTGCAGCACGCAAAGCGACCACACCAGGTCCACCTTCAGGTACGGATCAAGATGCTCCAGCTGCTCATCCAGACCTCTGTGAATCTGGGGGGAGAGGATATATTGAGACCCCCGGAGGAGAAGCGCTAGAGCAGAGGTCACCAGACAGTCAGCATGTCTGCCTTTAAAACCCCACCCAGGAGGGTAAAAAAAAAAGAGTCCCTGGTCCTTCAGAAAGATGAAACATGTTTGCATCAGATGCATTCAAACTACTTTGGATGATTCTCTCCCAGAATGGCCCTGCGGCCTCGAGGAGAACTCTGGAAATCTGTTTGTTGGTCTTGCTTCATTTCCAACCCACTTTTATATAGACAGAGATAATCAAACATATAAAAGTATTAAAACATTCTGTGGCTCAGTTCTCTGGCTGCAGAGCCAGAGAGGTTGGGAGTTCGATTCCCCCACTAACCCTAACCCCAATCCCCCCACCTCCCTGACCCAGAGGGTCCCTTCCAGGTCTCTGCAGTTCAAAGGTTATTACAACAAGGGATTATTCAAAGACATGGAGAAGGTAAAACTGGTAAGGGCTGTCAACTGACAGCAGGCAGGCAGGCAGACAGGAAGGAGAAGGCCACCTTAGCTTTGCGTCACGAAGCGTGGCCAGAATCTGGAAAAGTGCCACCTGCCCATGCTTTTATTTCCTTCTAGTTTTCGAGCCCTCCTTCCATTCTGTTGTTCCTGCTTCTCCCCCCCAGAGCAGGAACCCCAAGACACCCCAACTACAGAGGACCACAAGCCAGCAAAACAGTGGTTCACCTTGGTTGGTGGTTCAACCAAGTCCATAAACCACAAAGTGTTCTGCTTATATACCGCCCCATACCACTACAAGTAGTCTCTGGGCGGTTTACAATTTTTAATTACAGTGTAAACCAGCAAGCTTACTCTGCGGAAGGATGGAATTGAAAGCCTGCTACCAGGGATTTGAGCACAGTTTTGCATTTAACCACTGTGCACAACTTTCTGGCCAATTCAAAGTGCTTGTTTTGACATGTAACGCCCTAAACGGCTTAGTAGGACCTAGATACCTGAAGGACCGTCTCCTTCCATATGAATCTACTCGGCAATTAAGATCTAGCCAGAGGGCCTTCCTGAAAGAGCCGTCCCTCAAGGAGGAGAAAGGGATGGCTTGTAGGAACAGGGCCTTTTCGGCAGCTGCCCCCAGATTATGGAATGCCCTCCCAAGCGAGACCCGCCTGGCGCCAACACTGATGACATTCCGGCGCCGGCTAAAAACATTCCTGTTCAAGAAGTCTTTTTAACGGATTATTGTGGGTCCTGATGGCAATTTTAGTGCAGGGTTTTAATATATTGTATTTATTGTATTTAAATGTTTTATTGTTTTAATTTTATTGCAATTTGATGTTTTAATTGTCTAAATTGTTTACTTTGATTGTGAGCCGCCCAGAGACCTTTGGGTAGTGGGCGGCATACAAGCTATATAAATAAAAAAAATATATTTTTTCCCCCTGAAGAAACCATGAATTTGTTCATCAGTTCATTTGGGAATTTAGGCTGTTGATTTTTTTTAAAGTATTACATTTATAGAGGCAGCCAACCTCTTTAAAGAGAGGGAGCCAGCCAGGCTGCCTCTCAAGATAGTGTCGGGGGCGGAGGCAGCAGCACAAGAAGCTAGGGAAGCATTGGTATCAGAGGGCAGGCTGGGACAGGGTGGGGAAAACTAACCAGGAAGTTCCATCTAAGTGCAAAAAAGTTTGTTGGTTCAGGAATGTTTGGGTCCTCTGGTTTGGACGAACCTGAATCAGCAAACCAGCGATTCTCCACGCTTTCTTTCTGTTCATTTTTTGATTCGCGCCCATCTGTACTCCTTCCTGACAACAATGGAAGGGGTAATGACGAAGCTGGTTTTCATAGCTACTAAAATGAATCCAAGTGTGCCAGTGTGGTGTCTTGCGGAGGGTGACAGGACTCAGATTCAGGTGGCTTGGTTCAAATCCATGTATACCAGGCATGTTCAAACTTCAGCTCTCCAGGACCACAACTCCCACAGTCCTTTGCCATTAGCAATCTAACCTTAGAATCATGGGAGTTGTGGTCCAAAACATCAGGAGAGCCAAAGTCTGGACATGCCTGATACATACCCATAGAATCTCACTATAGAGGGATTGAGTTAGTAAAACCACCCCTTAAATATCTCACACATTTTAGAAATGCCATCACAGTTGCTGTGTGTGCAATGCTGCATCAAGGACTCACCACGTCGTAGAAAGCCTCTCTGTTGCTGGGCTGAAAGTTCAGATGAGCAAACGACAGGATAATGTTACTGAGATGGGTGGGGCTGAGCCTGTCCTCATTGTCCACAACATACTAAAACACCAGAGGCAGGGGAAGGGGGAAAAACACAATACAGCCATCTCTTTTATTCCAAACTTTCCTTTTCTGCTTTTCTAACAAAGGAAACAAGAGACAAAGCCTCAAATGGTCACGGAGACCAGAAACCAAGGACAAGTCTAACTGTCGTGTTTCAAAAGGGCGTAGAGCAGGCATGTCCAAACTTCGGCCCTCCAGATGTTTTGGACCACAACTGCCACAGTCCTTTACCATTGGAAACACAGGCTTGGAATTCTGGGAGTTGTGGTCCAAAACGTCTGGAATGCCAAAGTTTGGGCATGCCTGGCGTAGAGCTATCGTCCTCTGGGCTTGGCCTGCTAGGATGGCTGACCTCTGCAGGAGGTCAACTCCACACACATCCCCAAACCCACCCCCTAATGGGCCAACTTGAGAGTGAGGCTCCTAATAAAACATGCCAGAACCTTGGTCTTCTCCTCACAAACCACCCGTATCCCTGGAGTCTAGAAACACGTAAAAGATTTCACATGCTACGGCAGTAGTTCTCAACCGGTGGGTCCCCAGGTGTTCCTGGACTGCAACTCCCAGAAATCCCTTCCAGCACAGCGAGTGGTGGAGGCTTCTGGGAGTTGCAGTCCAAGAACATGTGGGGACCCACAGCTTGAGAACCGCTGCGCTAATGCAACAAATGGTGGTTAAAGGTTTGATGTGAAAATACATGCGTTTCAAATCCCTCCCCCCGAAATAATCCTCAAACCTTCTCCCAGCAAAAGGAGTAATTTCTCCCCCGATCGGTTCAACATCTCCGGGCATTTTACATCTCCAGGTCCTCACACAAATATCAGCAGGCCAAATGGCAACCGCCCCCCCACCAGCCCCCCCCCACTCCAGGCTGGTCACTGGGCCACCTACCTGGCCGAAGGCTTCGAAGAGAGGCAGGTTGAGCCACCGGAGATAAGCAAAGGACTTGATGCACTGGGTGACGTCGTCAGGCACTAACTCTGGGATGCAGGGCTGGAGGTCCATGGCAAACTTCTGGAACAGCTGGGTCTGGTGGAAGTTCAGCTTCCCTTGAGGGAAAAGGAGAAAGGCGTCGCCCCTTAAAAGGAGAACAAAACGGCACACAGCATCCACAAAGGTGGTGGGAGAGGGACTAAGAGTCCGGCAAGGACCCCGGAGAGCAGATCAGCGCCTGCTTGGGAAAGTAACGTGTTAACCATTGCAACCCAGAAGTTCAGGAAGCATCTCCTTTGGGTTCTGAAACAAAGTCCACCCTAGGTGAAGACTTAGGATCAAGGCTGGGTTTCTGTTGGAAATACACACCCCTTTGCTGAGGAACCAGAACCTGCTTGCTGGACCCCCACCTTGGCCCTCGTTCCGGGCGGGGCTGCCCTCCTGCTTATTCCTTAGAATGGGGCTAGTTCAAGAGCTGCCTTCTGGCCAGGTCCCTGCAAGGCTCTGCACGAAGGAAAACCAGAGGCCGAACCCAACACGGTGCCCTCTAACCACGAGACCTTGCAGGGAGAGGGGCCTGACCCACAAGTGTAAATTCCTGAGGGTGTTGTCTCCCACTGCCGCTGCCTCCGGGGTCTTCCCGGCCCTGAATTCCAGACAGCCACTGTCTTTGAGGTCCTCCTCAGACTGTGTCAAAGCCCCAGGCAGACAGACTGAGGCGGTGGGGAGGAATGACAGGAAAAGCAGCAACCATTTTTCAGCAGCAACTCACCCTGGGTCCGTTACTCATGAGAAGGTAAAAGGACCTGGGGGGGGGGGCAGCCAGCGAACGAGGCTCCTTCCCTACCCAGCTCAGCCACTGGCTTCGAGTGTCCTGGATTTTTCTATGTCCTGTTCAGCCCACTTGCAGGATTGTCTTCGCAAATCGAGAGCCGAAAAGCTTGAGAAGGTTCCAAACTGGGAGCCCAGATTCTCAAGAATTCTCTACCCCACGTCGGTGGGAGGATTCTTCCGCTTCCATCGAGGACATACGATGCTCCTCGCACTAAGAACCGGTCCATTTCGATGCTGCGGCCCCAAGGCAGCCTCCAAGGAAGCCAGGGAGGCCTGGGACAATTCCCTCACCCTGGCAGGCTTTTGCTCAGTGAAAATGTCTGCCGTGCCCCCTCCACTCCCCCTTCTTACTGTGAGGGTCGGGGGGTACAGTTTCTCCTTCCACCCAGCTGTGGCCTCCCAGGCTGTACCAACACCTCTGCAAAATCCCTTTGGCTCTCCCAGGGGGAATCTGTGAGCAACCCAGCTCTCCTTCCTGTTCACGCTTACCTGGATATGTCATCCATCCATCCATCCCATCCATCCATCCATTCAATTTACACCCTGTCCATCTAGTATCCAAGCACTACACTCATTTGTTAAATACACAACAGCCCACCCTCACCCACAAGGACATACATGAATAATAATTAAGAATCTTCTGAGAAGTCCTGGAGAACAGGGGAAGTCCCCATAGATTGGAGGAGGGTGAATGTTGTCCCCATCTTCAAAAAGGGGGGAGGACCCAAATAATTACCGCCCCATCAGCTTGACTTCAATTCCTGGAAAGATCCTAGAGCAGATTTATTAAGCAGACAGTCTGTAATTATTAGGAAGCAATGCTGTCATGACAAGAAGTCAACACAGGCTTCTCAAAAACAAGCCATGCCAGACTAATTTTGTCTCTTTCTTTGATAGAGTTACAGGACTGATGGATGAGGGGAACACTGTGGATACTGCTTATCAAGATTTCAGTAAGGCCCTTGATAAGGTTCCCCATGGCATACTTAGAAAGAAGTTAGTAGAATGTGGGAGAGATAGTGCTACTGTGGGTGGATTTGTAATTGGTTGACTAACCACACCCAAAGGGTGTTCATAAATGGCTTCTCTTCAGATTGGAGATATGTGACCAGTGGGGTGGCCCAGGGTTCTCTTCTGGGTCTAGTGCTATTCAACATCTTTATTAATGACTTGGATGAAGGAATCAAGAGTATGCTGACTAAATTTGCAGATGATACCAAATTACTTAGAGGATAGGATGAAAATTCAAAAAGGCCTTGACAGATTAGAGTGCTGGGCCAAAGCTAACGGAATGGATTTCAACAGAGGGAAAATAGGAGGGAAAAAGAAAATGCACAGCTATAGGATGGGAGACACCTGGCTGGAGAACAGTACATGTGAAAGGGATCTGGGAGTCTGGGTGGACCACAAATTGAACATGAGTCAGCAGTGTGATGCGGCAGCCAAGAAAGCCAATGCAATTCTTGGTTGCATCAACAGAAGCATAGCATCAATTTAAAAAGGATGTGGACTGCAACTCCCAGGAGCCTCACCAGCTGAACTGGGAGTTGCAGTCAAGAACATCTGGGGAGGGGGAACCACTGGTATAGAGAAAGGGAAGTGATAGTACCACTCTATTCTGCTCTGGTCAGACCCCACCTGGAGTACTGTGTCCAGTTCTGTGCACCTCAATTTAAAAAGGATGTTGACAGCCTTGAACAGGTCCAGAAGAGGGCAACCAGGGTGGATAAATGTCTGGAACATATCTTCTACAAGGAACAGCTTAGGGAGCTATGAATGCTTAGCCTTACAAAAAGAAGGCTGAGGGGGATATGATGCCCATGTTTAAATATTTCAAAAGATGTCATATTGAAGAGGGGACAGGTCTGTTTTCCATGGTTTCAGAGACTAGGACTCGAGGCAATGGTTTCAAACTGCAGGAAAAGAGATTCCATTTGATTAGGAAGAACTTCATGATAGTTAGAGCTGTTGGGCAGTAGATTATGCTGCCATCAAGGAGGGTGGAGGAGTCTCCTTCTTCAGAGGTTTTTAAGCAGAGGCTGGATGGCCATCTGTCAGGAGTCCTGTGATGGGGGTTCCTGCATGGCAGTGGGGCGGACTGGATGGCCCTCGAGGTCTCTTCCAATTATACGATTCTATGCAGAATATCCAATAATTTTTTAAAAAAATCTGGAGATCAAATCAACATCAATAATCAATTCAGGGGCCCACGGGTGTGTCAAAGGGGGAAGGTATTTACTGAACGTTGCTTCCAACAATATGTTTTTTTTACCCATTTCCTGAAGGCCAAAAGGGAGCCTGGCATATATCTGCGGGTTCCAGCGTGCTGCAGCCACCACCAAGAAGGCCCTGTTCCTGGCGGTCATTTTCCAGGTCCTCTCTGGAGTGGCCACCCACAAATGCAACTTTCAGCCTCAGTATAGTTAACTGCATTTTGGACTGCAACACTTGCGAGCTCCAAAGCTCACCTCACTAAGCTGCATTGGAAGGGCTATTGTCGGAACACCCCTTCCTTGCCATTTCTGTTTGCCCCAAACTCAACTCTCCAGTTTTGCACCTGGTGTCCTACATAATCCACCTGCTCTTAAAACCAACCCCTTCCTCTAAGAGGCCCTCTCCATTTCTACCCTCACCATCATTGCTGCTTTCTGGTTCAGCCGCTCGTACTCCAACCTTCACTCCCGCTGCAAAGCATCACCCGCTGCTCTATCTTCAGAGACAGGTGGGACAGGAAAGAAAAGCACCCTTCCGGTTTTATCCCATGCGCCTCTCTTTTGAGGCACTCAACAAATATTTGGCAGCACAGTCCAACTCGGAAAAGGATGTGATAAAACATGAGCTCTCCCTGACCTCTGAAAAAGGCTGCATTCGGGGCATATGGGGTGTGTGTGCTTTGGGAGAACCTGCCACTGCAACTCACCGTAGGCAAAAACCAAATCCAGGAGAACATTTGGGGGGATTTCTATCTGCTTCTGGACCAGGTAGTACGAGATGGCTCGCAGTAGAGGGACGGAGCGGTTGCTCTGATGGGCCAAGGCCACGGCCACTTTCCGAACATCCTCCAGGGTAAACTGCTCAGCCATCTCCAGGGCCTGCGGGCAGAGAGGCGTGGCATGAAACCCACATACAGAGATCCTGGGGCAGTGGGCACCCCATGCACACAGCTTGCACACTGGCCCCAAAGAGAGCCAGAGGTATTAGCCTGCTATACGGCTAGTTCGGGGGGAATGAAAATTAACGTTCTAAAGAACACCACAGCCTTTCCTTTGTTCACTTGGTTCGATTGGATGGAAGCTTTAAAGCAGTGGTGGCCAAACTTCGGCCCTCCAGATGTTTTGGACCCCAACTCCCAGAATTCCAAGCCTGCACTGTCAATGACAAAGGACTGTGGGAGTTGTGGTCCAAAACATCTGGAGGGCCAAAGATTGGCCATCACTGCTTCAAAGAGCCTTTATTTCCTTCAGCAGAAAGATCTCGATGAACTGGTTTGATAAGGTCACCTGTAAGACTCTCTTCCACTTCATCCACACCAACAACCAGCGCCAACTACATGGCCAATGGCCATGCGGGCTGGAGACAATGGGTGTCCTAGTCCAACGCCCCCAGCACCAGCTTGGACGAGACAGGTTTGCAAGGCTTTTCCCCCTAATGATCTTGGGGATTTTGGCATTTGTTGTGACCACCAGGTCACAGGACAACAGGCCCCATCATACTGCACAAGGCTCCAGACAGATCCACACTGGGACGCATGTCTCCCTGGACTCTCTCCACACAGTGGGGTCAAGGGGTGTGAAGGGGTTCCTGTGCAGCAGCAGCAGCAGCAGCCTGTTTCCCAGCTCCGGGCACCCTTAGACGTCCTGGAGGGTTCTGGGCTCTTCCCTCCAAGGCTCAGGCAGGTGCTGAGGGGAGAGGGGCATTCAGCTTCCCTGGCCCTGTGGGGCACTCCGAGAGCCTCCACCTCCCTTCATGGGAGAAGCCTGCAGCTGGGGAAGTAATACCAGTGTCGGAAAGAAAAGGCAGCCAAGAGAGTGGAGCTGCGGGCAGCCCACTTCCTCTTGCACCGTGCGTTCGTTTTCGGAGCTGAAACCACAAAGGAAAGAAGCCAGAGCCTGAACAAAAAAGTGACTCTTTGGGACTACTATTCCCAGAATCCCCCAGCCCAGCCTGGGCAGGAAGTGTCCTTGTGGAAAGCCTCCAAGAAAGCCACAACAAAAAAGGAGCACTTTTACACACAGAAGCTCAGATGCAGTTCTTGGTGACACTCAGGGAAAATCTTTTGGGGCAACAGGCAGGTCTCTTGGCAAACCAAATAATTGGTGGGTTGGTGTTTTTTGTGGGGGGGGGAGGGGGGTTGAATCACCCTGATTCAGTGACTGAAGAAGAGTAAGGAACAGTGTGAAGGATGTTGCAGCTGTTAGGGTGCAGTGACGATGGGTAAAAGCGAGTCCACCAGTTTGTGTGGTGTGTTCATCCAATGTCTCAGTGGGCACCTCCCTCAGGCCCCGGAGTCCCTGAAACTGAACCGGCCCACCTCACTGGTGCCTTGCTCAACAACTGATTGAGATGTACAAAATTATGCAGGGCATAAATAAAGTGGATAGAGGGACGCTCTCCTCCCTTTCACAAAATGCCAGAACTAGGGGACATCCACTCAAATTGAGGGCTTGGAGAGTGAGAACAGACAAAAGAAAATAATTTTTTTACCCAGCGTATTAAGTCTGTGGAACTCCCTGCCACAGGAGATGGTGACGGCATCTGGCCTGGATGCCTTCAAAAGGGGATTGGACAGATTCCTGGTGGAAAAGTCTATCACAGGTTACAAACCATGATGGAGATGTGTAATCTCCAGGCTTAAAACCGGGGTCCTTCAAGGGCCAGATGCAAGGGAGTGGTATCAGGAGACAGAGATCTAGTCTCGTGCGCTCCCGGACTCATCTGGTGGGGCCACTGTGAGATACAGGAAGCTGGGCTAGATGGGCCTTTGGCCTGATCCAGCAGCAGGGCTCTTCTTAGGTTCTTAACTGGGTCTTTAAAAGGTCCCCTTTTTGGACGATAGCTCCCCAAACCCTCCTGCCAGGCAGGCCAGAGTTTGTGGCGATGGCCGTCCCACCTCCCCAGGGCCTGCTCCTGCCGCTCTACCTTATCTTCCAGCCGCAGCATCAGTGTAGGGGAGAGGAGGGCTGCTTTGGTGAGCAGCAGCACCACACTCCGAGTATCTTCAATCTCTCTCCAGCGCAGCTCCAGGTTCCTCAGCACCTCACTCAGGAGCTTGGGCTGCGCTTCCTTCGGGGCGTCCGAGGCCACCACGTCCACCAGGGAGGCCAGGCTCCAGCAGGGCAGCCGCCGCAACCGCCAGGCCACCTCAGCCTCCACCGAACGGAACGCCGCTGTTTTCTGATCCACCCCCAGCAAGTAGAGACTCTTGATGACAGCCACCAGGTTTCCACTCATGATGGTGGTGACCTGGAGAGAAGATGGGAGAGATAACCAGCTTCAGTGGAGATCCAGCAGAAGGACTGAGAAGTAAGGCAGCTCACTGGTTCAATCAGGATTCCTTCCTTCCTTGTTGGTTGGTTTGTGCGTTTTCCTTCCTCCATCCACACCACCCAATGGTCACTCTGAGCAATTCACAGCAATAGCAGTGACATAAAAGAAAGCAGAACACTCTCCGCACAGTAAAATTAAACTAGATCATAACATTTTTAAGAAGGGGAGGGGGGAACCACCTTCATGGCTTCCTGGGCAGGTCAAGAAAGACATAGTGGAACTGGAAAAGGTGCAAAAGAGAGCGACTAAAATGATTACTGGGCTGGGGCACTTCCCTTATGAGGAAAGGCTAAAACATTTGGGGCTCTTTAGTCTGGAAAAAAGGCACCTGAGGGGGGATATGATTGAGATGTACAAAATAATGCAGGGCATGAGTAAAGTGGATAGAGGGACGCTCTTCTCCCTCTCACAAAATACCCGAACTAGGGGACATCCACTCAAATTGAGGGCCGGGAGAGTGAGAACAGACAAAAGAAAATATTTTTTCACCCAGCGTGTTGTTATTCTGTGGAACTCCCTGCCACAAGAGGTGATGATGGCATCTGGCCTGGATGCCTTCAAAAGGGGATGGGACAGATTCCTGGAGGAAAAGTCCATCACAGGTGACAAACCATGATGGAGATGTGTCACCTCCAGGCTTAAAAAAAAACAGGGTCCTTCAAGGGCCAGATGCAGGGGAGTGGTATCAGGAGACAGATACCTAGTCTCGTGCGCTCCCAAATGCATCTGGTGGGGCCGCTGTGAGATACAGGAAGCTGGACTAGATGGGCCTTTGGCCTGATCCAGTATTGGCTCTTCTTATGTTCTTATGTCCCAGACAACCCCCAACCCCCCAGGTTCCGTGGCAATCCTGTCTCTATGTTCCAAACGGCAGGCCTTGTTTAGAACAGTTGGGGGTTTGTGGACATCCTACCAGAGGTGGGCCAGATCAGGACTAAGGGCCACAGGGACCCTCCGGGAATTTTTGTGGAGAGCTGGAATGAGCAAGGTGTGCCACCCCAGAGACCAGAAAAACTCACAGAGATGACGATTCAATTCTTCTTAAAAATATATATCTGGTTTGTGAGCATGGGATATTGCGCTTTTGTACCCACGATTCAAAAAGCCGGACTAGGCCCTAATATTGCTGTAGAATATCATGGCTGCACTGCCAGCCAGAAAAAGGATGCCAAGATCCAAATAGCAAATGACAGCCTGAATGCTGACGACACCAGTGGCAGCAACATGTCCAAAACTCTGGCCCTCAAGATGTTTTGGACCACAACTCCCACAGTCCTTTGCCATAGGAAACACAGGACTGGAATTCTGGGAGTTGTGGACCGAAACACCACTGCTCACAACAAATCCCAGAAGCTGACTCACTTTCTCATCAGTTAACCATTTCTCACCCAAACACAAAGCAACAGGGAGGGCTGTTGACCAACAAGTGTCAAACAGCTGTGGGTGCCTAATGCGGGGTGGAGGCCTCAACAGCTGCTTCTGACTGCATGCCTGATTCTGGCTCTGCCTACCCATGACATCAACCCAGCTTCTTTGGGGGGACAGAGGGTCTACCTTGGACCACACCCATCATCTTCTGACTTCTGTCTGTACTTCTCAGGCCGCATCATAGTTTTCATCCCTCTGCAGTCTCAGTATGCAGCCTTCCACCACAATGACCCTGACAGCGTAGACTGGACGTGATCTGAAGAGCGAGGGGATCATATCAGTTCTGTCACCGGAGGACTCCCTTTTGTCCTTGGCAAAATCTCCAGATAGCATGGGAAGGCAGCACAGTTGTTTCGAGTCCCCTGTCATTTTACCAGGATTGTCCAGGGTTAAGTAAACTACACTACAACAAGGAAGTAATGTAGCGCTAAAAGTAGAAGACCGTCTCCCTCGTAGGGTAGCCGTGAGGGAAAGCCCGTGAAACCTGAAATCTCTTTGGGAATTACAAGCTAGAATCTGGCTACTGAAGAACCACCAAGAAGGCGAAAGGGCTGGAAACCAAGCCCTCTGAGGAACAGATGCAGGGGCTGCAGCTACAAAGGCTGGGGAAAAGGTGACATGACAACTCACTGAACTCATCTGAAGGGTTGCCACCTAGAAGATAGCCCAAGCTTGTTTTCTGCCACTGTGGAGAAGGGGATCCGAACCAGCAGGTTCAAATTACAAGAACGCCAATTCTGGCTAGAGAGAAGACAGAGCTTTGGAGACAGTAACAGCCATTTGCCTGGGGAATGGAACGCCACACAGGCTCTCCTTTGCTGGAGGGTTTCTAAAAGAGGTTGGGCAGCTATCTACCAGCAGCGCTTCAGCGGTGGAGACTGGACGACGCGAGGCCTTCCAT
The DNA here is from genome assembly GCA_029282475.1 of Phrynocephalus forsythii. Lineage (NCBI taxonomy): Eukaryota > Metazoa > Chordata > Lepidosauria > Squamata > Agamidae > Phrynocephalus > Phrynocephalus forsythii. The sequence goes on from JAPFRF010000009.1 coordinate 1,720,571, forward strand.
CTCTCCGATTCAAACATAAGGATTGTGAGCCGCCCAGAGACCTTTGGGTAGTGGGCGGCAGAAATAAATAAATAAATAAATAAATAAATAATAAAAGCAATAACCTGCCCGTCTGCACCCATTTTCCACGGGACTTACCTGCTTGGCCACTGTATTCAACAGGAATTTGAAGCGCGCATCTTCCAGGAATCCATTGGGTTCCTCCTTCTTCTGAGCCACCATGTGTGAGAGCTGGGTGATAATCCTGGCAGCCTGGTTTCCGTTGATGGAGTGAAGCTCCACTAGATGCAAGAGCTCCTGGACGGTAGAGCAGGTGTCAATAAAGTCCTCAACTTTGTGGGACTCGTGCGGGGACCTTTTTGTCTCCTCCTGAGCACAGAGCCTGCCCCTCTGCACTGAGTAGTTGCATGTGGAGAACAGGGCAAGCAAGGGTCTGGACAACACCCCGGCGTGACCTACTTTGCCGCCGCCGCCGCCCCCCACCACAGCGGTGCTGGCTTGAACGCAGAGGGGGAACGAGGTCCTATAGAGATGGTAACCACGACGTAACACAGCTGCCATTTTATAGCTGCAGATGCCGGGAGCAAGGAAGCCGGGGACACTTTTGTGAGCTAGAGTGGCATCAACTCATTGTCACAGATCTGCACAGGAAGAAGAAATTAAACAGAGCTCAGCAAGAATGCCAGAACATCAGTCCATAGGTTTCAGTGCTGTCACAAAGTGGAACGCACAGGTGTGTGTACATACAGGTCCATACAGGTGTGTGTGTGTGTGTGTGTGTGTCCCCACACACACGCACACACATCAGCAGCCTCACTTCTCTTGTGGCCTTGCATTCACTCGTTCTCATGCCAGAGCTTCGACTATTGGGGGTGGGGGGGAATCAATGTAAGTAATCCAAGCACCAGACTACAGAGATAGACCTCTAAAGGCCAAAACAATTCCCAGTGTGGCATAGTAATTATCATGACTGACTAGTATTAAGTGAACCAGGATTGGGCTCCCTGCTTGGTCACACTGGAGTTATAGAAAACAAAACACTCCTTAGAAATGTTTGATTTAGCTTGAAAACCCAGTTAGAATCATTACAAATTGCTTCTGACTTGACAGCCCATAACAAAAATTAAGCCAACACATTTTTCAGCTAAAAGACATCATCCCAACATTGTCATTGTAAAACTTGTGAAATAATGCAATGGTTAATGTTACAATAACTGCAAGACATGCCAAACAGAAACAGGCTGAAAGGAAATGTACGAAAGCTCCTCCCCTCATCAGGCTGGCAGCCTTAGATGTCTTGCAAGATGGATTGCTTTTTCTGCAAGGGAGTAACACAAAGGCAACACACACACCTTAGCGAGAGGGAGGACAAGTCCTTTATTGAACCATTAATTTATCCCCAAAGCTGAGTCTTTAGGCTTGCTCATCAGTCTAAGCATCACACCATTTGACAGTTTTATTCATGGGTAGCTGGGAAAGAGAAAAATCCCGTATTTATTATTGGGTGGCTATTATTTGGGAACTTTAGTTTCAGTCTTCCTTGCTATTATAGGTGACACCATAATAGAGCCTGAAGTAGGCTCGTATCTATCCGTATCGCCCAAGCTGGGTTTCCACTCAACTTACATTGCTGCTCCCAGACTTTGGAACTCCCTCCTGCTGGAGGCCAGGACTGCCCCGTCTCTGCTGTCTCTCCGGAAACAGGCAAAGACCTTCCCCTTCAGGAAAGCTTTCCCTGAATGAGGGATTACCTATTATGTGATTTTTAGATGAATTACCAGGCATGGCTGCATTGTCTAATCTCATCAGAACACCAGTGTTCCAAGCTAGTTTCCATCCCTTATAATAGATTTCTTCTTCTTCTTGTGTGCTCTTTGTAGAACTTTTTAATGTTCTAAGATGCCTCTTCTAATTCCCTGCTCTCAATACTTGACTATGTCTTAAACGTTCTGGGCTTTATATTGTCCCTCATTATTATAAGCCACCTTGGGTCTTTTTCCAAGGAGAAAGGCGTGGTACTAAAAATATTCAAAATAAATAAAAACAAAAACTTGAATCGCTCCTTTTTCCTTCCTGCCCACCCATCCCACTCCAAACATGGCGTGTCTGCAAGGAAGTCCCTGAATATATTTACAGAAGGATCGCAACGGACACTCCTTTGAGTCTATTGCCCTTTTTGTGTGTGCTCTGCTTTAATATTGCCTGTTCCGTCACTGGAAACTGCCCCAGAATATGGGAGTACTTTGCACTGAGGGGCGTGTGCAAGACATTCCTGTCCTGCTTTTCACCCCCAGAAGACCCGAAACTCGGCTTTAAAATAATGAAAAGCTGTTAAAACCTGGCTGTTTAGGGATGCCTTCGGTAGTCTCGCTAGGGTCTGTATCACTTTTTTTTCCCTTTTTGTTTTGTTTTGTGATATGTACCTATCGTTAGCTGTCCCTATGCCTCTTGCCAAATATTATTATTTTTACTGTTGCTGGATATTTCCCCCTTTATTTTATTATGATTGTCTTCTCATTTACTTTTATTATCTTGTGGATCTCTTGTGATCTTATGTGAACCGCCCAGAGATCCCTCTTGGGAAATTGGCGCGGTATATAAATATAAAAACAAACAATAAATAAATAACGTCAGAAACAAGTAAAGGTTAGGAAGATTTCCCGAGGAAGGTCTCGCCTTTGGGGGGATATTTTCCAGGTTCGAATCCGGGGTGGTGCCTCGGTCTCCGCCGGGGACCCCCCCACCCACACCCCCACCCCCGAGGACCGGCCACCCCCCTTCCCACGAAAGGGGGGCGCCCCACCATCCCCCGGGAGGGGCGCCCCTAAAAGGGGGGACCCCTCGACCCCGAGGCTGCCCCCCCCCCCCACCTCCCCCACCCCGAGCCGCTTCCCCAGGCCCGGCCCGGCCCGTTCGGCCCGGTGGGGGGGGGGGGGTGGGGGGTCTCCCGCCCTGACCGACCTCGACCAGGCGCCCGCGAAGGAGCTCTCGCACCTCAGGAAGCCGCCCGGAGGAGAGCGGCGCGGCCCGGCGACGTCACTTCCGGCGCGACCGAGTCCAGGGAGGCTTCGCGTAGAGCGGCGCGCGGAGCCAGCTTCCGGGTTCGACCCAAGGCCGCCGTTAGAGGGCGCACGACCCAAAAGGGGGGGGGGTTGGAAGGGGGCGATGACCCTGCCTAGGCCTAAAACAAGGTATCTGAATCTGGGATCTGAGTTTATCTATCTATCTAATATCTATCTACCGATCTATCTATCTACAATTATTCTTATCTATTTTCTTTCTTTCTATCTTCTATCTATCTATCTATCTATCTATCTATCTATCTATCTATCTATCTATCTACCTATCTATCTATCTACAATTCCTTCTTATCTATTTATCAAAATATCTATCTATCTATCTATCTATCTATCTATGATCAATCTAAAATCTATCTATTCTAAAATCTGAATTTGCAGTAATAATATGCTCACTGATCTACCGGTATTCCTTCAAAAGAATTGAACCTTTCTTTCTTTCTTCTTTCTTTCTTTCGATAGAGAAAATCAAAGCTAAAACACACGACAAAATAAAAACAAATTCAAAAGCACAACCATCTGCACTTTACAGAAATACAGTATTTAAAAAGAATTGAACCAGCACTGCATTGAAAACAATAGAGAAAACCAGTGCTAAAACACATTTGAAGCAACAAAGCACAACCATCCATTTGCACTTCGGAGTAAACATGCAAAAAATTGGGCTTGTATAATAATAATAATAATAATAATAATAATAATAATAATAATAATAATAATAATAATAATAATAAGGGATCTGCTCGCATAATTTGCCGATATATCATGTAGTCCTCAACACTTGGGAAGCGTTCAACTAGTGATTTGTAATACAAAATCCAGCGTAGTTATCTTGTCTATTCTATGATAATTTAATAATAATAATAATAATAATAATAATAATAATAATAATAATAATAATAATAAATAAATAAATAAAATAAATAAATAAATAAATAAATAAATAAATAAATAAATAAATGTATCCTCAGTATAGAAAGAACTGACCAGTGGTTACTCCGGGTGGTTCACTGCAAAAACAGCGACTTAAAATAAAACAGAACATTCTCTGTGTAGTAAAATTAAACGAGGAACTCTGTTAATATTTTTCGATCCTCCGTTGAAGATTATGGGCAATTTCTCATTTCCCTTCCAAAAGACGATTGCAACGAGTTTACACAATGAGAACCCGGAATTGAGTCACACAGGCTAAAAGAGATGCCTCTATTTGAAGTCTATGGCTCAGTCCCATTGGCCCGTGAAGACCGGAAACGACGCTAGCTTCGCTGCCATCTTTTCTCAGGGCACAGTCTTTGATGCTGTTTGATTTCTCTTCTTATCGACACCTGCCTGCTTTTGGTCTGCCCTTTTCCCCATCCTCCTCATAGGTCTTTGATGCTGAAGTGTAGGCAAAGATGGAAGAAACCACATTTTGGAACTTCAAGTCCCAGAATGCACAGGCAGTTCTGGGAATTATAGTCCAAAAAAGTAACTGGATGCATGTCTGAGCAGAACTGGAGGCGAAAAGAGGCATCTTTATCCAAGGTTTCAACTGCCCTGAGACCTATGTTCCTGCTTTGAGAAAGGTTTTCTCTGGCTCCTGTCAAGCAGTGAATGACCTTGATATGACCTTGCTGAACTTCAGCTAATGGCAATACATTAGCACCGTTCACTGTATTTATTTGTTTATGTCCCAGTTTCTCCTTAAAAAGTAGTTCCCAAGGCAGTTAATGCCAGTAAAAGACAATGCTTAAAACCTAAAAAACTGTATATGTCCAAATATTTTAAAATAATCAAAAAAACGTTATGGTTTAACACCAGCGCTGGAAGGGTTTCCAAGGTAAGTGAGGTGTTTAAGGGGTAGTTGTACCAGATCCACTCGTCGCAGTGAGCTTCTATCGCAGAATCAGGGAATCGAACCCAGGGCTCCCAAGTCCTAACCCATCACTCTGTCCACTCTATCACACCAGGTACCTGTCACGTTAGACATTTAATGAAAGCTTTAATGGAACATGGCCCACTTCTTCAGGCATATGGCGTTGAATACAGAGACAACATGGTAAAACCTTCACTTGAGACACAGTAGTGTTTGGTTGCACTTCATGCTTCATAATGATTTATGGCCCCTGCTTGGTAATTGAAACTAGATTCTGTAAACGAGCTTTTGAAGCTAGATTCTGCAAACAAGCTTTCCCTGAATGATGGACTACCGATTATGCGTCTTTATATGACTCTATCATACATGATTACACAGATTTTGTATTTATAACCACTTATAACTTTGTGTTTGTATCTCTCCTCCTGGGAGTGCTTTGACTATGTTTTCAATGTTAGTCTCCATCCCCCATAACTTTTGGATGGTCTACCATGGATGATTACATGGAATTTTTACTCATCTCTTCAACTGCTCACGTTCTCTTGTAACTTTAATGTTGTCTTTTAATGCCGTAAGATGCCCCTCAATTCCCTGTTCTCTAACTTGAATATGTCTTAATTGTACTGGATTGTAAATTGTCCCTCATTACTGTAAACTGCCAGGGGTCCTTTTCCAAAGGGAAAAGTGGGATAAAAAATATTCAAAATAAATAAATAGTAAATAAACAGCTACATGATGAAAGGAAACAGCTAAGAACAACATGTGGTGATGTGGCAAATGCGAATTACCTTGTATAAAGGAATTAATTCGTTCCAAATGAAATTCTGTGAAGCAAATTTTCCTTTATACCAATTTCCCATAGGAATGCATTGAAAACAGAGTAATCCCTAATGGTGACCATTTTTATGTTGTACGGATTCTCCCCATCGGCGATTCTGTTAAGCAAATTTCCCCTTATCTCCGGAATTTTTTTATGCTGTACAGATTTTATGCTATACAAACCGTCTGTTATAAGAGGATCCACTGTACAGTACATGGAAGTAAACTGAGGAATAGATTGTGCAGTTGCAAAACTGTAATTTTGGTTTGGAAAAGTAGGGGGTCATCTTATAAATAAATAAATACATAGAGGGGCACCTTGTCTTATAGATGGAAAAATGCGGTGATGATTTCGTACAGGGGTTTCCCCAGATGTTCTTGAACTAAAACTCCCAGGAGCCTTTGCCACTAGTGGTGCCGGCCAGGATTTCTGGGAGTTGTAGTCCAAGAACATGTGGGGATCCCAATGATACTCTTGGGCGAAAACGAAGCTTTCCCAGAATGTACGTATGCTTTTGAGGACCCACAAACTGTGGGACAGATTTGTGGGTTGTATTTGTGGGAGTCAGAGGACGCGAGAATTGGCACCTCGCCATTGTTTTGGTGGAAGCCCTTCAGCCACTACGAGAAGGACTTAATGCCTTTAGACAAGGTGCCACTTGTATAACCCGCTGCTCTCTGTCGTCAGAGACACCATGATGATGATGATGATGATGATGATGATGAATGGTCCTAAAATGAACTGCTGGGTAGCTCCGGGGCTTCAGCCTCCTCCTGGGGGAGGGGGGGAGGAGTCCTTCTTCCTTGGGGCGCCCGTCCCTCCTCCCTCCTCCCTTCCCGGAAGTCCTCCCCTCCTGGCGCGGGTCACGTGGGGGGCCCGGGGGCTGCTCAGGGCGGAAGCGGCCTCTTCCCCCTCCTCCCTCTCCTCCCTCCTCCCTTCCCGGAAGTCCTCCCCTCCTGGCGCGGGTCACGTGGGGGGCCGGGGGCTGCTCAGGGCGGAAGCGGCCTCTCCCTCTCCTCCCTCCTCCCTTCCCGGAAGTCCTCCCCTCCTGGCGCGGGTCACGTGGGGGGCCGGGGCCTGCTCAGGGCGGAAGCGGTCTCTTCCCCCTCCTCCCTCCTCCTCCTGGCGGGGCGGGCGGCTTCCGGTCGGGCTGCGGTGGCTCAGGCGGCAGCGGAGGAAGAGGCGGCGGCGGCGGCTGGAGCCGGAGCCGGAGCCGGAGGAGGAAGGCCGGGCCGCGGGATGTAGCTGCGGGGGAGGGTGGCCGCTCTCCGGTACGTCTCACACCCTGCCTGCCCCCGGGGTGGGGGTGTGATTTGGGGAGGGGGTTTGCTCCGACCGGCCCGGTCCCGGGGGTGGAGGGGGCGTCGGTTTAGAAGAAGGAGAAGGAGGCCCCACTTTCCCCCTTCCCCCTCCCTCGGTTCGATCCCCGCCCCTCGCCGTTACTCTTCGTGGCCGTTACTCTTCGTGGCCGTTACTCTTCGTTGCCGTTACTCTTCGTTGCCGTTACTCTTCGTTGCCGTTACTTGGAACTAGCCCGCCCCCCCCCGAGGACGTTGCTCTCCTCCTCTCCCTCTCTTCTGGACTCTCTCCTGGCAGGGGCCCCGCGGATCTTCCTAGCCGTTACTTGGAACTGCCACCCCGGGGACGTTACTCTTAGTTATACCGTTACTTGGAACTCGCCCAGCCTCCGCTGCTTACGGCCGGGAAAGAGGGGAGGAGGAGTGTGGCGGGGTTCCTAAATTAAGAACCCAGCCGGGACAGGTAGGTTTCCCTTCCCTCCGATCCACCCCCACCCCCAGGTGTGTGTCGGGGGTGGGGTGGGGAGGTTGGTCGTCCCCCATTTCAGATTACACCCCCCCCGACCTTTCGCCTTCATCCTTCTTTTTGTGGGGCCCGCCCTCATTTCAGGGCTGCCCCCTTTCCCAATGCAGCAAACTGAAATCAACATCCCTCCCTCCAAAAAATAACTAACCCCCATCCCAGCCCCGCCTCCCAACAACTTCTAGGGTTCCAAGCAGTGCCAACGAAGTCCATCTCCTTCCCTCCCTACAAGCTCTAGGGTCGGATTTGAGTTTTCTTTTTTTTTTGGGGGGGGGGGATGCCCGGCTTCCCTTCCTGCAGCCTAGGACTTCCTGTCGCTTGGTCCCCAGGAATGTTCAGCCCCTCGGTCCAGACAAGAGCTAGTCTGGGTCAAGGGTCTCAAAACGTCCTCTTTGTGTGTTTATTTAATTTTTATAGGGACCCATTAACCCGGTTCAGGGTGATTTACAACATACAGTGGTCCCTTGTATAAAGGAATTAATTTGTTCCAAACGAAATTCTGTTACGCAAATTTTCCTTTATACAAATTTCCCATAGGGATGCATTGAAAACAGAGTAATCTCTAATTCAGTGACCATTTTTCTGTTGTACGAATTCGCCCCATAAACGATTCTATTCAGCAAATTTCCTCTTATCTCTGGAATGTTTTATCTTGTACATATTTTATTTTATACAAACCGTTTGTTATACGAGGGTGCACTTGTACTAAAATTACACCTATCAGTGGCAGGGTTAGGAATGAAAGCAATAGACAGCATGGTGTTTTATTGTTCTTTTAACCTTTTGTTAACTGCCCGGAGTTCCTTCGGAAGAGGGGCAGTATATAAAAAATTATAATTATTAACAATAAAGGACCTCAGAGCCTGGAGAGACCCTCTGGATCATGGACTCCAGACCCTGTGAAGGAAACCCAGTTGGGGGGGCGGGGAGGGCGTGAGCAGACTCCTGACCTCTGGCTCCCCTGCAGTTGAGTGTGGCTGCGACTTGTAGAGCAGTGCAACAACATCCTTTTAGCTAGGAAACAGAAGGCAAGGCACGGAGGCAAGCAGGGGTGTCATGAAAAGCAGGGTTATGGGGAGCCTTTTCAACCTAGGGAGGGGACCAGGGAGCAGAGAGTGTTGGTACTACCGCAGCTGTCGTCTAAGGAAGTCCCTCCAGTGGCCGACTGTGACTTGGGTACTTGGTTCCCGGGGGGGGCGGTAGTGGTGGGGCAGGTGTTGATTTTGCGGGGTTCGAAATAGTCCTTAGAGCAGTGGTGGCAAACCTTCGGCCATCCAGATGTTTTCGACCACAACTCCCACAGTCCTTTGTCATTGGCAATACGGGCTTGGCATCCTGGGAGTTGTGGTCCAAAACATCTGGAGTGCCCGTTTGCCAGATACGGTGCGTGGGAAAAGGAGAAGGGATTCTGGGAGTTGAAGGCCCCCCCCCACTACCACCAAGAAAGGCCACTTTCCTGCATTAATCGAGGAATCTGTTACATTCAGAAAAGCCTCTTTCTGCTACAGATGTTAGTGGAAATAGTTGAGAGAGCTGATGCACCTACCCTCCCTGACGTGTTTAGTAAACGGAGATAAAACCTTGAGGTTTAGCTCAATCGATAATCGGTTTAAGAGAGGCGCTGGCCTTCTGGGTGGCCCTTTCCGCCCACTGCCAAGGGGGGGGGTCAGTCCGATGGAGTGTCTCGGCCCTGCAGCTGTCGGAGGAGAACGCCGGCAGTCTTGAACGTCGGAAGGAGCTGTTGGTTTTACCTCTGCTCAGAGAGGGGGCCAGGCAAACTACCCTGCCTTCTCTCTCCCCCCTGGCTGGAGAGATTGACGGGCCAGGCGTGCTGCCTTGTCTTTGCACCCACTGGCTCCCTGGTTTGGAGCTGTAGATGGACAGTTAAGAGAAACCCCACCAATCTCCACCGCCCCTCTCGCCGGTTCTCCTCAGGAGCAGGAAGCCAGAGGTGCTGTGGATCGACTTTGTGGGAGAGCCAGGGAATGCTCCTCTCGCCAATTCTTTGCTGGAAAGTGAGTAAGAGGACGCTTCAGTTTTTCTCGGATTTGCTCCAGTCGCAGAGACCTCTCCTTTCCTGGGGGGTAGAAACATGACCTGTTCAGCCATTCAGAACTTGTTGAACCCACCCTTGGTCTCCAGGACTAGGAGGGTTTCTTGCTTTGTTTGCAGAGGTCGTGGAAGGCCTGGTTGCAGGAGGTTCTTACGCAAGACTGGAATGGGACGTCTTGTGTTCTCTCTGAGGGAAGATGTTTCTCTCTTCTTCATCAACCCAGCAGTGACTACCGAATTCAGTAGCTGCTCATGAGGAAGAATTTCACGACCATTAGAGCTGTTATGCAATGGGATATGTTGCCACAAAGGACGGTGGTGGAGTCTCCTTTTTTGGAGAAGGTTTTTAAGCCGAGGCTGGATGGCCATCTGTCGGGAATACTGTGATGGGGATTCCTGCATGGCAGGAGGTTGGACTGGATGGCCCTGGAGGTCTCTTCCAACTCCTAGATTCTAGGATTCTAGGATTCTCTTCTAATAGGTATTTGGTCAGTACTTCTAGGAACCCTTGTTGCAGAGAGACCTTTGTTCGGATGGTTTGTTTTATAATTGGAAAAACTGGGTTAGGGTCACGGTCTTGTGGCCGAGTTGTGTCTGTGAGCAAACAGATAATGGAAGCGATTCTGCCTCTTCTAATTTCGGGCTCTTAATAGGAGCCTCCAGCATTTCTGTAATGCTACCCTCTAATAAATGAAGGGTTTGAGCCACGGGGTCCTGAAAAGTGAGTGAGATGTACTTTATGGCAACCAAGGAGAAGTCACAATGCAAGCATACAGAATAAACAATGCATACAAAAGTAAATAAAAATGCATTGAAATGGCAAAACTAAGGGAAAGCCCTGATGTTTATTTTTATCTTTGCCTCCCTGGGATAGCAAGGTGAAAATCACTGGCAATGCTGTTGCTTTGGCCTTGAGGAACTGAATTAGGGTGGCGCGGGGTAACTAAGTCTCCTTAGGAATGTACATTAAAGTGGGGCCCACCTGCTAAACTTCAAGTCCCTATTATAGAAAGTGCAGGAGTCAAACCCATATGTGGAACTTCACAGAGGCTGCAGACAGAAATGTGGGTGTTAGTGTGAGGTGATTTTTCTCATGTTTGTCATGAAGTCCGGCCATAGAGAAGGGTGCTTTATGAGTTCAAAAGACCTTGGCCAGTTTCAACAAGGCGTTCTCTTAAATATTAAACAGATTCATCACACTTTAAAAGGTTTTTTTTGGGTGGGTGAGGGGTTCGGTTACTGTCGTAATGCCTTGGTTTTCAAGTAGTTAGTTTTGTTTAATTCATAAACTAGAAAAGTTTAGATGCCATAGAGTAGTAGACTTCGAATCTGCAATCAAGGGAATTCCTGGGTTTCCGGGCTGGTGAAGGACAACGTTCCCGGGATGGTGGTGGGGGTGGGGGGGAATAATTTTCCTGCCGTCGGTTCTTTTGTGCTCGGCCCACCCTCATTCTGGTTGACCCGTGCTCCTAAGACTCCGTCAGTATGTCTAGTATTTAATTGCAGAGTGACTTTGTCCCATGGACTCTACGTGCCCTAAAATAAGATTCCCCGGTTCTCTGCCAACATGCCAGTAAGTGTTTTGGCAGATGACTGATGTGGAACAGCGTGTCCCAAGAGGTCTGTTTAGTTTGAAAACCACTGTTGAGGATTCTGGGTCACACTCGGCTGAGTGCGGCCTGGTTGCAGGGAATACTGATGAAGCCTGTTAGACGAGCGGAGTGTGCCCTCAAAGGGACCGTAGAGGCTGCAATCAGTTGTGCCCAAGAAGGGAAGATTCGGAATGACATGGGTTTTTTTTTTTTTTTAAGATTGCACCATATTTGGTGGGTTGGAGTGTAATTGAAAACTACCCTGGCCTGGTGTAATGAACGTGCTCCTGATTCTGGTGCATGGTTCCTAGGTGGGTGTTGCAGGTTTTCGACTCAAGAGCATTTGTTTTGGGGAAAATCTGGACTAAAAAAAAGTCATGGACTCCGAGCCAAAGATGGTCTGTAAAGGAAGGCTAGCGCTTGAAGGGCCCCATTGTCTGAAGGATTCCTAAAAAGTCTGCTGGAGATGGCAATTACCTAAACCACAAGGGCAACGAGACTGCAGGAGAGAAAACACACACACACAAAGAGAGAGAGAGGGAGGGAGGGAGGGAGGGAGAGATCAGAAAGTATTTCCACGGAATAACACTTAAGCACAATTGGGCAAGTGTTGAACAAGCTTTTCCTGCAGCTCGAACAAAAGGGTGTATTTCTAATCCTTGGAAAATCCTGCTTGCAGGCTTTGCAGAGCTGGAATGGCAGGTTGGGCAGAGCTGTGATCCCGCATCCCGCCAGGTGTATCTTGCCGCTGAATAAAGGTATACATTCTTTTCCCCTCCTCCTTTCCATTTCTCATTCATGCCTGCTGTCTGGGTGCAGCAGGCTTTGGTCTCCCAAGCTGTATGGATGTGTTGTTGGTTCTCCAGAGTTTAAATGCCTTGAAAGCTGAGCAGTTTAGCGAGGGATCGTCAGGAGATGTATAATAAATCAGATGTTTTGACTCCTGAAGCCTTCTAGTGACTCTTAGAGCACACTAATAGCTGCCCTTCATTGACCCTGAAGGTAGAATTCATTTCGTCTGTTGAAGGTTTTTCTGCATGTTTAAATTGGCAAATAATGGATTGCTGGGGGTAGGGGGCCTGCTCTATGGCAAGCCTACTCTTTCCCCCAGTATCTGGTGCTTCCAGGACCGGATTGCTAGGTAGCTCAAGGTCCTGTTTTGACACAGGTAGTCTTCTCTGTTTTAAGGTGAGCTTTCGTGGACAAGTCCACTTATTCAGATGTGAGAGTGATACTGCATGGCCAGCTAGACATGGCCTCAAGACAAAGAAACTGATTGTGAACCTGGGCACAAATAGTTGACAATGTGGCATTTTGCCCTCGGCCACAACCATCCAGTTCCTCCAGGAAGCAACGTTCATGTCTGAAGAAGCGGGCTTATCCATGAAAGGTCACATTAAAATAAAGCCGTTAAGTCTTTAAAGTGCCCTAACATTTATTGACTTCTTTCCAGTCCTGCTTATTTCAGCAGAATCTCAAGGTGTCCCAGGCAGGTGGTGGTTGAGGGTGAGATGTTTCCTCCCAATTAGGCTGCTATGTCACCCCCCCCCCAAAAAAACCCAAAATAAGATGGCAGGGTGGTCAGTGGGACCTTTGAAGCAGGCTTTTGAGAAACGCAGAGGAAGGGCTGTGTTTAGTGGGGATCCGTAACTCCTCTTACTCAGACAGGTCTCCATCGTCTTTTCCTCCTGTGGCTTTCTCTTTGACCAGTGGGCATCACATGACTTCTGTGTTCTCTGCCATCACGAATGTAGAGCGCTTCTCTTTTGTCACCCAGACTCAGTGAGTCATCTTGGGTTGTCTCACTTTAAGAATAGAATCCAGAGGTTTGGTGTTTTGTTTTTTTTAAATATAGATTTTGGTAAGGCTCTGAATCCCTAAGTTATTTTGGTTTTCTTTTTAATTAATTGCCCCTCCTGGTGAATGGCTTTGATTCCATAGGGCTTTGACGTCTCTCTTTAAACGTGCTCTGAGTTTGTGGATACTGAGCTGCCTGGCTCATGATTCCTGTTCAATGTGCATTCTTTCACCAGTAGAGGTTAACAACTGTTTGGAGAAGCACCTTGCAAGCTAGGCAAATTCCCATAAAGGTTCTAGAGTAGCAAAATGAGACATCGCCAATTACCAGTTCATAGCTGAGATAACCATTGTCACCCTAATGTAGCAGCTGAACTTTTAAAAAGCTTTAAATGATTTAAAGATGCGGTTGACTGGAAGACAACTTCCAAAAAAAAAAAAAAAAAAGGCAAAAAGCAAAACGTGCACAATCCTTTTCTGTAGGGGCCATAAAGGAAGCTGAGTTGTTCTGTCTCTATTGCATAGAGCAGTGTTTTTCAACTTTTTTTGGGCAAAGGCACACTTGTTTCATGAAAAAAATCACGAGGCACACCACCATTAGAGTCCTGGTCTCCGTCCGTCTCCTCCTGCATCGGTTCCTTTTGGTGACTCGAGTCACGACGTCTTCTTCTCTCCGCTGCTGCGCACACTGTGCTCGGGCGGGAAGGAAGTCGGAAGATGATGTCCTCTGTGATAGGTCCAGGCTGGGGTCTTGACCAATCACAGCCCGGAGATCAGAAAAGTGGAGGGTGTCCCCCTGAGGAGCGCCAATTGGCACCCCTGCTGGCCGAGGGTGGGGTCAAAAACCCCACTCCTTCATACCCAGGACACAGTCCAGCGCCCGCCTAGTGGGCGACAGTTCGCTGAATTTTTCAATTTTTCCAACGGCACACCAGGCAACATCTCGCGGCACACTAGTGTGCTGCGGAACAGTGGTTGAAAAACACTGGCATAGAGAATGCATCTTTTATAATACAGTAATTCCCCCACCTATTGCGGGGGTTAGGGACCCAACCAGACCTGCGATACTTGAAAACCTGCAATATGGGGGTGCTGAGTCAGGTCAGGACTGGGGGGGCTCTCTGGGGGCCTCTTACACTTACCTGAGGCCTGGCACTGCCCTGAATGGGCCTCCCAACGGGCTTCCCGAGCCTGTCGGAGGCCCCCGAAATGGTTTCCTGCAATCTGGAAGTCACTTCCGGTTTGTCAGAAACCACTTCTGGGGCCTTTGGCAGGCCCAGGAAGCCCATCGGAGGCCCATTTGGGGCAGCCTGTCAGGCCTGGGTTAAGTGCAGTAGGCCTCAAACAGGCCCACGCAGCTTATTTATTTATTTATTTATTTATTTATTTATTTATTTATTTATTTAAGTACTTATATGGGCTAACAATGCAAAAGCTAAAAAAGATAAAAGCTAAAAGAATAGCAGGCCACCAACAAGGGCAGCGGAGGACAAGATGGCGGCAGACATTTAGGGATAGGAAAGAAAAGAAAAACTAACTAATAAGGGCACCATAAGCTTCTTTGAAGAGGAAGGTCTTCAGAGCCCTCTTAAAGGCGGGCAGGGACTCCAGCAGGCGCAGCTCAAGAGGCAGATGGTTCCAGAGCGAGGGCCCCACCACAGAGAAGTGCACACGTTTTCCGCGCCTCTCTGGGTGTGGCCACTCTCAAGGAGCGTGCCTGCGATGATCTCGTGGGTCTGGATCCGGATGCCCTCAGGGAGATGCGCTCCGCCAGGTAACCTGACCCAGGGGCCCTTGCCTTTCATATACAGTGGTACCTTGTATAACGGAATTAATTCGTTCCAAATGAAATTATGTTCAGCAAACTTTCCTTTATACAAATCCCCATAGGAATGCATTGGAAATGGAGTGATCCCAATTTTATGTTGTACGGATTCTCCCCATAGGCAATTATGTTAAGCAAATTTCCCCTATCTCCGGATTTTTTTATGTTGTACAAATTTTATGTTATACAAGCTGTTTGGTATACAAGGGTCCGCTGTACTGCGGTACTGCAATATACCAGGACCGCAGTATATGAACCACAAATTGGTGGGGGACCACTGTATTGTGTGCACAGGGCAAACAGGATAATCTCTATTGAAAAAAGGCGGATAAAAATCAATGGGTTTTTTTTTAGTGTCAATTTGATTTAAAGCACAATTTTTAAAATTTACGTTGCTAAAACAAATCTGATCTTCTTAAATTTTAAGTTGTGATTTGAATCAGTTTGACACGTCTGTCATCAGAGCATGACTTAAGCACATGATCAGTGCAAAAAGAAGCAGGCAGTAGGTATCTGAGGGGACCTACCCATTAAAAAAAAATTAGAATCAGACCGGCCTGCAAAATAACTTGTTCTTCTTCCTAGTGAATTTAGGGCGTGCAGGAGGGCCCTACCGCATTGTCGGTGTCAGTGAATCCGAAAACCGGGTGTCTGCACCTGCCAGATGTCATCCCGCAAAGTACCAGTCGCCAGCCAAGGAAATGGGCCTTCCAGTAACGTCAGAGAGCGGGAAGATGTGGAGCTGGCAGAGCTGGGACCCCTCTTAGAGGAGAAAGGAGAGCAACCGTCGACCAGTTCAGCCAGTGTAAGTCATTTCCCGCCAAATGGAAACGCCTGCGTGTTTGAAGCTGCGTCGCTGTGATTGAGGTGTAATTTAATTTAAGGTCTGCAAAAGAGTTGTTCTCCAGTGCAAAAGCAGCTGCGCCCAGGAAGCCTCCCTTGTTGCGAGGAGTTGCATCTGGCTTTGCAGTGGGATTAAAACAGCCCGAACGTATCCTAAAAGAAATTCCACAGCGTTAAGTCTCTGTGTTATGGTTCTTGTCATGTCCTTGTAAAGTCACGGTATATATAGAGCGGGCAATCCTATTATCAGCTTTGCAGCTGATCATCTTGTCCCAGGGTGGTGGAGGAACCTGTGCCGTTTTTAGAGCTGACCTTCATCCCTACTAACACGGGTGTTCTTCTTAGTCCCGATCTCAGAGGACTTGTCTTCTTCTCAGTTGGCGGCTTGCTATTTAATGTCTTTTGCTTCTGAACAAAAAGACCTCCCACACAACAAAGGGCAGTGTCATCAGCTATCTGCGACAATTCGGGCCCAGGGTTTGCCTTCAAAAGACCTCCCGTAACCCTGCTTCCAAGTTGCTACCTCGGCATATCCCCCCTCCAAGTAAACAGATTTTGCCCTTTTGAAAGTTACCCAGGCTGCTGTGAGAGATGGGACTGAAAGCAGCCCAGCTAGAGTTCTTCTGTGACCTTGGCTGTCCATCAGAGCAGGGCTGTGGAGTTGGAGCCGGAGTCGGAGTTGGGAGTCGGAGGAAATTTTGGGTACCTGGAGTCGGAGTCAGAGTCAGCAAACAATGCAACGACTCCGACTCCTACTAAATTTATATTGGAATTTTTAAAAAAGCAAGTTTAAATGTCCCAATTCACAAAAAGTTATAATTAATCACTTCTCTACTGTAAGAATAAAGACCAATGCATGCAGTGCTTCATGCAACCGCAAAACGAACACGTTAAGTGACTGACTGTGAAGAAGCATGCTTTTCATGTGCTTCACTATATGGCACGCAACGCACAATTAGGAGCGGCAATACTTATACTTTCCATAGTGTTGTGTTCTGCTGTTACGCAGCGCCCATGGGTAACCTAGCCTCTCACTGATAAGGGATTAAGTAAATATGTTTTTTTGCAAGACTTGAGACACTTGTATAAGTGAAGGGAATGGAGGGTCAATAGTTCAAGACTGAAGCTGTAAACCATTGGAAAAACTGCTGTCATTCAGCTAAGGCTATAAAAACTTGTAAACTCCGATTGTTAGCTTAAACTTTAAACATGACTATGGGATTCAAGGAATGTATAAAATACATTCGCATATTAATACAGAGGAGTCAGAGTCGGGGAGTCGGGGTCAGAAGTACAAAAAAACTTTCGAGTCGGAGTCGGAACATTTATCTACCGACTCCACAGCCCTGCATCAGAGTGCAACGCACGCTGACCCAAGTCCATCCCTTTTAATATTCGTGGACACTCACCAAGGGAGCTGCAGGCTGATTTAATTCCCCCGGCTGCGAGACCCAACAAGAGAGCTACGACATTTTCCTGCATTTGGAGTAGACCGGGTTCTCCGTTGTTTTTCAAGTGGCCGCTTGAGTGTATGAGAACTCTGGCTTGTTGTGGGTGTCATTTTGCTGAGCCCTCTGTGCAGTGCAGTTCGGAAACGTGTGTTTCCCTTCCTCGTGCGGATCCTTTCCTTCCTCCAACTCTGGACCAGTTTGCTTCCTGCATTACGCTCACAAAGCCACTCTGGGGAGAGAGTTTTGAAACGTCAAAGAGGAAATCTCTTTCCGAGCCGCAGGGGTAAGGAAATGGGGAGCCTCTCCTTTACTGTTCTGGCTGGCTGGCTGCAAGTTTATCTTGGGTCCTAGCCAGGAAGAGAAGCAGCGTGGCCAATTTGGGTTGCCCTCTTAGTTGTAAGGAAGAAAAGCCTTCGCTCTAATCCCTTCTCTGGAGCCGAGTCAATTTGGGATTACCGCTCCGTGGGGTTGGACCCGTGCGGGCGCCCTTTGCTGAAGGGAATCCCTTGGAGTGTAGCGGGTGGATTTTGTTGCCCTTAGCTTGCTTAATAGGAAGCACCTGCCCCGCTTCCAACCTCTTTCTGCACTGCTCTGTGCAAAACCTGGAGGTTGAAGAGTGTGCCAGGAAGTCTTGCGCTCCTCCATTGTAAGGCGTCTGTCTCTTTGATTGTCGGGAAGGTTTGGGACGAACCTCCCCCTCCTCCACCTCCATTGCAAGACTTTGAACTCCGCTTCTAGGCCCCTGCCTGGCTTGGAACCTCCCTTCTGTCCTGTAACTAAAACTGTGCTCACGACCTGGGGTTCGATCCCAGGTAGCCGGCTCATTCATGATTGACTCAGCCTTCCATCCTTCCCAGGTCGGTAAAATGAGTATCCAGCTTGCTGTGGGGGAGGGGGCAATGTGTAGCCTGCATTACTGTAATTAAAACTGCAAAGCACCCGGAGACTACTTGAAGTGGTATGGGGCGGTATATAAGCAGAACACTTTCCCCCACAAACCTGTTTGATTTGCACATTTGGCCATTGTGTGCCCTCGAACCCAGCTTTCCAAAGCGTTCCCTTGTCCTGTGCTTAGGCTGATGAAAGTCCTTTCCCCCACCTCCCACCCCCCAACAGGTTCAAGACCAGCCATCTCCAGCCATGCCCAGCACAGAAGAGGAGGAGGAGGAAGTGAGGGTGTTGACCCTCCCTTTGCAGGCACATCACGCAATGGAGAAAATGGAAGAATTTGTGTATAAGGTAAAATGGTTCGGCCTCCCACGTCTCAGCTGGTCTTGGTGGCCCCACCTCCCATTCTCCCCTGTTTGGGGCCACAGTGGGTTTTGGGCACACTGTTCTCAGCAGAGGTGCCCCTCCCCCCCACCTCCCGGTCGCTTCCACCTTAAATGTATATATGGCACCTTTTGCTTGGTCATGGAGACACAGCCGCCAGTGCTTAGAAGCTGTCGTGAGATCCAAAGGAGTTACTAAAGCACTTGTCTAGGAATAAAATAATGGCTTGTCCTTGGAGCTGGGGTGGGGTGGGGGAACCAGCTCTGGCTGGAGGTTTGTCAGTCCTCCCCAGGTCTGCAAAAAGTAGTTGCTGGTTCTCCCCGTAGCACAGAGATTTTTTTATTTACAAAGCGCCCAACACTATTTGTATAAAACAAAGGGACAGCTAATAAATATCTTTGAACATAATACAACAATCAATGCATGCTATAAAAGACTTTTTAACAAAGTTATGTTGTTATGGGGAAAAAACCCTTTATATTAAACTATAAACCTTTTTATAAGTGGCCTACTGGGCTTTTTTATGCAGTATAAAAATAGTTATTTATTTATTTTATCTGTATCTTTACTTTATGTTAGAAAGTCTTTTTATAACATGTATTAATTGTTGTGTTGTGTTCATAGATATTTATTAGTGGTCCCTTTGTTTTATGCAGTGAAATACAGGCCCCGAAGAAGGCTTTTTCAGCCGAAACCCATTGGGCATCTTTCAAAATAAAAAAATCTCTTTGTGAGAGCATCCGGAGACTCAGTCTCTTCTGACTTACTAACTTCATTGGATGCTTCAGTCCTTTTGGTTTACTGTAGCATGCCAGATACATCTTGGTGGCTTCAAAATTATTTCCTCCTGTTTATTGGAAAGAAGTTTTTAGATGCTCAGACTTCTTAAATTACGAGGCTGAAATGGCTGGCAGGGCTTCAGCTGCGTGGTTTCTGTTTGGGTGGCCGCTGAAGAGGCAGTAGGTGCCAGCAAAGCAAGTTGCAGGAGAAGGTTTGCCAGGGATCATACAATCATGGAAGTTGGAAGGGGCCTCTGTGGCTATCAAGTCCTGCCCCCTGCCCAAGGCTCCGGCCTCCAGATCCAAGCAGATCTGGCATGGGTCTGTGACGATTCTCAGTCATCCAGGTGAGTTTATCTGGAAGTTGAGTCATGGCTACTGGAGTTCTTTTTGAGAGATAGAAACGTTTCGCTGCTGAGCAGCGAAACGTTTCTCTCTGTCAAAAAGAACTCCAGTAGCCATGACTCAACTTCCAGATCTGGCAGGGGGTTACCTAGATTCCTCTTGAACGCCTCCAGCGTTGAAGCACTTCTCCCCCTTCTCAAAGCCATTGCTTCCATTGTCATGCAACTCTAGCAGTTGGAAAGTTTCCCTGATATTCAGCCAAGATCCGGATTCCTGTAACCTGAGCCCTGGTGTCCTCCTAGTAAACGACAATCGGTCTTTTCAGGAACATGGGCTGTCTGGCAGGGTTCCGACATGACACCAGCTTGACTTTGGGATGGTTTGTGTTCATGGCCAGCTGAAAAGGCATCTGATGGGTTGCTGGGAGGGATGGGCAAAGTGTGATTGCATTACACTGCACAGTCAAATTGCGGTGCTGCCTGATGTGCATTTTTGGCGTCTCGCTGCCGGCCTGCAATTGCCCGTGCGGTTTGCTGTCTTCCAGGTTTGGGAAGGCCGCTGGAGAGTCATCCCCTATGATGTCCTGCCCGACTGGTTGAAAGATAATGATTACCTGCTGCACGGCCATCGCCCTCCCATGCCCTCTTTCAGGGCCTGCTTCAAGAGCATCTTCCGCATACACACAGAAACGGGCAACATCTGGACACACTTGCTAGGTAACTCTCCCGGTTTCTCCTCCAGAGACGTCTCTCCTTGATCTTCCCTTCAAGCACCGGAATTGGCCACTGTGGAGATGGTTTTGGAGGTGGGCACGGAAATTGCAAAAGGTTAAAAAAAAAAAAAACCTCGTGGCGCAGTGGTTCAATGCCTGTCCTGCAGGTAAAACTGTGCTCACGACCTGGGTTCAGTCCCAGGAGCAGGCTCAAGGTTCACTCAGCCTTCCATCCTTCCGAGGTCGGTAAAATGAGTACCCAGCTTGCTGGGGGGGGGGCAATGTGTAGCCTGCACACTGTAATTAAAATTGTAAACCGCCCAGAGACGACTTGTAGTGGTATGGGGCAGTATATAAGCAGAACACTTTGCTTTTTGCTTTTTTAAAAAAAACCCCATTGCATCTGATTTAGAAAGAGACGTTGGCTTGACTGAATTTAAGGTGGACTTGACTGAATGTGCAAGGAACTATCCCAGATCAAAGTGGCTGGAGAATGCTGGGTATTTTCTGTCACTGAGAGATATCTCACCTTGCTGACTTCTGTTTTCAACATGTGGTACAGACAGATGGTTAGGATAACAATGTAAATAGGAAACATGTGAGTCTCCTATGTCTGGAGGCTTACTTGATTTGAATGTTTGGGCTTGTTTCCCATGGGTTTTTTAAACTGATGCTTATATAGTAAAGGTACTAATTAGAGGATTGTAAGTGAATCTGGGCTTGATGTAAAGGACTTGTCCCCTTCCATGTCGCACAGTTCTAAGGATGTTCTGAAATACTACAGGAGGTACCTACCTGCAGCAAGGGTTTAGGGGCATCACTCCAATAGTAAGGCCGCACCTGGAGCACTGTGTACAATTCTGGTCACCCCATCTCAAAAAAGACATAGTGGAACTGGAAAAGGTGCAGAAGAGAGCGACTAAAATGATTACTGGGCTGGGGCACCTCTCTTATGAGGAAAGGCTAAAACATTTGGGGCTTTTTAGTCTGGATAAAAGGTGCCTGAGTGGGGATATGTTTGAGACGTACAAAATTATGCAGGGCATGGGTAAAATGGAGAGAGGGATGCTCTTCTCCCTCTCACAAAATAGCAGAACTAGGGGACATCCAGTCAAACTGAGAGTTGGGAGAGTGAGAACAGGCAAAAGAAAATATTTTTTCACCCAGTTTGTTGTTAGTTTGTAGAACTCCCTGCCACAGGATGTGGTGATGGCAGCTGGCCTGGATGCCTTCAAAAGGGGATTGGACAGATTCCTGGAGGAAAAGTCCATCACATGTTACAAACCATGGTGGAGATGTGTCATCTCCAGGCTTAAAACCGGGGTCCTTCAAGGGCCAGATGCAGGGGAGTGGTATCAGGAGACAGAGATCTAGTCTCTTGCGCTCCCAGAGGCATCTGGTGGGGCCGCTGTGAGATACAGGAAGCTGGACTAGATGGGCTTTTGGCCTGATCCAGCAGGGCTCTTCTTATGTTCCATGTCCCCCCTCCCCCCCCGCAAGGGAACCCAGTGTTTTAACAAGGCTGCTTGGAGCATTTAGTCACTCTGCTGTTTTTGACCATCATCATTTTCATGGGCCAGAGAAGCATTATGTGTTTGGGGTGCTTGAAGTTTTGTTTCCCCATTTTTTTTGGTCAGCCTTTATTGACACTGGCTTATTTCAGGAATTTGAAAACCTCCTGGCTACCCCATAAGGCCGTCACATTGACTTGGGAGGAGTGAGCGGTAAAACGCACCAAGTGCCCAGGGCTCCTTTCTTGCACGTTCACGGCATTAGATGCCATGGATGGAGTCACACGCTTAAATTAATGGCAGCGTGAAATGGCCAGGATCCTACTATGGGTGGTGTCTTAAGGAAACGTGTTTGAGAGTGCGGTGACCGATCTTAGAAGCAAAAGATGATTTGGACCCTTTCCTGCTTTTGTTCAGGACCGAAGAGGCCTCGTTGGTCACGTTGGTAGACATTCAAGAGGCCAAGATGTGATGGTTGCAGTGCCCAAGCTGCATAACCATCTGCCCCAGAGAGTCCCTCCCCCAATACACCTCAGCCATTGAGTTGAAGATGGCTGTCTCCTCCCCTCAACTACCCTGTAAGTTAGATCAGACTAGGAGAAGGTGATTGTTGAGTGGGTAAGTGGGATATAAATCTTTAAAAGCAGTGGCCATCTAGGTTTTTGTGACTTGATTTGAAGAAGTTTGGACGACCCCATTGGTAGTTGTTTTGCATGATCGGGTCAGTTTAACTTTGGGTGACCCTCATGGGGTTATTGAGATCCATGGGGTCTTCAAGGAGTGGTTTTATCACCACCACGGCTGCCCCAGGTGGGCTTCCATGGATGAACAGGGCTTTGGACCTATCTCCTGAGTCTTAGCCCAGCACTCTGTCCACCACCCTGTGCCGGTTGTCCCCCCATAACTGGACAGGAAAGGACCCCGAGTTAAGTGCTCTCTGTGCTTAGGAGGTGTCGTGAGATCCAAAGATGATGTGCGACATGGCCTCCTCATTAGAGGCACCAGTCGTTCTAGGGCACCAGAGCTTTGGAGGCATCCCTGAGGGAGTCCGAAGGCAATGCAGCGGGTGTTTGCCAAGGAAGGCCAGTGGCTTCCATGCTGGTGGCTTCAGATGCTGTCATAATATTTAATAGTGACTTGAGGTGACTCATATTGGTAGCAGCAGAGGAGACCCTTTGCTGAGGGAGGCACAGATTGTCATCCTCTAGTAGTTTCAAAATGAAGCACAAGACAGATTATTTCTGATTCCTGGACCTTTGTAAGAAACCAGGATGCTGGTTTACATTTGCAACTCAGACCTTTGCTTCCTCTAGTCTGGTATCCAAAGTGTCCAAGGTCTTGGGAAAGATTTGCCCTCCTCCACAGAAGATTCAAAGGTTGGATGTTGCCAGTGCAACCCCTCCATTCTTCACAAAGCTTCCCTCCCTTTCCTTTTACCATTCTGCTCTCTCCGACATTCATTCAGCTTCGGAGACCTTGGTTGGAAACGCTGTCTCCTTTCTGGCTGGCTGGTGGGTGTGGTATTGCTTTCCTAGTTTTCTCTGAGTTTATCATTCAACAAACCTTAAGAAGGTTCACACAGCTATGCTTCTCCTGTAAAGGCAGGAGCAGGGAGACGGTTGGATTCAAACACCAGCCCAGCCCAGCCAGGGTGGCCTCTGATCAGAGCTCATGGGGATCCCCTCCCCTGTGCCAAGACAGGCAGAGAGAATCATAGAACCATAGAAGAGTTGGAAGAGACCTCGAGGGCCATCCGGTCCAGCCCCCTGCCATGCAGGAACACCCATCACAGGACTCCTGACAGATGGGCATCCAGCCTCTGCTTAAAAACCTCCAAAGAAGGAGACGCCACCCCCTCCTTTGTGGCAGCATCTTCCACTGCCGAACAGCTCTAACCGTCATGAAGTTCTTCCTAATGTTCAAATGGGATCTCTTTTCCTGTAGTTTGAGACCATTCAGCTGAGCTGAAAACAGAGTGAGTGAGTCAAATATAGCCTTTGCGACCCTTGCTAGCTAGGCAGGGGAAAGTGTGAGGTCCCGTGATCCACTCTTCTGCATATTTTGCTTTTGGTTGGTCCTCCTGCCCTGGAGGGTGGACGCTGCCGTGGCTTCAGATGCAGCAGCTCTAAACCACGCTGCTGTCTTGCATCCATACCAGTCTTCATGTGATCGGGCACATCAGCTGGCTCATTCGTATCTAGCACCAGGCTCCCTGGGACAACCCTTTGCTTATAGTGAAGAGGACACTCTCGGGAAGCTGGACTCCACCCTGGTGGCACTTCAACCAACGAATGTCCTTCAGGGTTTCTGAAGACCCACACACATCCACTCAAAGTGGGGGCAGGCATTTCATTAACCAGAGTGGTGAGATTTGCTGTTATTTATGTGTTGCAAAACTGGACTGTGGGTGATACCTTCATAGCCTGCTAGTAGAAATTTCTTTTTAAAAGTTGCTGAGCTTTCGAGAGCAAGCCCTCTTTTTCAAAGCAGGTATACAAGTCCAAACATGGCAACAATGGATGTCATTTGCCAGGAGAGAGTTCTTCAAAGTTCACATGGCAAGATGGATGCCAGGCTTCTTTTTGGAAGGCAGAGAAGCAGCAATGGTCCGATGGGGTTGGACTTTACAGGCCAGTTCAAACAAAGAGCAGCATGGTATGGGCGTCTCCCTCTTGCTTACAACCATCATCTCTCTGTTGGCTCTTTGAAGCATAGAGCTCCTGGTAGGCCAGAGGTGGGGTAGAAGCAGGAGGTTAATGGAAAAACAAAAAACAAAAAACACAAACATTTATTTATTTATTTATTTATTTATTTATTTATTTATTTATTTATTTATTTATTTGTGTACTTATTGACCACTCAATTTTCCCATAGGGAACTCAGGGTGGTGTACAGCACGTCACTGGGTGGCGACAACCCAACTATAACCCCAATACATGGCAAACATAAAAACATCATAAGAAATACAGAAACACAATAAAATACCCACCAATATGGGGAGACCATATACCAATACTAAAAAATGGCCAAGAGAAGTAGACCTTGCACTACCCACCAAACGGGTAACACATGCTCTCCACTAGGGGGTGAGGAAAGAAGTTTTTTTAGGGAAGAATTTAAAAAAATATCCCACTAGGTAGATCCCGTTAAGACCCAACTAAAGAGAAAATGAGATCACAGTACCTAGTGTTCATGTCCTGTTGCTATAGATGTTTCTGTTGCCTTCTTCATGGTGGAGGCGGCTCTTTCGTGGTATCTTGTACCATTACAGTAAAAAAAAGAGGTTTGGAGCCATGCAGCCATGTGTTGCAAGAAGGCTTCCTTCAGGCCAGCTGGGTCGTGTTTATTACATGACGGCTGGAGAGCTGAGTGGTTTGGGTCTTTGGCTGCAAAACCAGAGGTTGGGAGTGGGAACCCCCCTCCCCCCACTGGGACTCCTTGAGAAGGGATGGACTTGATGACCCACAGGGTCCGCCCCACCCCACCCCGCCCCGCTCTGCAGAACAAGGAGTTAAAAGGTTAAAGGCTTCCCCGTGTTCTGCAAAATGCCACAAGGATGCATAAATTCAAATGCCAACTTCAAAGGTCAGTACAGTGGACCCTCGTAGAACAAACGGTTTGTAGAACATAAAATCTGTATGACATAAAAAATTCCAGAGATAGGGGAAATTTGCTTAACAGAATCGCCTATGGGGCAAATCCGTACAACATAAATATGGTCACGATTAGGTATTACTCTGTTTTCAATGCATTCCTATGGGAAATGTGTATATAGGAAAATTTGCTTAACAGAATTTCATTTGGAACGAATTAATTCCTTTATGCAAGATACCTCTGTATTTCTATACTTAGGAAATGGCAATCATTTTCCATCGAGCCTTTCTTTTTAATCTTTTAGCACTTTGAAGGAGTCGTACATGCCCTGAGCTTACAGGTTTAAGGATAACGAAATTGTCAGTAGTAAGCAGGCATGGTTATTGCAGTTAAGCTCCCAGCTGTGTCAGGCTCAAGTAGCTTTATTACAACGTGTTGCCCGTGTTCAGAATTCGTAAAAGCAGAGAGGGCCAGGCAGCCTTGCATAATGCTTTCTGTCAGCTTAACAGGGAGCTCGTTAAGTCAGGCAGGAAGTAAATGCCTTTAATTACTGTTCACAGAACTAGTAGATGAAGCAAAGGCTCTTCCCTTTGATTCTGCAGTTTCAGGCGAGAGCTTGTTTCGTTAAGCAGCAGAGCAGGTTGACGGAGAACTTCTTTGACTCCCTCTGGTTGCAAAATGTGTTCAGGGACCAAAGCTTTTATTTATGTTTTGTCAACAATGTGTTCACACCTTTTCTGCCTCTTCCTGCTGTGTTGGAAAGCTTAAGAAGCAGGAATGTAACACACACTCGGAATATATTTTTTTTTGTTCTCAGCAGTTTCCTGGCTGTCCCAGTGCCTCGGTTCCCTGCTTGACTGACCTTCCTGTGCCCCTGGCACCAGGAGGATTTCTTGACCTTCTCTGGAAATGAGACCCTGGCCTTATATTTTTCACCTTCATTTTTTAAAAATTTAATTTTGTTTAATTTGTTTGTTTTTGTCCTTGTCACTCTGTGCAGGACAGCTGCCAGACCCTGCTCCTTCATGCCCATCACAGTGGAGCGCGTACAGGAGAGATGCTGCCTGTTAGGTGCAGGAATCCTCATAGTTTTGCAAAGTTTGTTGTCTTTTCCAGCGGGGGGGGGGGGAATAACCACACAAAACATCTAACAAACCCCAAAAGATTTCTCGAGGAAGGGGATCCCATGCCAAGAAATCTTCCTGTGAAGAAGAAAAAATGTTTTCTCCCTCCTCCTCTATCAGAGCACATTCCTGTCTGTCAGAGTGGATCCTACCACAGAGTACTGCCCATAACACCCGATCATCTCAGGCAGGACATTTGAGGGTGCCTTCGCTGAAGGAGGCCTGTAAATCTTTGACAAGAAATCGGGTTTTCTCACTGGCAGCCCCTCGGCTCTGGAACCAACTTCCTCCTGAGATCTGTCTGACATCTTCTCTCCCAGAAACATCTAAAGACGTGGCTATTTAAAAAGGCTTTCCCTGGATATTAATTTCATTTCTGTTTGATTGATTTATTTATTACTTTATTTTAGAGTATTTTTACCCAGCATTTCTCCTTGGAAAAGGACCCAAGGCAGCTTTCAGTAATGAGGGATAATATACAGTTCAGCACAATTAAGACAAGTATTTGAGAACAAGGAATTGAGGGACATCTTACAGCATTAAAAGACAACATTACATTAAAGCTACGAGGTTATAAGTAGTTATAAACACAGATTCTATGTGAACCTATAGGTTCATGTAAAAGACATAATGGTCGTCCATCAGTCAAGGAAAGCTTGCCCAAAAAGAAAGGTCTTTGCCTGAATGATGGACTACCATGATGTGTCTTTTATTTTGTCTTGTTCTCTCTTAGCCTATCGTAGTTCTTTGTTTTTGATTGGATCCATTTATGTCTATTATGTTTTATTGCATTGCATTGCTTATTTATTGATTACCGTTGACGTCATGCTCTGTATTTGTATAAATCTTGTAAAACCTCCCCTGAGCGGCCTTTGTCGCTAAACAAATCCAATAAATAAATACATCCTCTTGGCCAGTGAGTGAAAGTGAGGGCCGCGAGAGTCACAGACCCAGTTGGGGGGGGTGGCTCTCTTTGGGGCACTGGGGCTCCTCAGGGTCTCTTCAGCTCCCCCACTCCGGGCCCTACGAGTAAGTAACCCCCCCCTCGGCTGTCTTCCCGTTGCAGGCTTCGTGCTCTTTCTCAGCTTGGGGATCCTGACCATGCTGCGTCCGAATATGTACTTCATGGCCCCGCTGCAGGAGAAAGTGGTCTTTGGGATGTTTTTCCTGGGAGCCGTGCTGTGTCTCAGCTTCTCGTGGCTCTTCCATACCGTCTACTGTCATTCGGAAAAGGTTTCTCGGACGTTTTCCAAGTACGTTTTCTTCCTTCTTCTTCTTCTTCTTCTTCTTCTTCTTTTAACGAAAACAGATGTGGTGAGAAGACTCTGGTTTCCCACAGAATGGCCATCTTCTCTGGTGACTTATTTTATTTATTTATTTATTTATTGCATTTGTATCCCGCCCATCTTCCCGGAGGAACTCTCAAAGGGTTGGTCTGTTACCGAACGCTGGGCGAGCAGGTTGTTTCTAGTGACCTTGTTTTTTTAATACTGAGCATGGAACCTCTCGTTGTCATTGTCCCTAGGACAAAGCTATTTAATAAGACTCATTTTATTGTGAACTGCTGCACTTGGCAAATGTTTTCAGGTGGTAGATTGGCCGTTTCTTGAACAAGAAGCAAATCTGATTTGGGTGTCCTTTTTTTTTTACCTGCAGGTAAATGTGGGGCAGGTTTTTTTTTTAATGCCTACTTATAGTCAGCCGATTCCATACTGAAAGGAGAGAAAGACTGGGAAACTCTAAATAACATTTATATCCCGCACAGTTCCCTGCTGGTATTGTAGCTCTAACACAGGCAGCGGTGCTTACTTTTAGAGCATTTTTTCCATAAATGAGACTGCAATTAAAAGAACCATTATTTACCTCATGTTGGTCTGATTGATTAGTTTTTTTATTTACTATTTTAAGTTGTTTAATCTGTTTTTGTATTTAGCTTATGTATGTAAACTGCCCAGAGTAGCTTTTTTGCTAGATGGTTGTGGTATAAATAAATAAATAAATAAATAAATAAATAAATAAATAAAGCACAGTCCTGGTTATGCCAATAAATCTCCCTGCTAGTATATCTACTCTTAGATCCAAAAATAAACTCTAAACCATCCAAACTTCAGCCCTCCAGATGTTTTGGACTGCAACTCCCACAGTCCTTTGCCATTGGCAAGCTAAACTTAGAATTCTGGGAGTTGTGGCCCAAAACATTAGGAGGGCCGAAGTGTCTGCTGACATGCCTGCTCTAAACTCTTGAGATAGATTGTCTTTGCGATGGGTATTCTTCTACCCTGGGTTTGCCTTGTCACGATTCCTCCTTGAATGTCGGCAGAAGTCAAATCTAGAACCACCCCTCTTGTTGAAAACGCACCATCTCCTTCATGGACGGCTTGGCTTCCCCCTCAAAACAAAACTTGCCCCCTTTAGAGCAAATCCTGTGCCCCTCGAATTGATCTGAATGTTCTTTCTCTCTCTCTCTCTCCCTCCCCCCCCTTGCTTTTTTGATTCCCAGGTTGGATTATTCCGGAATCGCCCTGCTGATCATGGGGAGCTTCGTCCCATGGCTGTACTACTCCTTCTACTGTTCGCCACAGCCTCGCCTTATCTACCTCTCCATTGTATGTGTGCTGGGTATCTCAGCGATCATTGTGGCTCAGTGGGACCGATTTGCGACCCCGAAGCACAGGCAAACCAGAGCAGGTAGGAGCGCTTTCTCTGTGGACGGGGCCAAACCCACGACCCCCCCCCCGGCCAGGGCTCGGCCTTCAACAATGCGGGCTCGAATCTGGACTGCGAAAGGTTTTGTTCTCCCCATCTGCAAGATTTCTGTGAAACCTTGCCTGTGGGAAAAGGTGGCGTAGGACCTCCTAAAGAGGCGTGCAGGACAGATGATCAAGGTGGGCCAAGCAAAGCTGATGGTAACTTGGGATCACACGAAGACTTTAGGTTAATATAGGAACCTAAGAAGAGCCCTGCTGGATCAGGCCAAAGGCCCATCTAGTCCAGCTTCCTGGATCTCACAGTGGCCCCACCAGATGCCTCTGGGAGCCTAGGAGACAACTAGATAACCATCTCCTGATGCCACTCCCCTGCATCTGGCCTTTGAAGCTCCCTGGTTTTTTAAGCCTGGAGATTTTTGATTGATTGATTCATTGATTTTTGTACTTATTAACCGCCTGACTTTCCCTCGGGAACTCCGGGCGGTGTACAACAGACTGAAAAACAATTTGCCCAAACACAGCCCCCATAATAAATAAAAAATAAAAATATAATAACAACAAAATGTTAACATAACACCATATAAATCCAGCAAGAAAAAGGGCCGGGACGAGACAATACAACTAACACACAACACACATTGTATGCTCAGTGATCATCCAAACTCTCCATGAAGAGCCAGGTCTTTAAGGCTCTCCTAAAGGCCGGTGGAGACTCCGCCAGCCTAACCTCCATGGGCAGTTTGTTCCACAGTGCCAGGGTGGCCACTGGAGAAGGCCTGATTGCTGGTAGAAACCCTTCGGGCCTCCCTCAGAGTGGCCACCCGGAGGGAGAAGGCATGGGAAGCTCTGGGCGGTCCGGATGAAGCTGACCCCTGGGAGATCCGCTCCACCAGATAATCAGGTCCCAAGCCATGGAGGGTGTTGTAAACCAAAACCAATACCTTGAACCTTATTTGGGAGGCAACGGGTAGCCAATGCAGGTGAGCCAGGATGGGGGTGATGCCCGCACCTACCACCAGCCTGGGGGCTGCATTCTACACCCACTGCAGTCGCCGAACAAGGGTCAAAGGTAACCCGTGTAGATAACACACCCTCATCATGGCTTGTGACCTGGGATGGACTTTTCCTCCAGGAATCTGTCCAATCCCCTTTTGAAGACATCCGGGCCAGATGCCATCACCACATCCTGTGGCAGGGAGTTCCAGGGACTAACAACAATGTTCTTTGTGGCTTTTAAGATTTGGACACTTCATTGTCTGGAGGAGAATAGGTGTCATCCCCAATGATGCCCCTGTCCTCGTGGCTCAGGTTCTCAGCCTACAGAAGCTGAATGGGTAACTCGGTCCTTTTGTTCCTTTTAAAAAGGAGAAAGCCAGGGTACAAGTATTCTAAATAAACAAAGGAGATGCTAAACGTTTTGGGGTAAGTCTCCAAGATCAGCTGCTTCCACTCCACTCTCCTTCGGAGTTTCTTCTACATTCACAGCAAGGCATAGGGCAGAAAGCCAGATACGTACACTTAGCCACCACGTCCCCCTTGGGTGGGCCAGGAGGGCTTCCGAAACCATGGCTTCCCTCAGACCCTTCCCTTCCGAAGAGTGACGGAGGCCTTCTTTCCTAGGGGTGTTTCTTGGGCTGGGGCTGAGTGGCGTCGTGCCCACCATGCACTTCACCATCGCCGAAGGGTTCGTCAAAGCCACCACCGTCGGCCAGATGGGCTGGTTTTTCCTCATGGCCGTCATGTACATCACGGGAGCCGGCTTGTACGCGGCCCGCATTCCGGAACGCTTCTTCCCTGGCAAGTTTGACATCTGGGTAAGTAAGCCTTCTGGACGGGGGTGGGGTGGCTGGGTGGGCTGTCCTGCCCTCGAGCCCCAGGGGCAGTGCGAAAGGGACCCAGGCAGACTGGAGGCTTCTGGGTTGGTGGGTTTGGGCTGGAGATGGGGGGGAGGCCGTATCCACCATCTAAGGGGGCAAGAGTATCAGCATCTAGGGCAAGGGTGTCCATACTTCAGCCCTCCAGGTGTTTTGGACCACAACTCCCAGAATTCCAAGCCTGTATTGCCAATGACAAAGGACTATGGGAGTTGTGGTCCAAAAACATCTGGAGGGCCGAAGTTTGGGCACCCCTGATCTAGGGTGTGCCCTGTTCTGCTTGAGGTGCCTGCTGCAGGTGAGTTCTGGTAAGTCGCCATTACTGATTCGGCAGACCTCAGCACACGCAGAAGGTCCATCCTCCTTGTTCTGTAGGATCGGCATCACAGAATCAAGATAAGAGGGTCAAAAGGGCTGGCTTTCAGGACAGAATGGTTTTGTTTTTTTTCTTAGGGTGTCTCTGAGCTGAGGGTTGCAGGGTTCCACCTTTTACGGGTTGCCGGTTCTCCCTGGCTGTGTCTCGAGCCTGTCCCAACGCCAAGAAGCCCCCACCCCCCACCCCCAGCAGGGCAGCAGGAGGGTTGACTGGCGCTCATCACCAGTGATGAATGAGAGCCTCGGAACAGCCTGCAGGGCTCACTTGCGCTCCTCCGAAGGCCACCAGTGGGCTGCTCTGTTCCTGCAGCTCGCAGGGTGCCCGGTTGTGACAGGCCGTCCAGGAAACCTCCTTTTTTCTCCTGAAGCCGAAAGGCAGAGATGCTGGTCAAAACAGCCCTCAGACCGCTGCCCTTTTCGGCAGAGAGGCCGCCCTTGGCCAAGGGTGCAAAGGAGAACCCTCTGGAAGAACGTGGCGGCAGCCTCTTGACTTGGCGGGGTTTGGTCTGAGGAGACGGCCGAGGGGCCTGGGAATCCGACTGGCCCTGTTCGCCAAAGTGTTGTGTCCTGCAGGCACAGAGAACGGAAGGACAGGTCACCTGGCCAAGTCCCTCAGACCCAGTTCATCCCTGAGTGCTTGGATACACACCGCCCAACCATGGCGCTTGCCTCTTCGTCAGTCTTCATTGACAGGGACTGACAGGGACATACTTCAAGGGACTCACCACAAGGATGTCATAAATAAAACGGCGGGGCTGTTTATTGTCTCTGCCTGCCCCTGTACTTGTCAGGTCTTCCTTCCAGGGCCTGGATTGTCCCCGCCAGCCTGCTGGAGCCAGTAGTGAGAATTTAAAAATCTTCTCCTCCTAGTACATGTCCAACTTTGGCCCTCCAGATGTTTTGGACCACAACTCCCAGAGTCCTTTGTCATTGGCAATCTAAACTTAAAATTCTGGGAGTTGTGGTCCAAAACATCAGGAGAGCCCTAAGCCACTGTTGGCGAACCTATGGCACGAGTTCCAAAGATGGCACTCAGAGCCCTTTCTGTGGGGCATCGCTCCTTCACAGCCACCTGTATTCAGGTTAAATTGCTGTATTGGCACTTGGTGAAAAATTAGTGAGTTTTGAATCTCAGTTTCGGCACTCAGTCTCTAAAAAGTTCGCCGTCCCTGCCCTAGTACAGAATTGATGCAGGGGGTTCTGGCCCCTAGTGTGGATTCTGAGTATGCCTCAGAACTCCGGTCAAAATACAAGGCACGCTTGCGATGTTTCCGGATCCCAGTGAGAATCAGTGAAAAGGGGGAAGGCCTACGGGCAGTCCTGACGCACCTCTCCTGCTCCGCTGCCGCCTGGTGTGCGCCGAAAAGATGGCACGGGACACACGGGCCCATCATCTGGGGCAGAAAAAAGTTAGATTTGGCACCGAGTAGTCAGTTTGGTGGGACATTTGTTGCCTTGAAAGTGTTTTGGTCTTTAAAAAAGGGAAAATGGCACGGCAAGTGTTCGGACCCGATGGCAATTAATGATAGCTGTTTAAGTCAGGCATGTCCAAACTTTGGCATTCCTGATGTTTTGGATCACAACTCCCAGAATTCTAAGCTTAAGACTGCCAGTGACAAAGGACTGTTGGCATTGCCGTCCAAAACATCTGGAGGGCCGAAGTTTGGACATGCCTGGTTTAGGGTAAACCGTGCTGGAAAACTGTCTGTCTTGTGAGTCTAACTCTTGGCTGGATTCTGCTACAAATGTAAAAAAAAAAATTTTTTGGGGGAGGCTTAACTGTGCCCACCCACCCCCAGTATATATCATGGTTAAACTACCTAACCTAAAAGCCTTCAGTTGCTCAAGGCTGACTTTAAAATAAAATAAAAAGCACTCCCACGTATCTCTGTGGTTACAGTGCTGCCTAACTTGTTGGGTTTGTTTCGTATTCATATTCACCCAAGTGGTTTTAGAGGCTTTTTTTAAAAAGACGCATATTTTTGATATTTTCTAGAGGCCATCCAGAGTGGTGGGTTGGCCGCTAGATGCGTGGGGTATACCTTGAAACAAATAATGAATAAAAAGCAATAAACATCAGGGTCACTGCCCCATCAAATTTTGGGCCCTGCTGTGCAGCAGGGCTCCCTCCAACCCGGGTTCTGTGAGAATGGGAATAAAAGCCGTTGCGGTGGGTGTGAAAGGAGGAAATGACCTGTACAGAAGTGGGCCAGAGGGGTGTGCCTTAGAGCAGGGGTCCTCAAAGTTTTCTAACAATGGGCCGGTCCACCACGCCCCAGACCCCACTGGGGGCTGGACCACAGTCCCCCCCCCCCAAAAAAAAGGCTGACATGGAAAAAAGGGGGGAGGGAGTGGGCCCCACTAGCCAGCATGCTGATCATCTGGGCAGTAGTTGGGGGGAGTGGGAGAAGCAACATAGCCCACTACTTTGAACTGCCTCAGCAATAGAAGCAGCTGCGGAGGCTGGCTTGCTCGCAAAGCAGGGGGTAGGTGTGGGGGGGGTTGCAATTGGTCCCGGGGCCAGATTCAGGACCTTGGGGGGCCGCATCCGGCCCCGGGGCCTTAGGTTGAGGACCCCTGCTTTAGAGGGAGCCTTGATTATAATGCATAAAAGAGACTCCCAAGGAGATGGGAGGCTTTGCGTTGGGGCAGGGCAGTCAGAAGGGGCAGACGCAGTCCTAGGCCCAATTATTTTTCTCCCAAAATTCCCCGTAAACTGCATGTCCTGCTGCCCTCCCGGCTTGTGGATTTCAAAGGCTGCTGTGTGTCTGATCTGCACCCCTCCAGCTGACCGGGCGGCTGAGTCCTCTTGGCCCTTGGAGCTCTTACACACACCCCTGGAGGACGTGGCACCGTTATGTTTCCTGGCCTCCTTTAACCCTTTCCTTGCCTCTCCGCAGTTCCAGTCGCACCAGATCTTCCACGTGCTGGTGGTGGCCGCGGCCTTTGTCCACTTCTACGGCGTCTCCAATTTGCAGGAATTCCGTTACGGACTGGAAGGCGGCTGCACGGACGACTCGCTTCTCTGAGAACGGCAGGAGACTTGAGTACAAGCTTCCCAAGTGCTTTTAGGGTGACTTCTTTGCTGAAATCAAAAAGAAGACTCTGAACAATTTTAAAGGAAAAAAAAACAATAGAAAAAGATCCTTAGAAGATTTGGCAGCCGCCGTTCCGGGCTTCTCTTCTCTCAGGAGGACTTGTTTGGGGGGGGGGGGCGCACGGGAGGGTTGCCAGCGGTATCCACTAGGCAGAAGTGCCTCCATCAGCAGGCCCCTTTTGGGGCAAAAGCATGGACTTCTTAGGAATTATATTGGAATTTCCTGGGTGCTAGAGAAACTCTGGCGCTTAGCCAAAAGGAAAAAAAAGGGGGGGTCTGCATCCCTGCTCTGCGATGCTGCAAAACATCCCCACCCCACCCTTGAGGGGGATGCTCCACCTGTGTGTCACCCATCCGCCCCCCCCCACCTTTCCCTTCATATCCATAGGAAGCAAGTCGGTCCCGAGAGGGCGGGTGGCAGGTCAGAACGGAGGGCAGATTGGGTCTTGTCTTTGGGCAAAGTCTCACCTGCCTAATGGGAGAGTATTTAATATTTAATATTCAGCTTTAAAAGGGAGAGGAGCTGTCGCACTGGTGTATTGTGACCAGAGAGCTGTGTGTATAGTGTTGCTGGTGACGGTGCTATTTAGATGACTGTAGAACTGCTGTAGCTTTTATGTCCAGGCCACTAAAATAAAGCAAGGTCCGACCCTGTTCCTGCTGGTACCTGAGGGGTTGAGCCGAGAGGGTGCCGGCCTCTCCTTGCCAAGGGGGCACCCACCTCCCTCCTTGGTCAGCGCATCCGGCCGTCGCTGGAGGCTCAGGACGTGAGCGGTGGGGCCTTCCCTGCGGCTCCCATTCAGCCGGAGAAACGGCCGTGGTTTTTGGAAGTAGGCTCTTTCCGTCGCCCTGGAGCTCTGGAGTAGAAGAAGCCGCTGGTGCTGTCAGGTACCGGGCTGCTGGGAGGTTGGGGAGAGAGCCCAGGCCCCATGGCCCCCGGCTGGTCCTCTGGCTCTCGGCCGTGCGAGCGCACGCGGGAGTAAACAGGGGACCTCCTTTCTCCCCTGACTGGCTTCTATCCAGAGTGGTGGAGTTGCATCCTGACGCAGCGTGTCCTCCTTTGGCTGGTTTGGAAGGGATGGATCCTTCTCTTCTCCTCCGCAACCCCCGGCACCTGCCTAGCAAACATGGCGCTTCTCTGCCTCTGGCCCTTCCGTGAGCTTTGGTGTCTCTTGTGGCGTCCCCCTCTGAATTGCTGAAGTCTTCGTTCCTGCCGGGTTGCTCTTGTTCGTGTCCACATGCCCTGCAGCCAGCTTCCTTGTTCTGTCCAGCACCCCGAACGGAGCTGCCTCTCCGCCCGCCACGCCAAGCGCTCCAAGTGGCTTCGTTTGCTCGTCCGTGGTGATGAAAGCAAAGCTTGGGAAGCACCGGCAGTCTGGCTGCTCGATTGTGTGCGTGGGGGGCTTGTTGGCTTTAGGGATGCGAAGCACCTTCTCCACCTTCAGGCTCTCTCTAGTGGAGTCTCCGGGCTGGTGGTCATCGTTGAACCTCGTGCACAACAAGTTTTCTTTTTAAAGGTTTCCGATTCCTCAGGGCAGCCTGGCCCAAGTGAAGGTGCTGCCCAGTCCAGTTGGGAGCACGCCCGCTTGGACGTGGCTGCCCTCGGGGCATCATCCACTGTTCTTCTAGAATTGCGAAAATAGGTTACAGGCGATACCTTTATAGGCCACTATTAAAAATATAAAAGGAACATTGCAAGCTTTCGAGTGTAAATCACCCTTCTTCAAAGCAGGTCCCAGAAGTTCAGATATGGTAAAAGATGTGATTCACCAGGAGGTTACTTTTAAAGTCCTTGGTTAGATGATGTTCTTAAAGTCCATGGCTAGATGATGTCGCAGCCAGGGCAGGAGTTTGTTAGAGGCAAGAAGGGCAATTGTAAGAAGCGGCTTCTTAAGTCACACCCCCGTTTTTCAAACAAAGGACCATGGGTCATATACTTCTAGAAGTATGCACCCTCCTTTCCCTCAGGCAACAGCAGGAGTCAATACTGCTCGTGCCTCCCCACCTCCCCGGTGTCTTTTGAACTCACCGTGGCCAGAGAGGTTCACACGGTGTTTCGTAGGCCGCTCTGGCAGGTGGTGTTGGTTGATGCTGCTGCTGCTTTGTTTCCCTCCTCCTCGGTCACCGGCCATGCGAACGACCCTGGGCTTTCCTGACAACCTCAGTTTTCTTGTGGCAGTTGACCAATAGGGCTGTCACCTCAAGTCGTTTGAGTGGGACACCACGTCCTGTGTCCTGCTGCATGTGCAGGAGAGGAGATGGAAAGGGACAGAGCCAGAGGGAATGGCACGCAGGGTGGTCTTTCTGCCTAGTCAGAACAGCTGCTAGCTTTTCTCAAATCATTTTCTCATGCCTCAACCCCGCCACCCCACTCCCAAATCTGCTTTGGGCAGGCGTTCACAAGCGCAGTCCAAGTGGAGTCTCCTTCTTGGGAGGTTTTTAAGCAAAAGCTGGATGGCCATCTGTCGGGAGCCCTGTGATGGGGGTTCCTGCATGGCAGGGGGTTGGACTGGATGGCCCTGGAGGTCTCTTCCAACTCTAGGATTCTATATGTTGATGTCTCGTACTCCCATCAGCTGTCATCAGTGCAGCCCATGGGAGAGGAACATCAGAGGGTGCAATTCAACAGCTGACTCTTGTCCACCACTGACTGGCCTGGCCTGACATCGCGTTTCACTGATAGTAATCGTGTTAGAACTGCAGATTAGGCTTGCCCCTTCGATCCCCTCCCATGTGTAAGAAAGAGAGAAGTTTCCCTGGATCCCAGTCTGCCAGCACTTGGCAGAGGCACCCACCACAGGCCTCTGCTGAGAAGGTTGCAATCTGGAGACGATTGCTTTGTCCTCACCTTCCATTTAACCAATGGCTTGCCTCTCTCTTTCAAAGCAAAGGGCTGGTTGCAAAGCTTGGTTTGAGGCAGGTGCCTGACAAGGGCTGTGTATTGCATGATACGGCCTTTTGCTTATTTCTGCGCAGCTATGCTTAGCAGAGACTCATAATGCCATCCCATGCTTTGCTCCAGAAAGATACACTGGCTGTTTTTAACTCCCCCCACACACACACACTTCTTTTTACAAAAACTCTGTAAGGTTTCTATCTGCTGTACTCTTAGATCCCAGCCGGCCCAAGAAAACAGAGCGAAATGAGCTGATGTGATCTACTTCAAGGCTGCCAACGCATAGCCGCTTGTTTTATCCTTCACCTGAAGCTTTAGAAAAGAGGCTCCCTAGAGAGAGCTCTCCCCTGCCACTGCCCTCAGCCTAAAACTCTGTCATCCTCAGCCACCATTGGCCAGTGTGACAATGGGAAATTGCAGTCAGCGCAATGCACGGAACCGTGGTTCCATTTCTAGGGAAAGTGCGAGACGAAACCTGCGGGTCCTATTTGGAAGGGTTTAAACCAGAGTGCTAAAGAGGAGTGCAAGTAGATACCGTTCGCAGATGTAGCCAGCCTTAAGCCTGTGACAAACGCAGCAGCTGGAGGTGCAAAGATCAAGTTCAGTCTTCTTGGTCGAGTTCAAAATTCTTTGCCATTTGGGGTGGGCGGTGGAAACCAGCAGTCCGCCTTGAGAAGAAATGTTCCGTTTTGAAGCCTTCATTTGACAAGGAGGAGAAAAGTCCCCGCAGAAATGTCTAAGTATGAGAGCAGGCAAGGTGGCGTTACCCCATCACGTAAGAGCCTTGGGAACAGTGGTCCTGGACGCAGAATCATTTTGCGAGGTACACATCTGGCTGTAAGGAACATGTCCATGTGCAAAGGGCAGGGGCAAGATTGGTGGCGGACATCTGCTAAGACAGCAGATCTGCAGTTGGATGGTGCTAAATCAGCGTGACAAGTCACTGTTGGTCAAGCGTGGCAAGAAAGAGAGAGGGGGGGGAGAGAGAGACCTTTGCAAGGAGTAGCCATTCCATTGTGTAACTTTGTGGTCCAAAATCCTTCTACTAGAATAGTTCTTGGGATGTTTTGTTAGGGGCAATGGATGGAATGAGTGAAACAGAACTTGGATTGTCTGTGTTTGGGAAGGAAGCAAATGGAAGTATCTGCACATATTAAGCAGATGCAGAATCCCTATACTTTTTAGACAGGGTGATTGGGATTTTAAGGTAAACGTTAGAAGCAGCACATTAGTAGAAGGCCGCTTGTAATAAATGATATGATGTTGATAAAAAAGCACTAATGAGAGCA
This sequence comes from Phrynocephalus forsythii, assembly GCA_029282475.1. NCBI lineage: Eukaryota > Metazoa > Chordata > Lepidosauria > Squamata > Agamidae > Phrynocephalus > Phrynocephalus forsythii. The sequence continues at coordinate 1,759,280 of JAPFRF010000009.1, forward strand.
ACTGAAAAAACCTGAAAATTTGCTAGTTGGAATAAAGTATTAATGAAACAGAATTATTATTGCAAAGACTTATTATAGTTGAAATAACACTATAGATCTATTGCTTAGAGATGTACATGTTCAGATAATTGAGCAGATGTATTTGATATATTGTTTTTTTTTCCGGAGCAGAATATTGATGTGTTCCTAACCATGGAATTTTTGTTCAGTTTGTAAACTAGGGAAGATTTTAAGATGTTTATCGGCAATAAACATTTTTAAAATAGTAGATCTCGAAAATGACTATGCGAGTTTGGAAACTTTATTGAGACCTTTCTTGTGCCATCCATTAAGAACTAATATTTTAACCCAAAAATAAGCCAGATCCCGGTTTCGGCTTCAGCCACTTGACCATTTGGGAGAAATTGGCACGGTATACAAATATAATAAATAAATAAATAAATCTCTCCTGGACAGACGCAACATCTGGATGAGTCTCACACTTGCCTTATAAGGCCTTCCATCCTTTCCTAGCTGTTGATGGTACACACCAATGCTGTGATACCAGCCGGCTAGCTCAGCTGTCTCTCCCACTCACTCACCATGCTTTCCTAGCCGATGTGTTAGTTGAGAGAGATTATAGTAAGGGGGCGGTGCAAGAGGAGGTCAAAAGACCAGCATAAAGAGACCAGTGTATTGAGCAGAGCAAGCAGCTTAGCAAAAAATGGCTTTATCCTATGAAGTCTCGTTTAGATAAATCTCTGTGTTACTTAACCCTGTGCTTTGCCGGACCAACAGACGCTGAGCTCTTACTTGGTGGGTCGACGGGCTGGGCTGAACGGACGGACGGCAGGCCCTTCTGGTCCAGCTTTGCAGGGCAAAGTAATGGGTCCCCAGCCTGCTGCTGCGATCGAGTCTCAAGAGTCCGAGTGCCCATTTTCTACATCAGAACAGAAGCAGGCAAAAAGGGGTGCCTCGAATTTGTCTACTCGAGCATCTAGATAGAGATCTTGCTCCAGATTTGTCTTGAGAACACCAGCCCCCTCCCTCGGGTGGTGTGCCGAGATAAGGGGGCTGCTGGAGGGCTGTACATTTGGCTTTGCATGTATTGCAAAAACTTTGTCTTGCTTGGTACCCCCTGGGCCCATGCACACGTAAAGCGTCTGGCACCCAAACGCTCAGCAGATCTAAGAAAGGAAGGGGCAGACACGACCCCCCGCCCCCAAAGTTGGCTCAAAAGTCTCATTTTAGTTTCTGGGGCGCGGGTGGAGGGGCAGTTCTGGGCCAGCTATCTGATGATGTGTGCTCTCCTTTTGCTCTAGCCAGCGGGTATATTCTAATTGACAACCTACATAAGAGCATAAGAGAAGAGCCATGCAGGATCAGGCCAAAGGCCCATCTAGTCCAGCTTCCTGTATCTCACAGTGGCCCCACCAGATGCCTTTGGGAGCGCACGAGACTAGACATCTGTCTCCTGATACCACTCCCCTGCATTTGGTCCTTGAAGTATCCCAGTTTTAAGCCTGGAGATGACACACATCTCCATCATGGTTTGTAACCCGATGGTAAAGGTTCAAAATGGCAACATATCAAAAACCTGAGCACCTTTGTAGCCTAGAGGAATCTCAGAGGAAGTAATTTTGAACCCTTCAAAAGGAAGGCTTGGAACCCAAGAATCATGACATTGGAAAGGGCCCTGCAAGATCATTGAGTGCTCAAGGCAGGAATACAAATCGTAGGGACTCTGCCAGGGGGTGGTCTAGATCTCTCTTGAATGCTTCCAGTGTTGGAGCACTCACACCACCAACTCTTGATGCAATTGGTTCTGTTGTCATACTGCTCTAACAGTTAGGAAGTTTTTCCTAATAGTCAACAGCAATTTGTCTTCCTGTCACTTTGAGCCCATTGTTGTGTGTCCTACACTTTGGGATGATCAAGAATAAATCCCATCCTTCCTCAGCCTTTCAAGTCTTTGAAAAGTGCTCTCCTATCTCCCCTCAGGCTCTTTCTCAAGGCTAGACCGGCCCAATTTTTGCAGTTTCCTCATTAAACTTGGCTTCCAGTTCCCTGATTATCCTGGTCACCCTCCTCTGAACTTGTTTCTGTTTGTCAGCATCTTGTGTAATCTCCAGTCTTAAAACCAGGGTACTTCAAGGGCCAGAGGCAGGGGAGTGGTATCAGGAGACAGAGATCTAGTCTCGTCAGCATCCAGAGGCATCTGGTGGGGCCACTGAGAGATCCAGGAAGCTGGACTAGATGGGCCTTTGGCCTGATCCAGCAGCAGGGCTCTTCTTAGGTTCTTATGTTATGTTTTTTGATGTGTGGTGTCCAGAAGTGGTCACAACACTCAAGGTGAGGCCAAACACCTCACAAGATTTGGAAATTATTTTTCTTTTAAAATAGAATTACAGAGCATTTTCCTTTTTTGTAGCCACATCACACTGTTGGCTCATATTCAGCTTGTGAGCTACAATGATTCCAAGATCCTTTTTGCTTGTAGTATTGCTGAGCCAAGTATCTCCCATCTTCTAACAGGCTGTGTTTGTTTTTTCCTAGGTGCAGTACTTTGCATTTATTCCTGTTGAATTTCATTCTGTTGTTCTCAGACTAGTGCCCCAGCCTATCTGGAAGCAAAAGCAGAAATATTTTTTATGACTACAGAACAAACTGCCGCCTGACATCTAGCTCATTCTCTTGAGATTTTTAAAAAATCCAGCAGGCTTTTTATAAAATATGCTCCGAGTTTAACAGATGCAGCCATCCGATTAGCTTTTCTTTTGATCTATAATAGTATATTGTTATGTCACGTTGCTTTCATTCTGTGTGTGATGCGTCCTTTTTAAAAATTGTACACTGCCCAGAGTGACCGTTCCGCCAGGTGGGTGGTCAAGACGTACATGCATATATAGATGGAATAATAAATAAAATAAAAATCCCTGTGAGTTCAGGAACAGAGTCCTACCTCAAGGCCACCATCACTTGGGGGGTTGCTGGTACCTCTTCTAGCCCAGAGGTGATCAGGATGTGGCCTCGCAAGTGTGGACACAACCAGCATTTGCAGCTGCACAGATTTTTATTACTGAGCCTATGAGCCTTCACCCCCAGGGCTCCATGTAAAGGCAGAAAGGAATGTGATTAGTTCAGTCTCCTTATTAGCAGATTTCACCATCCATAGGGAGATGGATACAGGGGTACTACTCTCTCTCTCTCTCTCTCTCTCTCTCTCTCTCTCTCTCTCTCTCTCTCTCTCTTGTGTATGGGTGTGTGTGTGGTTTCAGTTGTTTCAGACCATCAGTATTTTCTGCCAGGACTTGGCGGCATCTGCAAGTACCTAATTACATATATATCTCTCCCTCCCGACAGTCTCTCCTCTTTCATTTGAACAATGGAAGGCTGCAGGCAAAGAGGAGGACCCAGTACAAGATGAACTGACACCGGCCTAAAAGGAAGTCATGGCCTTCAGTTTGCAAAAGCTGAGGGCAGGGCAGTTGAGGGTGGGACGTTTGAGAGGTGGCTCGTTCATCGCGTAGCTGTAGGTTGGAAACGGCCTGATGGCACGCAACCTGGCCACCCCAGAGCTGAGCCACCTTCAAAACATCCTGACCTCACAGCCCCGCTCCTGCAATCTCAACCCTGCGGCTTCCTTTAAAGAATCAACAAGTTTTTTTAGTCCTGAAAATAAAGGGAGAGGTTTGTTTACAGAAGCACATTTGTTGCACTCTTACATCTAGTCAAGTTCGGAGCGGCTTTTTAATTGAGTTTTTTTCACTGGGCAGACACACCCACACACTTGCCTTTTTGTCGAACGAGGGTTTTTCAGTCCTATGACTCTGTTATCAGTTGTCCCACATGCCTACGTGCAAATGCATCACCAACACTCGTATAATTTACAGACCGATGCCTTGCCCATTTACCACAGGTCATGGAGCAAAGTCTCCTTGAGTGTACACATGGCTTCACAGTGCATACATGTGCACAGTGTACAGCCAGTTATGTTGCTTTTTTAAAATCTTGGGAATCCTGTACCGCCATCTCATAAGGGAAACCACCGTGGGGAATGCATGCAGAGGCTATAAGAGAAAAACACCAGCATAGAGGAAGATGAACAGCTGTACAGTAGTTCTTAAAACATCATCTTCTCCGTAGCAAGATGGAATGGTGGTGGGTAGGAACAAACAAAGGGGAGAAAAAAACCAGGCTGCTCTCACACAAGAAAGGATGATCAACCACCTGCGCCATCATCAAGGTTTCTCAGTCAGACTTGTTCTGCTAAGTAGCAAAATCCGCGCTCTCCAGGCACCACCACCAACCTTATTAGAATGTGCTGGTTCGTCTGCAAGACCACTTTCGTAAGATCTTCTAGGGCAAGGTGAAGGGCCCTCCAACCTCCACCAGAAGGAAGGAGCTGGCCCGTGGGACTGAAATGTGGGCCCATTTCCAAAAATAAAGTGTGGTCACTGCTGCTGATCATTTCCCATGGAGGAGGCATCTGTGGGCCTTCAAAGCTTTGAACAAAACATGAAAAAAAGGTCCTGCGAACAGGAAAAGGATAACCCTGAGCCAACGTAACTTTCGTCTCACCATTGTAAGGGCTGTTACGATGTCTGTTCTCCCTGCCAGTGACATTTTATTTATTTATTTATTTATTTATTTATTTATTTATTTATTTATTTATTTATTTAGCTTGTATGCCGCCCACTACCCAAAGTCTCTGGGCGGCTCACAATCAAAGTCAACATACTGATTCCTCTCCATTATCTTCCTGTGTGCTTGGTATTTTTAATCCCATTTTCTCCTCTTTTAACCAGAAGAGAAAGACAGCCAGTCACTTGGAAGCAGCTTGTTGTAGCTGGCTGCATATTTAAAAAAACTAAGTTTAACTGAGGCAAAAAGGAGTTGAGCTGTGTGGCCATCACAAAACACAATTGCAAAAATAGGTTACAGGCAATACCTCGATAGGCCGCTTTCGAGTGCAATGTTCCTTTTTTTATTTTTAATAGCGGCCTATCAAGGTATCGCCTGTAACCTATTTTCGCAATTAAATTTAACTGAGGGTAGAAACATGCAGTTAGAGCTCCCCTTCATTGTGACATTATGCTGAGATGATGACCATTTAAAAAACTCCACTATTATATGTAATAGCCCATGATTACCAGCAGTGAATACTGTGAACTGTTTTGCCTTTATCATTAACATTCAATCCGTGTCGTTACCTGTCTCTGAAAATTCCTGCTTTGCAAAGAGACAACAGTGCTAGGATTTCAAGTAGCAGGTTTTTATTTAGGTCCCAACAAGCTTTTTGCTGCAAAGTGGTTCAAGTGCAAAGTGCAACTGAATTAAGTATTTCCTGGATGAGTAAGCACATGACTCGGTGGAAGACCACGACCTTCATTTTGTGCAGCTTGTAATGGGAGGAACACACTTCACTCTTCAGAAGTCGGGACGATCCTTCTTCAGCTTGTCATAGTCTGTGTGAATGGCAAAGAACTAGAAAAAGGGGAGAGAGGGAAGATCGTGTTTGCTTGACAGCTACAGTAAAATCATGAAGTAGGCACACAAACCCAAGTCCAGAGCGACCCGTTTCACATCCTCTTTGGAAAGGCGACCTTTCTACTTTCTGGAGAAAGGTGCTGCAGTGCAGTGGGTTAGGGGGTCCCAGCTTTCTCATACTGCTTTCCACAATGCAGGGTTCCCCCTCCCCTCACACAAAGGCAAGGAATGTGTGGTGGATGCAGCTCTGCAGTAGCTCTAAGAAGGAATGCACCTACCACCTGCCTTCCGCCTTTTTTCTAGCCCAGTCCTAGGTTACAAGAAAGAGATGGAAGGCCACTGATTCAGCAGCGGTGCTGTCATTATTTCAATCCTGCATTCATTTCCACTGAGGGTCAGTGATTCCGCATCAAATCAAACCCTGGAAGAAACTTTAAGACTCCCACCACCAACAGTCAGAGTAATTGTTAAACTAATGGAACATTCAGCAGAGGATTTTCCAAATTCCCGGAATGATGTACTCCGTTTTAAATTAGCAGATTCCAGCAGACTGCTGGTTTCTGTCAAATACAGTACTGTGGAACTCTCAGTAGATGGTTTAGTCTATTTTAAACCTATCCGGTGGTGGGAAAGGATTCTCCAGGGAGCCCTAGCCAAGGCAGGCACCGGTGAGAGACCTACTATCCAAGCAAAACAGATGAAGGCTGATGGGCAACCATCCCTGTGCGAGAGATGATTTCTCTGACGTCATACAAATAAAGGCCCTTCAACCCATGGTCTCCAGAAGAGTCACGTATTTTAAATTCCATGGGCAAGGGAGGGATTTCTTGTGAACGCTCCCAGAACTGCTGAAGGCAGAGGCAACGGGCAAGATTCAGAGGGCAACACTGCATTTGCACCATTTAGTTCCACTGAAATGGTCGGGGCTAGCTTCTGAAGAGAGAGGCATAGGACTGTACTCTCAGATGACAGTATTTCCCACCACGAACACAACACTTGTTGCCTTTGTCTGTCCCACATTGCACCGGGCCATGCCGTCGATACGGCGCTCCAGTGTACTGTCACATCCTGAGCCACTGGAAAACCTCAGCCTACTTCACCTTTTGCCATAGGACTGCAGGTTCACACTACAGGGTCTGTCCTACATGCAAAAGATCCAGAGGACACAAAATCCTAGAAAAACACAGTTGAAGGAGCCTCTGTGGCCACCGAGTTTCCTGAAAACGGCAGGAATACAAATCCAAGCAGATTTGAGAGACGGCAATCTAGGTTTCTCTTGAATGCCCCTGCCACTGCGGGACACCTCCCAAAGGTCATGGGTTCCAATGTTGTACTTCTCTAACAGTCAAGAAGTTTCCCAGGTATTCAGTCTCAACCTGGCTTCCTGTCACTTGAGTCCATTGATGCATCTCCTGCGTTCTGGAATGATTGAGAACAGATCCTGTCCCTCCTCTGTAGGACTACCTTTCAAGTATTTATTTATTTATTTATTTATTTATTTATTTATTTATTTATTTATTTATTTATTATATTTATATCCCGCTTATCTACAGGGTACTCTAAGCGGCTTACAACAAAAAAAGGCTACAAAGCCAATAAAATACAATAAATAATCACAGACAAACCTATAAACTCCCTAAACACTGTTAAAAATTTACAAAGTGCTGTTGTATCTCTGTTAAATTCTGGGCACCTCTGGACAGGTGGGAAGACCCTTCCCTACCTGAACCTCTTGCCTGTCAGAGTAAATAACACTCTGCGCTAGAGAACGTTCGTCTGCCCTGGCGTGGGGCTGTTTCTTGTGTCCCTTTGAAGGAGAAAGCATACACAAATGTATTTGCCACCCATGCTGCTAACAGGCATGGAAGAAGAAAATATTTTTTTCACCCAGCGCGTTGTTAGCCTGTGGAACTCCCTGCCACAGGAGGTGGTGATGGCATCTGGCCTGGATGCCTTCAAAAGGGGATTGAACCGATTCCTGGAGGAAAAGTCCATCACAGGTGACAAACCATGATGGAGATGTGTGTCTCCAGGCTTAAAACCAGGGCACTTCAAGGGCCAGATGCAGGGGAATGGTATCAGGAGACAGATATCTAGTCTCATGCGCTCCCAAAAGCATCTGGTGGGGCCACTGTGAGATACAGGAAGCTGGGCTAGATGGGCCGTTGGCCTGATCCAGCATGGCTCTTCTTTTGACAGATTCCTGGAGGAAAAGTCCATCACAGGTATCAAACCATGATGGAGATGTGTAATCTCCAGGCTTAAAAAAAACCAGGTTACGTCAAATCAAAGCAAAAGCAAAGTGTTCTGCTTATATACCACCTCATACCACTACAAGTAGTCTCTGGGCTGTTTACAATTTTAATTACAATGTGCAGGCTACACATTGCCCCCCCAGCAAGCTGGGTACTCATTTTACCGACCTCGGAAGGATGGAAGGCTGAGTGAACCTTGAGCCTGCTACCAGGGATTGAACCCAGGTGGTGAACACAGTTTTACCTGCAGGACAGGCATTTAACCACTGAGCCACGAGGCTCCTAGGGCCAGATGCAGGGGAGTGGTATCAGGAGACAGAGATCTAGTCTCATGCGCTCCCAGACGCATCTGGTGGGGGCCACTGTGAGATCCAGGAAGCTGGACTAGATGGGCCTTTGGCCTGATCCCGCAGCAGGGCTCTTCTCTTATGTTCTTATGAAGGTGTTCATCAACAGCCCTGTTCCCAAGACTGCAGGCAATGATGCTCCCTTTTAAGAGTCCCAGGACCATCCCCAGAAGTCTACACATAAACTGATTCAGAAAGGCACACACACTCACACACACTCCCTGCTTGTTTGGTGGAGCAGTTGTGTTGCAACAGAAACTACTTTTGAAGCAGCATTCTCCTTCCTCATTCCCAGCTGACAAAGAGGGCTTGACTCACTGACACTTTGTAAGGCTTCTTTGTATTTTTTTAAGAGCAATTGATTATATAACAGTTATGACCCTGGCTGACTACATAAAGTAAGCAAGCTCTGCATCCTTAATCAGAACACTACGTTAACAGGACAGGATTGGGCCTTTTTTTCTTCTCAGACTGCTAAGTGACCTTTTTGAACTCCTGAGTAATGTTTATGTCGCTAGAGCCTGTAGGTTTGTCAAGAATACATTATGAAATACTTGACTTTCACTAGGTCACCAGTTCTGCTAACTTCTCCTGCCCACCCGCCTACGGTTTCTTTTAATAACAGAAGGCAGGAGGCCAGTTTGTCTGCAAAGCCAAATATGGCAGAAACAGAGCTTTCTGCTTCCTTGGCAGAGGAGCCAGGATGCCGCAAGTAGGCCCCGCAAGAGCAGCTGACATCTGTGGAAATCTCTGCCTTAGGGACAAAAATAAAAACAAGACTCAAACCTACCAGAGCTGAACTGTGAACAATTGACCTAGAAACTCAAACGAGGGAGTCTTTGTAGCCCATTTGAGGGCCCATGTGCCCCACCTGCCAGGGTTCTGCAAGGCCAGACCACAGGCCGAGGCAAACAGGCTGGCTGCACTCTTCAGCATCCCACACATGCGTTGACAGTGGCTTTGCCACAAGAGGTGATTTCTGTCACTCAGACCCCTAAAGGTTAAGCCCGTGCTCTGGGGTCACAGGAGCTGCTGTCACCATGTCACAGGAATCCACGCCAGCTTCACCCAGGGCAGCTCAAGGAAGAGCAAAAGGGCCTCTGTTTGGTTGTAGCTGCTATCCCAGCCTCGGTCTCTTTTAAAAGAATCAGAACTCTGTTATAAATTTCCACAGATTTATAAAATGCTAAGGTTGAACATAGCCATAAGCTCTGCATGAGAGCTGTAAAAACAAAGGCTTTGCAGGTATCCACATTGTGAGGGCCAGACAACTGAGGGAGTCGTGCGCCCCCATCCTGGCCTTTTGGCCAGTTGGGCAGCTGCTCCCACATTACGGGCGGTGGCCCTGATGCTTCCTCCAGGCACCCTGGAAGCACAGGGACAAGATCCAGCCGACAATGGCCTTGGAGACCAAAAGAGATTAATAGGAATATAAGCAGCAGCCTAAGGTAGAGGAAGACTCCTGCCAGAGTACATCAGATGGGAACTACATTCCAGGCCTTCAGGCACATGTGCTCCCTCGTCTCATCTTGAGGTGCCTTGCGTCTCCTACCCAAGGACTAATCGGGTACAACTCCTGTTGGGCCTCCGAAATCAGCTGAGGCCGGCCTCCACGGACAACAATTTCATTTCCACAGCAAGACCCTGAGAAGAGTTTTTACAGGTGCTTTTCCTAATCGGGGTGGGGTGAGTGTGTGTCACCAAATATTTTCTGAGCAGTTACCGGACGCCATACATGTGTAGCCGCCCTTATTAAATAATTTCTTCTTTGACCTTTGAGAATGGGATGTTAAAAGTAGGTGTTTATGTGTATGTATGAGAAAGCAGCCTCTGCCTTCTGAGAAGGGATGCCTTGAACCCTTTAAAATGCCTCTTGATACAAACATGGTGTGTGTGTGTGTGTGTGTGCATGTATGCGCGCACACACCATGTTTGTACACACACGCGTGCGCATGTGCTTTGCAGGTCACTTGGCTATTATAAAAGGGTGGGTCATGAGTCAAGAGAGGTTGGGAACCGCTAGCACTTAGAGAATAATCAACACCATCAACCTCCCTGGGCACTTTCCCACCATACCTTGTACTGGTAAGTGGGCGGGAGATTGTTCCAAGGCTCTGGGTTTTTCTTTCTGTCCAAGCTACAGGGAGAAATGCAAAAAAACAAAGAGACACCAATCACTACACAGATGCGTAAAAACAAGGACTTGGCCTGCGTGCATGTCGCAAGACCAGGAAACTGCACAGTCTTCCTTCCGTTTGCCATTCCAAACCTTTTCAAGTAAGAACTAGCAGAACAGCTGGCTTTTTATGGTATTCTTGATCTGCTTTAAAGAATGCAGACTTTTAAAAATGGATGTAAAATGGACTTTTGTCCTTTTTTAAACCAATTCTTTCCTCTCTTTTTTCGGTCACTGTTGTGCATTCTGCTGGGGGCCCAAACTAAGGCCTCTCTCTCAAGGAGCTACAGCAGTGAACTGAACTCCCAGCCAGAGGCCTTAATGCAGGGGTCCTCAACCTAAGGCCCCGGGGGCAGATGCGGCCCCTCAAGGTCCTGAATCCGTCCCCCAGACCAATTGCACCCCCCCACTTACCCCCTGCTTTGTAAGCAAGCCAGCCTCCACAGCTGCTTCTATTGCTGAGGCAGTTCAAAGCAGTGGGCTATGTCGCTCCTCCCACTCCCCCTAACTACCGCCCAGATGATCAGCATGCCCCCTAGTGGGGCATTCAGAGTGGGAGGCCTACGGCAAGGTCCCCCCCACACACCTCCCACCCACCACCCAGATGGTCAGGGCACTGGGTGCAGCCGAGTGGGGCAATTTAAAACAGGAAGGCTGTGGCAAGGTCTCCTACTCCCTCCATGGCCCTGAGGCCCCACCACTGCTCCTCCTCCACCCTGCCCACCTGCTTGTGGTCCGGCCCCCAGTGGTGTCTGGGGCGTGGTGGACCAGCCCACTGTTCGAAAACTTTGAGGACCCCTGCCTTAATGAAACGGAGCCTTTGGACCAATACAGGGTCATCTCCAGTACAGGATCTTATTCAAGAAGCTCTTACAAGTAGTAATACTTACGTATACTCAGGGGCGCGCATACCAACCCGCAAAAAGAACAGAAATGAGCCAGACACAGTGATCCCAAGAAGGACGAAGAGAGGAAACAACTGTAAACAAACAAAAAAGAAACAGAATATTCTGACGAGACACACCCAGAACCAAGGGCAATCTCTTATGGTGTACTGAGACCCAAGATTCAGTTGCATGGGACATTTCCTCTGAATCTTTCACTATAATCTGTGATATAAAAAATGTCTACCCACAAGCTGACAAAATGAAGCACTTTATTTAAATGCAATCAAAATGAAAACCTCCATAATTTGAACAACTGCAAGCCACGACTGGAGAAAAGCAAAGCAAATCTGGACACGAGAGGCTGCCTCCTTGACATTTTTTAGTTGGGGGGGGGGCTCCAAGGAGTTTCAGCAAATTTCTGTCAACCAGATCTGAAACCAGGCCCAGATCAACTTTGTCTTTCCTCCAATTTTGACCCCAAATTGCTGCTTCTTTACCATCCAAAGCATTGTCTGGAAAGTTTAGAATGTAATTCTGCAGGCTGGTCCCCACTCCACCTTGGTGAGCTGGCTCCTTGATTTACCAACTTCAGAAACACAAAGAGGCCTTCAGCCACCTACCTGGGCCTACTGAGACTTAATGCAACTCATGAGCAGAGTTTTGACTGCAGGACTGCGGTTTAAACCACAGCATCACAAGGCTCCCTAGATTGGTTGTCATCTCGGCAGATGGCCTTCTCCACTGCCCATACTCCAGGCATTTTTGTGGCCCTTGGGTGGACATCACTAATAGGCCAACATAACATATCTCTCCAGCACTGCTGACATTACGGGGACTTTCCTCTTGAGATCCGTATGAATAACTTGCTATGTTCTGCCAGTTTGTGTAGCACACATTGTCAAGGCCGCCCGATTCTTCACAACCTTCACAGCAGTAGCTGTCCTGCTGGTCCTTTTCTGTTCCCTGAGTTTGAGAACTCCTTCCCTCCCATGTGTTTGTGCTCCATGACAACATCACATGTCCAGTCCTTTTGGCAGCCAGCTTCCACACTGGTTAATCGAGCCTTTTAAATCACCTGCGAACAATGTTTACTCGGCACACACTTGCTGAGGCAAAGCCCAGCTGTCAGTGGGCGTTCACGGCTTATTATTGCTCTGAATATTCTGAGCGGTGTACGAATAAGCATAACAGAGCAATGCAAGCAAAACGAAATATAAGAACCCAACTACAGGAACAAAAACTAGCATTGTACTATGGTGGTGCTACAGGGGTAAATGTTCAAGAGAGGTTGCCCTTGAAGGTCTCTCAAAAGAAATGTGATGTCAGCAGTGTCGTAAAGCTAAGGGGTGGGGTGGGGAACAGAGCCAGGTGTAGCTTTGCGAGGAGGCGACTGCAGAGAGTCGGTGCCACCACCAAGGAGGCCTGACCTCTTGCTGAAGATTTTCTGAATGCCTTCAGTGGAGCCTCCCAGAGGAGCACAGCCTGAGAGGATCTGGTACGATGGGACGGTTCCCTTGGAGAGATAGGCTCCAGCAAAGGATGTGGCCCCAAAGTGTGAAGGGATTTGTAGCCAAACGTCAAAACCCTGAACCCTGATCTGGAATGCATCCTCAACCAGGGATTCCCAACCTCAGATTCCCCAGATGTTCTTGAACAACAACTCCCAGAAACCCTGGCCAGGCAAACCTAAGGGTGAAGGTTTCAGGGAACTGTAGTCCAAAAACATCTGAGGAACCACTGCTCTAGATGTTTTGGACTGAGAATCCCACCCGCCTCTTCTAGATGGACAAATGTGAGGGATCTCAAAAGTTACAAAACTGTTCCAGACAGTGGTGTGGATTGGGGGGGGGATTTTAGTGGCAATAGCGAGTTCAACTAATTGTATTGAAGCAGATTTTTCCTCAAACCTGAAATGAAACTGAGAAACACTGTGAGGTGGGGGATCAGAAGATACCAGAGTTAAACTGTTGGTATAAGATATATCAGGTGTGTGTCCTAAAAATAACTCTTTCAGCAGCAGTCAATTTTTAAGGAATATAGAATTCCAAATATTACAAAATAAAATAACTTCCCCATGAAGCTTTGAATGTAATATTTAAACCAAGCATGCTAAATGTGCTTCCATTACATAGAGCATCAGATTTTTGGGGGGGAAATTTCACACTCAAAGCGCTATATGGAATTTTCTTTACCTGGAATATTTATAATAATGCAACCATACACTCCCTTTCTATTTAACAAAAAATGACTGCACCCAAAATGTACTCTTTTTAAAGGCAACCCTGACAAGATTTATCTGATATATCTATGAAGAGGTTATCATACACCACTTTTCACTCCTAGCCCTGGACAACAGAATACTAGAGTTTATCAAGTGTATTCTTGAAGGCTTTCACAGCCAGGATCTGATAGCTGTTGTGAATTTTTCAGGCTGCTTAGGCTGTGTTCTGGAAGTTTTTCTTCCAGAAGAAAAATTTCCAGAACATGGCCAAACAGCCTGAAAAACTCACTACAGCTATGAGTTTATCAACTCTCATATTTTTATAAGACCAACTTGAAGAACTTCTAAGGATGACAACAATGATATCTTGTGTCTAACCCACCAAACACATCTGAGTGGAGAACAACAGCCCAGACAACTATGGAAATGTGGATTATTGGGTATGGGAATCTTGACACAGAACAATACAGCAGGAAATTGTCCACTCCTACATCTCTATTTAAAGGACACAACAGTGCGCGAGGAAGGCAGTGCTGGCCTGTGTATTCTGGGATGATAAAACTCCAGGCTAGCAGGATCTTCTTTACTTCTCACCAGAAGCCAACCGTCCAGCAAACAAAGCCTCATGCAAAGGGCATTGACTGAAATATAGCATATCCTGAGCCCAGGAATTTGGATTAGCATAAGGAAAGGGAATCAAGTTCAGAGCCCTTCTTTCTCCACAAAAGAAGCCAACCCCCAGCTACGCCACCATGTCCTTTGTTTTGGCAGCGTTGGGTATGCGTGAGAAGTTATTATGCCACCAAGAACAGGAGTGCACTTACATTTTCCAGGAACAAGGAAATCCTTCCTGATTTAATGCAAATAGCTCAACACACCTAACAATGAACTGACACCCACATTCTGCCCACTCCTACTTGGAACTGAATGCTCACGCGGCATCAGCCTTCCAATTTTATGCAAGGTAAAAGTAGTTTCTGATCTTCTGTCACTTAAGATGCAAGTTACCACTTCTCTCCTGCAGGTATTGTTTCCTTTATATATATATATATGGACCTTTCTTCTACCATCTGTGATTGGATCAAGGACTTTCTAAGGGACCGCTCACAAACAGTGAGGGTTGGGCCTTTCACATCTACTTCCCTGAAGCTTAGCACCGGCTCCCCACAGGGCTGTGTGCTCAGTCCCTTCCTGTATTCACTGTACACATATGATTGTGTATCATCTGATCCATCTACTGTGATTATTAAGTTCGGTGGTGGTGAATACCACCATAATGGGTCTTATTACAGGGGAGATGAATCACCGTACAGGAATGAGGTCAAAAATTATCCACATGGTGCCCAGAAAACAACTTGCATCTGAATATTACCAAGACAAAGGAGATGGTGCTGGACTTCCGGAGGAAGAGACGGAGGGTTCCCCATTGTACATTTGGGGGTGTGTGTGGGAGAGTTTCTTCCTTTAAATTTCTGGGAGTTTACCTCAGTGAGGATCTATCCTGGGGAATTAATACATTTTCAAATGGTCAGGAAGGCCCAGCAGAGACTGCATGAGCCTTAGGGTCTTGCGTAAGAACAAAGTGAAAAACAACTGATTATCTCCTTCAACCACATCCACAGTTGAAAGCATCCTCAGACATATTGCATTATGGAAATGTTTGGTATGCTGGATTGACAGCTGCTGACAGGAAACAATACAGAGGGAAATTGTCCAGCTCAGTATATCATGGGCTGGACCCTGAGTGCACTGGAAGACAGTGCTGGGATCGTATGCCTGGGTTGGAAAAAACTTAAGATGACTAGCAGGTCAGCACTTTTTTACCTTGTTACCATCAGGCAGAAGATATCAAACAAAGCCTCATGCAAAGGGCATTGACTGAAGAACAGTTTTTATCCATGGGCTGTCCGGGAATTTGAATTAGAAATAATCCCAGGACAAGTTCAGAAGAACTGACTTTGTGGGCAAAAGATTCTGTGTCAGTACACAGGGTGCAATAAGACTTTGTTTTGCCAGTGAGATGGGGGGCGGGATGGTGGTGGGGGTGGGCAAGGGAGAATCAGCTAATTTCATTTTGCACATGTTGTACATTGACATTAAATGCATTATTATTATTATATATAACAATGTATATACATATACATTCACACACACACACTTGGAACTGAATGCTGCCCCATCTTCCAATTTTATGCAAGGGTAGTTTCTGATCTTCTGTCACTTAAGATGCAAGTTACCACTTCACAGCAAGCAAGCATAAAATCAGAGGCATCATTAAAAATAGGAGGGTACAATACCCTCCGCGCAGAATGGCATGGGCGGCAACAAGAGAGAGAAAGAAAAAAAATTAAACAAACAAACAAACAAAATTAAACAAAAAGGTCGCCATACGCCTCCTTGAACAGATGGATTTTCAAGGCATGCAGAAACCGGGCCTTCTCTGTGGTGGCTACATCACTTTGGAATTCTCTACATTGTCCAACTGTCATCATCCCTCTTCAGTTGGAGGAGACAATTTAAAACTTGGCCCTTCCAACCCTTTTAATAGCCTTGCTCCAGATGAAGGATGCTGATGAGTCTTTCTTGTTTCTCATTCTGAATTTGCCAGCTGCCTAATATTTTAGCACATTTATTTCTCATCAGTTTTCCTGTGCTTAATGCTATTATACTCTATGGGACCATGTTTACCATGGTCCCCTTTTTTGAACTGTCTTTTTTGAATTTATATTTTTATTCCTATATTATTTTGATGTCCCTCTGTTAGCTGCCCATGGTAGTAACTCTACTATTAATTAGGCAGGATAGAAATGTAAATAGACAAACAAACACACCTGGGGGAGGGGGGCGGCTGCTGCTAAAAGAGGACTGCCATGAAACATTCTCTAGTAGGGTGAATCGGATTTAAATCAAATTGATTTGATGAACAGGCATTGAGTTCTGCGTACATTTTCCTGGATAATGTGTACCTCAGAATCCAGGATTATTATAATTCTTTTAAAAATCAAAATCTTGTTTAAATTTCAAACTTGAACTTTTTTTTGGCAATTTAAATTTTAAATCAGATCACTTTGATTTTAAAAACCAACCAGAGTGGTTTTTAAAAACAACCAAAGAGCAACCAAAGTAGGCCCTCAACATGAGCAGCCAAAAGCATCATTGTTTGGCAATATTAGAACATAAGAACATAAGAGCAACCTTGAAACAGGCCACTGCCCATCCACTTCCATATTCTGAACAGTAGCTCACCATTGGCTTCAGGGTCTTCCCAAGCAGATGTCTTCACCTGCTTAAAATTCCCTGCAAATGGCATTGAGAGATCTCCTGCCTCTCTCTCCAACCCAGAGGTTGTCCTTAGGCATCCATCATGATATGCCTCTGCTACCATCTATTCATTGCTGGACAGCCTTTATACCTTGCTATACATCTGGAGTGCAAAGGTTTTCCATCACTGCACTAGGAAGAGCCAATAGATGCCCTAAGCACATCCAATCTCACCTGGTTTCAGAAGCTAAGCAGGGTCGGCCCTGGTTAGTACTTGGATGGAATACCAGGTGCTGTAGGCACCTGGAGTAGGAACTGGCAAGCCACTCCAGGATTCCTGCCAAGAAAACCCCATGGACATGGGGTCACAACACACACACACACACTTCAGCTTGAATACGGAGATGAGCACCACCCCTGGAATCGGACATGACCAGCACACATGTGCGGCGGGGGGGGGGACCTTTACCTATACTCCCCTCCTAAGATCAATGTCTTCCTTCCTGTCTTACATGTATTGCTTCCTATGATCCCTTCCTGCTGCCTAGATGCATCCGATCTCGCCTGATTTTGGAAGCTAAGCAGGGTCGGCTTATACCTGGCTAATACAGAGGTACCCTGGAATTAAGAGCAGCTAGATTTAAGAGCAATTCAATTTAAGAGCGGAACTGTTGGCATTTTAACTGCCACCTTACAAATTTTAGATGTGGTCTGCTGGACTAACATTTTTTTCCATTTTTTATCTTATTTTTTTCCCATTTTTTAGATTGGTACCCCGACTTAAGAGTAGTTCAACTGAAGAGCATTCATTCAGAACGGATTAAATTTGTAAGCTGAGGTACCACTGTGTACTTGGAGGGGAGACCCCCCAGGGAATATACCAGGTGCTGTAGAGGCGCCTGGAGTAGGAAATGGCAAAGCCACTCCGGTATTCCTGCCAAGAAAAACTCCACATATGGCTATGGAGTCGTCGGTCACGACGATAACGACAACACACACAGAGAGAGACACACACACATTTTGTACCCCGCCCTTTCTCCGTGGAAAAGGCCTCTCTCATACACACAAGACACACCGGGAGGAAAAGGGGGCTGTGGGCAAAGGGCGGGGAGGGCCGCTCCTCTGTGTGTGTGTGTGTGTGTGTGTGTGTGTGTGTGTGTGTGTGTGTGTGTGTGTGTGTGTGTGTGTGTGTGTGTGTGTGTGTGTGTGTGTGTGTGTGTGTTTTACAAGCCAAAGCAGGGCTCTGTATATAGACAATATATTCTCTCTCTCTCTCTCTCTCTCTCTGTGTGTGTGTGTGTGTGTGTCTGTGTGTGAGTGCGCGCGCGTGTGTGTGTGTGTGTTTTACAAGCCAAAGCAGGGCTCTGTATATAGGCAGTATATTCTCTCTCTCTCTGTGTGTGTGTGTGTGTGTGTGTGTGTGTGTGTGTGTGCGTGTGTGTGTGTGCGCGCGCGTGTGTGTGTGTTTTACAAGCCAAAGCAGGGCTCTGTATATAGACAATATATTCTCTCTCTCTCTCTCTCTCTGTGTGTGTGTGTGTGTGTGTGTGTGAGTGCTTGTGTGTGTGTGTGTGTGTGTGTGTGAGTGCGCGTGTGTGTGTGTGAGTGCGCGTGTGTGTGTGTGAGTGTGTGTGTGTGTGTGTGTGTGTTTTACAAGCCAAAGCAGGGCTCTGTATATAGACAATATATTCTCTCTGTGTGTGTGTGTGTGTGTGTGTGTGTGTGTGTGTGTGTGTGTGTGAGTGCGTGTGTGTGTGTGTTTTACAAGCCAAAGCAGGGCTCTGTATATAGGCAGTATATTCTCTCTCTCTCTCTCTCTCTGTGTGTGTGTGTGTGTGTGTGTGTGTGTGTGTGTGTGTGTGAGGGGAAGGGGTCCCTCTGAGAGGAAAAAAATGGCGGGGAGGGGGGGAGCTGTTGGGGGAGGGGCGAATCTCTCCTGAGGGGATGGGAGGGGGGCCGGCCCATCACTATTTATTTATTTATTTATTTATTTAAATATTGATAAAACTTACGCTCGGGGTCCGCTTCACCTCCCTGGCGAAGAACTTAAACATCGTGGCCGGAGGGGAAACTGAAACGCCCAACGGCGACTCCAGAAGCGGCAACGGCACGTCCTCGGCGGCTCCTTCGGCGGCTCTGACCTCCCTGACCGGAAGACCGACGTCCCTGAACGGCCCCGCCCCGGAAGCCCCGAGAGGGCCTTTTTTGAGGCTGTCCAAAAACGACGCCTGCTCGAAACGCGACCGCCGCCACCCCCGTTCTCCTCTTTCTTTCTCTCTTTCGCCCCTTGGCTCCTTTTTTTCAGAGCCGTTCCGGGAGGGTTGTGGAAGGAAGCGATTCCCCTTCCCGCCCTGAGGCTGCTCTCGAAGGAAACGCAGGCACCTGAGTAGGCGCCTAGAAAACGAAAGGCGGCGCTTGGGGCCTAGAGGCCGCGACGGCTGATTGGACAAGGTTCTGAACTAGGCCTAGAATGACAGGCGGGCGGAGCTGTCCGTCACGGTCACCTTGAGCGGGGGTGTTTTTCCCGCCCATTCTGTGGGGCGACGTTGGAGCCTCCCTGAGGGAGAAAAGGAGGCTGTCGGTTCGCACCCTAAACCACGAAAAAGAAGCCCTAAATTGGCCCATTCAGACTCTTCGCCTGTTCTTTTTAAAACTGCCGCCTGTTATTAAACAAAATTAAAGCAAAAACAAAAGTGTCCTGCTTATTATATACCGCCCCATGCCACTTCAAGTAGCCTCTGGGCGGTTTAGAGTTTAATTACAGTATGCAGGCTACACATAAAGTAAAATTGATATTGCTGAACACCGTCCAGAGTGGCCTTCGGTCAGATGGGTGTTATAGAAAGTTTTCTTTTTCTTTTTTTTAGTTTCTGCCTCAGTTGGTGGCAGGATCCGCTCTTCCACCTCGCATAATAGTCACAACAGGCATGGCCAGGGCTGTAAGAAATGAAAATACGTTATTTTCACGTGTACTCTGAGCATAAATAGAATGCATATATATATTCTCGGAGGCTTTTACGACCGGCATCTGATAGCTATTGTTTCTAGTTCTCTCTCTGCTGCTAGTTCTCTGAGCTCCTTGCCCTCTCTGAAGATGTCGGGCGAAACGTCAGGAAGAAACGCTTCCAGAACACGGCCAAACAGCCCGAAAAACTCACAACAGCTATATCAGAATGCATATATGTTTGACGCAAAGACATTTTGATGAACAAAGAAGCTGCATGGCAGGATGAACTCCCCCCCCCAACACACACACACACACACACACACACACCTTGAGGTCCACAATTGCCTTCTTGGCACTTTTATTTATTTATTTATTTATTTATTTATTTATTTATTTTTACAACTTATATGCCGCCCACTACCCAAAGGTCTCTGGGCGGCTTACAATAAGGAATTAAAACAGTTAAAACATCAAATATCAATAAATAATTAAAACAACAACAAAACCTTATGCTTTGATGGATGGAGGCTAGTACCACCAACTGGCCAAGGGAAGGAACACAGACATTCCAATACCAGATAAAGTGAAATTGTAGGTGGGGAATAAAGTCAGGGTGTGTGTTTTTTAGGCGAATCAGAAAGTCTGGTTCTCTTGTTCATTCGTGTCGACTCTTCGTGACCCCATCATGGACCAGAGCTCGCCAGGCCCTCCTGTCTTCCACTGCCTCCTGGAGTTTGGTCAAATCCATATTGGTTGCATCGATGACACCATCCAACCATCACATTCTCTGCCGTCCTCTTTTCCTTTTGCCTTCGATTTTTCCCAGCATCAGGGACTTTTCCAAGGAGTCCTCTCTCCTCATGAGGTGGCCAAAGTCCTGGAGCCTCGGCTTCAAAATCTGTCCTTCCAGTGAACATTCGGGGTTGATTTCTTTGGAGGTTTGACATTGCAGTCCAGGGACTTTTGATTTCTCAAAATCTGTCCTTCCAGTGAACATTCGGGGTTGATTTCTTTCAGGATGGATAGGTTTGATCTCCTTGCAGTCCAGAGGACTCTCAAGACTCTCCTCCAGCACCACAGCTCAAAAGCGGCAATTCTGCAGCCTTCTTTATAGTCCAGCTCTCACTTCTATTCATCAGTACTGGAAAAACCATAGCTTTGACTATTTGGACCTTTGTCAGCAAAGGGATGTTTCTGCTCTTTCAGATGCTGCCTAAGTTTGCCATTGCTTTCCTCCCAAGGCGCAGGCGTCTTATAATTTCATTGCTGCAGTCGCCATCTGCAGTGATCAAGGAGTCTAAGAAAATAAACTGTCATTGTCTCCATTTCTTCTGCTTATATTTGCCCCATAGGCATTGTCTCCATTTCTTCTGCTTCTATTTGCCCCATAGGACCAGTGGCCATTATCTTAGTTTTTTTGATGTTGAGATTCAGCCCATTTTTTTTTCACTCTCCTTTTTTTCAGGTTCTAGCCTCCTCTTTCACCAGAGCACTTGAGAGAGGTTCTTTAATTCCTCTTTAATTCCTCCTCACTTTCTGCTGTCAGAGTAATATCATCTGCGTATCTGAGGCTGTTGATATTTCTTCCGGCAATCTTAATTCTGGCTTGTGATTCATCCAGACCTGCCTCGCGCTACTCCTGTCTAATGGGAGTTTGGAGGGAGGAACTTTTGCAGCTGGTGGGGCTATGACATAAAAACTCTTGGAATGCTGTTCCAGTGGTAGACACCCATTATTGCAATACAGTAATCCCCTGTTTATCGCAGGGGTTAGGGACCCAACCCAACCTGTGATAAAGGAAAATCTGCAATATGTGAATTTTTTAAAAAAATGATTTAAATAATGATTTAAATAAAATATTAATTTGTAGATAAACAAAAGTCTGATTTTTAAAAATTAATTCGTGATTTAAATCCAACCCATCTTGCTTAACTGGACAGGTACACCCTCTACCTCAGTGTTGGTGAACCTATGGCACGGGTGCCAAATATGGCCCTCGGGGCCCTTTCTGTGGGCACCCAACATCACCCCTTTCCAGCCACCTGTATTCAGGTTAAATTGCTGTATTGGCACTTTGCGAAAAATTAGTGGGTTTTGAATAGCATTTTGGGCACTCAGTCACTAAAAAGTTCACCATCATTGCCCTACTACCTATTACACTACTACAGTACAGTACAGTGGACCCTTGTATAACAAATGGTTAGTATAACATAAAACTTGTATAACATAAAAAATTCCAGACATAGGGGGAATTTGCTTAACATAATCGCCTATGGGGCAAATCTGTACAACATAAAAATGGGATCACTGTTTTCAATGCATTCTTATGGGAAATTTGTATAAAGGAAAATTTGCTTAACATAATTTCATTTGGAACGAATTAATTCCTTTATGCAAGGTGCCACAGTACTTGGTAAAATACTCTCCATTCCCAATAGGTGGACTCGAGGGGGCGCTCCCGCCTCGCCTTCTCAATCTGAGGCGGTCCGCTTTCTGACCCTTCCCCCCTCTCTCTCTTCCAGCTCTATGGTTCGGCTGGCGGCCTCTTCCTTCTACGTCGGCGTCGGCGGCGCGCGCACCAAGGCGCCCCCTCCAAGGGGCGAGAACCGGAAGCGGCGGCGGCAGCGGCGGCGGCCAGACTTCTGCCCGGCCTGAGGCGCTGCCAGGAGTTGGGTCTACTTCCGTTTCCTGGGCGAGTTCTTGCAAGGCTGGCATTTAAAGCCCCGCTGTTGCTGCTGCTGCTGCTGCTGCTGCGGAGGGAGGATGTGGCCGCCGTTGCTGCTGCTGCTGCTGCGGCTGCAGTGATTCATTGGGGGAGAGGCTCTGCTGCCTGCGGCGTGGGATTGCTCCTTGGCCCAGCCCCGCTCCTTTTTCGCACTTTCGGGGTTTTTATTTCCTCCTCTTCCCCCAGCATTGCAAAAATTATCTTTACGATTCCTACCAGAAGGCACCCTTCCCTTCCCTTCCCTTCCCGTCCAGCCGCCTTTTTAAAAGAGCTGCTCTTGCCATTATTTTGGATCCGGCCCAAGGTCTCCGAGCGGGGAAAGGCTTGCCTGAGACGATCCCCACCTTTTGGGCTGCCCGAGTCCGGCGCCCCGCCTGCTTCCCCGGACAGGCCGGAGGTTGGAGAGCCGACGAGGGATCCGTCCGGTCCCAAAGCCGACGAGGGATCCGCCCGGTCCGTTGTTGCCCCGCCGCGATCTGGGAAATCCCCACCCGACCCCCCACCCCCACCCCGCGAGCGAAGGAGCCCAAAGCGCCGGCCGACTTTCTGGCTCCTTCGGTAACGAGCCAGCTCCTCCCGGAAAGGAACGCGGCCGCCCGTCCCGTTCCTTCCAGGGCGGCACGATGTTCAGCTGGTTGGGTCACGACGACAAGCGAAGGAAAGACCCCGAAGTCTTTCAGACGGTGAGCGGAGGACTCAAAAAACTGTACAAAACCAAGCTTCTCCCTCTAGAAGAGTACTACAGGTTCCATGAGTTTCATTCCCCGGCCTTGGAGGATGCGGATTTTGACAACAAGCCCATGGTCCTGCTTGTGGGCCAGTATTCCACCGGGAAGACCACCTTCATCAGGTAAATGGGCTCTTTATAGTCTTCGGAACTCAAATGATCCTCAGGATCCTTTGGTAGGAGAAGCCTCCCTGAAAACTTGTGCTATTGTGTGTCTTTTTAGCGGCCAGTAAAATATTTAGCTACTAATATGTTCTCTTTTCTGGCATGTGACTTTGGAAGTCTGAACCTTAATCAGCTTCTGTGTCTCATCTATTTTTCACTTTCAAAAAAGATGATTCAGCTGGAAATTCCCAACCACAATAAAACACCCTTAAATATTTTCCTGGTTAGGTGCAGAAGGCCAGTGAGATACAAAACCCCGCAAGGTAAGCTGTGCCAGAATGAAAGGGCATCAAAGGCAAATAATAAGTCATGGTGATTCATTTTCTAGAAAAATCATGCTTTTGCGGTTTTGACATTGTAGGTTTTGTAAGGGGGGGGAGGGAAGGTGAGTTTGCCAAAGCCTGTAAAGACATATATGAGTCTCGGTAGTAAAAATGATCATGAACAGACAGGTATAGAATACGCCACTAAAAAGTGTTACTAGCACTTTTCACAGAGCATGGAAACACTAGCAGAAGTTGATGGGAATCCTGAAAAAGGCGTAACCAAAGTTTACATCTGGTGGTGATCAAAATGGTGTGATGTCCATGTAACAGAAGTGTTACATGCTTATGTTTTGAGAAAGTTCTATGTAGCCCCCCCAACAGGTTAGGTCAAATGTTCAAAGCTGAATGATAATTTGCATAAAATCAATAAGTCATAGAATCCCAAATGCCCTAAAGCCTGGCACTTGGAAACTGGTAGGTAGATTTAAATACATTCATCTTCAGACTTCCCCATAAACTTCAGGGGTCATTAGGCCAAACCCTGCCCAGTTAAGTCATGAGTCCAGTTAACTCATGGCTCTGGAGCCATTTTACACACCTATAAGGTGGTCATATGTGCATGTTACTCAGGTTTGTGCCTTGTGAGCTGATCTTCAAATCTTTCCACTGCTGAACAGGCTGCTGTTGATATATAAGGAAAAAAACTGTTTTATTCAACCTGGAAACCTTCCAATGTTTCTAGCTGTTACTCCTGCATCCAATTATGGGTGGTGAGAGTTGTAGTCTAGTACATATGGAGGGCATTGCTCAGGAATCCTGATTCCTGCTGGAACTCCTCATTCCCCAAACAAGAGCTGGTCAAGTTAAATACAAATGTTTAACTGCAATCATGCCTACTGCACTATTATAGGAGCCTAGTACCCATTAATTTTTCTTGATCAAGAGATAAGTACCATCAAGGCTTCTCATGTTCAGTGGTTTAAGAATCTTTCACATCTGTGGTCTCCTTGAGATGTTCCAGGCCTTGTTGTCATTTACTTGGTAGACATGAGCATGGGTTGTACCTGCTTGAGACTGCAGGCAAAGTTCAGAAGAACAATACGCCAGCTCTCTGTATGTGTGGACCTATAAAGATGGAGTGGTGGGATATTCAAGATGAAGGTGGATGCAACCATGTCCCCAAGTGGTACATAGGCTTACCATCTCATTGAGAAGAGCCATCACAGTTCTGGATTCCCACCTGAACTGTCCTTCTGTCTGCACCCGTGAAGCATCTGTCCTGTCCTGGTGTATACTGGCACACATATCCAGGCTAACTAAGAAAATGACAAGGGAGTCAGGGACAATGGCTCCTGTTCTTTGCAAGCTGTGCTGTGTGTACGGCAGAGTGGAGGTGAAGAACCTCCTGTTGGGGGGCTTCCTGAGCATCTCCAGATGAGCAAGCTTTCGCCATCACCACCTCTCCTAGGGCATTATTTAGATTTCATACCTACATTTTTCCCTGATTCTGAAAAATTGGTATGCCTCTCCTGAGGCCTAGTGACTGCAACATGAGTTTGAAGCTGAAGAATGCTGGGGTTTTCTCCTTTTATGATTCTGGCCAATCTTACAACATTGACCTTAGAACTTCTCTGAAATGGCAATTGGCCCTCAGGCAGAAGAAGGTTCCCTTACTGCTGTTTCAGCCAATTCTTCTAGGGCAGGTGTGTTTTATTTATATATTTAGCGTATTTTTTTACCCCATCTTTCTCCTTAGAAAAGGACCCAAGGCGGCTTACAGTAGTGAGGGACAATATACAGCCCAGAACATTTAAGACATATTTAAGTTTGAGAATAGGGAATTGAGGGACATCTTACAGCAGGGATGTTCAAACTTTTTGCAAGGATGGCCAGATTTGGCGAGGTGAAAATTTGAGGGGGCCGACCATTTAGCCGCATTTGGCCCCCGGGCCGCACTTTGGACAAGTCTCTATAACATGCAAGGAGGCAGGGAGGATGCTGCAGCAATGGAGCTGGGGGTGGGTAGGCTGGGCAGGTGGCTGGGGGGGGGACAGAGGCAGGAAGGGCAGGCAAACCATAAAACTGCAAGATGATGCCTCCATCCGGTATGGGGAGGGGGCAGCTGGTGGGGATGCATGACAGGCTGAGCCTGTGGGGAGAAGAGGCCGCGGGCCGCTCAGAATTTGAAAACGGGCCGCATTTGGCCCCTGGGCCTGACTTTGGACATGCCTGTGTTACTGCATTAAAAGGCAGCATTAAAGCTTCAAGAGTATTGTGGGAAGAGGCTTTTGCCTCATAACTCTCTTGCACCCCACTTTTCAGGCCTGTGATGCCCTTCCATGGGTAAAAAACTCAGCACCTAGGTGTGGACCTACCAGATGATGTGAGGATGGTGGGAAGCATCTGTATGTCCACAAACCATAATTGTTATTGCTTGTTCCATTAGGTCTAATGGGGAAGATTGGGTATTTTTTATCGCAATGTACTCCACACCTTCCAAACCTGTGGGACTACAACACATTCCCCAACCAGTTGGGATAAGGGGGTTGTATTCTGACAGATACCAGGTTGGAGACAGTTTTCTATGCTTGTCTGTCATGTGCTGTTAATTCACATCCAACTGATAGTGACTATTGTAGGGCTTTGAAAGTAAGTGAAAGATTTAAGCAGTGGCTTTACGAATTGGACATGGAAATTCACTATCCATGGTGAATTTCCATGTCCAAGCAGGGATTCAAACCCCTATTGTACCATGTTGTTCTGTAGCCTAACTTTTTGAAAGAAGAATTTAGACTGGGTTTTGTCTGTCTCCTCTGAATTCCCATCTAGCAGCAAATCAGATAATCATTGAGACTTTGTCTTGTGCTGGTAATGGTGTCTCTCTCCTGGATTAGTGTCACTACCTCGCCTCTATAAAACTGAAACTGGGCTGAGAACCCGGCTGTCAATCAGGCCTTACAGTACTTTGAGCTCTTAATTGCCTTCCTTTGTTGAAGCTGTAATGATATTAGAGCTTGTAAGAATCCCCTTTGGGAAAATTAACTCTCAACCCAGACTGGTCATCTGAAAAAGTAGCGTTTCCTAGCA
Source organism: Phrynocephalus forsythii (assembly GCA_029282475.1). Lineage (NCBI taxonomy): Eukaryota > Metazoa > Chordata > Lepidosauria > Squamata > Agamidae > Phrynocephalus > Phrynocephalus forsythii. The sequence goes on from JAPFRF010000009.1 coordinate 1,785,813, forward strand.
CAGGACACAACTGCTGAGTTCAATATCAAAGGGCAAAAGTTTCTTTAGAAAAGGCACAACAGTGTGAGATGATAAGAAATTGATTTCATTGCCATTTATCCTGTAACTAAAAATACTTGCTAGGAAGAGAAAGTCAGAAGGAGCACAAGTAGGTTAAAAACACAATTGGGGAAGGGGGCAGGAGGTAGGGAATGCTGAAAATTGAACCAGTCAATGACCTTGAGGAATCCAGGTATTTCTACCTGCTCTTGATTGAAACCTAACACCTGCATGCAAGAGCCCAGAGTAGAATGAGCAAGCAGTTTGGCAAAATATATGCTTTTTTTAAAAGGTGAAAGTTTCTGCGAGCTGGCATTGGCTGGTTCTGGTACTGGTGGATGTTTTTAAAAGAGCGCTTGGAGGGGGCACAGTTCAGTGTAAAATTTTGAAGGAGAAAAGATCAGGCTCTGTTTTTCTTTTCATTGGTCTAAAACAGGCATTGTCCAAACTTTGGCCCTCCTGATGTTTTGGACCACAACTTCCAAAATTCCAAGCCTGTATTTCCATTGGCAAAGGACTGTGGGAGTGGTGGTCCAAAACATCTGGAGGGCCGAAGTTTGGACATGCCTGGTCTAAAATCTCCTGTTCACCGCGCTCCCTGAAATGTGCCAGGCATCCTTTAGAAAGTTCATTTGGATGGCTTTATCCCACATCCCTGGAACCTATACATAGGACATCTGCGTTCAGAGTCGTGTTTAATGGCCCAACTTCTGATATGGCTTTTCCTGTGTCTCCTGACAAACTAACCAGCATCACATCTTTGTCCTTCTATGGAAGGCGGCCTTCTTCAACCAGATTTCTTGAACTGTGCTAAAATGTGAATTCCATCATTCCCAACTCGCCTGGTAGAAGGGAATGGTACAAAACATCCAGCAGGTTGAGGGATGCTGGTTTGGCCATTTCTTACTCCTCTGAAGGTCTTTTTCTTTTCTGAGCTCATAGGAAGGGTTTACCCTTTGGCAGCCCTATCTCAGTGTTGAATCAAATGCATTGTCTGGGAGTCCCAGTATTTTTCCTTCATAGAGCTCTTCACCCTGTCCTCTTAGAACCAAGCACAATGGCAGGGAGATAATGGCTTCTTTAAGGCCTTTCAGATGTAAAGCTGGAATTCAGAAATGCCTTAGAGAGAGGTCTTAAGTGTGCTCAGCTTGAGATGTTGAGAAGAATAGGGGCTTTGTGGCTGATACACCAAGGAGACACACAGCTTCTTGGGGTGGGGGTGGGGGGAAGCTGGTCAAATAATCATGAACTTTGAAGCAGTCTATGATGCCATTAAGTCCAACCCCCTGCTCCAGGCTGGAAAAGGGTATCTGCCAGGTGGTTGTCCCACTTTCTGTTGAATGCCTCCAGCACTGGAGTCACCAGGAACCTCCCAAAGTCAAGTTTCCATTGTTGTACTGCTCTAACAGTTAAGAGGTTTTTCCTAATATTCAGCCCAAATCTGTCTTGTCTTCAAATTGAGCCCCTGGCAATCTCGTAAGTGCATTCTGGCTGAGAGGTTAAATCGGGTGGTTCCAGTCCCAGTAGGCCAAGTTGTTGAGTAGCTAGACTACTGAGAAGGTTGCAGGGACGTGGCTTTTTCTCTTTCCCCAGTGTCTGTGCAGGAGCAGAGAGTGGATGGCTGCTGTCTTATCAGTTTGGTGAAGTGAGACTGATCCGGTCTGTTTGGTTCTGGAAAGATTCAGCTGGGATTTCTTTGAAGTGCTAGGAGACCATCTTTTGGTCAGCTGAGGAGGCAGCCGAAGCTTGCCAGCAGCTCTGGTTCTATTCTTCCAGTCACATCCGTCTTTCCTGCATGCCTGGTGGTCTCCTGTGAGCTCTAGAGGCTGCCCCTGATGTTCAAAGACCACCCCTTCCTCCTCTTAAGGCTTCACCACCTTGTTGCTATCAGCCCAAAAATAAACTGGATCCGTGCTGTCGCCAAAACACTCTTGCTCGCATGGATGAAGCAGTGGCAGGAGAGTCCATCCTAATTGATGAATGCCCCTGTATATTCCTGGTTGCTGCTTAGAATAGCTCTGGCTCAAATCCATAGATGGGTTGATAATAAAGTAAACACCGCTGGGTTGCAGCAGTGCCCACTGACAGCATGAAAAAAATTGTTCTGTTTTATATACCGCGTTACCGCCCCATGCCACTTCAAGTAGTCTCTGGGTGGTTTATAGTTTAATTACAGTATGCAGGCTACACAGTGGCCCCCCCCCGTAAACTGGGTCCTCATTTTACCGACCTCGGAAGGATGGAACGCTGAGTCAACCATGAGCCTGCTACCAGGGACTGAACCCCAGGTCGTGAGCACAGTTTTACCTGCAGTACAGACATTTAACCACTGCGCCATGGGACATAATGCATGAGTCCCCAAGGTCTTCTATGTTGCATCCGTGACTTGACTCCTAGAAGAGTTCACACCAGTCCAGGCACTGCATTTAAGCCTTCTGCATGCAGCCTTGTATGCACCTTCTCTAGGCGTGGTGGCTCAGTGGTCTAGAGCACTGAAAGAGGACAGGACAGATGTACATTTTTAAAGCAGCGAGTTACTTAAATGTAGCCACCCTGTGTATATATTAATTTTTTTGGGGGTCGTAATAAGCTGCATAACATATCCTTAAAGGAGAGCCTCTTCCTAAGCTGTACATCTGTTCTTCCAGCTCAAAGTGGTATAAAACCAATATAATGGCGATGGTTGCCACTGAAGACTCAGGGAGGCTGTCACTGACAGAAGGTGCTAAGAAGTGCCGGTTGGATATATCTTTAAGTAGCTACCTCCTCCACAAGGAACTGGAGTTTCGTGCAGGGAAGTGAGCGCTGCAGCCAGGGAGGGAAAAAGATGAACCTCCTTCAGATGAGAATCTTGATACGTCCTGGACTCAGACACCACTCTTTAGTGAAAGCTAAGGCAATCATAGCTGCAGGATGCTGCATATTGAAAGGCAGGTTGTACGCAGTGGCATTGAAACTAATGGAAAGTTCTGCATGGTTTCCGAGGGCAGCCCCACTTCAGTCACACTGCAGTAATCTAATCAGGAAGTTCCTAAGGCAGGTTTTTCTGCGTGACCAGGCTTGAAAATAAAAATATGCTGTGGTAGAGTCCCTGTCAGAACTGCATGCCAAATAATGTGAATTTCTTAGGATATAACGCCGCCAATGTGAGTGCCCATTCAACGTGCATTTTAAGGTCTTACTCCAGCATAGATTTGGTCACAACAACTGTGTATCTTTCTTTCTTCCTTCCTCCCAAGGAGGAGATCTTTATTCATGTGTGGTATGGAAGTTGTACCCTTCGGGATAAGACAGTGTTGCACAGAATCATAAGAATTGCAGAGAGTATTGTGGGCTATTCACTCCCCACCCTAGAACAAATTTATACTACCAGGTGCCACTGTAAAGCATTAGATATATTAAGAGATCCATCACATCCTGGTCATCACCTCTTCGAGTTGCTGCCATCGGGACGGAGATATAGAGTACTGAGGGCAAGAACAAACCGTCTCAAAAATAGCTTCTTTTTTAGAGCAATATTGGCCTTAAACAGAAATCCTGGACTTTGAAGTCAGCTTATTTTATATGTCATATTTTAGTCATTTTATATGTCATATTATGTGTTGTACCTGTTTTTAAATCTATGTGAAATGTTTTAAATGAGTTTTATATAGCAACCACAAAATTTCGTTGTTCCTGTGAGGGAGCAATGACAATAAAGATTCCTATTCCTATTCCTATTCCTATTCCTATTCCTATTCCTAAAATAGAGGAGCAGCTGATCCCACAGTTATACCGCATGCTGCTCAGACTGTATTGGACTTGTAATAACAACCGGTTATTGTAGTCTTTGGAAATAGTTCTGAAATAAATGGTTAGGAAGGCAATGGTTTATTGGACTTTATCGAGCCTGCTGAGTTATCAAAGTTCAATCTTACAGGTGCTTTTTTCCCCCTTTATAATTAGGTTCCTCTTTTTGAAACTGCCTGGTTCAACCATCACGCCAGTGATGCTCATTTGGAAGAACTGTCTTCTAATTTCCCCTTTCAATTTTTGTAGACTCAATCAGAAAGCCTCAGAATGACTATGGCAGGTAAAAAAATAGTAATTTGGCTCATGAAGTCAAATGCTTAGGCAACCCTTTAATGCAGTAGTTCTAAAGCAATCCATTGGCCTCATCAGAGAGTCTGCCACTCTCCAGTTTAAATATACTGTGTCTTGGCCCTATTTATAGAATCAAAGGTTTTATTTCTCTAAAGCATTTGTTTATCTCCCCCCCCCGACTGTTGGGGTTTTCAAAGCCCACTAATGCTGCTAGATGGGTGTCCATTCTATTTATTTATTTATTTATTTATTTATTTATTATTTGTTATATTTCTATACCGCTCATCTTCCGGACAGAACTCTGGGTGGTTTACAATTAAAACAAAACCAACAAAATATTACAAAAAAGAGCAAGTGAGTACTAATAAAATAAGGAGGGACGAGAACCTCCACAAGAGGCAACGTGGACGGCAATTAAAAAAAAGCCTCTTTAAAAAGGAAGGTTTTCAGAGCCTTTTTAATGGCGGGCAGGGACTGTCCTAGGTGCAGCATATTCTATCTTGTGCATCTTGAAAGCCCAAATTACCGGTAGTCCTTCTGAAAAGTCTTCAGGTGCCTCATTGTGTCTTGAGATGGTTGGGGAATTCATTTTTGCATGGCAAGGTTATCAGGTTATGGGATTAAGTTAACTTGGTTTTACCCTGGAAGTGGCTTCTACCAGCTGCTTCCTCAAACGGGGTGTTGAGACTGTTCTGGGATGCCATCTTAGTTTGAAATAGTTGGGCCCCTATTTCCTTTTATTAAATAATATAATTTTTTTGACAAACTAGACCACAAAAACGAAACTCATACTGCTAAACAGTACCTCACATACATAAAACAAAATATAACCATCAACAGTTAACAAGTAAACTAATATCTTTTTGACATAATATTCATAATAAATCTGACTTCTTGAAATAGGACATAGCGCTCCCACCCATCAGGATCTCTTCTTCCTAGCATTTCCTCGCAGGGGCAGGGTTCGCTGTTCAGATCCTAAAACACCTCTTTGCCCGATCGGCCCTGCCATCTTGATTTTGGTTGCTGTCCATCAATTTTCTGGTGGTATGCCATAAGAACATAAGAAGAGCCCTGCTGGATCAGGCCAAAGGCCCATCTAGTCCAGCTTCCTGTATCTCACAGTGGCCCCACCAAATGTGTCTGGGAGCGCACAAGACTAGATCTCTGTCTCCTGATACCACTCCCCTGCATCTGTCCCTTGAAGTGCCCTGGTTTGAAAACTGGAGATGACACATCTCCATCCTGGTTTGTAACCTGTGATGGACTTTTCCTCCAGGAATCTGTCCGATCCCCTTTGGAAGGCATCCAGGCCAGATGCCATCACCACTTCCTGTGGCAGGGAGTTCCACAGACTAACAACACACTGGGTAAAAAAAAATTTTTTTGTCTGTTCTCCCTGTGCCAACCCTCAATGTGAATGGGTATCCCCTAGATCTTGGTGTTATGTGAGAGGGAGAAGCCCCTTCCACCATATTGGGAATGGTGGAAGGTGCTGCTCTGAGGCCACGTCCTTACCAGCAAAGCTCCCTTTTGCTCATCTTCTCTGTTATTGCTATCGTGCCTAATTACTGTTGGGTTGCATCATTTGTGACATGGTCAGGTAGGGAGATACCCAATATCCAGGGAGCCCTCACATTTCCGTGGCATGGGGATGTCGCTCTATGCCCGCTATTGCTGCCCAGCACTCTGTGCCATACAGTGCAACAGAGTGGACTCTTGTCTTGGAAATCGTAGTTTTGAGACAGATTAGCATTAGTCGGCTGCAAAGCACACCGGTGACTTCTCACCAATGCAACCAATTCTGGTCACCGCATCTCAAGAAAGACATAGTGGAACTGGAAAAGGTGCAGAAGAGAGCGACTAAAATGATTCCTGGGCTGGGGCACCTCCCTTATGAGGAAAGGCTAAAACATTTGGGGCTCTTTAGTCTGGGGGTGAAAGACACCTGAGGGGAGATATGATTGAGACGTACACAATAATGCAGGGTATGAGTAAAGTGGATAGAGGGAAGCTCTTCTCTCTCTCCCAAAAAACCAGAACTAGGGGACATACACTCAAATTGAGGGCTGGGAGAGTAAGAACTGACAAAAGAAAATATTTTTTTCACCCAGCGCGTTGTAAGTCTATGGAACTCCCTGCCACAGGAGGTGGTGATGGCATCTGGCCTGGATGCCTTCAAAAGGGGATTGGACAGATTCCTGGAGGAAAAGTCCATCACAGGTGACAAACCATGATGGGGATGTGTCATCTCCAGGCTTTAAACCGGGGTACTTCAAGGGCCAGATGCAGGGGAGTGGTATCAGGAGACAGAGATCTAGTCTCGTGAGCTCCCAGAGGCATTTGACGGGGCTGCTGTGAGATACAGGAAGCTGGACTAGATGGGCCTTTGGCCTGATCCAGCAGGGCTCTTCTTAGGTTCTTATGTTCTTAAGCTGCATTCACCCTTGCTCACACATTGCTACTGATGGTGCTATCATCTTGGATATGGGAGCCTAGCTAAATGAAGATATCCAATTTATTTAAGCTTTGTGCATTCATTTCCTTCCAAATTGCAATGTTTCTTATGGAGGCAATTGCCTTCATTAGTTGGCCTCGATTTCCAAACCCTGGGTTTGTTGTTTGTTTGAATCAGCCAACTGTAGCCCAAAAAGTAATTATTATGAGGTTTAGCAATTGCCAGCCAGAAGTCAAGAGTGATTAGAAAAATAGGAAGAACAGGTGGGTTATGTGTGCTCTTCATTTTCTCAGCACTGTGGGTTTAGAATGTTTTTTCATGTCTCGAAATAAAATAAACTGAGCACACGGTGTGTCAGATAACCCAGTCCAATTCTTGGTGGCCACCAATGCGTTTGAAGCCATTGTTTTTCAGATCTAGATTGAATGGTCTTTATTTAGGAGACCTGTGTTATCCAGGTGAAATCTTGTTGGCATCCACATCCCGTTGGTGGAGAGGCTGGATCCAAAAGCGGGAGAAGTAATCGGGCATGTCCAAACTTTGGCCGTGCAGGTGTTTTGGACCACGACTCCCAGAATTCCAAGCCTGTATCTCCGATGGCAAAGGGCTGTGGGAGTTGTGGTCCAAAACATCTGGAGGGCCGAAGCACCTACTGCTGCTCTTGGGTGGGCCATTTAAAAAGTGGGAGCGTGCCAGGTCTTTGGCCCTGAAGTCTGGTCTTCAAAGCACCAACGACTTGTGGAAGACTGGGATGAGGGGTGACCTTTTTCTGTTCTGAGCGTCTCTTGGACATTAGTGAAGGGGCAAATGTTTTAGGCTGACGGCACGTGGAAGTATCTGTATAAGAAGCTGCCTTTAACAGTCAGCATTCCAAAACGTTTTTATAATTTCTGAAAATGTCATCCCCTCAGTTCTTCAGAGAAGCTGTAGGTTAAATGAGCAAATAAAATTGCTCGTGGGCCCTTGGCCTGATCCAGCATGATGACTTTTATATTCTTAAAATAAATGGGTTTTTAAGAGCCTGGGACAGTAGCCAAGTTTCTGCAGTGTGGACACCTGAAAGAAAAGTGGAAAACCATTGGGCTTTAGGCCAGAGCATGGGGAAACATGGAATTGCATCTTTTGTACTATAATGCCCAGAATCCCCTGGGAAGGGACGATCTTGTGGTCTTTTCCAAGCTGTATTCCAAGCGTCCAACTAGCCATATGTTCCTAGGCGTGCCATCTGTCTCAGCACCTTCTCTTGAGTTTCTCTGATGGACCTTATGCTCTTTGTTGGCTTGAAGGTACCTTCTTGAGCAAGACTTCCCTGGGATGAGGATTGGGCCAGAACCTACGACGGACTCCTTCATTGCCGTGATGCAGGGGGACGTGGAGGGCATCATTCCCGGGAATGCCCTGGTGGTGGATCCGAAGAGGCCGTTCCGGAAGCTGAATGCATTTGGCAATGCTTTCTTGAACAGGTGAGTGTGGAGCCCTGCGGCACCAGGAGTCCCCGAAACACAACATCACCAGCAGACACATCTTTGGGGTTGAACCAGTCACAATCGTTGAGGGTTGGCAAACCCTTGTTCTGCATTCATTTTTACCTCTGATTTCAGATGTACATAGCTTAGATGAAATCTTTAGATGATCTTTTTGTGGCACATCCATCAAAGTGGCTTAGAAATAAGATCTACTAGCTGAAACCTTGTTGCGCTGCTACTCAAACAATGCAACTTTTAGAGGTGAGTGTTAAAGAAACTCTGCAGATGTGATCTGTTCCGTGTCAATTCACGTGACTCAGTATGCAACAATGTCTACAGAGACCTCTTAACTTGGAACAGTTCATCTCTGAAAGTTTCATCTTTTGCGTAGCAACCCAACAGGATTTCAGCCACGCTAGAGGCATAAAAATTTGACACATTCCGGGAATCATGACTGTTGAGGACCATCAACTGATTTCCCAGTGGAAAGCTTATTTTAACAGTAAACTTTTATCAAGTTCAGAGAAGAAACGGTTGAGTTGGGGAGGTTCTTCTGCAAGAATTGTTTTAGCACCTTGAATTGCTGGTTATCAGCAATCCTTCCAAAAAGATTATATAGCAAAGCTGCGATACCACCCTTTATGGAAAATATTTTTTTAATACAGGCTACAAGTGAAGTGCAGGCTAAAAGCTGTCTGAAGACCCCAAGCTCAAATAAATCAGTCCAGCCTCAATAGAGCCGATAGACCCCCTCTGTCCCCACACATCAGGCACAGAATATACTTTTATCTACACAGAACTGTGCACTTAGCCTTTAGGCCCACAGTGCTATTAGCTGGTTCACGCCCTCCCAAACAAACAACTTGCAGATGATATCATTGCGTGTCTTGAGAGGAGGGTGGACTTGTGAACCTGATGCTCCCCCCCTTCCCTCGGTGGTCTCCCTGCAGGCCTGCACGTTTGCCGTGGCACAACTGTTGGAGGAGTCTGAAGTGAAGCCAATCATGCGTGGATGTGTTTAATGTTGGTAGAAAATCAGCACAGACGGTGCAGCGCTGTTGGCTCCCCTGAGAAATGATGACTGGGTGGCAAGCAACAGGGCAGGATAACATGTTCTAACCAAAACCCCTGGAGAATTGTAGAAGGCTGGTCAACATGCAATTAGGCAGGCTGGCATTGTATAAAACATTTCCTGCAAAATTCTCTCCCCCCCCCCCCACGATTCTATCCCCCACAATTCTATCTCATCTTTGCTGAGAAAGTGGTTTTGGACCTGGTGAGTCCTGACTAGAAGCATCACGTGGCTTCAGTCCTGACCCCTTGAAACCCCACCCACAGGAAGGAAGGCGGGGACCAAGGGAGGGAGGGAGGAAGGGGAGAAACTTCCGGCAGATGCTTTAAAGGCCCAGGATTTCCACCTGGGAAACACAACTCAGGAAAGTTATGGGTGGGGGCTACGATGATATCCCCCCCTCCCAAGTGCCTTTGCTGGATGGGGAGGGTGTGTTTCTGGGAGCTGTGCTGCCCCAGAAGTATCTTGACCAACATCCAGAGACTCTTTTGTTCCATTGAATAACAGGTCTATTTTAGGAGGAAGGTTTTATGGATCACAGTCCACTTCCTCAGATGCATGGAGGCTTAGAAGAACACCACAAACCTTCACCTCTCATATTAAGTCTTCCTTGCTGAGCAGACTTTTCTTGCCCAACACAGACTCATCACCCATTAGTTGCGGTTCTTACTGGAAGAATGTTTATCCAGATAGTTTGCAGCCAGCGCCCGTCACATCATGGTCGTCTTCCAGATCTAGTGGCCTTCTGTTCCCAGGCCTGCATGCTCAAAGCACTGACATTGTATTCTATGGCTAAAATCCTGTTGGCAGGCTTAACTTTGGGAAGCAAATTCCCTTGAGTTATGGAATCTCCATGGAGAGATTGCACACCAAGGAGCACAACACAATGTGCCACAAGTAATGTCTACGGACATTCCTTACCTTATGACAGTTCACTGCTAACATTTAAGTTTTATATGTAACTGCCCAACCAAAAGTTCGGTCCATGCATGAGAGAATAGAATCCTAGAGTTGGAAGAGACCTCAAGGGCCATCCAGTCCAACCCCCTGCCATGCAGGAACCCCCATCACAGTATTTCCGACAGACGGCCATCCAGCCTCTGCTTAAAAACCTCCAAAGAAGGAGATTCCACCACTCTCCGAACAGCTCTAACTGCCATGAAGTTCTTCCTAATGTTCAAATGGAATCTCCTTTCCTGTAGTTTGAGACCATTGCTCCGAGTCCTAGTCTCTGAAGCCATGGAAAACAAACCTGTTCCCTCTTCAATATGACATCCTTTCAAATATTTAAACATAGCTATCATATCTCCTCTCAGTCTTATTTTTGAAAGGCTAAACATTCCCAGCTCCCTAAGCCCTCCTCATAAGACATTTCCTCCAGACCTTCAACCATCCTGGTCGCCCTCCTCTGCACCCGCTCGATTATAATTCTGTGGATTATAATCCACAGAAGTCCTGTGGTAACAAATCTGGTAGCCTGGGGGTATGTTCTGCTGGAATAGAGCCATCGGGGGTACCCCATAGAAAGTTCTCCAACTGTGCTCTGAAATGCATGTATGGCTCTTAATTTAGTAGAACCTAGAGGAGCCGAGAGGAGCAGCCAGACAAGTCTCTTAACTCAGGGATCGAAGGAAAAGACATTCAGGTTCTCACTTGCCCGCAGGTTGCAATGGAGGAAAGAACAAAGGCTTGCTAGAGAAGATCAGCAGCTGAAGCTTGTGGCTTGGATTCGCTGCAAGCGAGTCTTAACTTTTCATCACCAGTCTTTCTCCCTTCCTCTTAGCCCCCAATGACTCAACTGCTCGGCTGTCTGGATCAAAGGTGTGTGTTTTTGTGTTTTTGGATTGCATCTCCATTTCCCAGAGTTTGTAATTCAGAAGCACAAATCTGGCCGCCTACTTGCCGGTGGCCTGCATACCCTTCCTGTTCTAACCCTCTGGTTGCCCACTGGTGAGGTTGAGCCTGCCGTTCTTCTCTGTGAACAGGCCTCAAGCATCGCCCGTGAAGTCCATAATCCATAGGGATCAATGCCAGGCTTTCCCGATGTGACCCCCTGCAGATGTCCTGGACTGGAACTCCTGTGGCGTCCCACCAGATTCTGGACTGGCTCTACAAAGCTTTGCTTTTTCAGACTCTAGCGCTTGGTATTTGGGGAATATTGACCCACAATCAATTTTCCAAACTTTGCTCTAGACCTAACAGCTTTACGGACCCCGCCCCTACTTGAGATGGCTAGGTGTCATCAGCAAATTGGTGTAAGACAGCTCTGTTGCCTTAGGGAGGTGTTGTTGCTCCTTCTGCGGAATGAGGGAGCTGGTCTTTTGCCCCAAAGGCCTGCCCTGGTGGCCCCCACTCCTGCGTGCAACCTACCCATAAGACTTGGGGAGGACATAACCCAGGATCCCTCAGCCCACATGGCCTCTGCCCATACGGGCTGGGGGAATCTGGGAGCTGTAGTCCATAGATACCAGATGCTTATGGTGACTTCCTAAGCTGTGGCAATTCACCCCCAGGGTTCATAACAATGCAACAAGGCTTTGATCACTAATTGATGAGGACAGATGCTAAATTATGAATGCTTTAAAAAAAGAACAACAGTATAAGAACCTAAGAAGAGCCCTACTGAATCAGGCTGAGGACCCATCTAGTCCAGCTTCCTGTATCTCACAGTGGCCCCACCAAATGCACCAGGGAGCACACAAGACTCAATCTCTGTCTCCTGAGACCACTCCCTTGCATCTGGTCCTTGAAGTACCCCGGTTTTAAGCCTGGAGATGACACATCCCCATCATGGCTTCTCACCTGTGGTGGACTTTTCCTCCAGGAATCTGTCCAATCCCCTTTTGAAGGCATCCAGGCTAGATGTTGAACCTGAGTTGGGAAAGCGATGGCCAGCGGACTTTTGGCTCTTGGCTGTGAATCTTCTGACCTGGTGGTGGAGGATGGGTAGCTGTAGATCCCTGATCCTCCATATTATGGTCTGTTGTTTTTTTAAAGCATCCTTAGATGATCCTTCTGATGGAGGGCCCCTTGCAAGGCGGGTGGTCCCATGGCAGTTCTGGGGCACAGAGGGCTGCTCTCCCTAAAAGAAGACATGCCTCTGGATAGCTCAGTGGCTTAGGTCTCTGCCTACAGAGCCAGAAGCTGGGGGTTCGATTCCTCCCTGTGCCTCCATTTTCAGGCGCTGGGCTCAATGATCCATGTGGTCCCTTATAGCTCTAGAGTTCTAAGACTATTATTCTGAGTAGCTCAGGGTTTAGATCTTTGGCTGCTGAGCCAGAGGTGGGGAGTCGGATTCCCCCGCTCTGCCTCTCTGACATGGACTGGATTCTATGGTCCAAATTGTCCCCCTCATACTCTGAATTAAACGGGACCACCCTAACTTGGCTCTTTACAGATTTTTTGTGTGTGCTGTTTTCAAGTGTGTGAGAGAACCATCTCTCTCTCTTTCTCTCTCTCTTTAGAGCCAAATATGCCTTTCAGCTTTTCCGGCATTTTAATTAGCTGGCATGGTGCTGTCTCTCAGATGATGATTAAAAGTCGGGCTCCTGCCTGGAAGTACCGGTACTTAAAGAAAAGGAAAAACAAGCTTATTTGCCGGAAGGCCTAAATGGCCAGATGAAAATATTTCTTTCTACAATGGACCCGGCCACTGAAAGAAAAAGCACTATTAAAAAGTTGTTCGAGCAGGGAGGGGTAGGTTTAATTGGCCATTTGAACAACTGAATACATCCGATGGCAGCATTTTTCCCAGAGTTGCTGCAGTCATTTTTGCTTTTAATAAACCATCAGCTAGTATGTTACTCTTACTCCCAACTAGAGTAGACAAAGGGACTCAAAGGTATTTACATATGTGTTGACTTGCTCTCCAGCTGTTGATTCATAACTGGGACTATCAAAAGGATAAAAATCTCCTTTCCATACACTTTATGGGCTCTGATGGCGCAGGCTGGCCTTAAACAGAGAGAATTCTCTAAGGTTTGCTCAAATCTAGCACCTTCCTTAATTGCATTTAATGCGGGGTGGGGAGCAGCTTATGATCCTCCTATATTTTGTTGGACTACCACTCCCATTGGTCCTTACTCTTGGCAATGCTGCCTTAGGTGGGTGGGAATTGTAGTCCGGGAAACATCTCAATAGCCAGAAGCCCCCCAGGAAAAAAAAGGACTTGATTTCGCAGTCACTCCTGTTTTCGAGTGAGTTTTTCCTGCATCCGCTGGGCTTCCATCTGTATCTGAAAACTACCTTGAAAGGGTCGGGGCCTCACTTTGATGTGCTTCTTGATGCAGTATCGTTGATTCTGGACCCGGTGGCCTTGGTTGTTTTGCAGTGCTTTTGGCCAAACTCGGCCTGGTTTGCTACCTACCCACAAGGATGGGGGGACCTGTTTGGTCTCAAGTAGGGACCTATTTTTGCAGCGAGGGGTGTATTCCCAGGGTGGGCCTGGCCTGTGCGGGGCAGGAGCGATTTTGTTCAAAGTATGCCGTAGTTCTGGATCAAGGTTTCCTATCTGCGCCTTTCTCCTTTTCCAGACGTATTGCTCGTTTGGGGATGTTGATTGCGGTAGGGCAGGCCTGTCCAACAGGTAGACCAGGGGCTACCAGTAACCCGTGAAGGGTTCAAAAGTAGCCCACCGGCCATCAATAAAAAAAGTGAGGAGATAAGTTCTCCACCCCTCCCTCCCCCACCCCAAGGACTACCACTGCCCCAGCAAAGTTCTGGGTCTGCCAGCCCACTGTCTCTCCCGAGCAGGGCAGTTCAAGGGCCATGGCGCATTGAAATCTGCTCCCTCCAGAACAGATTAATTGGTTTTCAATGTATTCCTATGGGAAACCACTGCTCTACTTACAAAAGTTTTTACTTATGAGCATATGCTCGGAACTGATAAAACCCGTAAGTTGAGGTTTTAGTATAGTAGCCCTCAGGCACTTTGGGCTGGAAAAAGTAGACCTTGACCTGTTCAAAGTTGAACAGCCCTGCGGTAGGGCGCTTGGAGCCCTTCGTTTACAGCTTCCAAAACAACTCTATTATAAAACTGGCTGGAAAGCTCAGTAGGTCGAGGTCTCTGTCTGCCAAGCCAGGGGTTGGAAGTTCGCTTCTCCCACTGGACCTGCTGGGAGCAGAGCCAGACCTGGGTGGCCTTGAGGGCAAGCTGCACTGGAGTCCCAGGACATTCCCCAGAAGCAGGGAATGGGAAACCACTTCTAAGTCTTCTCTGCCTGCAAAACCCTGAAAAAGTTGGCCATACGTCCTGAGTGACGTGATGGCACATGATGATGATTGTATTGTCAAAAACAGAGTCCTTATTTTCATCAACCTCAACCTTGGGGGGGGGGATTACAGGGCTTAATAGTGGTGCAAAACCCTCACAAAAGTAGGGGAAGCAGTGGCATCATGAGTAGAATTGGAAACCCAAGGAGGCCAAACTTGGCTTCAAGACCCTGGATTCCCATCCTGGTTGTCAAAGCCATCTTGGCTTGCATCCTCATAACCTTTCAGGTCTGCAGCGTCCCTGAGAGCAGGTGGGCCTCTTTTGAGGTTGACCAGGAAAGAATGGGAACACCAGAATTGTAAAAAGTGCATAAAGATAAAAAAATCTGGTAGCTGCCTTCAAAACCCTTTCTCCATAAAGTCCTAAATGGCTTAGGACCTAGATACCTGAAAAACCGACTCCTTCCATACGAACCTGTCCAGCGATTAAGATTGAGCCAGGGGGCCCTCTTGACACAGCCATCCCTCAAGGAGGTGAGAGGGGTGGCTTGTAGGAACAGGGCCTTCTCAGAAGCTGCCCCCAGGCTATGGAAAGCCCTCCCGAGTGAGATCCGCCTGGCGCCAACATTGATGACATTTTGGCGCCAAGTAAAAACTTTCCTGTTCCAGAAGTTTTTTAATTGACACAATATAGATTGTGGGTCCTCTGATGGCAATTTTAGTGTAATGATTTTAGCGTGAGATTTTTATTAATGTTTTTAATTATTTATTGATATTTTATGTTTTAACTGTTTTAATTTTTTTGATTGTAAGCTGCCCAGAAACCTTTGGGTAGTGGGTGGCATATAAGTTGTAAACATACATACATACATACATACATACATACATACATACATACATACATACATACATACATACATACATACATACATAAAAGCACCCAAGTGCTCCCATTTGAAAGAGCATCCCTCCCTACATTGGGAATCTCCAAAATCAAGGCTCCAGAAGTTCTTGGACTACAAGTCCCAGAAGCCCTGACCATGAAAACTGTGCCCTCTGGGCAGTTGGGGGGCAACAATATCTGGGGGCCAAGTTTGGGCAGCTCAGCTCTTGGTTTTTGTGCTGCTTTTGTCTCAGGTTCAATTGGACTTCATCTCCCAGCTTCCTTTCCAGCGTGGCTGGAAATTCTAGTCCAATATGTAGTTTGTACTCTGGGAATTGTTGTTAATTGAAAAGCAGCTCTGAGACTCTGGATTAGACTAACAGGATTAATTTTTTTGTCCTGTATATCTCATCACAGTTTAACTTTGTCCTTGGCAGTTAATGATCTGTATGTGTTAGGCTCGGCTCCTTTGCTTTTGGTTGTAGCTTGCCTGGAGGAATGAGCCTCCGCTAACTTCCCACTGGATCCTGCTGAGTGTGAAGGATGGGAGTTGTAGTCCGGCTCATTTAGAGAGTGCCTGGTTTAGGGAGAGTGCCTTAAGACTCTTTCAAACAAGAGCTGTTGGGCTCTAAATATCCTTTCTGATTAGGTGCCAAATTTCGGCTGGGGGGGGTTTATTCCCAGCTTCAAGCCCCAGAATTCCTTCCAAACGCTCGGAGTTAAAAAATCACGGTGGAGGCCTCTGAACAGAATTCCCCGGGCCTGAGTCATTCCCCCTCAGCAGTTCGTAACTCTTTTCCTCTCTTTCTCCTTAGATTCGTCTGTGCCCAACTACCAAACCCGGTCCTGGAGAGCATCAGTGTGATCGACACGCCAGGGATCCTGTCGGGAGAGAAGCAGAGAATCAGCCGAGGTAACGTGGAAGAGGGCACTGCTGCCTATGGGGTGGGGTGGGGGGGTGGGGGGGCGTGAGGTCGGCTGCGCCTGCATTCTGCTCAAGTGTGGGCTAGAAACGGAGGAAGGGGACTACAGCGGACCCTTGTATAACAAACAACTTGCATAACGTGAAATTTGTACAACATAAAAATTCCGGAGATAGGGGAAATTTGCTTAACATAATCGCCTATGGGGAGAATCCGTATAACATAAAAATGGGATCACTCCGTTTTCAATGCATTTCTATGGGAATTTGTATAAAGGAAAATTTGCTTAACATAATTTAATTTGGAACGAATTAATTCCTTTATACAAGGTGCCACTGTATTTGGGGTTTTAGACAGTGGTTGGGACGACAGGTCCCTTTAGGATGACCGAGTCCCTAGGTACAGCCTGTGCCTGGCTTGAATTTTGAACCACGCGTGTGTTCTAGCAAAGTTGCGTATTTGTCTTGTGTCTTGGAGCTGCATTTTTTTTTTGCCACTGGCTGCATTCTGGAAAAAGAGACCAAACCCTGCAGGCAGCAGCAACTCCTTCGCCGGACTTGATCTTCTCGTCTTAGGGTTTTGTTTCGGAAACCTCACACTGCCTCCCAAGCCCTGAGAGCAGCATGCCCTGCAGCCCTCCCCGCCTCCGGTTTTCTTCACTGTCAAGCTTTGGGTCAGGGTGTCTGGTCTGTTTCCCCAGGGAATGTCAGTGGTGAAATGGAATTTGAACCCTTGTCTTCTCCATCTGAGTTTTAATCCTTGATCCACTGCATCCCAGTATGTTTGTGCTACCCTGAAGGGTGATAACACTTCGGATGCAGTGGTTAAAGCCAAAACTCTGCTCATGATCTGGAGTTCAATCCCAGGTAGCCACTTGAGGTTCATTCAGCCTTCCAGCCACCCAAAGTCCATAAATTGAGTACCCAGTTTGCTGGGAGGGCCATGTGTAGCATGCACGATTAACTTGCAAACCATCCAGAGAGTGCTTTACGCGCCATGGGGTGATACATAAATGCCGCTCTTTGACTACTCTTGGGGAAAGGGATGACACAGGTTTAGAATTAAAATGTGGAGTGATCCTGTTCCAGGTGCTCTAGCAGTCTTCTGATCTTTTCCCAGTCTGTTGAGATGGTGTTTTGAATCACAGGCCGGAATCAGGGGAGTGGTTAGAGTCCGTTTCTGAGCCACTAACGCTGAACGACGAGGGAATGAGATTAGATGCTGCTTCTCACAGCCCCGGGTTCAACTGTGGAACTCATCGCCACAAGATGTCACAATGGCTGCCAATTTAGAAGGCCTTAAAAGGGCGATGAAAGTGGGCTAGGGATATCTTCCCACTCCTGCATAAGAAACATACTGCTTGCTGGAGAATGGGAAAATGGAGGAGCAGCCCCCCCCCGGTGTCTTGTGGAGCTTCTTCCACTGGCCGTGGTGTGAGCTGAGTGTTTGTGTGAATGACAGCTGGAATGCAGACTAGCAGGAGTAAAGGGTGTGCTCCTCTACACTCTCCTCCCCGAAGATTGCAAGCAGGTCTTTCCCATTCTGGATGCCAAGACCAGCTGCTTCTAGACGCAATGGTGGCATAAGGCAATGTGGACTTTTCTTACACGGAGCTGAAGGAACCAGAAGAGCCACGCCGGAGGAAACCAAGGGGAGGTTCTACTCCGGCCTTCTGTATCCCACAATGGACACCCAGTGGCTTCCTTTCCCTGGGCAGGATGTGGCCGTCGTGGCAGCCGAGCCTTCCTTCAGTGCTGGCCATGGAGGAGGCCCTTGTGCCACATTTGAGATTGACGGGCCAGCTTTACATGGGTGCAGGGTGGCACCCCTGGCACTGTCCCCATCCCTGCAAGGGGGAAACGGGGGGATCAGGTGGAGCAGCTAGGAAGGAGGCAGGCCACCACCAGCACAAGGGCGGCGGGGGGGTGGGTGTTCCACAGTTTGGTTTTGAAAAGGAATCCCCCCCCTCCCTGCAGACTGGTGGAGCAGACATAGATCCAGCTTTAAATGAGCTCTGATTTGGGGCAGACGCGTTTGGCTTCTTCCCTTCACCCTCCCAGTACTTGGTGCTTTGGTGGCTCTCGCCCTCCTCCCATGTACAGAACACGCTCTGTGTTCCACTAGAAGCTTCCTTAGAACACTTCTAGAATGCCAGTAAAAATCTTAACAGGCTGTATACTTTCTTAAAATACACCAGCCTAAATTCCACCTTCTGTGGGAATTACAACTGTTAGCTCTAAGGCCTGGACTCAGCCTCTCCCATACGTTGGGCAATAAACAAACCAGTTGTAAAAATTATCATTTTTATTAAAAAATAGAAAGTTAAAGAGTTACAAAAATAAGCCAATTCAAAGGCTCTGTTGACTTCTGTAATGCTGCCATGGAGGGTGGTGGATTCTTCTTTTGTTGTGGGGTTTTAAGCAGAGGCTGGATGGCCATCTGTCAGGAGCCCTGTGATGGGAGTTCCTACATGGCAGGGGGTTGGACTGGATGGCCCTTGAGGTCTCTTCCGACTCTAGGATTCTATGCAGCAGGCAAAAACAACCCTATTGAACGTTCATCTTTTTTTCCAAGTTAAGATGGCATGGTAAGAGGAGATCTAGCTGCGTGGGTTGGAGCACTCTTGCCAGCCTGGAGTTCAGATTGATGCTAGACCTTCAGGAAGAGATCGCCTGGACTGCGTGTGCCTAAGGGGCTTCCTTGCCCTGCTATCTAGGCAACCTTGGGCAAGCCAGCGGTTGAGAGTTCGATTCCCCCACTCAGCCTCCTTGAGAAGGGCTGGACTCCGTGATCCAAAAAGGTCCCTTCCATCTTTGCAGCTCTAAGATTATCAATATGACAAACATCACAGGAGTACCAATTCAGATGACTATGTACGTAAAAAAGCTTGGGAATCAACGTGGTGGCACATCATTCTGGGTATTAATGGGCACAGTCACTGTTCCTTCCCTTGGTTTCCTAGCAAGAGTTTTGAAGGTATTCAGGCAGTCACAGAGGTCCCCTATTCTTCTTATGGGGTCCCCTTTCTTTCCCCTCCCTGTGTAGGGTATGACTTCGCTGCCGTCCTGGAGTGGTTCGCAGAGCGGGTGGACCGCATTATCCTCCTCTTTGACGCCCACAAGCTGGACATCTCGGACGAATTCTCCGAGGTCATCAAAGCGCTGAAGAACCACGAGGACAAGATGAGGGTGGTGCTCAACAAGGCGGACCAGATCGAGACGCAGCAGCTCATGCGGGTGTACGGCGCTCTCATGTGGTCCCTCGGGAAGATTGTCAACACGCCGGAGGTGATCCGGGTCTACATTGGGTCCTTCTGGTCGCACCCGTTGCTGATCCCAGATAATCGCAAGCTGTTCGAAGCGGAGGAGCAGGACCTCTTCCGGGACATCCAAAGCCTGCCCCGGAACGCCGCCCTTCGGAAGCTCAACGATCTCATTAAAAGGGCACGGCTGGCCAAAGTAAGTTCCGGAAGGGGCTGGCCCAGAAGGTGCTTGGGCTCTCTCCACACACACACACACACACACACGCACAGAGAAACACGCACACCACTTGTCCTCCTTAGATTAGACCTGTGAGGTAGGAGTCTCCCTCTACCCGGCACTGGGTAGGTCCATCTTAAGGGCCATGTCCTGTTCTGCACAATGTGCTTTAAGAAGGATGCCAACAAACCGGAATGAGGTCAGAGGAGGGCAACGAGGCTGATCAGGGGTGGCTGGAAACCAAGCCCTGGGGAGTGGGTGGAAAAAATGGGCCTGTTTAGCTTGAGAAAAAGGAAACTGAGTGGATATAATACGATAGCACTTTTAAAAAATAAAATAAAGGAAGGTAGAGGAACACGATCCGTTCTCAATCATCTTAGCTTGCAGGACATGTAATGTAGGGTTCAAGCTATAGGAAGCCAGAGTGAGACTGAAGCTCAGGAAAAACTTCCTAACTGTTAGAGCAGCGCGGCAACGGAACCCATGAGGACCTCAAGGGGAGGGGATGAGCCCTCCCGTGCGGGAGGTGTTCCAGAGGACATTGGACGACCATCTGCCAGGCAACCACCTTGGAGGCCCCTTCCAAACCCATTGCTCTGTAATTCTATTCTGGCTTCCCCCTGCAGTTGTCCGCACGCACCCGTGCAGAAATTAACCATTCGAGGGAATAGTTTCCAAAGCAGAATGAAATCCAAATGGATCGAACCTTCAGGGGCAACTACCTCAGCAAGAGATTTGCTGAGGAAGTTGGCTCTAGTTTTGTTGTTCACCTGGAGGTAGGGCACTGAGTGATGCCTCACCGGTAGCTAGTTAAGAGTCTGCCAGCACCCATCAGGAGACATGCAGGTGACCCTGACGGAAGGCCAGCACAATACATGGGGAAAAGTGGCAGCCTTCAAAGAAACAGGCAGGCCTTCTCTTCCAGCAGGAAAACCTGTTTGTTTATTACCTCTGTTTTTCTTCTCATGAGCATAAGGCTTTGTGGTCCCCTTGTCCAGTTTATGTCATCACAACAACCCTGTGAGGTAGGACAAGCTGCAGGGTGGCCACCGGCCCCGTGTTATCCAGGGAGCTTCATGGCCAGAATTTGGTCTGCTCAGTTCCAACCCATTTTCTCTAACTAGAGTGTCAGCATGGCTGTTTGTTTTATCTGCCTCGCTCAGTGGTTGTCAGCCTTGGGTCCCCAGATGGTTTTGGACAGTAGTTCCCAACCTGGGGGGGGGGTCAGGACCCCTTTGGGGGTCGAAGGACCATTTCACAGGGGTCCCCATGAGCCAGTGAAGAAAAAAGCACAAACGGCTTGGGTCTAGAGAAGGAGGGGGAGGAAGGGGGGAAGAGTGAGTTACAGCTTGATAGGTTGGAGGGGATGTCAGTCAATGGCACCGGAGGCTGCGATTGGCTGAGGGTGCCTGTAGAGTGAAGTTCTCTATGGCACTTGCAGCAGTGGCCTGCCAAAGGCGGCTCGTGGCCTCTTCCAAGCAGAGCAAGGGGGTCACCACAACAGGAGGAACTGTATTAAAGGGTCGCAGCATTAGGAAGGTTGAGAACCACTGATTCTGGACTATAGCTCCCACAAGCCTTCACCACTGGCCAGGATTTCTGGGAATTGCAGTCCATGAACATATGGGGACCTATCTTTGGGAACCAACGGCCTCATCTTATAAAGATTTGTATGCCATTTTCAACAGCGCAAACCTGTTAGTAAATGCAAAATAGATTTATTCATTTATTTATTTGATATTTTTTTTGGAGCAGCATTAATCTCTTATAGATGAATTGTAGATGTCCAGAGTGTTGGAGGTGCAGGAGTGATTGACCTTGTATTTGTGCCGTCCTTCATTTCTACCCCTACCCAAACTTACACGGCCCTCTGTGCTGCCGTTTTAGGTCCATGCATATATTATTAGCTCCCTTAAGAAGGAAATGCCGTCCGTCTTCGGCAAGGACAACAAGAAGAAAGAACTCGTCAACAATTTGGGAGAGATCTATGGACGGATTGAGCGGGAGCACCAGATTTCGCCGGGAGACTTTCCCAACTTGAAAAAGATGCAAGTGAGTGCCAGAAATAAAGAGAACTTGACTCTTAAGAATAAACGCTTCGTTTCAGCTGCATTTGATGGCGTGGTTGCTTCTGTGAAACTAGGGGACATCCACTCAAACTGAGGGCTGGGAGATCAAGTGAGAACAGACAAAAGAAAATATTATATCACCCAGTGCTTTGTTAGTCTGTGGAACTCCCTGCCACAGGAGGTGGTGATGGCATCTAGCCTGGATGCCTTCAAAAGGGGATTGGACAGATTCCTGGAGGAAAAGTCCATCACAGGTTACAAACCATGATAGAGATGTATCATCTCCAGGCTTAAAACCGGGGTACTTCACAGGCCAGATGCAGGGGAGTGGTATCAGGAGACAGAGATCTAGTCTCGTGAGCTCCCAGTCGCATTTGGTGGGGCCACAATGTGAGATACAGGAAGCTGGACTAGATGGGCCTTTGGCCTGATCTAGCAGGGCTCTGCTTAGGTTCTTATGTACCAGCTTGGGAAGAATGTTATAACCCTGGAAAGGATCTAGTTTTTAGTTCACATGAAGGCTGTAAGAGCGAAAACCTCTCTGCCCTCTGAATTCCACTGCAGCAGCCATGCTGATGATTACTTTGCTATGGCAGAAGCATGGATGCCCTCTGGCACCTTAGATGGCAAAATCACAAAGCCCACCTCAGATGCTTGAAATGCTCGTCTGGAGTGAATAGGTCCTAAAGCGTTGGCAGACGACAGACTAAGAAGCGGCCTGACAAATATCCTCCACCCTAGAGTTCCAAATTTCAGCATCACCCCCAGGAAAAGCTCTGTCTCTCATGCCCGCCTGCCTGACCTCCCAAACAGATAGGACTGAGAGCGGGCGGCTTCTGTTGCTGATCTGAAGGGCCAAGCAAGCTTGCGTGTAGCAGGGGGTTGGTCTGTTCTAATTCAGGCCTGTTAAATAGGGTTGGCGGACACATTGCTCCCACCTGAGTGAGTAGCATGGCATTGACGCTGACCCTTCTCTTGTGCACCCTAAAGCTTTTGTGACAGAAGTGGGCCAGGGAGCATGTCTCGTGTTGCACGATGTGGTGGCTTGAGATTAGAATAGCTCCTGGCCTTACACCTCCCGTCTTCTGTCAGCCTTTCTGCCCATCATGGCGCGAGTGAGTAGCAGTTTGCACTTTAGGTTTGGGATGGTACCAATTTGGAGGAGGGAAGATGCAACAGATATTAGATTGTGTGTCTCCGAGGCAGAGGAAGAATCTCTTAATTCTTTGCCGCTGAGCAATGTGGGTCAGAGATTTCATCTCAACTCCGGAGCCCCCTTGAGCTAACGGGCGTTTCTTGTTGCCTTTAACCAGCCATTTGCAAACTCAGGTGTGGTTTACCAAGCATGGCCATCAGCTGCGCCTCTTTCCAGTTGCTGCCTTCTTGGCGCCGTTAGCCGGCTTCCTTTGTGTGCAGCAGATGGGAAACGCTTATCCTGCGAAGGAATGAAAATGCTCTTAGGCCCCAGAAAGCTCATTTTGTGCTCAGTAGGTCACCTGGGCGATGCTGGTTTTCAGCCTAGCAAATGGATTGGAAAGATTAGATGTGTGTGTGTGTGTGTAAACTGCAAGGTTTGCATTGCCTTTACCATCGTGGTGAGACCCTCCCTTCCCTCCCTTGCTTGGGGGAATCAGACTGTTACAGCACCTTCCTTTGCAGCTGCAACCGTGGATGCTGTAAGGCTTGGTTATACAAACGGTAGAGAACAGAGTGCTTGGGAGCCAGGGCTCTGTCCCACTGCAGAAAAGCCCAAGGAGGTGATGTTTTGGGGGGTTATTTGCCACTTCTGACTTCCAGCAGTCCTTAAGAGGGTTTTCAAGGTAAGTATGATATTTAAGGAGTGCATTTACCAGTGCCACCCAACCCCACCCCAGTGAGTCTTCATGGCCGAGCAGGGATTCAAATCCGTGTCTCCCAGGTTGCATCAGGATGTGATGCAAGCCACTAAATTCAGCACCCGTGGAATGGCAGCTTCTCTGGGTAATCTGCAGAGTCCACGATTGGGGTTTTGTCGCCATGGAACTACAGCGTATAAGGCATACACTCTGAGAAACCTGTTTGCAAATAGCGTGGCAATGACTCATTGGTGGTGATTCTCTTCTTAGAATGAATATTGTCAATCTATGGCAGGATGGTTCCCCCCCCCAGGCCTAATTTAAAGAACTTGGATTGCCTGGGTTTACATTCCCACTTGACTAGGATGCTCAGTGCCTAACTTTGGGACAATGACATGTTCTAAGCCTGGCCTGCCTTCACTGGAGTGCTGTGAGAATGAAACGAGGCAATGAGACATGTACAGCTCTTTGACCTCTCCAGACAAAGGCTGAAGCATAAGTGCGACAAATAAACTAGATTGCTCTGCTTAGCTTCCTGTTCGAGAAGAAAGCTCCCAGCTAGCCTTTGGGCAGGAACAGGAAGCCTAGGTGGAACTAGGCTCAGCCCCGAAGGCTTCCAGTGGACGTCTTGACTCCCAGGTGATCCATATTGATTGATTGATTTGATTTGATTTGATTTGATTTGATTTGATTTGATTTTCATGCCACATAAACCATCTGGCTTAGTCTGCTCTGGGTGGTGTCTGCCACACACATTCAGAGGTCAGGTAGAACTTGCAGAATGGAGCGTGAAAGGATTTGTGCTCCAAGAAACCCAAAAACGCCATCCTTCGCCGCCACCTCTCGTAGGCTGAATGTTCACGCTGTTTCCTTCCTCTTCCCTCCGACTCTTTTCAGGAGCAACTGCAGGCTCAGGATTTCAGCAAGTTCCAGCCGCTCAAGAGCAAGCTGCTGGATGCGGTGGACGACATGCTGGCCAATGACATTGCTCAGCTGATGGTGCTGGTCCGCCAGGAGGAGTCCCAGAGGCCCGCCCAGATGGTGAAAGGAGGGGCCTTCGAAGGCACCCTGCAAGGACCTTTCGGCCACGGCTATGGCGAAGGAGCGGGGGAAGGGATCGACGACGCCAACTGGGTGGTGGCCAAAGACAAGCCCATGTACGACGAGATCTTCTACACCTTGTCGCCCATCGACGGGAAGATCACGGGGGCCAATGCCAAGAAGGAGATGGTGAGGTCCAAGCTTCCCAACACAGTGTTGGGCAAGATCTGGAAACTCGCGGATATCGACAAGGACGGCATGCTGGATGACGATGAGTTTGCCTTGGCCAACCACCTCATCAAAGTCAAATTGGAAGGCCACGAGCTTCCGAACGAGCTCCCCTCCCATCTCATCCCACCGTCTAAGAGGAAACTGGCCGAATGAGAAGTCAGGAAGCTGGGAGGAAAGTCAGGGGAATGTACCTAAGTTGTACCTGTCGGGACATTGGAAAAGAGGGGGGCGGTCACTTTTTTGGCTTGTAACAAGGTTGAAAGGCAACTCAGGCCAGGGTTATATGCAATTCAGTTTTACTTGGCACCATCCTTGCTTTGATTGATGTTGGTAACGAGAGAAACGGAAGGCGAGCAGCAGGGGAGGTGGGAGCAATGATCGTTGTTCAGCCAAGCATGTTTGCTTCCGTTGGGTTGAGTCCCCACCGGTGCTCTTCATAAGCAGAAGAGTCTCGGATGGATGGTTCCCAAGCAAAACTTGAGAGGAAACATACCTCTATTCTGGTGAATGTGTTCAAATCTTCCACTTTGGTCTTAAGCATTTTTTTGTGGTGCGCTCATCAACGTTCAGTCTTCCTACGTGTCACGTCTTTTTAAAATTGTGTGGCTTTGTTTCATTTTTTTTAAAAAATTACATACTTGTGGTACAAAAGTGTTTGCAGGGGCACAGTGGGGAGGGCCAAGGGTGGGCCTGTGGTAGCCATAGGAAATCATTCACTCCTGTTCTTTTGTATTTTATTTTGGGATGACAGGAAGCCACCCACTCAGCACGCCATAAGAGGACACATTTCCACTGCTTTTAGGACTGTGGATTCCATGCCTTCCAGGTGGTGGCCCTCCTGGGGTCTGAGATCTACTCAGATGTCACCAATGTACGGCTCCTAGCGTATAAGCTCCCATCCTATGCAATGCCTTCTCCACAAAGACAAGGCATCTGCGTGTGTGACTTTTTAGACCAGCACATCCTGACTGATAAATTCCATCCACTGTTCTATTGTTATTAATGCATTTTGTTCTTTATGTTTCTATGATGTCATTTAGTATAGGTGTGCTGATTGGTGTTTTGAACTACAGCTCCCAGAAGACTCTGGGCAGCAGGGCTGTTATGGGAGTGGTAGTCCAAAACTCAGTTTTTTAATTTAAAAAAGGGATAGATTAGATGACAGCCAAATTAATCCCCTAAATGGCATGGCTGTTAATCCAGTTGGAGGGATATGATGGGAAATCATCTGGAGGAATGGGGAAAAGCAGGGTGAGGAAGGGTAGGTGAGTAAGTCCAGAACCCCTGCAGAGGAAGGGAAGGCAACGCTGACAAGGAACACTCTGAAAAAGGCCAGTAATTTCAGCAGCTCTTTGACTGTTGGCCTCACTGTTGCATGTCTACAGCTAGTGTTTCAAGCCTCTGGAACCGTGGGTCCCAACCATAGGTCCCCAGATGTGCTTGGACCACAACTCCCAGAATCCCTGGCCAGTACAGCTAGCATCAAAGGGAGTTGCATTCCAAGAACATCCGGGGAGTCACGGATGGGATCATCCCATTTCCTTGCCTGTTCTCCCCACTGATGAAAGAAGCATTGGGGGGCACAATCAGGTATCCACCCTTGTCCACCCACAGCCTGTTAATAGGCTCCTGCCCCATCACACTTGTGATGTCTCCGTGGAATTATTCTCAGCCTTGTCCAGATGTGAAGAACCTGAGCCAAGCTACGCCCGGCCGCCGCCGCTGGCCTTCGTTTCAAGTTATGCCTCTCCTCTACCCCGTTGTCTTGTCGGTGTCAGCGGTGGGATTGCTGTCCTTATTGCTTTGTATATGCTAAAGTTTGACTGTGACCCGAGCGCAATGAAGGAGGCAAGCCCAGGACAATTATAACTTATTTTATATCTGCGTGTTAATATTATATAGAGAAATATATATGCGGTGTGTGTAAAGCAGCTTTATTGCCATTCATCTGTCATGCCTTTTTTTTTAAAAAAAAAAGTTAATTCATTAACCCTTTTTGTACCTGCATCTTAAAAGATAATTTGAAAACAAAACAAGTTCTGGTCTGTTTTGTTTGCTCTCCCCACACATAAGTGAAGTTGGAAGGAGCTTCCAGCTGAGGTGTCCCTTGTACTTCAAGCATCACGTCTTGTGCTTCAAGCATCACGTCTCACAGGGGTCCAAGCGTTGTTATCTTCTGATGACTGTCCCTTGTTTGCACCAGAGTTGTGAGTCAGTGATGCACAAAAGTAACATTGCCACAGCTCTGTGGTTTTCCTTTTGTTCTGCTTTCATGTTTTCCAGACACTTCCTTCTGTCTTTTTGTGGTTTGACCCAAAAAAACCAACTCCAAAAAGTGGGGAAAAGATAGAATTGTGGCCACACAGTGCTTTTTATTATTATTATAATTGTTATTGATGATGATGATAAAAGGCAATTAGCAGTTTGACCTTCAGACTCTAGGACTTGGGAAGCCAGGTGACCATGGGCCAGTTAGACCCTTTCAGCCTACCTCACAGGGGTGTTGTGAGGATAAAATAGGGAGGAGGAGGAAATGAACAGTTCATTGGGGGGAAAGGTGGGTGATAATTGTACTTCAGAACAACAAGAGGAGGAGTGGTCTGTCCAAAGCACCCTCATCTGGACCAGGGTGTGCACGCAATCCTGCTTGTTCATGAACTTTTCTTTGTACAACTTGAGCAAGTGACCCAAAGCATTCATTGTGCTGCCTTTCACCTTGTTGTCGCTAATATTTGAGTTCCAAAACTGACTTAACTGACTGGAAATCTACAGTAGTTGTAAATAAAATGGATCAATGTCACTTACCTGTTGGTTTTAATTTCTTTGGAATGCCAGATCTTGTTTATCTAGCTGCTGGTGGGTGAGAAGGAATAGGTATTTTTCTTGCTTATTCTCTGATGATTTTTCATGATCTACACACACACACACACACACACACACACACACACACACACACACACACACACACACACACTTTTTTTTAACATCTCATGTTCTGGGTTCTGAATGTATCTTGGAAGAAAGAAGACTGCGAGGACTGATTTTCAAATGCTTGAAAAGTAGAGACGGGGGCAAGATCTGTTTTCAATCATCTCTGAGTCCAGGACACACAACGGTGGGTTCAAATTACAGGAAGCCAGATTTTGCCGAAATCTCAGGAAAAACTTCTTAACTTTTAGAGTGGTACAACAATGGAACTGATTACCTCAGGGGGGTGGGGGGGTGAGTGTGCCAACACTGGAGGCCTTCAAGAGAACATTGGACAACCATTTGACACATCTGCATTGATATAGAAGGAAATTGGACTCAATGGCCTTATAGAATAACAGAATCATAAAGTTAGAAGGACCCTATAAGGCCATTAAGTCCAACCCGCTGCTCTATAAAGGAATACAAAAGCAAAGGAGGCCTGTATCAACTTCATGAGTCTATGTCTTGTATTCATTTAATATTTTTTAACGTAACATGTTATGAACCCCTAGATGACGTACCGCAATGAAAACTACAGTATGAAGAAGCAGGAGAGCTAAAACTAAGCACAAACATATTCTGCAAGTCTTCAACTCAAAAGTCACAACCTGCGGCAAAATGAGCTATCGAATGCCAACCCAAATAAAATTTATTTCTTTAACTTCTGTAACACCTGATTACTCTAGAGTTATTGACAAGTAATATAACAACAATCCGGGAAATATAATAAAAGAAATTGAAACAATTAATGAAATAAATAACATCTGATAATAGATGGGTGGGCTTTCAGCCCATTCTCTTGAACTCAACACTGCAATAAAGACAGTGTTTCCTGTGTGTTTGGGTAGTGGAGTAGATTCTTGTCACTAGAGAGACAAATGTAGGATGGGATACTCACACACCCCAAGTGTTGAGATCCTCATGTCAGCCTGTGCACAATTACAATGCCTGATCATTGAAGCTAAGCAGGGTTAGCCCTGGTTGGTTCTTGGATGGGAGATCACCCACAGATGCCTGGGAATCTCCCTGTGGGGCGAAGAAGGATTTGTCTGTCTGAACCCTTGGGAGTGGAGCTGCCAGAGAGTCCTGATTGAATGATCTGATGCCTTCCATGTCTTGATGGATTGCAATTCCCATCTTCCTCAGTCAGCAGAACCAGTATGGTGAAAGATGCTGGGAGTTGCACCTTGGGGAGGCAGACAGTCTCCACCCATTGCTACAGAGTCTGCTTGTGGGGGCAATGTGTTGCCTGCATAATTCAATTGCAGACTAGCCAGAGAGTCCTTTAAATGATATGAGGTGGTAGCTAAGCCACATGTGTTGCTTTGCTTTCGAGTCATACAATCGGAGAACTGGAAGGGACCTCAAAAGATCATCTGTTCCAATTTGCATGGAGGCAGGAACTCCATAACTAGACGGGTGACTTTCCAACCAGTTAAGAAACCTCACATGGAGAAGAGTCCACCAGCTTCCAAGGTTATCCAGAGTCTGCTTCCCTCTGTTTCCCATGCAAACTGGGTGTTTCTGACATCTTTCTGGACCAGTGCAGGAGCTTTGGAGTTTCCCTCAATGAAGATAAGCTTGGACATCACGGCCCACAAGTAATCATTTGATGCTCTCTCAGGCAATACCTTCATCCAGATCAATTAAAAATGTAAGGTACTTCTTCTGGCCCATGGCTACAAATAAAATCTCCAGTTGGCCTTTATTAGGAACATATAAAATGTCACAGAAATCGACAAGCATTTTGAGTTCAGCAGAACCCTTGATCAGGCTAGGTAACAGGGAAAGAATTGGGAGCCATGGGAATAAATGCAAAAAATACTAGACTAGAGGTTGTCACCATGAACCAGCTATGACTTGTGTGCTTCGCTCATCCAAGTGCACGGTTGTCATGTGATTTCATCACTTCCATTCAATTGCAACTGGGTTCACCTCCAACAGGGAAGTGGATGCCTTGATTAAGAAGGACACACTGATGCCTGAAGTGGCATACAGTATCCCTCATTCCAACCTGCAGGGAGGACCCCACCTGGAATCCATCCATCCATCCATCCATCCATCCCTTTCTAGGACTGCCCCATTAGCGCGCCACACTCTTCTGGCCAGTTTACATAAACAGAAGAATGAATAAAGTATCTGAATGACTGGCAGAAATATAATAAGAAGCAGAAAGGGAGAGAAAAAACACAATTAATGAAATAAGCAAAAACATCTGAAATAGGGAGCTGGCCAGGTGAAGCTCCACTGGGAGGTGATTTCAAAGAGCTGGGGCTGCCATCGAGAAGGCCTGACTTCTTGATGGGAATTTTTTCTGGCCTCCTTTGGTGTAGACACTCAACAGCCTGGAACCAATTAAAGACAGTTTTTTCCAATGTACAGTGGTTTGGGTTTTTCAGGCTGTTTGACCGTGTTCTGGAAGTTTTTCTTCCTGACATGAACCCTTTTACAGTGGCTTTGGCCCTCTGGACTTTCTAATGTATCTGTGAACCTAAAGCAGTGGCTGAATCAATATATTCTAGACCCCCCCCCCCATGATGACACTTCAGTTACATCTTGAGCACTTCCGCTAATTGTTGGTTATGTTACACCACTGGTGTTTGTTTTAGGCACAGAACTGATCGAACATCCAGAATGAGCTACTTATTGATACTGACTTTGCAATTTCCAAACTTGGTAGCTGCACATATTTAATTTAACCATATGCCTCTTTCTAGGGAATTAATGGTTGGACGTTGGGAATGAACATAAGAACATAAGAACATAAGAACATAAGAAGAGCCCTGCTGGATCAGACCAAAGGCCCATCTAGTCCAGCTTCCTGTATCTCACAGTGGCCCCACCAGATGCGTCCAGGATCACACGAGACTAGATCTCTGTCTCCTGATACCACTCCCCTGCATCTGGCCCTTGAAGTACCCTGGTTTTAAGACTGGAGATTACACATCTCCATCATGGTTTGTAACCTGTGATGGACGTTTCCTCCAGGAATCTGTCCAATCCCCTTTTGAAGGCATCCAGGCCAGATGCCATCACTACATCCTGTGGCAGGGAGTTCCATAGACTAACAACACACTGGGTGAAAAAATATTTTCTTTTGTCTGTTCTTACTCTCCCAGCCCTCAGTTTGAGTGTATATCCCCTAGTTCTGATATTTAGGGAGAGAGAGAAGAGCTTCCCTCTATCCACTTTACTCATCCCCTGCATTATTTTGTATGTCTCAATCATATCCCCCCTCAAGCGCCTTTTTTCCAGACTAAAGAGGCCCAGATGTTTTAGCCTTTCCTCATAAGGGAGGTGCCCCAGCCCAGTAATCATTTTAGTCGCTCTCTTCTGCACCTTTTCCAGTTCCACTATGTCTTTCTAGAGATGCGGTGACCAGAATTATACACAATACTCCAGGTGTGGCCTTACTAATGAATTCGCCAACCCAAGCTAAAAGCACAGGAATGCTTTTAATTTTGTGTGTGTGTTTCTGTGGGAATCACAGATTTCAGCTAGAAGGCTGTTCCTTCAGGTCCTTCCTCACTTGCCGTCTTACTGGCCCACGAACCTTGGCCACGGGGTGGAGCGGATACTAGAACGCCGTGTACTGAACTTCCCCCTGAGGAAACTCCGAGGCCTGTTATCAACGCTGTAGGGAAATGTCAAGACACCATAAGCAATGTCGATAACGTTCACCCGGGGAGACCTTTGGGCAAACTCGAGATGCATTCCTGTCATTTGGCCAAATCTTCTCAGCTGCACCTTTTGCTTGCATTGCAAAACCTATTCGGTATCAGCCAGAAAGGAGATTTTTGCAGATTGTGAGATGGAATGCATCACTTCATGCTCCAAACCCACGCCTACTTCCAAAAACAATTAAGGAAAGTTTATTTTTTCGGTCTACAGCCCTCCAGATCCCCTAGGAATTAAACATAAGCCTACATGCCAAACCAATTGTGAACTGTTAACACTTCAGACTGATGGTGAAAGGCGTAGGATTCAATGCCCCTCAAAATTCCCTTGTAGAAAACAAGAACGAGTAAATGATAAGATCTTTTTTAAAAAATGTAGTTTTCTACTATGGGCCTTTTTACACGACCCCTAAGATCCGCTGGTCCCTTAAATTCGGACCAGAGATCTTGAGGGTTCGTTGCTGTTCCTCCCCCACCTGCTCTGCACTTCTTTGTTCTGTCTGCATGAGGGGGAGGAAAAAAAGCCTTAGACAGAGACAAAAGAATGCATTCTTACCTCAGGTGCCGGGGAAGAAGTTGCTCTGACCTCTGTTTACTTCCTGGTTCCTCTTTAAGGGGCGGAGGCAAAAGAAAAACAACAGAAAGAAGCGAGGAGAGCTCAGGCATTCTCCGCATCAAATATTTTTCACCATCAAAGAGCAGGTACAAGAAAAGTGTGCTGGGTCGCGCTAAAGTGGGCGGGGTCGCTCTTAATTGTCTGCAAACTCCGGAGCTGGTGGGTAAACATTTTTAAGGTCCGGAGCTTGCAGCCATTTGCGGCGGAGCTTAGGGGTCGTGTATAAACGCCTATGTGAGATTTTTTTTTTTTAAGACTTGAGAAGTTACTTTTTAAAAGCAGTTAATTCCTACTATTTATTTTGAGGTTTGAAAAGTAATCCGCAATTAAAACTTGCTACATTTTTTGGAAAGTACAGTGGTACCTTGTCTAAAGGAATTAATTTGTTCCAAATGAAATTATGTTAAGCTAATTTTCCTTTATACAAATTTCCCATAGAAATGCATTGAAAACAGAGTAATCCCTAATCGCGACCGTTTTTATGTTGTACAGATTCGCCCCATAGGCAATTCTGTTAAGCAAGTTTCCCCCATCTCCGGAATGTTTTATGTTGTACAGATTTTATGTTATACAAACTGTTTATTATATGAGGGTCAACTGTATTTTTTATGTTAGTTGTTATGTAATTACTTTACTTTTGGGGCAGGCCATGCCTCCCTCATCAATGTCCCCTTGGGTTAGTGAAAACTATTTACTGGTCCTCCTCTCTGCTGTGTCAGACAGATGCAGAGATGGCCAAGGGAAAGTGGCACACAGTGGAAGAAAGGAAATGATGAAGGAACTCTCTCATTTTGGTTGGATTCTGAACAGGGACTGATGCAGGTAGACTGATGTTCAAAGGCTAACCACTTCATTTAGATATTTACAGTGAGTAAGTCAACAGCCTCCTTTTCGTGCACTCCCTTGCAGACAAGGTAAGAAATTTCAGAGGCAGAGGCTAGGTGATACTGTAATCCAGGTATGTCCAAACTTCGCCGCCGCCCCCGATGTTTTGGAACACAACTCCCAGAATTCTAAGCTTAGAATGTCATTGACAAAGGACTGTGGGAGTTGTGGTCCAAAACATCTGGGGGGCCGAAGTTTGGACATGCCTGCCTGTAAACAGTGGCAGGAAAGATAAGTATCTGGTGGGATCTTTGAAAGGAGCAGGTTTTATTTGACATAAGGTGTTGTGGAGTCACTTGTCTGGAGGCATCTAAGTCCGTGCAAGTTTTTGGGACATAAGGTTTTTTATTAAATTTATTGATATTTTATTTATAACTTTTTTAAATTGTTGGCTTTGACCATATAAATTGAATAAATAAATAAATAAATAAATAAATAAATAAATAAATAAATAAATAAATTAAAGCTCTAAATGACTTGAGTTCAAGTTTTCTCAAGGACCACATTTCCTGTTATGAGAGTGTCTAGGCATTGAGATCGCCAGGAGAGGCCTTTGTCTTGGTCCCACCACCTTCACATGTGTGTTTGGGTGGGGTGGGTGGGTGGGACACAGGAGAGGGCCTTCTCCGTGGCAGATCCCAGACTTTGGAACTCCCTCCCACTAGAGGCCAGGCTGGACCCCATCTCTGCTCTCCTTCCGCAAGCAGGCAAAGACCTTTCTCTTCAGGCAAGCTTTCCCTTAATGATTCCTGCCTGAGTGGGGTTTTTAAACTGATTTTTCTTCCTTACTGCTTTGAATGTATTTTTTTTTTTTTGATGTTGGTTTATTTACCGTTTGTTTTAAGGGTGACACTTGTTTGATCTTTTTTTTTTTTTAGACCTTGGATACCTACTGTTTTAGCGTTGAATATTGTCTTTTAATTATGTGAGCCACCTTGGGTTACATAATTTTTGTGCAAAGAGAAAGGCAAGTAAAATAGTTTTTGAATTGATTAATTATTTAATGCCAAACGAAGTGTGTCAGCCTTTAGGGTGCATCAAGACTCTTTGCTAGATTTGCAGCTGCAAACATACAAGGGGACCCTCACATAACAAACAGTTTGTATAACATAAAATCTATACAACAAATTTCTGGAGCTAGGGGAAATTTTCTTAACAGAATTGCCTATGGGGTGAATTCGTACAACACAAAAATAGTCACAGTTAGGGATTACTCTGTTTTCAATGCATTTCTATGGGAAATTTGCATAAAGGAAAATTTGCTTAACATAATTTCATTTGGAACGAAATAATTCCTTTATACAAGGTACCACTGTACTAATAATAGTGGAAGGCATTTGCTATTGTTTTGTCACAGATCAATGGAAGGTAAACACAGGCTTCATTAAACCTTTGTAAACAGACCCGAGTGACCTTAGGTCAGATTGTGTGGTATATAAATCAAAGGAATGAATGAATGAATGAATGAATGAATGAATGAATGAATGAATGAAGAGAGTTCTGATGGCAGGGGTGCACAAATCCCCCCAAATCCGGTGACCATATAAGGGACAGATCGGATATGCAGCAGATGTGATTCTATAACTTGTTTCCCGTTCTGTCCCAGTCCCTATAAGCCATCTTTAAAGGATGAGCAACTGCATTACATCTGCACAGACTGAGCTTTGTCCACACAACCCCCAAACAGTATGCGACCTCGATACCTGGCAGAACATCTGCTTCCAACGAGTTCTGCCTGTCCTACTTGTTTGTCCCAGGTGAGGCCATTGAGGAAGTTGACCCCAAGAGAGGCCCAGAAGGGAAAAATAAAACCAGAAATCCTGATTTCTTGGCAGTTGCTCTACATTTAAGGTATCACCTCCCATCTGACATCTGCCTGGCCTCGTCGCTGGCTATTTTTAAGAGATCATTGAGAACCTGGTTATTTAAATTGGCCTTTGAGAATATACCACCGACAGACCACAGAAGATCTACCAGTCTTTAAGTTTGTGGTCCTGCCATTTTGAGAACTTTTATGCATTATGGTTTTCATGTTTAGTGTACTGTACTGTATTTTTGATCATCATCATCATCATCATGTTCTTCTTCTTCTTCTTCTCCTTCTTCTTCGTGTTTTCCCTTCTTGGTGGTGGGGTCAGCTATTCATGTTTTGACCCTCCACTTGCCACAGTCATGGGCTAGCTCTTGGTGAACCTGGGACAACTTCATGCCATTCTCAAGAGTGTTCCTCCAGTGCTGTTTTGGACACCCCTTCAATCAGGATCTGCTGATCTGGAGGTGGGATCCTTTTTGGCCAGAGTTTCCTCACTGGCACGCAGGACATGACCAAACCAACACAGTTGGGCTTCGCACATCTTGTCGGCGATGGCTGCAATGCCGTATTTTGCACTGATGTCATCATAGAGTACATGATATTTCCGTGTGAGGCCTGAGGTCCACCACAACATCTTTGTCTCCATGACACCAAGGTAATGTGTGGTTTCTTTAATTGCTGGCCAGCACTCTGCACCATAGAGCACAACAGGTTGAACTATGGGTGCTATAGATCTTTGATTTGAAATAGTCCCTCATCTTTTTGTCACACATGATGCATGATGTTGTATGCCATTTTATCCAGGCACTGTTCATTCTCGATGCCACCTCGTGACTCAGGCTCCTGTTGGATGTGATCGTGGAACCAAGATATTTGAGCTTCTTAGTTCTTGGTAAACCAATACCATTTATTTGGATCTTACCATATTTATTTGGGTCAGTCGTCAGATATTCTGTCATCTTCACATTCAGTCGCAGGCCAAACCTTGTCAGACGGTCACTCCATATTGATCATGACATCATCAGTGTAAAGGAGTGTCCAGGGCAGTGGATTCTGCAGATCTCGAGTGACTGCGTCCATAACCAGAATGAACAGAAGCGAGGAAAGTACTGATTCCTGGTGGACCCCAACTGTGATATTTTTCAATACTGTTGGACATTACTGTATTTAAATTGATTGTGGTTGATTATTGTCCTTTTGCAAACCACCCGGTGTGGCCTTGGTAGCTAGATGGGTGGTACCGAAATCAAAAACAAGTAACCAAGCAAACAAATAGGTGAATAGCAAAATTAAAAGAGCATTTTTCTCTAAGTGTTGAGGGGGGGCACACAGTTTTGCTGCTTCCTGATCCCAATGTAGAACAAAAACAGGATACTAAATGACCACCGCGAACAATGAACATATTATCAGTGCAAATGTACAGAACAGACGTGTCAGATAATAGAAGGACAGTTCCGAGCCGCCTCCCTGTTCCCTCCGCCTTTTCACTATCGGTTGCCGCCGCTCTACGTCTGTGGCTGCTCCTGCGCCCATCGCAACAAGCCATAAATTATTCCCAAACAGCCCCTGTAGGCAGCAATGACCCCAAAGGCAACATTTCCACTGAGTAATAGGAACTTCCTTACACACTGATAACCATTTCCTGTTTTGAGGTTTTTAAAAACAATTTACTCCTGCTCAGGTTATTTCGAGAGAAGCCTTTTTTTTTGTTTTGTTTTGTTTTAATCTCTCCCTCAGATTCTTGGGCTGAAAAAAACATCCTTGCTTTGTTTCACGCCGGTTGAGTCAGATTGTGGCCAAAGCATCCCCAATGCCGAGCCCACCTAGATCTAAATATGTGTAGTAAAAATAACCTATAATTCTTGTTATTTGGATATTCATCATTCTCATACTGATCAGACGATGGCTTGAAGTAGTATTTTTTTAAAAATGTGGCCACCTTGTACAGGTCCTGCAGAAAATAACCTTCAGAATTTACTTCAGAATTGTTTCCAGAGGAGTCCAGCAAAATCTGGAAGGACTCAAATCGTTCAGCCTCCTCTACTGAGCCAAAGCCCCTCAAAAAGCATCTGAACAGAACCTCTTTTCGTCTCTTCCTTTCTCTTGGCTGCCTTGCCTATGTCAGATTTTATCTTGCAACCTGTTTGGTGGGCATCCAAGAGGCCCTTTCTTGTTACTCCTTAAACCATCATTCCTCTTGGTGGAAATGATGATAAAGCTCTTTGGTCAATCCCAGTGGACATATTTATTTGCTATTAGTGCTGAGGCATAATTCTCCTGCCTTGCTGTTTGGGAGTATCTATTTTTCTCAAGAAAATATATGAAAAGAATTTGAAGGGTGATATCATTCCATATGAGACTTCTCGGCTTTTAACATCTTCTGGAGAGGCTCTTTTTCAGCACCCACCACCTTCCCAAGCTTGTTTGCTGAGGGCACGAGAGAGGGCCTTCTCAGTGGCTCTGATTGGAGTGGGGGGGAATATATTATTTTTTTCCCTGCTCTCGCAAATATCTTGTCAGACAATGGAAGATGCTGCCCCAAAGGAGGGTGGTGGAGTCTCCTTCTTTGGAGGTTTTTAAACAGAGGCTGGATGGCCATCTGTCAGGAAATATTGTGATGGGGTTCCTGCATGGCAGGGGGTTGGACTGGATGGCCCTTGAGGTCTCTTCCAACTCTAGGATTCTATGAAAAGAGATTCCATTTGAACATTAGGAAGAACTTCCTGGTGGTTAGAGCTGTTCAGCAGTGGAAGATGCTGCCACAAATGAAGGTGGTGGAGTCTCCTTTAGAAGGTTTTTAAGCAGAGGCTGTATGGCCACCTGTCGGGAGTCCTGTGATGGCAGGGGGTTGGACTGGATGGCCCTTGAGGTCTCTTCCAACTGTATGATACTATGAATGAATTAGATCATCCTTGGTGCAGCCAGTCCCACAACCTGTGAGAGATGGGGCATGCGACAGACAGCCTGCTAGGAACACTGATGCAGTTGGCCTTCTGGAACAGGATAGTGCCCAAAGTAAGAACCAGATTCTGGTTATTTAATTTCTGTACCAGTCCATCTGCCCCAACAGTGTTTAAGTGACAGTAGGGAATCATGTCCCCTTCTGCAATTAGAGCACCGATTCATCACTTTAAAAATGCAACATCTTTGGTTGACATTTCTAGGAAATAATATATTTAGTTGCCCAGGTCATGATGGACTACAAATTCTTCATTAAGAACACCAGGAACCTGGGAGGGAATGGTGGTTAATTTTAGCAGATGTTTTGTGCGCCTCCAATTAATTTAAACGTCAAGCAAAAAATAGAACTTCCTGTTGAGAGGCGAAGAGATTCCTGTTTTTGCCAGGGATGGCATCCCAGCAGGGAACCAAAATGGACAGGATTGATGCTGACGGGGGGGGGGGGACAGTATAAAAGGGTGGAGGGTCATACTTCCCATTGCAGCCCGAGAAGAGAAAAGAGGAATTCATTGTGTCATTTGGAATTTCCTTTTCATGGAAACAAAGATTTGTCATCTTTTGGAAACAATATTCAGCGCCCCTCTGTGTGTGTGTGTGTGTGTGTGTGTGTGTGTGTGTGTGTGTGTGTGTGTGTGTGTGTGTGTGTGTGTGTGTGTGTGTGTGTGTGTGATGGGTTAAAATGCATATATACACACAAATAGGATTGTTTTCTGTTCCACCCTTGCTCCCGCATGACTTTGCTCTGCTCTCAACTCAGTTTTGCATGATGGGCTATGGCTGCCAATACTTGTGGATGGGGTGACAAAGGATTATGTTGGGTCACAGGAAGAAGACACTGTGGAGAGTGTGAAGAACATGGCCATGTGCACCATAGGACATGTCTGTGTGTGCAATGCTTAATACAAATAAATAACAAATTATATATGCTCAATAACCCAGCTCGGGGTTTTTTTCCTAGACAGAGGTTTTAAGAGCAAAGCATCCCCCCTCCCCAATTAACTAAGCTGGTCTCAGCCCTGTGGGACAGGACAATACAACATTCAGGAAAAACCAGTTTTTGGTTAAGAAGAAAACTGTCAACTTGGGGAAAACCTTTGTTCCCACACCTGAGCATTCTCAGCAAACCCCCTACATAATAGGCAAACCTCCCTTCTCTTTATCCCCTTAATTAATCTCCCTTCCTTTCCTAGGTTGACACACAGTTGTTGTTGTTGTTCAGTGTTCAGTCATGTCCGACTCTTCGTGATTCCATGGACCGGAGCTCGCCAGGCCTTCCTATCTTCTACTGCCTCCCGGAGTTTGGTCAAATCCATGCTGGTTGCATCAATCATGCCGTCCAACCATCTCAATTTCTGTCGTCCCTTTTTCCTTTTGCCTTCAATCTTTCCCAACATCAAGGACTTTTCCAAGGACTCCTCTCTCCTCATGAGGTGGCCAAAGTACTGACACATAGACTGAGACCTAAACCACTGAGCTATCTAGGCATGATTATACCTTGAGGTTGCAAAATGCAAAACAACAGCAGCAACGATGACAAAATCACGGGGGATTTTATTACAACCTACTGTGTATTAATATTTACATTAGTAAGGCTGTGGTTTCCAAGTTCTGAAAAAGCTCTACTGCACTGTATAAACTGTTGTTTTATTGCATTATTTCTAGAAATGCACCAAAGCAAATCTTTATTTGAAAAAAAAACTTTAGCAAGCAGATCCCGAAGAACCAGTCAAAGAAGTTCTGGCAGGTAGGGAGGTGTATTCTTGGATAAAGGGCAATTACCTGATTTATTATGCAGTTGATGGTGGCATAATAAATCAGGAACACCTGGGCCAATCATGTTGCTTTCATTATTCCACTCCCTCATCCCCTCACCACTGTTAAAACAAGCATGTCTTTGCATGATGAACACTCACACATGAAGACCAAATTAAGGATAAACTGTCTTTTCAAGAGGAAAAAAATGTGAAAATCCACATCACAAACCTCCCACACCTCCCGTATTTCGCATATTCCCTTGCGTTGTGTTGTGATTGGCCTCTGGGAAGTAAGCTCCACCTTAGCTTGCAGGTATGATTGGTCAGACACACAAGTTTGCTTGAATCGCATCCATGAGAACTCATGAATTTCCATTTCAAACCATGATCCACGTGCAACATAGTTTGGCCTTCCAACATGGCCATTGAGTTGCCCCATTAGGTTGCTGGGCCTCAGAGTGCCCGCTGAAGTCCCAGGGAGTGGCTGTGTTGCCCTGCATATACAAGTGTGGAGAGAAATCTCACGGCAGGAGGTGCTACAGGAAACGTCTTATTTCTGTATGGGAGGTAACTTCCAACGCTTGGGCACATTTGTTTCCCCATTTCCAGCTTGCATCAGAGTTCCCTGGCTGAGTGCAGAGACGCTCCTTGTGCACAGGAAGACTCTAGCAAGGTAAGGGGACTGGGGAAAGATCCATGGGATGCCTGCCTCTGGACCCATTGCACCATTTGGAGCAAGCCAGAGAGTGAAGCACCGCTGATACTTCACATCCATCTCATTGCTGTTCACAGTCCCGCTTGGGACCAGTACGAAGTAATCTTACCGCACATCCATTGCGGAACGAGGGGAGTTTGTCCTGACCACGCCCCCTGAACTGCGATTTAAGTGGGATGAGAGATTCCCCTCCCTGGCCTCGGGAATCTGCTCGTCACGCTTCTCGTTCCAAGACAAGAGCCCGTGAAGTCACGCTCATCGCGGAACGAGTGACGATTGGAGCGGAACCCATCTAGTGGCAGGAGTGTGAAGCGACATTCGCCAGTAAATTCCCTATGGAGTTAGCAATGCAGCGAATAGCTTTTAAAAGACAAATGCATCGAATTTTGCTCCATAACGCATTGAAGGCAAAGCTTCGGAGAATTGAAACGTCAAAAAATGGAAGGTCGGGCCAAAAAAAGAAAAGAAACAGAGAACAAAGGCATGGAATTTCACATCTCATCATGGAACGAGGACGTGCGTTAACAGTCGTGCCGGTATCATCAATCACGTCTGTGCGTACACGGGAACAGGGACAGAACCGGAAGAAGACCATGTGACCGCAACCAACATCAACACGCAACAAACTTCCTCCCAGGACGAGAATGGACGTGAAGTAACCGTCATAATGACTTGCGAGACTTCTTGTTTCCCAAGCTGGTTTCAGAGCCTAAAAGAGACTCCACGTGGATTTGTAGCAAGCTGTTCATTCACCACAGCTCCTGGTAAAACATTCTTACATGGACAGGTTGCAAGGCAAGAATGGAGAGGGCATTTTCCCACCTACCCATCTGACAAAAACAACAGGCATTGTCCCATTCACCTACACCTCCCTTGTGTCTGTTTCTATAGTCTGTTGGCAGGGGGTTGGACTGGATGGCCCTTGAGGTCTCTTCCAACTATTTGTTTCTTAGGACCTAGATACCTGAAGGACCGCCTCCTTCCATATGAACCTACCCGGCAATTAAGATTGAGCCAGGGGCCCTCTTGAAAGAGCCATCCCTCAAGGAGGTGAGGGGATGGCTTGTAGACATAGGGCCTTCTCGGCAGCTGCCCCCAAGCTATGTAATGCCCTCTCAAGTGAGATCCGCTGGCACCAACATTGATGACATTTCGGCGCCAGGTAAAAACCTTCCTGTTCCAGAAGTTTTTTAATTGATACAACATAGACTGTGGGTCCTCTGATGGCAATTTTAGTGTAATGATTTTAGTGTAAGTTTTTATTATTGTTTTAATTATTTATTGATATTTGATGTTTTAACTGTTTTAATTCTTTGATTGTAAGCCCCCAGAGACCTTTGGGTAGTGGGCGGCATATAAGTTGTAAAAATAAATAAATAAATAAATAAAAATAAAATCAGCTTCACTCTTCCAATGATGCCATTGTAAGGCTTACGTCTTCATTTCAGGGGTTTGGTCTTGAAGTGTCAGCAAGTGGGAAACTGCAGACCTGGGAGCATCGTGCCTCCACCTCTACAGCCTCAGGAACATCCTTTATGGCAATCTGTTTAAGGGTGTGACAGCCAGGTTTTTGCAATCAGTGGGGCAGGAAATGGATGGCTGAGTGACGACTATTTCCATCTGGTACTGACGCTAGGGTCAAGAACCTAACATTGGCTTTGACAGGCCAAAGAG
Source organism: Phrynocephalus forsythii (assembly GCA_029282475.1). NCBI lineage: Eukaryota > Metazoa > Chordata > Lepidosauria > Squamata > Agamidae > Phrynocephalus > Phrynocephalus forsythii. Next base: position 1,827,668 of record JAPFRF010000009.1, read on the forward strand.
ACAAATACACCAAGATATGGATTTCCTGTGGTCTCTGAACACATCCACAGGGAGCAGAGAGTCATGGAGTCTTCACACCCGTCATCATCATCATCATCATGGCCTGCAGATGCCTGCTGGATGGCCAGAGCCTCCAAACCATTTGTCAAGTGTCAGGTGGAAGGCAAGGGCAGGATGTGTGATGGCATTTTGCCATCGGTTATGGACGGGGTCCATTTTGTACCATCCCAGGGACTGTCTTTGTTTACTCTTAGCTTCAGAGCCTCAAGGCTTCCTCAGGGTGGGTCAAAATGCATCCATCCTCACAGAACGTTCCTTGTTCAAAAGGCGGAAGGAATGGAGAGCCTGAAACAAGTTAAAAAGATGCTTGGAGATTCTCCCCCTTCTCATCTGAACGTGTGGAAATCCCGAGTGATTCTCTAAGGCAGGCATGTCCAAACTTTGGCCCTCCTGATGTTTTGGACCACAACTCACAGAATTCTAGGCTTAGATTGCCAATGACAAAGGACTGTGTGAGTTGCGGTCCAAAAACATCTGGAGGGGCGAAGTTTGTACATGCCTGTTCTAAGGCATTTTGGGAGCTGGACTCCTATTTAGACCAATATGAAGCAGGACTTGGATAATCATTACTATTTATTTATTTATTTATTTATAATATTTTTATCCCACCTTTCTCCTTGGAAGAGGACCCAAGGGGGCTTTCACAGTATTGAAGGACAATATGCAATCCAGAACGTTTAGGACAATATTCAAGTTAAGAAAAATGAATTTAAAAAGGCAGTATTAAAGAACAAAATGAAAGGAAAAAAATCCATTTTGAGAGACAGAAAATTAAAAATGGAAAACACAGGTAGTAGTACAAATTTAGTCTACGTAGATATTTAAAAGTAACCCTTGTCTGTTATTATTATAGTGCTTTACAATGAAAGGCTTGTGGCTGAGCCATCTGCTCCTTTGTTGTTATGTGGAAATACAACAGTAAGGAAAAACCGATGTTTTTGCACATCCCTCTAAAAGGAAGGCTCCCTCTTGGCCTGTAATCCTGTGACCTTGTGGGGGTTTGCAGGTAAATGAGTCACTTCCCTTTCCCAGGCTCCTACAAGGCCTTATCCAAACAGAAATGACCTAAAACACTTTGTTGGGCTGTTATTTGGGTCCGGGGATACTGACAGAGCGAAACAAAACAAACCACTGAACCAGATATCACAAATGCTAAAGATGGCAGCTGGCAGAGGGAACGATTGGTTTTTTACAAATGCAGCAGGGGGCTGGGGCTTCTCCTAAGTTCATTTTTGTTTACATTCCAGCCATTTTCAGACACAGATGATAAAAATATATTCTGGGATTATTCCTTCCAGGGCTCACCCACTCCCCTGCTAAGTGACGTTAATGTATAATTCGTTGCGAACTTCGCTGCAATAACAAACGCTTGCCTGTTGACCTGGCTAGCTCTCCTCCTGGATAAATCAAATAGAGTAGGGTGCATTTAGAACAAACAGTGAGTGGAGGAAGCTGTTAAATGCACATTACATGGGAGCAAGGCTGTCATCTCTGTCTCAGGGGTGACCTGTTTGGGACAGCTGTTGTGCGTTTTTCGGGTTATTTGGCCATGTTCTAGAAGTTTTTCTTCCCAACATTTCGCCAAACTCTGTGGCTGGCATCTTCAGAGGACAAGGAGATCAGGGAACTAGGAGTTCTCTCGGTGCTCTGGGGTATAGAGTGAGCACAGAGAGAATTCCTTGTTCCTTGAGCTCCTTGCCCTCTGAAGATGCCGGCCACAGAGTCTGTCGAAATGTTAGGAAGAAAAACTTCCTGAACATGTCAAAACAGCCTGAAAAACTCACAACAGCTATAATAATATCTAACATTAAACTTCAAATAATTATGCAAAACAACATAGTAAACATAATAATCATAATAAAGCACAAATGTCAGATTACATACATTAACAGAGTTAGTTTCGTTCACGAGTGTTAAGTCAACCCTCAAAGTTTCGGAGTTGGGCTCTTTCTTTGTCCCAAGGAGTGTCAAGATGAGGGACAACAGAATATGATGGGACCCGTCTCTCAGTCATATTTGATGTGCCTCTTTTGCTCTGCTCTGACATCCCATAAATCTGGCATAATTTCCGCTCTGGTTCCGCACCCCATCTGCTAATAAATAGGTTTGGCCAAGAAGGATCCTCAACTCCTTGGGTTCCCAACGGAGGAAATGTTTATCTTCAGATCCAGAGGGAAATGTCCAGGCTCTGAAAGAGGCTTCAAACCATCTACTCTGTTGCTTACTTACCACCACAGCTAAACTTTAGCCAAGGCCTGCATGGATGAGTTGAAGAGCTTCCATTGCAATGAAGCCAAGCTTTTCCATATGGTGTCACTAATTAATGACAGAAACCTGTGATGAAGCTTTTCCATATGCCGTGTGTCACTAATCACATCCCAGCCGTGAAAGCCTTTGAGAATACATTTAATTGTGAATAGTTCCTGGCTGCCTGGAAAATCTTTTTATGAGTAGCCTCAGAAACAGAAGATTATGTATTGCTATAGGATTTATGATGAAATAGGCCCTGCTGTGATTTTTCCAATTGCATTCAACATCTGCACACATAAGGGATGGGATTTTGACCACTCGGTGCAAATCCAGAGCTTTTCTGGACACTCCTGGCTAAATGAAGCGGGGGCAGGGGGAAGCAACAAAAAAATGGCTATGGAAAATTCATATTTCCAATGAGGAGGGAGACAGGATGCACTGGGATCTGAACATTTGTTATGGGTGGCCAACAGTGTCCCCATTAATCAAGAAGTATATTTAGTATGTGTGGCAAAGGAAGGGGAGTTGATGGGAAACCCACTCCTTTTCCTTTCTGGAAGACACCAACTGGGAACCACAGTTTTAGACTGGACACATCAATGTAAGGGTCACCAAGCCTCTTGCATCATCAGGACCTCAAGAAGAAAAGGGGGAATACCGAGATACAAAGTCAGAGAATCATGAATTTGGAAGGACCCTCTCAGAAGACCATCCAGTCCAACCTCCTGGTGAGGCCAGGAGTCCAAATCAAAGCAACAGTGTCATTTTTCTCTTCAACGCCTCTACCATTGGAGTACTTACAAATTCCCCCTGAGGTCGTGGGTTCCATTGCAGTACTGCTCTAACAGTCCGGAAGTTTTCCCTGATATTCAACTGAAATCTGGCTTCTGGAAACTTGAGTCCATTGTTGAGGCCCCATCTGGTGTCCATTGTTGATCTATGGCAGTGATGGCGAACCTATGGCACGGGTGCCCAAGGTGGCACTCGGAGCCCTTTCTGTGGGCACCCAACATCACCCCTTCATAGCCACCTGTATACAGGTTAAATTACTGTATTGGCACTTTGCAAAAAAATTAGTGGGTTTTGAATTGCAGTTTGGGCACTCGGTCTCTAAAAGGTTCGCCATCACTGATCTATGGTGAGGCCCCATATGGAGTACTGTCTGTGTACAGTTCTGGTCATCATCCCTCCCCTGAAGGATATTATGGAAATGAATAAAGTGCAGAGGAGGGCAACCAGAATTATTAGGGGACTGGAACACCTTCCTTACCATCTGAGGCTGCAAGGGCTGGCCCTCTTCACTTTTGAATGAGGGCGCCTAAGAGGTGACCTGATTGAAGTTTATAAAATCATACACGGTATGGAAAAAGTAGATAAGGGAAAACTGTTTTCCCTATTGTACAACACTAGAACTAGGGGGGCCTCTATGAAACTTTTGGGTGCTAGATCTCAAACAAATAAGAGGAAGTCCTTTTTCACCCAGAGGATCACTGGTCTGTGGAACTCCCTGCCAGAAGAAGTGGTGACAGCTGTCAGCCTTGACTGATTTAAGAAAGGATTTGACAAGTTCATGGAGAACAAGGGTCTCCATGGCTATCATGATGGATGCCTAAGGACAACCTCTAGGTGGGAGAAAGAGGCAGGATATCTCTCAATGCCAGTTGCAGGGAATCTTAAGCAGGGGAAGACATCTGCTTGGGAATACCCTGAAGCCAATGGTGAGCCACCTTGTGAGACAGAAGGCTGGACTGGATGGGCTGTGGCCCGTTCCAGCAAGGCTGTTCTTATGTTCTTATGTTGCGTGTCATGCACTTTGGGGTGATCAAGAACAGATCCTGCCCCTCCTCCAAAGGACTACCTTTCGAGTCTTGGAAACAGGCTTCCATAACTTTCCCCAGCTCTATCATCAGGGTTTCAATGTGCGAAAGAGACCCAGCACTTGCTTCTTCGGTTCAAGCCTTTGGCTGACTTTCAGAAGTGTGTGAAATGCAGAGGCACAGAACCGCCTTGCTCAGGATGGCCATTAGCAACCTCTCCTGTGTGTAGGGTTGCTTCCATGCCGCCTCCGTGCTCGGAATGAAGCAATAGGCAGGCCCGTGACCAGTACCGAGCGCCCACGGGCAGACTTGCATGGATGGACACGGAATCCCAGTCTTGGACTGGATAAGAAAGAAAGATTGATCAGTCTTTTTTTACTCTGGGAGACAAACAGGTAGTCAAAGCATGGCCTCCTAGCTTCCTGTTTCCCTTTCAAGCCAGGCACTGCTTGTCACTTCTTAACTCAACTTCCTATCCTAGGAGGGAAGATGGTTTCTGATCTGCAGGATGTTTGCAGGGTTGACCAAGTCCTAAACGATGCTTGCCACACTCGTCTCTTCTGGGCCACGCAGGAAAGTGTTCTTCAGCGTGCCACTGAAAGGAATGGGTATTGGGTCCATTACCGGCAGGCAGAGACACTGCAAAATGCAATGAGCAGTCTGGGTCTCGAAGACAGGAAAGGGATTTATTTGGTTGACAACCAGAGAAATCTCACTTGATCCAAAACAAGTGAGAAGTCCACCGAACAAAGAAAATGCAATATATTTTATAGACTTACAATCACTCTTCTTCCCCCGCCCATCCGATTCTGCGTCATACACATCTGTTACATACATCAAACATTAATTGACATCTTTGGCAATTTATTTTGTATTCCTGACACCAATTAAATGTATTCTTTGGGTCCGTAATTGCCATGTTTGATCTAACTTACACAGGCTGGGAGTGCCTGTCCTTGGTATCATCTTTGCTAGGGAAGCGCTCCAGGTGAGCTCACAAAGAGAGAAACAGAGATAAGATTTTCTTGGACGGCTGGCTACATGTTAATTAACTGTGTGTAAGATAAATTGGCCTCTATACAGCTACAACTTAATTGACGTCCTTGGATTCATTGCGCTTGCTCAGAGACATTCCAGATCTATAACGGATGTCTCTCTTTTTAGTGGTCTGCCTTGCCGGAAGGCCTGACCAAAGTTTGTTTTGCAAGAATCAAGGTTCGTCTTGTGACATAATAATATACATGTGGATACATGTGGAGTGCTGAGTGGATATCACTATCTTTAAATAGGTATCACTATCTTTAAATAGATATCACTATCACTATCTTTAAATAGATATCACTATCACTATCTTTAAATAGGCGCCAGGTAAAAACCTTCCTGTTCCAGAAGTTTTTTAATTGATACAATTTAGATTGTGGGTCTTCTGATGGCAATTTTAGTGTGATGTTTTAGTATAAGGTTTTTATTGTTGTTTTAATTATTTATTGTTGTTTGATGTTTTTAACTGTTTTAATTCCTTGATTGTAAGCCGCCCAGAGACCTTTGGGTAGTGGGCGGCATATAAGTTGTAAAAATAAATAAATAAATAAATAAATAAATAAATATATAATTTGTGTCACTTGTGTGGCTATATATAGCTTGGAATACTTTGCTATTGAATACATGAGGATTGTCAAAGCCTGGGGGTTACTAAAACAGCTACAGATGCTTGATCAATACCCTTCACCACCAAATATTCTTGGGTTTCTTGAAAAAGGTATGGCATTGTGTAGAGCTGGTAACTGCAGGATAGTTCAATTCTGCAAGTATTTATTGGGGAGCACCTAGCAATCTGGAAGCAAAACAGCCTTTTCTCAGCTATACAGTCCAAAAGAGTATTGTGGTGCCTTCTGCTCTGAAAATTCAATATGCCTTCAGACAAGATCTCTCCGGAAGACACAATAATGCTGGAAAAAGCTGAAAGGAGCAGGAAAAGAGGACCACCAAACACGAGATGGATTGAATCTCTAAAAAGGAAGCCATGTAGTTCTGTGTAGTTCTGCTGGGTGCCTTTTTTGTTCTTGCTGCTAATTCTTGGTTGTTGCCGTTGTTGTTTTTGTTTTATTTATTATGTACACTGCCTTGAGTTCCCTTCGGGGAGCAGGCGGTATATAAATTTTAAAGTAAGTAAGTAAGTAAGTAAGTAAGTAAGCAAGCAAGCAAGCAAGTAAGTAAGTAAGTAAATAAATAAATAAATAAATAGGCTCTTGAAGGCATGGACACCATCCATTCATGGGGTCACCGTAACTCGGAGGCAACTTGAGAAGAGATGAAAGCAACGACGAAGTTTAGTTGCTGGCTGTTAAGCTAAAACACACTGGTACTTTTGGCCTCACACTATTGGCGTGAAACTGAATGTGGCCGCTAGACTGAAATATGTTTCTCATCCAGGTTTAAAATGTCACCACCATTCCTCCAGGTGTAGCAAAGGCATTTGAGGGCTGAGGGGATAGCTTGAGGGAATAAGGGAGGCGCCTGGAAGTTGAGGGAATAAGGGAGGTGCCTGGAAGAAAAAAACCACACACACAGCAGCCCAGAACAGTGGGAAGAAAAAGAATAAGTTTTTCCCCTCTCCGCCTGCTGCCTTTTATTTACCTATTGGGTTACAAGTTACAATTTCCAGAATAACAAGGGAATGGTTAACTTGCTGATTCTTAGACAATCAGGAATGCTTACAGGTCAGGAATGTTGGGGGCTCAGGAATTATGCCAGCGTGGCAGACGTCAGGTGCCGGTTCTAGAGGCAAGCTGTTGCGAGCCTCCTGACTCAAGCTTGTTGCTTGGCATATCCAGCGCCATCTTTGGCCTAGCTTTACCTGGCGTATTCCCACAGAGGGCTGTTCTGGGCAGGAAAGCACCTGGACGGCACCCATAATATGTTTTCAATGAACGGCTGATGCATCTTGTAGCACCTAAATCGAAATGGCAGCCACCCAGGAAAGAATAAGCAACAGAAGTGTTACCCGTTTTTACAGATTATTTTGAGTCCGTGCTTGGCTCGGAACCAGTGTCCAATAATTAAATTCAAATAAAGTAAGGAAGCGCAAACACTGAACTGTTCAATTCTGATTTATTGCAGCCAAGCCAAATATCAGTCAGTGGTCTCACCCTGGATGGTGTGAGTAAGCCCTGAACATTTGTTTAACAACAGTTTTTATACATACAAACCAGTTCAAGGTTTCCTTCAATCTGCATTAGTGGGTGATTGTTCACAGTTGCATCCAATCTCCTGTGCCATCAAGCTCTTGATGGTCCAAATCCTTGAGTCAATGTTCCATAGATTGGTGTCCTCTTGTTCAACTGGGCCCAGTCTGGCAGAGACAGGGAAGGTGGAACTCTAGACAATGGGACCATCTCCTGTCCCTCAGGCACAGTTTACCTTAGGGATAATCCTCTCATCCAGGTGTTCTGCCACTTCCTGGAGTCATGTACTTCAATAATTGACATTCTTTATGTATTCCAATTCCTATAATTTATCTAGCTAGAATAAATGTGTATTTGGGACTTAGCGTGCACCAAACTGGTTTACAAACACTCGATGTATGGGTGAACTGCCCGTTGAGACAACTTGAGGGATAAAATATATGTAGGTTTCGGGGGACATGAAGGGACCCCTTTGGGTGCCCCTAATCATGTAACCAGTAGCCCTGCTTAAAAAAGGTAAGGTATGGTAAGGTAAGGTATGGTGCAATGTAGCACTGTCAACTGTTTATCGTGGGTGGTGGGTGTGAGGCAAACAGAAAACCTGGAGTGGAGTTTCCTAAACACAGAACAGAGCAAATCAGAAAGAATCTTCACAGGGGCTAGGCAGAAGAGTTGTACGATGACTGGGTACTGAAAAGTAAACCACATCGCCACCACAAGGTGGGATGTAAATGAGCAGGGACTCGGGGTAATTATTAAACACGTCACAGTGCCATCTGCTGGGAAGGATCAAGCACGAATCGGGTCAACCGTGTACCTTAGGCTCGCAGCGATTGCAAGCGCCGGAGGTGGCTCAGGAGTAACATTAGGATGTGCAGAAAACCGAAATGTCGATTTTCCGGTTTTCCGAAAGCTTACAGAAAAAAGGGGAAAGCAGCCAGGCGTAATGATGAGTGCGCGATGTGCATCCACCAAAACCGCACGTCTCCTCAATGCGCATTTAGAAGCGCATTGAGAAGATTCCAGTGGCCGGCGAGGGGAATCAGTCACCCCGCTTGTGCCGCGCTGGCTCGTGAGGTACCGTAACAACGAACTGTTCTGCAGCGGGGCAGCAGAGAGGTGAGAGAGGTACGTGAAGTAACGGCCTTATAGTGTCTGTCTGGACTAAACTCTTATAGAGAAATGGGCAACGTTTCTCTTAAGATGCTGACAGAAGTAAAAAAGGAAACGGTCATTAAGGGTCAAACCTTGACTGCCTAACTGAATAGGGCCATGTTGTAGTTCAAGGGTGGGCCATGTTCAGCCCCCTCTGGGTTCAAATGCATCACTACAGACATCCAGATGCTCTGATTTTTAATACTTAAAATCATCGTTCGGCTGAGAAATCGCTCTTGTGCCCCCCAGTGGCCATGACATGTTTTGAAGGCCCTGGTGTACTCCTTTCTCTCCTTTCTCTCCATCCCCACCCCCAAGTTACAAAAATTAAAATGTTTAGCCAGCTTCCTGTGCATCTGACTATGAAAGGGTGCAAGTTTTTAAAAGAACAGTTCAGCTTGGGCGCCTAGTGGGCAGATGGAGCCTTCCCAGGCTGAGCGATGTGGATATCTTGTTTTCTATCTGCAACATAATCGTTATGCAAAGAACTGGCCCCCAGCAAGCTGGGTTCTCATTTTATTGATCTCAGAGGGATGGATGACTAAATTGATCCTGAACTACCTACCTGAATCCAAACTGGACCGAATTCCGATCATGAGCAGAGGCCTGACTGCAGTATAACCCCTGTGTCTTCTTTTTGTAGTCCTGAGACCTCTGCAGGCTGCCCATGGTTAACTTTGCGTCTTGTTTTACACAACATACAGAAGAAGCACGATTCGGTGTCACTCAGTGGGTTGGAATCTCCACATGCCAGAGTTTGAGTTCTTGGTGTGTTTTCCAGGGGAAGGGGCCAACTGAGAGCACCTAGACCATAGGTGGGACATATCCTGTGTCAGTGTCAGATGATGATGATGATGATGATCATCATCATCATCATCATCATCATCATCAAATTATCACACAGCAGACAAGATAACTACGCTGGATTTTGTATTACCAATCACTAATCGAATGCTTCCCAAGCGTTGAGGACTATGTGATGTATCGGCGAATTATGCGAGCAGATCCCAGTGGCTTTCTGCAGCTGACTGATGGTGATTTTTATCAACTCCAATATCTTATAAATACTTGCTTAGCTCTTTAGGCACTGCACCCAGTGTGCCGATTACCACTGGGACCACGTGTACTGGTTTATGCCAGCGTCTCTGAAGTTCATTTTTCAGATCGTGATCTCGGGTAATTTTTTCAAGTTGTTTCTCGGTGACTCTACTATCACCTGGTACAGCATCAACAATGATCCACACTTTTTTCTTCTCTACAATCACAATATCCAGGATATTATGCTGCAAAACCCTGTCTCACTGTATTCGAAAGTCCCAAAGTAATTTTGCATGCTCATTTTCAATCACTTTTTCAGGCTTATGGCCCCATCACTTCTTTGCTATGGGCAGATGGTATTTCTGACACAAATTCCAGTGGACCATTTGAGCAACTACATGATGATGCTGTTTGTAATCATCATCATCATCATCATCATCATGAAAAAACAGCCTACATAAAATCCCAAGCTAGACCCCCTGAACTACGTCCCACTGGGATCTACAAGACGAACTGGCAGGTCTGGGGCCACAGCCGAAACAGATTTCTCCCCCGCTAATGGATTCGTTAAATGTTCCAGCCAATCTTTATATGTTGGCAGTGGAAGCTGCTTCTTTGATGCCTCGCAAATGAAGAGAAGCAGTAGTTCTTCTATGATATTTCCTCTGGGATTTGTTTAAAAAACATATTTATTTTATTTATTAATTTATTAGATTTCTCTACCTCCCATCTAGCTGCAGGACTACGTATGTGTGTAGGCATTGAAAACCCATCACAATTCCCTCCCGTTTAATCGTGAATTTAGCACCATCTGGTGGAAATGTAAGGATGCATGGGGGGGGGGGAATGAACGAGGTTCCCAGTGCAACAATTTATTTATTTATTTATTATTTAATTTTTAAAGCTTATATACCGCCCGCCTTCCCAAAGGAACTCCAGGCGGTTCACAACAAAATAAGACAGCAAACAGTTAAATACAATATATGGACAGATAATAGAATCAATTTAAAACACATAATAAAAAAATAAAGAAGCATGGGGACAGATGGAGGACCAAAAAGAAAAAAAACAAACTATGCACCAGCACTGTCATGCTATTCACCTAGGTTTGTTGCTTCTTATTTTTCCTGCTTCCTCCTAAATGCTCAAGGCAATAAATTTGTTTTTAATCCAGGACCAAGCACTGTATATTTATGCACACGCTGCTCGGACTCTCTCTTGAACTAGAACACTATTTCAACTGGACAAATGGGCAAAATCATGGAAAGCTAAACAAGGAAAGGGAAGAAAGTTGAGGAGATAATGGGTAAAAGAGGGAGAAACATGAAGCCTGTGAGAACAGGAAGGGCCCTAGAAGTGCAGGGTGTAAGAGACTGACACAAGTGGGTAACAAAACAACAGCTTTAAAGGAACCATGGCAAGAAGACATAGCTCAGAAATTATGGAGGAAGAATGAGATGGAACATGGAAAAAGAGGAGAATGAAAATTTTGTTGATAAGAGTTAAAGAAAATTGATGCATGGAGATGGTGCTTAACACTAGTGAAAAATGCATTTGATAAATGAAACAGGACCATCTTGAAGCTGGGGAGGTAAAAAGAAAAGGAGACCTACTTACATGGAATCATGAGCCCTTTTACACAACCCCTAAAATCTGCTGCAAAACACTTGCAGATCCGGAGCATAAAATTGTTTTCCCACCAGCAGCGGACTTTTAAAAAAAAATAAAGTACACCCACGCCCACTTAAGCGCGCCCCAGCTCACTTTACAAGTACCTGGTCTCCGGAGGTAAAAAAATTTCTGATGCGGATTGTAAAGCTGTGGATGCCGGGCTCTCCTCGCCTTCTGTTTGTTTTTGTTGTCCCCACCACCCCTTTAATAGACAGGAATCCCTACGGGGCTGCTCCGATGGCAGACAGAGGTGAGCGGAGGTGAGCCTGCATTTTTTCGCCCTTTTTTTCTCCCTCGCCTCACCGCAGACAGAAGCAACAGAGTGCGGAAGGGTGGGAACACAGGAAGAGGAACAAAACCCTCATGATATCTGGCTGCGGGGAGATCCGAATCTAAGCTACCAGCGGATCTTAGGGGTTGTGTAAATAAAATCCCAAGACTAGTGCAGTTGTAAGGGGCCTCGAAGGCCATCAAGTCCAACTCCCCGGCTCCATGCAGGAATACCAATCTGATGAGATCTGCCTGGTGGTTCTCCAGATTTCCCTTGGATGCTTCCAGTATTGGAACACACACCACCTCTTGAGGTTATTGGTTCCGTTGTTGTACTCCTCTAACAGTTTGGACATTTTTTCCTGATATTCAGCCGAAAGCTGGGTTCTCTTAACACATGAGCCCATGGTTGCTTGTCCTGATCCTGCCTCTCCTTCAAATATTTGAAAAGTGCCATCATATCGCCCCTCAATCTCTTTAGGCTAAACATGCCCAAACCTTTCCTCATAGGGCTTGGTTTTCAGACTCCTGATAATCCTTGTTGCCCTCCTCTGAACTTGTTCCAATTTATCAGCATATTTTTTGAAGTGTAGTGACCAGAACTGGATACAAATGCAGTGGTACCTTGTATAAAGGAATTAATTAGGGTTCCAAATGAAATTCTGTTAAGCAAATTTTCCTTTATACAAATTTCCCATAGGAATGCATTGAAAATGGAGTAATCCCTAATTGTGACCATTTTTATGTTGTACACATTCACCCCATAGGCAATTCTGTTAAGCAAATTTACCCTATCTCCAGAATTTTTTGTTTTGCAGATTTTTTGTTATACAAACCTTTTTTTCTATACAAGGGTGCACTGTACTCAAGTTGAGGCCTAGCCAGTGCTGAATAGAGGACAAGCACCTCACAGGATCTCCCTCAATACCTCCCTCAACAGAGGTGGCGGCCTCAGGCATAGTCTATCTGCTACTTATCAGGGTGTGCTTTCCAAAGTACCCAGACAAATCAAAAAGCCTTCACCACCAAGGCCATAGCTAACGACCCATTCTTGATGGGTTTCAGCACCTTAGGCCATTGTTCACCTTAAGGCTATGGATATTATTGTCTCCCTAACGAGCCTGTTCAGGCCATTGTTCATCTTATGAGCCTAATTCAGACCAGGGTGACAAGAGGTCAAGCTGACTGACTATAAGATGGAGGACTCGCACTAGCTGTATTCAGACTGAGGAAGCTGTTTGGATGAGCAGCGAAACGTTTCTATCTCTCAAAAAGAAGTCCAGTAGCCATGACTCAACTTCCAGATCAACTCACCTGGATGACTGAGAATCTTCACAGACTCACAGGATCTGTTAATGCAGCCTAAAATAACATTCACCCCTTTTTTGTGGCCACATCATACTGTTGGCTCACATTCACCTTATAATGAACCAGGATTCCAAGATCCTCCTTACATGTAATATTGCTGAGCCAGGTGTCTCCCATCTTGTGGCTACGTGTTTGGTTTCTTCTCCTTAGGTGCAGTACTTTGCACTCCTACCCGTTACATTGCATTCTCTTGTTTTCAGCCCAGTGCTCAGGATTATTTAGATCTTTTTGAGTTTTGTTTATGTTTCCCAGGTTATTAGCTTTTACACCCATTTTCATGCCATCTGCAAATCTGGTAAGCATTCCTTACACTTCCTCACCCAAGTCATTAATAAAAATATTGAAAAGCACCAGACCCAGGACTAAACCCCGGGGTGCCCCACTTGTTACCTCCCCCCACTCAGAGAAAGACCAATTAATCATCACTCTTTGAATGAGTCTGCAACCTTAGGATTCAGCCAGAGCAGAGCAAGTGGTGAGAAACTAACCAATCTTTTTAGTGTATACACACACTGATGTTATTCCAATAAAGCCTTGCACAGAGGTCAAGAGAAAACGGAATTCCCATGGGTAATTTTCAGAACATTTCTGCACATTCTTCATCCACTTGCATTATTAATGTTTGCTTTGGAAGGGGGGAATGCATTTTTCTCCCATCCTTTTTCATCTCAGCTTTCCTGGGTTTTTACTTCCCTGTCTTGGTGGGAATCGCATCTGGAAACAATCAACAAGGGAGCATTCCCCCCCCCCCATCACTTCCCCAGTCCTAAAAGGGATTCCAGGCGAACACAATCCAGGCTTGTTTTCTGTTTGTTCGTTTTTTAAACAATAACAAGAAGAGATACTTGAGATACTGATATTTTTCAAAGCTTCCCAGAATCATTATGCAAGCAGATCCCAGTAAGGTTTAATATTCAGCTTCCCAGAATCAAAGCTTTGGAAAAATATTTGTTCAATATTCAGCTTCCCAGAAACATTATGCGAGCAGATCCCAGTAAGGGATGGCCAAAAACGTTCTAGACACTTCCTGTCTGTGGCCGAGGGACAGTATTGTTTCAGACGCTTTTGGTGCTTTCTATTGATTTCATGTACAGTACAGTATTTACTGTATTGGTTTAAACCAGGGGGTGAGGAACCTTCGGCCCGCCAGACGTTTTAGACCACAATTCCCACAGTCCTCGATCGTTGGCAGGATAGGCTGGGAATTCTGGGGGCAGGAGCCCAAAACATCTGGAGGGCTGGTTCCCCTTTTAAACAAAGACTTTGCCCAGCAGGCATGAGGAACAGGCAACCACAACAGACAGACAACCACAGAAGAGACACACGCGGGAAGCTGAGCATTTGTCTCTCCATCAAGCCCAGGAGCAGGGAGGAACATCCTCAAGTTGACTTACAATTTTAAAAAAAAGTCCACATTAAAGTTCACCAGTAGCACAGCTGGATTTCAGGAAAGCTTTGCCCAAATGACTTGCTACAGCTGCTGAAATTCCCTTTCTAAGTTCTGTCCTCTTCCGTATCCACAACCGTTATAATGGCTTTTAAGAGTGGCAAGAGGTCACCAACACCTGCTGGGCACAGCATCCCTGACTGAGGGTCCTCGGAGCAATGAGGTTCCATGAGGAGCTTACAGGACTGTGGCGGCAGGTCCTCCACCTAGTCACGGCCAATTCAAGCATTTCAGGTTAAGGGCATCCGCAGGGGCCTGCAGCCTGCCCTCTGGTGGGTTAATATGCATTTACTGGAGCCATGCGGCCATTAGCTTTCTTCTTGGCAAGTGAAAAACTGGAGCGTTGAAGTAGGGCTGGCAACTGTCTGCACAACAGAAACTGTCTCTCTGATGCAACAGCCCAGTTCTATGCAAGTTCTTCGGAACTCCAACGTGGGAACTTGCATCTCGCCAGAGGGAAGACCCAAACCTCCCCCACAGCTTCTGCTGCTACTGGTTTTGGGCCTGATTCATGCAGTCAACCCTGGAGACCACAAGGCTGACAAGGGCCCCAGCTGTGCTCCGGAGATTGACACCTTTTCTTTTTGCATCTTCTAGACCAAAACATTTTGCACTGGGTCAAGCTCTTGCAAGGGGCTTAGGTACAGTGAAGGTGTCAACAACCTCAGGAATCAGTCCCTCACACCCTGTAGCTGATTCCGTGCCCAGCTTTAATTCAAATTTTATAAGATTGCTGGGAGCTTAGGTTGATGTTCCATTAGTAGCACCAGGGTCCTCTGATACAGCTCTGGATGATTTAACTCTGCAACATTTAATGGGTGAGCTGGTTTTCATATTACTGCTCTACCACTGACCATTTTGTCTATTTTATTGTTTAAATTTACTGTTTTAGTTGACTGTAAACCTCCCAGAGCAGTGATTTCACACTAACGGATCGGTGTAAAATTTAGCAAACAAACAACAGGACTTCCCCAGCTGACAGTATATGTTTGAAACAGAGAAAAAATATGGTAATGAGGAGCCTTATGGCTGGAAAACCACCTGAACTGTCTTGTCCTTATCAAATAACATGTGCTTTACCTATGTTCTTGTATTCAAAGTACTGTACAATGACTAAAAGCATATGTCATTTCCATAGGAGTGTAGATCCTGACATTTTAATTAAGAAAAAACACAAAACCTAGCTCTTCTCTGTCCTGTTCAAAGCAGTATGTTTCCCATGAGACTTACTGCCCCATTGACCTGGATGTGAAGAAAGAGAACAGCATATTCTTCACAGCAATACAATTCCAAAAATGAAGTGAGAAGAAAAGAGTTTACTTGTCCCTCCATGACCTTTCTTGTTGCTGAGCTATTATATCTTATTATATGACAAACGCTTTTCACCCAAAGTAAAATACAGTGGACCCTTGTATAACAAATGGTTTGTATAACACAAAATCTATACAACATAAATAATTCCAGAGATAGGGGAAATTTGCTTAACAGAATGGTCTATGGGGTGAATCTGTACAACATAAAAATGGTCATGATTAGGGATTACTGTTTTCAATGCAGTCCTTTGGGAAATTTGTATAAAGGAAAATTTGCTTAACATAATTTCATTTGGAATGAATTAATTCCTTTATACAAGGTACCACTGTACAAACATGCATTATACTGTACTGTATGTTTAGAAATCCTTATGACAGATGATTAAAAAGCGACTGTTTACAAAGTGCTGTATTCAAAGCTGAACTTGATATGGATAAAAACCTTATTTTTACAGGACTTCTGCCTGCATGTGTAGGACAAGATACTCTGGTGGGTCTCTAACTGAGGGGCCCCAGGGACCGGCACCTTCTCTTTTATCCTCGGATCAACCCATCCCCAACGAGGAGACATACACTTTTGCACATAGATTTTAAGGACTCAAGAGAAGAAAAATACCCAGAGACAAAAGAAATGACCACAAAAAAACAACAACACTGCAGTGACACAGGACTGTTCTTATGTATATATTATTTAATAAAACCAGCATCTTGGGTTAGGTTTACAATGCAGTGATCAGCAATCCTCACAGCACCACGAAAAAGCCAAAGGGGGTCCAGTAGGCAGCTTGACAACAATTGTACAGATGTTAACGTCCACTGTAGTTCCAGGCGTAAGTGCCTCTACTAGTTGTCCAAGTGTTCACAAGGGGGCTACCCTGCATGATTTAGGGAAGTGACATTGGATGTGAGTTGGGCCCTGGATGACTCCAAAACACATCTCTCCCACAAGGAGGATCTCAGACTGATCTAGAGCCAAACCCGCTCAGAAGACAGTGAGGTGCCGTGCAGCTTTGTTCCAGTCCAAGGCTCTGCATGGCCAGGCTGTGTGGCCAACACTCTCCTCTCATCAACCCAAGCTGGAGAGGCAGGCGACAGCGGGTCTCCCGTTGCACCTTGGAGGCAGGCACTGGGATCAGAACATCTCCAGACCGCGTTGGTGGAGGCGAGGAGATAGAGCTGGTAGCAGCTATCTATGTTGGCTAGCTTTGTGACCTGCCATCGAGTCACTTCCAAATTGCCTGCAGCGAGCCTTTGGGGGGGGGGGGCAGGAGGAAGGTAGCCACTGGCTATTTACCCAAAGGAGGGGGGACAGGCTTCTAACCAGTGCAATCTGCTACTTTTCTATGTACTTTTCTAAGTACTTTTCTACACAACACTCCAGCTCTGGCTCAGAGGAAGTACCTTGCAAAATCTGGAGGAATAGGTTTTCTCCACCTCTGGAATGCAAGGTCCTGCCACCCCCAAAATGAGCGAGCCCTTAATATAAATGGGACATCACAAAACACAAAGGAAAAGTACATTTAAAATACTTAAGGTGCTGTGAGGCCCTTCTTTGTGCAAATCTTTTCAACTTCCACATGTGAAATGGTAGCAATAGTTTAATTTATTAATAAGGCTCATATTTTAATGAGTTAATGTTCTTCAATGTTTGTTCTATCAAGAAATGAGGTCAATTGGGAATCTGTTCCACTAGTTCTTCTCAAAGAGTATGGCCTCCCCCCCCCCCCAATTTCGTCACCAATTTCCCAAGGTGAGATTCTGGGCCATTCATCCATAGGTGCCAAGTATGTATGGTGGAAAGTATTGTCTTTTGAAAACAACAACGAAACAAAAAAGCATGTGTGGACTCTCTTGAAACAGAGAAACTAGCGAGGGCAATGGTGGTGAACCTTCAGCAGATGTTTTGGACCACAACTCCCACAGTCCTTTGTCACTGGCAATCTAGGCTCAGAATTCTGGGAGTTGTAGTCCAAAACATCTAGTGCCGAAGGTTCGCCACCACTGATCTAGGGGAACACAAGCCAACACAGAGCTTGCAACCATGTGTACAAAGTGAAAGCCACACCCTCCATCTCACTCTAGCAGCACTTCCAATGTGAGGTCAACCCTTTTGAATACATAAGAACATCAGTGCACGCAGGTGTCAACGGGCCCCTTCCTATGGCTTGGGCTTGGCCAGGTAGTCTCGGAGCATGGCATAAGCCACACCTGGAAAACAAGATTATGAATGTTAGTGAGGAGAAGGTGGAACATGCCAAACTCCTTTAGCTTACACTGCAAAAGGAAATCCAACAGACAACCACAGCAACAGCTCTCTCTTTGCAACGGGGGGTGTTTCAATTCCATCTGCTGGGACAGTCCAGACGCAACAGCGCTATTCGCTGCCCATCCTTCCAGCCAGGGCAGCACAGTTTTTTTTGGTTGGGATACAGACCCGTGTGTAAGACAAGACGGTGGCTCTCCATGACCAGAGAGCATTTCCATGGATGCTTCTAATGTTCCCATCTTCTCCACCACTGCTCAGAGAGCTACAAACCCTGCAGCTTATCAGGGCAACTCAAGGACAGCAAGGGAAAGGAATCCAGCCACGCAAAGGAAACCACGTTCTAAAACCCTTTCCAACCCGGGAAACTTCCAGGGAACATCACATTGCCAAAGTCAACTAGTTGCACATGAAGTAGGAAGGCCCCCTCCTTTGTCTTGGGAGAAAAGGCAGATCACAGAAGGACTCATTTTGCTGTCCACGGTCTAACTAACCCTCTACCATCATGTCACGCTCTTACTTCTCTATGCCAAAGAAAGATGTGTACCCATCACAGGGCCAACCCTGACTCAAGTCACCCTCACTCAGGTACCGCCTCGTTTCATTTTTTTACCAAAGACATGCAGAAAATGCTGTCATTTTACACCAGTGTGGAGGGTTGTGTAGCCTTTGATTCCGATACGTACCGCAAGTCATGGCCCCAACGACAAAGCCCTGGGCTGCCACACGGGTGTGGATCAAGTGCACTGAGAGTTTGGTGTCTCCTCTGTGTCTGATTTTGTACAGCCCATAGGCTGCGAGTGCAAGAAAACCTGCAATGCCTAGAACAGGGGGGAAGGGCATTCAGAATGACATTATTAACTTTAGATACATTCCTTGACACCATTGTTTTTAATTTTTTAATTCCTGTGTAAACCGCCCTGAGTTCCCGTTCGGGAAATAGGTGTGGTATACACATTTGAAAACAAACAAACAAACAAACAAACAAACTGTGCAATGCCCTCAGTGAAACCCTGGAATCCCCCCCAAATGGCAGAGGTTCTCAGAAAAAGACCTTGACAAGTCTGGCAGAATTTTTCACTTTATGTTTTTGAGCACCTGAAAGTCTCTTTGCCCATCTTGCACGATGAACTGCCTTCTACTAGCACTGAATGAATATAATTTAATTTTTTTTAAAAAGTAACACCCACCATTGAAATGCCATTCGTCAGCAGTCAATCAATGACCAAAGAGCCATATAAAGAAAAGCAGGGAAGAAAGGAGGGAGCCCCTAGTCCCAAAGCCCGGAAGGAGGCTCTCTCTTGGGTCTAGCCATCTCAAATTCTATTTTAAGATAAAGCAGTAGATAGAATTAGGCAGCGACAGTGGCCTCCCACCCGTTCGTGGTCCATAAACTGCAGTCCCACTATATCGTGGAGCGCTACCCCAACTTACAAGGGGCCCGACCTGCATCCGCAAATCGCGGATTTTCAATTATCACGGGTTGGGTCGGGTCCCTAACCCCTGTGATAGGCAGGGGGACACTGTATATTTAAGGGGGCGGGGGGGAATAGAAAAGTGTAGATGTTGCTAATTATGTAATGCAGTTTTAATTAGCATTGTAGTCTGTTTTTACTATATAATTTACTCTGCTTTTAATTTTACCCATTTGAGCGGCCTCGAGTCCCCTCATTGGGAAAAAGGTAACCTACAAATAAGACTAAATAAGTATCTTCAGAATACTTTCCATTTGTGCTGTTTTGGCCTTTATTTTATCTACAACCAATATTTATAATGTAAGGCAGCTGCCTACTTTTATCATGGAAAGGAAGCAGTAAAATCCATCAGTGTCAGAAGCATTTACCAATGGGAACAAACGGAGACTCCTTGGATTTTTTTAACAGTTTTGAGGCTTGGCCTGGATCCTCAGTGCTAACGTAAGAGCTTTCCGGACTGGACGACATGTTCACTGCAAGAACAAGAAAGTAATATAAGTGAAGGCAAGAAAATGAACTCTTGTGATACCTCAAAACTGTAAACATTTCTCAAGACTATATTCTAACAGTACTTCAGGTACAGTACAGTCAATTTTTTAATTTATTTACAAAGTTCAAACCTAAAAGTAATGGAAGCAGAAAGGGACAGGTTGATTTGAACTGGCCTTTGCATTAAAAAAAACAACACACACACACAAATTAATCCATTTTATTCCCCCAGCAAATTGCACAGAATTTGTTCAAGTCACAGCCTGAGACAAGGAGAGGTATTTTATTTCTATTATTTGCTTGAGCAGTTAGTGTAAACCAGTATCTTTCCCCTTTGTGAAGCAAAATGCAAACACACACCCACACCCAGCTCTACAGGACTAATGGATTGAGCTAAAATCAAATACAGGCATTGTAAATCAACACAGTTCCTTCACAATGGATGTATTTTAAGGATCAAGGGGAAAAGGAGACAGGTGACGGTCTTTCCCCTGCTCCTGCGAAAGAGAAAGCACTTTAGCAGCTTTTGAAAAAGCTCTCCCATTCCTGTGGCTTTGTGATTCATGCACACCTCTGGTCAGAATCTGGGCCCATTAATGTGATGGACTATGACTACAAAAGTACCCCACACACCCTCCCGAGATATGCTGGCTGGAGAAATCTGGCAGCTCAGTTCGAAAACATAGCATTTCCGTAACGTTTCTGGTTCCTCCAGGTGTAGAACAGACATATAAGAGGTTTCCCTTCTGCTGGAGTTGTTTTCAGGCTCTGCCACACAGAGGGACTTGACTTGGCGGAAGCACCGTGGGGAATGAAACCTTTCAAACTCAACACCTTCAGCTTTGCAAACAGAGAACTAAAAGACTGAGTCTTGAGCTGGAACCCAAACATCCAGTCCTTCTGATTTTCAAAACTCAACACAACAAGGCACCCAATATTGCAATATGCTGAACTCTTCTTTTTGACAAGAAGTGCTAGAACTCCTGTTAGTATTAAAAGAAACTACTTGCACTACCTCAGAAGGTAAGCGGAAACATTTCGAACAACATAAGAACAGCCTTGCTGGGACAGGCCATCACAGCCCATCCAGTCCACATTCTGTCTCACACAGTGGCTCACCACTTGGCTTCAGGGTATTCCCAAGCAGATGTCTTCCCCTGCTTAAGATCCCCTGCAAATGGCATTGAGAGATATCCTGCCTATCTCTCCAACCCGGAGGTTGTCCTTAGGCATCCACCGTGATAGCCATTGAGACCCTTGTTCTCCATGAACTTGTCGAATCCTTTCTTAAAGCTGTCAAGGCTGACAGCTGTCACCACTTCTTCTGGCAGGGAGTTCCACAGACCAGTGATCTTCTGGGTGGAAAAGTACTTTCTCTTATTGGTTTGAGATCTAGCACCCAACAGTTTCATGGAATGCCCCCTAGTTCTAGTGTTGTGTGATATGGAAAACAGCTTTTCCTTATCTCCTTTGTCCACACCGTGTATGATTATATAAACTTTGGTCAGGTCACCTCTTAGGTACCGTCGTTCAAGAGTGAAGAGGCCCAGCCGTTGCAGCCTCAGAGGGCAAGGAAGGTCAGCCAGTCCCCGAATCATTCTGGTTGCCCTTCGCTGTAAGATCTCTGCCAAGGAATGTAAAATTTCCAGAAATTTCAAAGCCTTGGAAGAAAAGCAATTTTTTTTTGCAGAAAAAATGGTTTTTTCCCATTTCCTCACAAAGTTTCTGGAAATTTTACAGGTCTCTTTACCCTCCTACCAAAGAAGCAAGAGGAACTTGCCAGAGTAAGGAAGGAGGAGAAGGTCCTGTGAGCAAATGCTATAAACGTAATGTAAACTTCTACTGTAAAGAGACTCCTTTGAAGCATGTGCAAGCCATATGCCTGCTTTTAATTCCACAATGAAAGAAGGCCAAGCTATTAGAAATGTCTTCAGTCTGACAATGATTTATTCACTGATTATTCCCCCACCACGATTCGTTATGCAAGAAAGTATTCTAGTCAGCACCTATGTGTTACTTCATCTACTGCCACCATTTTCTGCTACGATTGCATCAGATCCCCACTTCCTAGTCTCCTTCAGCGGCACCATGAGTCACACATACTACTACCGGGCTGGATCCTCTGCCACTCAGCCATCTTTCACACTAACTTTCAACTCAGGTCCCTGGTTAACCCCTTAGAAAGCAAATATTGTATTCATGACCTCAAAAAGCTCATGGTAACCTTCACTGATCCACCCTGCCCTTCATTTGATCATTCTCTTTTGCCTAATTTCCCCACCTTTGTTTTAAAGGGGCAGCGTCTGCCATGTGTGCTGGGGGTGGGGGCAGGGGACTGATCCTGATCCAAGCTCCCAAGTGCATTTATATTTGAGAAATTTTTTTACTTTTAATTAACTTAAAGCACCAGGATGGAATCTCAAGCAACTTGTTGATGCCTCCTCAACCAGTGGTGGCCAAGGAAGCACATTTATGAGAGAATACCTGGCTACTGGAAGACCAAAGCTACCCACCCACATATTTTTTTTAACCTAAGGGAGGCCCAGATGAAAAGGCAGCAGGGGCAAGCAGTGCAAAAGCACCTTCCTAGAATGAACTCCTGTAGGTTCCAGAAGGAAACCCCCAGTTCAAAGATTAGCCAGCGTTTGACAAAACATGGAATAAATTTGAGATCTAACAGACGTATTTGGAAGGGGTGGGGAGAGAAAATACTGTAAAAGTTAAATATATTTATTTTATTTATCTATTTTGAATATTTTTACCCTACCTTTCTCCTTGGAAAAGGACCTAGTGGGGGACAATATACAGCCCAGAGCATTTAAGATATATTCAAGTTTGGTGGGGGGGAGGGAAAGAGAGAATGTGTGTGTGTGTGTGTGTGTGTGTGTGTGTGTGTGTGTGTGTGTGTGTGTTGTACACACATGCACACACAAAAGTTAAATATATCAAGTAAAATGTCTGTGAAGATTCTCAGTCATCCAGGTGAGTTTATCTGGAAGTTGAGTCCTGGCAACTGGACTTCTTCAGAGACTGAAACATCTTCCTGAGTCTGCAATGACTGGACTTCCAGATAAACTCACCAGGATGACTAAGAATCTTTATCTTCAGAGGCACATTGTCCATCTTATGAGACTACTATATTTCAGATCAGGGTGACATGAGGTCAAAGTGAACTATATAATGGAGGACTCGCAACTAGCTTTCTTCAGACTGACAAACCTACTTGGATGAGCAGCGAAACGTTTCAGTCTCTCAAGAAAAAGGAGTCTAGTTGCCATGACTCCACTTCCAGATATTTCAAATAAAATAACTGAATGATTTAGAGGGAATCAGAAGTGTGTATAGGTGAAATGGAGAGAGGACCCTTCCCCATTCCTTTTACCCCTGTAGATCCTCACTCTTACAGGCTGTGAACTGCCCATAAACGTGGCTTTTGCACGAGATGAGCGGTAGAGAAACGTAAGAACCAGACAGGCAGGCAGGCAGGCAAGGCAGAACTAAACAGACGAAAGACATTAAACATGGGAAGGCATAAAGTTTAAAGCACAGATAACGCCGAATGAGTGATCTTATTAATAACAGTGATCTTATGAATAACGAATAACATTAAACATGGGAAGGCATAAAGTTTAAAGCACAGATAACACCGAACACGTGATCGATCTTATTAATAACAGTGATCTTATGAATAACGAATAACATTGAACACGGGAAGGCATTAAGTTTAAAGCACAGATAACGCTGAATAAGTGAACGGAAAAAAATACAATAAAATTCAAAATATGCCAAAGAAAAGGAGCTTGCAGCAGGAGGCGGCTGGGCTGGAACCCAATGCCCTGGTTGTGGGCCTGGAGGGGGGGGGGCACTGCGGCCCCTTCCCTTCTTTTCCCGGAGGGGGGTGCCCCCCCCAACCCCAACACTTTTCCTCTTCTTTCAACCCCCCCCCAAGTCGGCTCCCCCCTCCCTTTCTGCCCCCCCCCAAAAAACCGGACAAAATGGCTCCTCCATGGGCATTTAAAGGCAGCAGCTGGGATTTCAAACAACCCCCCACCCCCTTTAATTGGGGCTCTTGCCCCCCCCCATCTAGGACCTTCTCCCCCCCCCCCCACGCGCTCACCTCTGCAGGCACAGCCTCCTCCTCCTCCTCCTCCTCCTTCTCCGGCGAAAGTGACCCTGCAATAGCCCCGCCCCCTCCGCCCGCACACAGGGTCTCTACGCAGCAGCCACGCCACGCCCATCCGCCCGCCTCCCCTGATGACGTCACGCCCATTGACGTTGAGGGCTCCCCCTCTCCTCCCCCCCCCACCAGGCGGTCGGTGGGCGAGGAGGCCGGCGATGGCGGGAGCCTGTGGGGAGGGAGGGGGGAAAAGGGGAGAGGGTCACGTGGCCTCAGGAGGCGTTATTTATTATTTACTGTGGTACCTTAGTTTACGAATTTAATCTGTTTCCCAATGCATGCTCCTAAGTGGAACTACCCTTAAATCCGGGTACCTATCTAATAAAGTTAAAAAATGGAAAAATAAGTTTAAAAAAAATAAAAAAAATATGAAAAAAAATTGTAAGTGGAGCAGACCATATCTAAAATTTGTAAGGCGGCAGTTAAAACACCAACATTTTTCCACTCTTAAGTCCAATTGCTCTTAAGTCGGGGTGCCACTATTTTATTTTAAGAGTGTTCTTTTACCCCGCCTTTCTCCTTGGAAAAAGGACCCAAGGCAGCTTACAGTAATGAGGGATAATATACAGTCCAGTACAACTAAAGAGATGTTCAAGCAATTGAGAACAGGGAATTGAGGGGCATCTTTTACAACATTGATAGACAATGAATTAATAAACGACGTTTTGGAAGAGGGCGCCGCGTGGGCCTGTGCAAGAATTCCAGGCAAAAATCAACAAAAGAAAACAAAAGACAAAACAACAACAACCACATGTTGATATGTAAGGGAGGACATTTGACTAATTATATATTTATAAATATATATGGCTGCTTCACTAACCACAGGTATGGACAAGCCCTCATGTATTCAACAACAATGTATTCTAAGCAATACATATATATATATATAGCCACACTAGTGACACGAATAATGTAGTTATATTCACTTAAGCACTCCACGTATATATATATATAGATAGACATATATGTATCACATACACATGTATCTACAGTGTATTCTTGTAAACTTAGAATCTTTGGTCAAGCCTTTCCGGCTAGAATAGAGAAAGGAACTTCCGCAAAGTCAGCTAAGGCAATTATGAATTCAAGGATCCAATTAAGTTCCAAAGCTTTGAGGATCACACACTAGCAATTAACGTGTGTCCAAGGCGTACCAGGAGGCATTATCTCAGCGTCTGGTGTTCGTAACTGTCAAAATGTCCAAGGACATAAGGATGATCCTACCCTCCCTGGTTGTGAGGGGAGGAGATCAAACGTACCAGTTAGAACTTTTAGGCAAGTGTACCAAAGATGTCAATTAGTGTTTGATGCATGTAACAAATGTATATGACGTAAATTCGGATGGGCGGAGAGAAAAAATGCTGGAAAAACCTTATAAAAATATCTCCTTTCGTTTTCTGGGTGGACTTCTCACCACCAAAAAGTGTGGAGGTCCCTTGATTGATCAATCAATAAATTCTTTTCTCGTCTCCTGAGACTCAGACTGGTCTTTTGCAGCCCATGAAGCGCAGGCACGCTGGCACGGGACCCCCATAAATTTAAATTCCTTACATTTCTGGTGGAGATGCTGGGGAAAAGTGCCACTGCCCCAGCGCTCTTGGGAGTCTGACTTAAATCACAGTGAGAATTCATGCTGACCCTTGAACAAATCTAGTCCGGACCCTCTGATTTTGAGAGGAGACTTGTTCTATCAGCATTGGACACAATACTGTTATTTAAGGAGAAAACAAAGCCGGCAGAACAACGGAGGAACTGTAAGAGGACTGCGCAAAAGAAATCTGGTAAGAAGAGAAAACTAGTTGTGGGGTGGCGTGAGTTCGAATCTAACAGCTCTGTGGAGTGGAGAAGATTGCGGATTCTTATGAGTCGGCCCCGGGGAGGTCTGGAGACGAGAAGGGACGAATGCGTCCCTAGCATCCCAAGGACCAGGGGACGGGACGGGTTGAAAGACCCTGGAATCCCCAAGGGTGGAAAGGGCGTAGGCCCAGTAGCCCTAGCGTCCACCTCCCCAAGTGTTTGAAGAATTAGAAGCAGAGCACTGCTCTGGCTTCCTCAGAGGATTTACTGATGTTTAAATATATATGTGGGTGTTAAGTTGAATTCTTTTTGGGTAACCATAGGGAAGTGGCCATTCCCTGTGTCTTAAGCAGGGGCAAAGACTGGCAATCTTTGCCCCACAATACCAACGGAGTTCCACCATCTTCGTTTGATTTTAGAGAAGTTAGAAAGATCTATTCTTAGGCAAGGGATCGCAGTTAACTGGGGAAACAGAAATGTGGGAGAGTGGTGTATGGTTGCTGAATCACATGTTGGCGTGTATGATGGGCATTTGAGTGTTGAGGTGTGAGTCCGTTTGATGCTTGTGTGGGAGAAATCATAGGAACACAGTGAGACCTTTTAAGCAAACCTATGGGGATAAATTAGTGCAGTTTATGCACCCCCTTTTTTTTGATGTGGGATGTGGTAACATTGGAATTCTGCCACCAGAAGTACTAATTTTAGTATTACATGGAACAAAAGTAAGTTTTAAGAAGAGCCCCTCTAAATAGGATTAGGCAGGACTTTACCATCTCAAATTAAGATTCTAGCCCTCAAGGAGGGCAGACCAATTATGACCTGCTAGCAAGAGGCGTGTGAATTTATAAGGACGTGCTTAGTTAAATAATATAGAGACTAAATACTCTGCCAGCTAGAAGACCCCGCCAGCAATTTTAATAACACCAGGGGAAAAATGGGCAGTGAGAAGAGTACTTTTGAGTACTCATGGATAAACAACATCCTATGTATTTTGTGACTGGTTGGTCACACAAAAGATTTACCAGCTGGAGGGACATTTTACAGGGAAAACAGCATAGGGTATCTGAGTAATGCATTTTTAGTAAAACTGGGTAGGAAACCTGAAAGATGATGGAAGGAAAGGTAGGATGGTAAACTGAAAAAGGTGTAGAAAAAGACAGTTGAATAGAGGAAGTGTGGGAGCAGGAAGGCAGGACAGTGGACTGCGGAAGTATGGAAAGGGACAGATGGGAAGAGGAAGTGTAATAGAGGGAAGGCGGCAAGACAGAAGTGGGGATGGATACGTATAAAGTTGAGAGAACTCAAAGAGAGCACGGAGCCTTGAGGGGATAGGAAGTGCTAGGCGGGAGATGTGCATTTCTAAATTGCCTTATTCAAGCATTCAGGAGGTATTTCCACCCCGCTACGCCAATGCCCAACTCCTTGAATATGGAAGCTTTAAACAGAACTAAGATTTGCTATGCACCGCATGAGGAGATAGGTAGGGACGTTATTTCTGAACTATTAATAATCAAAGGCAGGGAAATCAAATCAGGGGCTGAGCCCCTTCTGGCAGCTGGCCACGACAGAAGGTAGAATCAATGCCTTTTTTTTTTTTTTTCCCCTTCTCCAGAAGTAGTTAAGAACATTTGATAAAAGACCAGGCATTTTAATTTCAAACACAGGGAGATTCTCAGGACCAAACTGCCAACAACTATCCTACTGCACAAGTCTACTTTTTTTTTTTTTTTTTTAGACGAAGGAAAAGGGGGAGAAGATCTTAGTCTCTCTCTCTATCCGATCTAGGCATTATTTGCCTCCCCAGAGATATAAGGGTGACGGAAGAGAGAGAAAGTCTACATGTTCACCTAAGATTTTTTTTTTTCTCTCCCTCCTGATTTAAGTAGCTCTGTGTATTCATTACAAAAGCCACGCTTCTCAAATTAGGCTTAAGCCAACAACAAGATCAATAGCCACTGAAAGGGTGAAATTGCCCATTTTGTTCCAGGGCATTTCACACCTAATACATTACAGAAGTAATTACAGGAGATTATCTGCTTGCCTCAGGCTGTAAAAAGGCAGCCGCGGGGAATTTAAAAGTTGACAGCCCCTCCTTCCCTTTCTGTTCTCGGGGCCCCTTGCAGGGCAAGGCAGGATAACAACTCCCAACCCCTCCTTTCTCTCCCAAGCCACTTGATAGGGCTTGGACGCAAAACTTACATTGAACACATCAACCTAATGCATGCATAGCGAAGGGAATAAACTGACCCCTAAAAGCCATAAGCCAGTAAATTGTACAGGCAATGGCCAGAAGGTCACTCCTCTCCACTTACGGGAACGACCACAATTTTCCGTGCTGCCTTAAAAGCATAAAGAGGTGGCTTCTAGCCGACTTGCAGCATTTTTTTTTCTCTCTCCTGGATAGGGGGAGAGGGAAAGGGGAGTCTATTGTTTAGAAGAGAATCCAGGAATTCGGCCCCAAAACGTCACGTTTTAATTTAATTAAACCCTTGGAATCAAACACACCTATCAGGTATTTTTGCCAAAGAATAAGAGGTGAAAATCTTGTTATCAGAAACTTTAGAATAAAAGAATTCTTCGGAAAAAGGACACAAGAGAAACCTGATTATTTTTTTTTTTAGGATGTGACAGCACACGAAAGCCCCCTCCCCTCTTTGCAAGCTGTCCTGCAAGCATGTTTTTATTTTTGCCTTTGAAGTGACTTACAAGTCAATCTCAAAGCGTTATAGTTAAGGCAGGCTTAAACACTAGAACTTAAGAAGAGCCTTGCTTGCTTTCTTAATGAGATTTTTAGAAGATATGTTCAAACGCTACTGGGATAGTGATTTTACTTGCGATTTTAATGACTCTTAAGAATATAAGAATTATCTTTTTGCCATAGGCGGTACAAGGCTTGCCTGGCCAGTAAGATGTACATAGCGTGTTGGTGCTGCTTTCAACCCACGCCTGGTCTCAGAAGCCCCCCCCCCTCTCTTGAGGAAATTGAGGTTTATTTTTTTTAGAAGCCAATATGGACTTAACGATTTTTCTTTTCCTTTTTTGTCCACATGACACCCGCATGTAAAGGACAAGATTCCCCATTTTAAAGGATGGCTCTATAGTGCACATTATTAATTTGGTACAAATTTCACGGGGAGCTTAGTGGCATGACCATGGAATATCCTTCCAGCTGAACTTGTGAAAACTACTAAATTGCAGCTGTGTACTATGGCCCTTTTTGGGACATTTTTCCCTTCTTCAGACTTTCAGATAGACTGCGCTACACTGTGCCATAGAAATCTGCACACAGTGTACTGCATGTAGCACTATCACACCTGGAGAACGAGGCCATGATCTGCAGATTGCGTGGCCGTTTTTTTGTGTGTGTGTTTGTTGTTCGTCTGTTTCGGTCGGTCTGTCTCTTCCCACTCGGAAAGACGCTGGAGGAAACACTTTCCGTCCTGAGGCATCCTTCCCCAGATGACAGCGTACACTTCGGAAGGTCCCCGAGGCAGCCTGCTGATTCGCTTTCAACTCAGGGTGACAGATTACAATCCTGTCTTCCTGTTTCTTTTTCCTTTCTTTTTTTTTTTCTCTGTTTGTTTATGGGGGGAGAGAGTGGATTTAAAACAGCCACTGACTTTTGTTTTGAAGTGTGGCCAGCCGTGACTTTATCATTCCGCATACCAGCTCCAACTCCCCTCTGCAACAATTTGGTTCAAGCTAAGAGCCGACTTTGCATCTCCTGGATATTCTGCCAGCTACATTTTTGTTTTTGCTGTCCCGTGTAGGAGAGCAATTTGACTTGGGGATGGGATCTGTGGTTGATTGGGGACACCTGAGCACCTACACCTTGCAAGCACTCATTGGGGCCAGCTGGACTCGTGCATGTCTACTGATGGGCAGAGGCGTCCCCGTCATAGACTTTGGCCCCCCTTACTTCACGTACTGGTCTTGCGAAGAGGAAAGCCCCAGTCTGCCTTTTTCAACATTTTTTTCCTTGTCATGACTGTCAGATAGACTATACCACCCTGCTTGGCAGCAAAAGGACAGCTGAGGGTCCTTTTTGTGGGGGTTTGTCTTCTGTGTTGTCTGTTTGTGGTTGTGTGTGTCTGTTCTTCTCTTACCCAGGTACCTCCTGGAGGACGGGCTTTTGCTCTGGGAAAAACGCCCACCCGTTCTTTATTTCTGGATCATGGAGTCGGTCGGGTCTGGCAAGCTGACACCGCCTTCGTAGATGCTGAGATGGGGACCCTCTTGCCATCCATTCTGCTATCCCTCCTGGAGCCTTTGATGCCTTTGATGTCGGTGATGTCCTCTTTGAGATGACTTCGCTCCGCCAATTCGATCGATGTGGGCCCCTGGATCCGGTGATGCCAGCCTTTTTCACCCAGCGTTACCCGCACTCCGCAACCGAGAGGAAGAGAGGCCTGACCGGTGACGCCTTCTGCCCACTGCTGGAGAATGCCTCATGCCTTAGATGACTTCACCCCGATCAGAGGATGCCGAATTGCACCTGACCTGTGGTCATCACCCCTGGTCCTGGGGGAGCCTTTCATTTGCCACTTTTGGGAGCCCCGCTGTCGTCTGCTGATTTCCCCCTAAGCTTCCGGTTGATGGGCTGACCTCCTGTCTGCCTGATTTCCTTTCCTTTTCCTTTTCGTTTCTCTGTCTGTCTCTGAGGGGGGAGACGGAAGGTGCTTACAGGCCACTGACTTTTGCTTTGGATTGCGGCCAACAGACTTCACGCCCGCAATTTCACCCCTTTTCGTCGGGACAGAAACTTGGTGGGGTTCAAATTCAGACCTTCACCATGCGCTGGACCACCAAGAACTTGTGAACTTGGGTCGCCACACACACACCAGCATCCACAAGTGAGCGCTTATTTTGAAGCCTTGCATAGGGACGTTAATTATGGGTCACTGTTTATGATATTACTGCCTATTATTGATAGTCATTGTAAAAATTTTTGTGCCTCTCTGAATGTGCCTTTCATAATTCATATAATGTTCATGATGTGTCACTGAAAATGTTTTTTTATTACTTGCCTTTCTATGCAATTTACATTGAATGAGAGAAATTCTGGCACCCATGGGTGCTCCGAGACTTTATACCACAAAGCAATGGTTTTCTAGAATAGCTGTCTACATTATTTACTTCACCAAAGACAATGATGAACTAATTTTTGCCCCATATTTGCAGGGCTGATTTTGTGTGTGCGCTGACAGCTACAGAAACAGCTCTGCCTTGATTTCAATAGCTCATCCTTGACTCTACCATGGGACTATACCTATTGATTATGGTTTATGGCTACAAATTGGTTTTTCTGAAACTACTGTCTATCATCTGGGTTATCCTGCCTACATGAACAACTGGGTAATTCTGCACAGCCTGCTATAATCTAAGTCTTAAATGCACACCACACACTTGAATAAGGTTGGAAATCATGTCATAATTTTTGTTTTATGAAATCAGGTATTCATGTTTGTGTATCTTTATGAAAAATGACAGTATGAACAATCATATTTCGAGGTCTAAAGCCATTTGACAGCAAAAGGGAGAAGGCTGGCAAAGGAGCCTTGCCCATATTTTTATAAGTGTTTGATTTGCAAACTGACCCTAAATGGAATTCAGGGGTTTTCAGCCTGACTACCAAACACACAAGCACGAGAGCTCACATTTGCACTGCTGCTGCAAGAAAATTCATTTGGATTTCATGATTGTCCTGAAATAAGGTACTGAACAAATCTGCTGTTTAAAGCCTGTTTAGATTATCACTTTGGGACGGGGATCTTGATATCCAAGTCTATCACAATATTATGCTAGCCCCTTTCAAAAGTTGGGAATTTGGAGTCTCTGAACAGTGAGCAGCATGGCCTTGGGAGGTTCCCTTATACTGTTGTGACCATGTTGCATTTCTCCAACAGGGGACATTTAAATGCTATGGTCAGTGAAACGCATCCATCCATTGCAGTCTGCGGGTCTGGCCAGAGGGTCTTCTTAAATCCCAGACATTGCAAAACTTTATCTGTCAACCCAACATTTCACTACCTTTGATATGGCTGCTTCACTGGCATAACCACAGGTATGGACAAGCCCTCATGTATTCAACAACAATGTATTCTAAGCAATACATATATATATATATAGCCACACTAGTGACACGAATAATGTAGTTATATTCACTTAAGCACTCCACGTATATATATATATAGATAGACATATATGTATCACATACACATGTATCTACAGTGTATTCTTGTAAACTTAGAATCTTTGGTCAAGCCTTTCCGGCTAGAATAGAGAAAGGAACTTCCGCAAAGTCAGCTAAGGCAATTATGAATTCAAGGATCCAATTAAGTTCCAAAGCTTTGAGGATCACACACTAGCAATTAACGTGTGTCCAAGGCGTACCAGGGAGGCATTATCTCAGCGTCTGGTGTTCGTAACTGTCAAAATGTCCAAGGACATAAGGATGATCCTACCCTCCCTGGTTGTGAGGGGAGGAGATCAAACGTACCAGTTAGAACTTTTAGGCAAGTGTACCAAAGATGTCAATTAGTGTTTGATGCATGTAACAAATGTATATGACGTAAATTCGGATGGGCGGAGAGAAAAAAATGCTGGAAAAACCTTATAAAAATATCTCCTTTCGTTTTCTGGGTGGACTTCTCACCACCAAAAGTGTGGAGGTCCCTTGATTGATCAATCAATAAATTCTTTTCTCGTCTCCTGAGACTCAGACTGGTCTTTTGCAGCCCATGAAGCGCAGGCACGCTGGCACGGGACCCCCATAAATTTAAATTCCTTACATTTCTGGTGGAGATGCTGGGGAAAAGTGCCACTGCCCCAGCGCTCTTGGGAGTCTGACTTAAATCACAGTGAGAATTCATGCTGACCCTTGAACAAATCTAGTCCGGACCCTCTGATTTTGAGAGGAGACTTGTTCTATCAGCATTGGACACAATACTGTTATTTAAGGAGAAAACAAAGCCGGCAGAACAACGGAGGAACTG
Source organism: Phrynocephalus forsythii (assembly GCA_029282475.1). Taxonomy (NCBI): domain Eukaryota; kingdom Metazoa; phylum Chordata; class Lepidosauria; order Squamata; family Agamidae; genus Phrynocephalus; species Phrynocephalus forsythii. The sequence goes on from JAPFRF010000009.1 coordinate 1,860,438, forward strand.
TAAGAGGACTGCGCAAAAGAAATCTGGTAAGAAGAGAAAACTAGTTGTGGGGTGGCGTGAGTTCGAATCTAACAGCTCTGTGGAGTGGAGAAGATTGCGGATTCTTATGAGTCGGCCCCGGGGAGGTCTGGAGACGAGAAGGGACGAATGCGTCCCTAGCATCCCAAGGACCAGGGACGGGACGGGTTGAAAGACCCTGGAATCCCCAAAGGGTGGAAAGGGCGTAGGCCCAGTAGCCCTAGCGTCCACCTCCCCAAGTGTTTGAAGAATTAGAAGCAGAGCACTGCTCTGGCTTCCTCAGAGGATTTACTGATGTTTAAATATATATGTGGGTGTTAAGTTGAATTCTTTTTGGGTAACCATAGGGAAGTGGCCATTCCCTGTGTCTTAAGCAGGGGCAAAGACTGGCAATCTTTGCCCCACAATACCAACGGAGTTCCACCATCTTCGTTTGATTTTAGAGAAGTTAGAAAGATCTATTCTTAGGCAAGGGATCGCAGTTAACTGGGGAAACAGAAATGTGGGAGAGTGGTGTATGGTTGCTGAATCACATGTTGGCGTGTATGATGGGCATTTGAGTGTTGAGGTGTGAGTCCGTTTGATGCTTGTGTGGGAGAAATCATAGGAACACAGTGAGACCTTTTAAGCAAACCTATGGGGATAAATTAGTGCAGTTTATGCACCCCTTTTTTTTGATGTGGGATGTGGTAACATTGGAATTCTGCCACCAGAAGTACTAATTTTAGTATTACATGGAACAAAAGTAAGTTTTAAGAAGAGCCCCTCTAAATAGGATTAGGCAGGACTTTACCATCTCAAATTAAGATTCTAGCCCTCAAGGAGGGCAGACCAATTATGACCTGCTAGCAAGAGGCGTGTGAATTTATAAGGACGTGCTTAGTTAAATAATATAGAGACTAAATACTCTGCCAGCTAGAAGACCCCGCCAGCAATTTTAATAACACCAGGGGAAAAATGGGCAGTGAGAAGAGTACTTTTGAGTACTCATGGATAAACAACATCCTATGTATTTTGTGACTGGTTGGTCACACAAAAGATTTACCAGCTGGAGGGACATTTTACAGGGAAAACAGCATAGGGTATCTGAGTAATGCATTTTTAGTAAAACTGGGTAGGAAACCTGAAAGATGATGGAAGGAAAGGTAGGATGGTAAACTGAAAAAGGTGTAGAAAAAGACAGTTGAATAGAGGAAGTGTGGGAGCAGGAAGGCAGGACAGTGGACTGCGGAAGTATGGAAAGGGACAGATGGGAAGAGGAAGTGTAATAGAGGGAAGGCGGCAAGACAGAAGTGGGGATGGATACGTATAAAGTTGAGAGAACTCAAAGAGAGCACGGAGCCTTGAGGGGATAGGAAGTGCTAGGCGGGAGATGTGCATTTCTAAATTGCCTTATTCAAGCATTCAGGAGGTATTTCCACCCCGCTACGCCAATGCCCAACTCCTTGAATATGGAAGCTTTAAACAGAACTAAGATTTGCTATGCACCGCATGAGGAGATAGGTAGGGACGTTATTTCTGAACTATTAATAATCAAAGGCAGGGAAATCAAATCAGGGGCTGAGCCCCTTCTGGCAGCTGGCCACGACAGAAAGTAGAATCAATGCCTTTTTTTTTTTTTTCTCCAGAAGTAGTTAAGAACATTTGATAAAAGACCAGGCATTTTAATTTCAAACACAGGGAGATTCTCAGGACCAAACTGCCAACAACTATCCTACTGCACAAGTCTACCTTTTTTTTTTTTTTTTTAGACGAAGGAAAAGGGGGGAGAAGATCTTAGTCTCTCTCTCTATCCGATCTAGGCATTATTTGCCTCCCCAGAGATATAAGGGTGACGGAAGAGAGAGAAAGTCTACATGTTCACCTAAGATTTTTTTTCTCTCCCTCCTGATTTAAGTAGCTCTGTGTATTCATTACAAAAGCCACGCTTCTCAAATTAGGCTTAAGCCAACAACAAGATCAATAGCCACTGAAAGGGTGAAATTGCCCATTTTGTTCCAGGGCATTTCACACCTAATACATTACAGAAGTAATTACAGGAGATTATCTGCTTGCCTCAGGCTGTAAAAAGGCAGCCGCGGGGAATTTAAAAGTTGACAGCCCCTCCTTCCCTTTCTGTTCTCGGGGCCCCTTGCAGGGCAAGGCAGGATAACAACTCCCAACCCCTCCTTTCTCTCCCAAGCCACTTGATAGGGCTTGGACGCAAAACTTACATTGAACACATCAACCTAATGCATGCATAGCGAAGGGAATAAACTGACCCCTAAAAGCCATAAGCCAGTAAATTGTACAGGCAATGGCCAGAAGGTCACTCCTCTCCACTTACGGAACGACCACAATTTTCCGTGCTGCCTTAAAAGCATAAAGAGGTGGCTTCTAGCCGACTTGCAGCATTTTTTTCTCTCTCTCCTGGATAGGGGGAGAGGGAAAGGGGAGTCTATTGTTTAGAAGAGAATCCAGGAATTCGGCCCCAAAACGTCACGTTTTAATTTAATTAAACCCTTGGAATCAAACACACCTATCAGGTATTTTTGCCAAAGAATAAGAGGTGAAAATCTTGTTATCAGAAACTTTAGAATAAAAGAATTCTTCGGAAAAAGGACACAAGAGAAACCTGATTATTTTTTTTTTTTTAGGATGTGACAGCACACGAAAGCCCCCTCCCCTCTTTGCAAGCTGTCCTGCAAGCATGTTTTTATTTTTGCCTTTGAAGTGACTTACAAGTCAATCTCAAAGCGTTATAGTTAAGGCAGGCTTAAACACTAGAACTTAAGAAGAGCCTTGCTTGCTTTCTTAATGAGATTTTTAGAAGATATGTTCAAACGCTACTGGGATAGTGATTTTACTTGCGATTTTAATGACTCTTAAGAATATAAGAATTATCTTTTTGCCATAGGCGGTACAAGGCTTGCCTGGCCAGTAAGATGTACATAGCGTGTTGGTGCTGCTTTCAACCCACGCCTGGTCTCAGAAGCCCCCCCCCCTCTCTTGAGGAAATTGAGGTTTATTTTTTTTAGAAGCCAATATGGACTTAACGATTTTTCTTTTCCTTTTTTTGTCCACATGACACCCGCATGTAAAGGACAAGATTCCCCATTTTAAAGGATGGCTCTATAGTGCACATTATTAATTTGGTACAAATTTCACGGGAGCTTAGTGGCATGACCATGGAATATCCTTCCAGCTGAACTTGTGAAAAACTACTAAATTGCAGCTGTGTACTATGGCCCTTTTTGGGACATTTTTTCCCTTCTTCAGACTTTCAGATAGACTGCGCTACACTGTGCCATAGAAATCTGCACACAGTGTACTGCATGTAGCACTATCACACCTGGAGAACGAGGCCATGATCTGCAGATTGCGTGGCGTTTTTGTGTGTGTGTTTGTTGTTCGTCTGTTTCGGTCGGTCTGTCTCTTCCCACTCGGAAAGACGCTGGAGGAAACACTTTCCGTCCTGAGGCATCCTTCCCCAGATGACAGCGTACACTTCGGAAGGTCCCCGAGGCAGCCTGCTGATTCGCTTTCAACTCAGGGTGACAGATTACAATCCTGTCTTCCTGTTTCTTTTTCCTTTCTTTTTTTTTTTTTCTCTGTTTGTTTATGGGGGGAGAGAGTGGATTTAAAACAGCCACTGACTTTTGTTTTGAAGTGTGGCCAGCCGTGACTTTATCATTCCGCATACCAGCTCCAACTCCCCTCTGCAACAATTTGGTTCAAGCTAAGAGCCGACTTTGCATCTCCTGGATATTCTGCCAGCTACATTTTTGTTTTTGCTGTCCCGTGTAGGAGAGCAATTTGACTTGGGGATGGGATCTGTGGTTGATTGGGGACACCTGAGCACCTACACCTTGCAAGCACTCATTGGGGCCAGCTGGACTCGTGCATGTCTACTGATGGGCAGAGGCGTCCCCGTCATAGACTTTGGCCCCCCTTACTTCACGTACTGGTCTTGCGAAGAGGAAAGCCCCAGTCTGCCTTTTTCAACATTTTTTTTTCCTTGTCATGACTGTCAGATAGACTATACCACCCTGCTTGGCAGCAAAAGGACAGCTGAGGGGTCCTTTTTGTGGGGGTTTGTCTTCTGTGTTGTCTGTTTGTGGTTGTGTGTGTCTGTTCTTCTCTTACCCAGGTACCTCCTGGAGGACGGGCTTTTGCTCTGGGAAAAACGCCCACCCGTTCTTTATTTCTGGATCATGGAGTCGGTCGGGTCTGGCAAGCTGACACCGCCTTCGTAGATGCTGAGATGGGGACCCTCTTGCCATCCATTCTGCTATCCCTCCTGGAGCCTTTGATGCCTTTGATGTCGGTGATGTCCTCTTTGAGATGACTTCGCTCCGCCAATTCGATCGATGTGGGCCCCTGGATCCGGTGATGCCAGCCTTTTTCACCCAGCGTTACCCGCACTCCGCAACCGAGAGGAAGAGAGGCCTGACCGGTGACGCCTTCTGCCCACTGCTGGAGAATGCCTCATGCCTTAGATGACTTCACCCCGATCAGAGGATGCCGAATTGCACCTGACCTGTGGTCATCACCCCTGGTCCTGGGGGAGCCTTTCATTTGCCACTTTGGGGAGCCCCGCTGTCGTCTGCTGATTTCCCCCTAAGCTTCCGGTTGATGGGCTGACCTCCTGTCTGCCTGATTTCCTTTCCTTTTCCTTTTCGTTTCTCTGTCTGTCTCTGAGGGGGGAGACGGAAGGTGCTTACAGGCCACTGACTTTTGCTTTGGATTGCGGCCAACAGACTTCACGCCCGCAATTTCACCCCTTTTCGTCGGGACAGAAACTTGGTGGGGTTCAAATTCAGACCTTCACCATGCGCTGGACCACCAAGAACTTGTGAACTTGGGTCGCCACACACACACCAGCATCCACAAGTGTGAGCTTATTTTGAAGCCTTGCATAGGGACGTTAATTATGGGTCACTGTTTATGATATTACTGCCTATTATTGATAGTCATTGTAAAAATTTTTGTGCCTCTCTGAATGTGCCTTTCATAATTCATATAATGTTCATGATGTGTCACTGAAAAATTTTTTTATTACTTGCCTTTCTATGCAATTTACATTGAATGAGAGAAATTCTGGCACCCATGGGTGCTCCGAGACTTTATACCACAAAGCAATGGTTTTCTAGAATAGCTGTCTACATTATTTACTTCACCAAAGACAATGATGAACTAATTTTTGCCCCATATTTGCAGGGCTGATTTTGTGTGTGCGCTGACAGCTACAGAAACAGCTCTGCCTTGATTTCAATAGCTCATCCTTGACTCTACCATGGGACTATACCTATTGATTATGGTTTATGGCTACAAATTGGTTTTTCTGAAACTACTGTCTATCATCTGGGTTATCCTGCCTACATGAACAACTGGGTAATTCTGCACAGCCTGCTATAATCTAAGTCTTAAATGCACACCACACACTTGAATAAGGTTGGAAATCATGTCATAATTTTTGTTTTATGAAATCAGGTATTCATGTTTGTGTATCTTTATGAAAAATGACAGTATGAACAATCATATTTCGAGGTCTAAAGCCATTTGACAGCAAAAGGGAGAAGGCTGGCAAAGGAGCCTTGCCCATATTTTTATAAGTGTTTGATTTGCAAACTGACCCTAAATGGAATTCAGGGGTTTTCAGCCTGACTACCAAACACACAAGCACGAGAGCTCACATTTGCACTGCTGCTGCAAGAAAATTCATTTGGATTTCATGATTGTCCTGAAATAAGGTACTGAACAAATCTGCTGTTTAAAGCCTGTTTAGATTATCACTTTGGGACGGGATCTTGATATCCAAGTCTATCACAATATTATGCTAGCCCCTTTCAAAAGTTGGGAATTTGGAGTCTCTGAACAGTGAGCAGCATGGCCTTGGGAGGTTCCCTTATACTGTTGTGACCATGTTGCATTTCTCCAACAGGGGACATTTAAATGCTATGGTCAGTGAAACGCATCCATCCATTGCAGTCTGCGGGTCTGGCCAGAGGGTCTTCTTAAATCCCAGACATTGCAAAACTTTATCTGTCAACCCAACATTTCACTACGGAAAGTGCCCTGGTGGATTAAGGGGTAGTTCTTCGTCATTCACCTATTCAAATGCGTCCCTCACCATGAGACGCCACAAATCATTTTGTGATAATTCATTTTTTTTTCTCTTTGAACTGTGCCTATAAGCCCCTTGGGGAAAAAGGACTGAGAATGTTTTTCTGACTGCCCTGCCTGAATTTTTGTCAGGAAAATAGAAAGTCCTTCCATGAGCCATGAAGACCATCTCACCCCAGGAATGACATAGGGGGGGCTCACGCAATGTTCACACTTTTGTACATATACCTTTGATATGTTTTGTTCGTCCCTTACAAGTCCATGACGTTTTCTGGGAAATTTACTGGCATAAATTTCCAGAAATCCGTTCAGGGCCGAGTGTAAGGGAGGACATTTGACTAATTATATATTTATAAATATATATGGCTGCTTCACTAACCACAGGTATGGACAAGCCCTCATGTATTCAACAACAATGTATTCTAAGCAATACATATATATATATATAGCCACACTAGTGACACGAATAATGTAGTTATATTCACTTAAGCACTCCACGTATATATATATATAGATAGACATATATGTATCACATACACATGTATCTACAGTGTATTCTTGTAAACTTAGAATCTTTGGTCAAGCCTTTCCGGCTAGAATAGAGAAAGGAACTTCCGCAAAGTCAGCTAAGGCAATTATGAATTCAAGGATCCAATTAAGTTCCAAAGCTTTGAGGATCACACACTAGCAATTAACGTGTGTCCAAGGCGTACCAGGGAGGCATTATCTCAGCGTCTGGTGTTCGTAACTGTCAAAATGTCCAAGGACATAAGGATGATCCTACCCTCCCTGGTTGTGAGGGGAGGAGATCAAACGTACCAGTTAGAACTTTTAGGCAAGTGTACCAAAGATGTCAATTAGTGTTTGATGCATGTAACAAATGTATATGACGTAAATTCGGATGGGCGGAGAGAAAAAAAATGCTGGAAAAACCTTATAAAAATATCTCCTTTCGTTTTCTGGGTGGACTTCTCACCACCAAAAAGTGTGGAGGTCCCTTGATTGATCAATCAATAAATTCTTTTCTCGTCTCCTGAGACTCAGACTGGTCTTTTGCAGCCCATGAAGCGCAGGCACGCTGGCACGGGACCCCCATAAATTTAAATTCCTTACAGATATAAACGGGTCTCATGTCCTGAACGGAACCCACATGGACTGGGTGCACTGCCTAAAAGGTGAGGAAGTGGTTTGATCCTAGTGTCATCTGCCCCTGCATTTATTTATTTATTTATTTATTTATTTATTTATTTATTTATTTAACACAATGCCTTATTTGGGTGGTTTTACAAGCAAAAAAATTTGGGGACCACTCAGCTTTTTTTCTGATCCCCCCCACCATTTATTTATTTTGACTATTTTGTACCCCACCTCTCTCCTTGGAAAAGAACCCAAGGTGGCTTACAATAAAGAGGGACAATATACAGCCCGGAACAAATTAAGATATATTCAAGTTAAGAACAGGGAATTAGAAGAGGCATCTTAGAACATTAAAAGGTAAGATTAAAGCTACCACAACCTGCATTAATGTACTTACACACACTACTCAGTGCATTTCAAGTTATATAAACATCGTAAGTCCTAAAAACTGCTGATAGCCAAAACTTGACGTGCAATGTGTTGTAATATGAAATGTCAGTTTTGTTCTTCATACACTTTATGTTTCTTTAACATAAACCTACCCTTTAAACTGCTTAACCTTATCACATAATATGCAACTCTCTTTGAATACGAAGCATGACAATCTAACTTGGGAGAGATTATTTGGCAAGCATGCGGAATAGCTCTCCCTCTTCTAAGGATCCATGTACTGTACTCCATAGCCCTCGTTCATGGCCAGTGGTCCTAAGTAGGCCACAAAGAGTGTGAACGGGCTGCACCCACCAGGAGTGGATTTCCAACCCTTATTGCTGGTTCTGTTTGCATGGGTGCTCCTCTGCAGGGAGGTGACACACCTTTCTGCAATGACAGTTCTGAGTGAGAGGTGAACCAGCTCAATTCTCTTTGCTTCCTCTTTTCCCCGAACTGGCTCTCTGGGGCTGCAGTCCTATACCAACATAGCCTAAAGGAGATCATTCTGGAACAGCATGTGGCACGTGAGCTGTGTGCTAATAGCATCCCTCCTTGGACTTGGAGAGTGTTCTGTGTTTGATGGCAATCCTGAAATCCTCAAAGCCACCCGTTGCGAATGCAAAGGGTTTCTGCCTTGGTGATTCTGTAAACATCGTATGCCAGGGTAGTTTGGCGAGTTTATATGGCTGTTTATTGGGCGCAATCACCCAGGATGCTCAAGGGAAGGCAAAGGTGATATTGTACGCTTATTGTTCCAAGGAATCAATTCAGTATGAAGGAGGATAAAAGCTAGGTCCTTGGGCGGGCGGGTAGCCACAGTGGGTGTCATTCCTTGCCATTCCTAACCCGAATCCTTGCAGATGAAGGATAGCTTGGAACCAAAACTCTTTCCTTAAAGAAGAGGAAGGTGGGCAAGCAACAGAGTTTTTTTTAAGGAGGTATTACTCCTCTAGCACTGACAACGATGAGGCAGTAAGTCAGTAAAACTAGCAGCAAGTTAAGTAAAATGGTGGCATGATGAAACTCAACAGTAGTCAGCTCCCAATTGGGAGTTGTTAAGTAACAGAATGCCTCAGCAGTCAGTGTCAGGTGGCAGTTGTGAACAAAAAACACTAGTGGTTTTAAGAACCAACAATGGACAAACAGTTGATGTTAAACAGATGTAATAGATGAAAATAGAGTTAAATGTCTTCAGATGTTAAATGCACTAGAAAAAACAAGAAAGGAAAAAAAGGAAAGGAAAAAGGAAAGGGAAGGAGCAGTTAGAATGAGACACTTGGTGTTAAGTGACAACAAACAGCTCGCAACTGCGGGAACAGACCCTGACACCAGGGAAGAAACATGGGCTTCTTCTACCTGATCTAGGTGAGTGAAGGCTCTTTTGCCTGCTTCTTAAAAATGTCTGCTCAGAAATATGCAAAAAATAATAATACCCAACAGATTTTTTGTGTGTGAGCTCAAAATAAGAACACAAGAACAGCCTTGCTGGAACAGGCCACAGGCCCATCCAGTCCAGCATTCTGTCTCACACAGTGGCTCACCATTGGCTTCAGGGTATTCCCAAGCAGATGTCTTCACCTGCTTAAGATTCCCTGCAAATGGCATTGAGAGATATCCTGCCTCTTTCTCCAACCTAGAGGTTGTCCTTAGGCGTCCATTGTGATAGCCATGGAGACCCTTGTTCTCCATGAACTTGTCAAATCCTTTCTTAAAGCTGGCAAGGCTGACCGTGGTCACCACTTCTTCTGGCAGGGAGTTCCACAGACCAGTGATCCTCGGGGTGAAAAAGTACTTTCTCTTATTGGTTTGAGATCTAGCACCCAACAGTTTCATGGAGTGCCCCCTAGTACTAGTGTTGTGTGATAGGGAAAACAGCTTTTCCTTATCTACTTTGTCCACACCGTGTATGATTTTATAAACTTAAATCAGGTCACCTCTTAGGCGCCCTCATTCAAGAGTGAAGAGGCGCAGCTGCTGCAGCCTCAGAGGGCAAGGAATGTGTTCCAGTCTTCTAAGCAAGTAAAGCCCAGAGCATGTGTTCTGTCCCTTTGTTAAAGCCTTTTGCCTTCAACCATGTGCTTGACTTTGGCCACATGGGTACAGAAGACACATTATTGGAGGGAAAATCAGGCAGACTGGCAAAATGGACCCTTTTGCTGGGACAATATAAATCCACTTTCCAGGGATTTATTTATTTATTTATTTATTTATTTATATACCACCCATCTTCCCAGGGGAACTCTGGACGGTTTACAAAGGAGGCTAAGCAAACAATATAAAATCAATAGAAAATCGAAAGACACACGCACACAAGGTTAGGCCAAACTGATATTTTTTCCTTGCTTTCGTTTTAAAAGTTGCAATTTTCCTTACTCCAGCTCATAGTGAACTCTTGGATAGCTCAGAGATTTAGGCGCCTGGGTGTGGAGCCAGAGGCTGGGAGTTCAAATCTCCACTGGGGCTTCTTGACAAGAGCTAGATTCAATGAACCAGAGGGTCTCATCTAGCTCTACCGATCTAAGATGATGACGACAATGATGATTTATATCCAAGGCTTATAGTTCCGTGGCCTATTCCCATACTCAAGTGAGTTTTTGGAGCCTCGTGGCGCAGTGATTAAATGCCTGCACTGCCGCTAAAACTGTGCTCACGCCCTGGGGTTCAATCCCAGGTAGCCAGCTCCAAGGTTCACTCAGCCTTCCATCCTTCCGAGGTCACTAAAATGAGTACCCAGCTTGCTTGGTGGAGGGGGGAATATGTAGTCTGCATAATTAAATTGTAAACTGCTCAGAGAGTGCTGTAAGCACTATGGGGCGGTATATAAGCAGAACGCTTTTGTTGCTTTTGCCTATGGCTCTTGTGAAGAGCGTTCTCAAGATCAGTCAAAAATCAGCTCATGTGGCTTCCTCATACATGGGTTGTGTTGAGACCCTCATATTTATCAAATGTTTTATTATAAGGCTAATAAACTGGTATTTATGATTTCCCAAACTGTTGCCTGAGTTCTGCTGTATCGACAGTGGTCTGTTTATTTTTGTTTATTTTTCTCCTTTAAAGGATAAAGGTACGAATGTCATCCATTGCTCTTCTGTTCTATGAAATATCCTCTATAGAGAAACGCCTGGTTTTTACATTCATTTCTAAGTCACTTAAATGCTAGTTTGTTTTCCCCTAGTTCGTATCACGTAACATGATTATATCTTTTGATTTGATTACCTTTGAAACCTGATGTTCTTTTAACAGCCTAATTGTACCATTTAATGACATTACCCCCATCATGCCACAATTACATTATTCTATTGGCCTGGTTAAGCCTGGAGGTTGTTTGTGGAGGCTGTTTGCCCAGTCTCACTGCTCTCTTCCTTGCTGTCTTGATTTCTCACCTCTCTTAATTACTGTACTGAAGCACCCTAAGAGGAGACCGTTTGTTTGTTTGTTTGTTTGTTTGTTTGTTTATTATGTTCAATGGGATCTATTTTGCAGTAAGGAGGTGTAGCATTGACTGCGGAGAAGAGTATCTACGTTAAAAGTGATCAAATTTTTGCAGGTTTTTCTGTTGTTCTAGGTTCACCTGCATGTTCTTCCTATACTCAGAAACCTTCTTGAAGTTTCCCTGTTAATTTTACTTCAGCGCAACCTGGCTGCATAACACTACACACGCTCTCAGCCGTGTTAATTTTTCACTTAAAAGGCTGTCCCTCCCCTCCTTGTAATAGCCTTGATTCCCCCCCGCCAAGGTTAGAACACAAGCTATTTTAAAAAGAAGAAGTAAAGCAGAGACGAAAGAGCACGGTTCACAGCAGTAGCAGCAGGACATTGATGAGTCACAATGGAAATAGAATAGAATAAAATTATAAAATTGGACAGGTTCCGGGGCTCCCCAAGGCCACCGATGATTGCCCTACACTATCATAAGCAGAACGCAAGAAACCCGATCCAAAAAGACAATTCTGTTCTGGAGATACTAGAGAAAAAAACACCCCCGTGGCTTACTTCACAGCCAGGAGGCTCCGCTGTCGAGAATCCAAAGCAAGCAGGCAGGAAAAGTTCGCGAAAAGGGACCATCCTCCCTCTAAACTTTAGAGTCTAAAGCCTCTGGAAAGTCAATTTTTCGTGTGCTCCCACACCTTATTTAGTTTGGACTTTAGAACGTTCTCCATGTGGAATTGAACTCCAAGCCTCAGGTGCCACAGCCAAATACCTCAACCAGAGGGCCATGCAGCTAGAACTTTTGGATTAAACCTGGTGGAAACTGAAAGGAACAATAAGATCTTATTAACCTCGAGCAGGTGCAGAGAGAGGAGGGCGACTAGGATGGCTGAAGCTCTGGAGGAAATGTCTTATGAGGAACAGCTTAGGGAGCTGGGAATGTCTAGCCTTTCAAAAAGAAGGCTGAGAGGGGATATGATAGCTATGTTTAAATATTTGAAAGGATGTCATATTGAAGATGGAACAGGTTTGTTTCCCATGGCTTCAGAGACTAGGACTCGGGGCAGTGGTTTTAAACTGCAGGAAAAGAGATTCCATTTGAACATTAGGAAGAACTTCATGACAGTTAGAGCTGTTCGGCAGTGGAAGATGCTGCCACAAAGGAGGGTGGTGGAGTCTCCTTCTTTGGAGGTTTTTAAGCAGAGGCTGGATGGCCATCTGCCGGAAATATTGTGATGAGGTTCATGCATGGCAGGGGGTTGGACTAGATGGTCCTTGAGTTCTCTTCCAACTCTATGATACTATACTGTTTCAGCTAAAGCAAATTTAGATTCTTTGTGGGCATTGACATTCTGGTATTAGGTATATATATGTTACAGACAGACCCTTGGAGACATAATGGTGTTCTGCACAGGGGGACTCTTTTATATTCTCTAATATCCCTGTTCCCTCATCAAGCTTCATTATTGAGCTCAGTATAAAATTGGTCAAACATCTGCTGTATTCACCTCCAGCAGCTGTAATACTTCCTGTGCAGTCCTAAGCATATTTACTTAGACAGAAGCACCTCTACAATCAGCCCTGCTTGCTATCTAGTTATGTCTATATCTTTGATATTAGCGGTTCATGTATGTTTGAGTTGTGATTCGTCGCTGGGTTCATTTGATTTTGCCATATGGCACCACCTGTTCTGCTCACTGCTTGAATTATCTGTCTTGTGGCAGAAACCTGGCCTTTTATTCGATCTGCCATTGTCTGCCGGACATTGCTCTGGTAATACGTGGAAAGAGATGTAAAAGAGACAGTGTGATGTAGTGGTTAGAATACCGGACAGCAGAGTTCAAATCTCACTTGAATATGGAACAAATGTTGAGCTGGTCCCTGAGTCTCAGCTGACTCTGCGTCACAGGCTTGCTTTGATGATAAATGTGGCCAGGAGGGGACCCATGCGCACCGCACCACCTTCGGTTTGCTGGAAGATCAGATGAGTTATATATGCAATGCAAATATAGTATATATGTGTACTGCAAACAGGAAGGGACTTGTGAGTTGTTCTAGTGATTGGAAACAGTAGTGTTGTCACCTCACACTTCCTGTAGACTGGATCTGTCCCTCTCTGCAAAAGCTGTCTCTCTTTGGGGGGAATTATCAGAGCCTAATGTTGCCATCTGCTGGAAAACGATGTACTGTATATCACAAACTCACTTCCCTCAGTGCTCTAAAACTTTTTCTGCCCCATTTAAAGTTCCCAGTTGAATGGCTGCATCCATCCACAGGGGAAAAATAAATAAGCCGTACATTTTTCTTGGCAAACCATCTAAGGGGGGGTGGGGGAGGACCGGAGGAAGTCGGAACTTTAGAACTTGAGACTATGCCTGTTGTGTCCTTACTCCCATTTTTTTGTTAACTTGAGCCCTAAATAATGTTTTCTTGGCCATATCTCTGTTCTATTTGAGAGGTGGAAGGGAGAACAACTTCCAAAACACCCAAAGTGGGTTTCCAGAATTCCCGTGGTATGGGTCATCTTGTCACAACGGAACAAAAAGTATGGAACATACAGGTACTGTATAAGAACATAAGAACAGCCTTGCTGGAACAGGCCACAGGCCCATCCAGTCCAGCCTTCTGTTTCACACAGCGGCTCACCATTGGCTTCAGGGTATTCCCAAGCAGATGTCTTCACCTGCTTACGATTCCCCGCAAATGACATTGAGAGATATCCTGCCTCTCTCTCCAACCCAGAGGTTGACCTTAGGCATCCATCATGATACCCATTGATACCCTTGTTCTCCATGCACTTGTCCAATCCTTTCTCAAAGCTGTCAAGGCTGACAGATGTCACCACTTCTTCTGGCAGGGAGTTCCACAGACCAGTGATCCTCTGCGTGAAAAAGTACTTTCTCTTATTTGTTTGAGATCCAACACCCAAAAGTTTCATGGAGTGTTCCCTAGGTGATCCAGTCCCCTAATCATTCTGGTATATGAAATGTTCAGCCCCAAGATCAGAGTATCATGATGAATTTGGAAGGAGCCTATAATAAGGATATCAAGTCCAGCCCCTTGCTCCATGAAGAAATAAAAATCAAAGGATATCTGCAAGGTGGCTCTCTGGAGATGCAGACGTAAAAGGATGTATAACACTCTCGGGGTGCTATGGGGCCGTCTTCTTTAAATGAGTATTGCAAACACAATGCTTTTTATAAAAATGTGTCCTTCTTTTCACTAGCAAAACAATAGGAACGGAAATCCCCAAATGGATGCTGGCAGTACACATGTCACTCCGGTTTTGCAAATATACATTTTCATTTTTCAAGTCTTCAACTGTTGAGATCATTTTCTTAAAAATGAAATGAAAGACTAATAGCTATACAGTAAATAATACATGAAAAGCAATTCATTACAGAGGAGAACTGAAGCCTTTTATCGAGTGTAGTTTGCCTTATTACTTATTTTTTGGCCTTACATGATTGTAAGGCTTCATTCTTCCATTTCAAACTACGTGGGTGATAACATAAATGGAATGGAGAATACTGTAATAAGGAATAAATTAGGTAGGTAGATAGATAGATAGATAAGGAAGTAAGGAATAGATACATAGATATATAAGAAGGAGTTGATAGATAGATAGATAGAGAGAGAGAGAGAGAGAGAGAGAGAGAGAAAGAAAGAAAGAAAGAAAGAAAGAAAGAAAAAGAACAAAATAAAATGGATAGATAGATAGACAGACAGACAGCCATATATATGTGTGTAGATAGATAGATAGATAGATAGATAGATAGATAGATAGATAGATAGATAGATAGATAGGAAGGCAGGCAGGCAGGCATCGATCTTAGGAAGGGAGCATAAGAAGGAATAAAAGACAGACAGACAGGAAGGAAGGAAGAAAGGAAGGGATCAATGATCAATAGACTGATAGGAAGGAATGGAGAATACTGTAGTAAGGAATAAATTAGATAGATAGATAGATAGATAGATAGATAGATAGATAGATAAGAAGGAATTGATAGATAGATAGAGAGAGAGAAAGAAAGAGAGAGAAAGAAAACAAAATAAAAAGGATAGATAGATAGATAGATAGATAGATAGATAGATAGATAGATAGATAGATAGATAGATAGATAGATAGATAGATAGATAGATAGATAAGGAAGTAAGGAATAGATAGATAAGAGGGAATTGATAGATAGATAGAGAGAGAGAAAGAAAGAGAGAAAGAAAACAAAATAAAAAGGATAGATAGATAGATAGATAGATAGATAGATAGATAGATAGATAGATAGATAGATAGATAGATAGATAGAAAGAAAAAGGAAAAAGAAAGGGGCTGCCTCGGAGGGGCTGTTCCCCGTGGAGGAGGAGGAGGAGGAGGAGGAGGAGGCGGCGGCGGCGGCGGCGGCGGCGGCGGCGGCGACTGCTGCCCCGGAGGGCGGGCTGGAGGGTGGGCGTGGGGCGGCGGCGGCGGGTGGGGGCCCTCGTCCGTCCTCCACCCCCTTCGGGAGGCGGGGAAGGCGCTGCTCCTTCTCCCCGGCCGGCCCCGTCGGAGGAGGGAGCGCGGCGGCGGCTGGTGCTGGTGCTGGTGCTGGTGCTTCTCCTCCTCCTCCCGCCGCCGCCGCCGCCGCCTCCGCCTCCGTCGTCGTCCTGAGAAGGGGCGGGCGTGGGAAGAGGAGGAGGAGGAGGAGGAGGAGGAGGAGGAGGAGGGCTGCGGCCGGGGAAGGCGGGCAGGAGGCGGAGGCGAGCCGGGAGGAGAAGCCGCCCTTCCGCCTCCCTCGGGGTGTCTCCTCCGCTCGCCTCCCTCTTTCGCCGGGACCGGAGGGGGAGCGCCGTCGGGGAAGGCAGGCAGGCACTCGCCCTCCCGCTCGCCCTCCAGCCCTCCAGCCAGCCGTGGGGCGTCCCTTCTGGCCGGGGGTGGGGGAGCCATGAGGCTGCCGGGGCGGGGGCTGCTGCTGCTGCTGGTGGGCCGGAAAGGGGCGCCGTGGTGGTGGTGGTGGTGGTGCCCGGGGAGGGGTTGGGGCTGCGCGGCGCTGGGGCTGGTGGCCCTGGTGGCCCTGGTGGCCATGGAGCGCTCCCTCTCCTCCCTGCGGGGACCCCCCGACGGGGCAGCAGCAGCAGCAGCCGCAGCACCAGGAGGGCAGAGGCGCCCCTGGCGGTGGCCTGGGGGCTCCCTGGGGGCCCAGGAGTGGGACCTGGCCCGCCCCGTCTATGAGAAGCCCCCCGCGGACCCCTCGGCCCTGGGCGAGTGGGGCCGGGCCGCCCACCTGTCCCTGAGCCCCGAGGAGAAGCAGGTGGCCGAGGAGCTGGTGGACCGGTACGCCATCAACATCCACCTGAGCGACCGCCTCTCCCTCCACCGGCACATCCAGGACGGGCGGATGCCCGAGTGCAAGAGCCGGGCCTTCGACCGCCGCCGGCTGCCCACCACCTCGGTGGTCATCGCCTTCTACAACGAGGCCTGGTCCACCTTGCTGCGCACCATCCACAGCGTCCTGGAGACCTCGCCCGCCGTCCTCCTCAAGGAGGTCATCCTGGTGGACGACCTGAGCGACCAGGCCTACCTGAAGGGCGAGCTGGAGAAGTACGTCAGCGGCCTGGAGAGGGTCCGTCTCGTCCGGACCCAGAAGCGGGAAGGGCTGGTCCGGGCCCGCCTGATCGGAGCCACCTTCGCCACCGGCGAGGTCCTCACCTTCCTGGACTGCCACTGCGAGTGCGTCCCCGGGTGGCTGGAGCCGCTCCTCCAAAGGATCGCCGAGAAGGAGAATGTGGTCATCTGCCCGGTCATCGACACCATCGACTGGAACACCTTCGAGTTCTACATGCAGTCCGGGGAGCCCATGATCGGCGGCTTTGACTGGCGGTTGACCTTCCAATGGCACTCGGTCCCCGACTACGAGCGCCGGCGGCGGAGGTCCAGGATCGACCCCATCCGGTCTCCCACCATGGCCGGAGGGTTGTTCGCCGTGAGCAAAAAGTACTTCGAATACCTCGGCACTTACGACACCGGGATGGACGTCTGGGGAGGGGAGAACCTGGAACTCTCCTTTCGGGTTTGGCAGTGTGGAGGCACGCTAGAAATCCATCCGTGTTCACACGTCGGCCATGTCTTCCCTAAGCGGGCACCCTATGCCAGGCCCAACTTCCTGCAGAACACCGCCCGGGCTGCCGAAGTGTGGATGGACGAGTATAAGGAGCACTTCTATAACAGGAATCCTCCGGCGCGGAAAGAAAACTATGGGGACGTCTCAGAGAGAAAACTCCTGAGGGAGCACTTGAAGTGCAAAAACTTTGACTGGTACCTGAAAACCATTTTCCCCAACTTACACGTGCCGGAGGATCGGCCTGGCTGGCACGGAGCTCTCCGCAACATGGGGATTGTCTCGGAGTGTCTTGATTACAATTTACCAGAGCATAATCCCACCGGAGCTCATGTGAACCTGTTTGGGTGCCACGGCCAAGGAGGCAACCAATTCTTTGAGTACACATCGAATCAGGAGATCAGATTTAATTCCGTGACCGAACTCTGTGTGGAAGTTCCCGAACAAAAGGATTTTGTGGGCATGAGGAACTGCCCCAAAGATGGTTCGGCCATCCCAGAAACCATCGTCTGGCATTTTAGAGACGACGGGACCATTTATCATCCCCATTCTGCCAAGTGCCTTAGTGCTTATCGCACTCCCGAGGGCCGAGCCGACGTTCAGATGAGGACATGTAACCCCGCAGATAAAAACCAGAGGTGGAAGTTTGAGAAATAAAATAGCTGTCTGTCTATTCTCAGTCCAAAATTACCACCTCTGGGTTCTCAGAGACTTGATTCTTACTTGATTTCCGAAGACTGCAGCGAAGGATTCTTAGGAGGCTTGAGAAGGACAACAGACTATTGCGAGAAAGCAGAATTGAGGATCTGCCAGCTGGAAAGTGCCTTTTATTCTAAAGCGAGGTGTTTGTTTGAAATCACCCAGCCATAACTTTTTTATACTGTAGTAGTTTTAAAGCAGGAAGGATGCTTGAGTTGACCTCTACATTGTGAGGAATTGCTAAATGCCAGTGAAATTAAGTATACGGATGCTTATTAAATAAGTGTGCATCTAATTTAGTGGTTTGGAGGATGCAAGGAAGAAGCTCCTTCCAGCGATGCTAGCTGAGTGTTCCGCTGAAAAGAGTGGAAGGTTCACAGAAGGATATTTTTGTTTTAGGAAGCAAGGAAGGTGAATCTTGAGTTTGTTTCCCTTCTTTTCAGTTGCTGTAGTAGGAGCAAAAGTTGCATTTGTGCACAAGTGGTAGAAGCAGTCACATGCTAATCTGGGGAAAAGGGCAAAAAGAATATCTTAACATTTCCAATTTAATAGCGGCAAGCAAATGATTCTCCTTTTAATTATGTTAGAAAGCAGGGCAAAGGTGAGAAACGACAAGCTTACTTATTATACCAGCATTCTCTGAGCTAACATCCAATATTTTGAAATTAAGGGGTGGGATTTGTTTACGATCTCCATCTTGTGATTGTTTGTATAATCTTGTACCTGCTGTCCTCCTTAAATCCCACTTCTAATGTGTCAAGGGAAATCGGTCTGTGGGTGGCTAATGCGAGTGTACGAGGAAAGAATTCCAAGTCCCTGGGGGTTAGTATAATCTTGTGATCCTGCCATGTATCCTCAGACCATTTCCAATGTGGATATCCGGGTTCTTGGTAGCAGAAAGTCAGAGTTCACCATCTGCACTCCATATACGGATCAGCAGGAAGGGTCTTTTGGTTCTGTAGCAACAGGAATCTGATAGGAGCAGTGACAGGATTAAATTAGGTCCAGCAAATATATGTATACCATGTATATTGGCTAGACCTCATTGATTTGCTAAGCCATGAATCTGTGTAGGGATCTTTAAATTGCTCACAGTAAAAAATGGACAAGAATTGTCCTGAACCCTAGTGTAGAGTTAGCCTATAAGCCTCAAAGCGTGAATCTTGGTGGATTAAAATAAATGGGAAGGTTGCTCTGCTGTAAATCC
This sequence comes from Phrynocephalus forsythii, assembly GCA_029282475.1. Classification (NCBI taxonomy): domain Eukaryota; kingdom Metazoa; phylum Chordata; class Lepidosauria; order Squamata; family Agamidae; genus Phrynocephalus; species Phrynocephalus forsythii. Next base: position 1,879,557 of record JAPFRF010000009.1, read on the forward strand.
TTTGGAACTATGCGACAGGAACTACATAGATTTGCTTCATGTAGAAAAGGTTAAGCAAGCTTTACCTATCCAGGCGTGTGTATCTGTGTGCGTTTAACTAGACTGTATTTATTTATTGGACAGAATCCATAGCAGCAGGAGGTTACTGTGTGAATAGCAGTAGCGTTAACGCCTAAGTCTGCCAACAGTTTCTAAAGAGCAGAGATCAGCACTCTTAAATCTTTTCCATCAACCCTGGTCTAATTCTCTTGTGTAATATAGAATCTGCTAGATGCTCCTAAGTAACTATTCCAGCACGGCCCATCTTCAGCTTTAAACACCAAAGGCTGACATTTTCCGTCTTTATTCTTGAAGGAGCGCCTGGGGATTGTGGGATGGCGGAATTAAAGATCAGCCAATGTTTGCTCAACGTGGCATGAGAGAAACGTAATCGCTTGTGTCTTACTTCCTGCTGGGATTATCGGTGCTGGTCAAACTATTTAAGGTGATTGTGTACTTAAAACCTGATAAACTTGTTTGACGTGAAATGATAGCAGGGCAGAATAAGTGGGTTTGTCCACCACAAGAAATGACGCTTTAATATCAACTTTGGCTGACTGCTGCGCCCATGTCCTTTTTAGAAATCAAGATGGGAGGTGGAATTCAAACTTTGGGAGGCCAATACACTTGTCTTGAACAACCCTTTACTTCTCACCCGTGGTGGTGACTATTGCTTGGTTTCCTATTTTTATAGTACTCCTAATGTGCCCTGTTTCATTTAATTTTCTCTCCAGCTCCCTTATGGCTTGGGTCATAATGGGCTTTGCAAGACAAACAGACAAACAAAAACCCACAGGCTGGAATTCTGCAGTTCAGTTGTGTTGGCATAAGTGCAATAGCTCGCTGCTGCTAATTAATGAGTTGTTGGTTCTTCATTGCTCATCAATTAATATGGCTGGTGTGTAGCAACGAGGCCATTCACCACTGCACTTCATGCCATTGCACTTTTGCCTGCTTACTTGACCAATAGCATTCTGGCCACTGATTGTTGTTACCTTAAAATAGTGGTGTCCAAACCCCAGCCCTTCAGATGTTTTGGACCACAACTCCCACAGTCCTTCATCATTGGCAATACAGGTTTGGAATTCTGGGAGTTGTGGTCCACAACATCTGGAGGGCTGAAGTTTGGACACCCCTGCCTTAGAAGCTTCAGTCTTAGAAGTTGGACTCATACTGTGTGTAATACGTGCAGAGAGTGTAGATTTCCAAGATGCAGACTTGAGAATTTTGCTGTTATTTTGCGCTCACCAACGAAAGCCTTGTTGTGATACTCAAAGCAGATCTGTAAGTAAGGAGGAGATATACTTCTGATACCTTTGTGTTGGGACCCCAATCTTGAACTGCAGTGTTATCCTGAACTACACAAATCTGTTGCCGGTAAACGTCTATGCAGCTACCCAGACCAATGTAATGTATTATTGAGTTAGCTGTCCTCATCAGCTGCTACTTAGTTTTCACCTATGTCAGGGCGGTAAATGTTGCAGCTGCCACATTGTGGAATCTGTGTATGTGGTTTGTCCTAAGTTGTCCTTTGTGGATTGTATTTTGTGTAAGAATTCACTCCTTTCCAAAGTTGTATTGGGCCCCTTTTGACATGTCGGTACCACAGAAAACCCCAGTGTATGATACAGTGTGTGAATGTGAGATACACACAAGAGTTCTTGTTTTTGCTTCGGAAGTTGTACAAATCAGAACTGATAGTTATGACAAAAATCATTGCACTGGTGCAAGTCTGTGAGATTTCTCTGTGCACATTCATACAATATGATATGCCAAGGTATTACTATGACACTTTAGTATTTTGATGATGATTTGATATCGTGAGCTTGGTGACAATGAGGCGTAGAGCCATTAAGTGAGCTCCTTTTTAAAAGGAGTGTAGAAACCACAGTTGACTTCATAGACTTAGTGCTCTATCAAGCGCTATGTTACTATGAAACTGTACAAACTATGCAATTTTTATCACCTGTATGCCTTATTTCTTCCCCGTCCCATTTACATTCCTAGTTGAAAGATTTGCAAAACATGATGGTAGCTGCGGAGAAAATCACCGAGTCATTTGGTAATATTTCTGGAATGTAATCCTAAACTAGTTGACTAGAATTGGGTTATAATTGGTGGAACTTACTTGAGATACGTGTAGAATTGTTTGGTCAGTATAATCCAAAAAAGGATTTTGGGGTGGGTGGAGAGAAAGCAAAACTGATGTTTTATTACCTGCACCAGTAAGTGCTGATGGATGAGCCAAGAATTAGCAAAACTGCTCTGAATAGCAGTGTTCTGTCTGTCTATCTGTGTGTGTGTGTGAGAGAGAGAGAGAGAGAGAGAGAAAGAGAGAGAGAGAGAGAGAGAGAGAGAGAGAGAGAGAGAGAGAGAGAGAGAGATATGTATAATATTTTCCTGTTTAAGAATTTGCACAAGCATTTTTCTTAACTACTAAATCAAATTCAGGTCATAAAAGGCAACAGCCATCATCTAACTATGGGGTGATATGTGTTGGTAAAACGATGCAATCAGTTAGTGGAACTGGGAAGGAGACAATCTTCCATTGCCTTGCAGCCCCCCTCCCCGCAGAAAGATGGGAGGCCTTCTAAAATAGTATTTCAGGCATCCACAAGGGCTGAGGGAGAGGAGTAGGAAACTAGCTTTTGTTTTGCTGTCATCCAGTTCAAGAAAATACAGTTTACAAGCTTCTGAGACATTGAACATCAGAAAAATCAAGGCACATGTTCTTCAGTGAATGATATGATTTGGCCAATTTTTACTGTGAGTGGTATAAACTACTGACTTCCAGTGTATGCTTAGAAAAATGAATTTTATACATTTCTTGAAAACACAAATAAACATTTTTTCAGTTAAACTTGAAATCGTGAGCTGCATTTTGGGGTCTTCTCGTCTATTGCCATTTACTTTGTGTGTGTGTGTTGCGTCGTTACAGTTTTGACTTGACCCTTCATGACCCCATGTCCATGGAGTTTCCTTGGCAGGAATACTGGACTGGTTTGCCAGTTCCTACTCCAGGCGCCTACAGTACCTCGTATTCCCTGGTGGTCTCCCATCCAAGTACTAACCGGGGTTGACCCTGCTTAGCTTCCGAAATCAAGTGAGATCGGATGTGCTCAGGGAATCTAGGTAGCCTTACTTTACTTACAGTGTTCTTTTTCATGATGACATTTGAGGATCTCATTGCCTATATATCTTGAATGTAGTGTAGATTGTAAAACAGCAAATGGACTGTCGGTAACTGAAAAATGAACAAATTATGGAGCGAAACAAATTTACGGATGCACGAGACATGACCTTGCATGTAAGGCATACGCTAGGGTTGGGAGTTGGAAACGGTGACAGCTGTGATACCATTATTAACACTGGCTGTTCACCAAGCTGTTGTTGATATTAGAAACATCCGGGAACTAGCTAAGCAAATGAACACATGTAATTTTGATTAAAAACTCAGTTCAGTTTTCTGGCATAGGCTACTGACCCCTGAAAGAATTTTCCATATAAGCGACCTTGCTCATTTGTTCTAGCAAAACCAACATAGCATTGTGGGACCTTAAAGATGGTCAAGTCTTGGTATAAAGCAAAGCAAAGTGTTCTGCTTATATACCACACCACACCACTTCAAGTAGTCTCTGAGCAGTTTTACAGTTTTTAATTACAGTATGCAGGCTACACATTGCCCCTCACTAGCAGGCTGGGTACTCATTTTACTGACCTGAGAAGGATGGAAGGTGAATGAACCTTGAGCCTGCCACCTGGGATTGAACCCCAAGTCGTGAGCACAGTTTTACCTGCAGTACAGACATTTAACCACTGCACCATGAGGCTCCTTTTAAAGGCTGGAAAGTTCCCAGATACCTTTACTTGCCTTTGTTCTCTCAGGAATCTATTGTTGTCTATAATTTTGATTTTAGCTATGTACTATTATGCTTGTTTTACGTTTGATTTTATATGTTATATTATGTTTGTTGTATTTATCTTAACATTTTGTAAACCACCCAGAGTGGCACTTGTGCCCGATGCTGCAGTATAGAAATCAAATAAATAAATTAAATAAATAAATTTATGATCAGCTGTGCTGTCTGGAGTTTCTGGGAATAGCAGTCCTAGAACACCTGGGTTACCCAAGATTGGGAGCCATCGATGTAGGCCATATAGGAGTGGTTCTCAACCTGTGGGACCCCAGATGTTCCTGGACTACAACTCCCAGAAATCCTGGCCAGCTCAGCTAGTTGAATTATAGCAACTGCACTTCTTTTTAGAGGCGAGGCCTCCAATTTATAATTCACTTTGATTTCACACCACCCTGGTCTGGATAGGCCCTTTAAACGTACGATGGCCTGGGGTACGCAAAAGTCCCAACTGTGCAATGCTTCCCAACACTCACTTTTTTAACTGCTGGCGCCAGCTTTTCTTGCCGGATCTGACCCTGTTTTGGTTTGTGGTGCTATGTTCATTTTATTTTGTTATTTTTAGTATTTTCATACTGTATGTTCATATTTATTTGTATTTTATCTTGTCTTTTCATTATTGTTTTGTGATTGGGTAGGTTCTGGGGTTGTAGTTTGGGCAGTTGCTGCTGCTTTGTAACGTGTTGTACACTGCCCAGAGTTCCCACAGGAAAATCGGGCGGTCAATAAGTTTAAACAAACAAACAAACAAACAAACAAACAAAGTATGGGTCGGTATAGCCATGGTCTTGTTGGAGGAGGTGTGAAGTATTTTTTTGATTTGTCTGGGCATTGTTGAAAGCACAGCCTGATAAGTGGTAGATAGACTGTGCCTGAGCTCCCCCCCCTCTGTTGAGAGAGGGGGTTTCAATACAGTGGTACCTTGTCTAACTCTAAAAGGAATTAATTCGTTCCAAATGAAATTATGTTAAGCAAATTTTCCTTTAAACAAATTTCCTGTAGGAATGCATTGAAAACAGAGTACAGTAATCCCTAATCGTGACCATTTTTATGTTGTGTGGATTCGCCCCACAGGCGATTCTGTTAAACAAATTTCCCCTATCTCCAGAATTTTTTATATTGTGCAGATTTATGTAATACAAACTGTTATACGAGGGTCCGCTGTACTCACATTCCTTTACCCCTCTCTCAGACCGTTTCTCTTCTCTGTCTTAGGCATATGTATCCAGTTGCCGGGACTCAACTTCCAGATACCCTCGCCTGGATGACTGAGAATCTTCACAGACATCTAGACTAGGAGTTTACTGGAGGAAGGCAGGGCGTGCATGTAACTAATCAATAGCAACGGTGACTGTTGCCAATGGATTTTTTATGTAAATGAATTAATAATCTCACTGCACATATTTGAACACTACAACTGATAGGGGGAAACTGTACTTCTTTATAGACTACAACTCCCAGAATCCCCCAGCGACGTAACAGTCCCAGGGGAAATTCTGGGAGTTGTAGTTCAAGGCCAACGCGGGCCTACCACCTGGTACAGTACTATAGAAAAAGAGGTTTGGAGCTGTGCAGGCATTAAAGCAAAAGCAAAACTAGACTATGGGTGACACCTTCATAGGCTGCTAAAATAAAAATGAAAAGAAAATGAAATAGGTAAATAGTAAAGTGGTTTTAACCAGTATAATAAATTTTTATATATTTAAATAAATAAATAAATAAATAAATAAATAAATAAATAAATAAAATAGGTAAAAAATTATTTTTTTTAATTTTTCTTCTAGCAGCCTATGAAGGTATCACCCATAGTCTAGAACTGTAGAAAGAATTTCCCCGACGAACTGAGGGCAGGAGAAGCGGGCATGGCGGCTTCCTGCGCCCCTCCTGGGCATGCGCGGAGGAGGACGGACCTGTTGGAGGACCTCCCTCGGCTGGCCTGAGGGGGGCTCCGCAAAAGACCGCCGGCAGTGGCTGGCTGGCTGGGCACAGGACTCGTCATCGCCCCATGGCAGGGAGCCGGTAGGCGACTCTTTTCTTTTCCTATCTCTGCGGCCTCCCTTGGCGCCTCGCGATTCGCCAGGCGAGGCCTCCCAACCGGCCAACCGGAGGGCAGCGTCTGTCCGGGGGTGGGAGGGGCCGCCTGCGTGGGCTCCCTAATGCCCCGCCCCTTCGACGTCAGCCGGATATCCGGTCGGCTTCCGTCCCCCCTCAGGAGCGGCTGAGGGAGCCAGCGGGTCGTTGGCTGCGGAGCGAGCGGGCTTGCCTGGGGCTGGGAGGGGAGGCTTGAGGCCTGAGGCGGGCCGGGCCGGGCCCGTGAGGGGGAGACATGGTGGGCCGGTGACCCGGCCGACGCCTGCCTCCTTCCTTCCTTCCTTCCTTCCTTCCTTCCCCCGGGCAGGAGGAGCCGCGCCTTTTCCCGCCGCCCCCCCCCATGGCGCCCATGGGGATCCGCCTCTCCCCGCTGGGGGTGGCCGTCTTCTGCCTCCTGGGCCTCGGCGTCCTCTACCACCTCTACTCGGGCTTCCTGGCCGGCCGCTTCGCCTTGTTCGTCCTGGGCGCCGGAGGAGGAGGAGGCTCGGGCGGCGCCGTGGCGGAGGAGGAGGAGGCGGCGGCGGCCGGCGGGGTCCTCGGGGGCGGCCTGGTGGACCTGCGGGAGCTGCTGGCGGCCTCGGTGGCGGCGGCCGTGCGAGGGGGCGTGGAGGTGAAGCGGGTCCGCGAGGCCAACGCCCTCCAGGAGAAGGCCAAGGGCAAGACCCGCGAAGGGGCCGAGGAGAAGATGACCCGCGGCGACCTCCTCTCCAACCGCAAGATGTACTACCTGCTCAAGGCCGCCTTCCCGGGAGTCCAGGTGGGTGGGTGGGTGGGTAGGAGTGAGGTTACAGGACAGGAGTGGCCAAACTTCGACACTTTAAGAGGTGTTTTGGACCACAACTCCCAGAATCCCAAGCCCGTATTGCCAGTGGCAAAGGACTGTGGGAGTTGTGGTCCAAAACATCTGGAGGGCCAACGTTTGGCCACCACTGAGGTAGGAGGTCCACGAGGCAGCCCTCTTTGAAGCCCACCCAGAACCTCCCCAGGCTTTCCTCTTGGAACGTCCCGGGGCATCGCTGGTTTTTCACAAGCTGGTCCTTTATCTAGGCAGAGACCAACTTTTCCTACACCAGGGGCGCCCAAACTTCAGCCCTCCAGATGTTCTGGACCACGACTCCCAGAATTCCAAGTCTGTATTGCCAATGACAGTGGGAGTTGTGGTCCAAAACATCTGGAGGGCCAGAGTTTGGCCACCGCTGTCCTACACACTTCCCGTACTGAAATAATTTGTCTAGTGCAGTGGTTCTCAACCTGTGGGTCCCCAGATGTTCCTGGACTGCAACTCCCAGAAATACTGGCCAGCTCAGCTAGTGATGAAGACTTCTGGGAGTTGCAGTCCAGGAACATCTGGGGACCCACAGGTTGAGAACCACTGGTCTAGTGGAATGTGTCCTTACTTGGCTGTTTGGAGAAACCTAGGCATTTAGATTCATAGGGGAGCTGGTCTCCCTCACCACTATGACATTGGTGCCCTGTTGAAGCAGCAGCGGCAGGATGTACATAGCTGTTATTTGAAGTGCCCCTGTTGTTTTCATTATCCTAGAAATCTTTATGGTAGCTTTGCAAGACAATAACAAAGGGCTGACCAGTCAGTTCCACTTAGAGTGACCCTCCCAACCTTTCCTAGGTACAGCTCATTCAGAGGTGGTTTACCCATCACTCCTCTTGGTGGTTCTATGGGATTGTGTCAGAAGCTGCACAAGTGACAGGCCTGTAAAGCTATCCTTCACACATGCTCAGAAGGGACAGTTATGGTTTGAAGCCTGATCCAGCATGGCTCTTCTTATGTTCTTAAGATTACCTAAAAGATCACTATTATTCTCCTTCCTCTAGGAGGAGGCCGGGTCTAAGTTTAGTCCCAGCTTGTCTGTGGTAGTTGTTAAAATCATTTATTGCCCATATCTCTACCTCGTGGCTATAGCAGGAATTTATTTTTTTATTTTATTCAATTTTTATATTGCACTATCTGACCAGTGGTCACTCTGGGCTGTTTACAAAAGTTAGGACATAGGCAATAAAAACCAATACAATTAAGCAATATACAATATAAACAAATATAAGAATTCAACCAAACAAACATAATTAAATCTAAAACAAGTTAGGAATGATAAATACAATACAAACCAATAGAGGGGGATTAAAATATAAAAACCAGATCAGCGAATTGAGGAAGGTGATACACACTAGTCAGGGAAAGCACATCTATATAGCCAGGTTTTAAGTTGTTTTTTAAAATTGCGTAGTGTGGGGGCCAAACCAGTATCAGGGAGTTGTTGGTTCCACAGACGAGGTGCAATCACTGAGAAAGCCCAGTTCTTGTTAACGGTCTTCCGAGCTTCCCTTGGAAGCGGCACTTTCAAATGTCCCGCTTGAGAGGAACAAGTGATACGGGCAGTACTCTGTGGTAGGAGTTGTTGCGACAGATATCGAGGCCCCAAACTTTGTATGTCATCATAAGGACCTTGAAGTCAGTGCGTTATTGAATCAGCAGCCAGTGCAGTGCAGCCAGAGTTGGAGTGATACGTTGATTTCTTTTTATGGTAGTTATTAATCTGGCTACTGTATTCTGCAGTAGCTGGAGTCTCTGCATTAACTTCAAAGGCAGCCCCACCTAGAGTGCACGACAGTAATCTAACCTTGAAACTATGATTGCATGAACTATGGTGAGGGCTCCCGGATCAAGGAAGGCAAGCAGGTGTGCAGTCCAATGCCACCTGGGTCTCCATGGTAAGGGCCGGGTCCAGAAGGACACCCAAACTGCGCACCACTACCTGGGGGGGGGGAGAGAGTTGCCCCCACAAATAACTGAGGGAGCTTCCCAATCCCTGGACAGTTGGGGCCCCCACCTGAAGGACTTCTGTCTTGCCCAGATTCAGTGTCAGTCTGTTCACTCTCATTCATACCAGCACAGCATCCACTGCAGAGGGACAAAAGGAGATATAGAGCTAGGTGTCATCAGCATACTGATGGCGCAAAACTCTCTCCCTCCTAACGACCTCTCCCACCAACCTCATATCAATGTTAAAGAGCATGGGGGAGATGAACAACCCCCGAGGCACCCCACAACTGAGGGACCAAGGGGTGGAGGTGATCTCCCTCAGCTGGACGCTCTGGGGTTGGTCCTCCAAGAAGGAGCAGAACCACCACAGAGCAGTGCCTTCAATCCCCAACCCTGAGAGCCTCCCCAGGAGGATGCCGTGGTCGATGGAGCCAAAGGCCGTTGAAAGATCCGGGAGGACCAACAAGGCTGATTTACCCCCGTTGGTCACCCTCAGAAGGTCATCATGCAGGGAGACCAATGCTGATACCGTTCTATGGTGAGGCCTGAACGCTGAGTGGAATGGATCAAGAGCATTAATCTCATCCAGGAGCCCCTGGAGCTTATCGGTCACCACCCTCTCCAATACCTTACACATAAATGGAATATTAGCAACGGGCCCATAGTTGTCAGTTTGGTCCACCAGTCCATTTATTTTCTTCTGAATGGGCCTAATGAGTTGAGTGGCTTATACATCAAAATTCTGAAATTCTGTTCAAAAAGGATTAAAAGCAAAAAGGTAGTGTTGCAAACCCTTAGCTTGAAGTTGCAATGAAGGAAGGATGCTTGAAACAGTACACCATTGTTGCTTCAGAATGCTGTTGCAAAAGCTCAGATCTTAAATGAAACCAGAGTTCGATGGACGGGTGTTCTTACGGAACACTTACACAAAACAGTTGTCCTTAAAGTTTTCATGTCATCCTGTGTGTATGGGGCAGTGGAGGCTGGAGCTCTTTGAAGTAAGCCCATTTGAAGTAATGTGTAGCCTGCATAACTAAATTCTAAGAGTGCTTTATGTGTTATGGGGTGATCTATATTGCAGCACAGTCTTGTTTGTTTGTTTGCTTGCTTGCTTGCCTGCTTCCATTTGAAGATAGACAAAATATGGTTTTAGAATTTTGTCACTTACCCATTGCTAGTTGGCTTGCCCTGAGTAGAGGTACTCTGATTGGGACAACCTAAATGTCCTTCTTCTGACTGATAGTTAGGAGGAGTAGATTTTCTGCAACTCCCTTCTTAGAAAGAGTCTTTCATTTTATTGGTCTGAGAATGTATCTTGAGCTTGTAGGAGAATGTGGAGGGAACATAGATGATATTGGGGTGGTCCTACACAGTGCTGGATGGAGCTGATCCCGATAGTGCTTGAGCCAGGCTCTTGGCTCTGCCCATCTGGCCCCTTCTCCACTCGTGAAGGAGATTGGGTAGGGGTGTAGTGTTTGCTGAGCTCTTGGTCTGCAAATGCCCCCTTTTCAGAAGCATAACTTAGACACAGGTCGCCATATGGAGGAAGCAGTGGAGATTCCAGTCCCCATTATGGTAAAGCAATAAGCTGAGCTGAGGAAGGGTAGGTGAGGAAACTGTGTAAGGGAATTGCACAACAGGCTATCTTTTTTTCTGAAGAACAGTGTTTCTGGGGAAGGGGTAAGTACTCTGCCACGCCAGTAGACCCTGGGACCGTCTTAGTGGATAATGTTTTTTTAAACAAATATCCATTATAAGTTTCTAGCCATCCATGGTAGAGGAATGGTGTTAACACAGAGATATGTGTTTCAGACTAATAGGAAGAAATTCCACGGCTGTTTTTCTTTGCTGTACAGCTGTTAATCAGACAAAAGCCTCCCAGAAAGATTATGTTACTGCTGCTAGTACTATTAATTTTACTTATGAACTTGAATTTCTTTGTTGAGAAATATAAGGACACACATATATGTTACGTAAGAAGAACATAAGAAGAGCCATGCTGGATCAGGCCAAAGGCCCATCTAGTCCAGCTTCCTGTATTTCACAGTGGCCCCACCAGATGCCTCTGGGAGCGCATGAGACTAGATCTCTGTCTCCTGATACCACTCCCCTGCATCTGGCCCTTGAAGTACCCCGGTTTTAAGCCTGGAGATGACACATCTCCATCATGGTTTGTAACCTGTGGTCGACTTTTCCTCCAGGAATCTGTTCAATCCCCTTTTGAAGGCATCCAGGCCAGATGCCATCACCACCTCCTGTGGCAGGGAGTTCCACAGACTAACAACACGTTGGGTGAAAAAAATACTTTCTTTTGTCTGTTCTCACTCTCCCAGCCCTCAGTTTGAGTGGATGTCCCCTAGTTCTGGTATTTTGTGAGAGGGAGAAGAGCATCCCTCTATCCACTTTACTCATGTCCTGCATTATTTTATACGTCTCGATCATATCCCCCCTCAGGCGCCTTTATTCAAGACTAAAGAGCCCCAAATGTTTTAGTCTTTCCTTTTTATCAGGTGTTATAAATTTCATGGGTTGTTCAGTGTTTGTATTCTGGCTGTTTAATGGATGAAGTTTCTGGGAAAATAATGCATGTTAAAAACAAAACAGAATGGCATGTTGTAGATCAAAGTGTTTGTGCCTCATGGGAAGAATACCAGTGTTGCAATTTCACAGAGAGGCAGTCACCTGCACGATTTTACACGGGCTTGCTTGCAGGTAGATGTTCCAGGGGAGGAAGGGAAAGTTTTGCCATGATGATGATGACGTGCTTATTTATTTAGAAAGGGCGTCTATTTTGATTATTAGATAAATACTGAGGAACACGTCAGTGCAGATGACGAGGAGGTAGTTCCCTGGGACCGCACCGTTCCTGAAGAAATAAAGCGACAGATTCAGCCTAATTTTGTTCAAGCAGATAGTGTTACTGTGTGGATTGATCCGTTAGATGCAACTCAAGAATATACAGGTAACAGTATCAAATTACTTTTCATTTGTTACCTCTATGTCGTTTCCGCCGTTTCCTTATAATGCAACCTGGCACAGTGCTTTCATGACTGTTGTGAATTAAATGAAAAATGAATTTTGCAGTTGGTTAACAGAAGAAAGGTTGATTTAAATTGCCTTACTGTAACCACAACTTATACTGACGTAAATCATAGTTAGAGTAGACTTATAGGAATCAATGGAATTTATGGAAGAGTTGACTTATTGAAACCCCACTGATTCAGTGGGCTTAATGCAGTGGAACTTTCTACTCTAAGCCACAGGGTTTTGGCCCTTGTCTTAAAATGCCCTGATTAATAATATCTTGAATATTAAAAGATTAAGCATCCCTTTGCTGAGCCTTTTAGCATTTGTTGAGACTGGTGTGACTTGATCTACTCTTTCTACATTCTCATTAGAAAATCTTCGGCAGTATGTTACAACAATGGTGTGTGCAGCTGTGAATGGTGAACCAATTATAGGAGTAATACACAAGCCATTTTCTGGATATACAGGTGTGTGGTACTGTTATTTCAGTTTGAAATGTTGTGAGTAATTGTGACTACAGTGATGCCTTGAATTACGAATGCCTTGAACTTCAAAAAAATTGAAATACGAAGGGAAAGCCTAACCTGTCAAAATCATCAGGGTGTTGGGTGCGCCTACAGCCATGTGATTTTGACAGCTCCCTGGCCTGGCAGATTTCCCTTCCTTTTTTTTTTTTTTTTTTTTTATTTTTTTGCTGTTGGAAAGCAGGTGGGCAGCGGGGGTCTGTGCCTTCAGACCCCCACTGCCCACTTGCTAATCCTGGTTGCCCTGACCACTGGGGCATGCGTGCCATTGAAAGAGCAAGCTATGTGCGTGCACACCGTCTGCTCTTTGGATGGCACGTGGGGATCTTTGAAAAGCAGATTCTTGCTGCGGGGAGCCGCAAAAATCTGCATTTCAAAGACCCACGCCCAGGAGGCAGGGGCCATAGCTTCACTCCTGCCTTCCAGTCTGGCTTCAGCCAAATGGCTGCAGCAAGAGTGGGTGGAAGGAGTAAAGCCACTGGCCACCGTTGACCACTGCCACACAGCTGATGTTGACGGCTCATTGAGGGCAACCCAACAAAGCAAGGGAAGCTGTTCCCCTGCTTTGCTGGGTCCTCACAGGCTTCCCATAGGAATGCATTGATAGCCTTTTGTGATCCGTCCCCTTCCCAATGGATTATAAGAACATAAGAACATAAGAGCATAAGAACATAAGAAGAGCCATGCTGGATCAGGCCAAAGGCCCATCTAGTCCAGCTTCCTGGATCTCACAGTGGCCCCACCAGATGCGTCTGGGAGTGCACGAGACTAGATCTCTGCCTCCTGATACCACTCTCCTGCATTTGGTCCTTAAAGCACCCTGGTTTAAAGCCTGGAGATTACACATCTTCATCATGGTTTGTAACCCGTGATGGACTTTTCCTCCAGGAATCTGTCCAATCCCCTTTTGAAGGCATCCAGGCCAGATGCCATCACCACATCCTGTGGCAGGGAGTTCCATAGACTTACAACGCGCTGGGTGAAAAAAATATTTTCTTTTGTCAGTTCTTACTCTCCCAGCACTCAATTTGAGTGTATGTCCCCTAGTTCTGGTGTTTTGAGAGAGGGGGAAGAGCTTCCCTCTATCCACTTTACTCATACCCTGCATTATTTTGTATGTCTCAATCATATCCTCCCTCAAGCGCCTTTTTGACTTTGTTTTAGCCTTTCTTCATAAGGGAGGTGCCCCAGCCCAGTAATCATTTTAGTCGCTCTCTTCTGCACCTTTTCCAATTAATCGGTTTTCAGTGCATTCCTATGGGAAACCATGATTTGAACGATGAAACATTTTTAATTACAAATGATCTTTTGTAATGGATTAATTTCGTAACTCTCAAGGCATCACTTTATTTTGGCCTTGGAGGAAAGGAAGGAAAACCACTCAGCCTTGGCGTTTGCACAGAAGAGTTTGGAAAAGTAATTCCATCCTTGGTTACTATAGGCAGCAGCTTTCTCTCTGTGTTCTATCACAGCTGCAGTGAATGAGAGTATTTATTTTATTTATTTATTTTAGATAATTTTTACCCTGCCTTTCTTGTTGGAAAAGGACCCAAGAGTATAACAGTCTCAAAAAAAAAAGTGCCTTCCCTTACTAACAGAGCAACTGCATAGTCAGGTCTAATCAGAAACAAGCTCTTTTGTCTTTAATCTGATTTCCAGGGTAGTGTTTTCATGAGTTCAGATGGAATCCATTATGCCAGAATCAAATGCTTGGGATAATATTGGGATTTTCAACCCCTCCCTTCCAGCACTGGAATCCTCCCCAGAATTTCCTCCCTTGGTTCCTAGGGGCATTCCTGGCATGCTGCACTTCTGCACAATAGGCAGACCAAGTTGCACAAAGTTGTTCAAGTGTAAACTGCGCCCAGCAATGGAAACAATTTAAACTAATGGAAAATTTTCTCTTTGCCCCACTCCGTTTTCCCTGTGGCTCCCTTTGTCCCCAGGGAAGACTTTGGATGTGGGTGGGATGCTTTTTGACAGTCTGAAAACACTGCTGAGCACTGCTGGCTGCCACAGTCCCAACTAAAAACTTCTTAACTGTAAGAGCAATGTGACGATGGAACCCATGACCTCAAGAGGCGGTGAATGCTTCAGTGGCATTCAAGAGAAAGATTGGATAAACACCTGGCAGATCTGCTTTGATTTTGATTCCTGTCGCAAGCAGAGGGTCAGGCCAGACGGCTTTGTAGGCCTCTCCCAGCTTTATGATTCTAAAGAGGAAATGGAGACCTTCAGAAGTCTGGCAAGGGTTCCTCCAATGGAACCGGATGCCCCACAGACTGTGGGGCGGCTGCCACTGCCAAGGGATTGGTGACTGCAAGGGCTGACACTCTAACAAGACACGCTTAGAGTCCTATTTTAGGAGATAAGCGGGATATAAATATAATAATAAATAAAAATAAATAAATAAATGCCTCTTTTGCAGCTTGGGCAATGGTACGTGGAGGATCCAACATTAAACCACGCTCTTCCTACAATGAGCAAACCCCAACTATCATTGTATCCCGCTCTCATGAAGGGACAGTGAAGCAGGTCGCTTGGCAGACATTTGGAAATAAAACTGTCATCATTAAAGCTGGTGGTGCAGGTTTGTTGTCTTCACTCTTTTTCTCCTTATTTTACTTGCGGAGTAGGGCTTGGGGGTGGAGAGCATGAGGAAAGGGATGAATTGCTTTGTGGAAGTATAGTAGGAACCCCATATCCACTGGTTAATTAACCACTGATTCAGTTATCCACAGTTGGCAGAAACTAAATAAATAATTCAGCAGCTGCAAAGCAAGCTACTGTCACAAACAGCAGCCGTAAAGCAAGCTACTGTCACAAAACAGTAGCCCTAAAGCAAATTATTGTCACAAAACTGCAGGGTTTTTTGGGGGGGGGCATTCTCTCTTATCCATGGTTTTCATTATCCATAGGAAGGCCTGGAACCAATCCCCAGTGGATACCGGGGTCCTACTGTAGCTACTGAACTTGAAATGCATTTGGTTGCCCTGGGCAAATGATGGAGTTGTTCACATGTTGTGTGCGGGATGTGGAAGGACTTAATCAGTGCCTAGATTTAACAAATGATTGAGAGGGCATGCAAGCTGTAAATGAGAAGGGTGTTCGAGAGATCATTCTGGCACCTTGGTGTAGTAGTGCAGAAGTACGGTCTGTTGAGTTCAGTAGAACTACCTCTTGAGGAAGCCTGGGTCAGATTGAGTCAGTGGGATTTACATTATGTTAGCCTCCAGCTGCGGATTCAGTGGGTTTCCTCAGGCTGGGACTCTCGGTTGGATTTTGGCTGTTGCAGCAAAGAAGCTGGAGGGCAAAGGCTGCAATAAGATTTCAATGGTTTTTCCCTTTTAGGATATAAAGTCCTTTCTCTCCTCGACGTGCCTGAGGTGGACCAGGAAAAAGCCGACGTCTACATCCACGTCACGTACATCAAAAAGTGGGACATCTGCGCCGGCAACGCCGTGCTGAAAGCCTTGGGAGGCCACATGACGACATTGGCAGGGGAAGACATCAGTTACACGGGGGCCGACGGCAACGAAGGTGGGCTCATCGCTAGCCTCAAGATGAACCACAAGGCGCTGATTGAAAAGCTCCCCGTTTTGGACAAGACCTCGCAGAATTGAGGCCTGCAAAATTGAACCGTTTACCTCATGCTTGTGGGGGCCTCAAAATGAGACTGGCCTTTGGAGCATGATGCAGGCAAGCCAGCCCGTGTCCCCATGGGGGACCCCCTGTGAGCGGCAGCTGTGTTTTGGAGGGCCACAGGGACCGGAGCAGCGCTGGAGAGGGTGGTGGTTGGAGCAGTCAGTGTTCTCATGCATTTGTGTCAAGCGCCTGGTTTTGGAGACTGTCTCCTGTCTGAACCTGAAATACCAGGATCAGTGCTGCTTACGATAGCAGAAGCACACGTCAAATGTTGGTTTTGGTAACCCTTCCTGTTCTGTGATAGCATTCTTTCCCTTGTCTGCCAATATACATGCGTATTTGAGTTGAAGCCCTTGACATCCACGGATGGAGACTTTTTATTCTTTGGGGACAGAGGGTTGAACAAGGCTGAAGCCTCTTTAAGTGACAGCTGTTCATCTTCGACACAGCAAGAAATGATGAGACAAACGTTTTGAACCTAATTCTAATGTTTACCTGGAAATCCCAACCAGCTTAACGCGGATGAGAGTGCTAATGTCTGTATGGTCTTACTATAATAGTCTTTATAACATATTTCTTTCTATGATTTTAGAACAAAGCGTGTTCCCTAGTGTGGTTTCAGTTGTTGAATATTGTCATCATAAGTTGAATCATTTCCTTACAAGCTTAATTTTTTAATATTGAGTGTATAAAATAGTCATCCTATTAATTTATTGAGACACTTGAAAGGAATCCTAGCATAATATGTCCGGTGAAACCCTTCACAAGAAATCTGAAATGGCTTGCCAGCTGTCCTAAACAGTTCATGGTAAAAAAATTGCCTTTAAATGTGGGGCCTGGTTTTTGGGGTTGTTTTTTTTTTTTTTTGGTTAATTCAAAAATACACACACTCTCTCTCTCTCTCTGCATGTGTATGCCACTTGGCATTTGAGCCTTGCAATACAGATTGTTGGCTATGCCAAGGACATAAAAGCACTTTGGGATAACTAGAAGCTTGTTTTCCATCTTTCAAGTTATCTGTGATAATGAAAGCTACCGTATATTTCTGCTCCTTGGTGCAAAGCTATAAAGTCCTGTTTTATTATGAGGAGCACAGGAGCAATTAAAAACAGTACCTTAAACTCTGTGAAATGTTCCTCTGCAGCTTGCCAGGTCAGTTTTGATGTTACTGATCCACCTCTGGCAACAAATTTGACAGATACTCCTCTTAATCTTTTGGGATGGCAATAAGTGAAATTCGGGGGTTGGAGCCTCCAGGGTGAACTGATGCCATGTTGGCTTCATGCGTGGTGTTTTGTTCTTCTTTGCTGAGACTACTACATTTGAATTTGTGATTGCGGAAAGCTAGTTGAATGTCATGGTAGCAGGGGAAAGGGCCAGTGTTCATCAGCTCACAAAAGTGTATCTCTTTTCTGTTTTACTGCAAATATTTTTTCTTGGTGCTTTTGGTAGTGTTAACTTATTTTGATCACTGAAAGAAACCGATGATTAGCCATAAAAGCAGTGCAATCCTATACATTTCTACTCAGAAGTAATTCTCGTTGACTTCCATGGCACTGACTCCTGGTTACACCTAAGAATCCTTAGCTTGATTATTAGTTAAACAGGTACTTTGAAAAGATGTAGTAGAAGGCCTGGGTTTTTCCAAAATGTTCCCTAAGTTGTTTTATTTTAATTAGAAAGCTACTTTCCTTTTTATATTCAATTGATTCAATGAGTGTGTTAAAATGTCATTGGTTCTTTTTCAGACCACAGATTTGCAGTTCAGTTTCATGGAGCCATGCACTTTGACACCAGCCTGTTTTGACAATTAAAACACTTTACAGATGGAATTGAATTCTTGTGGACAGTCCTGATAGTTGCTAATGTCCCGCTTGAAGTCACTGTTCAAACTTTCTGTCAATGAGTATTGGGAGCCAAGATTAGTGAGCTCACATCCAGGGTCTCTGCGTTCACCTTCCGCCACATGTTTTATTTTTGAGTCTGCATTGGGCATGGTACTGCATTTCAGGAACACAGAAAATTCTTGCACTGTAGGTGGTTTCCCTATAATATAACATGGAGGATTTGGTGATATGAGAACATTATGGAGCTGGCCTTGTGGAGCGACTAGATTGAGGTAAGGATTCTGAAGGTCCCGATTTGTGGACATGGTAAAGTTTCCCTTATACAAGCCCCCACCCCCAGTTCTGCTAGAATCATATAATCATAGAGTTGGAAGAGACCTCAAGGGCCATCTAGAACATGAGAGATAACCTTGCATAATTTTTGTGGTGACTGCAAAGTCCTGATAGCATGTGTTGTGCTTTGGACACTTGAACGCCCCAGACAAGTGCTCTGTGTTATTACTGCACGACTGGACTATGGGTGATGCCTTTATAGGTTGTTAGAAAAATAAAAAAGTTGATAAAAATATTTGCTGAGCTTTCGGGAGCAAGCTCCCTTTTTTTCAAAGCAGGTTCAAAAGTCCAGGCGTGGCAAGGGATAGACCGTATTTTGCCAGGAGAGGGTTCTTAAAAGTTCACTTGGCAAGATGGATGCCAGGCTTCTTCTTGGAAGGCATCTTGGTCCATTGGGGCTGGACTTCATAGGACAGTTCAAACAAAAAGGACCAGGGTTGGATCGCCTCCCTCTGCTTACACCCATCATCTCTTTATTGGCTTGAGGCATACAGCCCCTGATTGGCCAGAGGTGGGGGATGAAGTCAGAGGTTAATGTATAGGACCACATTCTCCACTTTTGGGGTGTGTGTGTGTGGAAGGAAGGGTGGGTTTTTTTGCTAGAATTTAAATTTACTACTCTGAAGCTGAAACGGACCCAGGTTGCTGTGCCTCCATTTTGGACTCCTTTTTTCTCTTCAGGCTATCCTCCTTGATGCTGAGAGGAAAAATTGTACTTAAGCTTGGAAACAGGGAATAGATCTCTGGAAATGTAGCCGCTAGGATGGTAGGAACAGCTGCACAGGAGGGGCAACTCTGCTGTTGCCCCTCCTGAGAGGGAGAAGCCCCCCTGCCCAAGAAACGTGCACATTTAGTTTCATTGTTCTGGCTAATGTGTGCAAGGAGAGCATGATCTTAAAGCAGAATAATGCACATAATTTTTATACAGTATATATATATAAACATAACTGCACAAGCAGTCCTGTTTTTAGCTTGCTATTTTGGGTGTTAGGACAGAGAATGGGCTGGATTCTTGACTTGTATTTTATCTCGTAATGATTCAAAAAAGGCAGCAGTCTGATCCTGGTTTAGCCTGCTTTCTCCACGTTTGTGAAAGAGGCAAGAAAAGTGAAAGATGTTTTAGAACATAATCCTAAAGAATAATGTACAGGTATTCAGAGGCATAGGCCTTCCTGCTTAAACGGTTGTCGAAGTCTTGTTGCACAGCATAAAGGCAAATTATCACTTGGTCCATTCTTCCTTTGTAGACAAAATATTCATATCACAATTCTTAGGGTGCAGTGCACACAACCAAGCCAGGGTGTCCAACCACCTCTCAGCGCTGTAGCAAGAATGGTTTGTTTACTAGGAACAAAATGGATCAAACGTGTACATGAGTCAGCAGGATTTTGGCTAGCAAGTATAATCAGATGGCTTCGGAGCTGATATTACATTCATAGGGAGACAGCTTCCTACTGTTATGGGAAGCCTTGAATTTTTCCATCTTATTCAGAGATATGAACTACCTGGTAACTCAGCACACGGTGATAGGACTTGCTCTGTAAGTGTTGCATGAATGAGGAAAAGCAGGTGCATGGAAATATTTTCTTCCCAACTGAGTGTCGTGCCCAAAATGCTTCAGGGGCAGTACCTCCTGTAGGCAATTTCTGCAGTTCGCCTTAATGCAAGAAGCTTCCCTCTGCCATCCTGACCTTCACTGTCCCTGTTGTTTTGCAGGTCCTTCAACCTGAATCCAATTCCCGTCTGAGGTTTCACACCAGTAAAGCTACATCTGAGCCCCACACCACAACTGTTTTATGGCCAAAATCTCACCAGGCCAAAGGCTGCCCTCTCCAGTTGCTGCACAGGTCCTGCCTCTCCTCCGCTAAAATGACATCTGGGCTTCACCCAGAAATGAGGGCATTTGTCCAAGTTCAAAGACAGGGAGCTGGCTCCTCTCGGAAATCTTAAATCTTGGTGCAGTTGATGGACACAAGAGGAAAAAAACCCAACAACTTTGCTCTTCACTGCTGTTGCAATAAAAATCTTAAACAGAATGAGCCACAAAAATTCCTCTGGCATCTTTAAGACTAACTAGTTTTATTTGGTGTAAGCATTTGTTGATTGAAGTCTTCAGGCCCAAGGAGCAAAGCTTCAGTCCACCGGCATTTACACCATCCCATGGAGAGGCCGGGAGGTGAAATAGAATGGAAACTGATGCTTCAGCAGACTAACATGGCAACCTCCTTGGGTTTTTAAAAAAATACAGAATGGCCTGTTTCCTAGAAGCGAAACTACTCTTGTTTTCCGCCACATGTAATATTTTCCCTGGCGCTGGTGGGTTGCACGCAATCTTTTCCATCTTAGCCTGAGGGATTGTACACACCACAAGCAGACAGATTTTACTCCTCCCAACCGAGTGTCCTAATTCTGAAAAGGATTCTTTCCTTTCTGCCAAGGGCAATGTTATGCCTCTATGCAAAACCCTGGCTATGTTGTGCTATTGCAGAAGTGATGCCTGTGTTCCCTTTCCATGGTGTTAAAGGCCAGAGGTCGAAGCGGCTCCTAGACAAGATCTGCACCTAGTGATGGTACAAACTAGACCTTTATAGCAATGCACTTAAATGCAACCAGCCATGTGGTCTTCTACTACCCTGGGCTCAAGTTCCACAAAACCTGAAGCTCATGGGTGGTTGGGAGGGACAGGTAGTCCTTCTGTTTGGCTCAGGATGAAAGGGGTTGAAGCTGCCATGGTGGACAGCTGTCCGTCTTCTTTAAAAGTCTCCCTCCTCTCATCTATTCATCTAACTGGAATGCTGCTGCTGGGGATTTGATGACCCCCTGGAACTCTTCCTCCAGCTCCATGACGCTATAGTGAATGCTCAGCTCTGGGCAGAGTTTGGTCATTAGTTAAGCCCAAAACAAATATTCCCTACTTGTGGTTGTGTTGTTGTGTCGTTACAGTCGTGACCGATTCTTCGTGATCCTATGTCCATGGAATTTTTCTTGGCAGGAATCCTGGAGTTCCTACTTGCCAGTTCCTACTCCAGGCTCCTACAGCACTTGGTATTCCCTGCTCTGTTAGGGGCAAATTATGGTTATGCTTGTTTCTGCCTCTTTCCTTCTTTTTCGTACTCATAGAGCCAGGAAGGGTGTCTCAAAAATGGAAAGTGGGTAGCAAATCCAAGCTGTGAGGAAGGGAGGAAATGGATTCATCATTGGAAATCCAGGGTTTCTCTCTTGGTCCCTCCCAAAAGACAAAGCCCGACCTCTCGCAGACATGCCCAAACTTCGGCCCTCCTGATGTTCTGGACCACAACTCCCAGAATTCCAAGCCTGTATTTCCAATGGCAAAGGACTGTGGGAGTTGCAGTCCAAAAACATCTGGAGGGCCGAAGTTTGGACATGCAAAGATGACTGAGCTGGAGCTGCCCTATTTCGGTCATTTCATGAGAAAAGAATCGCGATTCATTGGGAAACACAATAATGCAGGGAATAGGGGGAGGCAGTAGGAGGAGAGGAAGACTGGGCGTGAGATGGACAGGCAGAATAAGGGAACCCGCGGTATTTGCAAGACCTGAGCAGGGCTGTTAATAGAACAACCGCTAATAGGGAGAAAATGTCACGGGAAGTCGGAAGCGACCGCCCAAGTTAAGAAGGAGCGTGAGCGACTCTTCGGTTTATATCTCTAGGGGCGCCTCTGTGGTCGCATCCTTCCCCTTCGAGCGTGTGGGCGGTGCTCGCCTTGGGGGGGGAAGGGGTGGAGGCCTTCATTTCGTCATCATCCTGCGCTGCCCCCTCCCTCCCTATGGGCGGGCCGGAGGGAAAGCCTCCTTCCTATTCGCTGGCTTTGTTTCTCTTAACCCCGCCTCCCGTCTCGCCCAGCCGGGGTGTGAGACACGAGAGGGCCGGTCAAGCGTTCGATTGGCCCGTACAGCTCCGGGCAGCCACTCGCCATTGGGCCAATTTCGCTGCTTGTCACACCCCGGGTTCCAAGGAGGGGCAAGAGCCGTCGAGCCGCGCTCCGATTGGCCAGCCTGGGTTTTGGCGGGAGGGCGCGACGCGCGGCTGCTCCCGAAGGAAGGGGAGGAGCCGCGCCCGTTTCCCTGCGCGCGCTTGCGCCTGCGCCTGCGCCGTTTGGGCTTGCCTCCTCCCCCCCTCCCTCTCTGCTGGCGGCGTGAGAAGCGACGGCGGGCGAGGAGGGTCATTCCGCCTCTGAGGGCTGAGGCGGCCGGAGGGAAAGAGGGGCCGCTCCTGCTCCTGCTGCTGCTCGGGAGTGGGGGGGGGGGTCGCCGCCGCCGCCGCCATTCCGCGCCTCCATGGAGTCCGCCGCCTCCCCGGCCCCTCCGAGGGCTTCCCATCGGCGGCGCCTCCTCCTCTTGCACGACCCCCCGCGACCCCCCGCCCGAGCCCCGGGAGCCGAAAGCCCCTTCGCCCGGTGGAGGAGCCTCAGCAGCGGCAGCGGCAGGTCCGGTCCGGTCCATCGCCTGGGCTGGGGGGCTCTTCGTCCTTTCCTCCCCCCCCCCCAAAAAAGGGACCCCCCTCCTTTCCCTCCCGTGTCCCCTCCTTTCCCTTCTTCGCAGACCTAAAGTTGTTTTTTTCCCCTTTTATTTTTATTTCACCAGTTTCTTTATTTATATACAATAGAAGCAAAGGAAACCAAATCAGCCATTCCAGTAATCAGACTCATAAAGCAAAAATAAAAAGGGTTATATTTAAATATATTTATTTAATTTTAAATTTATATATATATAGATAGATAAATATAGATAAATAGATATATGTAGATATATATGCCGTTGCAAGGGGACCCCGGGAGCTGCAGCCTCCCCCCCAAAAGCAAAGTTCATGCCAAGGAAGGGCAGCCCTCGTGGTCCTTCTGCCCCAGGAAGAGGGGGATTGGGGTGGGGAGTTACCTTTGGAGGCTTTTTTCCCATCTTGCCATGGACTCTACACCTAAGAAGTAATTCCTGGCAAATCCACCTTTTGCCATGTTATTACCTATTGGTCCTTGGCAGGAATCCTTCTGAGGATGGGGGCTTTGCCCCCGAAATATTAGCAGTGTTTTGTTATTTTTATAGTAGCCTAAAGGTATCACCTGTTCCACTTTTGTATTTGTCTTTTGTGATGGCTGCAACGGGTCCTTGAATTGCCTTGGAGGCTTCCAGTCCCCAAATCCCCGCTGCTTTCGTGGGGTAGTTCCTCTTCCCTAAACTCCAGAACCTTCCACCCACCGTGGCCAGGGAGGGGGGGGGAGTCCCAGACGTTGGAAAATGAAGCCCTACATTACAGCAATCTTAGGTTGCTCTGGAAGATGCGACCAACCCACCTTTGGTTATTTATTTATTTAGTTCAATTTGTTTATTTGAAATATTTCTATCCCTCCCCCCTCCCAAGTGACTCAAGGCTTTGATCCTTATAAGTGCCTGAAACAAAGCACTTCATTCCCAAATCTTGTTGGGCTGTTCTGATTCTGCTATATTTTTGTGTTTACAAATGTAGATATTAAATTTGCAATCATAAATGTTCTAGACTTTCTTTTTTTGGGGGAGTGTGACTATGTCCCTCAATTCCTTGTTCTCAGTACTTGAACACGTCTTAATTGCACTGGACTGTATATTGTTCCTCATTACTGTAAGCTGCCTTGGGTCCTTTTCCAAGGGGAAAGGCAGGGTAAAAATACTCTAAATAATAAAAATAACTAATATCTTATCTTGAGAAATATTTTTAAGATAATCACAGTCCCAGTTTTAGCTTTAATTGTCTTTATACTGTAAAATCCAAGGCTTTCTGATGTCCATTTGGAATGCGGAAAAACTCCACATGGCTCTTGTTGTGCCAAGGGGGTAACACAAATCTTGTATAGGTTACATGCTTGTGGGCCTGTGCAGAAAGTTAATACAGTAGAGGCATTGAGCAATTTGTGGCCTCTAAGTTGATTTGGCTGCTACGGGAGGTGTTTGATGTGGCCAGCAACATGACTATTATTTCTGAATCTTTACAGTTCAAGTGAAAATTGTTTACAAACACTGGAAGCCAAGAATGTCAACCTGCAAAGGACATCCTCTTCGGACTCCACAGATTCAGGTTGGTATCCTTACATCAGTTTGTTTGGCTTTTCTGTGTTAGACTTTGGTACACTTTCAGTGTGAGTTGGAAGAGCCTTCATCAAAATGTCATCTTTACCAGGAGTTCACTGTGTAAACTGAGATGCAATTCTTATCTTCCAGCAATTTGAAGATTGCAAATCTCTTGTTTATTTATTGCATCTCTATTCTGCATTTCTTCTGGTAATGGGACTGAGTTGACTCAAATAGTTGAAAAAATATAAGGATTTAAAAAACAAAAACATTAAATAAGCAAATATTAAAAGACATAGTGTAAAAGCAAATTAAGAATATAATAAATGTTTTCAGTTGCTGCCAAAAAGAGGAGAGAGTGGGTTATCCTAGCCTTGTGGTGGTGGGGGAGGGCTTTCCATAATCTGGGGGCAACCAACAAGAAGATGCACTCTTATGTCCCTCTCAGGGCCCAGGGCATTGGGACTGAGAGAAGGGCCTCCCCAGGCCATCTTGAAACCTGAGGAGAGTTATGTATGGGGGATAAGGTCAATCAGATAGCCTAGGTCAGTGGGTCCTAACCTTGAGTCACCAGACATTCTTGGACTGCAACTCGCAGAAATCCTGCAAGTGGCAAAGGCTTCTAGAAGTAGTAGTTCTTGAAAGTTTGGGAACCCAAGGTTGGGAACTGCTGTTCTAGACGCAAGCCATTTAAGGGCTTCATATGTCACAGGAATAGAGAAATGGGCTTAGAGAAATGGACTGGTAGCCAGTGGGCAGGGGTGTATTTGGTGGGGAGAAGGGTACATCTGCCCTGGGTTCAGCAATCTGGGGGCACCTGGAGAGGGAGCAGCAGGAGGAAGCCTTGCACCCTCCCGCCACCCAGCAGTCCTCCTTCCCCCTAAGGCTTGGCGATGATGGCACCCCCTCCACTGCCGCATGCCAGGCAAGCGGCGAAGCAGGCAGGCAGGAGCACAGTGGCTGCAGCGCCCTCCTCTTCCTCGCTTTGGTGGGAGATGTGTAAGGCATGCACGTGCATGCATGCACACGCACGTCCACCCATGCACATGCATGTACCCACCCCATGCCCCTGTTCCTTGATCTGCCTTTTTGACCTGTCTTGTCTGAATTTAATTTCAGTCCTATAATTACATTTTGATGCCTCTCACGGTTTCTTGTTTTGATTAGACTGCCCTGGATCCTTTTGGGGAGAAAGGCTGGAATGAAATATTTTAAATGAATAAACAATTGCTATTGTATTTTGTAATAGCAACTGACCCTAATCCTCAACCTGTGGGTTCCCAGATGTTCCTGGACTGCATCTCCTAGAAGCCTTCATCACTAGCTGAGCTAGCCCGGATTTCTGGGAGTTACAGTCCAGGAACATCTAGGGACCCACAGGTTGAGAACCACTGGGGAAGACTTAAGGTTGGTTGTCATGCAAATACATATTGTGCTGTCATAGGCAAGCTTTGATGGGTGGTTTTCTTCTGCTAATTTGCCATGTTTTTCTCCCCACACACAGGTTGCTGTATGGATTCTCCTGTTTTGTTTGGTATAAAAGATCTTGAAGATGAAAGGTACATGTCAAGGGGATTATCTCCCCTCCTCCCCTTGCTTTGCGTGTACAGGAACTTTTGGAGCAGCTTTGGGGAGCTTTTGAGGTGGTCTGATTGGGGAGCTTTTCTTCCATGTTAATCCAAAATTGCATTTGGAAGGTTGGGGGAGAATATTGACTCCATACAGACTACTTCAGTATTCTGTTACTTACAATTCACGACTGCTGTGGTAATATTTTTTCTTGGAGTCTTTAGCTGAAGCTAGAGCTTTCTTTTTAACAACGTTCTGCGGGCTTCTCACATTCTTCCATAACGTCATGGTTATGGCTAGGCTTTTTATCCAGTTATCCTGTGCTTCAAGGGAGTGTGAATCTCAGTGTTTGAATCCCGGGTGCAGCCATTGCTTTCTGTTTTAAGTTTAGAGGATGACTTTTCTGAATTGGCTGGTGTCGCTTTTTGCAAGGATGAGACATATTGCTAACTGCACTTGCTTTGGTAAAACAAACAAAGTTTGCTTATGTAGAATGTTTGTTTGAAGAATGACGCTGGGTGAAATGGTTTTGTCCCAAACACTCTACCTCTGCCTGTGTCAGTGACACGCTGGAACTGGAGTCTTAGGTACCTTAGGTACCTTAGACCCACACTTGGAAAAGGTCAAGCATTATTCTGATTGAGGAGTGTACGCTTGTGGTCTGAATGCTTTGGGCAAAGATTACCACAGGTTCTCCGACAAATTTCAGTTCTTCTTTATTGCCCACACCCTCTACGTAGAGCCTCAGTGGCAGGTACAGAAAGGCTTTTTGGCTTTGTTGTCAGGCTGATGTCCTACCTACCTCCTGGGATGCCTGAGAGGTGGCACCTGGGAGGCTGAAGTAAAACATTACTAAGAGGTGAAAGGGTAAAATGGTGCGGCCTTCTGGGCTTTCACCTGCCCCTGCGCCCCCGCCAGCAAGCCATGTTCTGCTCTCTCTCTCTCTCTCTCTCTCTCTCTCTCTCTCTCTCTCTGCCTTTATAGAGGCTAATGCTTCTTTATTTCTTTTTTAAGTGTTCTTTTAATGGTTTTATTTCATGTAATTTTGTTAAACGTGAAAAGTACGCAGCTAAAGCCTTAGAAAGCAGACAGCTAAAGTAAAGGGAGAGGCTTCGTGTAAGGCTTGGCTGGCTGAAAGGGGACACTGGCTGCCCAGCTCTGCCCTTCTACCATTGGGTTTTGCCCCGGGCTTGCTAGTCATTTCCTGTCAGAATAATCTTAGCGTTGGTACTGAATAATCAGCATGGATGTAAGAGGTGTCTGTGTCTTTTTTATGTTCTTCTTGTAGTTTTCGGATACCCATGAGACGAATGCATTCTCTGCCGGTAAGTGAAGCTTCGTGGAAAAGAGCCTTAAACGTTGTCGAGTTGTATCATTTTCTCAATCTGGTCTTATTGGACTACGTAAGCCTCACGGATACGGTCTGGAAAATGCCCCGATGGCATAGCATAGGCTCTGGGCAATTTTGGTTTAACATTCAGGGGATTTGAAAATTGTAGTGTTTCAACAGGCACACCTCAATGTGGTTCTGGTTTGTAGAAACTTGAGGCTGGGTCCTAGGAAGGAGAGCTAGATATGTGAGTGTATATCTATGATGCACAGGCTCAGGGTGTTCAAATATTCCAAATGGAACCTGCAACAAAAATATAGGCACAGTATCCTCATTTCATTATCTGTGCATTCCAACAGGGGACCCCATTTCCCCCGTGCCCCCCCTTTTTCTTGCCACCTACACAGGGTGGCTGATCCCTCCATCTCCACCTTTTCCCTAAGCATGGAGGTGCCTCTCGGTTTAATTTCTGTCAGTACTCACCACCGTAATATGATGTTGGTGGGAGGGATGGGAATGATCAAGTTGTGAACATGCCTGCTCCCTTTTTTTTAACATCCCTATTTTCAAAGGCAAGGGCATTCTTGCTCTGTTTTGGATGTCAGATCAGTGGACCTAGAAGACCTCGTAGGTTCTGTGCAGCTAAATGCTCTAACAGAGTTGATGCAAAAACCCTCTCTTCTCCTCTGCCTTGCAGCAAAGTCTTCTCGGGTGCAGTCCTGCTCTGAAAAGGAGCCAGTGGGATTTGCTGGGTTGCGATGAATTCCAGGCGTGTGGCCCTGAGGACAACAAAGAGAATGTAAGTTTGTTTTCCGATTTCCAAATAGAGGAGGTGGCTGTTCTCAGGCAAGTGGTGGAAACGGTGGAGGGAAGTGACT
Organism: Phrynocephalus forsythii; assembly: GCA_029282475.1. NCBI lineage: Eukaryota > Metazoa > Chordata > Lepidosauria > Squamata > Agamidae > Phrynocephalus > Phrynocephalus forsythii. The sequence goes on from JAPFRF010000009.1 coordinate 1,907,592, forward strand.
TTATGCCCTAATGTCTTTTCTTAAGGAGCCCTTTGAATTCAAGAAGCCGAAAAAGCCTGCTTCTCGCGGCTGCCTGCGTACGTCTTTCCTTGAAGATCAAAAGGATTCGTTGGAGTTGAGGCGGAAATCGGACTCTGCATTCATAGTATGTATAGAATGTTCATGAAGGGAGCAAGGCATTAGGGTGACAGTCTGGTTCTAGCAGGGTCGCCCATTGCAATGGCATGGCTGGCTAGCTACTGTGCACATAATACCGGTTTTCTTTAAACTCACAATAGAGGACAATGGTGCCAGTCTCAAATCTGATATAAGTAAATGTAAGATTTTCATTATAGTGGCACAGTGGGTCAAGAAATAGTGGACCATAAGCAGAGTCAACCTTTTCCAGCCACAAAATGTAGGTTCCAGCCTCAGGCTAGATTGTGTAAACAGATTCACCTTAAACTGTACATTTTTGAGGCTGGTTTTAAAAAATGCTGTGCAGCCGTGGAGCTAGAAAGGATCATCCAGTCCAGACTTTGTCCAGGAGGCACAGCCAGATACCAAAACCATGGAGGTATCCAGCAGTTCACTCAATCAACAAACCAGCTTTGCAAGATGAGCCTTGATTGTTGAGAATTATTTCCAGGGGGTTGCTAGAAACCAGGTGTTAGACATGAAGCGAGAAAGCCAGGCTTCTGAACTGCCACTTAGTGTTTTTAAAGCATGGATCGGGAGGAGAGTGTTAATCAGCCGACTCTCCATCGCTGCTTCAGCTGCTGCCCTCCTGTGGGGCTCCCAGCCCTTGGGTCACCCAGGTGTTCTTGCCCTGCCGTTTGCTGCCAGAAGCCTTCACCACCTGCTGCGTTGGTTGCGGTTTCTGGGAGTTGCAGTCCAAGAACACATGAGTTACCCAAGGTTAGGAACCGCTGAACTAGAGCCTTGGAGAACTTTAAGAGAACCTTGATGCAGTCTAGCTGCTTCAGCTGCAATACTGTCTGGAAGCTGCAGGTTTCTGTCAGCATTTGTGGCTGTGTTCCTCCATCGCCTGGGCTGTTTGCGAGGGATGTGGCGGCGGCAGGGCTGGGCGAGGATCGCTGTTGAAGCTGCTGGGGAAAAGACACACCGAGCTGCCTTGTGCTGCTCAGAGTGTCTTTCTCCCGGCGGCTTCTGCTCCTTGTTCCCTTTTCTTCCTCTCAGCTTTTGGGTGCCTCATAAGGAGTGGACAGGGGGCACAGCCAGCAAAAGGGGGAAGCTTTCCCCCTGCGCCAACCCAGCAAAGAAGGGGAAAGGGTTCCCTTCTTTGCTGGGTTGGGGGTAAACCCCTTCAGTCACCGGCAGCTGGAGGCTGCTCCAAACAGCTGCGACTGACAGCTTGGAGCTGTCAAAATCTGCTGTCTGTCGGCTGCCGGGGAAGCGGGGTTGGGACAGCCTTCCCATAGCAATGCATTGAAAACCTATTAATCCGTTCTCCTCTGGAATGGATTAATTGGTCTTCCATGCATTCCTATGGGAAATGGCTCTTCGCAGATGAATTTTTCGTAGAATGAATTGCCCCGTCGAACAAATTAAGTTCATCTTACGAGGTGCCACTGCATTAATGGAGTGACAGGGTAGTGATTTCCGGTAAGAGCCATCTAGGCTAACAGGAGTACCATAATTGTAATCCAAGGGCTCTTTTTCTTCACTGCTCTTTATTTTAATGCAGCTTTGGAACAGTTTAAAACTATTTTCATTCTTTTGAGTGTTGCAGTACTTGATGGCTTTTAATTTTTAATGTTATGCTATTATAAGCCATCTTGGATCCTCTTAATGAGAAAAGCAGAGTATAACTATTTTGAATGAATCTTGGTAATAGTTCAAGGCGGAAAAGTTGCAGTATGGAACGTGACACATAAAATAGCCTTTCCTTTAGCTTCACAGCAGGGAAGAGGCTAAACAAGACGCTGAAAGCTTCAGCCCTGTGTTTCTGAAGCAGCCTTCCCGAAAAGTCTCTGCAACCGATGAGGAGGATGACGGGTTCTTAGAGATCATGGAGGGTCAGGATGGCATGGTAAGGATTCATCATTGCTTTTTGAAGGTTATGATAGGCATCCTTCAGTCTCGAGAGAACATGGTATTGTGCTCTGTATAGAAGTTCTAAAGCAACATCTAGTGTAGCTAAAAAAGCCTCTTCTCATTTTGTTTCCACACTGCATGCAAAGCTGATGTGGCCTCTTCAGAGCACAAGGCCTGGGTAGATTAATATGAAGGTTAAAACTGTTACCCAAGCAGCAAAACATCTCTCTTCACGTCACTGGAATAGTCTAATGCAGGCATGTCCAAACTTTGGCTGTCTTGATGTTTTGGACCGCAACTCCCAGAACTCTAAGCTTAGATTGCCAATGACAAAGGACTGTGGGAGATGTGGTCCAAAACATCAGGAGGGCTGAAGTTTGGAAATGCCTGGTCTAATGGAATGGCAGAGCCAATACGATTTGTTCCAGCTGCTTTTTGAAAGTTGGGGAGTTAACTATGTTTGATCACTTTAGCAAATCCACACCCACATCCAAGACTGACAGATTTTACTTGGTTTAAGCTGTTCTGGTTGTAGCCGTTTGATCAGAAGTGGGGAGGGCTGCCTCACTGGGCAAACAGCTGTTCAGACAGGAATAAAAACTTGTGGGATCAGCGGAATGGGAACCCAGAAAGGACAAATGTGGATTGTCATCCCTTTAACGGTGTTCATGGACCATAGGAGTCGTGTGGTAAGTCCCTGTTCACATGAGTTGACTAACGGGTATATGCACAATCCCATTTTCAAGTTGCAGGTGGTATAGCTGAGCCCGAGGGATACGCTTTCAGTTCTGAAAGGTCCTGGCAGCCTAACAAGGGCCTCACTTGCTGTTCTTCTCTACTGTGATAACTCACTGGGATGAACAAAACAGTTCTTATGCCAAACCTGGACTGAAAGCTGTACAGTGGGACCTCTGCTTACGAGCAGCTCGACTTGAGAGCGAAAACTGCTGCCTTACAAATTTTAGATGCGGTCTAACATTATTGTCTTGTAGTGATGTGGCCAGAGGAGTGGTATAAAAATCAGAGGGAGGGAGGGAGGGAGGGATAAATAGATAGGTGATTGATTGATTGATTGATAACAAATGAAGATCGTGTTATAAAATAAAATAATCACCAGAACATTGATCAGTGGGTGACATTTGAAACTGATAAATATTAAAAGCATTAAAGACATAGTTTATCTTGTGAACCACCCAGAGTGGCTTCCCGTCAGATGGGCGGTATGCAAATCAAATCAATAAATAGTGTCAGAGTGCCCTGAGCATGTGTTTGAGGACTTGGCTGAGGAGAACAAGCCACAAAAGGCCACAGCACTGGAGACTCAGAGAGTGCCCAGGCGTGAGCTTTCAGAACCAAATCCGGCTGCAAGCAATCGTGACCGCCTGCTTTAGGGGCTTCCAGTACTGTACTCTCTGTCACAGCTGGAACTCAGTTCGAGATGATCCACCCCACAAGAGTTTTGCCTGGATGATGAGTCCACAGTTGATATTCATTTATTTGACTGATTGCTGTGCTGCCCATCAGTACAAGTGCTGCTCTGAGAGGCTTACAAGTTCAAACTTAAAACAAATTTCACAGGGCCCCACATGACCACGTCTGTCTGCTGTGAGCAGCAAGTAGTTATTTCTGCTACTTGTATTGGGTCGGAAACAGCATCGTTCCTTGTCTTGAGAGTCGACACAGCCCTGTTCTTTGCTCTCCAGGTCTAGCAGTGGCAAAGACTTAACCCTCCTGCCTCTGTTGGAAGTGTTTTGGCGATAGGGCAGAATTCTAAGGCACCCGGCATGTTGGCCAAGTACCAAGCAGCTCTTGGCCCCCTGCGGCTGCCATCTCTGGGTCTTCTGCCCTGGAACTGATCTAAAGGATTCTTTCCTGCAGAACGAGGAAGAGAGGCCCTCAAACGTGGCAAGCCTTTGGACAGCCCCTTTGGTGATGAAGAAGGAAGAAGACACCGAGGTACGTTTTAGCTATTGCGATTGCACAAAGGTTGAAGGTAACATTTAAAACTCCCCCCTCCCCAATTGCGTTCAGCATAGCTGAGAGCATAACTTTTGTGTCCCGCATTGTGGCTTTCAAGCAATACCTGCATGCTGAACCAGATGTGCAGAATCTGGTGCATGACCTGTCTTCAGTAGTAAAGTACCATGGTTTAAGAATGCCTTGCTTAAAGAAAAACTCTGCTTAAGAAAAGAAATTATTGGAAATGAGGATGCCTCAGTTTAAGAAAAAATTCATTAGAATGCCCTGGTTTACTTTTCCCCCCCGATCTCCAGAATGGATTAATTGGCTTTCAGTGCATTCCCATGGGAAGCTGTGTTTTGGTTTAATATTTTTTTGCAATGCAAAATGGCCTAAAGAATGAATCGATTACTTAAACTGATGTACCACTGTATATCTGAGCCTGTTTGGTAGATGCTCACTTGTGTCCTTGGGACCTGGCCAGCTGAACATCCTGCCTGGATCTGAGCAGTTCCCATCCTTTCTAAAAAGTGGGTCTACAAAGTGGTCTGCTTGTATAGCGCCCATACTACTTCAAGTAGTCTCTGGGCGGTTTACAGTTTTTATTACAGTATGCAGGCTACACATTGCCCCCCCCAGCAAGCTGGGTACTCATTTTACCGACCTCAGAAAATGGAAGGCTGAGTTAACCTTGAGCCTCCTCCCTGGGATTGAACCCCAGGTCGTGAGCACAGTTTTACCTGCAGGACAGGCATTTAACCACTAGGCCACGAGGCTTATCTCAATGCCTGTTTATGCTCTCCCGATGCCTGTTTATGCTCTGCACTGCCTCTTCCTCTCTGCTGAGGAGACTCAGAGCTTGGGAGCAGAACAGAGCCACCTTCTTTCTGTGGGGGGGGGAACTGGCTACTTC